>OZ018303.1:24769351-26012840 GCA_963969485.1 Nomada goodeniana
GCTGCAAAATGGTCACCTGGTATCGTGTGCCTGCAGGTGATTCGGAGCGTCTGCAAATGTGAATTTTAATTTGTACGCTTCCGCTACCAGTATTCCTATCTCTGAGTCTGTCCAATTTTGGGTAGGCAGGTTTTGTAGCATTAACATCAGTCCCTGAAGAAGAGTATTTTTATGGTAATAATAGAAAAATAATTGAAGGGTCATATTTTAATACGAATTTACTTGAAAATCGGGTTGCAATAAAAGATGACGCCTCCAACGAAGCAAAAACGCGGCGCATACATAAAGTTGAAACGGGGCAAATCGATCGGACTCCGCTAAATAAGTGTCCCAAAGGCGAATGGTACAATGAAGGGGAATTTCCCTAGTTAATAAGTTGTTCATCCATCTGAACGAAAACTGTAAATAGTCGACGCCATGTTGATGCAGATGTTGATGCAACGGTGCTGAAAGGAGAACGAATTATATACAGGCTTAAGCGAAAATCAGGCGCAAAGGAAAGCATATGAATGCGCTCCTTACGTACCATCGATTCTTTGTATAAGTTCCTTTAACTGATTTACTTTGTGCTGAATGCCTAGTTGAGCAAATATGTAGTTGTCCTGTATGCCGTCCAGAAACTTAGATAAGCACCAAAAACTATCTGCTTCTATGATATCCCGTTGCTCTTTTTTTAACGACGCAACATCGTAATTTTCCAAGTCCTGCCAAGCTGATATAGGCACCGCTTCTTGTAAAAACACCAGAAAAAAAGGTGTCACCAAGTCGTTCATTCCCTGAAGAAGGTAAAGAGGAAAGATAAAATCAACTCGATTGCCGTGGGTAAATACATATACAATCGGGCGAACGTACTTGAACGTATCCAGAAGCGGGATGCCGAATTGCCCAAATATACAATATTCTTTCGAAGATCAACTGCACCGTTGTTTGCTGAAACAACGAAATAAGCGGGGACATTCTTGGAATGTCGATGTGAATTTGCCGATATGTATCTTGGAATCCTTCATCTCTTTCAGTATCGTAATACTGTTTCACTAAATTCCAGTAATCTAAACGTTTACGTTCTAACACATGCTGCCTCCGCTCTAGGTTGGCTGGTAAATACTCCTGTGTTACAGAAAACAAGCCACGGTTTCATACTTTTACGTGTAATGTAGCTACCGGCAATACAATGTTACGGTATAGTTTACCTTTCTTACTTACAGACAACAACCTCCATGTAACGGAGCGCAATCTCGCAGGTATACCTGACCATGATAATTGTCTTAACTCGTCTAAATTTAACACAGAAGCCTCTAAAAGGGACTGAAACTTATCTACTTTACTTTCTCCATCTATAAATATAAATAAATCAAAGCTGAGAATGCATTGGATTGAAAACGGTGTAAGAAGAAATTATCTTATAAGTACCTTGTTCTTTAGAGGGTATGAAAAACTTTGCAGGCGCTCCCGTTTGCCTTAACGGCTGCGGCCTGCCTGGAAATTGTGTGGTGGGTCTATGTTGCGGGGAAGCACCGTATTTTACATCTGCGTCTTCTATGGAATGTGAAGTATTATTCGTTTGAGACGGCGCGGATAAATTGGCATTCCGCAAATGTAATGGTTGAACGGCCAATCTTTGAAGAGCCTCCGCCCTTTTCTCCTCTGGAATAATTTCTTGTACACGTTGCGACGATTTCACAGTTGCTCCAGAATCTATGCACGCTTTTCTTGATCTGTGACTATTAATAACGCTAATAGCAGCAGAATGGCTAACTCGTTTTGATATTTTTACATCAGACACAGTACAGAACTCGTCGTCTCCTGAATCCCACACGTCATCTATACTTTCTTGAAAGTCTTGAAACGACGTTCCACCTCCACTACCACCCGATATATTTCCGCTAGAAGATATCGAATTGCCGGAACTACCGGACATCAATGTAGAACCACCTATTTTACCAAATTTACCATCTTGCTTGGGACTTGGCCTTTCGTCGAAAATATAAAATATAAAGAAGCACAAGATTATTATGTAGTGAATATTGTGGCTTAACTGCAAATCTACTTCACGAATATAATATTATTATGCGTACCTGCCTGGGACAGCCCTGGTATTCTTCTTCCAGAAAGATTGGTGTGTTTGATAAGCCTGACTATGGTGACTTTGGTTTTCCATAATTATGATTTCTTATGTTAACTCGCACCTGCCACCCTTCCAAGATAATTGAAAAAGCGATACAGGCTCTTCATTCCCTCCGGAAGATTTACTGGAACAAGATTGTACGTTCTATATTAAAATCCATTTGGGTAAAATCCATAATATCTTTTTATCAAATACGCAATATAACAAATATCATTTTGTACAAAAATTAAAATATTTATACGACGACGTAATAACTTCTTTTCCTATTATAAATGTGCAGTCCTATTGGACTTCCAGGGTGTCGTACAAGCAAGTAGTGATACATAGTTATCCTGCGTGGTATGCTCAACATTTATTTAATATATATAATATATGTTTTATACAACGTTCAAACATTCATGTATTTACTCCTCTGCAACGTATTTCAATCTATTTTCGACAGCATTCGAATTAAACATAAATACTGCCTGGGTAACGTAATGCTGTAAGTTAATGTAAGTCAACAATGGTATATTATGAAAATTACATATATGCCATTGCCTGTTGTGAACAGGTTATGTTTAACAGTTCAAGTATTTGTATCATAATTAACGAATGAAAAAGTGAGATACAACACTTTTTACACTAACGAATATTTACGCAATGATGTACTTGGGTCAACAAGAAACGAGATAAAAAAGCATTTATGGTCGCATAGGACTGCAAGTATGGAACACTGTGCGTATAAGGCGCGTACAGCTAATTCCTTCTCTGAATACGCATAACAGTTCACCGATACATGGCAAAATGAATATCTTTTAAAATATGCAGACGAGATGCCATTCAAAAAATTTACCAAATACATAAGAAATAAGTTGTGGTAAAATGTTGTCAGGTATGCACTCACTGTTTTTGACGTATGACACGTCTGTACTAGTGCTGCCATCAAAGAAATGGCTAAATTAAGTTTTACATCAGCATACGTACATATCGTCATGCTTGCAAATCTATATCTTTCTGTAGGTACGATGCTTTAAACTTTAAAGATTAAAGCACACATAAGTTTGATGATCCTTGTTCAAACTATGAATTCTAGCAATTATTTTAAATCTTGGTTTTTTATAGTCTTTCCTTTAGTGTCACAATTGCTGTAGTGTGCATATATGCACAGTACATATTCGTCTCGTTGCTGTAATAATAGATACGAATTTACTGAAATATTTGAAGGAGTGTATTGAAGTTATAATGTTACAAACTGTAATTAATACAAATATTTGTATTTTTCCAGGAACTGCAAATATATTTGCTCGGTTGCTTATGAAATTTCGCGGTAAGGAAGGTATAGTCTGCTAGAATTCGGGGATCCTCAATATTTAGAAAAGTTTGCGCTCTACATACGCTCTTTCTACATTTAATAATACATAAAAGTGTTAAGACTGTAGCGAAAGAGAATACTTGAATATATTTGATTCTCTGTGTCATTTAAGAATAGTAATGAATTTGAGAATGTTTGGTAGTTCTTTACAATGCTTAGAAACGTCCGTACACACATCCCGTTATGCCGTAGCCTTGAGCAAATTAAGTATAATACGATAGAGATGCGCATACATATCCTCTTATATGTATTATCCTATAGTGAAGAATATAAACCAAAAACTAAAAACTAAAATCATTTTACATAAAGCTACGATTGACCGTCCCTTATAAAAGGAAGAAAAGTGCCCATGGCATTGTTATCATCCTGTTTAAAATTTAATTAATATATTCAATATGCATTCCATGACTAGAAATGCAAGTCGTCCACAAATCTTTCCTTCAATTTTTTTTTCCCCCTTATGTAAAGTCATAGTTTGAGCGTCACTGTTACTCTTAAAGGCAGTGTCACGTGTATAGTAGTATCGTGAGTATCTGGTCAGACATAATCAGTATACCGCCAGTCGTTCGCGCGTGATTCACGCTGCTATGTTTGGTAGCTGTGTGTTTTTAAAATTCTTGTAAACATTGAACAAAAATGTAAAAAGTTCCGCAGTTTGCAAAAACGTGCACTGACGTATCAGGAACAGGGAAATTTGTAACCAAAAGATGTTAACAAATAATCTTTAGCTTGTTCGGTTTCTGCTCGTGAACCGATCCCCCGGTTATTTGACGTTCAGTGAATTAATGGTAAGTTATTTCAAGATTTGTGAAACAAATTATATGTACGGTTTCGTCAAAGAGAACTTTGTAGAAAATTATGGTACACGAATTTACAGATATCAAGTGTACGACTTATTAAACTCAGTACCTACCAAGATTTCACCGTCAATTTACGGAAGATCTAGGTCTATCTGTATCGTCGCGTTAACTCAATTATACTTTCTTCTTCGTAACACTCTACTACTTTAGACTGCTTCCGGGTTCTTTCTCCTACTATAGTTGCTATTTTATTGTCCAAAACAAAAATATAACAATAGCGGTACGATTTACGGTGCCAATGTTCTCACTCTTGTTTTAATCGTATTCATTTCATATTCCACGAGTGCGATCCAAACTTTTAATGATTACAACAATGACGTTTACTTATGTCAAATGTACCGCTCTTACATGACATACATAAATACAAAATTACGTGCATATCAAGAAAGATCAATCGTTGTATAATATCTTATCTATAAAAACGATTTAGATCATGGATTGTTGTAAAATTCATTTTTCGATATGTACGTGGTTTTTAATAAATTTTTAACGTATGATTACTATATCATTATAAAGCATTATTGCTCGGTAATGCTGGAGGTAGACAACAAGGATAAACGTCTCTTGTATAAAATTATATATTTATACAACTCATGATAAATGTCTTGTTCGCCATTCAAAAATTCTATTCATTAAACTTAATTGGTTTTTGAAGAAAATCTCAAATATTTTAATATTTAAAGAAACATATTTTCACTGTACACGAACATATAAAACTATTTGTATACAATTTGTATATATTTACATATATATATATATGAACATTTGCACAAAACCTTGTCCAATCAGGCAATTGCATCATAGAAGTAGAAAATATTGCGTGACCCTCGTCAAATACAATGTGACCGATTCGTGTGTCTAGTGGCGGCCATAATTTTAATCTAGTCTTATCAGTTTTATCCAATATATAGTAATCTGCACTCTCAAGAGATATAAAAATAATTATCGCCATTCATTTAAGAATACAAAGATATTGTATACATATTCCGATAACGTAACAGTATGTTACACCTCTTTTTGTTGTAATTAATTGCTTTCATTTCCTTTTGTTTTAGCCACTTTTCGATGTTTAACTTGTGAAATCCAATACTGTTGTGAAGCTATAGAAACAATGATCTGAAATTTAGAGGAATACACTGAAAAAATCTCTCTGACTTTGCAGTCAATCTATCCTGTGCATAGAAGGATTACCCATAAAGTATATAATACGTATATAGAGTGTTTGTTCGGAGTGAGAATACCACAGCTTTGAATGCTTATCTTATACAGCCACCAGTGTTAATACATGGGATCGTAATACATGCCATTATCATTCTCAAGCATACTTTGAATAAGAATCCAACAATGTCGGACATCGAAGAAGATGAGGTATGCATACGTGTGGAAAAAATAGAAATTATTTAGCTCATACGTCAATTGTCAGAGTCTTCAACATATGTATATTTAATTTCAATGATATTCCAGTTTCAAGATGCCCAAGAATCAATACCGCAGTACGTAGTACACAGATGTATACATGTACAAAGAGAAGCATACGTACATTTGTTTCCAACTGACTATATTTTAATTCCAGGCCAACTTCCATGGACTTGGACACAGCAATAATGGAATCAAAGAAAGCGATAAATTGTTTTTTTAATAATAATTTCGATGAAGCGAGAAACATTATGGAACCTTGGGCTACCAGCAGCATGTACCATTCTTTAGGGACAAGCGTATTTGCATTTCTCGAGGCTATTCTTACGTTTGAACAAGTATTAAATCTCTGTAAAGTGTTTGTACTTGAAATGTATTTCGTTAAATAATACATTGTTGTATGTATTGCTTAGAAACATATTGAGAAGGCAGCTGCAGCTGTAAAACAGTGCATGAGTGTATGTTTGAAGCAACGGAAACATGTCACACTGACCCAAAATATTGGTAAAATGGTCAAGAGGACTAATTATGATACTTACACCATTGGTAATGCATACAATATATCAATATAGTGTTATAGCATGTCTAGTCAAGCTACTTTGCTTTTCACATAGAGTGCATCCTTAAAATAGATCGTCTCTCGAGAAGCATGTAACATCTTGATATAAAATAACTTGCATACTAACAAATGCTCTCTTGCTCCTCGCAATATATGTATATACATATATATTTCTTTTCCTTATTTTCTTCTTCTTACTCCGAGTTCCATGTTTCTAGCTAACGAATTATCCAGATGTTATAACGTAATATGAGAATGGTATTAGTAAGCACGCAAGGAGTGATGAAATATTAATATTACAGAGGAAGTGCATGCGGAACTCTGTTATGCTGAATCACTCCTTTTAAAATCGATGCTCACGTTTGTGGAGGACGAGACTTTGGTCAGCTTTGTCAAGGCTGGATTGAAAATTCGTACCTGCTTTCTGTCGTATAAGTAAAGAAGTTATATTGTGAATTATCCGTTTCCATATCGCATGGAAAAACGATACACCACTGTACCTGCACCATTCAATTTCAGGGAATGCTTGACGATATTAAATAGTCGTAAATGGGAAAATGAAGCACATAGAATACATTTCGAAAGCGGCGTCCGTACGGGTATTGGTGCATTTAATTTGGTATGCACAAGAAGCGTCTTCTTGTTTCTTTATTTGATATAATATTATTCTATATTATAGTGTAATGCAGTCCGTTTTCTTTTTGGTTTTTCGTTCCTTTCATTGGCGATGGGATGGAATTTTGTAGATGATCTCGTTGTTACCGGGTAAAGTTATCAAACTTCTAGAGTTCATTGGATTCTCGGGCGATAAGGTAAGAGAGTAATTTATGAGGTACAAAACGCTCTCAAGAATTTGATATACAATGATGCAATATCGTGTGTCCCAACAGGAATATGGCTTGTCAGAATTGGAAGCAGGATATAAAGAGAGAAGAGGACTGCGACATATATTGTGCGCAATGTTTCTTTTATCTTACAACTTACTAGTGTCGTTTGTTCTGAGTCATACAGACGGTGATCTGAACTGGTGTGAAAGGGTTTTGGATAAAGAGCTAAGCGTTTATCCGAACGGCGTATGGTTTTTATTTTTTAAGGGGAGACTAGAATTAGCAAGAGGAAATTTTGAAAATGCCTTAGAATGGTATATCAAGTCTTGGAAAAGTCAAGATGTATGGCCCCAATTCCATCACATTTGCTTCTGGGAATTAATGTGGGCGCACTGTTCCCTGCAGCAGTGGAGTCAAGCAGCCGATTTCGCTGGTATCTTGGCGAAGGAATCAAATTGGTCGCGTACCATTTATTTGTATCAGAGAGCTGCGATACTTATTATGCAAAAACCGGCGACACAAAGCGAAGAGAAGCAAACGATAGACAATCTAATGATGCAGGCGCCTACTTTCAAACAACGTATCGCGGGCAAGTCGTTACCCATGGAAAAGTTTGTGATTAAAAAGACGGAACGTTATTTTGCACAAAAAAAAAATTTGGTTCTGCCTATATTTGAACTTATGTATATGTGGAATTTGTTTCGCATAGTAGGTAAGCGAATAGATTTAACGCTGAATATATTTAAAATAATCGAAGAAGCTGAAAAGGAACTTACAAAAGTTACGTAAGTTTTTTTTTATTCGATTTTGAATTCAAAATATTTAGCAATGTTTTATAACTAAATAATAATTTAATACTTTGTAGAAAAACTGAATTTCATGCTGATAATGAAGGGCTCTTGTTGCTTCTAAAGGGTGCTTGTCTAAGACAAATGAAACATCCTTTGTTAGCCGAGAATTGTTTAAAACGTGTTCTCGAACTGGATAAATCAATTAAAGAAGATACATATTTACTTCCATATGCAACAGTAGAATTAGCTTTGCTGGCACAAGATCAGGGAAACATTCAACTCGCTGTTCAGTTGTTGGAGGAAGCCAAGTGGGCAATTTTATCTTATGTTTTCTTTTTTACATGTTGACCTTTAAACGTTTACCATTAACTTTGTTTCCTTATGTATTACAGGAAAAACTTTACTGGCTACCTATTGGAATCTAGATTGCATTTCAGAATCCATTCGGATTTGATGAAGTTAACAGGAAAGAAGACTGAAGATGTTTCAGCAGTGGCGGCTCGGGTATAGGTACTGTGGAACTACAGCATCCCCTATTTCCACTTGATATAATCGATAACATTTCATATAATGAGTCTTTTTTTCTTTAATTCTTTCTTTATACTTGTACAATATACATATATTCCTTAACATACAAAAATTTTTGTATGGAACTATGCGCTTCACAGGTTCAGCGGCGTGGTGTTTGACTGTTGTGCGCATACGCACATAGAAAGCTGCACGCGTGGCCGAGTGAGAGAGAGCACTGTCGCTCCCGCACCCTTGGTGCTGGTGCAAACATAGGCTACAAATTTTGTGGAGCACCACCCCCACTAATTTTAGCTATGAGCCGCCACTGTGTTTCAGTATAGTGAATAGCTGGAAACTATGATTTGTGTAAGAAAAATTTACTACTGCCAATAGCATTCCTATTGCAGTCTCAGGCACTCTTATTGTTATTAGTTGTACTCTTGTTTTGTTTTTATATAACATATTAATACGTAATTTCTAATTCTCTCCTGAAGTGGTTTTCCTTTTCAAACACCAAGTTTTGTTAACAATTTTTACTAATTACCGTGTCCAACGGTTGAATTAATGTTTTTAACAGCCTGTATATTTTACCTATTACACATATATTACATCTCGTGCACATGTGACAACTAAATGAAATATTATAAGGATTAAATTATTTTTTTAATTTAACTTATTTCTACTATACAATATAATATATAATTTAAAAAAAACTTGTATAGAGAGTATAACATGCCAATTGAATTGGTGGTAGAAAGAGTATGCACATGCTTGTGTACATTCGTCGACAAACTTGTTACTCTTGCGTTGTTTATTGAATTGTAAATTAAATGGGATATATACATATGAATACAGAAAACAGAAATAAAAAATAATTTATTGCTGATTTTAAATTTGTCACAATGTTATTTGATTTATCATTTTGCCTGACGCTACATCATACCAGGGAGATCCCTATTTTGTCTTAGAATTAGTCATGTGCAGCAGCACTTGTTCCAAAGAACATCTCGGACGTGCGCACACTTATTTCCTCCCTGGTCGTATTATACATTGCATGTACAAGAATGCCCACTTACAACTTGCAAGCGGATTAACCGGCTGTGACTGCAGTTACAGTGAGAGTGTATTGCTACATGATACATTCCTAAAAGTCCTCCCAAATCTATGTGCTACCCTTACGATTTCCATTATTTCATTATTTGATTATAGTACACGCATAAATATGCGACGCGTAAACATACCGATATATAGATCATTTATGATGAAAATATGTATTCATATTTAATATACTTTCATTTTCAGTTATAAATTTAATTTTGGTAGCAATAATAAGTAGACTAGATTTCTTCGATGCCAGGTTTTAGTTTAAATTTTGTTCGATTAATGCGCGTTAAATACAACGTATTGTTATTGATAATTTTATACAGTACGCATGCATTCAATTACGTTCGATATGGCGCCTACATCTCGATTCTGTACGTATCGCTCAACTTGTAAAAAGAACTCCAAAATTGTCGACGGCAAATAGTAATTCATTGCAGCAATAAAACTGCGAATCGTGCTAGATTTTATATAAATGAGGGTATTAATTAAAATCAATAAGTGTTTAATTTTTATAGATACACTTTCGTAGAAATATTCTAACCTGTTGTGTCACTCCATTAAGCCGGTATTATCGGAGTTGAGCATGCGAGATATAAAATAAATTTCGTACGATTTAAATTCTTTTTCATTTCTATATATGCTGCGAAGGAGATCAAGTTTATTTATCGCGAATGGTTGGAAGTAAAAAAAATGTATTTGATTTAATAGACCTTTGCGAATTATTGCATCACACGTTAGAAACATTTATTGTTAAATCGCGGTACTCTTAATTTACCTATAAGTACCAATCCGTTTCAGTCTTTTTTTTATTCTACTTCTCAGTTCTATCTTCTTTCCCTGTTAATTCTGGACAATTCTTTTTGACAGGTTAAAACAGCTGGTTATATCAAGTCACACCATTTCTAGCAATAATAGAGTAACTATTCAACGGAGGATAACTGTACTGGTAAGACAAACTTGTAACAAAAAAATCAGTAACAGCAAGGACAAAAATATTGACACAAGCCGCACTAAAATATTTTATGTTCAGGGGGCAAGGTGTAAAGGAACCAGATTTTTATAATCAACACAATGGCACTGGATGTTCAGTGTTCGCTGAGAGACGCCTTGTACGAAACATTAATAGGAATCTTGTCTCCACACAGAGAGACTCGTCAAGAAGCCGAACAGGGGATTCAAGCGTTGGAAGTTACAGAATACTTTGGTATACATTTGACGGAATTTGTAGTTGATCCCCATTATCATTTACCTATTAGACAGCTTGCGTCTGTATTACTAAAGCAACATGTCGAAACGCATTGGTCCTCTTTGGCAGAGAAATTTCGTCCGCCTGAGATAAAACGCGGAACGAAGGAAAAAATTAAAGAATTATTGCCATTGGGCCTTCGTGAATCCATTAGCAAGGTAATCCATTCGTGATTAAACAGCTATATTTTTTTTCGCACCATTTAAACATTCTCATTATTTTATTTAACTTAGGTGCGCGCGGCAGTGGCTTATGCGATATCGGCGATCGCACATTGGGACTGGCCGGAACATTGGCCAGGCCTGTTCGATATACTCGTCAGCTGTTTAAGCGGAGAAAGCGAGAACGCGGTTCACGGGGCAATGAGAGTTTTAACAGAATTTACTTCCGACCTTACCGACAATCAGTTGCCCAACGTGGGACCAGTAATTCTTCAAGAAATGTACAGAATATTTCAAGACGAGACGGTAAGATTATTCAGTCGTTCACCGAGCTTGGGGAGGTTGTCCAATGTTCACACCAGTAATAGGAGTAACATGCTAACATTGTTCGTTTTCTGTTTTCTTTTAGCAATATTCCATTAGAACACGCGCCCGAGCTGTCGAAATTTTTAAAACAATTACGACATTGGTCTCTGCTACGGGGGTATATCAAAAGGGATTCACCGAGCAATATTTACAACCGGTGATACCTTCGTTTTGCGAACAATTTTTCAAATGTCTGCGCACACCCGAGGGTCGTATCAACGACAGCGGGCTTAAGACCGAAGTAATCAAAGCTATTAATTGCCTAGTCACTAAATTACCCAAATACGTGTCGAATTACTTGCCCGAGTTGCTGCCCCCCATTTGGACGACGTTAAGGCAAAGCGCGAAACTTTATCAGGACTCTGTAAACGGGGACGGGGATGTGAACGACAAGGTCGAATCGGATGGTAAATTTCGCGGCGAAAAATTTGTCGTCAATTCGCATGCGAAACGTTAACGTTAACGATCTTCGTATTTTTCTTGCAGGTGAAATAATTAAATTTAGCAATTTAATCATCGCGATATTTGAATTCGTTCATGCAATCGTGGATCGCAAACGATTCTCAAATCTTCTGGATAACTTGATGGCGGAGATCATGTATTATTTAATAATCTTTATGCAAATAACCGAAGATCAGATAGAATTGTGGACGACCAGCCCGAATCAGTTTGTCGAAGACGACGATGTATTCGCCTACAATGTTCGCATATCCGCGCAGGAACTCTTAACGGTAATTGATATATTTTCGAATGACAAGTGGGACGGTATTACTATTGTCGATCATGAAACGCACTTTAATAGTACTATACACATCTGCGTATGCAGGCTCTAGTAAATTACTCCGAGGACAAGGCAGTTAATGCTCTGTGCGAGGTAATTACTCGTTACGTCGACGCTGCAAGTAGATTGGAACGTGCACACGGCGCTGGCGAGTGCAATGCATCGTGGTGGAAACTGCGAGAGTCAGCAATTTTGGCGTTAAGCAAAATAAGGGACACGGTGGTGGAAAAGCAGCAGGCTGGAACCCTTCAGTTCGACGTCGTTGGATTTTTGGACAGGATCGTTTTGGCCACTCTGAAAGAATCAGGTATCCGGTGAAAAAAACCAAGATAATGGAACAATTTCCATTCCTTTCTTTTCCATTTGTCAGCGATTCTTATTACATCCTCTATCTTTGTGGAATTCCAACGATTCACAGGGACACCTCCATTACTTCTTGGCCGTTGTTTATGCGTCGGTGGAAAGTATGCCGAGATAATGCCACCGGAAATGAATTCGCGTTTCTTGGAAGCAACGGTTAACGGACTGCAAGAGAACCAGCCTTCATGTATTAGTATCAGCGCGGTGAAAGCAGTTTACTGGTTTTGCAAGGTGTCGGAAGATAACAGTACCCTCTCCGATATAGTTCGATCCCATTTGCCAAGTATATTTCAAGGAATCTTCAATCTGGCGAACCAACCCTCCACGGAAGTTTTGACTTTAGTTATGGAAACATTGCAAGTTGTGGTATCGGTAATAATCGATCCTTTGATTTTCTCGAGCTTGTACCTAATTTCTCCTTGCCCGTTACCTAATGTAGGTCTTTCTAATCTGTTCAGCTGGACGAGGCTTTCACGGCTACAGTGGAGAGCAAAGTTTGCCCGCTAACCATCGCCGTGTTCCTGAAATTTTATGGCGATCCAACGATTTTAGATTTATGCCAAGACATATTCAAGAGCTTGACGCAAAATCCCGATTGCATAGGGCCGTTGCAGACCCGCCTGGTGCCAACGTTAACGAGCATGCTGGCTGTAACGCCAATGGACAAGTCGAAAGACGGTGAGGCTCAATGCTTTGCAACGTAAACGATTCGTAATTACTCTACCTTTCTTCTGCCGGCGTATTCGCAACAGAAAGATGTCGGGGCGTAGCTCTGGATGTTTTGCAAGTATTAGTACAATACTCTCCCAGGCCGCTGAGCAGCGCATTGGTCGAAAACGGCTTCCCTGCCGCGTGTCACTGCATCCTGAATTCGGAGGACAACGAAACGTTGCAAAGCGGCGGTGAAGTGTTACGCACTTACCTGGCGGTCGCTGCTGAACAGGTGACGACGCATCGGGACAGCGACGGTCAAACTGGTTTGCAATACATACTGCAGATCATCGCTCAACTATTGAATCCACAGGTAAAGTGATCGCGGTTGGATGTACCGGGTCCGCTATTTTGCCACCACGGTGAATGAGTACGGAATTTCGTTTTCAATCGAGAAGCCGACTTGCTAATGAGGCTCCGTCGCATTTCTAGTCGAGCGAGTTTACAGCGACATTCGTCGGACGTTTGGTGACAACCTTGATTAGGAAGGCGGGTAACACGCTGGGCGAGAATCTCGATCTACTTCTGAAGGCAGTGTTGAGCAAAATGCAGCGAGCCGAGACATTGACCGTGGTACAGAGTTTGATCATGATATACGCTCATCTGATGAACACAGAGTTTGACGCTGTCCTAAATTTTCTGTCAACCGTACCCGGTCCGACAGGACAGAGCGCGCTCGCTTTCGTGCTCACCGAATGGGTCGGCAGGCAGCACCTGTTTTTCGGTAAATACGATCGAAAGGTGGCAACGGTCGCGCTGTGCAAGATACTGGTGCACGGCGTTACTCACAGCGATAGTCGGCTAAGCGAGATCACGGTCAAGGGGGATCAGATATTTTCAGGTGCGTATCTGAAGCGTGTTTCATTATTATATCGAGCGGTTCAGATATCTCGAGGTGAAACGTTGTCTTCGTTCGCCCGTTTTATTTCGCACGGTACAACATGGTATCGTTCAATTATTTATCGCGCAAACAGCCAGTGATTAAAATAAAAATTCAAGAATATGCAGGAAACGAAGGTGTGAGGACCAGGAGTAAAGCCGAGGCGCAGCCTTACCAGTGGACCACGATACCTGTCCTGGTCAAGATATTTAAGGTAATAATCAACGAGTTAGCGAACGATATTGAAGCAGTGGCCGCGAATCAGGATACAGACGTTAGTATTGAACTCCCTTTCCCTTTGTCTCGTTTTCTGTAATCGGTAATGATGATAAAAGGTTGAAATAATGAATACGCGACGCCGCAGGAGTCCGATGACGACGATGACGATGAAAATGGTGACAATGACAATGCCTTTGTGGATCCTGGCTACGAAGCCATGCTGAGTAAGTCCGCCGTTAACTCTCTCGTTAGTATTCTCTAACGCGAACGAATTTCTGTTTGTTGAGCAGTGTTGGAAGAAGTTGGGAACGAAATTGAGGAAGACGAGGACGATCCGTGCTTGCTGGAGGATTCCATTTATCATTTGAAGTTGAGCCAACACTTGCGAGAGTTTCTGCTAAACTTTTCGACCCATCACTGTTTCCCAGCGTACGTTCAGCATCTAAATATTCCAGAGCGCAAGATTTTGAGCAGCTTAAACATCAACACGTCGTTCATGTCATAGGTAGATAGATAGTCGAACGGATAAGTCGATAACAAGATGTTCAAATTTCGTAATAAAATATTTGTATCTCCGTGCATACTCTTCTCCCCTTTTTCTTGGCAGCACGCTTCCAGCGGTATTGCGACGCAGAGAGCAACGCGAGATTAAAACTCGTTCACGGGAGTACGCGATTAGACAGGCCGCGCTGCTTTTCTATTCGCGTCGAGGGAAGATCGGGTCGAATGTCGATCGAGGGACTAACGCTTGAAAATTTGTCGCAACACGACGAACCGATGGTTTGCGTTTCGACGTAACATACCACCGTTTATTGTACATATCTACAGAAGCGTACTTGTTCTTCGTCCACAGCAAATATGTAGTACCAATTCATGTAAAACAATCTACATGTATTTATACTATGTATACCGTTATCCGTGAAATATTTACACACACGAAGTCGCGTTTTACGCTACATCGGCACGGACGCGATTCGCGTCGCTTCGTGGAAATTAACATGAAATCGTTACGGTAACAGAATAGGAAGAGAATTACGCGACATGTAATTCGTGGACGCGCATCGATCGAATGCAATCGTAAGGCATAGCGAGTGGAAGGGTGAATCGATTGACGAGCGACGACACAAAGGACGCGAGAAGAAAGCACGACGAATGGGATCCTTTCTGCGTTTCTCGTGGCGAGTGTCCACGACTCAGACGGTCGTCACCGAAAGGAGACCCATCAGCTTGCCTCCGGTACCCGGCGCTCCCGCGCCCCCAACCCTGTTCCCGTGTACCAGCATCTCTTGAACGGTGGTGAAGTCGTCCAAGACGTTCTTCTTCCGCGCCATCTTCTTGTGACTGAGCTCCAGAATGCTCAGCGGCTTTTTCACGAGCTTCTCGTCGCCGTGATCGGCCATTAGCAGCTCGTTGGCCTGCTGCAACTGAAGCTGCTGCTGCTGCTGCTGTTGCTGCTGCTGTTGCACCAGCTGAAGCTCCTGCTGCCTCTGTTTGCGTTCGCGGGCACGTTCCAGCTGCCTCTTGCGTTCCTCCTTCGTCCAATATCTGCCAACCTGAAACCCGACGGCAACGATGAGAGACGGGAAGAAGGGTCATGCCTGCGACTTACGATTCAAAGCTCCCGTCACCTTGATTTCCGACATGGTGTCGTCCTCCGTGCTATGCCCGGCCCGCTCCTCGGATATTTTGATCGCTCTGTTCCTTAGGATACGATTTCTGACCGGCCTGCGAGTGATGTACCTCGTCCCGTCTGCCCTTCTCTTCACCTTCCATTCCATTTGCATGTCGTTGGCCTTGTCCTCGGGCGGTATCCATGTGTTCGTCGCGCACACCTGTTGGCTACCGACGAACTGATAACGCGTCAAGTTCGGCGCTTGAAAATTACCGTGCGACTTGGACTTTTTCGCGGTGGAGGTCGCTACGATGCCCTCTCTGGGCGCGGCGATCGTCGAGTTCCGTCGGTCGAGGGCCTGCTTGAACAGCTGCTGCTGCAGGAGCATAGTTTGCTGAAGATTGGCCATGTTGGTGTACATGGTGTCCGCGGGCAAGCTGCTCGTGTTCGTCGGATCCGCCGCTCGTTCTCTGTAATGATGAGAGGTCGAGCCTCTTCTGTTCAGTTGATTCTTGGCCTGCTGTTTGTTCGCGAGCGTGGGACAAGTGCAGCCGAACCTTTGCTGCTGCTGCTGCTGCTGCTGCTGCTGCTGCAGTTGCTGCTGCTGATGTTGCTGACTCGATAATGCTTTCGGCTGGCAAAGTACCAGCGTGCTTTTGTGGTGATCTCTCTCGCCACGCTGCAGCTCCAACGTGAGCGGGTTGCTGTTGCAAGATTCGCCGGTGTTGTAGGCGCTCGAGCTGTCCTTCTCTTCGCCGGAGCTGTTGCTCTTGGACGAGCAGTACCATTTGCCGCTTTGATTCCCCTGATTCTGCGGATGCTGAATCAGCATGCTCGCGGTGGTGGTACAGGCGGTGGTGACGGCCGCGGCCGTGATTGCGATCGTCGAGACGACGGCGGTCGGCGGCGGTGGAACGGCGGTGATTATTGTGGCCGAGGCGATCGGGACGGTGGTCGGGTGTGGCCAGTGACGATGCTCGTACGGGGACGAGTAGATCGGCTCGCTGTCCGACTCGGGTATGGTCTCGTAGATGTGCTCCGTCTCGCTCCACACGTGATTCGCGTAGGCGTCGGTCAGCTTCACAGCCGCCGACCCCGTGACTGTCCCGGAGCCCGTTTGTTGACCACGGACGCACAAACCGTCCAACTTCTTGGAGCAATCCTTCAGCGACTCCTGCATCCACTGTTTGCGATCGTGATCCGAATGCCGCGCCGGGGACGCGGCGTTCCTCCCGGACGATTTCTGAGACGAGGACGTCTGCGAGGAACAGGACGAGGATGAGGTGTTGCTCGCGGAGAAAGCGTTTCCAGGTTGCTGCGCCGCGCTGTGAGAGGGAACCGGAGGCGGTGGCCTCAACGTCGAAGCGCTCTCATCTGTGTCTTTGGTTCTCTCGTCCGTTTGCTGTTGCTGCTGCTGTTGCTGCTGCTGCTGCTGTTGCTGCTGCTGCTGTCGTATCAGTTGCTCGATCAGGCTGTTCTGATAAGAGGGTAGATGGTCCGGCGAAAGCGACGGGGAACTCTGTATAGGGAGCGAGAGAGAGAGAGAGCGTTGTACGTCGAGCAATCAGAGAATTGTCTAAAGAGAGTTGGACAGGCGAGTGTTATCGAACGGAAAGAGTAATGGTGCTCACCCGGTTGTACACGCGCCTCTCCTCGTATTCGTCTTCCTAAAAGGGCAGAGCATCGGCGTCAACGATAAGAATAAGACAACGAGGGGAAAAAGGGTAGAAGAGCTTTACCTGATAGAGGCAACGGCTGACGAGAATCGTCACGGCGCTTTTCGTCGCGGCGAATAGGTTCTCGGTTTGCTCCTTGTTCGCCACGTCCTTGCCGTTCACCTGAAACGGGAGAATCGCACGACCGTGTTCGATATATCGTTCGGCAACCGAGTCGGGGAAACGTCGACGACCTACCCTCAAGATCTGATCGCCCTCCCTCAGTCGGCCGTCGCGCGCCGCCAGACTTTCAGGCACTATTTCCGAGATGTAAACTTCCGTGTCTGCGTCCTCGCTGCCGGAACCGGAACTGTAACAGACGGTGAGGCCCAGCTTCTCGGCGCTACCCGTCCTCCGCAACGTCACCTCCTGTAATCCCGATTTCGTTATAGACGCACTCGCCCCTGAATCGATACGAATCGCAAACCCAACGACGTATGCGCGTACCTCGAAGTCGATGTCGTGTGTTAGGAAATCTTCGAAGCTGTCGTTCGGCTGATCGTCGACCCCCAGGTTGCCCACCGGCAGCAGCTCTTCCTCCTCAGCCTCGAGGAGGCCGGCCCAGTCGGTTTGCACCGCGGTCGACACCAGACTCGGAGAGGTGCCGACCCCATGCTCGCGTTTGCTCGCCGGTTCAGGCGTCGTTCTCTCGTCCGGCTCGTTGCTTCTATCCTGCTCTCTCCATCCAGTTCGTTGACCATGGTGCATCTGCTGCTGATGCTGCTGCTGCTGCTGCTGGTGGTGCTGGTGATGCTGCTGGTGCTGCTGTTGCCCTGGCTGACGCCGCAACACCTCCACGATGATGGGCTCCTGGGCCGACTGAAAACAGCGAACCGCATCTTCGTGGCTCGAGTTCGACACGTCCTGGCCGTTCACCTGCGACAAACAACGACACCTTCCCGATCACTCAACAATCGCGCCGTTTAATAGGGGGGGGGGGGGAAGAGACGACGTCCAGCGATAACTGAGTCGCTTTTATGCGACGCAGCTATCAATAGTCGCGACGAGGTCAATTGGCGAGAGTGCAGAGGGAAACGAGTCGAAAGAGCGACCTCTCCACTCGAGAGACATTTAAATGCGGAAAGAGATACACCAGAGGACGATGGTACTCCGCACGGCGAAACGGTTCTTTGACGGTTCTAGGACAAATTTCCTGCACGATCCATTAACGGAATTACAGATATTCGTCGCGTTTTTCCTTTCCCCGAGGCTGCTAACGAGAATCGTCATGCTATTTACAGTTTCGAGCTGCGGTCGTTTAACGCTGAACCCAGAGCGCTCGTCGGATGCCACTCGACACGGCAACTCGCGAAATTTTGCCTCGGGTTCACCGACGATTTCCCCGGCGTCGTCTCGTTTCCTTTTCGGGAACGAAGACGAACCTGGTGATTTCCTAAATTCCTCCCGTGCCCTACCTCGCGGACGCGACGCGTCTCGAGATGCGGTTTCAACAATGTTCCGCGCCGCGTTATCAGGAACGCGCGGCGAGTCCGCGATCTCCAAGCAGTTGGAAAAGTTGACGAGACGAAGGGCGCTCTCCTTTAAAAAAAAAAACTTGCCGGTGAAAGGCCGCGTCGGTCGGAGCAATTCCAATCGGCAATCGTTCGATGTTCGAGATCGTTTTCTTCCTCCTCGACCCGAGGGCGCACCCCTCCTCCCCCCGATACCTCCTAATCGCCGCGTAATTGCCAGAGAAAAGCGAAGGAAAAACGGATTCGAGGGAAGAGAGCCGTTTCGACGGTGGCTGCCGGTCTTGGCAATTTTTCGATCGATAGTTTACTCGCTCGTTCGCTCAATCGTTCGTTCGTTCGTTCGTTCGTTCGCCCAACCACGCAGCCGTTCGTCCTTTCGTGCCATTAGTCGCGGTGGAAGGATGCTTCCGACCGTTTTACGGATAATACTCGAGTCCACCCCCCCCCCATCCCTCTCTTCTTTTTCGTCCCGCGTGGAAAAGAAGCCATCCGCGTCCCGACGGTTCGCCCGCGAGCATCGCGAAACACCCACTTCTGTCGCGGTTATTTCAAACGAGCCGCGCAACGATCGACCCGCTGGCGGTCGTGCACCTCGAAGAGCGATTCCTTCGCGCGCGAGGATCGCGCCCCGCCGAGATAAAACGAAAATCGCGGCGGCGAATCCCCGCGAGTCGCGCGACTCGTCCGTCTCGGCGATTCGCCGTGATTACGCCTCGAATCGTAAACAGCTGCTCCAAGCTCGCAGAGATTCAGCCCGCTTTGAGGGAAAGAATGATCGTTTGGCGCCGCGCGTGTTTCGAGGCAAGAGCGAGAAGAAAAGGGAAAGGGAAAGGTGAAAGGGGCGATGGAAAAGGAATGAGAGCAGGAACGGGAACGGTAAAAGGGATGAGGTGGCGAAGGAGCAAGCGGCGAGGGCGCAGGGCGAGAGAAGGTAAAGAGGGCAAAGGTAAGGGGATAAGGGAATGGGGGAGGGGTGGGGTGGGGGGGTTAGAGGCGAGACGAGGTACGGAACTCTGAGCGAGCAGAGCGGGATGGGGTGGATTGGGAGAGGCACATGGAGAAGGAGAGAAAAGGGGAGATAAAGCGGGAAGGAAAGGGGTGAACAGGCAGGCATCTCTGGCGGCAAAGCGCGGATTGCAAGGCGGGCACAGCGGGAGGGGCCGGGGGTTGGAGGAATCGCGTGCAAGGAAGAAAAAAGGGAGCCGTCAAGCTGTCGCTCGCGTTCCGTAAACACGGAAGTCTGAAGTGCTCGGGCTTTGAACACCGACGACTACCAAACGACAACGACGCCGACTACGACTCCGACTCCTGGTGCGACCGATGCTGCTCACGAGCGCGAGGCGTTCGCGACAATCGTTTCGTGTCCCGGTTACTCGACCGCGGCCGTCGAGGGGGAACGGGTCGCCGAATGGTCCCCGCCGCCGCCGCCGCCGCGACACGCTTCCTCGGGGTCAATTAGCCGTCGAATCGATCAAGTTCGTGACCCGTGCAGACTCCGCCGCAGACCCCTGCGCGTATTAATAACCAGCGGAAACGTTAACTTTCCCCTTCTTCGCGATATCGCGAAACGCTCTGCCTCCCTTGTTCGTCGACGCCGGCTAGAGGTTAACAGGCCAGAGGTTCTCGTTCCTCGTCGACTGTATTCGCGCGCTCCGAAAGCGGAGAACGTGCTTCGTCTCTTGGGATTAAATGGAACGAGGTGTCGAGAGGGTTCGCGCTTTCGAGGTTGCAGATGTACCGGGAGCTGCGGTATCTGGTTCGGCGATTATCAGCAACGGGACGACACCGACCAGTGTCCCGGTCGAACTGAACGTAGACAGAGACGAACGGCAGGTAATTCGGAATAGTACCTCCGGCTCTTGTCTCGAGCCAGAACCATCGCAGCCCCCGCTATCGTCGTTGCCGTCGTCTTCTCCGCTCTCTCTTTCTCTCTCTCTCTCTCTCTCTCTCTCTCTCTCTCTGTCGTTTTCCGCTTCGAGATCGTTATTTACGCGCGACGTTTCGCGGCAGCATCCGCTAGTTCCGCTGTGCACGCTCTGAATCGGAGTTTCACGACCGTGCATCGATCCGTGGAAACCAAAGAAACGGAAGTTTTATCGCCCGGGTGTTCGGGGATCGCGTCGCACCGCTTATCCTCTCGGGATCGCGCTCGGCGGTATCGGGACGAGACTGCGACGCCCGGGACAACGTCGACCGGGTGAAAGGAATTTCGATTCGTCCGGGATTTTCTATTTACCGTCTCAACGACCACCGTCGTATCCTCCGGGGTGAACTCCGTTTCGCTCGACATCGGCCCAGACAGCCGGAGGAATTAAGGACGGATAGAGCCGAGCTGGGGAGGAGGGGCGCAAACGGAGCCAGCGTGTTGCCCTCCAGCTGAAGCGATTGATATCCGGGCTCTTCATCCGCCAATTAAAAACGCGAACCGATTCGACGCGAACGGTCCCGAGAGACGCGAATCCGATTTCGCTTAAAAAGCGGTGCCGTGTTTTGTCGTTTCGCCGCGCACCCGCCCCGGTTGCTCACGAAATAATCGAGAGGAAGACGTCCTCGAGTGAACGAGCATATACCTGGAACGCTGGATCTCCAAGTGCGCGCGTGCTACGCGTGCACGGATATTGGACAGGAACTGCGTCATCATCGCCGACAACTCGGTCGACTTTTATTTGCCCCTACGCTCTTGCCGCCGTCCTTTCCCATCCCGTATCCCAGCTTCGCCCCGGTTTACGTTCATTTTTTCTCTCTTTATTCGTCGCTTTTCACCGTGGCACACGGTTATTAGCGCACGGCCGGCGCACGATTCGACGAGCTTTTCGTGATCGATACGTTGATTCTTCGAATAGAAAGACGACGGTAAATCCGCTGATGCCGACGAGAGGGATGCGAACGGCGGAGGGAGGATGAAAATAGCTGCATCCACGGTGAAAGACGAGTGAGAAAATTGAACGAACAGGGAATACGTGTGCTCGCATTCAGGCCTACGCCGTGTACCGGGGAACCGTGAAAACGTCGATGGATAACGCTCCTCCATACGCCGTACCGGGGCTCTACCTCCGGATTAGCGGAAAAATCCTGGCCCCCTTCGCCTCGGCCGCCTATCCGTGCAGCCGTTTCAGCTCGGCGAGAGGCAGAGCACGGTTCGATCTTTCCCGTTTCTGCTTCTTTTCTACTTAACAAACGGCAAGTGGCGGAGCGCGGATCGGTGCGATGAACTTTTCGTGCTTGCCTCTCCCGCGACAAGCCGAAAGCACCACTTGTTCGAAGAGGCTTCGTTCGAACCATAAACTTTTGCACCGCTATCTGCCGGGCCGAGCAAGCCATCCCGCCCGGCTCGTTCCAATTTGAAAGTACACGCAGCCCCCCCTCGAAATTTCTATTTCGAATCTATCTCGTTATCGGATTTTCTCGAGCCCTCGCCGATCGTGCGGCAGACTTGCGGGCGAAATAAGGCGAGCGAAATCGAGAGGGTGGGCTTACGCGCGAGCAAGCGTTCAACCGGAAAACGCCGAGAACGCACGGTAACGAGATTCAGCGCGGATATTTCGGCCGAACCTTCGGTTGACGCGCGAATCGACCGGGGCGAAGATATTTCTGGACGTTCGAATTTTCAACGCCACGGTCGGAAGCATTCACCCCTTCAACTCGCGTCGGCGAGCGCGACGTTCGCGATCGTGCGCCTGTCGATCGGATGCGAGAACACAAGTGTGCAGAACCCGAGCCGTTTCCCGACGCTCCGGCGAGCAGCTAAAGAATTGTCAACGGAACGACGGGAACGCGGTTCGGCCCGACGATTCCTCGTCGAAAGCGCGAGGAGCCTGTCGCATTTGCGCAGCCCCGATGTAGGGTGCCAAGGCAAACTGACAAGGCGGCCGAAGGAGACGCGGCGCGAGCGGCGAAACGATGAACGAATTACAGCGACCGAGTGAACGTGCCCTTTCGTTTCCTCGCCGCTTCGCTCGCGCGTCACGCGCCTTTCGAAAGCATTCGAGAGGGCCAACGGTCTCGAGCTTAATCGAACGGTCGCCGCATGGGTCGCGCACAAGGGATGGTTACGCGTTCCAGTGGTCACGGCTTTTTTGTCGAGCCACCGCTCCGCGATGCGGACAAGCTCGCTTTTCCGCTCGGTCATCCGCGTTGAAACGCCGCCGGAGCGTTGTCGAGCGGACCGTGAGGCGGTCGGCCCGGCCTGCAACTCTCTCGGCGTCTTTCTACGCGCGCCGTCACACAGCGGTCCGGATTGGGGTGAGGCGCGACAATGCCTCGCAACTTTTTATTCGCAAAGGGTATGGACGCGATACTTGGACCGGACAATGTAGCAAGGTCGGATTAAGGATTAGCTGACGCGTTGACTGCCCTTTACTGTAGAAAAGTAATGAACTAAATACATGCAGAATCGGGACCTCCATTCCCAAAAGAATAATAGCCGTTCGTTCGATGGAAGAAGGAAAGTCCGACTTCGAGTTGTCCCTTCCATTAGAAAATGGCATTAAATTGTGTAAACGTGTTCGTTCTGGAAACTGGCGAACGTTTAGGAACTAGCGTACATATATTCAACGAATATCGATATGCGAAAGTTCATTTGTTTGGTCAGATGTCACACCCTACCAACCAGGCCCTACCACTGTGCGTCACCGGGGCCCAAATGCTTTGCCCTGCTCTCGCTGATTTCCGTTCGCGTCCAAGAAGCGGACGCGTGTTCGAGATCGTTGGGGAGGATGCGTCGCGGTCGAGGGACAGAGACCCGCGCCAACTCCCACGGAAACGCGACTAAATAACTGGAGGTCTGCCAGGCGCTTGGTTCTCGATTAATTTATTCTGTCTGGGCCGGTGTGTCTGCCTCTCTCTATCCGACTCGTTTTTTCTCTGCTTCTCTCTCGTTCCCTCGGCGGCCAACGGACGAGATGCGTCTTCCACGCACCAGCCCACGAAACGCGCACGCGACGCGTACGCAGACACCGCGACGAGAGGAGAGAGCAAAGGACCCGAGAACGAGGAGCTGGAACGCGCCACCGCCAATTCGCCGCCCCATTTTCCTCTCGAAAAGCCTGCCCTATTTATCATTCGCGAGCTTGCGTCTCATCGCGCTGTCTTTTCTCCCCTTGTTCCTTCGGATCGATCGACTACCGGGGAATTGGCGGGCGCCAATCGACGCCTCGACAAGGAATGATCGCGATGCGATGCGAATCGGCGATCGCTCGTGGAATTTTAATTCATCCCGATCCGTCACGATTCGTCTCGGTGCTTGGCGCGTGGCGGGGGCGGCTAAAGAGACCGCGCGACAACCTGCGGTGGGCCGAGAGGGAGGGAGAGGGAGAGGGAGAGGGAGAGAGAGAGAGAAGAGGGACGAGAATCTTAACGCGATCGTTAGAGGGTCGCGTGATATCGCAGCTCCGGGGCAAGACGCTTCTAATCCGATATGGCAATGTGTCGGCGTGTTCGATATCGCGTTACCGTGATTGCAGTTACCGCGGGTCATGCGCGTGCGCGTGCGAACGCGCGAAAACCTGATTTCGTGCGCGAGCTTGAATGCGATTAAGTACTCAATTGCGGCCAATTAACCCCTCGTTGCTCGCGCCTCTCGGGGAACCTGCGAAAATCTCTGTCAATCTCCGCTCCGCGTGGGAAATTCGTTCCGACGACACAGCAATTTCGCGAACCACCGCCGATTCGACGATTCGTCGGCCCGCTGTTCGCCACCGGGGTTCGTTTTTTTTCAGCCGTTCAAGAAGAATTGTCTTTCAGCGGCACAGGGAACGTCCGGACGAAGGATTCGCCCGCGAGTTGCGAGCGAACCGGTTGCTCGTCGAGATGAAACGGTTTTGAACGAAGGTAGGCGTAGCTTTCCGGCGGAGCTGGATCTTTCGCGACTGTGTCGATTCGCGTGCGACGCCGCTCTGAAATGCGCGTAGACGCGCACTCGCGAAACGGACGAAGGGCTGAGAGAAACGAGAGAGAGAACCGGTGAATTAACAGTGGACGCTTGGTCGCTCGCTGGAGGTCCCTTTCGAGGAAGGGAAACGAAATTTTGCTACCGACGAGGATGTTGGTTTCAGTTTGTGTAAACGTTCCCACTGAAAGGGAAACGGCGACACGCGTTTTTTTTTTATCATCCCCCCGGGGCGACCGAGTCTCGCGACCCCAAAAGTCCTTCGCTTCTTCCTTATCTTCCGCTATTTGGTCACCTTTCCGTCGTTCCTCCGGGCTTCCGGTTGGGAGCCTTTCAGGACCATCGATTCTATCGCTGCTTCGAACACAGCGGTCGCTCGGCGCGTGTATTATTGCTACGGGACAGAGTATTCCGTGTGTACCTATCTCGCTTCTCCGTGACATCCAAGCTATCGCTTCGGGACACGTCCGTTTTACTCGGGAGCGAAATTTGGACAGCACCGCCGCAAGGTATAATGGGGCTCCGAATCGGACAGGCCTGATGGTTGATCGCAACCAGTCATCTGCGCCGGAGGAAATTAACTTTTCCTGCCATTTATCAAGCGGCCGAAAAGTGGTTGGCCGACAGTGGGAGGAGCGACGCGATGGGGGCAATGAAAAGAAAAGGGGGAAAAAAAAGAAAAGAAGCCGAAACGAAACGAAACGAAACGAGGAGGGAAGGCGGGATAGCCGAACCCCTGAACGCTCGTCCATCTCCTCGTTCGCCGATGGAGGAAAGAAATATCAAGGTAATTAGGTTCCCCTTTCGATAGTAGTTTGGCCGCTCGAAATCACGAGGATCGTTATCATCGCTAATTATCCTCTCGACTCGCAACGATTAATTTAGAAAAGCGGACGAGGGGACGCCGGCCGGCTGGGTTTCAAACGATTTCTAAGAGCGGCCAAAGGATTGCACGCGAACAAGTTGCAGTCGCTCACAGTGGACATCCCGCACGAATTACCGAGTACTGTGGCATACTTTTTGTCACTAACAGAGAGCAATGCTGATACGCACTTTCAGTGGGAGCAATTGCAGCATTCAATTATTAGGTAATTAAGTACGAAACGTCCGATTACCTCAAGCACCAAGTTCGACACCCGATATCACGACGCATGTTTCAGTTCGCGATAACCTGTCGAACTGTCTTTCGGAGGTTGAATTTTGTAAACCATGAAAAATTCGCGTTATTTTCGAATGTGTGTGTCAGGCCGACGATAGAACAAACAGTAATGAAAAGATCGCACGACGAAAGAGTAGGGTTGCCTCTTCGAGCGAGTCATCCTTTCTACGAATGCCAACAATCCCGCTGCTGCCGTCCCTTCCGGTTCGTTCGATACGTACTATCGACTATCCAGGCGCGATCCACCACCTTCGTCGAAACGCGAGGGGTTCGCTTCAATTGCCACACGCTATCGACCGACGTTCGCGTCCTTCGAAAATCCATTGAATCGCGGAAGATAGCGTCACCGTTCTCGCGTGTTACCTGAACGTGTCGCGCAATTTATAAACGTTATTACAATTCGCGGCGGCTAACGTAATCGTTCGCCGTGTCGAACTCGACACGCCGCGTCTCGTGGGAATAGCTCACGTGGAAAGCTCGTTGCGCGTTTCTCACGCCAACCCCTTTCCGACGGGACTGTCCAGTTTCCGTACGTCGGAAACGAGTGCGTCATTTCGTTTACGACGGAAGCACCAGTTTCCATTTTCTTTCGCGGATCATTGTCTCCGAGAGGGACTAATCGTCGGCCAAGAATCAAGGTAAACGCACGGATCCCGGAGACAAAGGTTGGCTTGCATTGTCCTATTCGGTTGCGGCTTCCCACTGTCGATCGGTCTCGCTTTTCATTTCTCCAATTCTTCTTTGCTTCGTATTTAACAGTCCTCTGCCTCTCTCTCTCTCTCTCTCTCTCTCTACCCGCCATCGACCACCGTAGAAAAGTTCCCCCGGCGAAAGCCTGGCCAACTCGAGCCAAACTGACCATCCGTGTCTCGCAACCCAACGGGACATCGTTGCTACGTTCTATGCACGCGCGTACTTAGAAATGCACCTTTATCGCGACGACTCCTTCGAGTACCGACGGAAAGTGGTCCGATTCCGCGGCGGTGAAACAGTCGACCCAGAAAACGAAGATCGACTACTCGCCTCCCTGGCATTAATTTGGATAATTGCTGACGGGGACCAGCACCCTCGACTAATTGCCGAGGCCACGAGATAGGGCCGCTAACGCGCCAGCGATCAACAGCAGTGGAAATCTAATTGCTCGGGGATTCCGCGAGCATCGAGACTCGTTTCCCGAAAGTCCGTCGACGAGCCGCGCTCCTCTACCCTTTTTTTTCTTTCTTTTGCGTCTTCCCTTTTTGTCAATTTCATTAAAACAAAATGCGATTTCGGCGGTCGGTCAGGCCTCGGGCACCGGATCAAGTCGCGGCACGAATCACGGGGGCGCAGGCCATCGATCAGTTCCGGTTCGCCTCTCTCCCTGCTTTACAATAAACACGCAGCTTCCGACGAGCCGGCCATCGAGCCAGGTGAAACCGGGCAAAGCGAGCCCGTGAATTTCGACGGGCCGATTCTAAAGGGTGCACCGAACGAGAAGCGGTTTCGCGAAACTAGCGCGGATTCAAAGCGCAACTCTCGCCGGCGAAGGCGTCTTCGTCGAGGGTCGGTTAATTTTCGACGATTTCTCGAGCAGTCGAACTTTGAATTCGAAACGCAGCGACGCGTCTGTCAAGACCCCGTTCGCCGTCGCTAACGCGAAATCGAATTATCACGAGTCCACGCGTCCTTTCAAGAATTTGTTAAACCCCCCCTCTGCCACTCGATTAACCGCGTCGTTTTCGTTTTATTATCCGCGGAGCGGGATAGGGTTGGTTACCTTTTCCCGATGGACAAAGATTGATCGCTGCCGAGTTTTCTGGAGAAGCCGGAGAAGCGAACAGAAAAAAACAATAAGAGGGAGAAGAAAATGGTGGAAAACCACGGGTTCGCCAACGCGTAGGCTGTGCACGAGTTTTCAAGGATCCGTCGACTTTGTCGCGACAGCGACTTCTTAATAATTTTCCCAAGGGGAGGAAAGTTGTCGACGGATAAGTTTGGATTGGGTAGACCGAACGAAAGTCGGGGATCGTATTGTCGCGAAGAGATCTCGAATTAGCTTGACCAAGGACTCGTCGAAAGTGACTTCGAAAGCTCTTGCCTCTCTCTCTCTCTCTCTCCCCGTCTCGGAGAATCTTTCCGTTTCTTCGACAATCGGGAAAACTTCTCGTACGGAGAGAAGAGAAGCCCCGTTTCATTCCACTGTTCGAAAGACGAACGTCAGTTTCTGAAGCGAGCCGTCGCGCAATTTTTCGATCGACCCTTCCGCCTTCGTCTATTATGTTTTCATGGAGTACTTAGGCGGGGCCACGCGAGAATTCTCGAGGGTCAAACACAATCCGATCGCTCGTTTATCCATAAATCGGGCACGCTGGCCCCTGGCAACACCTAATCGCGCTGCTCAATTTTGAGATTCGAACCCGGAATGCATTTCATCGACGCACAGCGCTCTTTGATTCCCGGCCAAAGGGAAACCGGAAGGCTATTCGCGTGTCGGGCGAGCAATACGAATCGCGTCCGATAATCCGCGCCGAAACAGAAGCTCCCACCCTGGAGTACCGGCGCGCCGCCACAGCCTGGTGGACGAATCGTTGCCTGCTCGTCCGCTTTTCATTTTGCGCGCCACCGCTTTCATTGCGACAAACGAGCTTATCCGCGCCGAATCTCCAACACGAACGCCCACGTAGCCGCGATGTCCACGGGCGCCGGGGCCCGCCAATCTTCGGTCGATCTGCCTCCCAATGGAAGAATCGGAACGCCGGCGAACACGAAGCCCGATGAATCCGCAAAAGGTCGGGCGAGTTCGTGGAACGGGGTGCGGATCCGTTCCCCGGCCACGCTCCAAGCTAAAGCGTTATATGTCAGCCGGACCAACGAGACCCCTCTTCTTCCTTTCCAAATCCTATCAACGTCGCCCAGAGCAAATCCTTGCATAATGGAGCGATCTTCCAGACCCATCGATCCTCCCGGTTCTCCTCCTCCCTCTTCTCCGCCCCGTCGTCGTTTCACCTTTCACCGCCGTCTAGCAACCCTTCTTCCCCGCCCCGTTTCCGCGCTTTCTCGCTCGCGACGAGCCTCGCGAGATACGTCGCACGCGTTATCTACCCGCTGCCCCAGCGCAAGCTGCTCTCAATTTACCCCGTGCACGACCGAGTTCCGATCACCTCTGCGCTGCATTCGACGCCGCTTCGATCCTCCTCGTTCCCAACGATACGCAACCATTCCGGAGGCGCACGGCAGGACAGGCGCCGCGACGCCGAAGCAGGATCGCTCGATCGAATCCGAGGACTGGTCGAAGCTCCCTTCGATGTCCGCTAAGCCCCGCCGTGCAGCCCCGTAATTACCGGTTCCAGCAATTACGAATGCCTGGCGGCTCGTTACGTTGCGGTATTGCGGCGGGCCAGCGCCGACCCCCGGTCGATATCGCGGCGACGTGCGAGATCCAACGTTTCACCCTCGAACCGATACCACCCGGTTCGACGTCCCGACGGCGGTTCCTCGATTTCCCAAATAGACGGGACGGCGTCGGAGGACGATTAAGGAGCGCGTTGCGCCACCCACCTCAGGCAACACCGAAGGCAAACGATCGCGGAGCAAGCCGGAACGCCGGGCCGGTTGAAAGAAACGGTATTAAAGCGCGCAATATCAGCGCGTTACGCGCATTCGCCCGATACAATTCTATGAATCGCGGCCCTACCATTTACATGTTTGCTGATCACGAGCTATTTATTCGATCGGCGGTTCAATTAAAATCGCCCATTCGTCGAACCGTATTGGCCGAGTTTCAGCCCCGATTCCATTTACCTTTCCCTGATTGCATTTAACCGGCTGTGAAATATCTCTGCCGGCACGCCGTGCATTGATCCTCCGCCTCCCCCCCACCCCCCTGCCACCCGGACCATCTTCTGTATTGATGGATTCATGTTGCCCTGAAAAAGCTATTCACACGACGAATCCAGTAAATGGATAAACGATATCGGATATCAAGCAATCTCCGTCACGGTACCCAGGCAAACGCCATCGCCGAATTACGTTCCGCGATATTACCGATCCCGTGCAGCAACGGTTTCGCCGGCCGCGTTACTCCCCCGCTGGATTCGCGAACCGCGTTCGCGTTAGCCGGCATCGCGGACGCGAAAGATATCCAGAGCGCGACGTTCGTCGGGCAGAGTCGAGCCTTGAGGGAAATTTCCGGCGGGGCTGAAAAAGAAGAGCGTCACGACGATCGCGCGTCGAGAAAGGGAAAAACAAACGGGAGGGCGGTGCCGCAGCACGAATGAAACGAGTTTCCGCGTTTCTGAAAAGCCACTCTCAACCAGAACCGGCGACAGAGAACCCCGACCACCACGGTTGACCGAGCCGGGACGGACACCCTCGGCAAATACTACCTTCGGCACACAATATTATCGCGCTCCGGGGATCTAAACTATCGCGAGGGCCGCGACCGTTTCGAGCTGTACGCGCGAAACCCTTCTCCATTCCACGGGAGCGCCGACTCTTTTCAACGAGCTGCACTCGATTCCGAGCATCCGCCGACCTCTCCGCGCTTACGAATCCGCTTCCGCCGGACTCGTCCCGGTTCGGACGCAAGGAAAAACGGGGAGTCCACGGGGCCGGCCGTTGTCCGTGGGCAACGATCACGCAGCTTTTCTACTTTCGCCCAATCGTCGTGCCCTTGTGTCGCGCGGAGTGCATCTCCGTAGCCCGTGTGGAGAAGAAACGAAGCGAAACAAATAAAATCTGAACATTTTACGCGTACAATTTACAACGTTCTACGCGGCGCGACGATCGTAATTATCCACCCCTGTCGGAGGAGCTTCGGTTCGGCGCGCTCGAAGATCGTAGAATAACTCTCGACATTACCCGTTCGCTTCAATTCACATTCCCACGTGCGACGTAAAAAAGGGCACAGCCCGTTAATTGTGTCATTCAATAACGACAATAATATTGTGCATGAATTATTTCTCGCGAAACGTGAATCGATGGGAAAATGTCCAAAGGATATGTAAGGAAGGGTACGCGGTTATTCACACGAGGTTTAACAAAGGGATCGGTTGGAGATGCGATGCCCTCGAATATATCTGGCGATAAACTAATTTCCTCGTGCTTCGTGCTTTCTCTCTCTCTCTCTCTCTCTCTCTCTCTCTCTCTCTCTCACTCTCCGTGCGCCGATCGATTTTCTCGAACAAAAGCACCGTGGTGCCTAGCGACGACATCGAGATCGATCGATCTCTCTTTCGCGCTTTCTTCCTCGCGAGGGCGAACGTCGCCGGATAATTCTCGTGCAATTAATGCCGCGACATTGGCGCAATTAACCGCACGCGCTATCAGAAATATTATCGCTCTCTCCCTCGCGAACCGCATCCCGCCACCGTCGTATTCGTCGCCCTCTCCGTCGTTCACCGTCGAAGGGGCGAATTAACGAGCCATTTTTCCCAGCTTATCGGCAATCAAGGCCGCCCAGACGCTTCCTGTACCCCGACAGCCGATCGGATACGTCGATCGCGATCGACGGGGGGACGACCCGGATTACTCGAGTGCGCGCAGCGGAGAACGGGACCCGCTGCGATCCGAAATAACTGCTCCCAACGAGAAACTGCGAATCGCGCGATGACTGCGTCGTTCTCGATCGTTCGGGTAAAATGATTGCAATGGGAGGCGACAATAGAAACGGAAACGCGCACAAGCAAAGGTGCAAAGATCGAGAGGACGGATCCTCGAGCCGTGTCAAAGTGGACGGGAAGAAAGGGGGCATAGAACGGCGGCTGGGGAAACGAAAATGCACCGACAACAATCGCGTTCGGTCTTGAAAAGCGGCACCGACGGGATGGACCGGCATTTCGGACCGAGATTGAGATTGGATCGTGACGAGATAGAATCGGATAACACGTCCAGCCTGTATCGACTGTGACACGGATCCCGCGTGTTCGACAGAATTGTTGATCCGTGCAGGGAAGGCTCGGGAAATTTATACGACCGATCCTCGATTAAACAAGCGCGCCGCGCGACGCTCCGGGGCAAAGCGTCGTTGCGCGCGTATGCCGTGCAATTGTCGGAATGCAAAACTTTCTCGTACCCCGTATTTTATTATCTGGTGGTGTTTTTCCGCAAAAAGAATACCTCGCAAAGCTTTTTGACCCTTTCAAGCGCAGAGGGAAACGGAGAACGGCGGACGGGGGTAGATGGGGTAGCGGAGCGAAAGGGAGGGAGGAAAGACGGGAGAGAAAGGTGGAAGGGAACAAGCGTATACGCGCATCTCTGTTCCCTTAGCCCGACGACAAATTTGGATCCTCAAGTTTTCCCAAATTTTCCCTCGCTGCTCCGCTACGATTTACGGTGATCCGTCGAACAACGCGTCTTTGCTAGTGACAGCGATTGACTTATGCGGCACAGATTTTCGAGGTATGTTTCGTGTCACAATTACGTCGGCATTCTAAACCAGCTGGGGCCAATCACTCTCGAAAGGGGAAGGCTTACGGCGGACCTTGTCTTCCTTTACAAAGTCTTCAATCGGTTCATTTCTTGTCCGGCGATCCCGGAGCTCCTCGAACTCTGTGCGCCTGCGAGAAACCTAACTAACAGCCATGAGTCTCTTTCACCCTCTTCCTAATTTTCGTGGAATTACTTCACGGGCGCAAACCCGCGATTCTTCTGCTTCGCCTCTCTCGTCCGCCGCGATACAGAAAATTGTAATGACGCGCCGAATAAACTGGTTCGAAATAACCGTTGAAAGCAATAAAACGCGTCTCAAGGGAAAGCCGCGTACAATAGAAACCGCGTTGTTCGCGGGATCGCCGTATTTTTAATCTCGCCCGACGAAACCCGCGTCGGCCGTTCCCCTACGTTTCAAATCAAAACCCCAATCGGCCCCGATGAAAACTTTGACCCCGTTCGCGACGGTAAGAAAAGTCCGCGGTCCTCGAGGAACTCCTGCAGCGGTTCCAAGCGGTCGGGTCGCATCGCCAAGGTGGGGACCGCGGCGCGAGACACAATCCGGAGCGGTGCACCGCGACAAAACGCGGTGGTCCGCGCACGCACACCATGGCAGAGCACTTAGGCGCGTACGCGAACCGCGGGGCTCGGTGCTGACCTCATCCCCGACGCTGTCTGCGAAAGCTTTTACGGCCGAGTGTCGAGTAGCGAGCTTCCATCGTTCTGGCGAACCGCGACAAAAGTATAACTCGCCCCGTTTTCGCCAACGGCTTCGCCAACGGCTTCGCCCCGTCTCGGCTCTGCGCCGCTGCGATTCGAGCCCGATCCACCCCTTTCTCTCGTTCTTCGCGATTCGTTTCGACGCGCTCGGTAAACAGCCGGGCCGGGAAATCGCGTCGCTTACACGTACGTGCGCGCCGTGACAGGCGTTCTTGGCCGGCGGGCCTCGATAAAGGAATCCTATCAGCGGCCTGGACACGCACGTTCAACTGCGGTCCCTCGTTTGGATCGATGCCCACTTATTGTACCGTATTCTCTCGTTACTCTCTCTCTCTCTATCTCTCTCTCTCGCGACAATTCATTTGTCTCTTCTATATTCGTTCCTTGCATTTCCCTTCAGTCCCTTCATTCGCCAAGCTGATTTACGAAAACGTTTTAAACGCCGCTCCGTCGACGTCCGCCGAAGCGCGGTCGACTGCCAAAAACGAGGAGAACGAAATGGGAATGGGCCCGTCGCGATTAAGCGAAAACCAGGTACCGTGTCGGAGCTCAGGAATATCGAGCACACGCGAGCCAGGACGCGGTGTAACGAGGTGCCACTCCGCGGCCGCGTCAAAGTCTCGAGGCAGCGGTCTCAAATGAAAGAAGCCACGCTTTCATGGAAACGCGGGACCGCGCGTGCTGCCCTGAAAGAGGTCCACCGGATCTAATTGCACGGGGAAGCAGGACGCAAACGCGACGATTATGTCCTCGTGATTTGCAAAAAAGAAAAACAAAAAAAAGGAAAGAAGGCGAAGAAAGAAGCCCGAGTGCGGACGGAGGAGAGGGTTGCCCGTAAATGGGACGAGGAAATGGGGGAAAGCTCGTTTTCCGGTGAACGCAGACGCGAACGACGCGTGGAGACGAGTTTTTTCATTCTTGAGCGGGTTGATCGACGCCTGCTTGGGGTTGGAAACCGCGTTTGCGCCGAGCGGGATCGAAACGCGAAATCATCGGCCGACAAGAATTCCCGGGGGGGAAATTATCACGGAGTCAATCGTTCCCGAAGCATCGACGTTTAACCGCACCGACCGACGAGATATTCGGGTTCCGACTGGGCACGAACCGTGGAACGGCGAACGCGAAACGAAGAAAGGAGAACCGAAAGGAACGGCGGTGGGGTCACGCTAATGGCACCATAGATTTCTACCCTCTAGTCACCCCTTCTGTTCGCATTTCCCCGCGAGGAGAGTTAAAAAAGGACAGCCGGTGGGTGAGTTTCTCGAGCAAAAGGAACGAGGCTGAAGCAATGGCTGAAAGGGGCGCGAGTCGCTTAACCCCCTAAACGCGCGGAATAATTTACGATCGGTTTCATTCGCGTTCACGAGCACGATGATCTTCTTCGCCGGTGCTTTTCAACGTTCTCTTCGTCCTCTGTAGCCGGGCCCTCTGCCGTGCCCGCCAGGGAAACCGCCAAACGAAATTGCAAAAGCTGTTCGACGAAGCCCGAAAAATTTTCACCTCGATGCCGCGGAAATTACGAATTTCCTACTAATTGTTCTCCGCGCGCGGAGGGCTCGTTGCGCTCGCTTAATTTCACGCACACCCCGACCAAGAGATTACTCCCCGGTGTGCGATTCGATTCTGCTGGGCGAGCGTGGCCAGCCAGTAGCAATGGCTAGTCAAACATTTGCCCCGCGATTCCCAAGGAAATCGTTTGCGTCGATGTACCAAGATGCTACCGTGAAGGAGGCTCGATTGCTCCGGATCGACGCGGATACTTCCGATACAAACGTATATATGCACTCGATCCGTCTATTTCGAGTGCCTTTGACGGTACACGAGATCAGGGAGCAGCGCATTCCAGGCGTAAGTGCACGCATTATCGTTGCCGACGTCGATGAAACGAGGTTGCGAGGGCGCAAGCTGCTCGCTCCTCCCAATCGAACCTTCCCACCCAAGGGTGGATAATTTCTGCTGTCCTTGGACTGCTAACATCGGACGCGTTTGCGTTACAAATGTGCCTATATATAGCGGCAGTTTTTAAAAAAAAAACCTCCCACAAACCGCACCTTCGTCACATTCTTGTGCAAGGGAGCCGACGTTTCCGCGACGGGAAGGAAGAAAGACGCGACGGTTCTTGTTCCCCGTATTGCCCGTACCGTTCCGTCGTTCAGTCGTCGCGGGGGCATGTCGATATTAAAGTGGACGAGACGCGAATCGAAGTAGGGTAGCGGTCGTCCCTTTGGCGAAAGAAAAAGGAGCTAGTCTCGATAGGAAACGGGCGCGAGCGCAGCAGAACGGAGCGAGCGGAGAACGCGAAAACGGGAAAATCGCGCGGGCAGATGGGGAGCGAAGGAGCGGGCGGTCGCGAGGATCATCGTCGACATAAAGGGTGTCCCCTTTGTAAAGGTTCGCGACAGCCGTCCGCGGCATTCATCTGTCCCGAAGGTTAAACAGCCGCGGCAGCCGCGAGCAGACGGGTGAACCGAGAGGCGAAAGGGACAAAATTCCGCGGCCGTCGGGAGAAAAGAGTCGCGGAAGGAAGGGAACGCGGATAAGGAGAATTCGATGGAGAAAGATACGAAGGGGGGAAAAGAAAGGAACAAATAGATAGACGGGGATGGAATCGAGACGAGTGGAGGAAACCGTTTTGTATCGACCTACGTCGTCGAGAATGGAGTGGTACACTGCGAAAAAGAGTAGCGGAAGTAAAGCCTCGACTCAATTAGCTACATTCAGCTTAATGAAAGCGGTCGCAGGGATCCAATAAAATTCTAATAGTGTCGCGCTCGATGCTGTGTTGCGGCGGAAAAGGAGGACAAAGAAATAGACGAGCGAGGAAAGGGTAGCGACGGAATACTCGTTCTCGTAATACACAGAAACAGAGAGAGAGAGAGAGAGAGGAGGGAGGAGGCGTGGGTGGTTGAAACGAATTGGCAGGGAGAGACGTAACGTTATAAAAGAGAAGCAAAAAAAAAGAGACACGGAGAGACTGGGAAAGCATTCGACGAACGACGTCAATAGACGCGGATTCGTATCGCTCGAACAATGTGCACTGCCACTGGACAAGGGTTGAATGCGACAAGGGGTGTAGAAAACGAGAGAATACCTAACCGCTTCCCACCCCTCTGGGATAGGGAGAAATTAGGCTTCGATGCACGACGATCTTCCCTAATTGCATTTCCTGGTCACGGTCTCCCGAATGCACACACGCAGCCCTCCGTGCACGAGCGGACGCGCGATTCACCGATAGACGAAAAGGAATCATTCTTCAACGGGAACAATGGATTGGCGAAATCCTGGCCAATTGTCCGAACGTATCTCGCCAGCGAGAACAAGCTGAGCGACAAGATCGGGAGAGAGACATCTGCGAACCCGTAACAAGATTTCAATTCTAATGTCGATCTCGGCTGTGTTCGGCCACCGCAGGAAAGTAATATCGCGAACAGATACGGAGCACGGAAACACCCCGGGACGGCTGCTCGCGGTAGCCTGTATACGTACATGGGCAAGCCGCATCTCGATAGTGTACGTGTTTCGAATCCATCCACTTGGTCTCGTCTTATCGTGGTCGCAGGCCCTTCGGTCATTCCAGGCGACACAGTTGCGCGCGTAACCGGCTGCACGATGTGCGGGCGGTAATCGAAAATTGCCGAGGGTCGAGCAGCCCCGTGCCCCGTGCCCCGTGGTGTGACGCGGCGATACCCTTCACTCCGGAGCCAGGAGGAGAGGCGTCGGAATGAAATGGGAACGAGACGGAGAGTGAATCATCATCGTCCTCGTCGTCGTCGAGATAAGGGTTGGGGGGAGGCGGTGGGGCCACGACGATAACGAGAACGTCGGCGAAATTACAGATAAGTAGAGAAACGAACGGGAGGGCAGAAAGGAAAAAGGAAAAAAACGAGCCCAGGTGGAGAACGAGAACGGGAACGGGAACGAGAGCAAGCGGGAAATATAAGGGATACATGGGAAGATCGCCGGGATACGAGGCACGACGACAAATCCGAATCGCAACGAGGAAAGTAACGAGAAATCGAGAGGGAGAGGGAGATGAAGAGGGAGAGAAAAGGGACCTGATTCTCTCGGCTGCAACGGACAATGGATGCATCCATCGTCGGGATATGCTCTACTTTCTCTCCGCGCATTCTGCCTTCCCTTCGCTCCGTTGCTTACTTCGCCCTCGGCAAACTTCTCGACCTGCTACTCCTATCGGCCCACGCGTTCCGCTGCACTTCCTTCCGGGCGTCGCGTCGCGTCGCTTCCGGATCCTTCTCATCCGCGACCCGCGTGCCAACTCCTATCCCAACGTTAACTCGCAATCCGTTAATTACATATTCGGTCTTTACTTTCGTCGCGCATTCGCCTCGGTCGCTGGCGTGTCTATGGGTCAACTTGACCGAGATTCGACGCGCCGGCTGTCGCTGCAAATGTTTTTCACTGCGACGCGAGGCACGATTTCTTCCGGTCGCGAAAAGGAAATGTTTCCACCTTGTCGCGTTGAATTGAAAAAGGCGTCCCGATTCTGGTGCGCCGCGGGAGGTAATTGCCGCGACCCCGATGTTCGTTCGCGCGGTTTCCTTTGTCGCGAAGGCACGAGGAACGTTCTCTGTTTAAGCAGACATCGTCGCTTTTCTCCTCGTTGGCCAGGTTTACGGCTGAGCCCGCAGTTAAGCAAAAGAGAGGTGTGCGTTCTTTCCCCTAGAAGCAGCGGCGCCAGCTCTTCCATTGTAATCTTTCTGCGCGCTGGTGAATCAAGAGATCCCGCGTTCCATCTGGCAGAAGAAAGGGATCGCTCGCGATTACGGTCCTTTCCCGGGATTCAAAAATACCGCTCGACGGATGAAAGTGTTCGATTCGGCTGGAAAAATCACGAGAGCAGCGGCACGTCGCCCGAGTGGAGGTGATCCGTCTATTCGTCCCCGAGAAACGTATTTTATTCGTATGAAACCTAGCTCGGTCTCTCGATGCCTCGGACCCCCTTCCCCCATTTCCCCCCTTTCCCCCCCTTTCTCCATTGAACGACATTGGAAAATAATTCGGGTGTAAAGTGGAGAAAGGGCGCAACGCGTGGCGCGGCGCTGCACCGCGAGGCCGTAGAGAAAAGAACGAGCTTTGAACGCGGAGCGAGATCGAACACAGAGGACAGGGTTGAGTTGAACGGCGCAACGATAAATGGAATTGCAAGGCGAACGATCGTGCATGGAAATACGCGACGGCAAGGGACGGGATGTTCGTGCGTGTACGTATGTATATAAATGCGAGCAAGTTGAGCTACATGGAACGGAATGGAACGGAATGGAACGGAATGGAACGGAATGGAACGACGGCGCGGGAAATACCTAGGCGGCGAGGTGCGCTTTGTGCGCGGAGAATAGGGCGGCCAGCAGCATATAGTACATTTCGAACTTGTCCCACGAGACTGTGCCTATAATACGCGTTCGCAATCAGAGTCAAGCGTTCTCTTCTCCGGGGTAGATTCTCTCTGTTTCGGCTGTCGCGATAGCCCTCCAAAACCGAGCAGCTCGGCCCCGACGTTTCATCGCGATTCGATGGGCTCCTTTAGCGATGCCAGCAGTGCTCACCCTCGCGTCGGCGACCGTTCTCGCAACAATACCGAAGTACACGTGCACGTACGTAGTCGGACGCGTTTGTCGAGGCAGCCGATACTGGTACCGGCCGGGCTACCAAAAGGTTCCGCCCGATACGCGCAACACCCGGGCGTAACTGAGCAAGTTTGCCAATAGCGGCGTGCTCCATCGTATGCGTGTACGCGCCATGACGTGTAAACCGGGGGGCCATGCATTCGAGCGCCGATGTTGCAACCACTGAAGATAAAGAACCCGAGGCAGAAACTTGAGGCATTCCCGGATGAAGGCGTTGCGCATCTTGCGGATAGAAAAGCCGCGGAAAACAAAGGAGAGAGTACGTGGCTGCACGTCGCGGTACAACCGTCCACGCCTTCCTTCCCGTTTCGCGTCTAAGCGCGTCGGCCGTTCCGCTCCGCGCTGCGCTTTTCGTTTTCAGCCCCTATTTACCTACGGCAAAGCGGCGCGGCGGCCCACGGGCACGAGCCAAAAGGAGGGGAACGTCTCGCGATGTTCGACCGGACTAAACGCGGTCGTTTCCCAACGAGCCGAGGCTAATCCAAATTGAACCGGGGCGTACCGCACGGCGGCTTCACGCGTCGCCGATCTTTTTCTATTTTCCAGGGTAACACCGGGCGACCCCGGGCCGCAGCGATCTGTTTAATCGTTCGCGAGGGAAGTGCCCATCGAGCAACGAAATGCTCGTTAGCCGACTAAACGGGTCGTTCGTTTATACATCGGGACGAATTCGCCTCGCCCTATGTTTCATTCGACCGGGACAGCGCCGCTTTGTCCGCACCCGCGTGCTCTCTGCCAAAAGCACCGCAACCCCTTTATGCCGTCTACGCGTCGCGATGAAATATCCAAACCGCAAAACTCTGCCCGCTCTCGCGTACTTTATTCGCGACGCGACACGGAATACGCATCGATGCGCGGGCAACGGACGCGTTTCATCGGGGAGATCGACAGTCGCGGTTGCGCCGCGTCGCATTTTACCCTTGTGCGGGGGGCTTCTCGATTGAAAGAAAAATCTGTATAAAAGGATAGAAAAAGGGAAGAATTCGAAGAAAGGACGACCCTCCCGTAAATCTTAATCCTCTCAGCCCTCCCCGCCCCTGTCCCGGTCCGTCTAACCCCGTCCAATTACGCATCCTGCCCCCGCACATTCGTTCGACTGATATTGTGCGCGTAAAATATCTTCGATTGTGCCCCGTCGACGCGCAAAGGGGGCCGTCGAAACGAGAACGCCATAATTACGCGAGACGCGTTTGCCGTCGAAACGATCGATGCGCAGTCGCGTTGAACGTTTCGGCACGGTCGGTCGGGCCGCGGTTACATTGTTATCAACCGTGCCCCGGTTTGGACATCCGTGGACACGGCTCGTCCCACGACAGAAGCAACGCAGCAGCGCGAAACGGATCGAGAATTCGAATTAATTTCACGCCAGCTTCAACGATATCGAACGCGATCTCGCGTGTGAAAAGGGTGGCGAAAGCGACGCGTCGTGTCGCCTCTCGCCTCCCTTCAAACGTCGCTCTCAAACGGTCGATGCTATCTTTCGTTATTTCTCGACCGCCGCCTGGCTGGTCTTCGCCGCGCCACGAGCCTCTTCCCCGATGAATACGCCGCATTCAACACGCCCAGCGGACAGTCCGCTTCACCGCCATCCCACCCCGGACAACATTTCCACCCCCTTCGTTTCTAGCCGCCCCGCGACGGTCAGAATCCGTTCTGCTGGACCCGCAACTCCGTCGACCCGTCGCCGCCACGAATTCGTGCGAGCAGAACATCTCGAGACTCCATGGAAGCTTGCACCGGCGCGCAACCTGGCGAACCGAACGCCCAGGAACACGCCCCGGAACGCTGGCGGGATTATAATGTAATTTGTAAACTATGCTCCCGAGGCAAGGGTCCAAGTGCTTTCCAAGTTTCGGGCAGCGACGCGTATACTCGAAACGTCGTCGCGTACACGAACCGGAAAGGGGCTGCGTAATCCGATTAGACGATCTCTTCGTTCCCTTTCGCACCTTTGCCCGTTTCCCTGTTCGTGTTACGACGGAAGGTATACGCTGAGTAGCGGGCGAATTTTTCTGTGTCGCTCGGTTGAACTGAACGGCGGACGCGTACACGCGCGAATCTCGCAGAAAGCTCTGGGCGTGGACTTTTGTTCGCAACAAGCGCGCAAGAAGTGCATTAAAAAGGGCCGCGCGAACAGTGAATAATTCGAAACAACGACGACGGCGGCCAATTCACACCGTGGTCGCCGTTTAAATATTCATTTCGCCCGACAGTTGCCCGGCGTTTCCCTGTCTATCTCGTTTCGAGCAGAATTACAACCGCGAACATCCCCGACTCGAGCGCGATTCTTTCGTCAACGACGTACATACATATGTAAATACGTAATGCCTATCATAATCACCGCAGTCCGTTCTATTTCGTCGATCACCACGTCGAGCAAAAGTCGCGAGACAAAAAGTCGACCGGCCTGCAACTGTGTTCCCCATCGTGATCGATGCTTCGAAGAGCTTCCCGTTCGTGGACGGGCATACGAAATTTCGTTGGAATTTGTCGCGACAGGCCTCGCCTATCCGTGGATACCGAAGGAACAAGGGTTGCAAGGGGGGGCGGAGGAGGAAAGAGTGGATCGGCGACGAGTGGCGAACGACTCGTCGATGCGCGACAGAATCGGTAACTGAAGATGGCTCGGGGAGTAGCTTTCTGCCTGTTCCCTTGTTCGCCCGCGGGTTCTCCTAGTTCCGTGGGAATGTACACGCGATAATGGAAGGCGGGAGACGCCCGGCGAAATTAATTTGACGCGATTCGACGCTGTCGCAAGGGGATGCAAACGAGGAAACGCGTGGAAATGTTGCGTGCGAGCGGGCGCGGCGATTATGCACTTGTGCATTCGTTAAGCCCACTTTATTTAACGATTTCGTGTACGGATATGGTTGCCGAATAAGCGCCTGCCCGCGATTCCCGACGCTCGTAATAAAGGCGATAAATGCATTCGCGGGCGCGTTCTTTTCGCGCTCCCGTTTCGCTCATTGTCGGCCGACGGTGTGCGGCGATCGAATCGAACCACGGTAATCCCCCGGACAACGCGGTTCCGATTATACGCGGATTACTCTCCGGCGCACATTTGTTTCGAGCTAATTTATTCGGCACGTCTTCAGAATTTTCTGTATCGTGGCGAATAACAGATGCAAAGAGGAACAAACGCGAGTTTGTCCGCGTGAACTAATCCGTCAAAAATTGACCAAGGGGTAGGTGCAACGAATTCGAACGCGCATTCGAACTGTTCTGGTACTTTTGAGAACCAAAATCAAACGATCGGTGTACCTACGTGTGAACTACGTGTGCGCATACATACGTATATTGGAAAAATATAATTGTATGCATGCACCTCAGTTTTCGTTTGCTCCGGAACCACGCGGATTTCATTGTACAGCCGCAGAATTGACCGCAGGGTAGCGAAAAATTGTGCCCATATTTTCTCCACCGTACGAACGTTAAACTTGCCGCGATGAAAAGGAGGATTAAAGAATCACCAATCGTGGCGACTACGTTTCTTCGTCGCGCCAACTTTATCGGTACGCTCGATTTTGTGGGCAACTGCATGCGAATCGTCGTCCCCTTTCCCCGATAAATTGAATGCCGTGCAATGCTGCCAACGCTGTGCAACGTCTCGATACGACATTATACAATATAATATGTTATCGGCCTCGCGCCGTTCCAAAGCAACGCTCGGCGCTCGGGTCGACGGCTAAGCTCGCCGCGATCGTTCGTGTTCACCGAGCGAGCATAATGTACATCCATACGCGTGCGAACGATCGTTAGCCAGAATGGAATGAAGCCGATTCTCCGGCAAATATTCGCGTTTCCCTTGCCTCCCCTTATTCCTTTCGCTCGCTTCTTTTCTCTTCCCTTTTGTCCCGTCGACGATCGTCTACGCTACTCGACACGCACTGTTATCGCTACTGAACGAGTTTCGCCGCGCTAACGAGCTCCAAACAGGACGGGTCCACTTTTGATAAACGCGGTGGCTCGCAGAATCGATATCCGTTTAACGATGGCACTCGACGGCGGGCGAATAGATGCGGGAAACGCAATGAAATCGTCAGATCGGGCAGGATCGTGTTGCCTTCTACGAGCGTCGCGTATGCGGTTTGTACGCGCGTACTTACTTAATGTTGCGGGTGCCCAGTAACCGAGGAGCGTTTTGACAGCTAGAGGGATCTAACGCGGAACGAATTGCGATAAGGTCTCGCGACAGCGCCACCGCGAGCTGTCGCAGGGAAAGCTGTGCTCAAGATCGGAGGGAAACTGGGCTGGAAGAGTCAACACCCCCCGTTGTCTCGCAGTACATTGTCGGATCCAGTGCCCTCGAAACGCTGGTCTCTCGACGCACCGTTGGTGCTCGCTCCAAAAATATCCGGTTGCAGTTCGCTGTAAACTACATATGTACAAATACGTTGCCCCGCCGTCGGCCAACAGACGGCGAAGGGACTGAAAAACGACGGGGCGAGACGGAGAGGAGGAACAAATGCGTCGATGGTGGTAACGTTGGTTACAGGGGGTGCTGAGATGAGTGCCGAGGGTAGGTGTCAACTGTGCAAACGGTGGTACAATAGATGCTCCCCTTAGCTCCGCTGACCTTCGAAGATTTCAAACACGCGAAGGAAGAAAAAAAAAAAAGGAGAACGAAATAATACATAGGATGTACATACTGGCTACTGTATTTCATTTGTGGGTTCGTCGGCGTAAACGAAACGCGAGATCCTACGGAGCGTGGCGGTAACCGGGCAGGCCCACGCGCATTAACCGGTCACACGATACTCACGTTCTTTCGGCCCAAAGGTTTATCTTCGGTTACCCGCTGTTTCTACCGGACGGGACACCCCTCTCGACGTCGCTGGTCCTTGCCAGCTGTCCGCGGACCTATCTCTCGACAAATGTCCGCGTAATACGAGAAGCAAAACGAAGCGTATCCCTCGAAAGCACCAGCGGTCCGCGTCGAGCTTCGCGGGTCATTCTGCTTCCAAATTCGACCCCTTTCCGTTTCGAGGAGGCCGCGCAACGCGTTTGCCTCTCGTTTCTCCTCTGCTAATCGCTGCCCTCGTAACAATTCAATGCGGATGCAACGAGGAATCTCGATCAGCTGGCACGACTGCTGATTATCCCGATTCGAACCAACGGCCCAGCATCGAGCCATTCCTTTTCGCTTCTCTCTCACTTTCCCCTCCTGCGTCCTGTCCGATCGTTCGTTTCCAACCGAACAGTGGCCACCGTGAATCGTTGATTCTTCGCGGGGCGAGAAAGCACCCGTCGATGGAAAGAAGGAACGAAGCGCGCGCGGCGCGAGATCGAGCCGAGCGGTTCCGCGTGCAACCCAATATCCAGCGGTGATTTCGAAATCACGCGATTAATATTCGAGATCGGAAGCTGCTGCTGCTGCTGCTGCTGCTGCCGGGCGTTTAATTAAAACGTCCCGGCGAACTTACGATGGCCACGGTGTTATTACGGCGCGACCGTGTATCGTGCGCGCAACGGATCGATAAAACTACACGTACGGTCAAACTGCATCCTGTATCAATTTATTGGCTAACGACCACGTTCGCACGGCGCACCGTAAACTCCGCCACGACACGACCGCCAAGTGAAACACGCGCGAACGCGGGCTTTTCACCGTCTGTTTTATATCTCTTCGAGCAACGTGGACGCGCCAGGCAACGATCGCGAGCTTGTACACGTGGAGGCGTCCGTGGTAGCCGCGGCATGCCCCCGCCCCTTCCCCGGCAACTGATCAACATTTCTGTCCGCGAACGAAATTAAAAGTAGCCGTCGTTCGCGTGCGAGAGACGCGCCTGCCTCCGGCAACCCCCCGTACTCCCGATCGTGTACAGCAGGGAATTAAAGAAATCCACTTGTCAATATCTCTCGACGATTAACAGGCAGCTGGGAAAGAAAAGGTCGTTAACCGACGATCGCGGGATTTCTCGAGGCGGCCGGATAGAGTCGAACGGGTAGGCGGAAGAACGGAAGAAGAAAGAGCGGAGAAAACGGTAGAAAGCGAGGGGGAAGGACGCGGATCCGTGTCGCGAGGAAGGAACGGGAGGCGAATGGAAGGTGAAACGAGCGGGCGAGCGAACGAACGCACGCAAGAGGTATACTTGCGGGTGGGTGCAGCGGTAGGGAGAAGAAAGGGAAAAGGGGGAAAACAACGGTGACGAGCCGGCGGGGTAGGTACGAGGAACTCCCGAGATTCCGACTTTATTGGCGCAAATGGCAATTATCTCGAGTGCGGGGAGGGAGCGTTCGGAGAAAAGAATTAAAATATTTCCACCGCTGCCAGCTGTAAAGTAATTTTTGCGATCTCCTCGACTCCTCTCCTCCGCGCCCGGCCCCTCCGTAACGAACACTTTAACCGTTTCATCGTCGCTATCAGCGTCGTTGCGAGACAAGGTGTCCCTGTGAGCGAGCTAATTGGAAATCTCGCGAGTATCGCGTCACGGTTGCAGAGGCGCTGAATTCTCTCTATGCGCTTGCATCGGCGGGCGTTGCCTCTATTCGATCGTCTATAACACTCGTCGCCGCTGGCTAAACTCTTTGGACGTTAATAAAATCGCGAACGCGTACGGCCGTACGGCAAGAGGGATTGCGCTAAAATCTCCTAAGTAGTTTCGTCTACACGGACGGAACAACTTTTGCGAGCAATAGAGGGCCCGTAGCCGGGCCACTCCTCTTCTGTTCGTTCCGAAAGGTAAAGTACAACTTTCAAAATATTCCCAAAGGTAGAGTAGAAAGTCTTCCCTTTCTTCTGCTTGCGCCGCACAAAAGGCCGCCCGTTCTCGTTTACAATAATCCGCCGATCCTTCTGACTCCAACGCGGGCGGAGCCGAAAGCAAGGACGAGCAAGATGGTGTCGCCCGATGCGACTTTATGTAAAAATTGTCTCGTTTCACTGGAATCTGCCTAACTGGTACGCGAAGGCGGAAAAGAAGAAGACTGAACGATGCAGTGTGTGTATCGGGGAACGAGCTTAGCGTTTCAAGGTACATATGGAGGGTTCAGAAGCCAATCGGTGTAAGTCCATTAGCATTGAAACCGAGATAGAGAAGGTTTTTACAAAATTACTTGGAAAAAGATGACAATGATAGTGGTACTAGTATTTGAACAACGAAATTCATGCGTTCAGGGAAAGTTGGACTCACTCCGATTGGCTTCTGAGCCCTCCACATATACTTTATCAGGCAACTACCGCCGGTGGTATGTGCCCCATCGCGTTTCCCGTCGCGTTTCCCGTCGCGTTTCCCGTCGCGCAACAGTCGATCCAGCAACGTTGATTCCACCGCGTCTACGATGCTTTTCACGTCTGTCACAAAAGGCTCTCCTCCGACATCAGCCGGGAAGGCTCGAGGGCGCTGAGAAATCGTGCAGTGACGTTTCAGCGGCACCCCGAGGCGTTTTTCAACGACGCGCCGTTATTTCACGCTTACCGGCTTAAACGGACCCTCGTGTCGCAATGTGGCGATCGCGCGACAACTAAACGATACTCCTCTTTCGCTTCTGGCGAAACGGTACCGTTAACGATTCATCGAAACGCCCAATAACGTTGGCTACATCTGACGCCGCTTCATCCGTCTATTCGATTAAATTTATCGCGCCGTGAGTTCCGCTTCCTCGAATCACCATCGAAGTTACGTACACGTACAGCAGGTATGTGTATCGCGTATAATCTCCAACGATTCGACATTGAACACGCCGATGGAACGACTTCCCGGCTCGGAGCAGTCCGGATCACGTGGAACGAAGCGAACCGGAGTGGAAAAAAATGTACCGCATCCCCTAGATCGCATAGCGGGCGCTAAAATTAAACGCGACTGGTACGAACGGTGCACAGCAGGCCCAGCAAATTCGATAAACGACGAACGCTGGTGAACGCGTGTCGGGCGAATTAGTTTCCTGGAAATTCTTTTATCGTCGCTTTTATCTGACAAAGCGGACCGGCGGAGCAAGTTCGAACGATAAGAACGAACGCAGGTGCGCGCGTCCAGTGGCACCCCACGCCTGGAAACGGACGCGTTACTGCGATTCTATTTCACCTTGCCTCTTTTATATTTTCGAGTACTCGTCGTAGCTGGCTTCGTAGAAATCGCGGGCCAAAGTCCTAACTTCGTTCTATCTCAGTGCTCTTCTCGTTTAGTCGAAAGTGGCAAAGAAAAAGAAATCCAACCTGCGGTCGGTCGGAGTATCGCCACCGTTTCTTCGTTGTCCCCATTAGGGGACAAATCGCCAACCCAGTCGAACCCCTTACCCCAACCAACTGCAACAATCTCTTTCTTTCTCTCTCTATCCCCCCTCTCACTCTCTTCCTTTCTTTCTTGGTCACTCATTCGTTCGTCCACCCTCTCCCCCCGCTCTCTCGCTCACTCTCTCTCTCTCTCTCTGTTAGTCGCTCAGCTACATGCTAATGACAATCCGCAAGTGTCTTTCAGCGCATCTATCTGTCCGAACGGACGCCGAACACATGGAATATGTGTTTCGAAAAATGTTTGGAAAATTCGTATTGTGCTGGAATAAAGAAACGCAACAGGGTCGCTACCAATTATCCACGGTACGCTTTGGGTAATTTCCGAAAAAAGTAAAACGAAATGAAAATAGAATACGACGAGAATTCTTTCATCCTTTTATTCGCGAACAGTCAACCGCATTGCCCGATTTTCGCGACTATATCCTACTCTTTTCTCGTTCGATGTAGAGGGCAAGGTAGCGCAACCGGTGCGCTTTCTTGGCTGCTATCGTGTACCATAGATTGGGAAACGATTTTAACGCGTTTAACGTGCTCCAGTCGATATTCGGAGTAACGCGATATACGGTACGAATATATTTGTACAGTTAATACAAAGTATATGTATATTTTAACTGTAAACAACGAGCCAGAGAAACTTGCTTACCTTTAAGATCACGAAATCCATGTCCAAGGGTGCCTCGGCGTCAACCGTTCGGAGCAACGTTTCCCGAGAAGACACCAGTGCGAGATGCGAGACGTCGAAAAACAAGATCGCACGATCCCAGGAACTCGACGAAGGATGCAGGGTTATTGTAAAACGATCGAACGAATACAATTACGCCGGCAAACCTTCCCACTCGACACTTGTTCCCACTTGTTCGAAACGACCACGGCGAGATGCATACGAACATATATCGCACTCACGCGCGGCACGAGGCTGCTGGATCGTCGTCGCTCCGATGATCTAGCATCGCTGCGCGCGTCCTCGCGGCCCCACGAAAGCGACAAGAACGGTCACTCGCCCCGATGCTGATTTCGCGTTGACAAAGAGACACTCCCGGTGAACTCGCCAGTGGACGCGAGAAAAAGGAACGAGAAGCGAGGCGTGGCGAAACAAGACGAGGCGAGGTGAGACGAGGCGAGGCGAAACGAAACGATGCACCGTAACGTTGAAACACGAAACAAGTAAACACCGCCAACCCGCGTGCCGGCTCGGCGTCGACTGAATTCAACGACAGCAACCGCGCGCCACGAGTGGGAGGCGTGTCTCGTGTGCGCGACGGAACGAAAGCGAGCTGCAGTGTTTCGACAAGGAGGAGGCGATAGGTAAAGCGAGACGGAGAGAGGGTGTAGATTCCGGTGCATTCGACGGAGATAGGGCGAAAGGATGAGCGACCGACCGTCGGCAACCATAGTCACACTGGTCGCATAGTCAACTGACGGCTCGTTGAGGGTCGAGGGGAGGAGGCTAGAGAAATGGTTTCAGGAGAAACAGACGCGACGGGATTGAACGGAACGGTATGGAATGGAACAAGATACGTATACATATATGTATACATATCTATATATGCATGTATACATATGTATATATGCATGTGTATATGTACGACGGTCCGCGGAGACGGACCGTCGACGCAAAGAGCAAAAGAGACTTACACAAATGCTGATTATCGGAAAGTGTACCTTTTGCATCGCTACCGTTGCGATAACGTAGGCATGCACAGGCAGCGATAACTTCTCCTTCCATAGATGCTATCGTGTTTCGTGCTTCGTCTCGTTCTCGGCCGACAACATTCTGATTCCGCCGAATCCATGTGTATCCCGTCCGATGTCTCGGCCAACACTGGGCCCCACTAATGCCTCCTTCTTCGAAACGATTAGCACCTTCTGTGTATGCATAAGGTCGGAACCAGAGACCCAAACATTCACGATTGCGCTCCAATTCTGAAAATCAAGCTCAACGTTAACCGATGGAAAGACCAGTAGTTTCTAATTGAACGCGCTATGCACCGACCCATTTGTTGCGCCCTTGCATCAGATATTACAGAAGATGCACGGGTAGGGCATACAAGTAATCGTTCGTTACCAACCGCCAGAGTGTCTATACTTGCGTTGGACTTTCACGAAAATAAATATATAATAAGCTCACGGTGAGGCAATGAAACGAAAAATTCATAATCGTGATCTTAACAAGGAAAGTTGTGGAAAAAGCGACTGAAAAGTTGCCAAGTTCCCGCCGTCTCGTTTGTAATCCCAACTCCCCAACCCTTCCTCTACGCGCCGCCCTCGAAGCCCACTCATAATTACCAAAGTTAATTTGCGAATCGCAATTTAATTGGCCAGTTCTTGAAGGTTCTTTAAACTTTGTCTTTCGAGACGCAGGATTTCGCGAAGGCTCAAAACTCGGTTCGTTTGCGGAAACAATGCGGTGAACGTGTAACCGATCGTTACACGAGAGGGGGAACCGGGCAGAAAATTCGCATCCTGAAAGACTCCCGGAAAAAAAGTGTCGGCTGTCTTGTTGGGGACTTGTTGCCCCTGAGAAAAAGGAGCGCGTTAATGTAGATAGCGTGATGCCTACGCAAATATCGATGTCTCTCCGCACCCTTCGCCCATGTTCCGTGTCGGTGTACTATACGCGAGGGTATCGCAGCTTTTATCTTCGAACCCGCAAGAAGGGGCAACAACAACGTTTCGAAAGAGAACAGCCCGACTCATTACCGGGCAAGCACGAACGGATGTTCGTAGATAGATACATACGCGAGACAGGATTAAAGACAGGACAAAAGGAAAGGCAGACGTCGTCGGCTTCCTGAGATTCTTTTACCACAAGCTGCTCCCGTTGAAACGAAAGAAAGAAGATTCCGCGTGACGGCGAGCATTTTAATTAGGCCGTCTGTGATCCGCGGAGCATTTCTTTTTTTACCCCTACCCACTCTAATTTCGACGCTCATCCCAATTCCCCTTCTCTGCGCTCCGTTCCGCCGCTACTAATTCGTTTCTCCACCCTCTCAGTTATCGCAATTTGGTCGCGCCCTGCGCGATCCTGCCTCGAGAGCGATACCACTATCACTGGACCCTAGTAGTTATCGAGGAAAGTAACCGAATTTCCTCTTCTTACTTTTCGCTACAGTGAAGCTCGGAAACTCGGCCCGTACGCGACCTGGGAACGGTCTAAGCTGACCCACGGAGGAATGTTCGAATACCACGAAATGTTTACTCGGTCCTCGTCGAAATCGCTATCAGCGTGTATACCCAGAACGTTTCGTGGACAACGTGTGATTGATACGTTGGAGCACGTAGCGGCATAGAAAATACAAACTTAAATGGTTGACGCATAGAATGCGTGAACGGGCTCTCCCTCCTTTGACGGTGCGCGCCATCGATAGAGAAAGAGCGGCAGAAAGAGAGAAAGGGAAGAGCGGTAAGGGTTGGGGATCAGCGTTCATCGACGGGAATTCAAAACGTGCAAATGAGCGAACGGGTGGGCAAGTACGTAGAGAGCGGTACGGAGGGTAACTGGTAGATGTACACACCTGCCTTCCGCGATCTGAATGGGCGTCGGGCCACGAGAATAAATTAACGAGGTGTTTGTCCGCTATCGCCACCCTTTTCCCAGACCGGATTAAAATCGTCCTGTCTTTAATAATTACGCCGACCGAATGCGTTAAATGAGGCGTGCGACGCGTCGCGTTTCCCGCTGCCGCTTTTTGATAATGTTATTTACAGCGGTGATTTACAATGAACCATCGCCGAACCTTGCAATTACTCCCAACCCTGAATTATATCAGAATGGAAGTGTATATAAGGCGGGACGCGTGTCAGCAAACTTTGGTAGCCACATTGAATAGGAAGAACTGTTCAACGTAGAGATTCAGTTGTTGAAAAGTTTACAGGTATCTGTACGGGGTTGAAATAAATATAAATGAGTAAAGAAGAGAAAGGAAGTGCAAATGAAAGGAACGAACCGCAGGACAGACATGGTTTCCTCCGATCGTAAATCGGATTACGGGAGAATTGCTATTGAAAAATCGCAATTCAACTCGCTGTTTCGTAAAAAGAATATTTTTACCCACAGCGGTCGAAGGTCAAGAAGAATACACTTTCAGCTCTGTCAACGTTCCAAACATTTAATTCGATAATACACATTTGAGGGACAACTGACTGTGCGCAAACCTTTTCCATTCCACGTGCTTCCTTCTAGAATACCCGGCAGTTAAGTGACCAAAAATATAGTAAATCGTTACGCACATATAGAAACAAATTTACATACTCCCGTACATGGAATTCATAGATTCATGGCGCTCTCGAACAGATCCAACATCCTCTTCATTTCTTTCCTGAAAATTTGTACAGATGAAAGTTTCGGGTAATAAAATCTGGAAAATTTTTGTATACTTACACTTGTTCGGCTAATTTATGTACAGGTTCCATCGATTTCGATAACTCCTCGCATTTTGCCATCAACTGATACATCGACTTGATATTGTGATCTACTGCGTCGCATGTTTTACACACAGCATCCCTGTATGTCTCTAAGCATCCAACTGTGAGCGCGGACGCCTGTAAATAATATTCATCATACAACCTTTTGCCAATTGGAAATTACTTGCAATTGGAAAGTATCAAAGAGTATGGTATATATGGAAATAAATAATTTACGCTGTGCAAAATAGCAGCCAAATTCTCTGTCAATGCGTCGACAGAAGTGGCCACTTTTCTCGCTTCCATTTCCAATTCATTCAAGACATTGTGATCCAAAAGCGGCACCTGCGGTGTCAGTGCCTGCCTGTACAAGCAAGGAGTAGAACTACGGGATCCTGGAAATGACGGCGTCTCTCCCTTTTTGGTCACAGGACTGGAAAGCTTAATCTTATTTTCTAAATCCTCTGCGACAAATAGCACCATGTCACCGTCCTGCATCACGGTTCCTTCGAGTTGCAAATAGCCCATAGCTTTATGATAACTTGGAGGATCGGTATCCTCGTCCTCGATAGGACTACCTTCTATGTTTCTTAAATTCAACTGATCCGGTCTGCAGCCAACTACATTTAGCTTTTCTAAGCTACCATCAAAGAACTTTGTTCCGTCGATTTCCGGCGAATCAATTAATGATCTTAACTCCGAAACGGGCGGCGATGATTGCGAATCGAACGATATTTCCGAATAAGAGGCTGTCATCTCGTGCAGCTGAAATTGTAGCGAGTATTAAGCCTAGCACGATCTTCTGCCTTTTGAGTCATTCGAAATACGTATTAAGTAGAGAAAGAAAAGCTCGAATCTTTTACACGGGACAGGAATCGTAAACTCTAACCTTACTCTGTCTTCATCGTAGTCAAGAGCTGTACTTTTCTCGCTACGAATTGCGGTCCCTTGTTTGGTATACGTTTCGCCTTCCTCCGGATCCATACTTAATGGAACAATTTATGAGTCCTGCGATTCTGGTGAAGAATACACGGCTTTCTATCTCATCTGTCAAAATTCACACAACACAGAATCGCACTGTCAAAAGTATCGATCCCCGTTTCGGAGTGCATTTCCAATAGGACCGCGCCACTCAAACAAATTTGACATTCTGAAACTAATGGTTTTCATACATTACCCTGCGTAGAATACAAGTAACGATTAAGATTTTCGTACATTTTCTTATTCATTTTCAATATCCGACCGCTCATAAATTTCAAAACAGATTCGATTAAAGGCTACTGTACACGATTCCCTTGCGGAAATAAGTAATCATAAAAACGTACCTTTAAGTGTTAAAGTGCCGAATGTTCTACTTGTTTGTAATGCATTTGATTTACCGCGAAAATATGTTTTTAGGTTAACTTGATAAACAGTATGCTATCGATATTATTAAATCTACCTGGTTTTAGAATATATTGCTAGGAATTCGAAAAAGTTTAATGAGTTCTTGGTATCTTTTTTAAATCAATATGCCTCTATAATCGTGGTGGATTGAACATGATTTTTACGATGTAATAAAATAACATATATAAATTTCATTAATTTCTGTTATTTCTTGTGACGGCACGTAACGACGGATGTAAGGAAATAATTGAAATTTGTTTCACAGTTGAAGCTACATTCGAAGTACACCAACCTTGCACGAAGTATAGGAGCTGTTTTCAGCACGATGTATTCCAAAATACCACTACTGCTTTTCGTATTTATCGGCATTTTTATAGAATTCGCGTATCCGCAAAATGATTTCTTCGATGAAGAGCTAATGTTAAAACCATTGCCAAGCAGTCATGTTTACGCGTACTTTCAATTTACCACTGTTTGGGAAACATCGAAAACCTCGAGATCGTGTAAGTTGAAACGCGCGAAGTTAAATTTAGGCCCATGTAAATACTTTTCTTGTGCAAGTATAAATTTACATTTCAGTTCAACATTCCCATTTGTTCCCAAGAGGTCTTGGTGAAATTATAAGCCGTCATAATGTAGACGAATTGCATCTCACGTTGACGAAGGGTTTATGGAATTATCAAAAATGGGGATATCCGTATCACGACGCCGGTCCTGGTGCTGAAATATCTACATGGTTTAACAAGGATCTGAAAGAGTAAAGCATGACTGTTCAACTAGTGTTGCATCATGACTTAAAAATTATGCTATCAATTTTGACTATGAGATTCTTTTCTGCTGTTGCAGCATCGACGCAGAATGGAAAGGTTTAACGAATGCCTTGGCCGGTTTATTCTGTGCTTCTTTAAACTTTGTTGATTCGTCAAATAGTATGTCCCCAGAATTGACATTCCGTCCAACAGGGGTGGTAGATCACAATGTCAATTCTAGTCATTTAAGATATTCGTCTTTACCGAGGGAAATAGTTTGCACCGAAAATTTAACTCCGTTCAAAAAATTGCTCCCATGCGATTCAAAGGTATTAGCGCAATGCAACATTTCATTTTACTCCTAATGAAAAGTGAAATATTGATGTATATATATATATATGATACATTAATAGAGAGGACTGGCATCCTTGTTGAACTCTGCTTATATACACAACACAAATTATCATTCCATTGGGATACACTTTCGAATTATATGCTCCAATACGCTTTGTACTAAAACGTCATTAGAGTTACGACAATCTGTTTCTCTGATATATGACACTGTAACAGATACATCGCAGGTAATGTTCTCGTAAACGAGTAACAATGCATCAATAATCAGAAACGCTTACATGATATCTATATTCGCTTATCGCAGGATTGGTCAATTCGCAAATTTTTCGGAATGGGTATCAGAGGAGCGTGTCCTCTTGCTACTCTCAGTAACGTGTACATCGATATATCTAATAATAATACAAATCAGATTTACGAATTAGTACGTCGTCCGAGTGCTAAAGTCGTCAGTCTTCGGGGTGGGCAAATAAACGAAATAGCGGTTTACGACATTAGGTCTCATTCCAAGAAAAAAATGTTTAACATCGGAGTTGTGTATAACACTACCTACAAAGCTATTTCGAATTATCCCTCAGTTTTGTACGCGAACAGATACATCCTTGGTGAGTACAAGTATCTAATAGTAGATTTACTGAAAAAGGAATAGCAAGAAAATTCTCCCGTTTTTGCAGGATACGGACAAGAAAGAGGTAGCTTAGTAACAAAAATTTACAATAATTATTGGCAACCACTTGACATTGTTTTATTAGAAAATATTCCATGGTATTTGCCTGTATATCTACATTCCGTCGTTATAACTTGCGGGGCCAAGAAACTTGTACCACGTGAGTTGTTCTATTATATTTCTTTTTTTTTTCATTCGAACTTTCCTTTGTTGTTTCTAACTCGTTGCAATGTTTGATACAGTGACGCAACGTTATCTACCAGGCAAAGAGAGGAAAAGTCCTTATTACCTGGAATTGGTTTTACGGTTACCACCACAATCGGTAACCAAATTCTCTATAGAAATGGATTATTCATTTCTTAAGTGGCAGGAATATCCGCCAGACGCTAATCACGGATTTTACATGGGTCCCGCGGTGATCACTGCATTACTTCCAATCGCAAGAAATTATACCGCGTTGCCGCTCGACGGAAGTACTATAACGTCAAGGTTGAAGTTGAATATTTTAAACGAACACAATGGGCATGTGACTTGATTGTATTATACTAACTGTTTAAATAAATTTTCAGTTTTAACGCTTCGAGAGAGGGATACCTGGTACAGTTGAGAACTGAAATTATACTAATCAGCCTTCCTACGCCCGACTTCAGTATGCCATATAACGTAATCTGTTTAGCATGTACAGCAGTCGCGTTAGCGTTTGGGCCACTTCATAATATCTCAACGAAAAGATTGGTTTTGAAACGATTTAAAACGAGTTGGAAGAAGAGATTATTGTCATTTTTAGTAGCGAAAGTTAAACCAAAGAAAAAGCAAGAATAAACATCAGAATTTATATTATTGATTCGTAAATGTACATGATTTTTTTTTACGTAAGAAAGAAATGGTCATTGAAAGACGAAGGACAAACTACACTCATATAGCAAATAACACAGAAAACAGATTGATCATAAAAAAACAAACGACTTTCATCTTTTCCTCGCTTTCTATTCCTTTTCTCTTATTTTTTTTTTCTCTCAATAATATATAATATACAAAAACACGTATACTAATTTGTTGCAGAAAACTCAATGTTATTTCTATATTTCTCCGAAAATATCGAGAAATCGATTCTCGTACAGTTGATAGTAGGAGGAAGATTTTTGTTGTTCTCTCTAAATAAACTACAACGCGTTTGCAAATTGCAAATAATGCAATGATACATGTAACTATTTTTCTTTTTTTTTTTTAATATTTTATAACCGTATAAAATGGAAACAATAAATATTTTAACAAATACAACGCGCACAGGTTAAACGTTATGCACCAAACAACCGATATTTATGGCGCTGGTCGAAGGATAGAAGTTAAACTTGTATGTCCACTTGGCGTTGTACTATGATAGCCATTTGCACGATTTTCACGGCCGTCATGTAAAATGTTGTCTGGTAACCAATCGTTTCTCTGCTCCGTTGAACAAATGTGCGGTTTTAAATGAAACTTCGCCGTAGAAAGTGTTTGCAACAATGATTTTGTTACATTGTCAGTCACTTGATTCATGGGGTCTCTATTCTCGTCTGCCGATGTAGAGGTATATAGATTTTCTTCTTCATCCGAGGAGCAAAGATCTATCACTGTAACCGAGGCCGATGGTTTCGAGTACAATGCAGATCTTTTAATTAGTTCGTGTTCATCGGTCGTATCATTTCTGTCGCAAGAATTTTCTCCATCAAAAACAGTTGGATGTTTAATGTTGATTTCACTTTTACTATCTACCTCCTCGTTTGTTTCGGTCGAGTCCCTATCATTTTCGTCACTTGGTGCTTTACGTTTCGCGGAAATATTCGGTCTTTGTATTTCCTGATTTTCCATCACCGTTTCCTTGTTATCGACTGAAACATTTCGAACAACACACCGATATTTTGGTAGATCCCGTCTCAGATCATTTACTTGTTCTGGCGTCAGTCGCGTCAGAAGAACATAAACAGGTCGGCAAACAACATACAATAATTGCGACTGTATGCTCAACACTAAAAGAAAGAAAGTGCTCTTGTATATAAAATTAAAGAGAGCCATACATTGAATAGAAGTATGTATTTTATATGATAAAATACAATGGACACAATGGTCTTGTCCTTAAAACACAGAAAAAAGAGCGCGACAGAGGGGAGGAAGAGGAGGTCAAGTGCGTTTAGATACTCACTTGGTTTTCGTTTGACAGAATTCAGGAACTTGTACTGGTGCACATAATCGCACACTGGCTTTTCCCGATTTGTCTTATACGTGACAATCCATTTGCTATGATCAACTTCCGTTTCCAACCACTTTGGTCTAGACGAACTACTTAAAACAGGCGCGATAAGATGTCTCTCTAATCTTTCTAGTCTTTCTTGTTGTGTCTCCCCTGTCATTGCTTTTGATTTCTTAGCTAACAATATGCCAGCCGGAGAAGAGAAAGGAATAGTCTGGCACCTCGCAAAGCTGATAGATCCACGAACACGACGGGACGTACGCCTGGTGGTGCTGTTTTTGTTATTATTGTTATGAACAGTTTCAGTCGATTTCGAATCCGGTTTTATCGAACATAAATGAAAGTAATCCAGGAACTGGTTTTGCCTCAATACAGCTTCCGAAACTGGCACATCCGGTGTCGTGGGTCGCGAATTATTTCCGCCCTGTTCTTGTTCGCAACATACGCGCTCATGTTCCTATGAAAATTACACAAAACTATCACTGCATCCTTTGCCTTCTTTATTAATATCCATATAGTACCTTCATTTTTTCTAGGCCTACAAACTCAGCATCACAATTATCACACAAATAAATATCTTCTACTGGCGGCTCAACCATCATGATGGAATGCTGCTGTTGCTTCGATTTATTAGAATAGCAGGAGGTCACCCCGCTGCAAGATAACAATTTTTTGCGCGGACTTTCTAGCCGTCTGTCATAATTCTGTAAATCAAGGTAATTTTATTTCACCCTTTTGTCTGCATAGCTTTCTGGAATTCAGTGAACCAAAGTAGTGTATTTCCATACAAACTAACCATATTCTCGTTACGAAATGTTACCAATAATTTGCCAGTACTTTTGTGATATAGACTCGTGGTGGAGTCCCAATTCTTAACATATTCTAAATCTTCCTTTGGATATCGTGCAAGATATGAACAAAATCGCAGAAGGTATTCGCTTCTGTGATACGTGTAGCATCTGAATACTAATTTCTTCAAATTAGCCATCCAATTCTACAAAACGGAGTACGCATTAAAACTTAAATAAATTGTGCTATTGAGAATCAATTACATGTTTCTGCATTCTATTGTTTTCACAATTAACTTACTTCGTTAACTCTCTTGGGCCTTATTATGGGATTTGAAAATGTAACTTCCTTTGGCCACCACTGTGGTTCAGTGATCACTTCTGTGGTATCGTGACCCAGTGAGCACTGAATCATGAATGTTACAAAGCGTTCCAGCTGTGGCTAAAATTAAACATTCCCTGATAATATAGTACCGCTTGTAACTCATTAAAATAATATTCATACCAATGTAAACTTTTCCAATGATGTTGGATGTCCACTAGCAAATAAAAGCGGAAGATTGGATACCACAGCACCTTCTTCCAAAGGACTATCGTTCTTTAATTCCATGGCATCTGTACCTGCCATTATGGTTTCATTTCTTTCACTGGAGAACTGATTCTGAGGTAACGCTACCCCATATTCTTGCACTTGCAATGTTGAGTATTTCATCTTTTCAAAACTCTCTGCATTATTCTCGTTCAATTTGATTGCCGTAAAGTATATTGTCCATTGAAAAGCAGTTTTTCAGGTCCGCGTGTTCTAAATGTATAAATATTCTTTTTAAATATTGCATATTCGCGTAATTCGCGATAAAAAAATATCCGCGATGACAAGCCAGAAAAACAGGGAAACATTTTCGCAAAGCACACCACCAGTTAAAAGGACAATAATATGAGAATATACGATAGGTAGCAATTATATCTACGATTTCTTTACGTTCTGTAGAATTTGTTGTTGGACAAAATTTCTCGGTGCGTAATATCACGGTAGGAACGGAAGTACGCGAGTGCAAAATATACGTCGCGAAATGTAAAAAAGTGATTCAAATTCGTGCTTCGGTGATCTTATACTTAACGAATACCTTTTCAGATGATCGAATGATCTTTTTACCCTCCTACTTCGGGACCGATACTTCACGCGACCAAAAATCTTCCAGTAAGACGCACCACTTTGTAACTCACACTTCGCATGAAATTTGAAATATAAATTCTATATTGGCTAGTTCATTGGGCAGTTTTAAGAATGGATTATTATAATAAAGATGCATCTTATAAAGCTTTTGCAATATTTGTTAACCAACCGTGAGGGGTTTATACATCGAATATAGATTTAAACGGGCACCAACCTACGTGCGTCTTTCATAAGAGATAGTTCACTGTAAAAGTAGATAAATACGCTGCTGTAAATGGCAGAAACAATGACATCTCTACTCAAAATCTAGCCTGTACCTCGTAAAATGAAGTACAAAAGTGGAAAGGCACGCGTAATCCGAGTCACGTAAGTACGTATGTATACACGTATTGACAGTTCCCTCCTTCAACAGAATATCACGCAACGGTAGAGTAAGTACGTAAAGTTCAAGATGGCGGTACGAATCAGCTTAAGCTCCCATTCGCGTACGATCGCTCGCAACTACTGTACCTCATTGTTCGACACAATATATTCTACTTTTCACTCTATTTTCACTGTTTAATTATTGCGATTCTTTTTAAGGTGACCACAGAATGCCAGTGTTTAACATTTTCATGTAATTGATAACAAAAAATAGAGATAACTACATTTTAAAGATTTCTAAGTTATTGAAATTCCCTATTATGCCACCTTTATCCTCTATCTGTTACGGGAATTCCAAGTACTCGCTGGTGCGCTTGCGCTTTATATATACAAAATGTTTTTCTATTGTAATTGAATCCCGAATGTCTCCATTTCTCGAAGATTTAAAAATATCGAAGCGAATCGTAAAGTTGGAATTTCCCTTTCATTTAATACAACCACCTACGAGATATAGGAATAGACAAATCGGCCAATGTATTTTTTCGCCCCGAATTCCCATAGATCCAAGAACCCCATACCATTTCCGTGTCACTCACAACGTTACCAACAGATTACAGAAAACGATGTGGCGCTCGTATCGATATTTGTCATGTATAGTTATTGCGTGTGCTGTTGAAGTGTGGGCTTGTTGGTGCATGTGCTTCTCGTGGAAAACCACGTTGCATGCATTTATGCAGCTTGTTGTACACGAAATCAAAAGTCAAGTGTATCGTTTACGTGGACTTTTTCAAGTTTAGTTTTTAGTAGGGCCACAGTGTGTGGAGAATTTGCACAAAATGAGTTTGTACAACTTCAAGAAGATCGCGGTGGTCCCCACCGCAAAGGTTAGTGGCAGCGCATGTTCTGTTTTCAACCGATTTCTGAATTTTAACAAATTTTCTTCTGTATTTAGGACTTTATCGATATAATTTTATCGAAAACACAACGTAAAACACCAACGGTAGTTCACAAGAATTACAAAATTGGAAGGATACGTTCTTTTTATTTGCGTAAGGTAAAATTTACACAGCAAAACTTTCATGACAGGCTGTCTCAAATCATACAAGAATTTCCCAAGTTGGACGACGTCCATCCATTTTATGCAGACTTAATGAATGTGTTGTACGATAAGGATCATTACAAATTAGCCCTTGGCCAAATAAATATCGCGAGACATTTAATTGACAAGTAAGTACACACAGTTCTCCACGTTGTCTAGTTGTGTGTATCGTATTTGCATTATATGAATGTATTGCGTTCCAATAGTGTAGCCAAGGATTATGTTCGTCTGATGAAGTACGGCGATACTCTTTATCGTTGCAAACAATTGAAGAAAGCTGCTTTGGGTCGTATGGCAACAATCATGAAAAGACAGGCGGCGAATCTGGCATATCTGGAACAAGTTCGTCAGCATTTGGCACGTTTACCTAGCATAGATCCTTATACACGAACTATAATAATATGTGGTTTTCCAAATGTTGGCAAAAGCAGTTTCATAAACAAGGTAATATTATCATCACAGATTAATCATTATTTCCACACGAGTGTACCTATCTTAAACAAGCACAACCTTTTCATTCAGATCACCCGGGCAGATGTCGAGGTTCAACCGTACGCATTCACGACAAAGTCGTTATACGTTGGTCATACGGATTACAAATATCTAAGATGGCAAGTAATCGACACTCCTGGAATTCTGGATCATCCACTCGAAGAAAGAAACGTGATAGAAATGCAGGCTATAACAGCGCTCGCGCATTTGCGAGCCGCCGTTCTATACTTTTGCGACATATCGGAACAGTGTGGCCACAATTTAGAGGAGCAGGTAAATCTGTTTTTATCCGTCACTGTAATGCGCCAGTGTACACTGCTTTCTATCGCAACGGGATTTAATAGTTTTGTCTCGTAGGTAAAGTTATTTGAATCGATTAAACCCCTGTTTGCCAATAAACCTTTAACGGTTGTGGTGAACAAAGTGGACGTTTTGCGTTTGGAAGATCTTCCGTCTGAAAAACAAACGATCCTGAAATCGTTGGAGGACAAAGATGTCCCTGTCGTGGAAATGAGCACAATGACAGATTTCGGCGTGATGGACGTTAAAATACAAGCATGCGAGCGGCTTCTAGCTTTTCGCGTTGACCAAAAGATAAGGACGAAGAAGGTACGGCAAATATTTCTCGTGTAATGCAATCATTTTATGTAACGCAATGTTTAACAATTGTAGGTAGAGGGGTTGCTCAATCGATTGCACGTCGCGCAACCGGTGCCGAGGGACCAAAAGGTACGCGCTCCCTGTATTCCGGAAAGCGTTTTGAAGAAGAGACAGGGCATGGAAGAGCGATTAAAGGCGAAGCGAAAGTTGGAGCGTGAAATAGAAGAGGAAATGGGAGATGATTACATTCTCGAATTGAAGAAGAACTATGACATTGACGGCGATCAGAAATTCGATACGATTCCGGAGATGTGGGAGGGACACAATATTGCTGATTACATCGATCCCGAGATATTCGATGTTTGTACCTTACACATTCGTTTATGGCCTCGAGCATATGTTACAGCTTTGTGCTTTTTTCTAACACCTTTTTCCCTTTCGTAGAAATTGAATGAATTGGAAAGGGACGAACAGTTGCGCGACGAAGCGGGAATGTATGATTACAAAATACCTGAACTGACTGATACGATGCGCTCAATCGTGCAGATGGCTAAGCAAATTCGGGAAAAGAAAGCTATTATGAAGGACGAGGCCCGGATACAGAAGGCTTCCACGAAGCCTGTAATGCCGCGTACAGCAATGGCTAAACTCCGCGACAGATCGGTATCGAAATTGAAAGAAGAAATGGAGGACTTGGGTATCGATATGGAGGAGAGTCAAAACGTGAGTACTTTGCACCAAAGTGCAATCACTAAATCGCTACCATGAAGCAACAGATGTATGGTGTCAACGAAACTCTACCAGGGACGCGTATGAATATTTCTTTTTCTCTTCTCCCAATAGGCACACTTTACCAAAACAAGAGGACGTTCGAGGTCGCTATCGCAACCTGCCACAAAGCGTATGAGATTGGAATCTATGTCCCAGTCGAGAGCTCGAAGCAGTTCGAGGCCGGCGCGCGACGAAATGGGCGTGAAAGATTCTATAATGAAGAGTAAACTGAAGAACATTGCGCACAAGGTCCAGAAGAAGAAAATAGCAAAGAAGGGCATGAAGGGAGAAGGAGATCGATTCATCGGTACGAAAATGCCGAGACACTTATTCTCGGGCAAACGAGGCGTTGGCAAGACGGACAGGAGATAATCGCATATTACTTTATTTTTATTCGTTCTTCGAATAATGTTTGTTATTGGCTTTATATCTGAATCGATGTTTTTTATTTTTCTCTCGTTCACCTGTAAACGCGAATAAATTAATACGCGATAGGAACCAGTTGTGTTACCCGCGCAATTAAAATAGTATCCGCTGTTACATCCATCCAGAGATATCGCGCTAATGTGAATGAATTGTTTCCGATTGCATAATTCGGTCGACAGCGGTGACCCTCGGCCTCGTGCAGGGTAGGCGACGTCGCATCCAGCGAAAGTTTATTACCGTCGTACACCGATAACCCCTTACATACTATGATATTGAAGAGGCTTGTCCTTTCTATGTAAACGATATCTATCATGTTTCGTTGTGCAATAATCGTTGATTTGTATTGTCGCTGCATTACAAAAACGGGTTAACCGATTGCGGACAGCGAGAACGGAAGAATGTCTGTAATAAAAGCAGTCGCACGAGTAATGCTAAATGATGCACGCAGAAAGTCAATAGCCGTGAGAAGTGATAGTTTGTTTGCGAAATAAACAATCGTACAGATTGGTTATAAATAATAAAGTTTTATTTTACATTGTTGATAGTCGATTAGAGACGGGAATATATGAAACGCGAGGTTACGATCTCCACTGTTCGTAAAGTAATACATGCTTCGCGATACACCAACGCGACAAACAGCAACGAAATCGATAGAATTTCGTTGGAAAATTTCACCGACGATCAGCTTAACGCGAAACATGTTCGACGCTGTACGGAAGATACATCTGTGGTGTACGTTTGCTGGCGTGTGTCTTCGTATAAAATTTTTTTTAATAGAGCTACTACAGGGTAACGATCGAGGAGGATCATTTGGATCATTTGGATGCAAATGCTGACGACACGGGTCTCTTATCGGGACACGGTCGATCGTGAAAGAAGCACGATGCCACGAAATTTGTTTTCGTAATTCCATTAATAGGAATCATTGAATAAATTTCGTAATAGTGAAATCGGCGCAGCACTCTCCATTTCCACCCGCGACTCGACGTACGAATAAATTAGAGGTGGCGAAGGTACATCGCGCGTGTACAAAAAGTAGTTGAAGAAGGAAAATGTAAGGCTGCGGACGCGAAGATGTAGGAAGATAGGAAAGAAGGAAAAAAATACTTAACGAGTACGAAATACGCGAGACTATTACAAGCAGTAACGTCTGATATCTTAGTATCACAGTCAGTGCGAAAGCCAGGACACAAGATTCTGAACTTTCGGCAATGTCTCGAATCGAATCGATCGTTTGCCAGCTATACACTGAAATGTTTTGCCGCCGACTTGATTAGCGGCCTTATCAATCGAAACGTTCGAGAAGGGAGTATGCCAAACGGGCAAAGGATTAAGCACAAAAAAAGAGTTTCGCACGATACGCAGAGTATTATCGCTGTGTCGCGAAAAACGACGGAGACGTGGCACCACCGAACGTTATTCGGACGAATCTTTGGTGAGTCGTCTGTGACCAGAAAACCATTCCTCTTTTTTTTTTATTTCTTTTTTCTCTCGTTATTCTGTAACCTTCGATTTTCGTTTTCATCGTTTATCCTATTACAGTATCGATCGAGCATTCGTTCGTTCGTTCGTTCGTTCATTCGTTGGTTGCTTCGTTGATCCGTTCATCGCTTCTACACATTCATGCACATGATGCACACATCAAACACAGGCACCGAAGAACACGTTCGTACACGCGCACTAATTCGTAAGTTTGCACAATTACCATTCGATCGCCAGCTTGCCCGATACGTTTCGGTTGCTGAAATGTAAGACGAATGTAAATTAGGAACAAGCGCATTCGAGTACTTGAATGTTCTTCCAATATGAAACTTTCAGCTGAGTGGAGTCGTTCTCGTCGAAGTAAACGATCATCAGTTGATCGAGCTTGCTAGGCGCACAGCACGGCTTGGGCACCTTCTTCCTGTCTTCCTTCCATAGCAGACTCTGCAGAAGAGCATGGTGGTGCGCCGGATTGTATCTGGGCGGGCACCGACCTTTGCAGTATCCGGCGTCGAATGTTTTCGGGTAAACGATAAACTCGAACCCTTTGAGCTCTTTAAACATAACAGTCAGCTCGTGTCTGCAACACTTTTTGCTCTCGCCTTTGCACTTTGTCCTGCGCCCTTTGTGCAGAGGCATCAACTCCTCCGGAGAGGACCGTTTCGCTCTGTTGGCGGTCCCGGGGGTTGAACCGGTAGCAAAGACGTTGAGAAACGGCGAGGAAAAGCTACGTCGAACCGGCTCGCCGTCCAACTGAAATTCCAGCTCGAGGCCAAGGTTGTCCAGAGCCTCGTCGAGCCAAGAAGACGCAGCAAGGGTTGCGTCGAACTCGAGCCACCTAGAGTTACCCGGGTCTCTCAGCTGGACACTCCTTCGGCAGATCAGTTTTCTTGAATCTCGGCCCGTTTTCAGGTAGAGCAGCACGTCTAGGTCGGATCGTTCGGTGTAGTCGTCGGTCGTCGGTCCGTGGAGCAGCAGTCGCAGCGTTGCGTGATCCACCGACGACGATCCTCGATCATCTTCCTCAGGGATTTCCACCGGGAAGAACAGTCGATGACGGTAACGTCCTTCGCCTTCGTTCACCTCCGTCGGATGACTCGATCCGTTTCCAGGATACGCTGCAACAATTGCGACAAACGTGAACGATGCAATGGGCGTGCGACATTATGTAAACGCAAACCTTGAATCGAATGAAACGATCCTCTTTTTTTTTTTTTTTGCGCAACGATCGGAGGCTGTTTCGTTTGTCTCGGCGATCGATTACGTTGGCGAACAGAATTGCGTTTCCGCGATCGCGCACCATCCCCGTTTCGCTAACGCGTTTTCGTTTCAACGGAAGCGAGGATGCCGCGTCGACGCGCATCCGGTTCGGAGACCACGAGAACGAACCAACTCTGTCGTTCGTTCTATTTTTGTCGGCTAATGAGACGAATTATCAAATTCCTGGGTAACTCGTTAATAACGCACGGCCGCGTTCTCCCATTCACCGCAACGGAGAGACGGAGGAAGGGAAATTTCAACGGCCCTGCGTAGGCCTGGACCTCCTTAATCGGAACAATTTTATTTAAGACAAGCGTAAAACGTACGCGCACGGTAACTGTCGTAAAAAGCGTGGTGTAACACAAGTTTCGTGCTGCCCGTCCTACGAAATAAATCTGTCGAAGATAATTATAAAACACGCGACGAAACACGACGGGAGAGTTATCTCGTTACTTATAATACCTCTGCAACGTTATCCAACGATTGGATTAGAACGTTATCTGGTTTCGTTGCTCCTCTCGATACCGTTCGGTCTTAGGACATTACGTACACGCTTGGCGGCCGATAGTTTTTAATTTGAAAACAACGCCGATACATGTCTATCTGTGCGCGGTTGACGAACCGCGAGTTTTATAATTTACACGCGTATTCGACTATGTACGCCTGGGCGAAGATAAGAATTAATCGCGGCGAACGAGGGTCGAAGGAACGATTGCGTTTGGCGAATTACCAGCGATCGCAAAATAACTCGACGAGAAGTTGCCCGAGAATTCGAGGTATTCCGACGTTCCAGCTTGGCCCGAATAACCGAACAGAATATCGACGGCGCGTGTCTCTACTATTCGTCACCGATTGGGAATTCGACAGTTCCTTCGCCGCATCGGTGCGCGCACCAATTATAGGATAAACCTGCGCCGCGTTGCCGTCGAAAATATCCCCGCACGGCTGGTCTTATCAATAGCTATGCTTCCTGCAAAGGTATTCCGCGATATTTTCGGCCAGTTTTCGTGGCGTCAGCGTTGGGATAGCGTTGGGATAGCGTCAGGAATGAGAATGTTTCCGCGACGAATACCGGCTGGTCACGATAATGGTCGGGAGCGGGGAGCGTTGCTCGCTAGCTCGCACGTAAGGAATACACGGCTAGTTCGTGATGCTTCCTCGACGATTCGTTCTTATTGCATTCAGGAACTCGTTACTCGACATTCCGACGCGGTCGGAATTTGTATTTAATTTCACAACATAGGCCTGTCTGTGACGGGTTATCGGATGAGAAGAGCGCGCCGCCAACAGGTAGACCGCGGGACGAATGCCGCGGCCGATGCTGCGAGACGGAAGGTGAAAGCCGATGTTACCGTGTCGCGAACGATCTACGGTAACGGAACGCTTTATCGGTTCCACGTTATCGGTGGAGATCGGTAATCGGATTTCCCGTATCGATTTTAAAGAAGCGCGACGAAATCCCATCTGCGTCGCTCGACCGGCGGAAACACGAGGATCAAATGTTTACGCGGGTAGTAATTATAGCGAGCGATTGTATATTTTTTCAGAATGGCGGCACGATAGTTGGCGTTTCCGAGGATCGTTGGTTTTTATTTTATACCGTCAGGTCGACAGTTAGCATCGGTGGTTAGGGCACGAGCGTCTACGTACGCGAGTTTCGACCAGACAGGAGAACGGGGAGAATGTTAAAGCTTGTTCGCGATGCATAGGCGGTGGTTACCTGTGGCGGGAAATACGTGCAGCTTCTTCTTGCCCCCGAGAGTTCGTCGGTCCAACGGCAGCTGCATATTTTTCAGGTACTCGTTGTGCGCTCTCTCGTACTCGGCTTGGCTTACGTTCGCCTGGAAAGACAATGCGCGCATGATTGCTAGGAAAACGAAACGGATACAAAGTATGAAGGAAAGCAACGGATATGTCGTAAAAATCGTTGGGTCATCGACCGAGAGCGACGAGGCGATCGCCGATGTTCAACGGGCTTTCAGTTGGCTCGGGCCGATCTTCAAAGGTAATACGCATATGTGTACATACGTGACCGAGGACACGCAACAATTGCATCGCGGATACGTACACACGCGTGCACGAGTACTGTATTCCCAAGACCGCGACACAACGACTCCGTCGTGCTTTGTCTCGCGTTCCCTATCCACTCGTCCCTGCGTAGCCTGATTACCCGCCAACCTGGCTCTCTCTTCGCGCGTTCCTCGTATTTTTCGCCTCCTCTTCCAAGTCGAGGATCGTTGCGATTTTCGAGTCCCACTCGACGTTTCCCGCTACTCTTCTTTGGCCGTCGCGCTGCTCGTCATTCTCATGGTGAGAAAGTCCAGACGCGCTAGACGTTTCCGGTAAAGTTAAGCGGTTGCGTGGCTCTGGCTATTCGTGCCGAGCGATACGCTAGACCTCGTCACGAGCTCGGATAGTTTCGTGGCGGAAATTGCTGCGAGTAGAACGGGTGGAACTGCGCGAGAAATATCTTTCCTTTCTCGATGCGCCGTGATCGGACGTCGATTCGCGAATTCGGTGGGGAAACGAGTCGCGGGGTCCGCGACGCAGGTAGGCGAGAAGACCGGAGGTGCACGCCTCCGCAGGGGTTTTAAAGTGGGTTTGTTAGTCAAGTGCGGCGACTTCCGGTTCGCCGAGACGGCGCGCCGGTCCTCGGGTTCGTCAACGCTTTGCGAGAGGGTACCCCGTGTATTTTAGTTTCGCGTCGAGCTTGCCGGTCTTGTCTCCTCCCGGCCTCGCTTTCGTTCGTTAAAAGCTAATCGCAGGAATCGTGGGTCGCCCGATCGTGCGACAGCCTGCCACCGGTTGAGACACGGGTCGCCTATCGACCCCAAGCGAGTTGACATCTGTCCGATCGTTTGACTCGTTCGAAAGGTCGGTCAATGTCGGTCATCGGTCTCGCGTTCGCCCCGGTCTTCCGTTTCGCCTGGCCGTGGCTCGTTTAGGTTTGCGTCGGTGTCCACGTTCGCGAAAGGAAGTAGAACAACGAGATAGGCCCGCCGAGTCCGCTTCTATCCGCGCGGAACTGAAGAACGCGATAAGGTCCGTTCGCACGAATCTGCTGCATGTCGCGATACGATGAAACCCCGATCGACCTACGTTCGGGCAATTCGATTTACCTTACGCGAGATCGATAATCGGTGGACGGCAATTTCGAGTTAAAGTTCCCGCGAATGCGGCCGACCTTGAAGACACACTTGCGCAACCACGCACGCTCGCTCACCTCCCACGCTACATCTCGAGGAAAGATCGTTCGCGAGGCACGCATCGGCGAGCGGGACAGCATTCTTCGCGTAACCCTTGGCCATCCGTCGGGAACGCAAACGCACCGACGCGGTCGATCCTGGACGAGCCGCGTGCTTTCGTCCTGTCGGCTCGACGCTTTCTCCTGCCCGCGCTATCTTCTCCGTCAGCATCGATTACGCTCGTCGCGAAAACAGTAGAAGATCGTTGCGGTGATAAGGATCGAACCGCCGTTTCTCATGGGGCCGGTTAATTCGCTGCGAATTGCCTATTGACCGAACGAGCAGCGCTCAACGAGCATTATCCTTTCTTTTTCCTCTAATTTCTTCCGGCCGTCTACAAACGACCGGAGTCCTCAGGGCTGTCCTGCAATCGTTGCATTACCATCCATCACTGTGAACGACAAATTCTAAACAGGCGCATGTTCTTGTCACGACGCTTTCTCGTTTCGTCCTGTTTCGACTGGTTTGGTTTAGGACAAGCCGGCTCGGTTGACTGCGCCCGGGTCCAGCGAGGCAGCAGCAAAGAAACGCGCACGAAGTGCGAAGCCTAACTAGATAATATCCTTGTCTCTTCCCTTTTGGCATTAGGGATGGGCTCGTTCGGGACGCGCATAGATACTCGCGTTACCCGGCGGTGTCCTCGAGTTTGGAGGACTGGCGGATATCGACGCTCGTTATCGCGAGCAGGCGTCGCGTCGACGCTGCCGGCAATAGCGTCCGCGACAACAGGTGTTCCCGCCACCGCCTATCTCCGTCTATCGCCCTTTCGAAGATCCGGAATCGGACCTGCCAGAGCTCGACTTGGCCCTCCCCCGGCCATCGTCGTCGACCAAATCTCGCGACCCGAGTTCCGATTTCACCGATCGCTCGGGAATTCCCTTATGACCTTACATTGGAACGGTGCGACAACGCCCGTGCGAACGAACGAGCGAGCGAGCATCCCGTCCTCGCGCGGATTACGAAAACACCTGTCCAACGCGAGTCGAGACGGCCGAACGGTTCTGCGGGAAACTGTGGGCCGCGCACGATTTTGTCCGGCTGGAAACGCGGCCGGCATTCGCGTACAAGAAGGAACGCTTCGCGATCGCGACGAGAAAAAGAGAAACGGGGCGACGAACGACGAACAAAAGGGACGAGGCGAGGAGGTAAGGCGAGTGGAGCAGCGGTGACGATCCTGTACACACGTGGACAGCCTGTTCTGCATACCAGCAAGAACTCGCACGTGCTCGTGCATGCGTTAGCGAAAGTGGGGCAACACAGACCACCCACGTTTCCCGTCTTCGACTCGTTGTTTACGCACTTGCCGCACACGGTACCGCGGTACCGCGGTACCCGTGATTTCATCCAAGTCCCTTCGTCGTCGCTCACCTTTCTCCAGCCGGTTTTCGTCTCGCGCAATTTCTGCCCGCCGGTTTCGAAACGAGGGAATTGCTCGAGGTGATCGGCACCGATGCGCTCTCACCTCCGCCGTGGAGTACGTATCGATAGGGCGCCTTCGGGTTTCGGGGCAAAGATGAAATTTCGATTGGCTCGTTAGAGGAGCCGCGCATCCATGTGACGACGACCAGACACCGCGGACCTTTTCGTTAGCCTACCTTTCCCTTCGCGGCCCCACCATATCTGCCCTTTCTTTCGTTTCATCTTCTCGTTATCCCTTCCCGATACCTTTGCCATCGCTACCATCGCCAACGCTGTATCGCATCATCGTCCGCACAGCCGTGAACCCTTTCCTCGCATTGTCGATCCTCTCTTTTTCGTTCGTCGCGTTCGTCCGTCCACTCGCGAATACCTCAAAGGTCTTTCTGCCCTCTCCACACCTTTCCACGTACATACTTGGATCTTCTTTCTCGCGGCGCTGCCAATCTCCCTTGTATAACGCGCCGCCGCCTCTAATCGCGCTTCGATCCTTTCACCGTTTCACCGACCCATGTCGCAAATGTCGTCCCATGGCACGCTTTTTATCCGGGCTTGCTTTCTTTCACGGGAGCACGGAATACCTTCTCGCGGCGGCTGCAAAGTAATGGTGCGCCACGGTGGATTGTTCGCGGTGCGCGACTCGAGCGGGACGCAACGGCGAGACAACGGGAGGAGGCGACGCGAAAAAGGCCGCAGAGAAGAAAAATAGAGAACAGGAGGGAAAAACGAGAAGACTCACCTTGGAAGGGTCGGGTATCCTCTCGAGGCCGAGACCTCGCGCGATGCTTCTTCTGATAATATCCAGCTCGGTCTCGTCAAGAACGGTTCTCGTCGTCGTTGGTCGAATCTCTTCTGGGAAAACGTCCTCGAAAGCGTCCTCGTAGACGTCCTCGAGACCGGTGGAGCGGTCGAGGTCGCGCCGAGGACCGATACGAGAGAGAGGAGTCTCCCGTGACAGCGTCGGCACGGCCAGCACGGCCGGCACGCAAAGAGCAGCCGCCACCGCCACGATCGTCGCTATTCCAAACAGAAGAGAAAGTTCGTTGCTTCCGGCCAGCCAGCGACGCGGACACCAACGTCGACGGCGTCGTTCGCTCTCTCTCCGTTCCTCGCATCGCGTCGACTCGCACCACTCGTTGGAAATTCTCGAACGATGCTCCTCCTTCGCGACGATGTCCTCGTACCACCGTGGCCCTCCGGGTCGGCCCCAAGGGAGAACGATCGACGGCGCGGCGTCCAGGCGGACCAACCCTTTCCCGTCGCTGGCCGCCGTCTCGACGAACGACCGAGATACCCGTTCGACGGGAAACGCTCCGCTTCTAGTCTGCCGAATTCCAAGGACGGCTATTCCCCGACGATGCTCCCACCTTCCTCGATGACCGTCTTCGCAGCAGCTCGGAGCAGAGCCGACGGAATTGGCCCGGTCAATCGGCGTCGATCCGGCACCTGTGGCGATTCCGCCGCGGACTGCGAACCCGCGTATAGAAACCGCGAGGAAAGCGCGGCAGGAACTGTCGTCGCTGCGCAACCACACCGATACCTTCTGTTCCTCGTTGTCACGGGTCACGGGTCGACCAGTCGTTGCCGGCTTTCCCATAGCCGGCTCCTGATCCACGGGATTGCGCCCGATTCACCGGGATACCACCGGCTCAGGGTGCCACCTCGTCGCTACCGTGCTCTTTTCTACTTTCTTTGGCCTCTTCTCTTCGTCGTCGCCGGACTTCACCTTCCCCCCTCCACCTTTCTTGCCGTTCCTTTCCCTCCTCTTTGCTTTCGTTTCGTTTCGTTTCACCCCTCGATTCTTCGCCCCTGTCAACAGGTGACCGCGTCGATCCTCATAATATCCTTGGAGAGGCGACGAGCGATTCTCTCCCTTTTATTAAACAGGAAACGCGTCTGACCCTGCTCGCTCCCTTCTCAATTTCGAATAGCAACAGAGTCTCTTGGATACTCGAACGGATTCTGGAATTGTCAGGAATCGTCGCACTTGCTTCGTTGTTTGCGTCGATCTAGCAGCTCCTCTCGTCGCATAATTTCGAGCAGCGCCGATCGCAGTCGATCGTCCACCAGTTTGGTTTCTTCTTCGTGCGCGACGGTAACGGAGACTGCGGCGATGACAACGACGACGACCACCGCGACGGTGACAGCGATGACGGCGAGAACGCGGACGGGTGAAAGGACGAAGGAAAGGAGAGGGACGAAGGTGAGGGAGGCAGTGCCGAGGCGGTCATCTTAGAAACGCGGGCCGACCAAACATCTACGATCATCGATGATTTTTCACGGATGCTGCGCAACTTTTTCACCCCCTTGTACTTCTGTCTATGGAGCACCCCGAAGCGGCCGAGCGAACGGCAGATAGAAATGCGTGTGCGGAGGTTCGATTCGTCACGAGCCTGTTTAGGACGGAACGGGACGAAAGATCATGACCCGCTCCGTTCGGACGACGCGCGTCGACTGTCGAATACCGCGGCGTCGCGCGCTCGCGTATATATCCCGCTTGCTGCTCCCCGCCGGTCGCCCGCCCAATCTCACGGAGTCTGCTTCGTTATTGCAACCACTGCCGCCGCGATCCTCGTCGATATCGTCGTCGAAGCGCCGTTCTATTCGCGCCGCGTCACCGGCTCGTCCCCCGTCAACATTCGGCTGATCGCGATCGTCCGGCAATCGGAAAACCTTTCGCAGCCGCGAGGTTGACCGGCGAATCTGCCGCGAGCCCGTGGCATTTTCTTTTCGCCCGTGGAGCGAGAGCGTGAAACGGAAGAAAAGGCGGCGCTTAGATCGTACCTTCTTATCACCGGAAGTACCGTTAAATGGAACAACGTCGACGAGGAAATCGAGAGACGGTCGGGCCAAGCGATTGGAGTAATCAGGCGCGAGGTCAAAAGCCGTCACGAAACGACGAACGAGTCGCGTTCCCTTCGCCGTCGCGATACGGACGTACATAGGTATGCATCGTGCTCGATCGCGAACCTCCTTGATCCGATCCGAAATCGCTAACCAACGAATCCTACCTTTCTTGCGAAAACTTATTCTTGCGAAATCGATCGCAGCGCGATTCACCCGTTCGGGTTAAAAGGTCGCGTTCGTGTCACCGGGGCTGGCACGTATTTTCGCGGAACCGGAAAGGCTCGCGTGACCAAACGCGTTCCCGTCGCATTTTCGATGACCAGGTCGACGCGACGAGTCATCCAAGGGCCCGACGCGTAAGCTTTTACGTGATCGGTGGAAGAAGTTGGCGGCGTTCGATCTGGTCGAGCGTAGAGAGGGAGCGAGAGAGGTGAAAAACGAGCGTTCCGCGCAAGAATACTATTTAAGTAGTTCGTCCCGTTTAACGCGCTTCTCTCCTGTCCCGTCTCGTCTATCGCCGGGCCAACCACGTCTCTTCGCGTCTCGCCGTGCCCTACCATCGCGGTTCACCTCGCGCAATGCGACGCGGTGTTTGTTCCTGGAAGCGGTGATCGCCGTGCGACTCGCAAGGTAGAGCATGATTCACGGATACCGGGGACAGGCGGTCCTTCCTACTATCCCCTCGCGTTGGTCTTCGTCGAAGGCGACGGGTTGCCGCTCGTTTGCGACTGTTCCCGCTAATACCCTGTAATATCCCGTAATATACTCGATGACTAAGCCAATTTCGCGAGCGGAGTTCCTTCGCCGCGAGGCAACCTACGCGCCGAAGCCAGGCACGTTTATCGTCTTCGAGGAATCCCCGTGGATGGAAAGCCCCGAATGCCTGTGCCGTCTCTCGGCTGTTCCTAGTACGCGTGTACACAGGTGGACCGATCTACAAATTGGCTGGATATACCGATTGATCCCGACGAGCGTATCCGGTGTCTCCTTTGGCGATATCGCATGCATCATCGACATCGCCGTGGAGTATTACCGCCTCCGCTCTCCGATGTCTCGGCCCGACAAGGAATGCCGATGAATCGGGCTAAAAATAAAGAAGCCCCATACCGGTGTTTTCCGTTCACGTCCAACGAACTCGAGGAGCGACGCGTCTCGAGGCGTCTCGAGGCGTCTCGAGGCGCCGACCGTTCTTCAGTCCAAACGGGACGATCCCTGACCGGAAGAAAAAATTCACCCCATTGGCCGAATCTCATTCCCTTCGCGGCGTTCGTCCCGATTCTGCCGCCCGACGGAACACCTGCCGCTCGATTTGGTTTTAAACGATAAAGATGCCTCCCGTTTGTAACCCCGGCATCCTGCAATTTGTTTCTGGCTTCCGTGCACGAGGGGGAAACGTTCGAAGACGCGCGTTCACGGTATCCGCTGCCGGCGAAGCTAATCACGTGGGAACGAGATGCCACGACGCGTCGCGACGGCTCGGACAGGCCCGCTTCGTAACGTTTGACGGTGCTCGATGGGTCTTCTCGAAAGTCGACGCGTTTTCGATTACCCGCGAAACCACGCATACCGGCGCTTTGTAGTGCTTCCTGTGGCACTTTCGCGCGCTACCGACCAAGCTTCGCAGCGTCAAGGAATTCCTGTTCTTTCGCGTTTCCTGTCGTCCCTTTTGTACCCGCATCCTCTATGCCGCAGAGCCCTACGAGATCGTTTAGTTCGCGAAGCAAAGAAACAACTCGGGTGCTTTCAAGAAAGTCTTTATTCTTAAACAAAGATTAGTGACACCAATAGAGTTATCGACTATCGAGCTCGCACGCCAACGATGCCTCCCTTGTTTCGGTTCAATACGAAACGGGATAACGATAACGATACGTTCGATCGATCGATCGATGCGAACGATCCGACAGACGAGTCGCTTTGAACGAGCGTAGCCCGCGATCGAGCTGCTGTTAGCAGCCGGAGAAGGAAAAACGAAGCGAGGCGTCCAATTTTCTTTCCCCCCTTTGGTCTTCGTTTTCGAAATGCGCCAGAACTCTCTGAGGTCTCGTCTGGTTCGCTCAGTTTCTCGCTTTTCGCTTGCGCAATCTGCCTTCCGGCAGTGTCGGCTCGGGAGTCGACTACGAGAAAGGAAGAGAACGAGCGAACCCGATCGAAGAAACGGGGATCGCGTGCCGCTCTAGCGCCGACCGGTATTCCAATTTCCCAAATGAATCCTCGTTCGCGACGCACCGTGTTTTCCCGTTACTCATTCGCGTGCGCACGTTTTATTACGTTTCGTCGTCGGATCGACTCCTATCGATCGTTGCGCGACGTATCGCCGCGAATTAATACACGAAAGGATGGCACGTTCGCGTCTATCGAGCTACGCTATCGATAATTCCCTCGTCCTCGGCGTCTCCGCAAAGGAGAAGCACAGTATCCATGTCCGTCCTCCTTCGAGTGCCGAGGAGCCTGCTGGTGACATTTGTGGGCGATCGATGATCGATGATCGATGGTCGATGGTCGATGCAGGGTAGCCAGTTGTCGGTGATCGGTCCGTGATCGGTCGTTAGTCGGTTGTTGATCGGTCGTTACTGGCCGTTCGGCGCAGGCGTTGCACGTTCCGACCAGAAATTCGCGATCGGAATGCCGTTTACCACTCCAACACGCCAGGAATATATTGGTCGATCAACTTTTCGTAATACGGCCAAAGCTCTTCGATGTCCGGAATGTCCCCGCTCTTAGTGTACAGGTCGTATTTGCTGAAAGGCAAAGAGTGAATTGCGTTACCCAGGGTCTCTTTCATCGTTCTATAGGAGCACTTGCGGACAAAGCACGATGATACTCACTTGAACTCGTTAATCCACTTGAGCGTCTGCATGTCCTCCGGGGTGCAAAGGTGCATATAATCCCCGCCCGCGTGCCAAGGGTAGAACGAGTGATAACGGATCATGTCTAAAGCATTCTTCGGCAGCTTGGTCTTGTTGTGCACCAGGACCCGGTACAAATACTCATCGTGGCCCCAGGACATTATCAGATTGTCGATACCGCACTGTGCCTTGTACATGCCGTATTTCGTACTGAAACCAGACAATATCGTTACGTTCATACCGGCTGCGCTTAAACGTTTCGCTCTGTTTCGCGCTTACTTGTAACGAGGGTCGCTGCCGTCCGGGTTGTCCTCGAAGCTGGCATCCCTGTAAACGATGGAGTCGGCCCAAGCGCATCCCACCGGGAACGTGTCGCCCACGACGGCCCATTGCGGTTCGCCGTAGAACGCCATTACCTGAAACGCGATGGAAGACGGAAGGGTAAGTCGATACGTCGATTAATAGTCATCCGGAGCAGCTTCGTTGTTTCTAGTAACCGGGAGACGCGTGTTACCTTGCCCAGGTCGTGAATCAGACCGGTCAAGTGGAACCAATCCAGGTCGGGATGGTCCTTTCTGATGGACTCTGCGGTTTGGAACGCGTGCACGATGTTCGGTAGGCTGGTATCCGGGTCGCTCTCGTCTACCAAATCGTTCAGCTTGATCAGAGCCTCCTTTATTGTCATCTTACTCTTATCGAACTTCAGCCACTCTTTCATGCGAGCTGCAACAAGACGGTCGCGAGATTACAAGACGGGCGCAATTTTATCGAGATCGCGGTTCACGCGCACTTCTTTATATTCCTCTCAGAAATTTGTATCGACGCTTGCGTTGCAATACCGCGTATCAGCATTCCGAACGCGACCAAAGTTCTGTTTTTCACGCCAGCAAAATTTCGTTTCTGTCGCGCACCTGGCATTAGAGCGAAGGTATCGACACGCGCAATCCTGTAATTCGTCGAGCGGGGCAAGGAATATATGGGCCACTCACATTTCACAAATTCGACAGTCTGATTGGTGTGCATCGTGTGATAGGTTTTTCGAACCCGTTCCTTCACAGGGTCTGTCGGATCCTTGGAGTAATCTCTGAACTCGCTCTCCATCTTTCCCGCGTAAATCGGCTCCGGACGATACTTGTCCGATAGATCAATGATCCTGGCTTGCCTTTGCGGCTGTACCTGTCACAGAACACAGAGCATTTACCTTCTTCCCCGAAAAATAACGAATTGTCGCTTGGTCATCGGTAGAGGAGCAATCGTCAATTTTTTGTATAAAGGAACTGAGAAAAGCGAGAGATAAAGAAAGGGCAAGGGTGGTCCAACGATTTCACTGTCGCCCAAAAAAAAGTCCGTCCGTCTTTCGCTAATACTTACGAACGTCTTCGCTGACATCTGTCTATACGTCTATAATCCCTCTGGTATTGAGTATGCAACACTAACTGAGTAGTCCCATGCGGTCGAGTTGACTTATAAATCTGAGGCAATTCACCCTTGACCTCCGTTTGATTAAAGTATGGTCACGTGTGTAATATTCGATACACGTTATCTCGTTCACATACATTCGCATTCGTTTCTAAACAGACAAGCGTCGGAGATAAAAAAAAGTACCATGGAATTTAACGATTCACCAACAACGAATTACCTCCGTCGTGGAGGTCGACAGTATCGTCGGATATCTCACAATTTCTGTCCAACCAGATCTATCTCTGTTTTCGCGGAACCAACCGATCCTTCCCTCCGTCTGTCGAAAATCTTTTCTATCGTCGTCGTCTGTTGGAATTAAAGGGTCCCCGTCATTTCTAACTATTCCCCGTTTCATCCGCCGCCCGTCCATCTTTTTCCCCTTTCTTTTTACCTCGTCCCGTGAAAAGTGCTTGCCATTTATCCAAAAAATAATAGTCCATCTAGCCGTATCGGTTGCGAATGTCTTATATAAGTAACAAAGGACATGATTGGGCGTAATCGCGCCAAAAGCGACACACGACGATATCTCCTGCGCGCTAATGAATGACATTCTTTATGCGATGAAAAAATGTGCTCTTCTCGGAACGGCACGAAAAAGTATCGTCGCGTTGGCGGAAGATTTTTTCCTAACGATCTGTAAAAAGCCAGCCTGTTTAATCTTTATAGCTCGTCCCTTGTGGCGCAGAGCCGTGTGGAAAATTGTCCATTTGGAAATTTTCCACGTAATTCCTTTTGCGATTACGCGGTATCGCTACTAAAAAAAAAGCAGGTGTTCGGTTCGCGCGTGCCAGGCAAGTCGCACGTGCTTTCTGTACGTATCGTTCGTGCGATGCGCTCTCCATATATTAAACTCAATTAGCCGACAATTGATTTGGCGTAAAAGCCAATAAACCCGTGGGTCAGTTTATATTTAATCGGTGTTAAGTGCATAACGCATCATCGATACTATTTTTATGCCACGTATTACCAGGGAGGAGCTATTGGCATACTTACTTAAAACGATAGAAACGCTCTACGGCTGGGGTTGCCCAGGTGAGCAGTAAAAAAAACTGAAGGGTGGAAAGTGGTTTACGGTAAACCAGTGGCACGCAACATTGTCGACTTCTGCTCTCGCGCTGGAGCTGAATCGCTGTACGATACACGCCTGAGATATTTCGCATCGATAGCTCATGATATTGATATTGATGTTACGTAATTTAATAACCGTGACCTCGTCGTGCGATCCAAAGATTTCACTCGATCCAGCATTACGCACGAATCGGCAAATCGCTTCTATGTAATACGAAAGTTGATGCAACAGTCGAATGACATTTGGCACATTTCCGTATTTCCTATGTGATCATTCTTATCTGTTATGCTGTTATCATTTTCTCTGCTGTAATTCTCGTTCGTGTGGCGCGTAATCGAGCGAAGTTTAAGGGGAAAGCATTGAATAAATAACGGTTGCTCGTGTACAATTTGTTAAAATTCTTCTTTATTCATCAATTGTTTTCTGTCTCAAACGGCATTCCTGTCTGTCTCTCCTCCTCTTCATGGACAAAAGTTGTATTAAAATTATCATCGACGCATACGTATGAAGTAGCTGCACACGCACGCATGCATGCACGCACGCAAAAGACGTATGCACGCGTCAATCGCACGCGCCGTTCGCACGCGCGTCAATCGCACGCGCGTCAATGGAGCACACCGCCGTGAGTATGTGTGCGCTTATGTATTTATATACAGATTTGTTTGTATCAAGGTATTTGAAACAAGTGCAATACGGTTTCAAGACGAGCACGAATCGGAGTACGAAGAGTTGCTTCCCTTTCGTCGCGTGCTGTGCTGATGCCGTCGAGACGGCGTTCGCGGCGGAGATCTATGCTTGGAGGAGGTTTTCTTGCTCTTCTTGGACCTATGGGATCGGGAGCTGCTGGGGCTGTCGTGGCTGCTGCAAGGAAGCGTAAATAACAGGTCAAACAAGGAGCAAGTGAAATTAGAGAAAATATGGAAGACATGCGCAAGAGTTCTACGTACCTTCTGTGAGAGCTTTTTTTCTTTTTATGCTTTTTATGAAACCTCTGTCTGTCCGCGTAGCATCGACTACTGCTGCGACTCCTCGATCGTGGTCTAGATCGTTTGCCAGCCAAGTCAGCGCTCTTCAGTCTGTCCATCAACGAATTTCCACCGGGTGGTCTCGAATCGCGGGACGATTTAGGCTCGCTCAACGATGGCGAGCCCGTTGGCGATGGAACAGAGTGCACCTCGTCCGAGTCGTCTTTCCTCCCGCCCTGGTTAGCAGCTGCAGTTGCCGCGCTGCTACCTCTCGGCACGCTAGACCTCTGTATGTGACTTAAAAACGCAGCCGCTTTTTTCTTCCGTTCTAACTGAAGCTGCCTCTCCTTGGACGTTGTTGCCGCCAGCTTGTCCCTCGCGGCCGCGACCAGTCTATCCTTTATTCTATCCTCCGCCTGCTTGTGCCTAATCTCTTTCTGACAGTCTTCTAGTATCTCGTCGGTAAGGTCTACCAATTCTTTGTCCTCGTTTCTCGATTTTCTCTCGTGCCTCCATGCGCCGCCGACAGTATCTTTATCCATTGGCGAGCCGAGAACAACTAACGGTGTCTGTTCGCTGGGGTCTTGCGGCGAACTCGGCTTCGAATTGCCATCTTTGTTCTCCGCTTCCATTTCTTCTTCGTCGTCGTCGCTCTCCTCTTGCGGCAGAGCGTTACGTTTCTCTATCACCCCACTTTCACCGTCCTTTGGCTTCTTAATTGAAAACGACACAGTTGTCACCTGCTTAACACCCTCCGTCCCAGTTGCCTCGTTCACCCTGGGATCGCACTTCTTCTTCGCCTGTATCATCTTTACCCTCTTCTGCACTTCCTCCATTCTCTGTTGCTTCTTCTGCAATTCCTCTAGCTTCTTTTGCTTCTCCTCCTGCGGCTCCTGTTTTTGCAGCAGTTCTTCCTCCGTTAATACCTTCGGGTTCACAGCACCCTCGTACATGGTCAACTTGTGCGCGTAATAGCCGTGATACTGGTGCGACAGTTCTAGAAAATTGAATCGCGGATCTCCTTTGTTTTTCACGATCGCTTCGAAATCCCTGCCGTTCTTGGCCACGTAGCTGGCCATTTTGTCGATGATTATTTGCACGTCCGCCGGTGGTACGATGAACGAAGGTCTGCTCAATTGTTTCTGCGGAGTGGATCCATACGGAACTAAGGACGGTTGGGACTCGTTGTTGCACATATGCTGCGGCATAACGGTCTCATTCGTGGACGATAGGACGTTCACCGCGGTTACCTGCAGCGCTGATTGTATCTGACCGTTCGGCGCGTATATCACTGGACCGTGCGAATACTGCACGGGTGCGGTGACCGAGACCGCGTACGGATTGTAGCCCTAAATTGAACAGTAGCTTACAATTTGATCACGTTTCGATCGCGGCTTCAATCATTTTATTTGCACTATTGCCACCCCACCCTCTTACCTGGCCTGCCATAGGATGATAATAGCCTGTAGCGGCTGTCGGCTGAACCGTCGGCTCCTGTGGCGGCGCCGGAATTTTTGAAGGCGGTGGTTTCCCGGTAATTTTATTTACAAGCATCGAGTAAGCACAGTCCGCCGATGGTTTGTACTGTATACTCGGTATACTAGGAGCCTGAAAAAACGTCGCACGATTCTGGATTAAATTGGCCGGGTACGTTTCGATTCGCGTCAAGACCGATCCCTCCACGCTACCTACCGCTTCTATCTTAGTGAACGATGGCGCCAAGCTTGGATGAAGATACGGTTCATCGTCCTGATCCGATGAGCCGTCTTCGTGCTCTATCATTGAAAAGAATATCATGTAAATAGAACGTCCAGTTGTACAGGCTTACTAATGCTTCCTATGTGTCACACAGATTGGTACATATTAACAAATATGACGTAAAAATACTTACGGACGGAAAAACTAAGTAGAATCAAAGTAGATGTGGCTAATCAAATCCTGCTTTAGATCCCCTCAATTATTTTAACACGGCAACAATATCACATTCGATAACGTTTACTATAAGATATGTCGTCTTAAGCAAAAAAAGAAGAAAAAAAATATGCGTACCAGATTCTTCTTTCTCAGGCTGCTTTTCAGGATTGTATTTTCCACTCTTGATCGCGTTCAGCATGTATCTGTAATACGGATGAAGCCGTCCGTCTATCGACAAGAAGGAAAACTGTGGATTATTTGCCTGCTTCGCTTTAATCAGAATTTCCATTTGGCCTCCTTGACGACTTATGAACAACGCCGTTTTCGTTATGATGGCGTTAAGTTTCTGGGTTTCGGGCTGTCAACAAAACCAACAACGACACCCATTAATACTACCGAACAATTATAAAAGGAAATAAGTAACATATTTCGTGGCTATTCCACGTAACGACCTCACGAGCATTCTAGGCTTTCCTCTAGAACACATTTTACCAACCAATTCAATACCCTCGGGAACCTCGAGATCGGGCGGTGGAACGAACGCCTGGTCCTCTTCCTGAGATCCCTCTGATCGTTTGGGACTTTGCGAATCGTCGCAGGCGATTTTCGAGCCGTTCCCTTCTCCCTCGTTGTAGTCGTATGCCACCTGGCCGTACGCGTTCTCCGAATCCAGTGCCTGATGCAGCCTTTTCATTTCTTCCTCTGGGAAAACGTTACGCTTTCAAATTAACCATCGCCACACAGTACGTATGATTTTACGGTTCGTAATTTACCATGATACAGGGTATCCTCCGCCTCGTTGTTGTAAAGGGACCGATACCGTTCTTCGTCGCACAACTGTTCCACTTTCAGTTCATCTTCCGTCAGTATGGTTCGCTGATCGAAACCACCTGTCGGTGGCTCGTATATCCGTAAGTCCCCCAGGGCGCCACGTCCATCGTACCTATACACATACATAGATCGAATTAAAGTAAGAAAACGGCACGAGTTTTGGGAGTATTTGCTCGGTCTCGCCCATCTGAAAATTATATCACGATGCAAACTCTGCTTGAGTCAAAAGTGAAAAATTTCTCTGAAATAGAATACAATTATACAACACACTCTGTGATATACTTGTATATTCGTTCCGTCTATCTTTTTATCGCATTCTCTATAGTTGCAACTTTTAACGCCACATACCGATGTCACGCTTAAAACGATAACGATTCGGACATTACTTGATTTTGCAACGGGTAACTGGTCTACCAAATCTTTCATTACCGATTCACAAATATTTTGTCAAATTGTCAGCAAAGACTCATTTGTGTTAACCATATCTCTTCCCCTCTCTTGCTCATTCACTCGTACACACATATACCCTTTCTCTCTCTCTTGTTTTTTGCTGCTGTTTAACTGACTAAAATTGTTCCGTTTCAAAAGAGCTAACGACCGTGTCTATTTCTGTATCCGTTGAACCGGAGATCCAGAAGCAAAGGCGAACAGGAACCGCGGTATGGTTGAGTTTAGAACGCTAATACATACCACGCTGAACGATTGTAATTGTCTACAACCGTCAGCTGCCGGTTGTCTCTCTACGCTGTGTCTCACCTTGCTGCTGCGCCGACGGTCAGCCACAAACACCAACATCTCGAGAGCACGTTGCTCTACGGCTGTGCAGAGCGCGTATATCACGCTTCCACACCGCTCGTTCGCAGCCAAGACACCTGCAGAAACCTTAAACAGTCTCCAGAGATTGCATATCCGTACGTTAACCGTTCGTGATGCTGAGTATTTCCAACTGCTGCACATTGCTTAGGTTCATTTGATATCGTTCTTCTAAAGGTTACATGTACGGTGCATTTATGCAAGAATAAATATCCTAGATGATAAATTTGTCTAGGTTAGGGAAACGGACCTGTCTATTTTCAACGTGTTATCGCCCATCCATGGTATCAAATGCTTTCCTTGATCAATCATTTTCGCCTTGTCATCATCTCGAAATAATTTGCAGCTATATCCAAACACCAACAGTTCCTGCGGTTCCTCTTCTCCATTCTTTTTACGTAGAATCCCCGAATCTACCATCCAACGCTGACTTTTCGACGTCGCCATTTTACCACCCACATTTAATAAATGTACGTCACTTTGCGTGCAAAGAGGAGCTATTGAACTGAAGTCGGCAGCACATTAACGACCCTGTCGAAGTTGTAGACTTTTGCCGCTAGAGGGCTACCGAAATTAATCGACTTTTGTCGTCACTGCGGCGCTAACTTCATGCTATTCGACGGCATTTAAATATTCCGCGAAGACCGCGGCGATAGGGAACTATTCTTTTATTTGCGCGTTCATACCGTAAAAATAGAATATCAGCGTAATGCAACGAATTTCATGAACCCGAATGTTGGATAAACATTGAAAAACAAATTTGTTAAAACTAGCAACCAATTAATCCGCGATTGCTTACGTAACATGAAACGAGAGACGAACTTGGTCTCCCCTTGTTTCCCGCTGACGTCATTTCCGCCGTCTAATTATGGTTCGAGACGCTCCCGTGTTCATTTAAAAACACATTTATAAAGCGTAAAGCTGTAAACTAACGGGAAAGGTCTATTTCGTAATGAAAGCTTTAACAAGCAACAACCATTTTGGTGAAACTTATTCATTTGCTTCATGTTTCGTACAGTTGAAAAATACGTGTCGCAAAATAAGTCGGGTATCATACGATTCGCCGACAGTATGAAAAATCTTAATCAAGGAATGACAATATTCCATAGACATCGATGGGGCGAATATCGTTAGAAAATTACTTATGTATAATTTCGCCCCGTTAATTGGTAGCACACCGGTTTCTTACGTTATATTATTAATTTTAAATCGGGTCGCGGTATCGTTTACCGAATAAAATAGTAGTAAAACAGTAACAAGTATTTTATCGAAATAAACGATATTCGGATCGTCCACGTGTCATATGCCCGTACACGTACGTATAATTTTACAATATACTTGTTATGGAATTGTGTATAAAAATAAAATGCAATCATTCGGGGGTAGTAATTATGTAGTTCAGCAATTATATGGAATGTAGGTAAGCGATGATCATCGTGCGATCATTGGTACGCATCGATATCGGTCATCTCGGAAGGCATGTTAACAATCTTTAAGTCATCGGTCATTGCGTTCCCCCCCGATATTGCGATCGTGTGTAATCAACGACACTGAGTATATATCATATCTATCTATGTATGTACGTTGCATGTTTTGCTTTTATATGTTGATGAGGCGTTTTGCATGCTAGTACTACCGCTACAGCTCCGTTCATGTCTATTTGTACAGAGAGCAATATTTTCCTAAATAATACATGTTACATTACACAAATACGTATGATACAGCTGCATACTTTTGCCTGACATTTAAAAAATCACTCACGGTATGTCAATAAAAATTCCTTTGGCGACTATAAAATATGCAGATCGTACGATGAATCATTTTTTTGTACAATTTTACTTTCGCCTCGTAATCGCTGAAAGCATGTCAAGGTTGTAGCTGCAAGTTTTAAATATTACATTGCTGATCGCTTGACGATGTTTTGCACCGTAAAAAAGTCAAAAAGTACACCGTAGACAGGAGCAAGCCAGATGAGAACTTATTCTTATGCATATGGCACTACTTAAGGAAAAATAAAACTTGCCATTGTTTAAAAACCGTGATACACTAATCCGTACAAAAGAAATACATGGGAGACAGCCTGGTGGCATTCTTTTTAAAAATCTCTTATGTTCGCGTAAGGAGTATGTATGTTGCCCGACAAGCTGGCCAGTCTTATCGGATCACGTGTTTTGTTCTTTTTTAGTTTTTAAAACGAAAAATAGACTAAAACAAGTCAGAATGCAGTCGTCTCATTAGTTACATATATGCTAATATAAAAGCTAATCTCATTTGATCCGCGGAATTGAGCGAAGTCGTTGAACGTTGCTCGTTCGATCGTCGAAAGATCAAAACGATTGCCGTGGCGGGGATGGTAAAGCCTGCGTTAATCGCGTGTAATGTAGTCGACGACAAGTAATCTGTCGTGTGATTTGAAAATTGCGTACACACCTATAGCCATCAGTGCTATCTATCATTTACATTTGCTTTTGCCATCGAGCAGTTTTTTCCAAAGATCAAATTGTTCACTATATTTCACCATGTGTATACTGATACCGCGTTGAACGTTGCACGCATTATACGATATTTTCTTATTTAGAAATTCGCTAGCATGCGTCCTCTTGATCCCCAATTTGTCCGCGACTATTCCCGTCACAAAAACATCTTCGAGCTTGAGGTATGTTTGGTTCAACGCTGCATCGTACAATTTACGGACGACATCGCTGGATAGTAGATAAGCTGGGCCGGTAGTGAAATCTGGATAGACGGTATGTTTAAACTGTGTTTGGGAGACGTAGTACTTGCTCTTCTTATTTCTAATTGGTTTCCACTTTTTGGCTAGTCTACCGAATATTACGTTTTTGTCCCTTGAATGCTTAATCGTAAAAGCTTGCAAACGCGGAACGTTAATAAACATGTCGTCGTCAGTCTTTAAGAGGAATTTAACTTTGGAACAGTAACTGTCTACCCACTCTAGGGTAGAGATTGTTTTGAGTGTCAAGTTAGAGTAGGAATCAAAAAATTTTCCGCGTATCAAGTCATTGTATGTTTTTTGTTCTCTCTTGAGAATGCTTTCCACCTTGGAATCTAGAGTAGCACCTAGCATGAACAGAATACTGATATCATTTCTCTGACCGAAATGACCCCATGTTTGTCTTATTGCCATTCTGGCTTCTAGATGAGTTGGAGCAGACATTATTATTACCACCAGATCCATTTCTCTCCCAAAATTGGGACACTTCTCTGGTATCGGTACAGTGTGGCCAGCTTCATAAATAGTACGAGCAGAGTATTCCTTCGCAAGCCCTGCACTTTCTTTGGTCCCGTTCGAGGTTTTGTCTGCTCTTGTTAGCAATTTGTCACTGCTTTGCTTGGAAACGACTATGGACACACTCGAAGATGTCAAGGTATGAGAACCGGATGCGGTAGACAATATAGTAACCATAGGACTTGAAGCATTGCTAACATTTTGTATGCTATAGGAACCACCTGCAGCAGATGCTTCTAAAGAGTCGTTCTTGAGAGAAATGGCTACATTATTCTGGTCGATGCTTGCATTCAGTCGTTGCTTATAGACATCTTGAAGCGTAGAGTGACCTAAGCATGATACAAGGATTATAGAAGCACAAGATACACACGAACTCGCCAAGAATTGACTTAATGTAACCGCTATGAATACTGTTATATGTTCGATATCGAACAAGGAATAATACTTACTGGCATTACGAGGTACCGTATATTGAGGGACATTGGCATAAGTAGTACGATAGTAAGCATAGAAAGTCAAGCCCATTAATCCTAGGATAAGGGTACGCAAAGAACGACTACGGAGATGTAGTAATTGATGCATGATGATCTTTTTGCTGCCCGTTTGTCCTCTTCACTTCCACCGGAACGGACCTTCCTTCGCTTATTTACATCGCAAATATAGTCCGATAATACGAAGAGCGACGCGACAACGAAGGCTTTTGTAAATTACAGAATAAACCAACGGTTATTCGAGTATACAGATTGATCTTCCATTACTTCGTTAGAAATGACTTCACACAATAATATTACGTTTTCCTTTGGTCCTTCTACCGTAGTATCAAACAGCTTTAGAGCAGATGGTCGTACACAGCATGATGGTCCAAATTCCCTTTACGTAAGTCTTGAGCACGTCAGGTTTTAATTAATACACGTCAGCTTCCGCCGCATCGTTACAATTTAAAGCGCACAACCATCTATGCTTTGAGCAGAGGTAGAGAAACGGAGCCATTGAACGTAAATCAATGTACTATTCTTATTCACTTGGTTGAGTGAAAGAATTGTCGTCACTTGCATTGTATGTATTTATTTCATCGTTATTTCATCGATATGAGAGATATATCGACATGAAATCGTCGATCGTCAGCAATCATCCGCGACTTCGACTTCGACTTCGTCTCGGGAATCTCGATACTCGTTCGCAACAGGAATGGAACTTCGATACAGCGCAGGTCGATCGAAACTCTCGAATAGTTCGTCACGCGATTGTCTGGCGCTACCGCATTTCCCTTTCAACTAAAAGAAGATGCTACAATTTCTTCTCGACTCGTGCAGAACTGTATATAAGCGTTAGAATGGAATAACTCACATTTCTGTCACAAGGCTATACATAGCTTTCATTACTCTTTGGTAGGAAGAGCAATTAAATATTACGATGGTCGATTTTCGACATATATCTCGTCTGTGGCGCAAGCAATTGATCGATAACCTATATTTTCGTAACTGGCAGCGTGCCAGAGTTTCAGGCAATTGTGCTGATCTGGAGAGAAAGTAGGGGGCATAATCTAGTGTCCTAGGTCACGAATGTTTTCAATGCTATTAAGCTGTATTCGTCGGAATTGCGAAGCAAGTTTTTGCGAAATTCTTCGACGCGTTCGCTTAACTTTATGTTGCATTTTATACAGTTCAAACTGTAGTTGGGTTTCTGGTAAAGATCTATTATTTATATGTTCATTTTGCACGCGTGTAGCTATACTCTAATCGATTATACACATGTACCATTTATTGATTTTATCCTACGGTGCGTCGAATCGAGGCGGCAATCGAATTGATTACGAAGGGGATGAGCGATTGCAGAAGTTTACGTTTATATAAGCGTGCATGAGAGACAATTCTTAAAGGAAAGTATGCAAGAAATGTATCCACACATCTTGCACCTAAAACACAGGCAAGATTCTTCTGTCCAAGTACCGAAGAGGGTCCACTTGACCTAAAACACCGAGCAACGCTTTCGTTACTAATTATCGATTCAAAGTTTTTCATCGCGGTTAGTAAGATAATTTCTTTCATCTGCGGCTCATGATGCATACGTATTTCGAATGCGAACGCTGCTGATTGTCAGTTTGAAGGTAGTGGACTCGAGGATTATCGATACGAAGTGCGGCAATGAAGCATAAGATGCAAATAATGAGGGTACAAAGGGCGAGATGGAACGAACCATAATGTATTCTATCGATGTATTAGAGGAGCAGAACGGCGTTGGATCATTAAAGGGCGGCAATAACACCGGCTGACCGCCACCATTGACAACCGCGCGCACACGATCGATGGCCCACTGCCGCCGCTTCGTTCTTGCATTCAACCTATCTTTCTTAGCTTCTCCGAACACCCCTTATTTTTACCCCCTCTTCGACACACCCCAATCTTTCTTTCACTCTCCCGTCATCGTATGTCCACACATATGTATATTATGTACATATGTATTTCGCTCCTTTACAAATTTCTGTAGATCCCTCAATCTCAGCTTCCTTCGTAAAGACCTGTTTACCCTTGAACGCTGCCCCCTTATAAAACGCACGATAAAACGCGTGACGAGAACCCCCTTTTTCTTTCAATCGGTACACCGTTGCGCCGAATAATATTTCGTCCTTCGCGCGTTCATTTCTTGTTGCAGGCCGACCTTCTTAGTTTTATTGTAGCAGATTTGTCTGGCCGTTTGTCAGTTTCTCTTTTTATCCGGCTGCTTGTCCTTATCGTAGCGAGTGCCTCCCTAGCGGTACGAACACAGCAGCGCCCGCGTCGGCGTCGATGACGGCGTCGGCGTCGGCGCTGTCGACTTGGTGGTTGTTCAGTTGTCGAACGGAGGTGGTCGTGTACGTTAGGGTACGTCGCAACAACGTCGAGAGTCGTTCAATCCGTCCACTCTCTTTAATCTGCGTTCGCTTTTCACGTAAACGTTTCAATCTGGCAAGCCAACGACGCGCGGCTTACCAAAAAAAGAAAAAAAAAATCGGTTGCGAGCTCGTTTTCGTTCTCGTGTATCGCAGCGTTGTGTTACAGGTGTAATATTGAACGAAGCATCGATTCAACTTGCAGCAGCAGTTGCAGCAGCACGCACGAAGATCCGAGTGCGTTCGGGCACGGCAATATGAACGCAGGATGATTTGCCGATGTACAGGGTCGTTGTGGCCGCGAATCGCTTGAAGAAAAGGTTGGTTCTAACGGGTTCGTACTAACGATCGCGAGAAGCATAGCACGTGCGCATGCACGCAAGAGAGCGAGAGTGCAAACGAGAATATTATCACGAAGGGTAGAAAGAAAGGGTGAAGAGAAAGGGAGAGTGATAGATACGGGCTAAGAACGGGATGGAAAGTGAGGCAGAGAAGGACGAGGTTTCACTCCAACAAGTAGATTTGCGTGCGAAATTTGATAGACCCATGACACACCCTACCACCAAAGTGCGAAACACGCTTTCGTACGTTCTCGTTCTCGTTTTCGGCGATTCGTTTCCCGTTTTCCCATCGAATCGATAATGGTATACGCTGTCCCGCAGGACATACGTGGAACAAAACTTTCGTCAAAGTTCCATGGATAGACCGCCTCGAATGGCTGGGAACGATAAGCGTTAGAATCGAGCGGAAAAAAGATAACGAATATTCCGCAGCCGGTAGTTGCGTGCAACTTATATCGGTGCAAATCGTCGTAATGTCGTCGTCTTTTCGAAAATGCAATTCATGGATCGTCAAGTACCAAGCTCTATACTGCACAAACTCGATGCACGTACGCGAATAGCGTGCGTACGTTGAGCTTCGAGACAGGTTTCGAGTGAACGTTAGCGACGTGTCTGGGCGAGCGAGTCACCGAATCGATAGCGGAGTAACGCGTCGCGTTTCACATATTTAATCCTGTCGAAAAGCGTGTGCACGAGTAAAGCCGGGGAAAAGCAGCTGTGGAAAAGCAGCCAGGGAAAGCAGGGGGTGCGCGTTTGACTCACGTTTCCCCGAGAAGAATCGATACGAAACGCGCCGCGTAGGAAACTTTTCTCTTTCCCTCTCGTTTGAACCACGTGCGCGTTCTATTTACAGTATGACAAGTCCGTCGAAACGTAGAGACGCGGAAATGTCGATGAACGTGAAATGATCGGCAGGAAGAAGCGCGACGATTTCCTAGACGCGTTCGCAGTCCTCGAATGTAAACCGACCGGCGGGTACGACGAATTGGTATACCTAAACTCGAACCGTGAACCCAGTTTTACGCGTGACGAGTTATCGACGTTGCGCCAGAAATATTTCCATATCTGGGTTAAAACGTCGAGGCCCATATACATATACGGGCAGCCGAAACGGGCACGTCGTATGTAGTCAAACTTCTGCAAGCCAGCGTCGCGTCGCGTCGCGTCGTCACGCGCACGGTGCTCGATACCTTCGAACGATCGACGATCCGCGCTCTAACAGATCAGTATCCGCAGCGGCGTTTCTTCCCGCGTTCGTCGCGTGTTCGAGCGTCGCGAGCTCGGCGCGCAAGTCGTCCCTCGGTCGAAGAAAAAGAGGCAGGTAGAGCGACGCGAAAGTGCGACAAGGAAAAGGGAACCGAACGCAGACGTAGTGAGCGCGGTGTCAATCGATATTCGCGCCTTCGTACCGGCAACCGTTTTTTCTTCCCTCTCTTCATTTATTTCAGCCTTTCTCTCTCGCCCCTTTCTTATCCGCGCTCTCATCAGTCAGCTTTGTGTTCGTTCGGCTTCCGTTCGCCGATAGAACAGAGATGCAATGAAATCAGTTGGATCGCAGGTGTGAGGAACGAAGGAGGCAGACCGTCCGTGACCGTCCGTGACGAAGCGGAAGGACAGACCTCCTTGTCGGAGGTCTCGGGCATACGGAAGGTGTTGCATCCTGAGGGAGCAGAATGATCGACCCGAGTTCATCGGAGGCAGAGAGCGACGATGATCACAGCACACAGCACGCCGGTGGCGGCGGTGGCGGCGGCGGTGGCGGGAGCGGCGGCGGAGCTCGAGCAGGGAGCGGTAGCTCGTACGGATCACGGCGACAAATCGGACCCGGGGGAAGTCTCGGCGGCGCGAGCGGACCTGTTTCAGGGAGCGTGAGCTCGTTAGCGTCTCCAGGGGGCTCGAGCCACGGTCCATCCGGTACGCCTCGGGCCAGCGCGGCTTCCGGCCAGGATGCCGGCTTGGACGCTTCCAACCTCGCCGCCGCGAGGAACTCGTTATCGCCGTCGATGTCCGCCGCCCAAGATGCGGCTAGCTACGCTCAACGACCCACCAGCCCCTCGCCATCGGTCGCCAGCGAAAAGACTGAAGCGGATCTACAGGTGAGCGAAGGATCGCGCTCGATCTTCCATGTTTCGCGGGCACTTTCTTCTATCTTTAGCTCGGTTGCATTGCTCGTGTTCGTAGCAGGACAAACAGGAACGCGAAGAGGAGGAAAGGAAGACCAGGATACAGCTGTACGTGTTCGTATCGAGGTGCATCTCGTATCCGTTCAATGCTAAGCAACCCTTGGACATGACGAAACGGTCGCTGAAAGTGACCAAGCAACAACTCGAGACGATCAGTTCTCGTTTCCAGGTGATTTGTCGTCTTCATTGTTTAGGATTGTCCCGTCCGCTTCGCGCCGGCTGCGAGCGATCAAACCGAACGCGGCCAGTCTTCTTTCGCTTCTAAGTTCCTCCCGTAGAGATCCGATGAGATTCTATCTTCCTTCGTTCGCGATTAGTCCGAGCGACTGACACATCATCGTCGCGCAAATGCGACACGGCAGCACGAAAGAAACCTATCGGAGGAGACGTGACGCGCTGGAAGAAGCCGTACGTTGCTCTTTTGCACACGAATTCGTCGAGGGCGGGTAAAACGTTTGTCTTAACCCGCTGCCTCGATCGATCGATCGAGACAGGAAGCGGCGCGGACGACGGTTCGATGCGTGTCGACGAGAGATGATACTCGGTCTGGCACGATTGCCAAGAAGCGAAGAAGGAAAGAATGGAAACGGGGAAAGAAAAGAACGAATGGCATGTGTAAAGGGGAACAATTCACAAGAGATCCGTTATGATTTTCCAGAGCTTCCTGAAGGGTGAAACGCAAATAATGGCGGACGAAGCGTTTCGCAACACTATACAGAATTACTACGACGTGTTTCTGGCGTCCGACCGCGTCGTTCAAATGGTGCAAAGCGGTGCTTGCTCGCAACTCGACTTCCGCGAGGTGTTCAAGAAGAACATAGAGATACGTGTTCGACGCTTCCCGGAAATCGACGGCCTGAGCAAAGAGACTGTGCTTACGTCCTGGTTGGCGAAGTTCGATTGTATCTTGAAAGGTACCGGTGACGAGGAGACAAAGAAGCCCTCCAGGATGCAACAGCAGTCTTTGATCTCGGAGATGATACTGTCGAAGGAGCAGCTGTACGACATGTTTCAACAAATACTCGGTATCAAGAAGTTCGAACATCAGCTTCTGTTCAACGCCCTCCTGTTGGACTCAGCCGATGAACAGGCTGCCGCCATCAGGAGGGAGCTGGACGGTCGCCTCCAGAGGGTCAACGAGATGGAAAAGGTAGTATGGTTTGGCCTCTGCGTACCCGCCACTCTTGTTCGTTTCACCCGACCGTTCACGCGATCTCTCTCGTTCTCCTCCTTCTTGTTGCGTAGAATCGCAAGCTTATGCCCAAGTTCTTGCTAAAAGAAATGGAGTCGCTCTACATCGAGGAACTCAAGTCGTCTATTAACCTGTTAATGGCAAACTTGGAGTCGTTGCCGGTCTCCAAAGGTTCGATAGACAGCAAATACGGGCTGCAGAAGCTGAAGCGCTACAACCATCTTCGAGAGCGCTCCCGCTACCGCGGTCAGAGTTCTCTCGCTAAATTGGAGAGCGACTCCGCCGACTCGGAACCACAGCTGAGTAAAGTGGATGTAGGCCTGACCTTCCAGCTGGCAGTGGTAGTCGTCGAGGTCAGAGGCTTGAAGAGCTTACCGCCGAACAAGATAGTTTATTGCACGATGGAGGTTGAGGGTAGCAAAAAATTGCAGACCGATCATGCAGAAGCGTCGAAACCTATGTGAGTAGCAGCGAGCCTCGAATTTCTCTTCGTACATGCATACATACCTCGACTCATCTGCCCGCGTGTTTTCCTCGATCTCATTCTCGCTTTCTTTCTTTCCCTTCCTCCCCCCCTTCTCTCCCTCTCTCTCCACCTGTTTCTCTTTCGTCTCGTCCGTGTTACAGGTGGGACACGCAGGGCGACTTCACCACGATGCACCCGTTACCGGTCGTCAAGGTCCGCCTCTACACCGAGAATTCTGCGATGCTGGCTCTCGAGGACAAAGAACTCGGCAAGGTGATCTTACGACCTACTCCCTTCTCTTGCAAACACCTGGAATGGTATCGGCTGGTCGTAACCAAGCACTGTCCCGATCGGAACCTTCTCATCAGGATCGGTTGCCGAATGGACAAACCGTTTAACATGAAGCACTGCGGTTACCTTTACGCGATGGGCAAATCCGTGTGGAAAAAATGGAAGAAGCGCTATCACGTGCTGGTTCAGGTATCACAGTACACGTTCGCCATGTGCTCCTACAAGGAAAAGAGAAGCGAACCCTCGGAAATGATGCAACTCGACGGCTACACCGTCGACTACATCGAACCCGTTTCAGCTAATCTCATGGTCGGCATGGACCTCGACGACGGAAAGTACATATCGTGTTCTCCATGCGTGCCTCGCTCCAACGAAACAGCTATTGCTCGTGATAATAACGTGTGCCGCGATTCCACGTTTTGCAGGTTCTACTTTAATGCCGTGCGAGAAGGTGACAATATAGTGTTCGCCGCGGACGATGAGAACGAGTGCCAGACTTGGGTGATGGTTATGTACAGAGCGACCGGCCAGTCGCACAAGCCTACTCCGCCAGTTTCTGTCGCGGACAAGAATTCAACGATCAGCAAGATCCAAGGGGACGCAGATCGAGCGAAGAAGCACGGGATGGACGACTATATTAGCGCGGATCCTTGCAAATTCGATCATCACGGTTTCTTCAAGTTCTTGCAGAACTTAATTCTGGATTATCGGTTGAACGACCCGTACTGCTCCCTAGGCTGGTTTTCGCCCGGGCAAGTGTTCGTTCTGGACGAATATTGTGCAAGGTAACGAAATCTTCTTCTTCGAATCGAGGTGACTTCTAGATTCTATTCTAATTCATTTTCGTGTGCTTTCACAGATATGGCGTACGTGGCTGTTTTCGACACCTGTACTACCTGAACGATCTTCTGGACAGAATCGATCGCGGGCTCATGGTCGATCCAACGTTGATACATTTTAGTTTCGCTTTTTGCGCCACTCACGTCTACGGAAATCGAACGGATAGGGTCGGCTCCATCACGCACGAAGAGAAGGAGAAATTTCAAGAGATCAAGGAAAGGCTCAGACAGATCCTCGAGAAACAAATTACAAACTTTCGGTAAACGATTTGCAGTGGTTTCATTTCTCTTCTATGGCATTTGCTTGTGTCAGCTATCGTCGTTAACGAATGGCGGGGTCAGTAATTAAAGCGTTAAACGCACAGATATAGCTTTCCATTCGGCCGACCGGAGGGCGCGTTAAAGTCTACGTTGTCCCTTTTGGAACGCGTGATGATGAAAGACGGCGTCACCCCTGTGTCCCAAGAAGAAGTGAAGGCTTTAATCAAGAGTTGCCTCGAGACAGCCGCCCTCGTCAACTACACGAAGCTGTCCGCCGATGCGAAGATAGAAGATGACCTTAACGAGGAGGGGTGTGTCCCACCCAGCAAGAAGCTAGAAGATCTCATACATCTCGCCGAAATGTGCGTGGACCTGCTTCAACAAAACGGAGAGCATTACTCGGAGGTATTAGTTGGGTTTCTAGAACTGAGTGTCAATTACCGGGATCCTCGAGACGTAGAGTTTCGCGTACAGAGGGCGGGAACAGGTAAACTGAGCGATATTGGTAAGTTGAAATTGCTCGTTTACCTTCTCCTTTCCTCTGCCATCAAAAAAATCTTGTCGATCTAGCTGTATCTGTACAGATACATACATAATATGTCTAAACGTGTTCGCGTGAACGCATATCATAGATCTGCGTTCAAACCACGTTCGTCCCTTCGTGAAAGTGCTACTTAAATAGGAATCGAATCGACCCTATCGATTGCTCCCGCGCTCGCCGCATATTTCCGCTAATCGTTAACAGGCGTCAGATTAGCAAAAAGAAAGGTAGAAAGGGAGGTCAAGGCGAAAGAGGCTGCGGTGCAGCCGGCAACGAAGGAGAAGAAGAGGAGGAAACCTCGGTATAAGGAAAAAGTTGTTGTCGCGTATACTCGAGGATTCTTTACTCAGGGCGAAGGTCCCATTCGCCCTGAGCAAAACAGATCACGCGACCATCTTCGTATCTATATGTGTGAACGTCCAATATTTTCACGATCTGCTCCTACTACACTGTACCGCAGGCGTTCGCCTGGTTTAGCGACCTCATGGTGGAGCACGCCGAGATCTTCTGGTCCCTCTTCGCCGTCGACATGGACAAGGTGCTCGCCGAACAACCGCCGGACACCTGGGACAGCTTTCCGCTCTTCAAAATTATGAACGACTACCTCAGGGAAGATGGTACGCGCTTCTTTTTCTTCGCTATTTTTGTCTCCGAATCATTCCCCGTTGCTGATAAACGTGGTCGTCGCTGTCGTCGTCAAAGATAAAGATACAAGAATTATCTGTATTATGTACGGACGTATGCCATAATTCGCAGACAATTTGAAGAACGGCCGATTTCATCAACATCTCCGAGATACTTTTGCACCAATGGTTGTGCGATACGTGGACTTGATGGAGACCTCGATCGCCCAGTCGATTCACAAAGGATTCGAGAAGGAGCGTTGGGAAATAAAAGGAAACGGATGCGCCACTTCCGGTGAACTGTTTTGGAAACTCGACGCACTTCAATCTTTTATCCGCGATCTTCATTGGCCGGACCAAGAATTCCGGCAGCATCTAGAGCAAAGGTTGACCTTAATGGCCTGCGACATGATCGAATCCTGTATCCAACGAACGGACGCCGCGTTTCAGCAGTGGCTCAAGAAGGGGGTAACCTTTATTTCCACGGATTATATCATACCGTCGGAAATGTGCGCGATGGTGAACGTTATTCTAGATGCGAAGAATCAAAGCTTCGATCTGTGCACCATCGATGGTGTCGATGTGGTGAGAGCTCCTTCGTTTCTTATTTAAACTAAACTCCAACGGCGTTGGGAAGCTTTCGCACTTTTCTAGCAGGGACTATTGGATTCTTTTCTTTCTTCAGCACCAGTATCATGCAAAGATCGACGATCAAATAGAAAAAACATCGGCCGCGATGACCCAAGGAATGATTAACAAGCTAGTCACCGTGCTGGAAGCTACTTTGTCCAAGTTGTCCCGCTACGACGAGGGATCCTTCATAGGTTCTATCCTCAGCTTCACGGTAGCTTATCATCCTTGTGTCATATTGATGCGACCTTACCATTGCAGCTACGGCCAGGTTCATTTAATTAACGAAATCGTTTGCAGAAGGTGTCGGGAAGCGGGAAAGAAATGGGACAGGCCTATGTTAGCTTCACAAGAAATTGTATGGATCAGATTCGTGGCAAAGTTTTGGACGAACTGTGGATCTTGACGTTCTTCGAGGTAGGTGATCGATCGAATTCAGCGACTCACTGCCGCGAAAATCGCATTTTTCTTATCGTTCAACTTTTCCTCCCAGCAATGGTATGCGGCGCAAATTCAAATGCTCTGCACGTGGCTCTCGGAGAGGCTCGATCACAGCTTGCATCTATACCAGTGTACCTGTCTGGCCCACATAGTAAAGAAAATTTATTCAGACTTCGAGCTGCAAGGTGTCATTGAGGACAAACTCAATTCGACGACATATCAGACTATATTTAAGAGGATGCAAACGGAAGAAGCGACTTGTGCCTTAACGAGCGTTCAGAACGAGGAGTAAGTTTTTTTTAGACTCTTTGCCCTTGACATTTGTCTTTTTCTTTTGGGTGCGATGAACGAAGCAATCTTTATTTCATCCTTCCACTTTCGCGTCTGTGCAGGGGACTCTCGGAGAACGGTAACGACGACGAGGTAGAACGGCCCAAGGCGAAGGTAACGGTCGTCGAAACGGTCAGCGGCGAAGACGCGAATACCATCAGCAATGTTACTTCGAACGTTGTCGGGAAAGTTGGAAGCATGTTTGGCAAGGGCATTGGTGGCCTTTCTACAAAATTCGGTGGACCCAGCTGGTTCTAATTAATTTTGCCTGGTTACTTATTCCTATCATAGTTTCGTCCATTCGCCGTTTCTATTCCACTCATTATTATACTTTTGTTACTGTCATCTTAATCGTGTTTCGTTACTCTTCCTTTTACTATTACTGGGTTGCAGTTCTTATGATTATCGTTCTACAATTATTATTATCATCGCTGTTACCATGGATTTGATTATTTCTTGTTTATTCAGCTGGGATCGTTGTATCTGGCTGATAGGTTTCCTTACCTATATATATGTACATATGCAAAACGAGAGTTTCGACGACAGAATTGTTCGTAGTACATTTTAGAACCTTTGTTCGAACCAGGATTCTTCGTGGAGGAATCGTTGTTCGGTATGATCGATCGAAAGGATTACTCAATCGTTGCATGGCATAGTCGCGTGCGTTTATCTTTAGTTCACGACGTGTTCGTGTTGTCGGCTTTCACGGCAAAAACGTGTCCCGTTGTTCGGCCACGTTCGTTCGGCTGTTCGTCCAAGGGAGGCCGGTTGCTCGCGACTTGGCTCGCCTGTTCGAACGTCAACCAGGGAGACGCGCATGTAAGGATGTTGCAGCGTCAAGGGAGCTCTTGTCCGCGTTTCTTTCCCTGCGTCTGTGCGTCGACAAAGATCTTGAATCATCGATAAATATTTATCACTGTTGTTGGACGCACGTTCGAGATCGGTGTTCGTGTTCACCGGTGTCTAAAAGTCCACTCTGTCCCCTCTGTTTGCTATAAAATACGTCATCTTATTCCTATTCTATCGCGCTTCTTCTAGTCTATGTTCTCTTTCCTCTACCCCTACCTCCCTTGTCGGTATCAACATCTATAATCTATATCAAGAGAAACATATTTTTTCTCGTTCTGAGCTAACGCACTACGGCGAATGCAAAATGACTTAAGCATATCTCTCGTTTCTAGAATTTATCGCGAAGTGAAACGAGAAAAGGAACGCAACTTTTCTTGAACAGTTCGAAAGCATACGAGGGTAGAATTTCGACCGGTTTGTTCATCGAACGTTGTTCGCGTTCTCGTTTCCCGTTCATAGAAAAGTGGTTGACGGCAACGTCTCGTTGACCGTCCGTTCTTCGAATTGTCTTGTCTACCTCAAATTCTCGCTAATATATAATCATATCGTTGCGAATAATTCTCGCCTTTACCCGAGAAAAGGAAACGCCACGGATCGCCGAACAAGCGAGCGAACGAACGAACGAACGGAAGAACGAACGAAACGGCAAAAATAAGAGGGCCAAAAGCAGCCCCCGGTCCGTCTTTCGATCGACGTACACATTTTGGCTTCTTACTGTACTCTACGAAAGAAACAGGTGTTTATGCGTTTGTTCATGTTCGGCGCGGGTGGCAACAAATGCTTTGTCGCATTAAATAGAAACGTAGACGAATGAAACGCGAAAGGCCGTTTTGAATAAACTTTGTTCGGGGAGAATGCGCGCCGCATTCGGAAACAGTTATCGGTAGCGGTTTCTTTGTACATACCTTAGCGAAAAACGATCCGAGGGGAAAGGAGATTTTTATATCGTGTAAGCTAGTGCGTTCACATGGTACATAATTAGCGTGCGTCGCTTTACGCGCGTTATCTAATCGTACGATAAACGTGCGCGATCCGACGCATCAGCGATCAGCCAGAAACTCTATTGTTCGATTCAACTCGTGTCAAGACAATTTCTTAGATTGCTCCCTCGGCAGCATTTCTTCACGTGTACGTGTACAGTGATGAGTTTAGATATCGATCAAAGTTTGAGAGACCGTGCGTCAGTTGCGCGTCTTGTTACACATTTCGTTATTTCAGGCATGTCTTTTAGTGCGCGTGGTATACGGAGGTGTCCGTGCGCATAGGTAGCTGCACGTTTTGCGATTAATCGATATGGATCCGAATACTTTATACTTCCTCTTTGTACTTGTACGTATGTATGTTTGCGCCCTAGACAAAATTGTTGGAACATTTGAGTCCCCGTGGAATATGGTTTGCTTCCTTCTCTTCGTTTCGATGATTGTTTGTCGCGATTTCGATACTTCGGCTCAGCATATACGCATAGTTGGAATAAACGCGCGGGCCGCATCAAACTAAGGTCGGTTTAGCAGAAATCCCATTAAATGAATTTACAACCCTTACGATTTATTCGCAAAGCGGTGACGATATTTTTCAACGATACGATGGATTCAACGAGAAGGAATATATTCCTCAGTACGCAGGGCTACGCTAGGAAAACCAACGTACAACCGGGAGTAGTGAACGTTAACAAAACTAACGATTCAATCGTTTTAGCGTACTTACAGCCGATGTTAACGGTACTACACTTATTATGATTATTATCATTCTTACTATTGACAATTCTCCTGTAATCTACGGCTAATTAGAGTAGAACGACTAACAAAGGATCTCTTTTTGCTCCGACGATAGTAATCTTGCACCAGTCACAATTTCTCTCTCTCTCTCTCTCTCTTTCTCTTTTTCTCGCTTTCCCCTTTTCTCTCTCGATCTCATTCTCCATCTATCTATCTGTCTACTTATTTTTCTCTCCCTCCTCTACCTACGTTTATTTCGCTAATTCCATTTGTTCCCTGCTATTGCTTCCATCTCGATGATAAGTTAGTTTCTATCACGTCTCGTTGATTTCCTTCGTCCTCTGATCTTCTTTTGCAGCCGCACGCAGTATAGTAACATGCGCACAGGATTACACAGAAACGAATGCACACATAAACGAATCTACAAGTGCGAAACAAATGCGATACTGATACAGATACGTGAAAAGGGGCAAATACAGTTAGCACCTGAAACATATAGTCCCATACCTGGTCCCCCTCTTTGATACCCTTACCTTACCCGATCTTCGTTTCGTTCTCATCATTTTAGTTAACAATCGAACAGAGAGTCTTTTACTCTAACTGGTGTTTTACTCGATTAAACTTCTATGCAATTGTTGTTCTCTCGTTAATAAAAAGTCCGACAAAGAACAATACCACGGTCCAGAACCTATACCCAAACACAATTTCCTTTTCGAGATACCGGTGCACGGAACGCGTTGCATTGTCATTTGTTCATGCACATATGTACCACCTTACGTCGAACCTCATTGTCCGTTTATTGGCAGTTTGTACGTGTACTCGGAACAAGATAGTAAACGCAATCACGATCCAAAAGTGTCTTCGCATAGAATGTTCTCGTATGAATGTTAGCGATGTATGCATTTCCTATAAAGCAAATTCTCATGCACGCAAGCACGCAACATGCATTTTCACATAGCATTGTCATTGTACCAAGAGCGAATACTTTTTGTAAATAAACAATATGCTAATGTTGGTACATTGTCTCGTTGATCTGAAGATTCTCAGGCGAATTCCGTTCGTCCAAATTCTGGAATCCGACGAGACGCAACCACCCTTTTGTCTCTCAAGTCGTCGTCATTCATAAAACATGGCATAATTACATATGTATATACGTGAATTTACGATCTCCCTTCATTCATTGGGACATCCGTACATCCACAGATCATACATCTCTCGAGCCGTGCATTAATTTGTGTTAACAGAACAATCAATTCGTTCTTCATATTTTTCCCGCTATCATTAAACGCGGCGTTAATACTTATTGCTACAGTGGATAACATAACAAATAATACAGATGGACATCGTGTAAGTATATCTCATCTTTGGATAACTTTGATTATGTATGTTATATCGCGATACGAATATATCGTGCCACGTGTGTTCATTCAATTCCAAATTGACCGCGAATCTTTAGCGCGCGTGTCCGATACCAAAAAGCTAGTTGATTAAACCTTAAACCGTGATTGGCTAAATCATAAGTTAGTCTGTCGATCATTGGTCACGCAAAGTGGTGCGCCCTATTTATCATTACTTTCGTCATGATTCCAAGCGAAAGAAATATCTCTTTTACTTTTAATTTTGAATTTTCACTTATGTTTCGTCGTGAAAGCAAAGTGAAATGATAGAAATGCTTAAGATAAAGATCAGATAATTTGTCATCTACTTTTCCCTTATTAGCTAGAAATCATCGTGCCGGGGCAGACGTAAATTGTAGGAAACGTGTTTCATAAGAGTTCGCCTACTGATCTTGAGATTTTCTCGTACCGTTCCGCATTTCGGTCCGTGGCAAGGAACAAATTCACGAACCAGAGGCCCTGGTGACACACGTGAATAACCATTACGAGCAATTTCATCGACCGTATCAATTAAAAAATTTCAGCACTACCAAGCAATTGACGGCCTACAATGCTTTCGGTAAATATAAGCTTGAAAAGAGAAAGAGTTTGAGTTTAAACCTTGGAAAACATGCGACGGCACTCGTTGAAAACAGAAGAAGAATGACAAAATGTACATTTGATTTTCTCTTGTTTCTAGTCAGTCGCGAGAAGGGTTATTCAACGTTCGTTTTCAACGTCGAAATGGAGTGGTGCACAGCAGGTAAAACTTATAATTGAATAAAAATAAAATTTTCTGCCATCTACTCTTCGTTCGGACATAACCTCCTCGCTTTGACATGATCATCATCGTTCCCAGTAGGTTTCTTTTCCTGTAATAGAATTGCTGTACGTAAAGACCGACTGATCGCCTCTACTCTCTGTTTCATCCCGGGCGTATTTAATTTCATTTATTTTGTACGTTTCTCGATTCATTCAAGCAGATAGATACATGTTGAAGGACGACAAAGGTCATCCATTTTTTATCCCAACTATACGCTGATTTTTAAGGACCGAAGTTAATGGTTACGTTCGCTGTCCTAAAATGCTTCATAATCAAGTAGAAACGATGCCATTCGAATGTTAAGAGATTTCCCTTTCTCTCTCTATCTTTTTTTTTCCCAATCATTACTTATTACCATTGTAGATGACTGTAAGAGATGCGTTAAATGCAGCCCTGGATGAAGAAATGGAAAGGGACGAAAAGGTGTTCCTGCTAGGCGAAGAAGTGGCAATGTACGATGGAGCCTACAAAGTTTCTAAGGGCCTCTGGAAGAAATATGGTGACAAACGTGTTGTCGATACACCTATTACTGAAGCAGGATTCGGTGGTATAGCCGTAGGAGCTGCTATGGTATGCCCAATCCCTTTTGTTATGCGATGTATCCTCTAAGTTTCTCCTTCAAAGTTTTCCACTTACAATTTATCATTGTAGGCTGGCCTACGTCCTGTATGCGAATTTATGACATATAATTTTTCGATGCAAGCTATTGATCAGATCATAAATTCTGCTGCCAAAACATTTTACATGTCTGCTGGCAGAGTAAATATACCAATTGTTTTTCGCGGACCAAATGGTGCAGCAGCTGGTGTAGGTGCTCAACATTCTCAATGCTTTGGTGCCTGGTACAGTCATTGTCCGGGTTTAAAAGTTGTATCACCCTATAATAGCGAAGATGCTAAAGGATTATTGAAGGCTGCCATTCGAGATCCCGATCCAGTCGTTGTATTGGAAAACGAAATATTATATGGTGTCCAGTATCCAATGTCGGACGAAGCTTTGTCGAAAGACTTTGTATTGCCAATTGGAAAAGCAAAAATCGAACGCGTTGGTAAACACGTTACATTAGTGGCACATTCCAAGACAGTCGAGCAGGCTCTTGAGGCCGCGAATGAGCTCGCCGGAAAAGGAATAGAGGCAGAAGTAATTAACCTTAGGTCTTTGCGACCGTTAGACATAGACACCATTGTACAATCAGTGGCAAAGACAAATCATATTTTAACTATTGAACAAGGCTGGCCACAATGCGGTATCGGAGCGGAAATTAGTGCTAGAATTTCAGAAAGTAAGTTTCTTTTTCGTCCACTTCTTCAATGCATAATCGCTTACAATTTGAATTAATACGTTTGCTTTCAGGCGAAGCGTTTTATCATCTTGACGCACCGGTAATTCGTGTCACGGGAGTTGACTCACCTATGCCTTATGCTAAAACACTGGAAAGCGCAGCTCTGCCACAGTTGAACGACATAGTATATGCGGTAAACAAGGTCCTAGGTTTGGTAGAGTAATTATTTGTATAAATATCTAGGTAAAATTAAAATTTCCCGTTTGCCACCGCAACTGGTTTTCCACGGTCTTTGCATCCCTCCTCGATATTGGGTAGTGAGTAAGTACAAAGTTTAACGGCGATGACATAATTAGTAGAGTTAGTTTGTTGAAAGAAGCGATATTCAGCTATAAGAGTACTTGAAGTATGTGGTCTGCAAATGTACTTGTTTGCAAGAACAAAGATAAGAACAACCGATGTGTTCGTTTAACTCTTTATGTTAGAAGAGTGCACAAGCGTGTATGTATTTACGCCCATGTATGAGTGCGTGCACTTGTATGTGTGATTGTAAACAGTGTCATCTCTGTGTACGAAAGATCTCGAACATTTTGGTCATTTTAACATCTTATTATTTAAGTAATTTAATTGAAGATTTTAATGTTATTATTAAAGCGAGTCTATACAATCGCGTTTGATATACAATCAAAATATCCATTTTCCTGTTCGATAACATTGTTAGGAGAAACGCTTCTCGCTTGAAAATATATCAAAATGCAACTTTCAATCGTACTCGGTGAATAACTAAAATTGAAAATTTGTAAATTGTGGGTGTGTATGAAATGAACAAATAAACATGCTGCATTTGTTTATTATTTATTATAGAAGTTTACGAATAAATTGCAGCATACATACAATTTTCGAGCTTGCCTGATCTTGCACCTCTCACTTTCCATCATTCTCGCTTGTATTCATTTTTTGTGTACCATCCCCCTCTTCTGTTGATAGTCATGTATGATACATACGCAATAAACAACATGTAACTACAGTCATATAACGTTCAAAGGCGTCTCTCAGATCACTGTCTCTGAGAAATAAAGCGTCAGTCTTAATTCGCGAAATTGGATTCGTTGTAATATACAGATTTATTTTTCCCCTACCTAAGGACATCCATATCTAAAGCACATTGAGTGTAAACGGATAAAAAGTTTCTGAGATCGGTGTGCGTCCAATTTACCTGACGCCACGGCTCTATACATCTCTCTACTAGTTCCAGAAAGAAAAACCGTAAATCTCTAGAACGATGAAGGTTGCATCCTATACCTAGAATCGCCCTTGTGTACGAACGAAAATTCGCATCTATTTCTTGATACGAACGTTCTAAAAGCATAGGCTTAAGTTTGATGCACACTAAGCTGTAAATGAGTACAATGAATGTTATAAATGTACTTCATATAATATTTCCGTATAATGTACACTGCAGTATGGACTCTATTCAATGAGCAAAAACTTACTGTTTATGATGCTTGTCATTTTCCAAAAGTACTCTACATTCTGTTAATTCCAGCAAAAATTCTCTATCCAAATCAGTGTCAAAGTATTCTGAACCTACACACCGGTATGTCCATGAAGACATCATACTGTTGGCGCAGTGGTATAAATCAGGATATGTTAAAAATTGGAGCTTTCGTTTGTTCATTTCGAACCGAAGACATGCTATGAATACCACAGCTGCGTATCGCCTAAGCGATCATAGATGTTAGCGTACAAAATTACAAACATAGGTGTATATATATATATGCCTTCAAGGAAGTCGAAGAAATAATTTTCTTATCGTTACTTGGCAAGATCTTCCGAAAGCAGAAAATGTTGTTCGATATTAGCTGCTAAGGAACCTGGCAAATCTTCAACAACCTTGAACACTCTTTTTACATTATCATATTGTCGACGACAACTCTTCAATGTAATACTGGTTTTTTCTGATACTTCATCCATGTCTTTCCTACTTTTTGATGTTAATTTTTTACCTAACAGCTCCCGAATGACAATGTCGTCAAATTCATAGTACCTGCGGCTTGCAAGAATTAAGCGATTAATCATCGACATGTATAATGAAACTACATGAACGATGTATAAAACAAAATGATTTGCTTACATTTCTATAAGCATCTGACTAGTTTGGGGTTCTATTTGAAATGCAAGCTGCTCGCTTGCAAGTTTGGTCGGTGTATGTAGCAGTTTTTCTAAAAGTGCATAAGTTCGGTAATGATCGAGAATATCAGAAGCAACCAATTCAACTGGGGCATTCGTTTGGTGACATATTCCTCGTTGATGCAAAATGTTTACAGCTTCGCTGGCTAGATTTACAAGAAATGGTTAGGTTCGTAATACGTAATTTCATTTAACTAGGGACCTAATTGCATAGTATTCCTGTATAACCATGTTTCTTGAACTTACATGAATGACCATCAACCCAAAGCTGATAAATTTCAGGATCAACGAGAGTGTAATTGCTGATGAAAACGTCAACCTCCGACAACATCGTGAAGGCACGGTTTACTGTTCAAATCCTTACTTTGACAAGCTGAAAGCCCGAAAATGGGCTTTATTGAACTCCGATTTAAATCATTGCGCACAGTAGGTCCGACCCTAGAGTCGTAGATACGACTAAAAGTTGGTCAGCAAACGTAGAAGTCCAATAGATCTAATACAATGATCGTAGGTCCACCTAAAGCTTTGAACTCGCAGAAGTCCAATACGTATGACCCTGGGATAGTAGTCCGCACGGTAGAGCTCGGAGGCCTACGAAATTGCGAATACCACCGAGCGCGGCCGAGCGTTAGCGACGCGCAGGCGCGTCAAGCACATTGTTCACAGGATAATATATGGGGCTTTCTGTTCCATCAGTTGTTTTTGGCGAACGCCTATACAAGTCCCTTGGCCAAATTGATGGTTTACGCAGGATGCGTATATGCATCCACAGCCCGCAAAGGATTAACAGTTTTTCTTGCTCGTGTTACATGCTTACTCATATATTTTTTGTGTGTGCGGGATCGCATGCAAAGAGTTAGGGTCGTTGCCGAAACACTGGTTCTTCTTATCGCGCATAGAAGCAAGAAAGAAGAAAGGACAACTTTTGCCATATACTTTAGCTCTAGTAAATTGGTTTATGAAAATAGTTTGTAAGTATTAACCTGTAAGATTAATTGTGAACAATCATGAATATTCCCTTCTTTTTGCATGCTTCTGGTTTGCCCCTGTCTTCTTTCCTTTTTCTCTGAATATCCCTTAACAATTTTTCTCTCCCTGTTACATACTTACTAATATATTTGTTGTGTGTGCAGGTTTCACTTGCAAAGGGTAAGGAGTATTGTCAAATCCATATCATCGTGCATATGTGCAACAAAGAAGAAAGAATACCCCTGTCACATACTTTACTTATAGTAAATTAGTGTATAAGAATAGTTTATAACTGTTAGTGCGTAAATTTAATTTAGAACAATTGTGTAATCAATTGTTTTCTGTGTACACTTATATATTATATTTTATATTCAGTTTATTTGGTGGATCTTGTATAAACTTTAATATTACTTATATTACAAGTTCTACTGAATGTGCTCAATAGAAAATGAAAGATATAATAAATAATTGACATATGCAGATGTTACACATTGCTGCAATTTAAATTTAAAGGATACGCTTTATCTGTAAGATATATTGAAAATAGTTATAACAGAATAGTTAATAAGGATTAGCTTGTAAATTTGAATTATAACATTATTGTAACTTGTATTTTCATCAATTAATTTCAATAAATGATCAATGAAAAAAATACCACTGCTCTTTTTATTTTTACACCTTAACAATCCTCGAAACAACCTAATTCCAAATCCTTATACAAGAAGTATTGTGGACGAACTTGAAATGCAAAGTCCTAAAGCGAGAAACTTGTCAAAATGGCCCTATACGTTATTAAATTTCGAAACAGCAAATTCTAAGGCTTCACATCTTGGAAAACTCGTTGGCAGCTGTCCAGAAAATTGCAGAGATCGAATACCTCCTTGCACATCATATTCTCCTAATACAAATCTATGATTTTCAACATTTAAATTTCTGAATTTTTGGCATAAATATCTCTCTGAAAATCGTGGATTTGTGTCAGGAGAATATGATGTGCGAGGAGGTATTCGACTTCAGAAATTCTTGGAAATTATGTCACGTTCCGGGAATTTTCTTGCACCAAATTTCAGGGCTCCCGTGAAGACGTTGTATTAATATCCAGATAATTAGCGCCAAATTTAATAATGATCAGGTCTATTTTTACAAGTTCTGTGCTTGTGAACTTTGCATTTAAAGTTCCTGCACGGTAGTACTTGTTTAAGGAATTGGAATTGGGTTCTTTCAAGGATTGGTAAGGTGTAATAATAAAAAAGCAGTGGTATTCTTTTCATTAAACATTTATTTAAATTAATTGATGAAGATACAAGTTACAAAAACGTTGTAATTCAGTTTTACAAGCTAATATTTATGCGCTGACATTTATGTAATATAAAAATACTATAAACATAAATAAATTTACATACTTTACATGCTGAAGTTTATTTTACATTACAACAATTGTGTAACTTGTGCGTGTGCAAAATATGGATTATATCTTTCATTTTATATTTAGCGAATTCAGTAGAACTTGTAGCAAAAGTAATATTAAAGTTTATATAAGATCTACTGAATAAACTGAATATAAAATAAAATATATAATGAGTAAACATACGTAACCATTAATTCCACAATTGTTCTAAATTAAACTTATGTGCTAATAGTCCCAAACTATAACTAAAGTGAGGCAAGAGTTATTCTTTCTTCTTTCTTGCTTTTATGCATGAGGTACACTGGTCAATGCTTCTTAATCTTTGCATGTGAAACCTGCACACACCAAAAATATATTAGTAAGTATGTAACAGCAGAGACAAAAATTGTTAAGGGATACTTAGAGCCAAACGAAACTAGAAGCATGAGAGAAAGGGGGATGGAATTATAAGGGAATGGAATGTGTCTCGTAACAATGTATTTGATCAGAGCAAAAGTAGAGGAATGGACGGAGCACGTTTAAAGAAAAGACTATGAAATGGAACAGCTGAATCGAGGCAGAAAAATAGTAGAAGCAAGATATAATGAAACATTCAAATATATAAGAACAGCAATACTACTAAAGTACCTAAGTGAGAACGGAAGGCGGCACAATCAGCAAGTAATAGTGCAGGTGACAGATGCGAAAGCATTTAAGGTAGAAGAAATATTGGGATATGTGACTTGTGCTGACAAAAATTCCGAACGTTAGAAGCCGAACTTTCATTGCTGCGAGACTGAAATAAAGAATAAAACTACTAGTAGCATGTATTTATTACGTGCTGCAAAATTTATTTAAAGAAAAAAATATTGACAAATGTATTTACCTTTGCTGAAGAGTTTGATTGGTGTAGCATACATTGACGAATGTATTATAATGTTACTGTACATATTAATTTTAATATCGATTGTAATACTGTGTTTGTTAACACTTTATTGTTATGTAAATGAGAATACGAAACGATTCTCGAATATGATTAACTAAATTTTATGAGTGAAGACATAATTTTATTAGGTCATCGTACCATTATTAATAAACAAGTGCTTGAAATTACGTACCGCTTGTATCCCTGTCTTACCTACACCCAAGATGGGCTTTAGTTTCGCCATCTATACAGAACTCCTTGCAACTACTCGCGCCTGCTACGGTATTTCCATCTATACAGAACTCCTTGAAACCACTCGGGCTTCTGTCATATCTACACTTAAACTAAGTAAGAAGCACGAGTAGTTTCAAGGAGTTCTGTATAGATGGCGACATCGCAGCAGGCACTGTAGTATGGGAGAGACCGCGTAGTTTCAAGCACATTTTTACAGATATTTTTTAATTTATTAATTTAAATATATACATTTCTCGCGCTTATGCAGGATGAAAAGTGTCGGCCAATGCTCCTTACGCTTTGCATATGGAACCTGCACACACAAAAAATATATTAGTATGTAATATAAAAGAGAAAGATTATTAAGGGTTATTTAAAGCAAAAAGAAAGAAGCGAAGGCAGAACTTGAGGCAGAATAGAAATACAGTGATTTGTCTATTCTTATATCTCGTCTGTGTCCTTATTACCATTTACATGTCGCTGACATCGTTACCGACAGATTATAAAAAGCGATGTTAGTATAAATTTTATATCTCCGTTCCTGCTGGTTATTTTTTAATCTATGATCTATCAAATGAAAGGGAAAGCTATTTTCTTTCAAAGGAAACAATTTAAATAATAATTACGGAAAACTGGATTGTTGTGTACAAAAGTGGGTGCAGTGGAGGAAAGAGGGACGTTGTTGTTTCTTTTAATCTACATGTGTTTAAATCAGAGCAATATTTAAGTTTATAGTAAATGGAAAACATAAAGAGTAACTATATTTATTGTATATCATAAACAAATGGTCGACAGACAATGGTTTTGTTTAATTAAGTTTTGAATTTTTGTATATTTTAACAGATAAATTTAAAACATAATTTGTTCTATTATTCACACTCTTGCAAAGCTTTCTTTAATTTACATATAGTATATCATAAATAGGTTTCGGTAGATAGTCGCTACACAGTGCTTGTATCCTTTCCTTGCGCACAACTGGTGTATACCTTCTCATTGGGAAAGTTTTTATTACACCGTCTGTCAAAGCTCTGGTTACAGGTGTCAAATCAGCCTCTGCTCCTTGTGTGTATTTCTCGAGGGCTAACATTTCTTTCTGAAATAATTCTTGTCCGTATTCTTTACGGGTCTCGGGATCCAATTGAGTCCACATTTCTTTAGCTTGTTCCAGTAACGAACTATTATCCTTTAGCCAAGCATTTCCAGATATATATTCGCCAGTTTCAACAATAACCACATCCACTCCCCATCTTCTCATTTCCAATCTAAGGCAAGCCCCCCATGCTTCAACCGCTGCCTATTGTACATACATATGTGTGTTCGTTACAGATGTGTGTAAAATAGATGTATTATTATCTGCGAACAACATACCTTAACTGCACAATAAATGCCTCGAACAGGACTTGGTATACGTGCTAAAAGACTGCTGACTAATACAACACGGCCTTTTGATCTTCTGATTAAAGGTAAAAAGACCTTCCAATAAAAATAATCTTACTGTATTAAACATTTATGTAATTAATAATGTACTGACATGTATTATAATTTCAATTTTTATATGTATGTATATTTAAAAACATACCTGAGTTAATCTAGCAAGACCCATGAAATTTATATCCATGCTGCGCCGTAAAACAGAAGGTGGTACCCATTCGCATTCACCTAATGTAACCCAAGCGGCACCATGTATCAAGGCCCACAAACCTAATACGGAAAGTTTACAATGAGTTTTAAGTCTTGGGATATATATTGTGGCAAGTGAATACATTTTCAAATGTTTATAACAAAATAAAATTATGACCTGGTGCACCATCTGGCAAGTTCTCATTTACATAAAGAAACGTTGAATGAATGTCATGTTCACTAGTAACATCTAATTGCATTACATGCAATCTACCAGATGCTTCCTGTTTTAACTTTTTCATTGCTTCCTCATTTTCAATTTTTGTAGTGAATCCAGCAAAGACGGTAAATCCCTTTGAAAATAAATGCCACATGTATAGGGTAATAGTAGGCATAATTGATACGAATTGCAACACGAAATAACTTTACCAATTCGTCTAATTGTTTGCTCAATGTATATCCTACTCTTGAATCACATCCCGTAATAAGAACTGCCTTTCCTGCAGCAGTTACCTGTGTATTTATATTTCTATGTACTACAATTGTAAAGTATGTGTTCCTGTTAGTATATTCAATGTGTTAGGATTAAAAACGTTCTCTTCGTTAAATAGACTTTTAGCATGTAATTTTATTGCCCGATAATAAATACATATGATTTCAGTAACTCACCTTTAAATTGTGGTAAAATAATGTAGATCCTATAGATATTACCAGTAATAACAGGAAGAGCACAAAACTAGATGTTTGTGATATACTCAAGGTATTTAATATAGTTGCCAAGATAACTGCAATTGCATGTGAGAATGCAATTGGGAGTAGACATCTTTCTGCTAATTCCCATGTTTGACTGTCATCGGTTTCTTTAGTTGCGCTTGATAAAGTCATTGCTGGTGAAACTTTCATGGTTTTTCAAAGAAATTGTAATTGATTCCATACAAAATGTAACGTGTGGCTCAGCTAAGAGCCCTAACTGGGCTAACTCTGAGCTAACTTTAAACTTAAAGCAGTATCTAGTCTCATTGATCTAAATTTAACAGCAGTGCTGTGTCTTAGGTTTACAGATCCTGGTATGACTGTTTTATCTAAAAAATAATTATAAACCAATGACCTCTAATGCTATTTTATATATTTCTGGAACAAAATTAAACTCATCCTATTACATGTGCATAGTGCTATATTTATTATTGTGTAATATATACATACTATATATAGATTTCATATTTATGTCTATCAAAAAAATGTATATTCCACATAAAAATTATTCCCCATAAAATACTTGATATAATAAAATTGAGTAGGAACATAATAAGCAGATGTAAGGTGCAATGAAATAAATGTGAAGACCAGTTACTATTATAAACTAATTTATGCTCTCCCAGGCGTGCATTGCATTGAATTACTAGTAAGAACATTATTGTGTCCTCCAATGTAAACAATTCATTTGCGTCTAATAAAAAACGAATACCAGAGTGGGGTAGGTTATTGATTTCTCTCTGGGTGCCATGTTGGGGAGGGAATATCATGGTGGGTGTTTCTTGGACATACCATACTACGCGTAGTCTACAAGGAATATAAATAGGAGGGGTAGTTGCACCATTGACCCAGTGTTGAGTTGACAGACGGTCAGTTCAGTCACTCGAACGTAACTTATATTACGCCTTGAACGTTTTTTTATTCGTGTATGTAAATCGTTGAACAGTGCAGTAAAATCCTTGCCGAATCAAGAATCCAATGCAATCCAAAACACTGCCCTCTCGTACTTACGTTTTAACCATACAAAACTTTACATCCAAGTCATCGGCCATGTATTTAGCGTTTTAAGTATTCTGCCAAACGATTCTCTAACAGAAATATTCAATAGCGATTTGTGACGCCCGGTGATTGTGAAAATGCGAATTTTCAGTTAAGATTCATTTAAAGATTACGATAACATTGATAAACCAATGTGCAACGATAATCAGGCCTTAGTAGCAGTCAATTTTCCTGGAGAGAGGCAATTTTTTACGACCAAAATTTCGTACGTTTAATTGACGTTCGATCGTACGAAAAAACGTATAAGATTAAACGGCTTTCTTTGCAAGCAGCTTATTACCCGATTATTCTTTTATTTGCACTTTGAAGCAATATGTCAGAAACTGCAGGAATATCGCAAAGTTTGGGAAATCCCTATAAAATTCTCGATCATGCTAGAGAGAAGCGAAAGGGAATCACTGCTTCATCGTTGAAAGAATTAACAAATATTGCAAGGAATCGCTTGTCCTTGCCTCTGGATGCAGAGCTTACAATTGTCCTGGAACAAGACGGTAAGATGAGACCGTATAGTATTATTGTCAGTGATAAATTTGATACGCAAAAATATACAGAATTAAGTTTTACCATTATTATTAACAATAGGAACCGAGGTGGACGATGAAGAATATTTTGCAACGTTAGAAAGAAATACTAGTTTAATGGTTCTGTACGGTGATCAAAAATGGGTGGCAGCTGGAAGTAGTAAAGCTGCGTCTCGTTATATTGTTGTTGACGATGTAGATAATATAGAAGGTTGCCAAAGAGGAGATGAAACGAGAAGGCGTAGGGCACCGATACAGTCATTAGTTTCATCGTTGCACGGGGATCCATCGCATATATCGTTACTTGGTGGAAATGATTTAGAATTGCTGAGTGATATGGATCCAGATAGTTTAGCTGATATAGTGCCTGATAGGTATGTCGGTGTATGGAAAAATTAATTAATTTGCGTCACTGTAACATGTTCTTATTCTATTTGTAAATTGTTGTAGAATCTTCCTAGAGCAATTGAAAGAAGCTTCGGGCAGATTCTTAGCTGAAAAACGCCAAGCACAGGAATCAATGGCTCTTCTTCAGATGTACGCAAGCGGCGGAGAGATGGAGCGAGCGTAGGCCATGTGGGGGGTGGGCGCCCTCACATTGGCTAACATGTATCGTGTGCGACGTCGCATATTTTATAAAGGTCGCCAACTCCAACAAACCTTAATCCTTTTTTGGAATTGAGCCCACCACATTTAATAGCGCAAATGTTCATTGCGCTATCTTTTACCATCATATTACTCATGAAATTAAAATCTTTCCAATGGTACGCAAAAATCTTCAAGTCCTTAGCAGACTTTTGAAGGATGCAATGGGTAAAGACAAAGATGCATAGGAACTAATGAATTGTTATATTTGATGGATGATCAAAATGTGTTTCCAGTGTATTTGCAAGTGCTTATCAGATATGCAAATACAAATACTTATTAGCAAAGAGGAAATACATGGAAAGTTGATGCTTTATCGGACTATAAGTTAGTAATAAAATAGTACATAGGGATACTTTTAGGCAGACCTTATTAATGTTATGTTTTTCATAGAATACAACACAAGGAATTGTTTTTATGCAAAATGAGGTCTTAAATACACACAGAAATAATGGAATACATACATCCTAGCTATAAAATAATCTGAATGTATAACATAAACAAAAATTATATAGAAATATCATGTCAAAGAAAACATTCCGTCACGATGTTGTCATATCAATATTAACAGGGCGACATGTTTAGTTTATGAACTTTTCTATGTAGATATATTATACCAAGCTTTAGTTCAACGAAGATCGATGAAATGTTTAAGACTGAATTTATAGAGAAAGAATGCATCCCCATCACAATCACCAATTCATTGTACACTAAATTTAGCGTGGTAATAGGAAAAACAATATCAGCTCTTTGATACCAAAGTTATGCATTTGATAAGAAAAATTGCAGAAAAAAGAAAGAAAACGTGCAGGTGTTTCTGATAAGATTATGCATACGCAAAATGATGTTGTACTCAAATAAAATTTGTCATTAAAACAAAATTATAATATTTTAAGATATTAATCATAACATGTAAGATCCAAATAATGATTATCGTTGTGATGCCTAAAAGGCGCAACAAGTGTATTTATGGTTATTCTTTGCAGAAACACTTTAAGCAAAATATCGTGACATTCTTTGATATATTACCTTAACATCTGTATACTACGAAACAATGTTTACATTTACTGTCATTTGGATATTTGAAGCGCAATGATCAGTATAGACGTATTAACAATTAATAGGCATCCAGATGTGTCAGTAATTAATCCTTTTCTGTGTGCAATTTCTAATGATCTTTCGTTGTGAGCCAGTTGAGGAAAGTAATATTTTACTTAAATTATAAGACATATTAGAACAGTTGATATTTAATAGTACTGCCAATTGAAAGAAATTGATGCTCAATAATATTCCATCTACCGTGTCTGTTGAAAACATTGTTCTTTTTTAATATTGGTATCTAGTATATTACACAGTCAGTATTACTACCATTATTGTTATTAATATTACATTCTTGCACTCGCTATACGTTTGCATAAAAATATTATGTAGCAATATTTAAATAAATTAAGTTTTAATAGAGGATAAAAAATGCCCATCTACGAGTTGGTGCAAGGCATTGGAGGCATCTCTCATTCGATTGTAAGAGGTATGCAATTGACAGACAGCCTCTTGAAGAATAAGTTCACTTCGTAATAGTTGTTTATTAACAGTCGATAATTCCTGAGTGGCATTACCAATTGTTCCTTCAACAACTTGTATAAGGTCCTTGTCCAATGTTTCATTGCATTCGTCTAGAAGTGTCAATTCAAATGATTAACATTTGTTTCTTCAATAAATTAGATATTGTATATTATTTTGTACGCATAAAATATGCAGAATACTGAATGCTCTGAAATAATTAATGCTTTAGCTCTGGATAATGACAGAGTAGCTATTTGCTTGCGAGTATTATGTTATTACAGATTTATCTGCATAAAAATTATTACACAATAAGCATTGTGATTATTATTTAGCAATAGCAATACGTATTGTATTACAGCAGTATTAATAAAATGATGTTGATAAAATGCTTGGTGTCATTTCTCCAGAACTCATATTTAAACTTACGCAGTTTTTTATGGAGCAAACTATTGTATTTGATGGAAGATGTTTTTGATTTTGGTATTTTCATTTCTGGCATACAGGTCATAGCATCGGCTGCTCCGCTAACACTGCTTAAACTTGTTCGATCTAATGAAAAATGACTTTATATTAGGATAGGTATTATTGCTAAAAGTATATTTATTTATTGATCAATCCCTTACCGTCATCGGATTCTGGAGCTTCACCAGAAATTATAACGCCACAATAATTAGGATTTCGTACAGAAGGAAATCCCATACCCTGTTATAAAATAGTATTAGTTACTTGCATTCTTTTAAATCTATATATATTTAGATATATAAAATTAATGTCCTATGAAAGTGACGTACAGTGACAATGCTTGTACTATCATCATCAGATTCCGGTGCTTCGCCCGGAACGACGACAGCTTTTAAGTCCATATTGGAAAAATTTTGAATATCTAAAATCGAAATAAAAGTATAATTTCGTGTATGACACTTATGTATTATAAGTAACGAATTTAAAAATATCTCATTGAAAACTATAAGTGTAACAAAATAAACATTTATGTACAGAGATTTAATGTTTTCTAAGTAATTTATAGATAAGTTAGATAAATTTTTCACTTGAAACGCATAATAACATAGTAAAATAATATGTAGTCACCACACAAGAACTTCGGCTTAACCTATGTTTTTTAGTTAGAATCGTCACATTGTGATAAATTAAATTATTATTTGCAGTATTTGATTATCAACTTTATATCGTATTAAGATGTTGTAATTTGTAATATAACGCGAGATATCTTCAGAAACTTATATGGACATTGATAATCACCAGAAAACAATTTATAACCATAATTCGATATCATATATATGCAAGGATCATATTCCAGTTGTTTAAAAATATTATTCTTTCTTTGTATATAATATCAAAATATCATATCTATATATTTATATTTATAAACATAATAAATGTTTAATTTTTAGGAAAAAATTCATTATATTTGTTTATATATTTACAAGTGTGTAAATAAATAATTACATTATGCACAGAAAATATTAGATTCACTGCATGGAAAAATTAACCACGGAGAATGTCCAATTCTTCTGGTGTCACATGCATTCTTAATTCTTTTTCTCGTATTACATCTTGAACTTGAGTAAGAATTTGCGGTGCCACCTCAGCTGCATCAATGTAGATGCTTCTAGCCCAAGGACACAGGGCAACACTCTCGTGATATATTTCTTCTCCCTTCTTTTGACATAAATTATATTCTCTGAGGAATAGCATGTATAATCTCCATAGCAAGGGGCAACTCTTAATCGTAGACAGTCTGAAAAGCGTAACATTTTGTAAATTTACAAAAGCATTGGGATAAATCGAAAAACAAAAGAAATAGACTGAAGAAATACCTTGCAAGTGTTTGATGAAAATGTAGTAATTTATTAATTGCTGCATTCATACTAACGTAATCTTGTAGCTCTTGTAAAACACGAATTCGTTTCCGGCGTCCTAAACACATGGCAAATGCTTTCCATAAACTAAGTTTTTTCATTTGGCTGTTACATTTCCAAACTTGTAATTGACTCTGTCGAACAAACGTAACAGTCAAAATTTCTGTTAATGCAATTGAACAAAATTTTATCTTGAAATATTGTTGTATTTACCTCGTTACATGCCAGTATTGATAAGGCGAAAAAGTTATTGGGATACAGACTTAACATATCATGTAGTTCTGTTTTTAGAATATTTTCCTCTTGAAAGTATGTACAATGTAATTGTAGGAGTGCTATTTCGCTTTCGTGCAATATTTCCTGGAATGTACAGGAATCTGTATTATTATAACCACGAAATAAATAAAATATAATACCTGTATATAACGACGATCCTTATAATGGTTGATGCAGTTTTTGAATAAGCTAATTGCTCTATTAATATCAGAATCTCGCACATATATTAAATATGCATAACATGCAACTGTATCGCATACTAAGTTTGGCAAAAAATATGTATCCTCCTCATTTTCTGAAGAAGGTTCTTGCAAAAAAGTTTGCACGCAATTTTCGAAATATGTCTCCACTTGAAGCAATTTGTTTTCAGCTACTTTCGGCACTATTTCTCCAAGGATATTCAGTATCTGTGCTTTATGTGCTTCCTTATAAGTTTCAGAGTCAAGTAGAGTTTCAATCAGCGTTCTATACAAGCTTAAGAGTGCTGATCTTTCATCGGAACTATGCATTACAGAAGGACATGCATTTTGGGACTGAATCGCAGTTTCCAAGATATTCACACAATTATCAAACTTTCCCATCTCCTTTTCAATGAGTGCATATTCGCGATAGAAATGTAAATTATTTCTATTCTTGTCTTTTTTCAGAAACTCCTTCAATGTTGTTTTTAATTTTTTCCGCCTGCAAAAAAGTACAGATGACGTATATGTCTGACGAGTTCTTATAGGCATACGAACTAATGTAGCACATGTAGTAATTGTTTATTATCATATAATCTTACTTATTGTCGTATTTTAATAAATCATCTTTTTGTAGGAAAATAAGCAATCTTTCAAATCTTAACCACCAAACATATATACTTGTACGCTGCCAAGCAGACAAATTCTCGGCGATTGTCGAAAATATTTCGCGTACGAAATCCAAGTATGATTCTTGTGCTGGATGGAACATAAGATATTGAGGACCAGATGTTAAACGACCGTCAAGTATACCACTCAATAATTCTCTCCTTTGCTGGTGGCCACTCATTTCACCTACCATAGGACAGGCAAATGGGAGCAATACTTCTGAAGTTTCTATACCCCATTTGAATTCTTCCAAGCCTAACATCTGAAAGCATGTCAAATATATGAGGATTCGTAGTATGTACGAGGTGCATAAATATCATGTAGTCGTACATACTTGTAATATACAGTCTCGAGTAGGTAACAGTGGCACTTTAAGTAATAATAATGTATGAATTGCCATTCGAAAATTTAAATTTCTCGAAAGTATAGGATGAACAAAGTCAGCGACCTCGTCTGGCAAAACAAATCTTCTCGAATCGCCAACTAATTCTAATTCGTCTCTGCTTACGCTAATCCAATGGCAATTTTCTCTTAGAGATTCTGTCCTTTGCCATAATTGATTGAGTGGTAATCTCGACATCAATATTACCTCCTCCATACCAACTATAAATAAACAACTTTAATAAATAAATAGTGAAATCGGTAACGTCTTTTTTATTCATAATAAGCTTCCTTACTTAATTTCTTTTCATCTATTGTTTTCTGAAAGGATAGACTGTCTCTGTCTAAGCCAAGATTCAGAATGAGATTTAATCGCATTGTTTCCCACATTTGCTCCCAAAGGCCTGTATGCCTTAGAAAAGTCAAACACCAGTACAGCATGTCTGTAGAAAATAAATTGAATAATACCAATTTCGTTTATATACTAAAAAAATACAAATATATAACTCGGTACACACGTAATAACCGCTCATCGTATACATGTGGATTTGTCCTTGCTTTTTGTTTTATAATACAGAAACATTTCGAATAGAGATCTAAAACTTTAGGTACTGTACACATTGCTACTGAAGCTTGAGTAGTCATAATGAATTCTTGCCATAAAATTACATTTCCTGAATCTTTGTTAACCAATGTTTCAAGTTGCTTTGAGAATTCATCAGCAGGGGAAAGTTCTCCCATGAAAGATAATTTTAACTTTATTAATACTTCAGATTCCACATTGTTCTCCAAAGCTTTTTCAACTATAGACAATTTTTTTAATATTATCGCACGGTGAACATCCTTTGTTAATTGATATTGCTGAAAATGTCCTAATGTATCCTGCAAAACAAAATATTACAGTAGCGGTAAACGATATGGAACATATACGTATAACATACCTGAAATTCTATATACTCAAGCCACAGTTGGACATCTGTTGGATTATCCATTAACTTTTCATTGTATTCTTTAGTTTTAGCTTTTTGTACTTCTTCTAATTTGATATGCCATGAAGGCGTGCATTCCTCTTCTCTGTCTACCATGCTAACAGTTCCTCTTTTAATAATGCTATCTTTCTTTCTTTTCTTTTCTATGCGATCAATATTCTTTACGTAATATCTTTCATAAATAACTTTGTTTGACTGTTTGTACGAGGTAAAACCGAGGGTATTAGTTTTAATATCATAATACGGTCTGACTCTAGAACAAAGCGACTTAACAGCATTATTTCCCTTATCCCTATATTTATCTTCAAAATATATATTTTTCACATCTTTTGCATATTTTGGTTTCTCCGCTTTTTCATAGGCATATTTTCTCTTCTCTTTCTTCCTTCTCTTAGCATGTTTGGCCTTTCTTTTATCATCTAATGCAAATTTTTCTTTGCTAAAAGAAGTAGCGGTATTAAAAAGTCCTTGCTTCCTTAAGCAAGGCGCTTCATGGATAGTTTCATCGGAAAACTCGGGAGAGGAGTCAACAATAACGTTGCATGAGGTCTGACCTACGTAACTAGAGTTGTGTAACCAATTACCTGATTCATCTTCTATAAAGGAAAAGAAAGAATTATAGTTGCAAGCTTATTTAAACCGCTACTACGAACTATGTTTATAACCTCTTAAACGACTCTCTAATGTATTTGAATTCGAACCTTTATCTTTTCCAGAGGAATAAGCTGGAAACAAAGACATAACTGCTAATATTTTATTGTTGCAGATCCTTGTGGGCAAAGTGGCATTTAATTCTTTTTTGAAGGTTCCATTCATCCATTGCTTGTCAACAACTCAATAACAATGGTGGAGAAATATCGATGGCACTATCGATATTATCGATGGTTACTATTATCGAAAACTATCGATAGTTATCGAAAATGTGGGTTGATATTGTAATGCCGCGAATTTAAAAATGCTAGTGATTATAATTTGATGATAGGCATTTGTTCTATAGTTGACGATAATGATAGTATTTTCTCATTAAAGACTGCCTTTCTATGGGATCCTGCGTACGAAAGAATCTGCAATTTAAACAGTTTTATATCCTTGTTATTCTTCATACAACATATGTACATATATCACATTCCATCACTATCGATAACTATCGATGGTCGATGGTCCAACCATTGAAAGCGATAGCGGAACTATCGCTAGTGCTGACTATCGATATTTCTCCACCACTATTAAAAAATACTATTAAGGTCACAGCAGTGCGAGCAAATTTGCGCAGAATACATTCGTACACGTAGCGATATATAGTGTGAGATGATTGGCGGAAACTAACACGCGGCAAAGAAATTTGAATCAGGTGGGGGACATGAAAGATATGAATTATGAATTATTGCGATGATAGATATACAATTAGTCGAATGCAAAGTCTTCGAACATATTTCGTACTGTTCACCGGAGCAGTAGGTCGTTGCAACGTATAGATAATTCCAATGAAATCACCAAATAATTGAGTGCACCGCAAAGTGTCGCCCATCTTGGAAAATATCCAATTATATAATTCTTATTTTCTTTTTATCTGGGAAATTAAACAAGTTTCCTATTGACACACAGAGATATAAGTGACCTTGTTCTTTTTTATTAACCTCACACCATTTAAATGTTTCGTAAAAGTAGGACTGTGAAATCGTTGTTCGGTGTCGTGAATTCGTCCACTGAGGCATCTGTTGCATCGAATGTTTCGCCTAGAGTATGTACAATACTTCTTTGAAATGGAATAATGACAACTGTTTATAGTTATATACAATAAACAGTTAATATCCATCGCACCATATAGGAGTTTTGATTTATATAATTCAGTACAAGAAAATGAACATGTTACGATATTATATTGTACATGTGTAATGTAAATGTAAGAACCCGGTACAAACTAAATTATAATCCTGTATGTTCTTTGTCACTCCATTATAGGTGCAGCAATTTAAAGAGTTGCTAAACAACACAGCCAAGAATGATATACTCACAGATTTATATGGAAGGCAGCACACGTACTTACGTATTTCAATCACAGAACGTTGTAATCTGCGGTGTAAGTGTCCGACTGAATGAGATTTGTAAATATTGATTGTAAATGATTTTACAAAATGTTTTATGTTTTATAATAGGTTTATACTGTATGCCGGCGGAAGGTGTTAATTTGACAAAAAATGATGGTATTTTAAGAACAGATGAAATAATTAAGATTGCTAACTTATTTGTAAATGAAGGTGTAAGTAAAATACGTTTAACTGGTGGTGAACCAACTGTTCGAAAAGATATCGTGGATATTATTGGTAAATAGCTCTGTTCATTGTGTACGTAGGACAATGACTCTTGTGACACTAAGTATATTCAATTGTTACAGCCAGTTTGAAACAATTGCCTAACTTGAAGCAAGTTGCAATTACTACTAATGGATTAACGTTGCCGCGCCAGTTGCCAGCCCTTCAACGAGCAGGATTAGATGGAATAAATATTTCATTAGACACGCTAAGAGAAAATCGTTTCGAGCAATTTACTCGTCGAAAAGGATGGCCCAGAGTTATGGCCGCAATCGATCTAGCTATTCAATTGGGTTATAATCCAGTGAAGGTGAGAAGGTCGTCAACAATTCTATACTTATATCTCGAGAAATAATTATGCAGATTAAATCATAGGTGAACTGCGTGGTAATGAAAGGTTTTAACGATGATGAGATAACTGATTTCGTTAATTTAACGAAAGATCGTCCGATTGATGTGCGTTTCATCGAGTACATGCCTTTCCAAGGGAATAAGTGGAATGAGAATAAAATGATGTCCTTTAAAGATATGAAAGAAATTATTAGGCATACGTATCCTGACCTGAAGCGTCTTCCAAATGAATACAATGATACGTCAAAAGTGCGCAACTTGATAAGTTACATTAAACGTAGTTTACTTTTTGCATACGTTATTAAAAAGACGACTATTTTCAAATAGGCATACCAGGTTCCCGGATTTGTCGGGCAAATTGGCTTCATTACATCGATGAGTGAACATTTTTGTAGTTCATGTAATCGATTGCGAATCACTGCAGATGGGAATTTAAAGGTTTGCCTGTTTGAGGGAAAAGGGGAAGTATCTCTTCGAGATGCTCTACGGAGCGGTGCATCCGATGATGCCTTAAAAGAAATGATCGGTGCTGCGGTACGAAGCAAAAAGAAACAACATGCAGGTATTCCATATTAAATTAGATAAAGTATTATCTCTCTTTTTATAAGATAATAAGCTGTACTTGAAGCGATAACGTTTATATGTTTTCGATAATATGTGTGTTTCAGGAATGTTCAATCTATCCCAGATGGAAAACAGGCCAATGATTTTAATCGGGGGCTAATAGTTTATTATAAGTTTTAAGTGCTTTTAGGACTATGTCATATGTGCAAAACAAAATTTTGCGTACAAACGTTATCGCTCGATCCTTTTCTGTTTAGTGATGTATGTAGGGTATTATGTCGATCGAACCATACGTTTAACTACAAATGTTTATGCTTTACAGCTGAAAAGAACCGTGCACACGTAAGAGTATCTACAGATTTGCAAAACATATTGTCCCGTCAATTGTTAACGTTATGCACGGGACAACAATTTAAAAATTACCCGAGTGTAAGAATGTGTTCATCGTTGTCACACGTGGATCAAAGTGGCAAAGCGAGCATGGTAGACGTTGGTTCGAAAATCGAAACTAAACGTGTCGCGATAGCGAGAGGAATCGTTCAAGTTGATTCAAATATATGCACCCTGATAGCGAATAATAATGTAAAAAAGGGCGATGTTTTGTCCGTGGCTCAATTTGCTGGTATTATAGCGGCGAAACGGACATCCGATTTGATACCGTTGTGTCATCCACTCTCGTTATCATATGCAAATGTATCGTTGCGTTTAAATGAAGAATTACATCGAGTAGAAATTACAGCGGAAGTTAAATGTACCGGTAAAACAGGCGTAGAGATGGAAGCTTTAACAGCTGTGAGTGTCGCGGCATTAACAATTTACGATATGTGCAAATATGCAGCTTCCCCTACATCAATGAAGATAACTGATATCGAGTTAGTTTCGAAAACTGGCGGCACAAAGGGTGACTTTTTAAGAAATTAAGTCTTTCATTCCAGTAGCGTATCGTCGATTATGCATAATACATATAACGTATGTATATAAGAGTCGTGGTCTAGTATACCGTTGTATTAATGGGTATTTTTGTATATTTATATTTTTCTACCGTAAAAACAGTTGTTATTACGTATACAAATTTTATCACGTTTCGTATGTATCGTAAGGAATTTACATTAATATACGCGTGTATGTACCTGTGCGAATAGCAGCAACGAAGTTCGACAACTGTATTGTTATTTAACGTCAAATCCATGCCTTGTTTTATTACCATAATATATTATTTATATTGAAACAATTGTTAAAAAAAACATTAGTTTATACACACGAATGTGATCATAGAAGAAAGTTATTAAATAATTTTAAAAGCAGTTTTCTTTATTTTTCTAATTTCGTCAAATAAGCCTTCCTAATGTGTTTAATTTGAATAAAAGCTTAATCCTCCCGCGTTTAAGAGCAGATAGACGTGGCAGATAAGGATGGCAAGAGTGGCTGGAGTTGGCGCAATCGCAAATATCGTGAGCATCGCGAGGCGCCACTATACTACCTTTTTAGTTTCCTTGAGCAGGGGTAGTTTTCAGTATTTGGAACGCTACCGGAGCGTGCTGTTCTTAAGGTTGTTCCTGTGTTGCTTTTTTAATAATCGGGCTAAGAAGTACCGTCTATGTTGCCCTCATAAAACGCGATCGCTTTTTTGTATACATAAATAAATTCACTGTTATCGTTAAAATACGAAGTTTGCTTCAAAATATAATTTCATCTCCCAATTGAAAACGGGTATTCGTTTATTATATTATAGAGTACGTTAGCGCGAGATCTTCTTTATGATCAGATTATTATTTCAATGATCCAGATTGTAAAAGTCTTAAAAAAAATATATATATATGTGTATATATAAAAGATAATAGTTATTTTGATCTTAGAATGCGATCAGGCTCTATATAAAAGTTGTGGGTGGATATGTCGTTCGTTTTTTATCCGTTAAAAAGGACACATCAGTTACATGAACTCGCTGAAGAAATTCTTTGGGAGGCGGAAGATGAGGAATGGTAACCATCATCATCAAGGGATGATCGTGAGATCATCGATGGTTTCTTGAGATTCGTCAGAATTTCAGAGAAACAGCAAGAGCAACGAATGAAAATGAAAAAGTCTCGTGCGTGAAAAAATGGCACCGTTCCATGGCATGGCACTTATATTGCTTGGGATCGGATACCTGTTACACGCGGAACCATCATCCGGTCACCGGAACTTAGGTACATTCAATTCCAAAGGGTGAAAATTAAACGAAAGAAAACAAGCTAATCACGATCGGCAGACATCTATCGCGAAGCGTATGGCTTTTATTTTCTTTTCTATAAAACACTTTCCTTCAATTCTTTGTATCAGCAAATTTGGGTGAAGTCACTTGTGTAAAAAATTTCACTTCCATACAAAATCACGCACATATATGGCATTACTTTGTTAGATTTTATTTAGAATAGATTTAATTTATACTTCACGTATTTAATTTGACGCGGAAAATCGTCAATGAAGAAGGCGTAAAGCTTTCGATAGTTTAAGCGTGATAACTAAATTTTAGCGGTGCACCGACTTGACGGGGAAAAGCCGGATAAAGGAGAACGTTCGCAACGTGGGACGAAGAGGACGTGTTTTTACAAAGACTCACCCCAAAAAGTGACCGCCGTTGTGGGACAAACTGTTGTGCTGTTGTGCCGTGTTAAAAACTTGGGGAACAGAACTGTGAGTTTTACCATCCCTTGGAATAATAGTGCCGCCTAGCACGTTTCGTAATTACATTAGAAACTTCCGAAACGAGTAGAATAGGGGGGAAACAGTGTTACTTCACGGGTGTCCATTCAATTAGCCTTTCTTTCTATTACATTTCGTCGCTTATATTTCGCGAAATACACATTTTCTTCAACTAATCAAAGAAACACGAAAAGGAAACTGTTGTTAAAGTTAACAAGCAAGTTCTCGCTGCGTATGTGTAGCATGCCGGTCATTGCAAATACATATTTCTCTAAATCTGTAAAATTCGGATCGCGAGGCAACTGATAGATCACCTCCTAATTATAAATACAACAGGAATAGTACTTGAACTTTACGGCACGATATTCCGATAAATATTCTACCTTTAATAATCGTGTGTATTTGTTTTAAGCTCTTTACAACACGAACTCCTATAATCATAATTGCATCGTAGCCGAGAAATTTTTTAATAAAATCTCTGGAAAGAAGGGGGATGAAAATCAGGAATTATGAAACGCGATACACCAGGCTACTGCTTGTTTCTCTATTTAAATGTTAAACTTCCCGATAATCACTATGAAAAAAATTGAAAAAAAGGTTGCTCTCTCGGAATTCAGGATTTCGTATTCTTTACGACGAAGAGGTATTTCATCTGTTCTTTCTCTTCCAATTAAAGTTTCTTCGTTTGGATCAATGCGGTTCGATAGAACGAAGAAGCACACGTTTGTGTGCGTGTTTCGTCGGTAGAGATATGCAAGGGGGCCAATTATTGGAAGTATTTCGTGTCTCAATTGAAATTTGTCTCAGGTGTCTTGGATTCGAAAAAGGGACCTACACATCTTAACATCAATGTCGGTGACTTATACGAGCGACGGAAGATTTACGATAGTCGGCAATTCGGAGCACGACGACTGGAATTTGCAAATAGATTATGTCCAACCACGGGATGCTGGCATTTACGAGTGTCAAGTTAATACAGAACCCAAGATATATAGGGCGGTCACTTTGAAAGTTCTGGGTGAGTTTCCGTCGCTTCGGACTGCCCCGGTTCCGATGTCGCAAATTTACGTTAATTTTTCTGGGGAAGATATTCTCTTTGGGACTGTCGTCGCTTCAATGAGCAGAGAATTTAGGATTCGTTTACGTTTATCGCCGGGCAAAACTTTTCAAGGGGGTAAGGGAAACGAGGTCCGTCTACATCGCGTAATATTCAACGACTCGATTCGCTATTTCGTTTGATCGCACCTGATCGAAAGTCAACTCGGTTAACCGGTTAAGCATGAAAATTTCTCCCCGTTGCAAGTATTATCCTTATCAATGTGTTCCTTGCACTCATGCGCCAACTATTCCGGGATCTTTTGCTTCGTCTTCCAGTTCTTCTACTTGTCGGCTAAAATAATTAAGTATCTATGAATAAATTTCGCCTAGGCGGACGCATCTTTTATGCATGCACGTTGCTAACTTCGAGCGTGAGCTACGTATTACATGAATGCACTTTCAAACTGAAACGCCGGTAATCTACGCGCGAGTTAGGGTGTAGCAAATGCTTTTACTTACCGTGCATCTCGCTGTTATTTGATTTTCAGCCTCCATTTTCCACGTTTCTTTTTTATTTCGTTGTGATACCAGATGTACAGGCAAAGATCACCGGCCCCGGGGAAGTGTACGTGAAGAGGGGCAGCACGATCAGTTTAACTTGCATCGTGGACGTGCAGGATATTCCTCCGAGCAACGTGACTTGGTACCATGCCGGTGCTGTGATCGATTTCGATGGTCCAAGGTGCGTCGGAATCTCCCTAATCTTTATTCTTTCCATTTATCGCCTGCGCGTGAAAAAATCAACGATTAAAAGGTAAAAAAATATCGCGGTTCCACAATTTTCGAAAAATGTCGCGAGTCGCCGCATAGTTTTGCAAAAGAAAAGAAAAGAAAGTACGTAACAATATTTTTACGTTCGATAGGGGTGGCGTTTCTCTGGAAACGGAGAAAGGTAAAAATGGCACCACTAGCAAACTGCTAATAACGCGTGCCCTGCTCAACGACAGCGGCAATTACACGTGCGTTTCGAGCAAAGTTGCACCGGCGAGTGTGATGGTTCACGTGTTGAACGGTGAGGATAAAACACGATCGCCTGTGTCGCGAAGAAAAGATTTTCCTCTGGAGAAAGCTGCTTTATTCCATCAACCCCTCGAGATTCCGGCGAAGCATCAAAGCGACGTTTAGATACTTTAAGAACATCTCGCGAGAGACTCTTGTCGAAAGGTTTACCGGCGGAAATTTCGCCGGAGTACTTTCGATCGCCTCGTTGCATGTCAAAGTTCGACGCGAACGAGTGCATAATTATGCGACGGGCGGGGAAAAATAAAACAGAGACGAGGAAAATGCTAGGGAAGTCGAAAGTGGAGAGTTTGCGAATTTGAAAAAAATGTTGCAAAATGCGTGATCCCTTCGAAATTTCTCCGCTGACGATTGGTTCAGCTATGCGGAACTAGTTGCTATTTACACATTAAACCGTGACGAGCAAATTTGGAAACGCATGCGGGGATTGCGGCGAACGACAAAACAATCGCGAATTGAAATTGAACCGCGGACACTTGTGCCGTTATGCAAATCTGGCTCGCAGCTGATGTCTTCGCGGCACTCTCGAAATTCCCTTTCCTTTTAGCGTTTCAATTGTTTCCACGGGCACGATAAATTGGACCACGGGCGGGCTTACTTTCCAGGTGAACATCCCGCGGCGATGCAGCACGGCGGCACCGGTAACATCAACAAGAGGGCGATTTTATTCAGTCTGGTCCTTCTAGTGGACACGATACTTCGGTGAGCAACGTTCACACCTGCACCTGTTCCGTTACGGCGCCGTTTGTTCACCGGCGCCCTCCTCCGACCGACGCACACCGAGGACAGAGAAACGGATGTGGGATTTATGAGCGTCTACGTGTATAACGCGAACTGAATTTTCTATGAATCGGGATCCCGGTGAAATCCGGTGCTGAAATATTGTACTATCGAAGGACGAACACGTTACGTCGCGTTGCGAAGCGATTTTCAACACTCGTCGTGTTCCAATCTTCTCGTTAAATCTGACTGTAACGATTCCTGTAGAATAATAATAAATATTTTGCGGCTCGTCTGTGTACACGAAAAAACAGGTCTACCAAAGCGTTTTTACTCGACAGTTACAATATATCGATTAATACACGATCACTCCTATTATTCGTTCGTCGATATTTCCTTCCAATTTGGCAAGTTAAATAGACCGTATCGCTTGTTTTCTTTTCAGTGGCAAGCGCTCGTCGATTTTCCAGTTAATTTTCGTGCTACGCTAACGTATCGCCGCGGACCCGGTTTAGTGGTATTAAATCTGGACCACGTTTTCCAATAATGGAATGGTCAGTTCTGAAGTCCGGATACGCGTACGGAGAGGAGGCACATGTCCCACGAGAGTACTGCGAACGTTGCTGGTCTCATTTTATGGAAATCACTCTCAGAAGCATCTGTTGGACGAGGAACTACGGCCGATGCAAATTCATGGGAAATCGGACGATCCTGCTGGTCTTCTTGCCAGCGATGCGTGCCACTCGCTGACCACAATTGCCAGAATTTCCAGGCGGAAGTTACTTACGGTTAGCGAGAACATCGACGTTGCTGTCACTTGTCACTTTCCAGCGTGACACCTCCAAGTTTGGGTTCTTGAACAAGTTCAAAGATTCGTTGGCTCTCGCCACAATTAAACCCTTTGAAGTCGATCAAGCTTTGGTAGAACGAAATAAGCAAGATCTTTAATCCTTCCTGGACTCTATCCTGTTTGCCCAAGATTTTCATGCGAAGCTAATGTGCTCTGTGCGAATACTTTTCTGGCCCACTGTGTCGTCGATACCATGATTAACTTGTCGTTTATCTAAGTAATGATTTTTCGATCGCTTCAACGCCGAGCTTAACGAGATTCTGAACACCGTTTGTTACACGAAAGTTAAACCCTCGCCAGATTTAGAACGGCATCCCTAAGGTCGCCAGACTAACATACTCTTAGCGAATTTGTTATACCAGACGATAGTCGTACGGTCTGCTGGTAAGTTTTAACGAGCTCGAAGAAGACGGCCGTAATTTTCGCAGCACCCCCTGCAACTTGTTCCCAACACGTCGGGGAGATTACGAATGAACTATCGTTTAATTTAAGCTATTCGTACAATTACGTCCCCGTGATACGCGACCAGCTTAGGCCGTCCTATTGAAACGTCCGTCTTTCCAGTCATTTATAACCATTTTTAGAGGGTTGTGCTTATTTTTCGGGATTCTCCTTCTCACATTCTTCTCGCATTGTCGAGCTTGGCATAGTTGTCATTGAAAATAGGACCAACGATGGGTGTCGCGCAAGGGAGAAGAATGCAAGGTGAATTATACGAGAAATGCACTGTACACGCAAATATCGACTTTATCGAGAAGACCGGCGCCGTTCGAACTCGTATAACCAGGGGCCGTCTCTTTTCTTGGAGAGAAGCTCGCAATAAAGGCGACTGGCATAGATCAACGATGAACTTTGCCGATGAAAAATCCAAGTTTCCAAGCACCCCTTCCTATTTGTTTACGTATCGTGCTGCATACGAATCGATAGATTTGCTTTTTCAAATTGCATGTATACACGTGGATGTAATTTCCGGAGTAACTTGTCGCATGACTTTCTTTGCCGCGGAACTTCTTGTACGAGATACAAGTTAATAGTTGCTGTTTGTTGCATAGCTACGTCGGAACGTGAATCGCAGCCGGTGCTGCAAAATTGAATTTAGGCATTAGAAGATTGTACTGGCGGCGCGGACGACTCCGTTGCCGCGCAAGGATGAAATTTTTAGCGCACGAGGTTCCTCCAGTCGCTGTTCCAGTCGATTTCCATTATCGTTTTTATACCTCGTTGCAATTCTCTCGATTACTCGCCGGCGTTCTTTTGTTCGGAAACGCGGACCGAACGTTTAGAGCGTGGCAGATAATATTATCAGGGTTGGAACGATATCCCGAAATTATGAATCAACGGGTTAGCAAGACGAACGTCGACGTTCAAACGTCGAAGCTACGTTCCACAATGAATTTACGCAGAGGCAGCATGAGACAAGTGCATTTCACCGAGGTAAACGCTTGGCTTTGCCCAACAGTTTGAAACCCGAACGCGTTAGGTTAACCCGATCGCGCCGCAAGTATAATTGAAATAATCCGTGTCGCTTCAGGGTAGAAAGGCGGCGCTGAACAGAATGTCTCGCGTCAGTTCCGGAAGCCGCGTGTTTTTTCATAAACGCGGGGACCGAGGCAAGGTGCGTAAACGTGAAATACTTTTGACCCCGTTCGTGGAAATATGTTGCGATATATTAATCGCAGATTAATGGATACGATGTTTCGATAAAATAAGCGCAGGTTCCCAAGTACCAAAACACCTATCGGCTCGAATCGTTTCGCAGCTTGGATGTCGAGGTAATCGATAAATTAGTGATGGACACGATGGAGAGTAAGCTATCGGGGGTGACGGCGTACCATCCGAATCAAATGGCGAAATTGTGCCTCGAGATTGGATCCGACTTGCAGAAGGCAATCTGCAAAAAGGATTACGATAGGTACTAACGCACGACGAGTTCACGACGTTCGCACTTTCTGCCGGGAACTCTCAAACTGGCTCTTCCCGAAACATCCTTTCCAGCTGCTTTTGCTAAGAATCGCTACTCGTGTTTTCTCGCTTGAAGTTCGACGACAGAAACCCGGCTTGAGAGTGTCGCCGTGGCCGGTCCATTCTATGCGACCAGACACGGACGAATATCGTAACGCTCGTTCTTCTTGTTTGCAAGGTACAAATTGGTCACGCAGGTGACTATAGTTCAACGCAACGATCAAGCCATCCACGCGGGCTTTCAGAGCCTCTGGGACGTGGAGCGGGACAATTATTCGTACTACGTTTTCGAAAACAACCACATCTACGCGTGGTGTTGCGTGTTCGGCATTTACTATGAGTGAAACTCGCGAGGAGGAAGCGCGTTCGCCATAGCCCCCGATATTTCGTTACGATTCTAAACCGGTCTCTGCTCCTCTCCGTGTAATACCCTCCACGCGCTAAGTATCCCCCGATATCGGCGGATAATTACGGAAATTGTATAATCCCGGCCCCAAAATTTCCATCGGCGTCAGACTTCGCGAGCACCTGAGACTCGAGTGCGCGGACGGGGATCGCGAGACGATCCCCAGAGTTGTATCGGATTGGGAAAATACAGAGTTAACAAGCGCTGTTGCAAACGGTCGATCGAATTGTTTGAAACGATGGCCGGACGGAGTTCCGATCGATTATGAAGTAACCGCGCGGTATTAATATTTATTAGATTCGCAACTCCGGCGCTTTCTCTCTCCCCATCGGCCACACCCGGATCGCACCGTTCCCGTCCAGTTTTTCACGATGATTTATCGGAGAACTTTCGGTCGGCTCGTTTACTCGTCGTCGGAATAATAGCCGGCGATTCAAAGTTTCGGCCGCGCATCCGACATTTTTATAGATAGTCGCGGACTTATTGGAACACTGCGACCGACCAGTTTCAGTTCTGCTCGTCCCTCGACAAAGAAGGAACGAGGATTACGGTTTTCTTGCAAAACCGAAGTACCGATTTTCATCGATTATCCATTGACAACGAATTTCCCGGGCAAGCAGACGCTTCTGGCGCTCCACAAACGAAGACTGCCTGGAATCGACGATTAATCGATTAAACGCGCAAGTTTATTCAGTCTGCGACACTCGCGTTTGTACTGTATCGCGATCGACGTTTCTTCTACGCGAACGTAGTGTCGAGGTAGTTTAACGAAACGTGTCGAATATCCGAATGTTCCTAAAACTCGCCGAGATCCATGACGTCGCCTTCCAAGCGTGTAGATTTTTCGATAATGCGATAAAAGATATACAAGCGACGCCTTAATGACCCGGCTGGAAATTACGGGAAATGTGTGGCGCGTCGCTCGTTAAATTAACGGTCCAATTTCACCGTCGCGCAACGCGACACCCGGGCTTGTTGCAAAAGGCGTGGAAAATCGAAGCAAATATTTGCGGCTCGTTCACCAGCCGATTCGCTGTCAAATTTCGGGCCCCGTTTTCCCTTGTCCGACCCGCCCGATTAATTAGTCGAACCGCGGGGCACGATTTTGGGTCAATTCTTTCTTTGGTTCCACAAGTCAGCGAGAGAGGAAGAGATGGAGATGAAGGGCGCGTAGGGAGAGGCCGAGGAAGAGGGATACCCACGCTGCAGCTAAGATTTATTCGGTTGCATCTAGTCGGGGTTAAATTGCTTTTCCCCGCGATGCTGTTTTAGAAACAAGGAAGGAAAAAAAAAACAAAAGATATATTCGCAGGCCAGTTCGTTTCATTTACGGTGAACGCGGCCGTTCTTTTCGTTCCGCCACTGAAAACCTGCCGATTCGTGCCAGCCGTTCGGCGTATTGCGGCAGGATCGCGAGCGTGAAGTCAATAAAAAAAGGAAAAAGAAAAAGGAACGACGCGAGTATCGGGCGTGTTTCGACGCATGGAAGATCCACCTGGTGTAACCTGTAAGGCAGGGATTCGCATTCATCGAGGAAGCGGGGTCACGATCGAGGAGGAAGCAGAGCGTCGACCGTGAAAGGAAGGGTGAATTCCGCTCTGGCTTTTCGACGGGAAAAGTTGATCGACGTCAGGTAGCGGGACAATCTATCACCGGACTAGTTCTGTTACTGGCTTCGACGTAAAATCAATGCCGATCCTCATTTCCATGTAAATTATCCCTGACGTAGGTCGCTGTCGAAAGCGGCGAGCCGGGAGGCTGCGTTACGCGCGCGCGTTCATTTTTCCGCGCCGCGGAGAAACTTTTGTTCCTTGTAATCGGATCGTCGTGTCACGGCTCAACGAAAACGCAATTAAACTTTTCTGATTTGAAAAACTTCTTTGAATCACGGTACCCTGTTTACCCTTTTCTTTCTCCAATCTGCCCGTGCGCCGGTACACGCGAATCTTCTAATTGTCGCGTCCCGAATCGAGGCGCAACATAATTAACAACGAAAATCGCCGCAGTATCATTGGATTATCCGGTTCTCGGTTGCGACCAAAGGGACGAGGGATTACGTTTCACCGTGGAGTTCAAGGGTTCGCTTCGACATGGAATCGTTTCAGGATTGCAGCGTAGACGCGGGATTCGAATTAATTTAATTAAAAAATGGAAATTTCAATTAGAACAGATCGTTATTACGGGAAGAATTAATGAACGAAGCAGCCAGATTCGAGATGCATATGATCGATCGTTATTTTGCTCAATACCTGATCTCCATCGATGTTATAATTATTGTGATCATTTGCAGGAGAACCAAGTGCGAGCCGAACGAGATTATCGAGTACTAATTGCGCCGATTACCATTTCATGTTCAAATCCTGATTCGTATTAATTAATTTCCAATTTTTTAATCATCGTATCATGCGTCACGTCCTCATTTGTTTCTTTTCGAAGAAAGCCGGCGGTATAAAGCATCTCTCGCAGACCGTCTACCGAATAATTCATACATACGTGATAAATTAATCGCAGTGAAATGCTTAATTAATAAACAACACGTATAAACATTTTTACCACGCGCGGTATAATAAATAATCACTTATATGAAACCATACCACATCAAATTGGGTATGGGCAGATAAATAGAATAAAACTAAATAAAACGAAGCAGTCGTAAAAGTTCATATTTTATTCCTCCGACTATATTTCTTTTGCCTTGAAAACACGTATTTCCTAATGAAGCCGGGGCAAAATTGGGCACAAAATTAGCCACCCAATAGATGGCGTCACGTACAGTATGTACCGACAATACGTCGAACATACGCGTTTCAATTATCGAATGTTTCGCAAGCAAAGAATACGCACACTGAGAAATAAAATATGAACTTTTACGATTGTTTCTTGCAATTTAGGCCCCAAGCCTTCTATCCATACAAATTTTATGGGGTTTTGTTTCATATAAGCGATTGTTCCATTTATGGATACAAACTATATATGGAACACCGAGGCAAAACAATAAACAAAATGGAATTCAGCAAAAAATTGAGCCTGGCTATTGTTAAAACAATGGCGTGGCTGAACAATTGGTTGCACTCGGTTTTATTAACAGACAAAGAATTGCAAACGAATAGTGATTTTGAATATGTTTATTTGTTACTTTTTTGATGCCATTGTTTGAGCAAAACTTGTATACTGTAGTGAATACTGGCCCTGGCAGGGTATCTACGGGGAAACGAGAGTGGAAATGGGGCTACGTTTTCGATAAAACTAGCTTTTCGTTCCCGGATGATCGTTCACCATTATGACAGGATTGTCGGTCGCATTGCTTCGATTTCGTGTTGGACAACGACAACGCGGGTTGTCTTCGCCGAAATGGAAAATCCGCAACCGATTGATCACCTTTTATCCCCGCTGCGCGGCAGAATCAACGCCAGCTTGTTGCAATCCCATAGGTAAGATCCGACACAGGGTCGCTTGTTTTGCAAACGAAAGCATTTATCATTCTGTCTATTCTATTTCCTCGCGAATAAAACTCGGGCAGACAGAATAGTCGATGTTTCCGCATCGCGGGTCAATATTGAAACGAACCGTGTTTGCCATTGTAAACTTTGTTGAAGAACTGCAACCTTGCTCACATCGGTGCAGAAAAAAGGATTTTGAAATGCCATGCAACGCGACAGGATACAAATTGAGGATGAAGAACCGAGGGCAAGCGAATCGTAACAAATATCGTTCCAATGAAATTCGAGCAGCGCCCTCAAGGTTTCGACGCAAATGTCCATCTTAATTGGGTAAAATTGGTTCCCGGCATTGTCGCGGATAATTGGCGATGCGCGAGAAGCGAGATCAACTGCTGATATATCGCGGCACCCTTCCACTTTCAATTTGTCCCGCACGAAATGCCGTCATTTATCTTTATTTCCCTTAAAGCTAAGCCCCCAACTTACGGCCTTATCAGTCACGGCACGCAAGCTCAGTTTTTCTCAGGAAGCTGCGCTCCCTCTCCACGCGGGAATGCAATTTCAACAACAATCAGCTGCTATCGTATCGCGGGCAGATTAAAAAAAAACATATTGTACTGCGTTAATGGGAATGCCAGAGATTGATATAGCCCGGCAATTTCCCTTTTCAAATTGCTCGCCACGACTTTTCTGTTCGCGTAGTTTTAATGAACCCCAGGCCCGACGTTTTGCTTTACACTCCGAAAACTTTTCCACGATCATTAGGTACAAGCCAGGGGAAAGGCGATAAGTATATATATATATATATAGCTTTTGCGGCTGTCGGCGTCAACCTGGAGAGTTTCATCGAAAATCCCTGCCACCTTTCCTCGCGTTGCTTCCCGCGAACGACCCACCGTTCCGTTGTGCCTGCTGTAACGATCAATTAAAAGCGTTTCAGGGTGGCTCTTCGGAATCGCTTTATTATCTGGTATCTCCGAAAGGGATATACCGGCTTAGCCCTCCTCGACGACGACGCGAAAGGATCGAACCGGAGCATTATTCGCGTTTATTTCGCGGGGTTTATAGATCGCACTGAATGCTCCTGCTGTCGTTTACCAAGCTTTATCGACCGCCTTAATTTCACGTATCGACAGTCGCTTTCGGATTCATTGAGACTTACGAGCGGTCGCGTTACACCGGACAGCAATTTTTCTTTTCTATCTTTCCGCATTTTCGAAATGGAGAAGGGCCGCGATTTGCCCGCTGATAACGGCGGTTCGAGATAACGAATAATAATTTAATGCAGGGTGCACGGGACGCTGGCGTGTCCCAAACATCGCGGTTCCAACTTTCAAGCGGGGTTCCACGATCTGTTTAGTATTGTGCTCGGCCGAACGTTACGGCGATTTAATCGTAATTCTGCGCGTCCAACGATTACTTCGATTTTGCGGCGAGCAGCGCGAAATATTAAACACGCGCGATGCTAACGTATATGTAATATGTATTTAACGGTAATTTCCAGAGACGTCGTTTGCTGGTTTGCCGGAACGGAACCTAGTTAGTCGATTGTAATCCAAATGTTGCGGGCCGATATTGCGGTGACTGTTCGCCAGCGAATCGAAATTGTCAAAAACCGCATCTCGCCGCTCGGTTCACCTTAAATTGGGTTAAATACGGCTGGCGAACGAAGTTTATCGGGTGAAGTCGCGACGGGGAATTTGATTTCGCGTATAGTGGTTTTTCCCCTGGCATCCGCCACCCATTATTTTTCGAACGCTGAAATTGTTTAAAGTCCGTAGCTCCGAGCGACGCGTAACACAGCCGACTTAAAAAGACGTTTACGGGGGATCGTTCCTCGTATCTTTCATTATCAACGTGTTCCTCTGTCCTGTTGCAATAAATTCGAGCATTTTAGTATGGACCGGTGCGTCGTTAATTCTTTCGCAGATACGTTTAACAGCTTTCCACCTAATTTCGTTCGTTCGACGCGAGTCGTCGAGCTTTAAAACGCGACGATTGCACGCTGAGTGCCACTGATTCGTCGGCGATCGTTGAACGAGCCGGCGCATTCCGATTTCGAATAAACGCTGGTTAAAGTTAAACGGCGCTAATTACATCGAGGCTGCGAACGGTATCTATTTTAATTGTGAAATTATTGCAAAACATCGAGTAAAGCCAAATATCCATCTGCCTCGGCGAGATCCGCCGAAACATTACGAAAAGCGCCATAGAATGCGTTTCTCTCTAGGATGAATTTTTCGCGAGAAATTTTAATAATTCAGAGGCCGCTGTAGTTCCCCTTGTCGCGAGGAAAGGCAGATTTTGCTGTCTAATTTCTTTTTGCTGCCAGAAAGAAATGCGGTCTAAATAAGTAAAAACCCGAAAGCGTGCACGTCGGATAATTTATTTCTATTCTCCCCGCCGTCTTTAAGCTTCTTTGCCAGTACGTCATATTCCCTGTTCTCGAGAGCTTTTCTCTGCAGTTGCGCGTATCACGCGCGATGGGGGAACGTTTCGCGAGAAATTCTATCGGCGATTCGGACGATAAGTAGACCGCGCGGAAAGAACGGAGGGACATAAAATTAAGAGAGGAAGCGGATGGGGAGAAAGACGAAAAGCTTCGGGGGGAAGTTGTGCTCGATAGATACGAGAACGTATGTATCTAGGGGGCAGGTGGAAAAACGGGCGGACCGGTTTCTGATGGCTAAAGTTCCTCGCGACGTTGAAGTCGTAAGTTCTGAAGGAAATTGCAGCGGTACGGGAAGGAGAACGGCAGGAACAGAGAGGAAGAGTGCATCGCGTAATCGTGCAGGAGAATATTAAAGGGATAAAAACCGAGTTCGGCTTGGATGGCTAATTTGCCAGATACTCGGGTGCCGTGTACAGCTTCGCGGACGGCTATATAATAAAGAAGATATTACGCGCGAGACGTGTACAGGACTGCAAAGATGCAACACAGACGTGGTATTTCTTCGCGGGAGGTTCGGTAGAACGGAGGGTAGCTCGACGCGAAAAAGAGGTTCATCAGGCGCAAGAAATTCCATCGCCCCTTTACGTGGAGCATCGCGTTAAGGTTTTCTCCGAGTAAGCTCAACGCCGTTGACCCATATAGCGATATGCATTACCGATATCTGACGTTACTTCTATGTACCTTAACGAATTCGACGAGCATCCGTTAGGCTGTACACTGTTCGAGCTCAAACTCGACCATCAACGCTCTTCGATGCGCACCCATTCACTGAAATCGCAACAGATAAGAGTTAATCGTCGTGGTAATTCCACCGATTAAATATCACGCGGATACATATGCTGGTGTTTCTTTTAAAGCTTTGGAGAGCAGGCTTCGCGTCATTTTTCCCTCGCGTCCCGATTACAGAATTATCGATTTTCCACGAGAGTTCCCCGTCGACGCGCAATTAATCGAGCCCTCGATATTTTATATTAAATATGGAAAGTATAAAAATCATCGGCTGGTTGTTCCACGGCCTTATCGAACGCAGCCCAAGGCGGCTAGCGACGATACCTGTAGCGTTCCTTCGCGAGAATTCTTTCTCGAAAATTTCTCGAGAAGCACTGTAATTGCTTATTTTTCAATTCTCGAGAAACGACAAATATCGAGAAATCGGGGGCACTAGATATCTGGCAATCGATCGCACGGATATTAAGTAGATCGATACTTGAGGCTATCTTATGTCGAATCCCGAAGGTGTCGAGATACTTTGTAAAAGCGTTCAACGCGAACACGAACAACGACTTACGTGTACGAGTGTCAAGAGTTAAATGTCACACGAACGCGACGAAAGTGTGGATAAATGAATGGGCAATACGAGGAAATAATTTGCAGTGCTTGAACAACGCGTCGTTGGGCGACGCGTTTCGTTAAACAAAGAAACGCTCCAAAGACTATGGGAAAGCTTTTGTTCGAAAATCCCGAGAAACTCGTGAAGAAAATTCTGTATTCGTGCGGCAACGCTGCTCCCATCGTTGCGCTAAAAAATATTTGCTCCGTTCACGATGGAACGAGCCCGTATAGATCAAAAGTTGTATGGTGGTGAATGGAGTAACTTTTGATAATTTATATCCGGACCGGGCTTGTGGAAATCTTGCCGGAAGTTTTCTCCTTTATTTCGGGTATATTTGCAGCTACCATTACCATGCCCCCGCGAAAATCTGTAACCTCCAGTCTTCGAGTAGGTCACGGGGCTCGGTAATTTTCTATATCGCTAATGTCTGACGAACGTCTGACGAACGAACCGGCAACGAAGTTCGTCAGGTGTCTTCAGATTTGGAAACGTCCCTTGGACGGCTATACATAATGCAGGAAGGAAGTTTGAAAATTTACGGGAGCCAGAGCGTCGTTCGTCAATGGAGGTGAGATCTCGTAAAGCCGGCTTTTCCAGGGGACCCATGGATTGGTCTGGAATGGCCGCAGGTCTGAACAATGATCGTAGGTGGCTGCAGGATCCCAGTGATCTCCAAGGACCAGTCTTCGCAGCAAAAGCGGCGAAAGAGAGAGAGAGAGAGGGGGGGGGAGGTGGTGGAACGTTTTCCAATATCCAATAAAGCTGAACCTCGACCTAACCCGGTGAATGTTTCGCTTGGATACGATTTAAAATGGCGTTGCAGAAACAAGCTGCTGTAAATAGGTAACTCGCAAAATGATGCGAGTTTCGACAATGGCTGAAATAGTACAATAGTCCCTCCAATTAATTGAAAAAGAAGAAGCACTGGTGGCACGATGAAATTGCGCACGGCAAGGTACACGTATATTGCGCCCGCTAGTGAATACGTGTTTAATTCAGAACTTTACCCGTTAAATTGACGTTATATGGAACATTCATTACCATCGTTGTTCGTTCCACCATTTTAATTATTCGTACAGCATCGAGTCTACGGTCCACTCGACTGTGCAATTTCATTTTACTGTCGGCCTTTGGAATTTTAGTGTCGCTAGAAACAGTCTCGCCATTTTAATTTCAAGGTGTCTGCGGGTATTCGTTTTCCTACGAAGACGTCGAGCTTTTTGATGAATTGTTGCAGCGTCTCCGTTAAACAGTTCGCCGAACAATTATTTTCACCGTTGAACGTTCGCTTGTCTACGATTGCCAGGTCATTTCTGCGGGACCTCCAATTTTCTAGACGCGTCCGGTTGAAATTACGCTGCGCTGTACAACCGGACACGATGGTAAAGGAGGTAGCTGACATCCAGGCAGAAGAGTGTCCGAACGTGGACGGAATCGCAAGAGAGGTTCACTCGTCCTCGACCCTTTACATTCACATTCCATTCGTCACGCGGCTGTGGGTGTATTTGGAAAGGGTTCTGCCCCCCTTTGTCGCAACCACCACTTCAATTACACCTGCGCTAACAGTCGCTTTTTTCCGCTTCGCGAATTCGCACTGCGAGCGTTGATTCGCGTCGCGCGCACGCTGCTGCACGCTTGCAATATTTGCCGTGCCATTGTTTGCCATTACTTCGGCATGCGGCTACGGAAATACGATGCCAACAGGGCTTACTTTCAATGTGCACGCGGTTTTATCGGGCCAACCAGAAAACGTACCGGGATATATGTTTCAACGTTCGCGTTAATGATTCCAGCAAGGCTCGACGCTTTAAAATATCTTTATCCAAAGAATTTTCCGCACGGAGAGGCAGGATCGTGAATTTATAATGCCTCGTCGAAGGAAATGTATCGAGGACACGTTGCACCGATGCTTTTGATCCGGTCGCAAGCAAGGGACGAACTCGAATCCACGAGATCCTTTCACTCCCGTAGTTCAGCTCCCGTATTTTCTGGTACGCGTGCATGGGACCGCTTGTCAGAAATAATTGCTTTCCATTTTCTAACGCAGAAGGGGACGATTCATGCAGTATTATTTCGTCGCTCTCCGTCGCACTGGAGCGACGAGTCCGACTCGTTTACGAGCGTGTGTATGTACAGGGAAGAACCTTGCTGTCATATCGCTCTCAGGCACGCGCAATGAAACAAGGCTGATTACTGGTTTCGACACGACGATTGTCGGGGCATAAGAATTCCACAAGAAAAGAAGCACGTGGACAACAGAAGGTACAGAACCGCCCGCATCTGAATGGAGGTTTGTTACGATTCAACGGGTATGCTTTGGCTTGAATTTTCTGGCCTGTCCCCTACGGTGCTTCCAATCGAATCGAGAGGAAAATGAAGCGGAAGTGGATACGATATTGGACAATCAACGGGGGACGATACGATTTGCGATGAAGCTCATTGCTATCTTCCCTCTCGAATTGCTGTCAATTCTGCGTGAAATCGGGCCACGTTGATGCTACTTAACAGGTGCACGATCAAAGGATTCATATATTTCACCATCCCGATGAAATTTTACCACCATATTCACCTGTTCTCAGTCTCAAAAAGAACCGAGATTTATTCGAGTTGAATGCAGAAAACAGTATATATCGCATAGCGCAGCTTCGATTAATCCGGTTTGAAAATGTCAGAAACAAATTTTGTTTAAGCAGGAAAAAAAAAAATGTTTGGAACCAATTATCGTTTTTCTCGCGGCATCGCTGTATATGTATACATATTACATATAAGTTCCAGCCGAAAGTTTGGGACGATTAGGCAATTTCGTGACGCGTATAAATTTTCGGACCAATTAACGACTACCGGTTAAATATTCAAGAACTTTCGCGCGCTAAATTATATCGAAATAAATTTAATTATATATTAATCCTCGCGGGTTCATATATTCCGCGAAGCGGGTCGAAATATTTGCAAACGTGATACAGGGGGGGGGGGCCGAAACGGTTTCGATTCGTGTCGCTTGAAAATCAACTTCTTGCGAGCTTGTTCTCGTCGAGTGGTTAGAAACAAATTTAAAAAGAAACCAACGACGAACGAGAATTTCTAACGAGTGCGCACGAAAATCGAACAAATTTGCCCGGTCTAGAAAGCCGTGCTTCTGCGCAGCAAGACCAAGAGGCCAGAACCAGCCGTCTATTTACAAAATCGTTCCATCCCGAGTGGAAACGATCGCTGGGCTCGCTGAGCGGTAGGAGCACCACACGTCCGAGCTATTTTTCTTTTTTTTTTTTATCGAATTTCTATCGATCGTGCGTTGTCCGTGCGGAGTACGTGACACGTATTGAACATCGTTGCTCCCGATGTATCGCATCGCGAGACATCGATCCGGTCTAAACACACACTGCCCGCTACCATAGGATCTCCATTGTATTCCTTTGCCATGCACCCCCTGACATCTTTCACACTTTTACGCGGCTATTGAATGCCTGTAGCCATTAGCCGGCAGGAACGTCGCGCTCTTGCTCCACCGGTGTCCCATTTAGCCGCGTGCTTCATTTTATCGCGGGGCGGTTTCGCTTCGAATAAAATTAAGCACACTCTGTATCACGGTCGTCGTTGAATACTGCAACGGTGGCTCGGTAAACGGCAGAACGTCAACTCGATCTGCAGGATCTTACGTCGATCTCGTTAACCCGAGCGCAACATATAATCACGTTATTTGGATTTCTCATGCGGGTCCCGATTGTACGTACGTCTCAGACCTTCCTGACTAGTTCGCGAAGCAGGACCAGCTACTCGAAAATTAAGCGATCCGCTGCAGACGGGGCCGTGTCGGCCACGGAATTTCAGAGACAGCGCTATTGCAACCGTTCCTCGATATTCTCTCCAGGGAAACGAGCACGTATTAATTCGCTGGAACACGCCGGAACTTTGACTTTGCACTACCGATCGGGCACTGATATTTGTAATAGTCTCGACGTCTCGTTCTCTCCCTCTTGCTCGCGTGTTTCGGTTCGACCAAAAGGGATAACGAGTTCGCCACTAATACCTGGAGGGAACTCGTTTGTCCGACCTGTGCGCACCACTCGAAGGAACCGTTCGAATCGATGTCACGAATATCGGTGATAATTTCAAAAAGTAAACTGGATGAAATCTTTATCGATCGAAGCAGTAATTGCGCGACAACTGTGAACTTTCAGCGCGTAGTGGATTTATGACGGTAGACGGTATTACATGACGGTTCACAGACGAATTACAGTGAAAATGGGATCCTTGAGCTGGCCGGGTATTCATCTAACCCTTTTCGGTCTGGCTAAAATTTTCAATCGCCGCGAACACTTGGCCTTCAACGCTTGCGGCGAAACCGTGAACGCGTCTTCTCGCAGGTCCGTCTCCATTCCGGCAGGCCTTTCGACCGGCTTCGCCAGGATTATTAACCTTGGTGAGGCTACGAAATTAAAGACCATGCATCCTGTCGCTCTAATGCTCCCGCTTAAGGCGGACAAATGGCCTGAAGGAGAATTAATTCACAGGGGGCGGTGCAACGTGGCAGTGGAAAAACGGCCGTTTAGTCGGACGCACCGGGTAATTGGCTAACGTAAAGAATTAGGTCCGCAAACTTATCTCACGGAGGCATGCTTGCCTGCTAATGAGGAAATTTCGAAGGAAATTTACATTTGTCGGCCGCGTGTCGGGGATATCCTAGTGGAAAATCCTCTTTGTTCGGATGTGGACGATTCACTGGTGAAACAGCGCGTTCCCGTTCGGCCGTTTAATCGTGGAAAACATCGTTTTAATTACTCTTCGTCGTTTCACGGTTCGCGAGACCGTGCTGACTCGAAATAGAAGAGGAATTAAAGCGTTTCGCGAAGCAGGGTCGTTTCAAATCCCTCCGAAAGTTCCCGGTTCCCGTTCGAGCGACTACGTTCGCCACGCCCATCCGTTCGCGAGCAACCGAATTTTCAACTTGCCCATTTTTCGTGTCGACTTCCTCAAGTTTTATTAGAAGCCCGGGCGTGATCCGCGCGACCGCGCCCGAGTGGTAAGTTTGCGGAGAGAAAGGTCGGTTGCGACGGAAAGAAAGAAAATCGGAGGATCTGCGTACCTACGGCTCTCAACGCGGCAGGCGAGACTTCCCCTGGCATCTTGTGCGGCGACATCCTTTCCCTTCTCTTCGGATACGCGATCTCCTGGATACGTCTGGTGATCTGGTAGGTGAGGGCGCTTTCCGGTACTTGGCCTATGTCTCTGACTTCCGGCGTCTCTTTCACCACAGGCGTCGATAAGTCCTCGATCCTTCGCATGTTGACCGGTCTCCATTTTTTCCTTTTACCCTGAAATTCATCCACTCCTTTTTATCGATCTCCGTCGCCGAAACGAAACTTTCCAGCGCGACGGACGCTCGGTTCTCTTTCTCTCTCGACCGTCTACTTTCGTGTCCCCGTTACGTTTTATCGACGTTCCGCCGGGAACACCGACGAATAATCTGTAGTCAATCGAGCGACCGGCATCCTGCATCGAGCGGGCCGAGTGCGTCGATCGACGAGCGTCGGCCCTTTCGTTTTCATCTCGTTTCGCCGATAAATGCGAGCTCAGAGACTCCCTTTATTCGGACAGATCATGTTCCTTTTTCCTCGATCGAGGTACTTGGGAAGGGTTACGTACTACGAATCTCGGCCGCGGCTGCATCTTTGGAGTGGACAGCCTATCCAGCGTCTCCATGTGAGCGTCCCATTCGTCCGCCTTGATGGCTCGTCGCAGTTTCGCCATTATCTTCTGCCTAGAACGAAACGATGGGAGAAATTCAAACGAGAATGGATAGAAATGTAAATTGAAAATGACGCGGTCGGCACGCGCAACGGGAGCAGTTCCCTTTTATTTAATCGCATCGGCGAGCGGACAGTTCGGGCTCGACGGCGGGAATAACGGGAAACGAAGGAGTAAGAGTAAGGAGAAGCGGTGTTGGAGCGGCGAGGACGAGGAAGCGGCATGCGCTTCCGTTTGTTTGGGGAATGCCGAGCCACCCTTGGGCACAATTAATAATTACATTTAGGGCACTCGTGTCTGCTAACTGTTCGGGAGTTGCGAACCAAGTTTAATAGTAACGTTGGCTATCCGGGAAAGTCGCCACGGGAAGTGGAAAGCCAATATCTCGTTCTCGTTGAGTCGCACGAAATTCCGTGGAAAAAGGTAAATCGCGTGTCTCGCCAACCGTTTCCCGCTGTCCTATTAAGGATACTGAATGGCTCGCAACGAATTTTTTTCGCTCGTTCAAACGTTCAATTTGCCGCGTCTAATTTGAAGGAGAGAAGGAGCGGGCAGGGGGCCGGATCGAGTCAGGAGTGGATAATAGTCCACGAGCAGTCGCCGAGCGTCGCACTTTCGTTGGTCAAGGGAAAAGAAACGTTGCATCCGTTCGATATCCAAATCCGACTTTACGAGATTGCATCCGCTAGCGCGAAACGTTCGAAGGACAATCCGATTACGTTCGGTTCCTGCGACTGGTTCTCTCGATTTTATCCCGAAGATCGACGTTCTTCCGATCGTCGCCTAGAGTGTCCGGCCACACCGTGTCAACGAACAGGTGGAATCGTGTACGCCATTAGCGATTCCGTGCCTACTCACTTCTTCTTCATTTCTCGCTGCTGTCTGGCGATACAGAAAAATCGATATCTCCGGTACCGGGAGTTCTGAACCTTCCACAGGGTTTCCGCTATGGTGCCGCTGGTCGGGAACTTCATGTTCGCCAGCAGCAATCTGATCGGGCAATAGGAACGAGCAATTCGTTAATTCTCTTCGAAGGCGCAGCTTGCCTCGTAGAAAGATCACCTCTTTGGGGGCAGCGCCAAGTCGACGATACGTTTAGTTGTTTTCGCTGCGAGGGTTTTCGGGTGGATTCGCGGGTACGACGACGGTGCTTTTCTGCGAACAAACGGAACACGTTCACGAAGTCCGCGCTGCGTACTATACTGTTGCACGATGATACACGAAAGTGGAGTTACTTACTCGGGGTCGTATTTCTTGCTCACGCATCTTGGTCTCGACATAATTTTGATTCTCTTCGATGCACGCGCCTTCAACGCAGCCCGGCGAATGCCAAACGGATCCGTCTGATACGAGAACGAATAAGGTGAAGCGACTCCGTGAAATTGGAAGAATGCGTACGCGAAACGTTAACCGGAGACATCGGTTACCAAAACATTGATGTTTTTTCTCTGAAGCCTCCTCCAGTTGGGCCGTGCCAACAGAGAGATGTACTGCTTGCCGGACAAATGTCCCATGGCATATTTAATCGTGTCTTTCAACATGCTTGCGACTCTCCAACGTTCCTCTTGTCGATTCGCTGTGTCGCTTCCTCGGACCACGAACACGAACGGTTGGCCCCGATTCCGATTTTCCGATCGACTAAACCTCTCGCACCTCTTCGCCGCAAATTTTATTTATCGAATGCTTATATATCGAGGTGCAGCGGCGTGTTGCAGGTTGTTTAATAAATTGAAATTTAATTAAACCAACGCCCCAGCGATGCATAAATATATATACATTGAGAAACGAAGGAGACGAGAAAGAGAAATTGTACGCGGAATCCGGCCACCGTCGTAATTTATCAGCGCGAAACTTTCTTCCTGGCTAACCCTTAATTTGGACGCGTCGGCTCTGACTGAGAATCGCGTTCGAAATTCGCGGACGTCGCGAGGCCGGGAACAAAAGAAAGATGACAGTTAATCCGGTCGCGTTTTCATCAACGCTTCGATGCTATTGATGTGCAATGTACACTGCGCGCGACGTACAAAGGGATTCGTTTTGCAAATTGCTTTTTCGCGGAATGGGCATACGTTTGAAATTCGATTACGAATTTCGGCCGATAGAACGAGGAAAGAAGCAAACTCGCAAAACGCGATATCGCGGTGGAAAAATTGGTATGCGAGTAAAGGGCAAAGAGTGTTGAAATAAAAGAAAACGGCGTAATGGGGATTGATGTTAATGCGTTCTTTATACAGCGGTGAATTTTGCCTGGCACACTGCGACGTGGGCGTTTCCTTGCGAAGCTTATCGCTGGGAAAATTTATTTCGAACGATCCACGAGTATGTAGAACGCGGACGAGGAACAGAAAGCATAGGTGATTCTCCATTAATAACATTGACGCGCGGAATAAATAGAATATTCCATCGACGCGATGATCTATTATTCGGCGGGCAGAACTGCGGGTTCGTTTGTACATACATTCCTATATCCGAACATCGATCCCGTAATGATGGAAAGTACCAAAGACCCGGTTCGTTAAATTATCGAGTATTAAACGATCAATGCGATTTTTCGCGTCGCTCGAGAATGTACTGTGGGCAGTAAACGGATGGGAAAGGAGAGGCCGTTGAAGCGTCGAAAAACAAAGACAGAGTGGAAGTTTGATCGGTCGTCTAGGATCGTAGTACGGAGCAATTGTGAAATGGGGTTTCTCGATCGGGTCGATTGCACGGTGATTTCTCCGGATCGAGAATCGATAGCACGGGAACACAAGAAATATGAAAGTACAGCGGTAGATGTAATTTTGTGCTCGATTCGGTCTTATAGCATTACGGGCAAAAGCTCTCCCGATGAAGATCTCTTAAGGGACATCCGGCTGCTTTTATTCGTTTCCATCCGTCTACGAACATGGGCCACTCACGAATCGTCCCTTCTTTCCTTCCTTTTTCGTTTCGGCCACCCCCATCCCCCGCTTCCTTCTTCGCCCCTCGAAGAAGAGGGTATATACACTCTTCTTCCTCTTTCGCTTATCCTGTTCGCCTCTTTTTCCCGCCCACCTGTGCGCCGCGTCTCGTTCCATAACGCTCTCTTACTCTGTCAACCCCGCCTGGGAAATCTCGAATACGAGTCTGTTTACCTGGCACTTGAAATCCCGGTGGATATCAACGATAAGATTTTACTTCAACTTCACCCTTCCACGGCCTTCATCAACTGCTTTCTCGTTCCTTTCGACCAGCTCGGCCCCCGGATAAGCATTCCTGTGGCTTTAACGAGAGCTCGACGTATTTTGTATCGCGGGGAATATATGTTTAATATTGGACAATGAATTACAGCAGCAGTTCTTCCGGCGCTGCGAAGGCGTCGAAATTCTGTCGGGAAAAAGAGTTGGCTGCTAGTCCGACTCTGCGAACACGCGGAGGCGTTAATAAAAATTTCTCTTTCTTTCCGTGTCGACCCCACGGTATCTTTCCCCGTAATCCTTTTTCTTTCTTCGGGTTACGGAGATCCCTTTTGCTTTTATTCCGGGCCCCTTGAGCCTCCGAAGCTTCTGCTTCCAATGAACGACTGGCCGAGGAGGATCCGTTATATCTTACGTTCTAAAGGGGCTCATGTTTTTCTCGCGTTCCGCGGAGCGCAACAGAAAGGAACTGAGAAGAGTCTGCGGGTGAAGCTGTTGGATGAACGACGTTTTGAACGATCATTGTTGATTTAATTTCGTTGACGGCGCGTCGCCGGCAATTTTTCGCCCCGGAGCGTAAAGAGATCGAGGAACGTCGTACAGGGAGGCCTTGGACCGTAATCAAAATAGTTTGCATACACCGACACGCGATAATGTGCGGTCTGATAAGCCGGCGTTTCTAATTAAATTTTAATTACGGATCACGAGACAGGAGGGTATTGGCTTCGGCCATGGGAAGTCTCGTTATTAGCAGCCACTCTTCCGGAAATCATTGTTTCGTGCGTGCACCTGGAAATGGCTGCGATCCACCGACGATGTAAAGGCTGCTCAAGCTGCCGAACTATCCATGTCAATTTTAGAAAGGGTTTCGCATTAACTCACCCGACCGGCTGCTTTTTTAAAACAAATTCTTTTTCCGTGCGTAACACGTGCCGTTCGATTGGCAAACGGAAACAACGCTTCATTCGTTGCTGGTCCGGGCACAACGTAGGCCAAATGTTGCATAAACAGGCGCAACAAATGCGCCGCAGCTCGGGAAAATGGTAAATAGTACGCCAATTTGTCGTTTAACAACGGTTCCAAAATTTTTGCGAGGATGCTTCGAGCGCGCGTCCGCAATTCTTCCAACAATATTTATTGGCGCCGTTGGAATTTTCAACGTGGCTGAAACACCAAAGCGTTCTCGCTGCGTTTCGCGTTGGATAAGGAAGTTTCGTTATTATAGACCAGTCGGCAATATTCCGGGATCGACGAGCTAATCCGATTCTGGGATGAGAACGGTTTCCGTCTAGGGTGGAGATTTCTGTATCTGTATTCCCGTATCGTAGACGTAGAAGGTGTACAAGTGGATCGGCGTGAAGTGTTATCACGCCGAGCCACTGGGCGCTTATCTCCTTCCATTGAGATTGGTAGATGCACGGTTCCAATTGTCTGTAAATCTATTTCGACTGGATCTTCTTAAGCTTTCAGAGACGCAGGATTAGGAGTTATGAGCGCCGATTTGACAAGATAGGGGAGATTAGAATGTAAGTGCGTCTGAAACGATGGTAAGGTTGAATGAGGGCGCCGTCCAGTAGTTCAACCCGCGCAGAGTCGTACTACTTTCTAAGTATGTACATACATATCTCTCTTACGCTCCCCTTACGGTACGCCATTTAACTCCTCAGAAGTGGCGGATAAGCTTCGCGTTTTACCGTATACAGTATATGTATACGTATAATATTAAGTTCTGATGAACGTTCCGTGTCTCGTTGCAGGCGAAAGCAACAAAAGGGGAACGAAGATGTATGTATCTCGGACGTTTGTCGGCGATGTCGCGCGGTAAATAAATTGAAACTTCGACGACAAACTGTAAAGCGACGTCAGCGGAAATGGTATTTTATCTCCGACCGCACTGCTATCTTTGCTTCGACGAAACCATTGAACAACAGATATATTTCCGTATGTTTGATTGCACGTGAAACGCTTGCATCGTTATGCAATTTCGGTTTACAGTATCGAGCATTCCCGAACACTGCGTGCCGGTTATTCCGATGGTCTGCAATTAATACCTGTGTAGCCCGACACTTCTCCCCGTCTCTCTATTGTTTTACAATATTCGTTGGTCACTCGGAGGTTACCACCGAGCAACGATCAACATATCGAGAGACATAGCTGCAATATAGTCGAGTGGACGCGTTAACCGCGGAGGGCTAAATTATTCAGCACTTGATTCCTTCGACGTACGCCGTTTGAAGTGTTCTGAATGGCGCCTTTTAATTACAAATTCTGTCCTCGTTCCAAGCCGATCGAGCAGACAGAAGTCCTCGTTTCTCGAGTAGCCGAGCCATTTCGTGCCCGTGCAATTTACAAACGACACCGATCGTTAGCCGATCGGTAATTACGCGTTCACGCAATCGAACTCCGCAATAACTCTCGGGAGCACGTGCGATCGTTTCGTTTAATCTTGGGCTGCCTGCTGGAACAACGCGACTCTCGCTCGACTTGTCTTCGTAATTGCTTATGATCCGTAGTAACGGCCGTGCTTCTTGCTCACCTTCCGTCCTATCAACTCGACTTTTTTTGCCCGTTCGTTCCGCTTCGATTTTCCCCTCTGCGTCCCTGACACCGACTACCTATAAGGCGTCGTCCTATTTCTAGCGACGGCGACTTCACGGTCTCTGTTGCGAGGTTTCGAGCAATTTCGTTCTCGACAGGTTCCGCTCGTTCTCAACATTTTTTTCTAAGAGGGAAGAATCTGTCATCGAGGGCGGTCTGCGAGCTCGTTAAATCGTCCGACGGCCGTTGCCTGCAATTCGAAGTGGGGAACGATTTACCAAGTCTGCTGACTGTCATAATGAATTTCGAGGACGTCGGAGGTTCACGAATTGTGAAAGGCTCGGGGGCATGGAACGCGATACGGTATTATTAATCGTGCATCGTGTTTTAATATTGCTGAACGATCGAACGGGTCCCAAATTGATCAAAGCACACCCAAGTGCCTTTAAATGTCGATCAGCGGCGACGTTTCCCGGCAGCTCTGTTAAACGATATTAACCCCGAGAAAAGATATTATCTCCCGTTAAAACGATTCAGGCGAAGAAGATTTTTCTTCCATCTGGATTTCGCGTCAACATCTTCTCACAGACGCTATTATCCCGGTTTACGCATACACACGCGTCTTCTTATCCCTCTATTATAACTTCTCCATTCGCCTGCCTTTTCCTCGATTAATGGACCAAATGTCGTGATCGCGTACCAAGCGTTCCCTGGCTCTGTCAATCGGATGTGAAATATCTTCGATCGGAATACGTGACACGCATTAATGAATATCTACTGGCGCGTCTTTCAGTCCGCATTTATTTTTTTTTCCTGTTTGCCCATACGAAATACGACGACACGAAATGTGCGAAATTTCGCGTTGAAGATGTTTCGAGCACGGAGATTTTCCTCCTCCTTCTTTTTTTCCGCGGATATTTCACGATATTGACAGCGTGTTCTTTCCGAACTTTTTATTACTACGGTTAATGCGAAACAAGGGGAACAATATTGCGAGCCGTTGCGAGGAATTCGTAGAGTCCCCGAATCGAGGTATCGATTGATCGATCGTACGGTTCGTCCCGGGCACGAGCGTCTCTCAGGAAGTGGCAACGCGACGCGACGACTCTATTCAACAAGCAGGAAACGGGAGGGTGGAAACCCTGAGAGCAATTTTCCTGGGAAGACGTCGGCTCCCGAAAAAACGAAGGTATTTATTCGTGAAAATGTTGATCTTGATTTGCGTCGATTCTAATAACGTTCGCAAGGTAATTGGAAGCCGATAGCAGATTACGCGTCGTCGATACGTGTCAGCAAGCCGCGACGAACATGACCAATTGCTTTGCACAAACCGATAATGTGTCAGCGTTCGGTTTCTGCCAACGGTGGTATCGTACCGTGACCCGCAAGCAACCATCAACGTGCCCGTTCCTTATTCTCGCTGCCAGATATCGAAGGTCCTCGCAGTTTCTTTTACACGGTGGCCGTAAACGTTTCAGCCACGGTCTAATACGGATTTATGAAGATTCGTTGAACGTGAAAGGATGAAACTCTCCGGTTAAAGTGGTACAAATAGTTCCGTAATCCTTGATACACTTTGCGCCGCGCTCAATTAAACGGCTGGTTAACTGCGATACAGCAATCGGGATTACTTCTTCGTTGCTGCACCTAACTCCATAAAAGCAACTCCTTGAAACGTTTATTGCGGACGGTAAATTTTGCGCCCATGTTTTAGTGCGCTTCCGGGTACGGCGACAACGAACAACGAACAGCGCACGATAATTCCAACGTATCTCCGAGGATCGATCGTCGTCGAGAGTTTACACGCGCGTAGGTTCGAGCTGGCCGTAACATCGGTTACTTTGAATTCGTGCGGACGTGCACACGTGAAAATGGCTCGTTCTTCCAGGAAGTAAATTTCCAGCGGGCTGTGGGAAAAGTGGGAAAACTTCGTCGACGACCCCATTCATCGTCGGAATGAGCGAAAAGAGATAGGAGACAGAGTTACCACGTGTCTGGCGGCTCGTCGGTATCGAGCCACGAATTCAGCCGCTCCTTTCCCCTTTCCTGTACCTGTGCGTGACAATTTCGTCGATCTCGAGAGAAATATGCGCCAACGGAACGCGAGCATCGCAAAGCTGATTAGCTCGTGACGCGGCTTACTTGGCCGGTGCCAAGTGTTCCAGATCGCGTACCACTAAAACTTGGAACTTTTTCTTTCTCGGGTACAAACAACCGCGGTCCAGCGATAAATCTCGTCGATCGAAACTCCTGCGGATACGTACACACGTATATCGCAAATCTGACGCAGACATCGAGCCGCTCTTGCTACTAATTACTTGCAATTCGAAAGCAAGTTCCGTTAATTGGCGTCGAAGAGATGGCTCCGTGTGATTCCGTTGATGTTCCTCGGCTAAGTCGCGTCACAGCACCAATTCCCCAGGAGTGACACGTAGAAGTTTAACGATTATTGCTCCTGGAAAGCGTCTCGGTTCTGCACTGCTTCGACACCGCGCTGTCTCGGCGCGCTCTACGTGAATCCGAATTGTCTTCCTCAACACGGCTGTTGCGCGAGGCATCGATTTTTGTCCCCATTTAGCAGAAATTGTGTAACATCCATTTGCTGTACGAAAAGAGAGCGCAGAAATTGGCGAAACGGAGAGGAAAAAAACACGAAAATGAAAAAGCTTCGGTACGTCGTCATGGGTCGCCTTCTAACTGTCGTAGCTGGTTATCTCGAAACTGTCGCCGGAAACGAAGGGGCGAGCTCTCTTACAGCCACGAAAATTATATGGCGGAAGTGAAGTGCCGGACGAGAAAGGGGTGCGAGCTTTCGTAAAGTTGCCGGGCGCCGGAAACGCGGGTAACGAGCTGAGATAGCCGCGCTTTCGAGCAACTTTTCGCGAAATTTTGCAGCCGACCCCCCGTTGTTCCCGCTGTGTTGCGAAACCCGGAAAGATAACGCAGTGGCATACTACTTTCCGCACCGACGAGTCCGGCGGAACCTCTTAATAATAATTTCGAACGGCACGGCGCCGGCCGTTTCGACGGTTCGAACCGGTTCGTTCGGAATCTATCGATCCCCGTTCGAGCATATCATTGTCGTTCGCCGTCAAACTTTTGCCGGCACAAACTTTGAAACCTCCGTCGTGAACGAAGCTCGTGCCCGCTCTCCTGCATTAACACCTTCATTTTCCCCTGTTTGGGAAACATTCTTTCAATGATTCGTATTCGGCTTTTCATCCCGCCAACGATTCTTCTCCGTTTCGGTACTGCCGCCGCGGTTTTTGTGAATTATGAACGGGGGCTTGCGCTCGCAGCGGGACACCAGTCCATTACACCGCGATAAATAAATCCAACGGCGCACCCACGCGGCTGTTCGAAAATTAATTAACGGAAGACGCGGTCGGGGTAACCCGTTGCAGATTTAACCCAGCAAATATTCCGTTGCGTCGAGGCACTCGCATGTTATAGCCGGTTCGATCGAGTATTCCTTTCTTTCCTCGGGTTTGATGGTGGCACAGGTGCTCGGTGGAATAACAGCATCGTTTGACGAGGCTCGACGTGATTATTTCGCCGATTAAAATCTATTGACGAGACTCGGACGGTCTTCGCAATTTGTATAATTAGCAGCTTTGTCCCGGTGGTTCGCTTTGTCCGCGCAGCACCGGTACCCCTCATTCGCAAACAAAATCGCCCGGTTCGTCGATGATAAATAATTGATCACGGACGATCGATTATTTGCGCGGTCGAGCAAGAATTATTTCTCGCGCGTCGGTCACGCTGTTCCCGCTCGTCTACCTTCCGGATGGAAATCTCCGTGGGACTTTTTTTTCGCCCCACGCTGGCTTCGAATTCTCCCGATGATTCACCTCCGACGGGGAACTGCGAGTGGAATCTTCAATTTCGACCCAGTTGGAAATGAGAGCGGCCGAAAGTGACGGGCAAAGGAAGGGCTATTTTTCGCGCTTGAAAGACTGGAAACGAGCAACAGCGATGCATCGTTCCACTGATTCTTTTGCATTCAGAACCGAATGGATGAAACACCACAGAGGGATGGTTAACGAGCGTGTGTATAATTTCAGGCAACGCCGGTCGAAAATGTTTTATTACGTACGGTTACGACGCCTGGAATGGAACCCAATCATCCGAATGCAAAGGTATCGATACCGCGTATCATCGGAACGCAATAATAAGAATCTAATTACACTTGTTAGCGATATACAATTTCCACATTTTCTGCCCGCATTTTATGGTAAAGCGCACGTCACGCGCTTAATGAATGCCAGCCCGCGTAAAGCTTCCCTTGTATCCCCACGTATTCTCTTGGCGTATCAATTACTGGAAACGCGATTCGGGTGGAACATATTTAATATACCAGCCGTGCTCATTCCTGGCAGCAATTCCGTATCGCGGTCCTTCGTTTCGAGCAATATAGTCCCGTGTAATCGTTCGCCCAAATGGACAACCAGTTAGATCGACCTTCTAACGATGATCGCAGATAAATATGAGGGGTACGGAAAAATTCAGCTCAATCAAGCTCGGCAGAAATAAAATTCTCCCCATGCATACCGTCTTATAATAGGCTTCTGCCGTTATTGGATGTGCGCCAGTGTTGGGGGTTCGCGAAGGGTGATATCATCCACCGTGCGGGGCGATGTAGTCAAACGTCTTGGCACAACTTTATTAGCGGACACATACTCGGGAATATGTTGAAGGAAACGTGACGCGGGCGGCATTCTCGTGAATAGGAGCAATTTTGAGCAATTCCGCTTGCGATGGTATGCACATCATTGCGTTTAGTAGTGGCATTATTTCCGGCTTGTCCGTTGTAACTACGGCAGCGCGATGTGGTTGAACGGCGTCTTCTGCAGGGAATTCAGCGATGCATGGTATGTATTATACGCGCAATCGTTTCGCAAATACGTACGCGAACGTTGAGAGTAGTATTATTAATTGGGACGCGCGACGCAGTCCGCTTCGCGGTGCGTACGCAGAAGTTGGATAAAATATTCTGGGATTAAAAATGTATACGCGTACAGGGTGTCCCGGGTGACACGATTGTCCCGAATAACAATTAAACGATAGCATTTTATCAAAATTGTAAAACATCTAATTTAAATGACTTCGAGGGCTCCATCTCATACGGCGCTAGCCTTTTCCTTTAGGTGGAGGCGTTTCGGAGATTTCAAGACCACCTTGATTTTCTTAAGTGAAATGACGTTCCATTAAAGAAAATGAAAGTTACTTTGAAATCACCGAAACACCTCTACCCACAAAGCCGGCAGGTATGGTGTGAGACGGCCCCGTGAAAGCATTTCAATTCCATGCTTTGAAATTTTCATAAAATTTATCGTTCAATAGTTATTCGGTGTAATGAAGTTACCTGGAACACCCTGTATATAACTCGAAGCGGGATAGCAATTTTCTGGCTTCCGCGAAGAGTCCGTATAAAATATTGAGCACCGAACGATGTAACATTTATGCTGGCCACTGTTGTATGCACTGAATATTATGATTGCAAAGCGGCACGATTCTAATCAGTACGTTTCAATAGGCACATATGCAACTGAAATTTTAGGTCTATCTAACATATATCCGTTTTTAAATTACATTAATAACGATGGAAATTATATCGTTCAGTAGATATTAATAAATGTTTTAAAATGTATTGCTTTCTTTGAATTCAAAAACGGACAGAACTTTCCGATTGACCTACTATTTAGAAGAATCAAATTCTCGCAATCCGGATCGCTGGAGTAAGTCTTCCTTCTACCGATGAATCATGTATAATCAAAATATTGTATATAAACAAGTCTACCGGAAAGTTCTGTCCGTTTTTAATTCGAATAAAATAATACATTTCCAATGCATTTATTCAATGCGTAACCAGCAGTTGATCCACTGCGGTCGCTATTGTTTTGTCGAATTTTCCGAACACACGGCGACAATGCTCGCATACCAGATGCGTCGCATTTATTGAGCTCTCCGCAAAGAAATTTTATGTCGCGATTCACGAAAATCTGCAGCCCCCAAACCCCAGTTCGACTTTGCGGAAACGTAATTTCGTTGCGCGCGTTAATTCCCACGGGCGCTTCGTTATAACGCCCCGAGAAGAGCATCCTGCATAAACATATCTTCAGCAAAAAGTACAACCGCGAAACGCGTTCGGAGGAGCATCGTGCACGCTGTCACTCTCCGCTGGTTCTTGCCTGCTCGCTGCAATTCGCGACAAATTAAATTCCATCGAGATATTATTTGTTCAGTCGATCAGCATTGACTACGTTCGCCACGCCAATCGCGTTTTCCTTTCAGGATAAAGTTAACTTTCCGCGAGAACTTACCGAAACGCACGTTCGAAGGAAACGGATGAATGGGACACTGCAATTTAGGGAAATTGGTAATTAGCAATTAGGGAGCGTGACGAGTCGCAGAAGTTTCATAGAGGCTTGGATAATGATCATCAATTTGGTATATAAACGGACGATTTCTATTGATAAAAGTCAATGGGCTCCGCAGTTGTTCGAAGAGTTTAGCTACCGTAACCCAATTGGCAAACCCGTATGAAACCGGTGCTCCGCCGGAGGTTCGACTGTTTGGAACCGAATCAAATGGTATATGCTTCCACGTCCAAGCAATTCTGAAATTTCATTAGAAGAGATACGTCGGTACGACGTTGGTGGCCGCGCTTCAAATAGGGCGACTTATTGATTCACGATAAAGCAATAGAGTTGGATTTTCGTTGCTGGCGGGGGGAAAGGGTGAACGTCTGCTCGACGTACCGTTTCGGCAGATAGCAAGTGTATTGCGCGCAGGTATCGAAAGTTGTTATCAGCACCGTCGAATAGTTACCGACCGCAATCAACCCTTGCACCCACCCCTAAAGCAGAAACCGTAGTCCAGTAGGCAGCACCATCGAACTCGGCGCGCGAATCAATTCGTTAGTTCGCTCACCCCCTAGCAGATAGCAGCACTGTCTTCGAATACGGACACACCCCTATATAAATTGTAGGATTATCGAGGGAATTAGGATTGTAGGTGGCCGGTGCGCGGCGAAAAACGCGTAACGATTTCCACGACTCGTTGGACCGACAATTGCAGCATTAGCCGTAACAATCGGATACGGCGCGCAATTGCGAAACGGCTGGAACAAAGAATCGGCAATTATTTTGCCTGCGGGATTTATCGGCGGGCCTGGCCACAAAGTTCGCGGTGTCGAAAATGATTTACATTAACTGGAGTTAACGAGGAACCGGCACCGGTAATTAGCCTATTACCGAGCGGGCCTGTTTGCATGATAATTTTGAAAATCGATACGCAACATTCCTGCAGGCTACTGTCATATTCACCATTCTCACACGCGCCCTCCCGCTGTAAACCATAATCTAGCGGTGGCCGCGCCACCAAACCATGCGGACCGAGTTTGAGCCACCGGATCTCCCGAAATATCAATAATTGGAGTCTGACTACAGTTCACCGCATTAATTATCGATCGGACAGGTACGGGAGGATTGTAATTTAGTTCTTGCAGCTTTCCCGTCCACTTTTGTTTGTCGCTCGAAGCCGCGTCCTTTTTCGAAGGAAATAAATTCACCGGCCGCGAGAGCGTGGTTCGTAAATTCTGAAATTAATTTGTGGACGCGCCTGCTCTAGGCTTCTGGGATAATTTCTTTGTCGTTTGTTCGTCGAATCAAATGACGCGGCGAAAGGTGATACATTTGTTCGCTTATCTTATAGTCTCCAGTACCTTCCAGTTTTTAGAACGTACTCGTTGAAACGAATTTTCGGGTCTTATCGATTCGCCCCGCGGGACGTTTGCTACGTGTTAATGAAATTTTAATTACAATAATGGAGTTTAATGTTTGACTAGAAAATCAGAAATTAATTTCGCACGGCGGCTCGTTCAATCGTCGACCCTCGAAACGAATATTACGTTTATTTTGGATGTTACGAGGCTTGATGCTAACTACCTTTCACGCCCGCTTGTACAAACCAACATCCAAACAGCATAATTACCATGCAATTTTCATTGTGTTTGCAGGAATACGTTTTCCTCTCGCGAGGCGACGCGAGCTCGTCTCATCGACGAGAAACGGGAGGGGCGGAGAGCGCGGTAGGAAAATTTAATTCAATGGAAGGAATAGGAATTGTACCAAAGACCTGCTGCAAATGGCGAACATAAAGACCATTATGACTCTGTGGCTGAACACGCGAGTATAATAATGGTAAAGTTCTTTTCCCTTGCTGGCTCGCTCGATGAATTTGTCGGCGGTGCGTTTGATTAAACGAGGAGATGCAAAAATGCGCGCGGTCAGTAGTTTTACTTTCTTCCCTAGACGCATCCTATTCCCTGTTCCCTATTGTAAATTATATTTTCGATAAATGTTTCGCAACTGCAAGATCGCAACAGTTTCACATAATTGCAATTCCGGCTGCGCTTTTTGTGTACGCTCGCTCTAAAGGAACACCTAATTGAGGTCGCCGTATGCTTGGCAATAGGGGGTGGAAATAGAGCTGGGAAAAGAGTCGTACGCTGGGAATGGCCCGTCGAAGGGGAAGTTTCGACGAAAGAAATAGACAAGTTCGGCGTTCCTCGTGATCACGAGGGTGCGGTAGTTTGGAGCCCGTTCAAATGGTTGTACCCGTTTCGTCCCCGCGCCTCGTTTAATTCCTGCTTCGTCACTGGTGAAATTTGCCTCTGGCAGTTGTTGCCTGAAAAAAGGCCGCTCGGCAAAGGTTGACGGCCATTTTCATTCATCGGAGCTCGCCGCTCGCCCGAATAAATTATCGTCGCCCGCTAGACTGGCGAGGGAATAGGGGTTTTTCGTAACGGCGAGGTTACAGTAAGGTGCGCCAAGCTATTTCGGCCAGCTGTAATTCATATTTACGACCGATGGGAGTTACGCCAACTATAAGAGGCTGCATAATGAAACCCGGTGGCAGTAACACCATCCCCCATCGCTTTTTTTCTTAGCCCCGTATCACTTTTATGGAACGGGCCGCTACGTTTTTGCTCATCTTCCTGTTCCGTGGCCCGATCCACCTAATATCCACTGGCTTGTTCGGACGCAACGCCTGCCGCGATATTGCCAAGGTGAAAAAGCTCGCGGGGGCAATGCGTCACCTATCGCACACGCGCGACTTCCCCTCTGCCTATTTATGGAACCAGGTTTCCGCTTGCAAACAACCGCAATTTGCCTTCGATCTGGCAGCGTACCTGTCCTCCTCGCCTCTCACCTCGCCTATCTCTTTATCGATACCGGACCTGGCCCGGGCGATCGTTCCGTTTCCGGGGTCGTCCCGATCCTTACCAGGCGGAACGTCTTCGTGCCGCGAATTTCAATGCCAATGGGAAATACACGTCGGTCGTTGAATCTCTGCTTCCTCCGAATGCCCTTAGGGGAACACTCTCGCACGGTTTTATATCGACGAATGTTCGACAACATTTCTGATCATTCTTCGACGATCGCTTAGAGTTGAAAGTTTAAACGAAGCGAAACTGACCGCGGTATTTGTAGATTTAGTTTTCACTAGAGGGGCCGAGAAAATTTGCGAAACAAAGCTTTCAGTGCTATTAGATAAAACACGATTACGTCGCACTTTTCGCGCAGCTCGAGCCATTTCTGGTTCATTGAACCTTCCGGATTAACCGGTAGATCTCGTTTAATCCTCTCCTGCGAGTAGCATCGACGGTGTTGGTATAATTTCGTTTCAGAATAGGGGAAAAGGGATGTTTGTTGCGTTCAGCCAGCGTTGGAGAACGGCGACGTTAATTATCAGTTTTAACGTGGAAAAATTGCTACTGTTTGACGAGGAACATCCGCCGCGAACTTTTAATTGGCACGATCGTTGTTGTTCGCGGATGTTCGGGAACGCGGACACCACCGTTTGTTTTGTTGCTCGTTCGAGCTCTATAAGAAGCTCCGGTCACGTTTCTTCTTCGCTTTATGCCGTCCGGGAAGTTCGAGTACTAGTGCCGAGTGTTCCTCGGGAGTCGGGGGTTTGGAAGCGTAAAACTCCAGACAACATAACTCACCCATTTCCAGACTATCCCTTCGAGAAATTATTTTGTAGGTGGAGAATACGCCGCTGGACGGAGAAGTATTTCTCGGCAAATGGAGGGATCCGCAAGAGAAAGATTGGTCGGTCGTGCTGGCTCGTCTATAGGGATGCGCGAGAAATCCCATGGAAGGTAAGTCTCTGTCCGATGAAACATTAATCGCGCCTTTCGGCAAATAAATTGGCGAGCTTTCGTTTATTTGTTCGTCGTTACGTCGAATCGGCTCGAACGAAGCTGCATTTATCGTTGCAACGATGTACAGCCGCATGTTCCTTAACTTCAACCCCTCTCAGAGTTTTTTTTTTCTATTATGCCCGGACGACTGATTGGAAATAAGCGAAACAAGCTTATCGTTGCCCGGTGAAAGCTCGAAGCCGAGGCTGGCATTTCTGCGGCCGCGACAGGCAAAGCAGCGGTTATCAAATAATCTGATTAACGATCCAATAGACGAGCTTGTTGCGTTCTAACGCGGCGGCAGCTACCTACTGTTTAGCCAGCCACGTCTTCCTAGGGGGCTAAGTGAGGGTGAACGTGAACATCCTTTAATTTCGCGCCGAGGAATTATTCTCTGGTATTAAGTTACCTCGATTTTCGAATATACATCACGGTGAGGCGGCTATACGCGAAAACTAGCTACCCCTTTATTTTGCGAGTGAAAATCCGGGCCGTATTCTGTCCCCTTTCATTGAAACGCGAACAGGAAATGACGCATTAATGAAGTTTATCGTCGAAATCAGGTTCGCCTCGGACGAATTAATGTAGAAACTTGGGGAGCACGGTTCGGTTCGGGGCAACCAAAGTCGAGAATTGTGTCGCTTCTCTGCGTCGTCCCGGGGAAACTGCACAGTTAATATTCTCGCGCAAAAATTAGTCCCGGTCTCAAAGGGTTAGGGACCTAAGTGGTACGGAATGGGCGGTGAAAGTTCCCGTCGAGTTCAAGCGAAATAAGTGCGACTGAAGAACGGCGTGAAAAGTTAGTGGGCGAGCGAGCCGGCATATTACTGGGGGAAAAGGGTACGGGGTGGCGGCTAGTAGGTTGCTATATTCGTACCGGTTCCTAGGGATGTCAGCGTAGCCCGGGTCGGTGGACTCTGGTGGAATTAAAAAATTTTTAATTGCAACCGTAAGCCGCCTCAGACGTTGGCTGAGGTGCAAGCGCCTGCTAATTATCGTCCAAGAAATTACGGGGCATTAAAGAGGCGAGTCATGAATTCCGTCTCCGGGCCGACGACAATGCTGGCTTCTGGCTGCCTTTACTGCTCGTCCGTTGAATCGTCGCGGATTCCACGGCCCCGGAAGTGCCGCGAAAAACAAGCTGTCCCCGTTCCCCCTGGCTCCAGGAGTCGAGTCGGCGATAATTGCGACCAAAATTATCGGATCGGTTGAATGCATACTCCTGTTGGTTCGGCCGCACCTTCGAAGGTGGTATACCTCCGGCTTGACCCTCCTCCTTTCGCACTGAATACCCGACGATCTCTCGAATGGTCCGGGTCCGCGGAATCCGCCTTCAACGAATGATAACGTTGTCTTTTTGCATACCAGCCCCGTTGAATTCTTCTGCCGCTCCTGCAATGCCGCGCATCCCGCAATCTCTTCGCGTTATGCCGCTGAAACTTTCAGCGTTGATACATGGATGCTTATTTGCCTGTGAAACACTATCGCATGGTAACCTGCGTTCCGTGGGCAAATTTGTTTCTTCTGGAACAAACCGAGAACTATGTTATTTCAGTACCAGCCACATCCACGAGAATCCGCGATGCAAGGTGAAGCCGTCGATGCCTGAAAACGCTCCGATGCTTCTCCCCTTTCGATGGAATCGTTCGTTCGCGCTAATTAACCGTGAATTGCGAACCATAGCAGTCGGTAAGAGATTTACGCAAAAGTACCTCCGTTGGAAATTGTTCAAGGATTTGCTTGAACGAGGCAGCTTCGTAATAAAATAGTAGAACCGCGGCGGCAGCAGACAGAATACGTAGTATGCATTTCTGCAACATATGTTCGAATGTATTCCGGTGCAGCGTCGAAACTTTTGAAAATCTGTTTCGCAAATCGTATTTCACGGCGACTCGCAACTCGAACATTATTATAGATTACGCGTTCGCAGGATTTATCATCCTCCTCTGACCGGCTTTGTTACAGAACTAGAACGAGGCAACGTATAGCTGGAAAGCGAAGGCTCGCGGTTGAGATACGTGGATTAGATCATCGCTCTCGGTTATAAGCGTAATTGCAGTGTACTCTGATGGTTATATCTTTGGCTGGATTACGCGCGTCCGCGTGATATCACGTTGCAGAGCGTACGAATTAATTTGTTCGTAAATATTTGAGGCGAGGGAATTAATAGACTGCGGGCCACAACGTGTTTATTCATTACCGGTTTCAATCTTATTCTATGTACGAATTACGGATGCCCAAAGCACCGTGCTTGACGCAGCCCTTTCAACATCGCGGGATTTACCGTCTGCTTTCGAAATACCGAACACGATCCGTGCACTTGGCTAGCATAGATTTCTGAAAGCTGCTTTTCTCCAGACGATTAGCTGCATCTTCTCGCAATTTCGCCGCCCCTTGAATCCCTCGCGGCGATCGTTGTGCACTTGTTTTATCGCATTACTCGGGGCATTACTATAATTCTCCTGCACCCAATGAATTGCATTTCAAATAAAATATCTCCGGCGAGTTTCCACGGAGCGGCCCTTTAATCCTGGCCGGGTCCGTGTGTCGTGGCACAGTTAACAAGCGCCATTATTCATGCGAGAATTTTCCGCGCAAATAATAGTCCACGTTAAAGCTCCCCTGTTGTTTATAAAACATTCTACATATATTACCGCCGGGATATTTTGTTCTGTTAAAAACGGAAGGAAACGCAGTTGCGTCTCCCCGCGAGCCGCTGCAATTAAATTGAAATTTATCCTCTCTGTTCATTTCTTGTTCGCGCATCGCTTAAACGTTCCGGCCAGCGAACAATTGTCTTCCGCATCGCGCGAACGGAGTTAATTTCAGCGGTTCAAGTAGTATCGGTCGCGCACGGTCAGACGCAGCGCCCGTGCCCAGACACCGCTACGCTGGACGATCGAAATTGCAGGGAAATTCGACGGGTGAATTTCAATGCACGGAATCGCGAGTTCACACCTCAACGGAATCTCACAAAGGGCGGCCCACCGTGACACGTGCCTTTCACTTTTTCTCGGGGTTCAAGTTGCCGCACGAGGTGTGGCGCACGATTTCGCGACACGCCGCGACGGCCTGCAACGCGGCGGGCTAATTCTCCGGGAAGGGTCGTTCGAGCTTATATACGCACGTGCCACTGAAAATACCGGGCGTGAAATTATTTACGCGCAGTGGCGGGCACCTCGCCCGCGCAACAATATCAAACGGAGCTCGGATTTTCTACAATCCGCGCAAGACCTCTCTCGCAGTCCTCCGCCGCGTCCAACGCAGACGGATAATTAGCCGTTAAAAATTTCTCGAAAGCATCGCGGCCCCGCAATTTTCCGTGCATCTGCGCGGCAGCTAGCCAGCGAAGCTCTGCGGGCTCATTTGCATAGGCGAGTTTCCCGTTGCGCGCGTGTATTTTCTTTCCGGCACGCCGAACGTCGGAGATCAAACAGAAAGCTGGTTCCGGAGCTGAATTGCGAGTGCACTTATTTGTTTGCCGAGTCGGTCGCGGCTGCGCGATTCCTTCGCGTGAAAAGCCGTGCGTTACTTGCAATCAGAACGTTTGCTCGAGACGGAAACGCGGAGTTTGCCTAGAGGCCGGTGCACTTTGACGATCAACAAGCCACGCCGAGTTTCGCGGGCAGGTACGTATCGCTAACCGATAAATTGGATCGATACCTGAGCAATTAATCTTGCACGCCGATCGAATGGCGCGGAACGGTATTGTTTATTGCGGCACGATTTACGAATCGCGGACAAGCGCGCTCCGATACGAGTGAAGTAGCTGGAACCTTTTTACATTGGCATGTTAAGGGTGTCGACGTTCAAGCGAACGTCCGGCTGAGTTTTTAATTCGTCCGTGGCCAGGTGGTCCGTCGATCTTCGATGAACCTGCCGGTCTCCCTTCGCTTGGTGGCCGCCGGTGAAGAACGGAGTCAGAAATTCGACGGGCAAGGGAAAAATGATGGTCGAATTCTTCTCGGCAGATATGTTGCTCAGCGTTTGTAGATACCGCAGCTGTTGGGGGGGAAAAAGTCGAGTGGAGGGTAGCTGGCGAAAGCTTGTACAGCGTCCGCGATAGCGTTTGGTCAACGTGGCGAATTAGGGAAGTATCTTTGAGGTTTCTCGGAAAGGTTGGAACCTACCTGAAGAGCAGCCGGACTCATGGAAATGACATCACTGGCCTCTTTCAAAGCACGGGAAGCCAGCATCTCCCCTTCCGCTGCAATCACTTTGGCTCGTGCCTCCCTCGCGGCTTCTGCCTCTGTGGCCATGGCTCGTTGCAACTGCACCGGAAGTCGGACGTCCTTTCTAAATCAGGGTTATCCTTTACGCTTCGTTCGCTACATCCACCTGCCTGTCTACTGTGACAATCACGTGCGCGCAAGGTGATCCGCGATAAACGAAACCTTGCGAAATTCCAACCGAAACGACTCGTCGAACAAGCAAATGAAAAGAACAACTTCTGTGCTTAAGCAATTATATTTTGATGATGGAACGGTTTAACGCCTTTCAATTTTAAGGTAGGATCCACGTGGACACATTCCAGAGTCGACTCGAGTTTCTCGCGATTTCCTTGCCGCGCTTTCACGAATACGAATGAAATAAAGAATATTTCTTCCTCGCTTTATTTGTGGCCCGGCTTTCTAAGTAGAGGAGACGCTCCTGCACGGCCAGCAGTCTCTTTGAATTCGAACGGTTATCGAAATCTCACGCAGTCGTTGCAACATGCGGAGCAAGGTGAATGGTTGCGATATTATTTAAATCGATGGTATTCAAAGAACGAGAAGAAGAAATTTTTGTACAACACAGGAATTAATCGTCTATTTTTGTATTGAAAATGATTTGAACACATTGGCTCGTATTGTCGAATAAAATTGATCAGAATAATCGTCGCTGTTCGAGCTTCGACGCGGTTGCACGTTTACGAGTGACTCTGTGTCGGGGCAAAAAGCGCAACACCCCAACGCTAGTTACTCGACAGGAATAAAAATGTAGTCTCTCTCTCTCTCTCTCCTTCTCCCTCCGCTTTTTACGTTTCTCCATTCGTTAGACGACAGTCATTTTTAAAACAACAAGATACGCTGCGAACGCTAACTCAAATGTACGAGCGTGACGATATTTTACACGACACACACTCTGCCAAAATGCACTTTGCCATTCGGCTCGGTTGACAGCGGCATAAATAGCCGTCCAACGTTACTTTCCTCTCCTCGATCATTTAGAATGCGTGTCGGCTAGTAACTGTGCCGCCAAGAATTTTGTTTGCGTCTGAGCGTGTTCCGTCTATACTACGCGATATCTGTAGCTGAAATTTCACGCTCCCGGTGGTAAAATATTTCTTTCCAGCGAAGAGGCGAAGTGCGTGCACGCACTCGTCGCAGCGCCTCGAATTTCACAGGCCTGTGGCGCTTCCGCAAAAGGGTCGTTCTAGAAGGTACTCGAACTTTTTCACCTTTTCAAGCACGCGACATCGGTGTCTTCCCATTGGAACGCACGGCGCGGCGTGGCGTTGCCAGCATCGGGACTAAAGAGCTCTTCCTTTTGGGTATCTCGAGGAGGGATCGTAGCTACCCTCGAGTGTCCGCGTTTATGCGCGTCCACGTTGCCCATGCCCCTTCAGGGTATAGAAAGTTCGTCGAGCGTCGTCTGCACCAGCTTCCCATTAATATTTCTGTATCGCAATTACGACGCGGATATTTTATGTCCAGCAATCTGCGTTCCTTTCGAGCGAGAAGAACAACGTCTTCGGGAGGTCTCGAGGGCGCTCGATCGTATTTATGTCCTTCGACGAAACTTTACCACTGTCACACTTGAGACACGTTACTTGGAAGTATTAAACGTATCGCGATCCCCTGTTTCGACGAAATCGTGTCCAGGTTGAAGCTAAGAAGATACTAATAAGAAGACGAAGCTAGTAGGAAAATTTTAAGACTTTCGAATGGGACGATTCCGTCCAGGCTGTCGATACGCTATACGATCGCTGCTATATTTCATCGTGGTTTCTTTCCAGTGTATTCAATGGAGCGCGATACACTTTTTCGCCGCAGTTTGTAAACCGCGGCGAACGATAAGCTCCTTTCCACGCGAAACGATATTTATCGCAAACATATACATCAAGCATTCGCTCGTCCCACGATGATCCATCGATATCCATTCTTCTTCGCGCTTGCATTTAGCCCGGCGAATGTTCAGACGACGAAAGTTTTGCACGATCGTCGGAACAATTTCAGCAATGATCCCGCGACCAACGATTTCGCGCTTTCGAGATCAGGCGTCGCGTTTGCGACGTACACTCTTCCGCTTTAAAGGGGATGCTCCGACGCGCGATCATCGATCCGGTGTTCCGAAGCGACACAGTCTGACAAAGCTTTCGAACAGGACGAGATTCGTCGTATCGAGAATCGATTACCCGCTGCATCGTGTGGATATATACTTACATTTCCACGCGCTCGACCTTGACACCCCAAGGATCCGTGGCTTCGTCGAGAGACGTTTGCATAGTATGAGAGATGGTTTCCCGTTCGGAGAGGATTTCGGCCAAGTTTCTCGTTCCAAGCACCGTTCTCAGCGTGCTGGCAGCCAGCAATCGGGTAGAATGACTGAAGAGCGAAAGGTTTGTTTGCGTTAAATCTCGTAAAAATACCCGACGAGCAGCCGGATTACACCCCTCGGCGGAGCGGCCGCATATTAAACGAGAATAAATAAAGGTAAAATAATTTTTTCCCATGAATAGGAGAGCGGAACGTTGACGTCACAATTAACGTTGCAGCGGATTTCGTCGAATTTCCAGCCAGGTCAGCGTATGAACTATAATTACACCGTCGTCTTTTCCATAATTGAACATCGGTCTGGCATGCTCTAGTTAATTAAACGTCGGTTGCCTTGCGGATGCTGTCACGCGGGCGGCGGTTTAAAAACGCGCGTACAGAGGCAGGATGACAGAACGCGATAATCCCCCCGGTTTCTATCGGTTCAACTTTATATCCGCTACGCCGGAGGATCAAAGTAGACGTGGTTTTTTTTTCCTGTTCCTTTTTGATAGAAATTCGTCGGAGGTATGAGCTCGTTAGGAGAATGTATCATCGTGGTACAGGGAGAAGCTCTTGCTTCGTGTTCACGAACGCCAGGATGCGAGAGCCGCGAGAGACGACAGCGGTTCAATTAACCAGATTTCCAGGCTGATCGTGCCGGCGCAACTTTTATGCAATTAATCAGGTTCTCCGCATGGCACAAATTATCCAAGCAATTTTGCCACGCTTTCGTAACTACTCGAGGACCGTCCGTCGCATTTTTCTCCGACGTAGCTGGCCTCTCCCCCCCCCCCCCCTGCTTCGTCGAGACCGTCTCATTTTCTCGGGACTGTACCGTCCCTGCGACGCCAATTAAATTTTCAGAAGATCGTGCCCGCCTTAATTAACACAGTCGCCGATGGAATTCCAATTAATTCGACGCGTCTCGAGAATTTCGATATCCATCCCCGATTACCTCTCAATCGAAGGACGGTCGCGGACAAGAACGAGCGGTTCGCTGTTTTTCTCCCAGGGAAACGTTACCGCGGACCGATTAATTTCCAGCGACGCGATGGCGGTCGCAGATCCGCGGCGAATTCAACAGAACGGTACACGGGAGAGAGAGATCCAGCGATAATTAATTCGGGACGAAATTTTGGCGAATTTCGCGCGAGAGGGAACGGCGAATGAACTTTCGATTCTGATAAAAGGAGAAGAAGAATCGCTAGACGCCGAGTCGCCACACATTTCTCGTTCGCCTCGTTTCAACCACGGGCGAGTAATTTTAGTTCGCCTCCTCTCTCCCTGTTTTCCATCCTGTCCTCCCCCGTTTTTCGCTGTTCACCGCGCGATTTGTATATCGGGGTGAAATAGGATGCACTTCGTTGTCTTTTATCCTCGTTAGGCGAGCGCTCGTATTTTTCCACCGTTCCCGCGCGTCTAAATTCCATGACGGAACACGGGAAAGTGAAAAGACGAACAGAGCGACGGCGCGGAACTCGTTAAATAACAAAGTAAATGTTAGGAGTTTTAAAACGAGTCGTAGGCGCTCCTTCGCGAGCCGTTTACATTTCACGGATGGGACCTCCTTTACGAGAGCGTTTTTCTTTCTCCCACGGAAGTTTCCCATTCTGTCTCCCTCGCGGCACATTAGCACGCTTGCCGCATGTCGCATTCATTTGGCCGGGCTGGAAGGGTAACACGGCAACGGTATTACCGCAATTAAGAATTCCACGCGCTCGACGCTAGTACCCTTGAGAAATGTGTTATCCAATCGCGAATATGGGTCACTTAGCTCTCTCTCTCTGTACGTTATTTTATTGTATCACCCTTTCGGTCGAAGAGCGAGCGACTGCGTACGCGGCTGGATATTATTCCATCATAAAAGTGGAATAGAAATGGAAATTCTTACGCGCAACTCAAATGCCCTCGCGATTCCACGCGGTCCTGCTATCTAGAGGTACGCGATATGGCTGAACTGCTTCACGTACCTGTAATTCGCTATCTTGACAACGGCATTCAGCGGCTCCTTTATGCGGTAATAGACGACCGCGTCGACGCTCACTGTGACGGAGTCCTTCGTGAGAACTTCCTGCGGCGGAACGTCGAACGACACCGTTCTCAAATCCACGCGAACGCAATCGTCCACGCAGGGCATCACGAAAAATGTTCCTGATCAAGAGCAATCTCGTTTAATCGAATGGGTAGTGCCTATCGTTCGGCAAAAGTGAACGGGGCTGTTCGCAGTGCAGCGAAATCGACGGCGAAGTCGATCATGTTTTCGAGTTGATTACAAGTACGCGGACGAGTATCGCAAATATTGATTCATATGTTACACTCGTATCGCCGGTATGGGATTTATTTAAGCGTCGCACAAATAAATGTTTTCCATCGATCGATCAACGATATTCGAGGAGCGGCCCAATTAAATTCCACCCCAAAAGTGAAGTACAGTGAAAATCGCAATTTGAAAATTTTCTGCGCTGTGCATTCCGGATAGATTTCCCCTGCCACTCTCTCTCTCTCTCTCGATCGTTACGGGAGCTTTCGTGATCTTGTTATCGAAACGACTCGCTTAGGAGTAAACAGAAATGCAATCGCGCGGCATTTACCTGGCCCGTAAGCTCCACCTTTCAGTCGGCCCATTCGGAACACGACGGCTCTCTCGTATTCCTGCACAACCTTGAACGCGAAGCACAACGAGAAGGGTAGCGTAACGAGCACCAGCAAAAAGGAGCCCACGGTCGCGAGTACCTCGACGAATCTCGTCATCGCGCCGACCTTCCTCTCGTTCCCCATCTGCGACCCCGGCGCCGTCGTTCCTTCTGTTTTCTCGGCAAACGGGCCAGAGGGGAAAGAAAATGAAAGCCACGGAACGGTAAAAGAAATATTTGGAGTAGCGAGAGATCGCGAGTGGAATCGCCGTCGAAGCTTCGAATCATCCGAGCAATTAATGGACAGTCGATGGGGCGATTTGTCAGCGGTTATACGCTCGACGATTTCCTTCCCCCTGGTCGAGCGTGTGTCCGTTTTCGATGGCAGAGCATACAAAAGCAATCATGCAAAGGCCTCTTTTGCGAGCGCGGATCGTCCTCGGTAAATCGCGCGTGAAATGGAACTGCCGCCGGAAAAGTAATTCGTCCCCACCGCCATCTCGCCGACAGGCTTTCTCATTAATTTCATCGCGCCGTTTCCCCGACGTTCTTTCGAATCTCTGCGGAATTTTCTGCCCGCAATTTCGCCCCGATCTCGATCTTGTTGCCGCGCCGAATACCTGCCTGTCTAGAATCGCCGATTTCATCGTTTAATCCGTTCGACGGGACAACGGTGGGGGAACGGGGACGAAACGCTCGGGGTAGAGCACCTTGACAGTGGTGTCTGGTCTTCGTTAAAATGTTAGCGATCGGCGTGGTGCAACGTCGAGGGGACGAAAGCCGACAGGCGGGCGTAAAACATCCGGCGTTAAAAATACGATTCCGATGATTTAACGTTTATTAAAATCGGCACGCCCGACGGTGGAAATCGGGTCTGTTACGGTTTACAGTGACGACGGTGAACGTAACGTTGCTCGCGTGAAATTGTATTTATATCTTGAATCTATCACCCGTTTTTCTTCTATTGCAGCCGCGTTACTTCTCGCGCCGGCGCAGCGATAAAGAGTACCCGCGGAAGCATCGCGATTTCTGTATCTCGTTGCCCTGGCTTTCGTCCCCGTTGCAAAGGAGAACGAAGGGAACGGTATCGCGGCAACGTGGTTTCTCACTGAACTCAACGAAGCACTCGACTCCACCGCTGTCGGTTTACGCGCAACCGTGGTGTACCATACCGCGTCACGAGACAGATTCCCCCGTGCTTCGCGCTCTCTCCTTTTCCTTCCAGAGCACGTTCCCTCGACGCAACCTGTCAAAGTTGCACAGTCGGCGCTTGATCGTTTACGAAATTCTACAAAATAGTTGTCCGCCGTGCGTTCGACGAAATTCTCCGAACACCGCCCGCGTCGTACAATAAAAGTTTCGGGAGCAACGCGAGGAACTCGCGAACCAGCCCACGGTGGAAGCGTTTCGGGAACTGAACGTCGAGGCGTCGCGAGTCGCGATTCGGTCGGCGTGCAAAGCAGCGAGATGATTCCCCGAAGCCACGACCAGAACTGCCAGACTACGACACGCACCGACCACGGCAGCTGAAACTTCTGCTAAAGTAATCTTGGCCCCGGCCGCGGCGAGGAAACGCTGCCTCTGTTTATGTGTGTAACGGATAATCGTGAGACGCAAGGTAAAGATGGACGAGGCGCAGGATGTTCATGCGATATACACCTACGTCGTGCCTCGCCACCGAGTTCGCCGACCGGACTGTTTCTTGCTTCCACGTGCTCGACGGACCCGGTGAACGTTTTAATATCCTGGTAATTAAGTCTCTCTTCAGACAGGGAGCATCGTGGCGGACCTCGAGGGGAGAATTTGTAAATCTGATTTAACGTTTAATTTCGGCCGCCGCGACGATAGGGTTACGTATTCTATTCCCGTAATTAAGCGCTTATCGCGGTGAGCGGAACGTGATCTGAGAATTTTCCGGGCAAGCAGACCACGGGGAAGCGGAGCTTTAATTCCTCGATCAAGGGGAACCTTCGTCCCTGGTCGGGGTTAACGCGTTCGGGATGAGTTTTCTCTCGAGAGCTTGGATACACCGCGTAATCGAGAATAATGGAAAATCGAAAGCTACCTTGCTTAACCCTAAATTCGTTATCGAGTGGTTATTCCTCGCTCTTTCCTCTCCGGATTGTAATTAGCGGACGGTGTCGACCGTCGATTAATTCCAAGTGTCGAACTTATTGTTACAAGTAGAGTCCAAAGGATTTCCCCGGCAGGGGGCACAGATCAGTCGAGGCGCGTGGATCTATCGCCGCGTGCAAAGCTGGGAAAACGTGTCCTCTTCTTTCACGGGGCAGCTTGGCGTTCGAGTGCTCCAGCGTCGCAATTAAACGATTACGCAAGGGTTTACGCGGACGAACGTTTAAACAACGTGCCTCAAGTCCTTCTGCGGGCTGCGTTCGCGCCGTCCCCCCTGAAACTACTTTTAAATGGCTCGCGACCTGACTTTCGATTGGTTCGATTGCTTGTTCGAGCGTTATGCCTCGAAGATTCGAGCTTCGAACGCTGTGGCCCATTAGACTAATGAAACTGTGCCGGCGAGGTTGCTTCTCTACCGGGAAACGTTTCTTCTTTAGATCTGGAATTCGACGCGGCAAACAGACCGTCTCTCCAACGGCTACAACTGCCGGTCAGGAACGTAAGAATCTTCTGGCGAGCTATCCATAAAAAATTGCAGTAAAACGTCGCGTAAAAGTTTCGAGTATCGTTTCGCGTATACAGAGCCAGCAGCTGGATAGGATCGATGCTCGAGCCCCTGTTCGCGGCCCCAAGCAAACGAACAGGCATCCGGCTCAATGCTATCAACGATGCTGCAACGAGCGGGTTGTATCGACTTCTCGAAATTGTGCCAAAAAATTGTACGATCGACGGCGGCGATACGCGCGATCGAATTCTCCTCGACGAAGCGGCTGTCGCCCGGCAATTTTTCACACCTCAACGCGGTTTTTCGTGATTCCGTAATTTCGCGGAGCTTCCCGGCAAAGCGTTAATTATTCGGTTGAAACGCCGGGAAACGTCGGTCGCGATTCAGGTAATTTGTTCGCATCGGCGAACCATATTTGTTTCAATCGATTCTAGAGTGAACCAGGCAAATCAGCTGGAAAATTAGCGATAATTGTACAGTGATCGCGTCGACCATACATACCCCTTGTAATGCGTTTGCCGAGTGAATCTCGTGAAAAGTCGAGCACGAAAATAATCGGGAAGAGGTGGAGAGAGGTATCCACGCGTGGCAAGCGGCGTGCAAATTGTTTGATCTCCATCGTTGTTAATAACACGGCCGCGGTACCGAGTGCGACGTGTTTCCGAAACGAACCATCGTTTACAAGAATAACAATTAGACCGTGAGTCACGACGGTGCTCTGCTGTTGAAGCGAATCTTACCTAACCGTCGCTGCCTAAGCACGCGCGAATAAAAATCCTGGTCTAGCAAAATTCGTATCACTGGTGCCCGTTCGGTTTGAATTTATCGAGGCCCGATGGCCACGCGATATCTCTGCCAGTAAGCGGAGCAATCCTTTTGATTCCCCGGCCCATTGGGATCGACCACTTTCGAGTGACGCTGTTTAAACATAGGGTTGTCGCGATCTAACGCTCAAGCGATTACTCTCAATTGGCCGGATAGGATTCACTCGATCGCCGTTCCCCTCGCAATTTATTCGTTGACCAGCACCGATGGAATTTCCTTCCCTTTATATACGCTTCAATTTACGAGCCTCGGTCGGCGTTGTTCGAATTTATCGAGCTATTTTTTACCCGATGCCGGGCAACGATAACTTTTTATGATACACGCCAGTAACCAGCCGGGTTTTCCGCGTTTCAATTAAAAGCAAAAATTAAAAACTCGTTAGTCGAAACTGTCCCCCGGGGACACGGATGGCCCGCGAATCGATTGACGTGCCAGATGCTTTTGATGTAACGCTGGACCGCGCTCCAAAATATTCCCGTTGATTGTAGCGAACAAAACGAATACCGTTCTCGTACTCTCCCGGTAGTCTCCGGCGGCTCGTAGTCGGCCGGATCGCTCTGCTAATCGGAGGTAATCGTTGCTCTTCGCCGTGCACAACCCCAAAGGAGAAACGGACGAGATGCACTCGTCGCCTCGTCGCCCGAAAATACTTCATTCCACGGTGTTATCCATTTTGCTTTTCGATTCAGCGTTTGCGGCGTCGCCGGTCTGCGTGCAACTCCGGCTACAGATGCTTGGCGCGTAGAAAAAAAAGTTTGTCTGCTCGAAGCTCGAAGCACGGGGTGATCGTACAGGTTGCAAGCGCGTACGCCGTCCGTAAACATCAACATCCCGTGCCACGTCGTCTTTACCTCCGACCCATTAATAATAATCTGCTACCGGATACACCCGTAAGCCGACGCTGCTTCTAATGACTAAGAAGAGGCGGGTCTAGATTACACGAGATAATGCCGTATTTGCCCGACGATAACCTGTCCCGGGGTGCTGCACGATCATGGATATTAGCCGTGCACCGTCGCAGGGGCAGAAACGACGGATCAACATTATCCTGCATTAGGTGGCAGGGGTGGGAGCGCGATTCATCGACTCTAGTCTGGGCACAATCTATCGCCATCCCCTCTGACAAATATCTCTTCGTTGTCGCTCTCGCCTCTCGTTACCTTCGCGCGTCGGTGTCTAGTTTGTAGGCAAATTCTCCGTCAGTTAATTACCTCCGCGATCGATACCTTTAATTGAGGCTGTATTCTGTTTGTCGCCTGCCAAACTGCCCGGCCAAGAAATCGACATGTCGATTGGCGTCGCCGGTTGATGGCTTTCCCACGATACTGCCGCGTCGCGCAGAAAAGTACGCTGTCAGCGTTGCGCTTATTTGCGAACGATTCGGACGTAAGCGATACCGTGGGACACTGATTTCGGCGGGTATACCAGCGATTGTATTTTCCCTCCGTGAATTCCAGGGGTGGAAGTTGAAACGATGCGAATGCTATTTGGACCTGCGGAAATTGTCGACGCTTAATAGGGACACCCTGCGTTGCGATTCTATTCTATCAGGACCGCTTTGAAATGCCGTGTTAACGTAACGAGACGCAATCCGAAAGACGCTACTGCGAACTGTGGCCACAACCGCGAAGACAAAAATGCGCAAGCGTGATCGAGGAAGGGCCGGCCAGCGGCGCTTCGAATTGATCAAATAAAAATAGAAAAATAATTCGCGAATCATAGAAAGACAGGTTGCTACGGCTTGCTACCTTTTATCGTCGACTTAGGGCGAACGCAGGCAGGAATCGAATCAACGAGCACGAGTATTTGGTTTTAACAGACAGCGTGCCTGGGCGCGAAGTGATTTCGCAGAAATTATTTCTGCGAGCAGGTATACAACATCTGCGATTATTTCAGCACGCTGGAGTCGCGCTTTGACGTCGTTCCGAGCGTTCTTCTCTACATTCGTACAAGCTGTGCCGTTTCAAACGCTTCAATGTTTCACAACGAGCTCGCGAACGGTCCCATTCCGATCTTATTATTCTATGAAATTAGTGGCCCCTTGTCGCGTGGCAATTTATTCTACGTCCCGCGGGGAAACATTTTGATTCGTCGCTAATAGTATTGTCGACTTACGAGGTCTAAGAGCACCGAGCCGGCGAGCGTTCCCGTGTTTGCTCGGCGCGGTGCTGAATCGTTTCACGTGGAAATGCAGCGGCTTCATTGACGCTGCTCTCCGCGGCGTGCAACGCTCGCGATGTAAAGTTTCGATGAACAGAATCGATTCGAAACGGGGCGTTCAACGGCGAGCAACTTTTGACGCCGGCGCGTGCATCGCGGAGCAGGTAAACCTGCTGGAAAAAATCGGCCACCGCGATCGAGTGAAGAGGCACTCTCGTAAAATCACTGAACCTGCTCGAGCGGCGTTCATTTCGTTTGGAAGTTACAGCCGAACGGTGGTCGATTCGAGCGAATTTCTTGTCGCGCGCTCTTCGCCTCCGTTGTCCCGAAACAACCAAACTGCTCCGCAGTATATTAATTTTCACCCCCTCCCGCGGAATTGAGTTAACTGCGAACGGACGGGACTGTGAAACTTGCGAGCAAACGGAAAAGCAAACACCGAGACGGGCAGGCAGCGTCTCTCCTATAATTCTGCTTCGCTCCGGCGAACGTTCGCGTCTGTCGTAATATACAGAGCGATCGAGAGACCGAAGATGCGCGAAGATTTCTCTCCGTTCGTATTTTCGTGCAATTTGTAACGCCGGACGCGGGGACGACGCGACGTCGTCGCATCGATCGACCGTGAGGTACGGAAAGCCAAGACCGGTGTAAATTCTCCGGAGCAAAGTACCTGGCAGTGTACACCGGCTATCCGGGGATCGGTGATCGGTGACTGACGACCTCCGGCGTCGCAAGCTACGGAACAACCCAGCCCGCTATACCTACACCGTCGTTGTTTGCAAGCGCACGCCTGTAGAAGGGCGTCCGTGTGAGAGTAAATCCCGAGGATAACTAGGTGTTACGAGAGAAGGAAACGAGCAGGGGTTAGGGTGATTCTTTAAACCCCCCCGTGCTCGACTGCGTAAACTTTGCGGCCTGGTAAATCCGGTGTTGTGTAACCAACGCCAAGAGGGAGGAGATCCGCAGGGTTGCTAGGGTCTCTTTGGGCTACCTTTATTTGTACGAAATTAATTCGATTTATGCTGTCGAGTTTGAGTCGCATCGACATTCCACTTCCCCGACGGTTTCGCGTGAATCGCTGTGTCGGATAATTGCGGGTCGCGCGAGGGTAGTTTGTGGGTTATCGAATATGTTTATCGGCAAAGGACGTCGCCGGGGGGGCTGGATCGTCGAACGGAAGGTGCAACAGGTAGGCTTAAAAGATGTTTAACGCGGCGTTCAAGGGCATTGAAAATTAATGAATCGTCGAAGCGACGCTGTAGTAGCAATAAATTGAACAGGGGGTAACCCTGGTGCAATTTCCGGGGAATTTAGCAGGGGGGAGCGACCCGTTCGCTCTCAGGAGGTCGGCCACTCGTGGCGATATCGAGAGAGGAAAAACGTTCTACTTACTTCCAGGGACAATATCCATTTTACAGAATTAAACAATGCTGTACACTTTGCAGTGTGCGCTGCACACTTGCGCTCACGCTCGCGAGAAACGGCTGTCCAACGAAACCGAAGTTCGGACTGTAACTGCCGCTCGGGTAAAAAAGTATGGACTCTCTGATACTCGGATACTCTCCGGAAACATTATTGCACTACCCGATCCAACAGTTCCCCACCCTCTCGGCAAACTCGTTTTTTGACTTTTGGCCACGTTTTCGTCATTTGGTACCGCTGTGCAACGTCTTTATCCAACGCAGTTGGATTCGATGTATCGCGTTACGAATGCGCGCACGTACGGCCACCTTTATCCAGGCATTTAAAGCGCCCAGCGCTTATGCAGGTACGATTTGCAGGTTCATACACACGGTGCGCGTTTAACGGTATTTATGCGCCCGCGCACAGTGAGTATCTATCTTCGAAGTACTGGATTCAGGAATAGCTGGCTGCAAGGAGAGGGAAGAGCCGATGTGGCGATCCTGCGGGTGTACTTGAACCATGATCGCGTTGTTAACTCTCCCACACGCCTTCCTTCCACTAGCCCCGGAGTCACTCTTGTATACGTGTACAATGTTACACGCGTGGATGCATTTTCGGCTTCGTCGTATCTCCCGCCCTGTCGTTTCCTTGTTCGTTCTTTCGTTTTAGTAACCCCGATACGCCAGCGGGTCAACGACCCCGTCATTCGACCCTTATTGCACAGACGATCGCAGGGGGGAACGTGTACGTCAATTGGTGGACAGCCTCGCCCGATGTTTCATCGTATCTCGAATTAAATTTTCGTGGCGCCGTTCCCGAGGATTCATCTCCGTGGAGAAGCCGTCGCGGCGAATCGAACAGTTGCAATAATTGGCTTAATCAATGAATCACGAGCAACGATACGTCGGGCTCTCGCGATTTGCGAAAGAACGCGCGAGCAGGAAAAGAAGGGCTGCACTCGGGAGGCGGAGGGCGTAAAGATCGATCCGGCAGAGAGGATTCAAAGGATATATTAGACTATCGGGCTCTAAACATCGCCGGTGAAACGGAATCCGTGATAACCGATGCGAATGTTCCGTCGAGGTCGAAGTATCGCACGCGGCGCAGCTCGAAAGGGACCGGTCCGATACCATTATCGGCCACGAGGACTCGCAGCTCGTTAAGGATGATTCAAGATAATATTGGCCCGCTGACCATTCTACTAAACGTTTACAGCTCGATCGTCGGGCATTCGCTGTGTCTCCTGATCTCGTCTAATGGCTGCTACGTGCTGCCTGTCGAGGATCTTCCGGCCAGGATGTTCACGATAGCCACGTACCGCGTGCTCGCTTTACACATACGTGTATCGCACAGTGGGCCGAGATTAGTCCGGGGAAAATTAGGGCGGCAGAATTTGGGACTCGGTTCGAACGTACCGAGGCTCGTCGGGCGACTTCCAGCTCACCGATTCGGTGTAACGCGCGGAAATATTGCAAATCCGCGGTGAATTTGTTAACAGAAATGTCGACAGCGCGACTGAAATGGCGAATCGAAGGGCGGATTTATTTGTCGGGGCTCGCAAAGGCATACCGCTCCGCGCAATATAGCGGCCGGTTTAAAAGTTCAACGTATTGGTAATAAATGTTAACGTTCACGCGCTCGAACATTTAATAACACGCCGGTCGTTTCGACAGCCGAATCTTATTAGTCAGACGCTCAATTAGCCATCTGATTTATTCGGCAATGATAACGGGAAGCTGGGGAAAACTCAGCGCGCTGGAAAAAGCGTTCGGCCCACAGCGACGGAGTAAGCGACACGTATTATTTTAATCAATATTCAACGTGGATATTTCGCGTGACACTTTATCCAATGCCAATTAAGCTTCAAAGTTTTTTTTCGCATCGGCGAATTTGTATCGAATACGAATGCTTGGATACGCTCGATAATCGTAGAATAATTCTCGACGTTACCTTTTCGCTTAAATTAATAAATAATAATATCGATTGCCCATCCTTATTTTCTGCGGACTCTTCACGATCCGACGCACAATCCCAAATACATCGTAGCCGACCCAGTAAATCGCATCTCCACTTTACACAATTCCCTTATGCATGAAGCAGACCTCTTTAATGTATCACTAGCCACCCTCAAAAGAAATCTTCAACGAGTCGTTAGAACGGCTGAGGTATAGTAGATGCAGATCAGCCGTGTACAATTGATGTCTGTTCCAGCTGTACAACTTAATTGTATTATTCAATAATAATAATAATAATAATAATAATAATAATAATAATAATAATAATTGGATTTTTCCTCTCGATCGTTTCGTTCACAGAGTTCGACGGGATCCTGTGGCGTTGGTCATACCGAAAGTTGTCTCGCGCAATTATCGTTCGGTGAAAGCAATTTTCGCCGAGGATCGTGCATCGGTCGATGATCGATGAGTCGATGCGGTGAACGGGTGGTTCGGCGAAGTCAGCGCGTTTCTGCAAAAGGGGGAGGCGGGCCTAGTCCGCGTGGTAGCGCAGAGCCGCGAGCGTTGTTCCAGTTTGCGTCGCTTAATAATAATAGTCGAGCCCACAAACCGGTGGACGCGTTGTCGCGTTTCGGCCGCAGAACGCGAAATCAACGGGACGCGTCGCACGCAAACGCGGCTGGAATGCGATTTATGCAGCTGCACACCGAGCCCCGCAGATATCCCTGATCGATTCCCGTGGCCGCTCGCGATAGTAGCGCAATACTCGGCGACTGCGTGCCGCACTTCCGCTCCGTCTCGTATCGTTCGACGCTGTTATCCCGTCGGCGAGATCGTATCGTTCCGGGTTAATGTCGCGGAGGACGCGGACGATCTGCCGCGGATCGCTAGAAAAAGCTTTCCCCCCCGTAAAAGCGTCCTATTGGTGGAATCGTTGCGCAAGAATTTCGGCGGGTGCAGCGCCGCGGGACTCGTCAGCCAGCCCGAATCCGTCGAAATTTAATAATCGCCGCACCTTGTCGGAGCCGCTGCTGTTAATTTACCCGACTAGTCAACGGGATAATCCTTTCGCAGGTAAAAAGGTGAATAAGCCGCGCGGATATCTCGCGGCGCGATTCGCCGGACGAGATAATTAGCGTGCACGCGTCGCTGGCAGGCTAATCCCACCCGAAGGGCGAACCCTCGTGGCCGTGCTTTGATAGTAAGCCCTGCACGTATTGTTCCGGCAACGTCGTTTCCTGTGCGCCGCATGCGAGAGCAGTAAATCGGAGAAAACCGGATTAACCGACACGCGTGCTATTTCCTGCCTCCGCTCGGCCCCGCGACGATCGCCCCTGGCCGCACGACGGAATAAAGGAGGTGCGTCTGCAAATTCCTCTGTAAATTCGTAAAAGCTTGGAAGCTCGCCGGACCTGTGCCGATGACGCTGCGATACCACGGTGGGGGGAGGGAGAGGGGGCGAATAAAAATTCTTTTCGAGACTATGAGCTTCCTTAACCGGGACGAGACGTTTCGCAATTTCCTAGGGCGATTCGTTGACGATCTCTTCTCGGGTCTTAGTTCCGGTAAACAGAGGGAAATTGAAAGAACGGAAAATGGCGGGGCGCAATTATACGGAAAGCTTCATTAAACGTCAGGCAGCGGAATACGGTGGGTGGGGGGACAGCGGGGGGTTTTTACTGCGAAAGAAAGACACTTTCATAATACGTGCGTTCTCCTCTCGATCACATTTTGCGACCGTTCTTTGCTTCCCTTTTTTATGGAATTATCGCCGGCCAGTTGAAAGTCATTAACGAAATTCGTCAGAAAGGCCGGCGTTCTTTATCCGAGATCGTTAAGGTGACTGATTGTCCGGCGCGTATAAAACCCGCGAGGCAGTCTCCTGTTTGGTGTACTTATTTGAAACCGAGTAATTTATAGCAGGGCGACACGCGTTCCACGTGTGTTCGCCCTTTTGTGGAACGGGCACACCCGCGAAGAAATAATTAATGGAACTTCCTTTCATTACTGGTAGCCCGTCTCATTAAAAGCGCTCGGACACCATTCGAAATTATAATAGAATTTAGCTGGGATAGAAGCAAATGGTCGGGACGAGAAGCGGCTCGCGTTTCCAGCTCGTGGCTGCAGCGGCGAGGCGTCCGCAGTTCGCTTGGCCGTTTGTTCGTTTGCTCGTTTATTCGTGCGCGATTCAGCGCTATCGGCGAAATTTGGTCGCCGGAGAGATTATAAATCGTGGTCCAAGCTTCTCGCTTTGTCCGGTCGTCGCGAATCGCCTTCGCTCCCTCGAAAGGGGAAACTCGATATCTGAAATACCTTTCCTAGAAACGAACGTCCTCTGAATCATCTTTGCCCGCTTGTTTTCCGTTCCGCGATTTCAACTAGCGAACGTCCGCTAACCCAATGGGATTAAGATTCCCTTACCGTACATTAGACGTACCCAGTGATCCTCCGGACGCTGCTTCTTCCTTTCGAGAATGTTCGGCCGCTTTATTAACTTGGCGATATTCTTGCTCGGAGATTACGATGAAATTTTCAAGCGAACCGTCTCTCGGTACCCGCCTTAGCGCCGGCTTAATTTCTCCGAGGTGCCGCGTACCGTGCAGCTAACGCGTTAAACATCCTCGAGCGGGCTCGAGTGCCATCAGAGAAGAGAGCCCGAGAGACGCGAACGTTAAACGAGGGTGTGCTCCCGGTTTCTTTATTTCCTCGTTTAACAATGTCAGAGGCCAAACTAGGATTACGCCCTCGGGGCGTTTCAATGGGCAGTCGAGTTAAACGTTCGAGAGGTTCAAGGGATCGGCAGTCGGCCAAACGAATGTACGCAAATATTGCCACCGTTCAATATAACTTGGCAATTTGAAAAGACAGCGACGGGGGCGGTTAGAAATGTCGTCGGGCCAGGTTTGGCCGAAGTGAAACAGTGGTCAGAGGCATAATCCCGGCCAGATAAAGGGTGCATGAATTTTTCATGCGGCCTGTTAAACGTTTCATCCGGGGGCGAACGTGTTCCGCTCCTACCGGAATTTCAGCAAGTCGCATTTGCGCGGTGCCGTGGCCGCAGGAAGGACTTACCTCGAGAATGTTATCTTCCGTTTCTGCGCGATTCAGTCGCGGCGGTGCAACGGGAATCCAGATGTTCATGCATTTGCATTAAAATGCTTTTAACCGTTGAACCGGCCACCCTCTTTCAATGCTCTCGTCCCCGAGCATGCCAACGACCCTGGTGGCCTTGGTAAAACCAACCGGACTCTCGGCGAGTGAGGCAGAAAAAATGAAACTGTTTAACGGAAACGCCTGGTGTCAAGCGATTTTACTCGACCGGAATACCGGGACAGTTCCCGGTAGCTCTTTGCATTTGAATAAGGAAGCGCGATGGACAATCTCAATAAAAGCACGGCGAGAGTTCTGAGCGTTGAACTCATTTAATTTGCCGAACTAGATTCGCGGAGGAGGAGATCGGATCGTTTCGCGAATGAATTCACGTACATACGCACCGACAATCGCCGAGCCCCGATTATATGATTAACAGAGGTTTCTTTTGCAGCCGGCCTTAACGCGCCCGCTGTACAGATAACAAATGGGTACGGATTAAATTGAGGCTGTATGCAGTTCCCTTGCTTTACGGAACAATGAATTACGCGAGCCGCGATCGCAGCCGCCGCTAATTCAAAACCTCTTTGCAGCCCTTCGGATATTTCCGCTGACCGGAGAAGTGCGCACAAATCTGCGAATCTCGCGAGCACGAACGAAACAACCATCGTCCGATTCATGAAAACCTTCTGATTGGAAAAACTGGCGCAATAGTTATCCCATCCAGCTATTGACTTGCGCGATAGCTGTCGCGTAGATAGAACGAGAAGGGAGGACACAAAAGAGGTGCACCCGTGTCCTCGTTCCTGACGAATCGCCGATCGATCGGAATTGTTGATCGGGGTAATTTCGCACCGATCCACGATGCAGCACTCGACGCTGCTGTATTTTCTCGGTTACCGTGCAGACAAACGTATACGTTGGATCGCGAGCGTTTCGGCATTGCTTGTTCTCTGGGAGCGCGCGCAATTTTCATCGCGTTCGAGAAGGGAAACTGAGAACGATGGGGAAACAGGAGGGATCGAGAGATAGAGAGACAGAGAAACAGGGACGAATTGGCCGTTTAACTGCCGTTGATGCCGGTCAGCATCATACGTTCATTGCGATGTATTGATAACGTTTTTCCATCAGCAACGTATTCATGCTCTGGTTCTTCCGCGCTATTTCACCGACAGTGGTCGAAATTGACTTTCCGACGAGGAAAAAGAGAAGAAGAAGTGTTGCGGTCCGGCGGAAGAGATACCGCGTCGCCCGGTTACGGGTACCGGGTATCATATTCAGTTTCGGACGCGACCGCAACATTCTTTTCAATGATTTCTACCGCCCGTTTCCACGAAGACTAATCTACAGCGCCCCGGTGTAGACACGTCACGAATCGGGGATAAATCGCAGCAGTTCTTTGTACGACACCGATACGAAGTTAACTACTTTTTACGGTAAAGGGAAAAAGCTACGTCGCGGGGGGTCGTCGAGTTTTGTACCTCGAGAAACCAGTGCCACGGATTGCTGGTGAACGAAGGACGTTTAATGCTCGCTATCGGTAATGCCGTCTTAGTTCGTCCTCCGTGGGGCATGCACTTAAGGAAGAAGGGGTAGAACGAGGGCACGTAACGGCGGTGCGCGTGAAAATAACTATAAAAGCGATCCCGTGGAATAGAGGGTGGCAGAAAAAGGGAAAAAGAAACGAGGAACGAAGCTGGGGAGGGACCGGCGCGAACTAATGGCAGTCAAACGATTAAAACTAACGATCCCCTTGTGCCTCTAGTTTATGCTCTGTTCCCTCCCTTCTCTTAGATTAACTACGGAATGACGACTGATCCGACCAAACGAAAACACCGAGGGACCCAGGGACACCCCGTCGTCTTTCTTCTCTTAATCAGCCTTTTCTATTAATCCCCTTTCTCTCGGTTAATTGTCTCCTCCGCCGTACCCCGGTCACCTGCTGCTCCTTTCCCTCGTTTTCGACAAACCGCTGGGAGAACGTTCATTGAATTAAGTGAGCCTCACGTGGAATTTATCTTTCCGACGTAGTCGGGGGATGGTTGAAGTTACGACGCTATATAGATTGTTCAGGGTCCTCTCCAGAATAGGCGAGCTATAACATTAAAGTATTGCTCGAGAGACGAGATTGTATTTAATGCAAGTAATTTCGCAGTGGAGCGCCTGACCATACGCCGATCCTTACTACTGGAACGTTGTCCGACTAAGCGCGGCTTGAACTACTTAACAGAGGCATAACACATTGGCGCACGGGGCAGTAACTCTGTCGCATCAAAGAGGAACACGCCTGTCATTATTGGAAACCGGCGGACAGCTGATCGTTATTCGACTTTTTAATCATACGGGATACTTCTATTTTCGTATTGATAAAGCCAGCCATTCAGGGGCCCAGAATAATCGTCAGACGTGGGTTTTGTCGATCGCCAATCAACAGATGCGGCGGGTAACCGGAGTCCAGTAATTCCATCATGAAAAAGTGATTAACCGTTGTTCCCGAATGGTCGACAACAAAACGATTCCGATGGACCGTCGTGGAACGGCATATAAAGCTGAAGCTGAATAAAAGCGATCGGTTTGAAATCTCGTGTGGAACGCGGCTGACTACTGCTAAACGAACAATTTTTTACTACGACCAAATGCATCGTATCGTTGAAATGTTTTGCCGTTTTTCGCGTTGCTTTATGGAAATACCGAAACGCGTTATATTTTTAACGGTTCCCAGTTGCCGAATTTGCGGTAAATTGTAAATTCGTCTTAGAACAGCCCGCGTTTATAGTTACTGTGCAAATCTCAAACGAATTGTTAAAATGTTTAAAAAAAATATTATTGCCGCGCATCCTTTACCGTTATTTTAAATTATTTATCAGTATGTTCTCGTTTTCTCTTGCTACAGGTCCACGATTCTCAGCCGAAATTGCGACAAGAAACCCAGATTTTTCAGTCGGTCAGGAAACGCGCAAGTCCAGTAGGGCTGACTTACGGACGTCTGCGGCTTCTGACCTTTAATTTCTCGATGATTCTCGAGAATCTTCATGTTACTCAAGAGATACAATCCGAATTCTCATTTCCCCTGAAGCAAAAAATATCGAAAAATCAGGAACACTAGACAGGACAATACCCCTGAGTTCCATCGTGACCAGCATTCTCGATACGTCGCATAATTCATTTTTTTTTATTCCCTACCCCAGGCTCGCTTCCCGCGACACCACCGGCAACCTTCGTTCTTTTTGCTCTCCTTGCCGCCCACCGCCTCCATCGCGGCTGAACGGTTTTTTTTCCCTCGAGCAGTCTCCAGGACATGGTTGGGCTGCTTTTCGAAGTATTGATCAATTCCGCACCGGCAAACTGCCACGGATATGACACCGGTGAAAATTCTCCCGTTCCGTTCCGTTGACGCTCCAAGAATTTCGACGCCGCCTCGAGAGATTAATCGGCTAATAAATTCCCTCTGGATAAACTTTATTCGACGTTTCTTTCGCTCGCGGGAGAACGATCGCCGTTGGAAGAATTCGGAGGCGTTCAGGTATACAAAATAAAAAAAACGATCGCCCCTCGCGATAATATTTAACCGGGGAGGGAGATACAACGGTCCGGGCAACTTGCTCCGCGAACTTCGCCGCAAGTTCGTTCAAGTTTCACCCAATTTCGTCGGGCCGTTTCGTTCCTGCCGGGCGACACCTTTCCTGACGATATCGCCGTTCAAACTGTGCCGCGGTCTTTCAATTCGCGGCCAGTTCACGTTCCTAATAAATAGTACGCCGCGTCGGTCGGCCGGATTCCTTTGCTGCGAAAATTCCTTGAATAATATAGCAGCCGGTTCACGAGCGACGCGTCGCCCGAGAATTTTCCCCGCTGTGCGTGTCAGGTTCGAACTCCGGTTCGTTCTTTCGTGTCTGCGAGGGCGGAAAACGGAAATCATCGCATTGGATCATACCTCCCAGCGATCTCTGCTCCCGATAACGGCAGGACGAGAATCCTGCCGGGCTAGAAACGAAAACGAAGAACGACAAAAAGAAAAAAACTACCCCGAGTACCTCAAAACACCGATTAATCGAAATGTTAATTAATCCCTCGTATTCAGTCGGCGGAGATTACACGACTCTCCGAGAGATCAAGAGATTCGGTCGCGATAGGATAGAGACAGCAGGACTTAAGCTTCTAATAGGGCTTAGAGAGCGTGGGGTTAGTTTCGCGATTACACGTTTGGAGTTCGCGGTGCGCGTGAAATAAGTAAGCTGACGTATTCCGGTAATTGGTGGTGTAGAAGGAACGGTATCGCGAGGCGTCGATCGATGCCCGACGTTCTATATCGGAACGAACGGAACAGAGGACGCGTGTAGAGACCCGATAAAGCGAATACGTCAGGGAAAAGGGAAGGGTGGTTTCGAAAGAAGCAGCTATAAAATTTATATCCGCCCCCTTTGACGTGTGCAGTCGTCGACAAATTTCCATCAAGCAATTCCCCCGCCGGGCCGAACATTTCCCCCGATAACTTTATCGTTTCGTTTGTTTCGCATTCAAAGGAACACCGGTCTTCTTGCGCCGTCGAAATTTTAGCCGTGCCCCCCGTCGAAACAATGGGGCAGGGGGGAATCGTCGCACTTGGTATCTCGCGGGGGACATTAAACTCGGTCGTGTACGATAATCGTAAATTACGTTCGGTCCCGTTTGTCGAAGCGGCAGGAAAAACGCCAGGCATCTGGCAACGAAACGTTTCCGCTCCAACTTCCACAACTTTTCAATTAACCCTTACGCGTAACGCGTCTCGTACAATTCACCATGATCCGTAATTTATGGGGCGCGAGATCTTAGGAACGGAGGCTGTTCCCGTTACGCTGCAGTAACTTGAGAAAACTCGAACGAGCGAACGTGCTATTTCCGCGCCATCGACGCGTCGTTAATAATTGCTCGGCGCAAACGGAGGACTGCGCTGTACGATGAATATTGCGAGACGGATACGCGCAATAATTTTCCCATTCGGCGTGTATTATTCGAAAGCGGCACTCCCCGCGATATTTTATATACACATTTATAGCGCTATTGAATTTAGCGGGGCTGGAATAGAAATGGACCGGATGACTTTAACGCGTCGATGTCTGATTACATTCGATCGTTCAAGTGAATCGCTCGATTTCACCGCAACCTAACGACGGCTTCGTGCAAGTAAGGACACTCCAGCGGGGATCGTACGTCTTACGGGACGCTTTTACGTACGGCTGGAATGGCATTCACGCGGAGCCGACTCGTTAATATCTCCGATCGGCCAGATAGAATCGCTGGATTCACTTGACAGCCTTCTTTAAATCGGAAGCTCGTCTACGCGATCCGATTGCGCCACGAAAAATATAGCTCTCTCGACTGCAACTTCTGGAGTAGCGGGTCTATCGATTCGCAGATTCTCCCCGATCTATCCCTGGAAAAAGAATAACTGGAAGCCCCGAGGCGTATTAATTAATACCTGCGACTCGCGTTATTTGCAGTCAAAGTCGAACGTTCGAGCATAATGTTCGGGTTCGTCTCGAATTGTGAAGCGACGTGCGGGGTAGAAGGTAAAAAATCGGTGGACGGGGTGGAATTTGAATGCCCTGAAAATGGTACTCGTTCAGCGGAGTTTGCCAATTTCCAAACAGCTTGCGACTCTCATAATGGAATCAAAACGATTCCAGTTATTTAAAGTGGAGAAATAATATCCGCGCAGGGAAGAGCCGGCCCGCACTGCGTTCCGTTTCCCGTGGAAATATTCATATTCGAACACGAGCATTACTCTGTCTCCTTGTTCTTTTTTTATTCCTCGCTAAAGTGTATACTTGTTCCGATATTTGATCTGTGCAGTACGCGCGAGTCTGAAAATCAGCTGCGAACTTCCGTCGAATATTTTTATCGACAACGGCGGCGACGGAATGAATACCGCTTTCTCCGGCAGCGGCAGAGGTACGATGCGTTAAAAACTCGTGGATATTTTTGGCCCGGGTTTCGGAGGAAGGCGCGAAGCGAATAACCCATAGAAAGTTGTTGGCTGGTGTCTCGATCGCAAAGTTTTATTGCGAAATAAGCATTGTGGAAGAGCACGGGCCCGTGGATATTCCAATTTCATTAAACATTCATAAAGCTTCGAGTCTCCAAGTTTTTGCGGCACCGTCATTTCCATCCCCTGCGCGCAGATTCAGCGGTAGGTAATGCCAGACCGAGCTGCTCGAGACGTGTAATACGTTTCGACGCCTGTGTATTTCTGGAACGCGGAGTGCGGACAATACAGAAGAAATTTATAATACAACTTTAGTATAAATACAAAATCGAACGACGATCGCTTTCCATTCTTCCGCTTCACATTCTCTAATTCATCGCACGACCAGTATGCGATGCGACGCGTTTCGTCGATTTCTACAATTTCCAACGGAACAGAGAAAGGTGAAACTAGACGAGAGGAAGACCTGCAACCAGATGGCGAGGAATCTCCAGGAAAGGGAACATCGCAGTGCGGTTGCGGCTACTCGGGCGATCACGTTTTCAACGAAATTTCATGGACGATGTCCGAGTTTCCAGCGTAAAAACAGACAGTCGCACCCAGATCTATACTACACTCGTACATTTGACAGAGGCGCGAGATCAATGTATCCGTCGTAGCCGGAAATTTTGCCGTGAAATAAGCAATAGGCGAAAGCCGCCGTTCGCCGTTCGCCGTTTCCCTGGGAGCATTCGCGTTTCATTAAACATTCATAGCCCTTTAGCGTTTTCGAGGCATCGCGGGAACTCGGCACACTTTTCCCATTCCCCCGGCGCCATACGTACGCCGCGCACCTACAGCCCTGCCTGTGAATTATTCGCGACACTTGTTCCTGTCGAAGCTAAAACGTACTTCGCGTTGATTAATCCCCTCGATTTTTTCCCAAGAACCTCCATATCGTCGAGCGGTATTTCCTGGCGGCGAAATAAATGGACACAGGGGCTGCAAATATAAATAATTGCTTGAAAAGAATGCAGGGCGTTTCGATGCCCTCTCGGTTCGCTGGTTCGCGGCGCGGAGCCGCAAGCGGTGAACGATGGTCGGCGTGTTAACAAAGCTGTCGATTATCGGCCGCCCGGCACTGTTCAGTGAAAAGCCAACGGATGGACGAAAATTCATTAATAATAGGAAGTAAGTTAATTTTCGAATCGACGTGCATTGTTGAAAATTCGTTCGCGCGTGTTGGGTCCGCGCGGCGCGATCGAACGCGCCCCGAAAAACTAGCTCAATTGTCGAGGAGGAAAAGGGCCGTTAACGTGGAAATTGAGGGCAGAAATTCGATTTGCGTTTCGCGAACTTTTGACACGCGATTCGTGAAATCTTTCCACGTCGCGCTGCTCCTTTCACCTTAACGAAGCGGCCGCTTATGTGCCGGCAAACACGGCCGTTTCTGGTTTCTATGCAAATCGAAATGCTCGAATTATCATATTGCACGTTCACCAGAGTAATCTTCGCCGCGGCTTGGTTAAATTACGCGGCCGGCCAAATTACGCTGGCATTCTCCGCGATTTCCAGCCAGCGTCCGAGCCGGGCAAAATTATGAATGCAACTATGCGGGGCTTCTGTTCGAGCGCTAAACTAAACGGTTTCCGTTTTTGCGTCGGCCTTTAAGAATAAGTAAGTAGACGCGGTGTTCATTGTTCCGTCTTGTTTAATGCCGTTCGATGTTCGAGTTGAATGAACTTTGAAGCGTAAAAATTCTGCACTGCCACGTGAAACATATGCAAACGGTATCGTCTTTCTGTTATTGAAATAAATAATAATAATAATAATGTTTCTGGTGCGCGAAGAGCAACCGGGAACGGAGATCGTATTATTTTCCAGCCAGGCAACGAACTAAACAGGTGGACCTGACGCGTGAGCAAGACGAACAGAGGGTTGCTCTTGCAATATAAAATTTAGAATCAGCTAGACAATGTGCAGGATAAAGGAGAGCAATGAAATTTGGAGGGCCAACCTTCGCGCAATTAATTTTTACGTTACACTTCGCCAAATAGTTAGTTAACAGAAGCAAACGTGCATACACTTCAGTTCCCCCCGAAACGTAGAACATCCCCGATTGGTAACGGAACGGAAATTTCTGCCACCGTTTGAAATAAAATTTTAATTCGACAATTCCTCGCAGAAGCGGCGATTTTTCCCCGCTTACATCGACTTGGCCGGGGCGTTCGAAACTGGGCGAGACTTTACGCAAACGCGAAATTCTGGCCCGGGGGGAAGTCTTTATTTCGGCTGTTCCGCTGCCGCTTCATTTCCGCGACCCTCTCGCGTACTCGTTTCATTTCATTTTACGCGAATTTCGTCGCGTTACATCTCGCGACTCTCCTCGCGAACGACCCTCTCCGATCTCTCTTTTTTTCCCCCCCTCGTTCCCCCGGGTCTTTTATTTTGCGGCAGGGCGATGAAGCCCGCCCCCTCGTAGATGACTACGCCGCGCAATTTTACTCGCTCGTAAACAATATTTTTATTCCCTGCTCATCTAGCAGCGGGAACGCGCTCATGTTCTACGACGTCTTCTACTTTAACGCACACGTGGAAACCGCGAGTCGTTAACTCTGCAGAGACGGAGGCCCGATAAAAATTGTCCCCCGTTCCCTCTCGTTGTCACCGGCAAATATAATTCATCCGCTATGCGTGCCTCTTCTATCGAGATACTGCAATACAATTAAGCGCGGACGAAACTTCGAAGGGAATTAACTTAATCGGCGCAACTCTCCTTAAGACTCGTCGCGCGTCGTCCTCCTTGGTCCACAGAGTTCCAGCGGCAACTAAATTGCCCTATTCATTGCCCCTTTCCCGAAAGCTCTAGAAGATATCGATGCCCGGAAATAACAATTCACGCGGGTAGCGCCGTTGTTCAATCGGGAACTTGGTCCTCGACGGATAAATACGCGACGTCGGTCGCGTTGCTCGGCGCTTGGGTGGAAGTTTAATACGGCCCCCGAATACAAGAGACGCGGTTTATGGGGTTGCGCGGGATGCTCGGGGTTGAAATAAACGTGGCGGCGGTCGGTGATGCTAAAGCGTCAATCTCGAGGAAAGTTTCGTGCCCGTTGCATCGAGAAATTTCGCTCACGTACACCGATAAGTTCGAGCTAGTTATCGAGAATCGAACACAATCGGCCCAGGGACATGTATACGCGTGTCCCGTGTCCCAGCTAGTTCTGACACTCGCTCGGCTGCTTGGATATATTCAAATTGTCCCGGAACTTCCTCGTATCCCTGTAAATCCGCGATCAGCCGGTTATTCGTTTATCCGCGTGCGCATTTCTCTTGCTTAGTCGTCGTTTCTGACTAACTGTACGGCGGACAAAGTTTGCCGATCGTTCTGTAAGCGACTTCCCTCCGCAGCGGACGTTGAAAAACGCTCCGTTCGCCGCGAGACAGGGTTAAAGTTGAAGGGTGAGCGAAATTAAGGTGCATCCGTATTTCAATAAATATATAATATCTTTAGAAGGACACCACGCCACAGTCGGTACTAGGACACCATACTGCCATCAGCCGAATGATTATTAATGTTAATAATGCCATCCCATAATAATGCCTACCTCGCTATATCATTATTATCGTGTATTATACTAATGGACCATTTTCCCGTATAAATAAGTAAATATATCAACCGACAGAGCGACACCGATTCCTGCCTTGTGCAGGGTGCACCGATTCAACGATGCAGACGTTTTAGGGGGTAGTAAAGGGTCAAGTGTCGCTTGACCCCCCATTCAAATTCTCAGCTTACGTCAGATCGCGCGCTGCTGGAATATAAGATTTTTTTCACACGTAATACAGCCGACTGTATCGAGGTGGCATCCTCCAGGCGTCTAAAGTATATCTTCTTCGGAGCGAGGTCGGTTCCAAGCAATTGTTTAATAAAAAAAACCCGGCTCGCCGCATTCCTGTTGCTGCTCCCGTGTATACTTATTTCTCAAAGCCAGGAGGATACGATGGGTGGGCAGGTATGCCGGGAAAAACATTCGAGGCTCTTCCAAAATGTCTGACAACGTAAACGACGTTACGTCGCGTCGTTTGAAATAGAGCACCGCGAACTTGATGGGGCGAACTATGGGGCGAGTAACGCTAAATACTTGGATAAAACTTTGGGCGGGCAAATTGAACTACGAACTCAACAGTTTACCTCCGTGTACGGGAAAAAAGAAATTGTTCACGAAAGTTCAGTGGAGCGTAAAGAGTTCGCAGCGCAAAATAGGGAAGCATGGAATATTGGAATAGGCGAAATAAAGGTCCACGAGGTAGAAGTCGAGCCTTGCGAACGAGCTCCGTACGATGTCCAGTATGTCCAGTACGTCCATTTTTGTAAAAGTAAATAAAATAAATTCGTTCATCTCAAGTTTCGATCAATCTCGTCTAGCAATATCAGATGTAGCCTCGAATTAGAATCGATTAATGATGAAATCTGTAAAAAGTCAATCGGGCGCCTACTGAATTGTCAATGACGACCCACTGTGAGCCCCGTACGTTGATTTGATCGTATCAGCGGGCGGTGCACGGGCGGGGAATCGCAAACAAATCCTCAGGGTAATTGTAATTGCCAGTTGCCGTTCGATTAAAGCGTGCACGGTAAACTACACGGGCAGAGCAGTTGATTAGCATTCTCAGTACGGTGTCGGAAGTCCGTCAGCGACATCGTCGTTCCACGCTAGTCATCTAATCTTCCCTGTTACCCGTCGTCTGTGCGTCGTAACTGCTTCTGCATCGATCCTCGGCAACGTCCCTGGATATTTCGCACCGAGTCGGAATCTTCGATTTCAACGCCGCCCGCGTAGTTTCTATCCCGTTTCACTGTCGATGCCTTCCGCGTCAAGTGTCCCGATTGATTTATCTCGTTCCCCTCGCGCCGGTATTTATTGTCCACCGGGCGATTCCTCTTCGGACAGGACACCACCGCACCTCGTAATTCTATGTCGCGATCTCTTTTGCGGAACACGCGCGCGTCCCCCTGTCTTTCTCCGATTTTGTCCCCGGCTGAGCAATTTTAATTACCTCGCGTTTCTCTTCGTCCGTGTCTCGCACGATTAAACGCTTGTCCCCACTGAAACGAAAGTATATCTACGGCGGCGAATTGCCGCGAATGTTTCTACGTTCAATTAGTGGGAAATTTCCTAGCTATTTTCTTTCGAACGGCGCGTATAACGTACGTCGCGTTATCAGCCACGACGGTTTGTCGGTCTTTGAAAACGCCCGTCCCTTCTTTCCCAAGTAGATTGGCACGCGGGGAAAAAGTAGGCAATTAAACGTCCAGCTGGAATGAATTCTTTCGCCCGGAAGAATTAGTCGGGAGCAAGGGAAACTGGAATCGACGACGTTCCAATTTATCAATTCGGCGAATTCCCAGCGGGTTTCCAAGGAACAAGCGGTGGCTAAAAAGCAGGGAGAAGCTAAGAATTGTCCCTCACAGTTGCGTCAAACGGGCATCTAATCGACTCGCCCCTCGAATTTGAAATCCCGGCGGTGCAAGGAACTCGCGGGGACTGTATTTATTCGCCAGCTTTCCGTCCTACGATAATGATCTTTTTGCTGGTTCACCAAGCACACTCGCGAAATCTTGCCGTGTCCATACTCCTCCCCCCCTTCCTAATAAACTCCACCTTATCTAGAGCCGGTCGGTTACCTACCCTTTGCCTTAGACCCGCAAAAGAGACGACAGCAAACGCAGACTTTTGCGAGCCGTCCTACTCCTAGACAATTCCGTGCACGAACAAATTTTTCTCGCAGTTTGTTCGACCGTGGATACGGCGGTTCGTTTGTCGTTTTCCACCGTTAAATCGTCGTCGATCGTGATGAAGGATCAATCGCCGGTAGCCCGCGTCTGTTGTCTGCGAAAAGGGCCACGGTAAAAGTTAATTCGCGTGTTCCTCTCATTCTGCCTGCAAGCGTTTCGTTGCTGCAAAAGCTTCGTAAACATCCGGGAAGCAGCCCGTTATTTTCGAACCAGCTACGACCAACCGGACGACGGAACGGACGCGTGTCCGAAAGCAATACTCCCCTGATCGCATTATCGATTAAATAAGTAAAGGGAAATTGGGAGCGGCGAGAAATATGATTTCCACGAATCTAGCTCCAAATCGGTGTCCGAAAAAACACGGCTCTGGAGAGGAGCAGTAAACCCTGTCTTATCTGATTCGACGGCGGCCGATCGTCTCGAGCAGAAGAGCAATCGAAAAACCAGGTCCGTGCTTCGTACGGATGATAACGAGCATGGACGTTTAAAGGCGGTCGAGCGGACGTTACCTACGTATTCGCGTTCGGACGAATAATCGCCGCGAAAATCTGCTTCTTTTCGAAGCTTCTGTAACGACAGCTTTTCATTTGCTTCGGGCCGAAGCGAAAAGAGTGCGCTACGGAACTTTGACCAACCAGTCATTTAAATAATTAAAGCTCCGCCGAGTTCTTCCGAATTTATTCCCTTGCCTCGCGCTCTCCTACGCGAGAGTCCCGTTCAACGAAAGTGACTTTCAGTACACTGGCGCCTATCGAGCAAAGGTCAGAAGCGCTATCGGTTTGCCTCTACGCGAGGCAACCGGCCACGGACCTTGGATGCCTGACCGGCCGTAAAAGTAAATCCGCCGGCGGTAATCTGTTTCGGAAGATGGCGATTTCCAACGGCACCTCGGCACGCGATAAAGCAACCGACTTTGCGAGACTCTATTTCAACCGGCTGGAAGATGGAGGAGAAATGGATGGGCAGCAAAGGAGACCTCTTCCATTGCGAGCATGTCAGGAACGGGCCACGGCGGATCTCTGCTGCACGAGAAAACTCTCAATTTCGATTCTGTCCTCTCTTTTTCTTTACGTAATAAATTAGAAAATGCCGGGACGCCGGGGGTTTCGAAGCTTCGAGAAATTGAATCCAAAATATGCTTGCCCGGAGGAAATTCGCGCCGGGCTCGTTCCGTCATCGTGCTCGAGGACAATAAAATTCCAAGGAATTTGCAGAGGAACGAGAATTTTCTTGTCCGGTAACGGTGTGCACGCTCGGTTACGGCGGTTCGAGAGAGGAACGAGGAAGGGTCGGCCAGGGAGCACTCTCGCCTCTTGCGTACCTCAGTCTGCAGAATGGAAAGTTTTATTCCGTGCTGCGAAATGGATCGTAACGTCGTGCCACTTCTCTGTCAGCTCGTCTCTGTGCTTCCAGCGTTCTTATTCGTTGCTACCACCGTGGACCGTCCCTCGACCCAATTTTTCTTCCATTTCCCTTCTTTCATCTACACCTTGTCCGCTGCGCGGCAAACCGTCCCTCCGCCTCTGCTCTATTCCGCTTCGTCGAGTTCTCCCAGTTCCATTTCTTGTACTTCGCCCCCGAGCTCGGCTCCGTTGCCCCTCTTTCCTCTATCCGAATTTCCCTCTTCCCCCGTTCTCTTTTCCCCATGCCTTTCCGCTCGCTCCGTTCCGACATTCGCGCGAGAACTTCGCAGCGAACTGGATTCGAGTAACGTTATCGTTACGATACGCTGGCGGGGTCGTGGTACAAGTACTGCCACGGTACATTGCACGGTAATGCACCTTCGATGTATGTTCTGAAAGTTGGTAAAAGGGAAAAGGGGAACTGTGACGTTATCTGCATCAATGAAATGAGTTCCTAGTAAAGCGCGTTCCGCGATTATGATTATCTACGATGCTATATTAGCCGGGAACATACCGCCAGCGAATGTATTATTTTTCCGTTCGGTAGACGGGAGTTTCCGGCGGGGCAAGCGTGACCCAACGGCGCGCTTCATCTAGAACGAGATTTAATTGGCAGTAATGGAAAAGTATACGGTATAAAGGTGAAACCGTCGCGCTGCATGCAAGGTGTGCTCCGTGCAGCGATATATGGTTACTGTGTCCCTTTCTGCGAGGTAGACGCGGCAGCCAACAGTGCCAAAAAAAAAAAAAACAGAAAGAAAAAAAAAGGGAGAAACGGAGACGGGAAATGCGGGAAATACCGTGTACACGGATTTGCCTAGGGAAAAAAATTTCGAAGCTTGTCAGCTTTTCAATCGGTCACGCGTTATTCGTTGGCGCGTTACAACGTCAAAATATTGTTTCGGACGAGTCGCTTTGTCGAAACATCGGCGGCGCGCCGCTGTACCAAGGGCAATGCGCCGTTCGCTGTATCGTAAATCACGCTTCGCTCGCGAATAATCTCTCGAAAATTACTTCCGCGCTAAAATTCGCCGCGGAAAAATTAATCGTTGCAATCGTCGTGGCTCCTTAATTGGTTCTAAACTTTTCGAACCATTACTCCCCCCAGGTTTTCGCATTCTTCTCCATTTTTGTATTCCCTCTATTTATGGAAACGTTTCGCTTCACGCATTCCTGTTTGGCTATTTTCATCGGCACCTGCACCGCCGGCTTCGTACCAATTACGTCCGCCGCGTTCTCCCGTCGAATTTCGACACTCCAATCGACACGCGAAAAAGCCGTGACGCTATCTCGTTCCGTGTGGAACGTGAACCCACGTATTTCGAAAGTCCTGCGAAATAGAGAGAGAAAAAAAGAGAAAAATAGGTGTCCGTGCAACTTGGACTTGCAGAGCAGCGTGTGCCTCACGGATTCACTGTGCACGGCCGATACGAATAGACGCAGCTCCCATGGCGAGGAAAATTTCAACCCAGCACGGCCACATGGGCCTCGTGTTTCTGCTCTATATATACGCACTATCAGTCGCGTACCTTGTGATCTCCTCTCTGTCCAGAGGCGTCGAAAATTCGTCCGGGACAAAGCCCTCTCCGAAATCAAAATAATGTACGTCCCGCATCGAATCGCGACGAATGTATTCCGCTCGTCGTTCGTCCTCGTTCATAATCGCTCGAGAATCGGTCCGGGGGAATATTCCCGATACCGCGATTCAAGGCTCGTTACGCCGTTGCTCAATTTCTTGGCTATCGGCTTCCCCGAGCAGGGGCCTGGGAAAACCTCCGCCTCGTTTATTTACTTATTTCGTATTTATTCCCCCCCGTGGAACGTGACTGCTCCGAGTACGCCGACTCCCCGGGCGTTTCCACGACGCTTTTACGTGCTCCAATCGAGAGTCTAATCGAGAGCTTGGCGCCACGGCGCAGCGTGACGCAGACGTGGAAAATTGAATTTCGACCTACCGATATGCTCCACGCACGTGCGAATTCCTGCACTACCTCGTGCCTCCATCTCGCGAACCTTCCAAAGGTGTGACGCGTCGACGGTACATAGCAGGAGCTCCGACGCCTTCGGGCCGAGTCGTAAAATCGCTGGACATGTACGCGTATATAAGTACGCGTATATGCATCGTCCTCTTGTTTTTTGTCGACTCGAGAGATTTGGCGGGCCCGATGCCCGGTAGTTTTTGGGGCCACGTGCCCTCCAGATGATGTCGCGAGCGCTGCGGGGGAGAAAAATGTCTGCAGGCTCGACGATAAATATTACGACGGGTTCTGGACGATGGAAATAGGAATATTGGCCGACGCTGATAGAAGAGCACAGAGCGATATGTACCGCGTATAGCAGTCCGCCGTTGGTGCACTCTGTTTTTACCACGAGCCGAGGTTCCACGCGTAATTCAACGGTTCGTATAAACGATACGGAGCACTACTTGCGACTGATTCATGGCGTTCACTCTCGGGGCAAATAGCAAGGCCCTGATGCGAAACGTTTAACATCGCGCACCACCCGGCATCCCTAAACTATTCAGCTGCTGGCGGCTGTAACATTGACGCTAAATATTCGCCGCAATTTCGGCCTTCCCGCCCCAATGCGGCGTAACGAATGTTCCGAAAGTACGCTACGAGTGGATGTTTAGATTACGCCGCTGCTCCGGCTAATGACCGATCGCAAATGATGCAGCGATTGCAAATTGCCGCTAACGAATCGTTTCATAGGAATCTGCCGCCACCCGTTTGAGCGAACGAGTCGCGGAAAGCTTGTCGTTCCGGGCGGAATCGAAGCTTCGGCCTGGGAAGCAAGATCCGCGTCGATCCATCGAGACAGCCTTGGTAGAGATTGGCTGGAAAAGAGCGATGATACAGGAAAGTCATCAACAGGTAGCAAGCTCGAGGACAGATACGAGGGCGAGTCGGTATTTAATCGCAATGTTGCTGCAAGAGCTGCCAGAATAACAGCAGAGTTCGCGCAGCAATATTATATTGCTTGCTCGTCGAAGCGCATGGTCCGTCGCGAGATTTTTTACCCTCTCGGGAGCAAATTCTTTCCGCCGAGGAAGAAGATTATCCTCGTGCTCTAAATACAAAGTGCCGACCACAGATTTCAGATCACAGAAACCGAGTAACGCAGAATAGCTCTCGAAAGCAGCGCCGTCGTGACAAGTGACGAAGCAGAGACGAACGCTGATGCGTAAGCATACGATCCTACAGGCAGGAACGAAAGAAGAACGAAACGCGTGCACAGCGAATAATTCTCGAATCACCGTCGCATTAATACCGTTTTTTCGAAAGAGCGAACGTTCGGGTAAAGCGAACGAAAGGTCGGTCCGTGTCGGTCCGTATCGGTGGTCGTCGGAGGAGTGTCTGCGTCCACGGTTCTTGCACACATGTTCACCAGATGGGTTGAAGGCGGAGGGTGGAGCGCGTGCCGCGCCGGTCCGCGTCGGTCCGCGCCGGTCCGCGCCACACGGCCAGGCAGCGCGCACCGCGCGACAGACGCGGTGGAAAGCGGAGCGGACGGTTCGCTCCGGTTCAGTCGCAGTCACGAAGCGGCGTTGTTGGCGGCGGTTGCCTAGAAAATCTCCGCCACTCTCCTGTTTCCCTGTCTGTTTCTCTCTCTCGCTGTCGTCCGACCGTCGATTGCCTTAGCTCCGTACAGCAACGACCCCGAGGAGAAGTCGCGTGGCTGTTTCGCGACGCTGCGATTAAACTCTCGGCCAGAAGTGTCATGCAATTTACGTTTCGCATCCCGCGGACGGATTCGCGCGCGCGACGAACGAGATGAAGCGGCGCGACGGATGTTCCTCGAGAGTCGACGAACGCGCCCCTTGATTTCGAGCGGCCGCAGTTCCCCGACGGCTATAATTAACGATGCCGTTCTCGCGCGGCCAGAGAGCGCTCTAACCGCTTCGACGCCGAGCGAACGAGAAACAAGTACAACAGGCAGTGCGAGTTCAAAGGGTGCAAGATTAACGAGGAGCGGGATCTTCGTTCGGTGCTAGCGAGGCTGGCCCGGAGACACGAGCGGGTGCGCGGGAGTACGCGAACCTTGACCGTGAGTATGCCCGAGCCTCTTCGTGGAACGACCTATTAACCGGTCTATTTTCATCCCGGCCGGCGTCTGCGACGCGCGAGTCTCCCGAGCCGCAAGCTCGATCGGGGGCACGGCAGTGCTTCTTCCTTTCGACGCTGCGGCGCGAGTTTGAAGCGGAGAGTGAGTGCTTTTTTGCGCGAGAAGGGAGCAGTCGGGACGACCCACGAGGTCCAGGATCGGCGTTTCGAGTGCGTCACGCGAGTGCCGCGATAAATCCTCGATCCGCTCGACATGCGCGAGTAGAGCAAAGAAGAGGAACGACGAGATACCGAGGGACAGAGGGAGGGAGAGAGAGAGAGAGAGACAGCGGAGAAACATTGGCGGAGGTAGAGGAGAGACGCTTTTAAACGGATGAGATGACAGTGCTGTGCGTGTTGTGGGCGACTCTGTCCACCGTGGCATCGATCCTCGCGTGTTCCGGATTTTACCTGCCTTACTGGATTCAGGTGAGCCGTAGAGACTGGTGTTTCCAGTGCGGGAAGACAGCGACGCGACGCTCCAATTGCAGACGCTGGGTCAAAGTTGGCGCAACTTGCTCGCGCTGTGGCTCCTCCAGCCGTACCTTCTCGGGATCGATCGGTCGACCCGTGTATCGAATTAGTGCAATTTATCGTTGCACACGGTGCACCCCCGCGTTGCCGTTCCCTTTGCCGTTCCCTTTGCCGTGTTCTGATCGCATGTGTGTTTGTCCTGGGTCCGTTCTTTTCTTCGTCTTCGATTCAGATACCAATTCGTCGGCGTACTCGTCGACCAGACGCTCGCAGCTCGCACCTCAACCATTCCTCGAAATTTATCGCCGCGTTTCGACGCGCCGCGACTCAGCGAACGAGAAGTCTGACGACATTCGTCATGCCCTGCGCGGAATTTCAGGCTCGATCTGTACAATTTGTGGTCATTAATTATCGCAAACCGGTCGCCAAATTGGCGCAACCGTGTATCGTTGGCAGCTTGTTTCGGAAATTAAACACGGCCGTTCTGTCGGATTAATAAACACCGATCGGTAAATTATTCTCTTACGCGCGGGGAGGATCAAGCGAAATCCCGATTGCAGCGTCACGCGTGATTCGTGGAAAAGGGGTCGCTTAAACCTGATCAGGACGACTGCCGAATTCCCAAACTTTGCACTCGTTTGACTCGCAAAGAGCTGTTCGCTGCACAGCGTCAGGTTTGTCCTTCTCTGCAGTGCATCGGGTTGGTCGCGCGGAACGTAGCGAAGAAAAAGAAGAGGAACGCCTATTTAAAGCACCTGCACCGCGGAGGACTCGGCCCCCGGCGAAGGGAGGCGCTAAAAAGACCTCGACGTTTTCCGATGTTCTTCGACGCTATCGAGCTTTCATCGAACCGTTGGCCCCTCTCTGTAGTCGTAAAGTCGCGCGACGTCGTTTCTGCCCGCGACGAACGAAGCACAGAGGGAAGACCGGCAGCGGTCTACATACTGGCAAACGCTGCTCCGCGGGTTCCGAACTCGCGAACCGTTTGCGGAAGGTTTCGCTAACGCGAGAAGCCGAAGATTATTAAACTGGGGAGAAGCTGCAGCAATTCGAATATGGGAACTCCGCGGCGACCGACAAGCCGTATCAACGCGGTCGTCGAGGTGGAAATATTGACGGGGAAACAAAGATCCGGGCAAGTGCCGATAGGTGGTCAAAGTTCTGCGATCGTTTATGCCCGGCTCACGGTTCTTCTCGCATATTCACGACGGGCATTCAGGAGCACCGAAACGGAAATGGATTTTGACTGAAGAGAGGCACGGCTGCGAATTAGGATCGTTTAAAGTAGCTTAAACGAATATGTACTACGAACGAGCACTCGAGGCGAGATTACACGCGCACGCTCGGGCCGATTTTCCTCGACGCTGTATCGCTTGTAAATTGCAACGCGATTCCGGACCCTCGCGTTTCTAAATAAAACGCCGCAACTTTGGACGAAATTGCTCTCGGTCGACCGTGATCGGCCATCCTGCTCTCGCCTGATCCCAAAGCGTTTCCGATTCAGGGTCTTCGCAGTCGCCGGACCGAAAGCCAAAGGGCGCGGAAACACGGCTGCGGGATACGCGCGCCAGCGAACCATTAGCATACTGATGAGTTCCGAAATTGGCGAATCACAAATTTTGCATAAAACTGTTTAGATGGTTTCGCGCACGGGAACGCCGCGTCGAGTTTCAAACGATCCGCTTAGACCTGTCGAAACGGCACGACGATCGAACTCAACAAGTGCACGCGTCGGACACTCGCGGCTTCCGTTTTTCGCGATTCACAGGCGAAACGTTAACGACCGGCGCGGCTCCGATTCAGGCGAGCGATTCATACAGCCGAGTGAAATGCAAACGCAGTGCGGTTGAATGTTTGACGCACCCAGTGCGCCGCTTGCCCGGAATAATCGTCCGCTTCGATTGCCCGCAATCCCGACAAAGCTGTCGGAGCTTAGTTTCCGCGTCCCCTGAAGAAGCGTGTCGGTTCGAGCGACGCGGACGGCGAGATCCGTCTAGCTACGAAAGCCGAAGCGGAAAAGTTGCGAGGCGAGCGGAAACGTCGAAGACACGCGATGGATGGCTGACTCTTGCCGTTGACGAGGGGAAGACTGTTGGGACGGCAACTTGGGAACTCGCGAGAATTGTCTGCTGCTACCCGGTCAATGTCAGAATTAGATTGCGAGCGAACTTTCGCGCGACGGCAGTGGGTGCCCGCGATCGCGTACCAACGCAACGGCAAGGAAAGCGGCGCCACTTAACCCAGCTGCGACGGAGAACGACGCTTGTCTCGCAAATTGGGCTCGAGTGGTAGCTTCTGGATGGGGCTAGAAGAAGACTTCCGAGGATACTTTTCCAGCGGAGTTGAGAAACTTTCAGGAAAAAACTAGTCTCTGTCAATGTTCGTCTTCTAAGGCGCCTAAGTCGCCACCCCTCGAATTTCTCTTTTTCGCTGTCAATTATTCTGCGCGCAGTTTGCTCGATGCTTTCGCTCGCGGACACCCACGAAAAGCACGCGGTCTTCTTCCAAGTTTCGCTATTTATCCGTGGCACCCTGCATAGTTCAGAGGAGTATTGCTTCGCGTACCGCGCAACAGAACGAGTGGCGGAGCACTTTTGCTGCTGCCTCGAACGGTAGTGTGTTTAACGAGGTAATCTAAAGGAAAACTATCGACGGGAATATATACACTGGTTTACAGTTTACAGTGTTTCTTTCGAATAAACGCACGGTCGAAGTATTGGGGTGCAGCGTGAAATAACGAACGTGAAACGGCGCGGTCGTTAAATTTCCACCCCGATTAGTTTCGATACATGTTCCTGGAGATGCTGAACCGCGTCGTTAAACAGACGAGGAAACGGGCGTAAACGATCATTTCGGTATCAGCGTCCGTGCACGAGTGCCCCTTCGAAACGTATCCCACGTTGCCCGAGCAGCGGAACGCGGAAGGGAGCTGTAAATGGTTTTGAAAATACTCGAGTGGCGGGATGAATAAATGCATAACTGAATTTACATTTGCCTTCCTGCATTCGCTTTTCCGTCGCGTGCAACGCGCACCGTCCCAGGCCCAGTCGAAGTTGGATTCCTTGGAGTCGAAGGTTCAACTTTCTGCCTCCGTTCCTCTATAAAATTCTCTCGAACATATTCCTATTACGGTGTCCGTCGTTAAGCAGGAAAGGAACAGCAATAGCCGCCGCGAACTCGATCCGATCGAGCGTTTCCCAACGAACCATCGAACTTCCCGTTGTCGCGACGAAGAATAATATCCCAGGAAATCCTGTCCGACTTTTAACCACTTATTCTACTGCGCGGTGAATCCCGCTTTTACGAGCTCTCGCGTGGAAGAAAGGCGTCCGTGGACTGGGCACCAGTGCAAAACTTAATCTCTCGCCAAAGAAACTACTTGGCACGGGGTCAACAGTTTTGCTCGTGAATCGAGTTCTGATACAAAACCATCGCGGATCCACCGTATAAAGAGTAACGACTCCTTGGCTCCTCCTTACCTCTCCCACGCCCTTTCCGCCGATTCGAGCCGAGCACCATTAATCCGACTAAAATTCCCCGGAAAATGCCTTCGCAAAGAGAATTCCCGAGTCCTCCTCGCACAGATACATACACTTTCCCTTGACTTTGTCTCGGATTGATCGTCCCGCAAACTTTTAACTCTGTTTCCGCGCGAACGGAAAACACTCCCGGCAATGCAAGCGAACAGTTTCCTTCGCGAAATTAGTAATGTATTCCAGGACTACTCGTGTTTAACCTTGGCCCGCGACGCTCCTCGAACCTCATGGAAATCCGAGAAAGCGTCAAGCCTCCCCCTTGCGTTCCTCCCCGCTAGGGAAACGCGATCCATTTGCCTCGCTGAAACGCCTTCTCTGCTCATGCTCGCTCTGTCTGACACTCGTGTCCTATGTTATGAATTGCAGGGACGGCTGCTGGGAAAAGCGGACGCGTACTTTAGTTCCTTTCGACGCTGCAACTATCCACGAATAAGGGGACCGAACGCCGCCCTCGAAATAGTATACGAGTGTGCCAGGTATTCCAGGTACGTTTCACTTGTTTCTTGATTAAGTAAACCGCGGAGGAATTTCTATTCAACGCGAACGATTAATTTCGCTGAATCGGCAAAATAAACGCAGGAACGGTTTGCATCCCCGATTGCGCACCACAGGCAGGTGGAACGGTTTTTATTCGAAGCGCGATAGTTTGTCAAGGAAAAAAGAAAAATACGCACGGAAAGCTTCGAATCCGTTTCAGGCTCGGAAAAAAAAATTCTCATGGTCCGCACAGACGTTTGAATTTGCACAAGTTTTGATTGAAAGCACCTTCGCTTTGCCACCGCGTCCGTGTTGCAAAAAGAAATCGTTGAAGAAAATGAGCTCTGGACTCCGAGCGTGGAGCATTAGTACTTTGAAACGGGGCCAGGTGGACCGTCGGCCGTTTTTTCATCGACGATGTCGCGGCAGTCGAAGTATCGACAACTTTTCCGCGAAAATTTGGCGTTCCACTAGTTTCGCGGCGGAGCGTGCACGCGCGTATAATTCCGTTTCGACGAGGCGAGTTTCGCCGAATTAAAACGGTCGTATCTCGGAAGCAGGAAGGTGGCCGGGCCGCGGTTATTAAGCCCCTTTTATTGCCACCGAACCGGCCAATATAAATTCTCCGGCGCCGCTTAAGAAGTAGCCAGAATTTCCCGTGCTCTCGTTCGCGAAGAGCCACTTTTCCGCGAAACGAGACCGCTGGAGCTGAGAGCGGCCATATCTTGGAAACAAGAAGTTTGCGGAGCCCTGTTCATTAAGAGTCCCGGCTGCTCGGCAATATGAATTTTCCGACACCGGTTTTAAAGACGCGCTCCCCTAAGGGTGGCCCATACCGAACCATACGGTTCGCGAATCGCCGTACCTCCACCTGGCGGGAGGTCGCGACGCTGTCTCGTCGCGTTCTCGTTCGCCACGGATTATTCGAAGCCAGCCTGCCGGAAAAGTTCAATTTCCCCGGGAAGTTCGAAGGCGTTTCGATATCCAGGGCTTTCGCTCGCGGCCGCGGCCGGCAATCGGCGAGTTAATTTCGCTCGACGGCGGCGCAAGGGCCAGTTATAATTCTGGCCAGGAGACTGGAATAATTTCCCGGCGATGGAGGCCGGCCGAGAACTTGGGGAAACTTTGCTGGCCAACGGAGAGCGCAGCGTTTCGCGCGATACCCGCGCTCTCGTAAAATCGCTGCGGCTGACAGCTCGCGGCTCGTTATTGAAAACAAGAGAATTATAGACGGCTTCTACTCGACCCGCAAAGGCGCCGCAGGCCTCTTTTCTGCTCTATTTCTCGACGCGCTCTATTTTCTTCCTTGCTACGTCGCTCCAGTGATCCTCTTTGGATTGTCGCCGATCGAAGCTGGTCGTCCGCGAAACGGGGGAATTAAAACGTAGCTTTCCGCTAAATATGGTTACGCGTGCGCGACACTGATTCCAGTATTTTTGCCGGGACCGTGGGGCAAATTTGTTCGAATCGTCCGCCGGAGCCGGTTCGATGGCATTCGACGATACGGATTTTTTTCTTTTTTTTTTTTTTTTTTGGCGTCGAATTAACCTTTCGCTTTTTCACGGCCTATTTCGCCCGGAGCTATTTTGCTCGGGAAACAAATTGGTGGGCATAGATTGACACCCTTCCAAATAGCTGGTCGCGCCTCTCTGCCTCTCTCTCTCTCTCTCTCTCTCAGACACTTGGCGTGCAGGAAATAATGCCAGCACGAACATTTTTCCCACTCGGTGCGTGGTTGCGCGAGTAATTCTGGGAACGAAAGACGCGATTGGATAATCGAGATACGTAATAATTATTTGGCCGAGTAATTAGACAAGCACCGCGGGAAATCTATCCGCGCAACCGCCGCTTCCACTTTGTTCGATGTTTTAATAAAGCTTCAACGGTATCGCGAATGGCGGACACGAGTAATGACCGGGCGGCGTTATCCTTCCGCAACTTCGTTCCCGGAGAATGGAAGAACCCAACGAAAATCGTTACTGCCGAACTAAATACACTCGAAATGAATGAAATTTTAAATCCCAATTGACCGGTGGCGAAGCGCGCACGAAATTTCGAGTCGATGTTCGTTAATTAAAAATAGCATTGGTGGAGCTGGCTCCGCGTTTCCTAGTGTTCCTTTTTTTTTTTTTTTTCACGCGGTGTTTACATTTTATCGGAAAAACCGGGCAGGCTGCGTTTCAGGTCGTACAATTCAGCCGTAACGTTGCACGTTCAGCTGGCTTTAACGCGACCTAATGCAACGTGCACGGCGTCGACAATATACGGTACGCGTTCTTTTCTCTCGCCAACGCTCGACAGAAGCGGGCAGAGCGCTAAAAGAGGACACCGGCCAGCCGTTTTTAACGTTAACGCGAAACGGATGAAAGCCTTTGCGAACATCTAGCGGTTAACATTCAAGCGGCAGGTAAGTGCGGGGGGGCTGTGGAGGTGAATTGCGTAGACAGAAATTTTCGGCAAACGGACGAAACGAACGAAAAAGCACAGAGCGCGTAGCCACAGGGTTCGTCGAGCGACATTATTCAGCGAACAATATTACGCACCGACTATTATTCCACCTCTGACAGCTTTTACAAGATTTCTGGTTCGCCCAATCGGACGAATGTGCGAGCGTATATTATAATAATTGAGCGCCTCTAGTCGCGAGCCAGGAACCGGGAATCGATGGTAAATTCAGTTTAGATTGAAATCAAAGTTGCCCTTCCGCTTGAATGGCACGTTAATTTACCAGGTGGAAATTCAATTTTCACGAAATTTCGCGAACAATATATAATTTAGCGATGTCGCGGTGACGGGTAACAACGGAAGTCTCGAATGATTTTTTTCAGCTTCTGGGACATACCGAGCGCCTGGTGGCAGGCGAGCACCGTCACTATGGGAATCGGCGTCGCGATCGCCGTGATCGGCGCGCTCACTCTGCTCGCCGCAGCGTCCAGCTTCTTGCCGCACATCTTGAAAACGCCCAAGCACACCAGAGCCCTGGGCTCCCTGCAGCTGCTGGCTGGTGAGTATCCTCTTCAGCAATCTTCGCCGCAGCCCCGTTCTACGCGTTATCGGAAAAGCTGGCGCTGCTTCGACGCCGCGCACAATGCCAGAGCGCGAAGCGGAATCCGGTCGAGCGAAGCGCGGCGAGTTCTGCTCCACTTTCCCGAGCAATTCGAGATTTATTCTCTTTAGAGGTGCATCATCGCGCGGCTGTTTAACCAGGTATCGAACGGAGGGAGTCGTTCGGCGTCGGGCGATCGTTGCATCGAGCGATTTCGTTCCGCGCGCTTGAGCGGCAAATAAAGCGCGGCCGGGTCGTTTCTGCGAAAGGATAAAAGCCCGGAAGTGTTCGGGGGGGATTGAAACGGGCGTCGAACGGCCGAAAACACCGGGCGAGCCTTGTTTTCGCGATCGTTCCTAACGATTTTCTCGCGCGATATACGCGTATACATATGCATTACTCTGGCTAGTTGGTTCGCTCTCATTATCGTAAACCTAATAGTCCGTGCGTTCAGCCGGATGCCGGCTTTTAATCTCGGCCGCTGCGAGGAAGGAACAATGTCCGGTATTCTTTCGGCCGAACTTTATAGCACTTTATAGACGTCTCGGTACGGAGTACGAAGAAAGCGTTCGAGGAAACGAAATATAGCCGCCGAGCTACACACCGGCGATGAAGAATGCTTCGAAGATTGCTTGATAGTGAATTGTTGCTTCGTCGATCGGCGATAAACGCGAAGCAAACTTTCGATAATATACACGCAGCCGAGTCCGGAAGCCTATACGGCCATTTAGGAGCGGCGCGAATCTACTTCCACGGACAACTCCATTTCTCTGTACCTTTTATCAGGAACGCCTGGCGAAGAACCGAAAGCAATAAGCGGGATCGATATCCGCGAAAAATCTTGCCAAGAGGATTGGCAGGCGAAAAACTCCGCCGCTAGACTTGTATGTAGCTGAGCGTGACCTGCAATTAATGTAGCTCGTATTAAACTGGCGAGCAAACCCCTCGCGCTGCGTTCGCGATAAACTTCGTGGTTTGCATCCAGCGTAGAACTCGACAATGAGCTCCGTAATACGGTCCGCGGCAAGTTCTGTAATAAGTTCGACATCGGGTTCTAGAACAGCCTCCATAATAGACTCCACAATAGATTTTGTGCCAGGCCTCCCCGATAGACCCGGGACGCAGACTCTGCGGTAGATCCAATCGTAGATCTTCCCTATATGTCGCGTCACCCTTCGCGCTTCGACGATTTGTACAATAGGCCAGCGTCGAGCAGGGATTCCCTTGAATAGACGAGTTAGCCCCGGAGCAAGGTGCGCGGCGACAGCGCGCTTCGCTGCGACAGGTAAGTTCGAATTGCCAATAAGTTTCCGTAAGCGACGGAGCTCGTTTCGAAGCGAATTTTAAATTGTTTCCCTCGCCTGTTTCTATTCCCCGCGGCCGCCTTAATCCGCTGGAATTATCGTGCGCAGGGCAGTATCGTTCGAAGGCTGGCTAATATTCGACCGTTCGCGAAGTTTCGAGGAAAGCGATCGAGGCTGGATCGATGGGAAGAAAAGTCGGCGATCGCGACGGCGCAACGGATTCCTAGGGGCAAGGGACGAGACGCGGAAGAAAACGTTAATAGGAACGTCTACTGTTTGCGAAGCAACGGCACCGCCGAGACATCGGAGTGTCCGCTAAGGAAACGAATGCCACTCGAATATCATTCTTCTTTCGAACGTTGACACGTTCCATTTTCCCGTTCGCCGCGTGCGGCTCCCGACCCGTCGTCTTTAAGCTGCTTTTCCACGCAAGCACCCCCGTGTCGCGGTGCTATTAACACGTTCGTGGACGTGAATGCATACGTAGCATTCGTTGCAATTGCGATGCAAAATGACTTGAATGTTGCAACGTTCAAATTTGTAAGCCGCATTATCTTGCATTCTATTCTATATCACGTTAAATTACAAAAAAAAAAATAGTAATAACCTAATAATAAATCGTCCAAGGGTGTATTTGAGTTTTTAGCTTCGAAGGAATCGATTTTTTCCCCACATTTTTTCAACGCACTTGTCTTCGAAAATATCTGTGTCGAAGGATACGCTGGTATTCGTAGCAATAACGGAGCTATAGATATTAAGAACGCGTTTTTCGCGCAACTGTATTCTCTGACGCGATATCTCAAGAAATTTGCAGAGGTTCTTCGGCAGACCTGCCGCTGCAGCAGACGCCGAGGTCTGAATTTTCTCTAAATGATATCCGCTCTCGACACTCCAGAAGTTAACAAGCACAATGCGCAGTTAATTTATCGGCCCACCGTTTGGAATATCGTCCAGCTCGATCCACCTCGTTATCCACCTCCAATATCGAATTGAGAATTCCGCGTAAACGTAGAATATCGTCGTTCCTCGTCGAGCGTCGCCCCAGGTCTACGTCGCCGACGATAGCGCAGGGCGCATCGAAGAAAACGAAGAAAGCAATTGGCGAGGACGATTCGTCGTCGTTACCAGTCAGGTGGGCAGCCAATATCTGTCGCGAACCGCGTCCCCTGCGTTCCAGGTGCCCTCCCTGAATTCCACTCGCTCGATTCGTCGCCGTTCGAGCTCGTCCCGCGTTATCGAGGACGAACCCGTCCGAGGCGACATGGCAAAGGGTTAAAGGGATCGCGCGATACGCCACGGTCGACCGCGTATCACCGTACCTATCGTATCGCGGGGATCCCGAACGAGACGCTCGAATTACCCGGCTCGATTTCCTATAAACGACTGCGGAAGACGAGTGGAATTTCTGGCATTCCGGGCGATAAACCGTTAACCGTTGGCGCAATCAACCGTTAAATGTGCTACCGTTTTGTCGTTACAGCAGTGATGATATGCGGCGGACTGATGATGTATCCCATAGGATGGGACAATCGGGAGGTGCGGGAGTCCTGCGGAAAGGGGGCTAACGTCTACAATCTCGGTGAGTACGCCAGCGAACGCGTATTTAACGATCCGGTCTAGCCGCGTCGAAGTTCCCGACGCCTTTCGGTAGGAGCTAAAACAGCGAACAACACTGAATAAACGTTGATTTAGAGCGCCGCGCTCTTTTCACGGGGCAGATTTATTTTAGAGGACGGTGTCGTTAAGCGAGACTCTGCTCCTGACGAGGTATAGAAAAGGCTGCGCGACCGGATTACTATTATTACAAACGTAACGACGGCGACGTTCTTGGAAGTTTGCACATTTCCGCGGGCAAGTTCCGATACCACGGTCGAGACGCTCCGTCGGGCGTCCGTCGACCCGCTGCCGTTTCCGGACATTGCGTAACCTGCTCGAAGCAGTGCGTCGGCCGTAACTTTGCGAAACTGCGGGTCGCGTTCGCGACGAGGGACTCTTGATCCCTCTGCGATTCGAGGGTCCCCCGGGACCACGGCGTCTGTGCGCCCCAGAATCGAGCAGTCGAAGCGAATAATAGACGGGCCAAGCAGCTTGTCATTAGCCGACCATCCGATGACGGACGCGCAGTCAGGGCCGAGGAGGACGCGGCGCGTCGAGTTGCTGACAGACGTATCGCATCTGTTTCAGGAAAGTGTTCCGTGTCATGGTCGAGCCACCTGCTGGTATGCTCCGTGGCGCTGTTAATGCTGTGCTTCGGCCTGAGCTTCTGCGCCGCACGACACAAGCCGTCCAACCAGCACACCGATCCTCTGCGCATTTGACAATCGAGATACTCCCAATCGATTCACGCCTATGCCTCGCCGAAGACGACGACCCTCTCGTTCGTCACAGTCTGTTGATGGCGGAGCCGGCAAGTATCAAGAACAGCCACGAGGGTTGGCCATCGGGATCCTGCTGACGGAGCCGTGTTCCTGCGTTCACGTGGGTATCCCAGATGCGGATGATTGCGCGCGACGACGACTACGCGCCGGCCTGTCTGTCGCGTCGCGTCTTCTTCTACTTGCGGACGAATGTTTATGTGCGTAGCGTAGCCATAGCTCGATCGGACAGTCTCTGCGTTCTGCTGGCGAATCGTTGCTGCAAGGTGCACGTCTCGCGGAACGCGGAAGCTTTCCTGCGACGCGTTTCAAGGAGGCGGGATTCCCGGACAATCGCGCGGCCTCCTTCGGATCGTATTCGCAGCATTCGTTCCCGACCGTGCACGACCGAGGAGGTGCAATTTCCTAATCGACGAGAATCGCCTAATCGAAGATACTGGTCGGTGAGTATCGTCGTGCGTTCGGCTGAATCGTTGCCCGTGAATTCGACACGGGGCGATCAGTCTCCATCGAATTCATCGTCTTACGCGCGCCTCCGCTGTCTCCGCGCCACGACGTTAAAGCTTGCTCCCGTCGGAACGGAACTTGGAGCAGGAATAGTAAATGTGTCCGCGAGACCCGAGAAACTGTACCGAAACTTAGTGCCGTTTTGCGTTAGAACAATAATATCGACGTCGCTCGAAAATTCTTTGGGACGGTATCCTCGTCTACGGAATGGCCAGATGCCGTCGACGGGCATCGCAAACTCCGCCCGGTTGTTTGTTGCCGAAAGCAAAGCTCTCGTGTCTTCGATCGATCCTCCCGGCTCTGTTCTTTGAGGCCGGCACTCAAGAGCTCAAGACGTTGCTCCTCCTTTCGACTCGCCTTTGCCACTGAATTCAGTCCGCCGGGGCTGCAAGAGGCAGCAGTCCACCTTTTCTCCTCTATCTTTGTTTGTACTAGCCACTGAAGAGGCAGAACTTTGCCCGATCGGAGTTCGTCGCGAACAGAAGCGACAAGAAATTCCTGTCGCCCGAACAGTTTCAAAGGGGCGATCGAGAATATTTTCGTTGCTAAACGACGGCGCCTGCCGCCGTCAAAAGCGAACTGCTCCGGCCGATTCGCAGCGCGGCTCGCTCGAGTTCTCGCCGACAAAAGGTTAGATCGGTGATTCTCGGTAAATAGAAAATGAATCGCGACACCCCATCGACCCCCTCCGAATTCGGCGAGAAGGTGCTCCCAAATCCGCGCGGCGCTAGCAATTAAAATCACACGCGAGACGAACGCCAAAAAGATCGGGGATTAGGTTCGATTTCCGGACAAAGAGGGCAAACGCGGCGGCACTCCGCGAGGGTCGGTCGCATTGTTCGGATTGCATCCGTCCCGCTTCGAGCAGCCCAGAGAGGGTCGGCCCGTTCTGGTTGCACGCATCGTCGGTTCCTTGCGAGCGTGCTCGCTTCATCCGATTTCAACGCGGCATCGAATCGGTCGTGGTTCGGCGGACACCGCGTTTGCGGGACCACAGACGAAGAAAAAAAAAACAATGGAATCCTCTGCGAAGAGGAGCGTGGAATCGACGCTCGACACCCTTGGAACTTTGCTGGCGGAAGTCGTTAACGCGTCGGCTGCGCTATCGATATGCACATTGAGCAGAATTCTTCATGCTCTTTGTCGTCTGCGCTGTCCCGCCGTGGACCAGTTAAGCGGATACTTGGAAAAAAATGAGAGGAGAAAAACAAACGAGAAAGGAAAATGGGAAAGGGGTAAGGGGTGAGCCAGGGCAGAGAGCAATGGGAAACAAGAATTCGGCGGGAGATCGCGTGTTTAGCGGTGTTTCAACCGCGACAAAAACAACGCCGCCTTTGAAAATATCACAAAATCGCTAAAAGCCCCGGCCGCTATTTTCTCCCTCGGCTTTTTCGCCACTCCTTCGCCCCGTACCATCGTCGACATTGACGTTTCTCCTCTCCCGCTTTGTAGGCGAACGCTGGCTGGGATTTCGACCCCGTCATTTCGCGCACACCGTTGGACGTAAAATGCGCCCGCAAAACAGCGGTCGGCCGTGCACGCTTCCTATTGTCATTCCTTGTTCTCATGAACGACCCACGTGGACCAGGTGCGACCGCGCGAAGGATTCCCGGAGGCTGTCCGCGAACTTGTCCCGAGAAGTTTCGCGTGCCTTTAAAAGTGCGATGCTAATTTCGATTGTCTAATACAGTTCCTGCTTCCTTGCGCCGAGAATACAGTCGGACGTCCCCCGCTAAAATAGCATCTGGCGGATTGTTTTCGCGGCAAATCTCGTCGAATCCGTATTTCATTAGCGAAGAAAAAATTCGTCGCGAAGATTAAGCGAACGTCAATTTAAATGGTAATCGGGCCAGACGGTGCCGCGACGATTTCGACTTAAATTCGACGCTCATTTTCGCGTTCCTTTTTCTCGAACGCGAGACTTCTCGACGGCCCGTCGGTTTCGGGGCCAAGTGTTTCACCAACTGGGATTTCAAGAACCGGCGCGAACAGTGGCGATCTAAAACAATCGGACAAAGTACCGACTCCCGCTGCGCTTTTCCCCACCGAAGGAACGTACGACGCGACCCAACGTGTTCAACGGACAAGTCTGTCCATCGCGAAAATTATTGCGCTCGACTTCTCTTCGCCGCCCTGTTTCACGACCTGCACCGGCACAACTCGCTCTCGAATCGACCAGCTCTCTCCTGCCAGGAGTGCAAGACAGATCGTTGAGCGATCGATCGAGCACGTTAGTCGAGTGCCGAAACAAAGTTCCCTTGTAAATCCTGCCTTGTCCTCCTGTCTACTATGTTTCCTTGCTCGGTACGGGCTCGCCTCTCATCGACTATCCTCGCTCAACGGTTCCGCGCGCCCTTCGACGAAGAGGATACCTCTGCCGCGGTGAGATTATTCTCAAGACTAATCGAACTAACGAGAAACGGTAGCTCGATCCGTATCAGCCCGGCCAACCAGAACGAGCACGGAATAGAAACGCACGCGTATAAAACCACTCGCCGTTGGTTCCATTAAGGGAGAAACGAGACCAAGTTCCCTTCCAGACCGATGCGTCGGCGTTGCCGTTGACTTTTCCGCCGAACGTCCCGTACACGGGGGCCGTCCGCCGACGAGCATTCGCGGTTGACATGTCGCGACATCCATTCGGGCGCAGGAAACGCGGAAAAGTATAAAAGTTTTTATCCGTAGCCCGGATATCCCCGGGGCGAGTTATCGACGAAAGTCGGATGAAACAAAAGTTGGAAAACTCGTTCGCCCTCGAGTTTCCGTTTGCGAGGCACGCGGATAGGCGGATACGCGAGCTGCAGCATCCGCGATTGTTGTACGCCCGGCCGCGATCGAAGTCCCTCCTCGATTTCCACTATTTCGAGACCTGTTGCGAGAGCCCGGCGCAGCCCTCTCTCCACTATCGACCTGTTTCCACGGTGCAAACCAGCCACGGAATTCGCAGCGAGCCCGTGAAAGCGAATCGTTCCAAGCGGGATCCGATGTTTCGAATTCCTGCCGGATATCTTGCGACCTCGTTTTTCCGTGTCGCGTCACGCGGCATACCAGAGACGAACGCGAGGCGAGCCCTCTCCGGGAGACGCGTTGATACGTACGCGCGTATCGGCGGAACGCAATTTTCCGAATAGTTTCCGGCCGTCTGGATTAAATTGTCCTTTGTGCGCGTTATAGAGACGAGTGGCGTTTCTCGCCCGAACGCTTCCGGACCGTGCTTCTGAATCAGCTGGGCTGCTGGCCACCATTTCGCCGGGCACTCGATGCTTGCGCTCGCCTCCAGGTCGACCACCTGGGATGAAACAGTTCGGCCCTCTGTCCACCGATGAGTTCGAGTGCGCTCGATCTTCGCGAAACAACCCGCACCGTTGCCATCAATTTTTCACGCACGACTTCTATGGTCCCGACCTTCCTCCTTGGAGGGCCAGCAATGAATTAGAGATTTCTGTACAAGTTGACAGCCCCGGCGGGACGAAAAGAAGATACGAAGACGGAGAATCGCGTTCACGTTCGATTCTTGTTTAACGTTCACCGGGGTCGCGCGTTCCTGAAAGCGCTCTAACGATCCGACGAATAATTCAAACGGACCCGGTACCCCAAGCGATGTCCAATTAAACGGCCGGGGCAACGTCGAAGGCGAAAAACGAGCAGGTTTCGCGCGGCTGTGTAATTTCGACGGAAAGCACGGGGCGAAAGAGAGCGAACGGATTACCGGATGGGCGATTTCGCTTTGGTTGGAACGAGCGCGAAATCACGATTACCTCCGCCCTGGGACAATCGTTTTCGTAAACTCGTGTAGGTCTTTGACGAGCCGAGTAAACGGCGTATCGATCGCGGCGGATTTGTAACAATTCTCCGGGACCCTTTGCTCCTTATTTCCATGGAAATTGCCATTCCCAGGGAAACACGGGAAAAGTGTCGGCTCGGCGAGGGGCAAGCGTACCAGTGCGACGCAACGTGCATTACATCCGGTTACAGCTTTTGCAACGAAATCTGTCAGACCAACATTTGCCCGGTGAAACGGCGGAAATAAATCGTCATCCCTCCCAAATACATCCCTCTCGATTTCAATTGCTTAATTGCCGCGCGAAATTCGAAGCTATTTCGTTGGGAAATGCGTGGGTCCGTTCAGTGGATTATTATTGCAGTTTAACAGCGAGGACGGAAAAGCGGCTTTCGCGACGTCAAAGTTGAAAGTTTTGCCCCGAGTAACTGCACGGTTAAGCGTCGCTATGGGGGCGGTCAGTGTATCCCTGCGAACAAGTTTCTTCGTGTTAATGACAGCCGTGAAAGCGGCACGAATGTTGACGAGCGACGCGGTCGCCAAACAACCGCGAACCGTCGCGTCGCTTGCGTAGCTCTTTACTCACTGTACATACTATACATATACATATACATATACATATAGTACGTAAGTATTCGACACGGCGTAAATGTTACGTATTATTATATTTTATAATAAAAGAGAAATAAAGAAACGCATGGGTGCCTTTTATTTGTCCCGCTGGAAAAATTGGCTCGCTGAACTTTTTAATCAACAGCCGGGAACATAATTGTCGGACTGTAATCTCGTTGATTCGAAAGCTCGGCAACGGCCAAGACCTTTACGGCGCGCAGCGAGCTTCGTTGGCCAGTTCGCGGCGTTAATTGCCGGCAAATTAATTAATTAGCGGACGCCGGTCGATTCCAGGCCGGCTCTAAGTCAACGGTTTCGTACCGCGACTAACGGGAATTGCGAACGAGCGTTCGGATCGGATCAGATGGAATGGACGAGCGACTAATCCACGACAATACCGCGCTTGTATCGGAAACAAAAGGCATTCGATTCGGGCCAGGTGAAATTAATTGGCCGCCGCGTCGCCGGTGGTCGGCTCCATGAAAATCGTTAGGTACTTTTCCATTTGTTCGGCCCATTGTCTCCGAAATTCGTCGGGAAGGGTCTCCATTGATGGGCTCCGATCGAGACCAACTATTATTTCATTCGAACGCCGCCAAGCCCCCGTTTTTCGCCCTTTAATTTTTTTCTTCGATTTCGTTGCCCGTTTAATTGGAATTCGTTCCCGGCTCTCCATTGAATTTCAAGAGCGTAAACGCCGCGAACAAACGAGCGTGTTTCGCGCGATCCAACAACAACTTTGCAACTGACAATTTCGTCGAGAGGCACGATTTTTCGGTTCAATCTGTCTAGAGGGGCGGCGGACGGAAATCGGCCGTGTTTGACACGTTTCGAAAAGCGTCGACGAGAATCGCGCGGGGACCGGGCCTTCAGATAAGGAGAGGGAGACTCTTTGAGCGAAGATTTCTCCTCGAGTTACCTCGCAATGGACTTTCGGTGGTTTTCACGGAGGATCTCCTTCATCGCTCTCCTCGGCTCTCTTTGTGAATACTCGAACACTCGGAGAGTATCCTCGAAGGGAAAGCTTTTGTCCTCGACGATCCCAGAACGTATTTACGATTCTTTTTCTCGGACGATCCTAGCCACCGTATTTTCCCGCTGGCCGCATTCCCCCGTATCTCCGCACTAAACGTCCCGATCGGTTTAATGGACCGAAATTTATGCGATTTTTCCTACGGAAGTCTCGGAGAAGAAGGCTAAGACCGTGAAATTCATTCGATTAATAGCGGTGGGCATCGTTTATTTGCAACTGGTACTAGACGCCGGACAATGACTCGGCGTACATTGACAGCCGCAGCTGTGGCTGTCCTCGTCAATGCGGGACACCGCCACATCGAAACCAGTCATCTAATTATCCTACACGGCGAACCTGATCGCCAACTGGGGCGGACCGCGGTGTTCGCGTTTGCCGAACACTTGCTTTTGGACGGCAACTTCCGTCTTCGAGGATCGACGAGCTTGTCGCGTCGTGAGATATCGTCCAGCCGGATTCTCCTCTCGGTCCAACGATAAATTTCCTGGCGGTTCTCTGGCGGTTCTCTGGCGGCGAGCGTTGAAAAAGGGCGTAGAACTATCGTGAACGAAAGAACGGACCGACGACGGGCGTCGATACACCGAAAAAATTGCTGCCGCGATAAGAACCGTAGAGGACGGGGAAAAATGAATGCCGAGGAAGAAACGGAGAGCGAACGCGGACGAACGAAATGAACGAGAGCGGGTTACAAATGAAATATTAAACGGTCCGGGTATAGCTACGTGGAGGGCACTTCCCACGTACAGAGGTAGGGGACGAGCACGACGATCCGGCTCCAGAAGGTGGTTGTGTAAGTCCCCGCGACTATACAGGGTGTCCCGTAACTACCGCGGAATCGGGAAATGGTGGGCAGCTAGGTGATTCTGAACAAGTTTTTCCTGGACCAAAATGCTGTTCGAATCTTCGGTCCTGAGTTATTAACCAAAAACACTGGCCCGAAAAAACAGAGCGCCCGAAAATCGCTCAGGGGCTTAACGCGTAATCGCACGGCAAATGTTACATCGGCTTTATGCAAGCCTAATTCTATTTTTGATACGGGTAACCAATATCGATATCGATGCCGGGAGTTTCGTTTTGGTTCCGTCGGATATAAAGTTATAGCTTCGCGTATCTATTAATTTCCGCGATATTGGTAAAAAGACTTTCGACGATGTACATTGAAAGCTGCGTATACAGTTTCAGGATGATACTTCAGCTTGAGCCCACCCAAAATAATTATCGATGCGTAAATAATAACCGAGGGGGAAGGCAAACAGGAAAACATTGCCACGAAGTTCGAGTTCGAAGTTCTCCGACACGTTTTGAATACTTAATTGCAAATAATGTTCGCCGGGTAAAGAAAAATATAGTATCTGTACGTCACCTACCTTTTCATACGGTCCGTATGATAATACATATACATACATATATATATAATATGAAACATAAACGTGATGAAAGACAATGCATGCATATAACAGTTTAAAATATCGCTGAGAGTAATAGTGTACCGATCCTGAGCACCACTTTCAATGCATTTTCGTGTCTTAATTCCGTTTTTAATTTATAACGGGGGAACTTGACACCGTGCGTATATACGCTTTATAAGAATGAAAAACAGACAACAGCCGTGAAATAGCATTCAATCGTTTTACATGCAATTTCAATCGCATTTCTTTCGAACGAAACGAGGGTTAATCGAGACCTGCTCTTCGTGCCGTGAGAACCTGTACGATGACTGCGTGAATCAAGACGAATTACCAATACGATAGAAAATACACGTACCCGCCGTGTCAACTAAGGGAATATGTGACGTATAATAAAGGAACATTAATAACGAAGTCAGCTGATTGCTGTGAATATCGAGAGTTTCTTTGAAAGCGACAACATTTCGAACAGTAGAGCGATTGGCTCTATTACAAAATAAGAAAAGAAATTCGGGAGGTTGTGGTCATGCAGATTTGTATTAAATAAACATGGAGTTTGACCCTACCGCACGAGGAAATACAAGCATTAGGCGGAAAAGGTCCCCGCTAATTTTCATTTATTCGAAATCGAAAGGTCTGATGAGCTTTTGCCGAAGGTCTCACTAAATTTACTGATATAGATTTTTAGTGCCTATGATTGTTGGTAATTTAGATATGTTGCAATAAAATAATCTGTAGGTCCAAATTTTCGTTGCTCTAATGGACGGTACATTAATTCTCATACTATAAAGTTGTTGCCAATAGGGAACGCAGAAAAAGATTATCGTGAGGAGAGTGCTTGCTTGCAAGCGGGCTGCACGTATGTATTGTGTTCAAGTATGCTTTTTAGCGTGACAATTTTTCTTCATTCACACCAAAATACAGGAAGGTGCAATTATTATCTATTATTGCCGCGTCCAATCGTCAATTTTCCTTGCGCAAACCTTTCTTCGCGTGCGAGCGTAAGTTATCGAAAAAAACTCTGCGCAATTACAGTAGGGTTGACAATTGCATGAGGTATATAATAATGGATGAGACTGGTATGAAGCGAACCTGGCCACAAAATGTAGTGCTCACTTTAAGAAGCAACCACTTTACTCGTTAAGCAGCAGACCCTATTCGCAAATATTTTCATCGTACAGAAATTAATGCATGGCTCTAATTTTCATTGCAAACTAATTTAATCTAAACCGTCTACTGAGTAAATAATTTAATTTAAACAAATAACTATAGGCACCCAATGTAATGAACTTCAGTAGGGTAGTACTTCCCATCCGACAAAAACTGATTACCCAGGATGTGTAAATGGTAGAAAGTTCTTCTTGTAAATACAGAAAATAAGATCCGGGAAAAAGATCAACTTATTGAGAAATACATTGTAGAATATAATGGTGGATGGAAATTGAAGTATACAAATGAAAACTCTTTTCGATAATTACAGTGGGGTGCAACATCAAGTCGAATAAATGCAATATCTACTTCCATAGCATTCCAATAGATATTTGAAGAAAAAATTGCAAACGTTCGCGTCTATCTCTTATCTTTCCGCGTGCTCCTTCTTTATTTAACCCAGCCATAAATATCCCGTAGCGTAATTAACCCTTTGAGGACTTTGAAACTTTGACGATTTTAATAATCCATGATTAGTGCACCTGTTGGCGGATGCAATCGACAGTGCGTATATCCCGTTGATGCTCAGTTCGGTACACGTGCACATCACAAGGTAGCCGGTATTTTAAATTATAATGAGAGGCGGGTGTACACAGACCGAATAAGAATTAATCGAGAACGCGAAGAATGTAATTTTCGACGAGTCCGTGCGTTTTTTTAATCCAATTCGTTTCCCAACAATCCCGATTGCGCGAATTAAATTGCGGAATATACAAATAATTCGAAAATTTCAATAACTAAATATTCATGTTAATGATATTTATTAATAAAAATGAATGAAAAACGCGCTTGCAGATTGTTTCGAACGTTAATAATGAATACTACTGGTTTCGTATGTCGGATATTCATTTCGCGTATCGAATTTGTTCTTTCCGACGAAATTCCCCTGTATGTGCGATAATATCGTGTGCGAAATAAAAAAAGCATGTTCAGATAGGTTAGGACTCACCGTTCGCTGACGAAGACGCCCGATCAAGATGGAGGTCCGATTGTAGTGCATGTAGCTATTCCGCCAAATAGTATCCGTGGTTATGTATCCATTCCGCATCCATTGCCCTTTGAAGTATTATCACAAACACAGGCACTCGCGATACGACTGAAACAATCGGTGGTGCACGTGAAACGACAGTCAATAGTCAATAACGCACCTCGATTATTTCAAAAAGCTAATTTTTCTTGGTGATCGCATATAAAGTCAAAGGGCTATTACGTACATACATCATGGCGGCCAGCCTACACTTCCTCGGAAACGGACAGCCCGTTCTACTTTCAGTCGTATACCTCGTGCAATCTACCGTATAAGCTCGCGAACACACGAAAACCGTCGCGACAATATTTACTTGGAATCCGAAGTATTTACGAGTGGCAAGGTTGCGATAAATAACCATTAAAATCTTTACCTTCGTTGTCTCGTTAATAGAACTGCGATCAACGTCACGTGCCACCAGACTACTGCGTCTTCACGGCCGCCCCTTCCCCTTAATATTAAAAATTGCGTTCAAAATCTGATTCGTTCATTGGTCTAGCCGATCAACAATATCACCAATCAAACATTTCCTTCTATTAGTTATATATTTAATCGTAGAATAATGCATTTTTATTGTCACTGGAATCTTTAAGACGTCTACTTGTATTAACATTGTTGTACATATTTTATTTAGTTTACACCGAAAAACCTATTTTATTCCTTGATACTTTCCTGCGAGAACTACACGACGAGAACCAATCAGGGCATAATGATCAATCGTATCCACTTAGTGCATGCTAATGACGTGCAGCATTGTTCCTATATTTTTATTTGTGGTACATTGTTGCGTTGGTTGCCCTGCTCTAAAAGTGCGTCATCAAACGTCCGGTAGAAGAAGGACAAGATGGATCGTAAATCATACTTTGACGACCGCGTTCCATTAAGCTTTCTTCATAATTGTATTTCACGATTAAGAAATGTGTACGAAGTGTGAAGGTATTATAAATCGGGTAGACCGTACAACAAGACTGCGTCGTTCATACTCGTGATCGGTGTTTACAAACAAAATTTCGCTCGCGCTCGACGCCGCAGTCGTCGGCTCAAAGTTAATACAAGTTCGTCTGTGAGTGACCAACTTCGTTACACGTAGGAACAATAATTCCTGTCGCACCATCTAAAAATCTTGCATTGGATATTAAAATGGCCGTGCAATGAAAGTGATAGTGAAGTGAGTGCACCGACCCGGCCGTACCATCAGGTGTTGAATCGAAGCAGGTTAAGTCGTCGACGAAAGGGTAAGTTTTTCATAATTAGTAAAACGCTTTATTCCTTTCGGATAACGAATTAAAGTATCGAACACAGTTATTAAACGATTTATTAGTTTATTTCTTACGATTCAGTAACCAAAAATACCACATTAGGCTTGCTTAAAGGCGATGCAACAAGCTGCGCCAATGCGTTCTTTCGCGAACAGGACCGTGCTCGATTAATTAAAGGAAACAATCAGTTTATTTCCTATTAAAGAGTAACCAAACACTCCACATTAACCTTTCTTAAAGACGATGTACCATTTACCGTACCATTCCCTTGATACCGACGAGAGAACCCCGTAAAGGACCGAGCGCCGTCGTGCATTACGCGTCTGAGCACGTGGTCAGCCGACGCTCTGATTAGCCAGTGTTTTTGGTTATTAACTCAAAAATAAAGCTTTATACAACATTTTGGTCAAGGAAGAACTTGTTTAAAATCGCCCCAGCTATTCCCCATTTCCCGATGTTGCGATAGTTACGGGACACCCTGCATATATAACCTTCGGTCATTCCCTACTATTCCTGTGTCTAATTGTAAGGGGTAAACGCAACCTTCTTCCTTCCTTACTTTTTCCGTCGCTCACTTCTTCCACTCTCATACAGGAAGCTCCCACAGATATAAGTTAATAAGGATACCGTCTCGTCAATGTGGAGACCTGGTTGATATCCTGGAATCTCAGTACATTTCGAGTCATGGTCGACTTTAGAAAGATGCTCGCAAATTGGACTCTATTAAATTCATATTGCGGATAAGCTGGACGGCAAAGAGAAGGCACCGCAATTTTCGAGTACAGGTCATCGTCGCGTCGCCTGAAACTGCGCGTTAAGTAAAACCCCGTTGGTTTTCCTGTTGATCTTGGTCGCGTTCCAGCGGGCGATGTACTTTTATCGTTTAACAAAATACTCGGGTGGTTTGGATCGATTGGTAATATTTCGTGGCCTGTGCGAAAATCGAACGAATCGTATGCGAATCGTCTACTATCGGGTCGAGCTGTTAATGAGATATCGAGGTGGAAGTTACGTGCAAAGTAGCTCCCGTCGATCAAGATCCTCCACTCTCAGTCGTTCGTATCTTTCGTTCGCTGTATTTTCCGTGCCTTCCCCCCTTGTATTTCCCAGTCGCGGGCAGTTTGTTACGAGTAACTAGGAACAAGCTGGGAAATCGGTAAAGTTAGCGCCCCGTGAAAGGGCGAGGGGGCCGGGCGGACGCCGGGAGAAATAAAACACCGGCATAACGGTTTTGCGCTTTAAAATTTAAATTGCGTGGATTTACGTCGGCCGCCGCGGTGAAATATCCGGCGGTGAAGTAGCCGGCAGAGGAAAAAATCACTTTAACAGTATTCTGTCTCGCTCCGCTGGACATTGTTTTTTCCCCCAAGCTCTTTCTCTTGAACGCGCCTCGCCCGGCCGATTTGCACGCGCATCGGGAGCTTGTCGTTCCTTTTCGAAAGTCCATGCACCGATGGGAATTTTCGTTTTCCAGAATTCACGTTGGAACTCAACGCCCCTTTTATTTTTCTCAACGAGCAGTTCGATGTCGCGGCTAGGCGAAAAAGAGAAGCAGAATAATAGTCCGTCGGCGGCACACCAATCGATAATAGAATCGCGCGGTATTGAATCGTAAATCAACTAGCGGCTGGACAATTTTCCTCCGCCTCGTTTCGCGAACGAGCCCAGAAACAGCGGTGTCCGATCCACGGCGAACAGTTTCCTGTGCGCTCGGCGAGAAAGCGGGCAACGAGAGTCAGCTGCGCTGTGCAACGCGTGGAACGAGATTGCAGGGTCGTAAAAAAATTTGCGACAGTGCGTCGTAAGGAATTACGCCCGCCGAGGCAGGGGCGTAAAAGTATCGCGCGCGAGGATGCAACGAGAAACAGAAGATACGCTTATTCCAGGATCGGTCGCGGAACGGTGGATCGTTCAGATGGGTAATTTGCTTTTACTTCTTTAGACGCGCGTACCATCCACCGGGCACCTGTCGTCTTTATCTGGTTCGCGAGGTCGTTACATCGACGCGAAATCGCAGAACAGCGAAGCTTTTTAACGATACGAGGGTGTCGTTCCGCCATCATCGATAGCTTCGCGCGAGAAAGTAAAGAGGTCAACTTTATTGACCCTTAAATGCATGTCGTGGGTAGAACTGCAACATACCGTTCGAACCACCTCAAAGTCGTCGGAATGCGTTCAGTGCATGCCGTTCGTAGAATTATCGCGTTCGCGGTAATACATTTTATCGAGCGGTGACACCTTTTTTCTTTCGCGATTGTCAAATGTCACTTTCGCTTTGACAGAGTGAAGATGCTCGGAAATTTGTTCGACGTTAGAATTGCAGTTCTGTTTTGCTGTGCGGTAAACTGATTTTGTAAGGTAAGGGATACGCGCAAACAAGGTGTAGAGAGCGTGGAGTGGCCCTTCGCCTTACTAAAGCCAAGAATTGTTTCAAACGTTGTCATAGGTAAATTGTAAATATTATATGTCTAGTAAATGCATGGTGCATCTGCAGCAGGTAGTTTTTTTTAAATAAGTGTTATTTCTTTACATTTCCTTGCATTAGGCTGGACCAAATATATCTCTTTCACGAAAAAAAACAACAAATCGTGCATTCGAGGTGCAATCGTAATTATCGCATTATCGTGATACATCTATCGGGCAACGCTGATACGTCTAATGCTACCGGGATGATTTATCCGCCTCGCAACTTCCGCCCAGCCATTCATCGAGGTGGCTCGAAGTTTCCGCAAGGTTGATTCTCCGGAGGATGGTACTTTTCGCGAACCGGTACCGGAAAGCATAGCGATTTCCTGGCGCGGCGCGAGCAAAAGGAGTACAGGAAGGTGGCAGTCCGTGGTCGGCTGACCAAAAGACCGCGAGGATACGTTGCTCGAGGGGTGAAACGGGCTCTGTGGTGGGGGCTGGCAAGCGGAGCGATCGTGTTTTGACTCTAGGGGATGAATATTTGTTCAACTCGCCCCTCCGGGCTGTGCTCCGGTATGTTAGCTATAAATACTGCTTTGTATGCATGCTGGATGAGCGGACCGCCAAGCACAGATAATAGGAAGGAAACCCCGGAGAAGCTACTTTGTCTACCTCCTCGTTCCTCCTCTCCTATCCGACCCCCTATCTCTCGTTTCGCCGCACCTTTCTCCACCCCCTGCTCTCTGCACCGGTGCAACGTAATAGCGGTGAACCGCAGTCCTGTTCGTAGCAGCTACTGCGTTTCCAAGAATAATTACTAACGTACCGACCACCAAGTCGAATAACTCAGCGCAGAGAAATTGTTTTGATGCCGGCAGAAACTCGGCAAGTTCGCCAGGTGGAAGACGAGTCCCAGCGATGCTAAATCATCCCTCGAAATTGCGAACCGAGAGTGTGCAACGCTATTTTCTTCCCCCTCTGTCCCGTCTCTTTGCCGATCCTTTGAGCAGGGGCAGGCTAGGTTGTCCCCGTTGCCCGTCCACTTGGGCAACAGCGAAGACGCAGGCGGATGGTTCACAGAATTGCGACCAGCGGTCAGACCATTCGGTCCAGCGGCTATTCGAAGGCGGACACAGGAGTTCAGTTTGTCCGAACGGTTGGCCGTTTATCGAGGCTTTAGCGTAACTATGCCGGGCTGCTTTCGGACCAGTTGGCTGGGCTGGGTGGCTGACGCGAACGGTCCAAGAATAATTAGTAACTACAGAAACAGCGCCGAAGGAAGCGAAGTTGGCGAGGAGCAAGCGGCAGTGTGGCGAGGATGGGACACGAGACCGCAACTGGCAGGTACGTGATGCTGCTGCTGACACTGCGATGCCACGCGGTGTCTCGAGTTGAATCGAACCCCAGCAAGTAAACACTCTCCAGTGCGTTCTCCATCGGCCTCTATTAGCCGAGCGAGAAAATTGTCGCGACGGAATCGCCAGCTCTTTCAGCGGAGCCGTCCGTCTGCGAGCAGAGTATCGCTTACGATTCACTCGAGAGGGAGAAGAGTAGTTTGCTTTGTCCCGCGGCAAAGAGAGCACCGCAACCGCATCGCCCTGGCCGCGCTGTCGCCGACAGCGTAATACCATCGCTCGTTGCGCAGAATTATCCAGTGGTTCGAGCAACTCGAATCGCGTCGCTCGAGGCAACGATTAAACGTCGCTAATTCGATATTCGAGATCTGCGAGTAATATGAATCCGAGGGGTGGCATTTCGGGATGAGCGGAGCGGCGGACAAAAACGTCGAGGGCGTGATTGATGAGACTCTGATGCCGGCACCGAGAACGTTGAATGTCGCGAACGAGAAGATGGAATCCGCGAGAATGCGGCCATCGCTAATGTCTCCTTCGATCCTCCCTGGGCAATTACGCCGATTCCGTTCACCTCTCGCCGTGAAATTTCCTTTCGCCAGAGAGACAGCCGGTAACTAGCGGGCGAGGAGTTTCAATTATATCGTGGAAGAGGATTCGCGAGCCACGATTTGGGAATAACAGAAAACAAGACACGCGATGCACCACTACGAAGGAATCAGGGATGGCGGCGAGGAGCCGTCTTCCAAATTCCATCGAAAAAATTTGAATTTTTGTACCGCAGGGCGATCGCCGGGCCAACAGGTAGGATTCTCCTCACCCTCGTCGGCATCGCCAAGATTCTCGCGCCCAACCCTCGACGAGATTGTTGCTCGACGCCTTTTCGGAATCATAGATATCTTCGATCTCCACCTCTTCCATTTCCTTCGTTCTTCTGCACCCCAGCCTTCGGGTACGGATCGCTCGTGCAGCTGGCTTCCTAGCCAATTTGCAGCTGGGCGCAGCAGCCGCGGGATTTGCATTACGTTTAACCGGTGCAGCCAGCCAATCAACGTGCAAATATAGATAACGTGCAAATACTCTTGGCAAAATCCCGTGCATCTCCATTTTTGCCCGCAAATTATTCTCGATACGCGCAACGCGGCTTTGTTTAGCCCCGTCTTTTTTCACCGCGGTGGATAATTATTTTCGCCAGACCCCGGGCTAACGAGGTGGCCATTGCAAAGCGGAAACCTTCCGTTTAGGGAGAAAGGCGGCCAAGTTCTTTCGTTCGCGGTGTCTCGACCGCGTCGGAGGTGAGACAACCCTTTTCCTATTTCGTTTTCTATGTCTGTGTTCCCTCGAGATTGAAATTTCCGCCGGAACATTGTTCGCCATCGATCGTTTATCTATTTCTGCCGGCGTATCGCGAGCATAGAGCTATCGTTTCAATCGGTCTTCCCTATTCTCTTTTATTCGGGAGGACCGTTTGTCTTTCTCCCCTTTCTTTGACTCTCCTCCCGGCGTTCCCGTTGCGTTAACCGGCCCGCGAGCGAAAGCGGATTTATTTGAAATTAAAATCAATATCCGTCACGAACCGCCTTTAATCATGGTGGTCGAGTTTATTGAAACTCCGTGGCTTTCGTGCAATTTCGCAGAGCTTTGCTTTAATCTCGCAGGACATGTCTTTACCCGCCTCTTTCACGCTTCGTCCCTCTTCACCCTCACGTTCCCTGTCTCCCCATCGCGCGCACACGCCCCCACACCCCCTTTCTGCTGTCCTCCCGCGCGCTAGGTGGCCGGCGTCGCGACGTCGGTCACGCTCCCCCGAGTCCACCGGCCTCCCTCATTTCCATTCCATCATCGTGCGATCATGGTGGCGTTTCGGAAAATTCGCCGGCAAATTAGACGCCGGTTGGCCGACGCTCTCTCGGCGGACTGCGACGCCGCGCGGCGTCGCGCCTGGAGCGGCCGATGCCGGAATACAAAGTGCCTTTAACGAGATCGGAACTTCTCGATTTCTCGCGGCGAATCGATCGGCCGCGGTCAACTCTGCTCCAACTCCAATCGAACACGTATCGAACCGCGCCGGTAAATGGAAACGAACTGGCGATTCGCGGCACGTTTTGAATTTCCGACCAGACGCGGACAGGCAGGGTTCCCTTTGGAATTCCAAGGACGGCGATCCGCGCGAATTTCATTACCGCCGTAATAACCGGGCCGTGTCGATCGAACGAAAGGTCGGGCCTGAAAAAAAACGAAGGATTTCTTCGAAGCTTGGGAACGGGACGAAGAGAAGCCCGAGCGAAATGAAACGAAATTGCCGTCTCTGTACAGAAGCGTGCGATTTGACGGCAACGTTTCCGAGAACCGGGAAACTCCGTCGAGGTGTACGCGCCCGGAAGTTTCATCGCGGGGTGCTCGCGGAATTCCAGCTGGTGCGTACATTTTACTTGGGGCCGGCCCCCAGGAATATGCCGCGACGCGCTTTCCTAACAACTTTCTCGCAAACTTGAGCAAACTCGTTACGATTTACTTTCTTCAAATAGCCCCCTTTGATGCCGCGAATTTATTCTTAAACGCTCTCTCGTTCGTCTCGGCCGACCGGCACAGTTTTCGTCTCCCCCCTTCCCGTCAACTTTTCCCCCATTTGCTTTTTCAATACTCCCAGTTTGCGCCCTTCTGCGGTCCTTTTAGCGTCCGCATAAATTGTTCAACGAGTCGCCGCGACGTTTTATTTGGCTGGATTCCAGTGGGTTCAAAGGTCGTCGCGACCGCGAGTTAGCAGGCGAACACAATCGCGGTGAAGGGAGGAGTAAAACTATGGTATCTTGCACCGAGTCGATTCCGTGGGTAGAGCCGCGCGCGTTTCCTTCCCCCTATGCATACGCGGTGGGCACCATCTGGAAAGTTTGCGGCCCGGAAATTCGTCTACCGGTCGAGGAAGTTTTCCCTCGCGAAACAAAAGCTATCCGAAACGCGACAGCAAATTCCTGGCAATCGCGCTAGAATAAACAGCGATCGGGCGCAGCAGCCACTTGCCCGGCTAGCCAGCTTGCTCGTGAAATATTAAATTTCGTACCTAGCTGCCTGGTTCGTTTCGTCGCGGGAAACGGAAACAACAACTTTTCCGTCTCCGCCTCCTTTTCTTATCCGGACGAGATATATCAGGAGCGCGGGTCACTGTCGTTTCACCAGGGAACTAATGAATCTGCTCTTTAACGACTCCTTTCCTGCACCTCCCGTTTCACCTTGGCGGACGGGCCATCCGTTGAAAACTGCGGAGAGCAACCTGGGCTGTGTTTTTGCTACGCTCGTATTCGAAACGCGATTCGCATTTGCCATACCGAGGAATACGTTTATCAGGGTATCGGTTATTATTTATCGTTCCGCGCGCCGCTGCTTCTTCTCATCGGCCGGATTCTTTGCTTTATTCCGGCGTTCGCTCGTTCCGCGACGTTTCTTGCTCTTGTTCCGTTGCCGCGTCGGATACCGGCCGACAGGATCCGTGAACTGTTTGTAATTTTCCGCTCGGTATGCCCCGGGAACTCCGACATTTTCTGCCTCGCGTTCCCCGCGGCCGTCGACGCGGAAAACACCGTCGCGCCCAAGATAAATCGTGGACGGTCCGCCGTTTCCTGGAAAAAGAAGGTCGCCCGTGCCTTCCGTTTCTCCATCTCCCGGGGGCCGCTTACCTTTCCAAGTACCCCGATGTCGCCCCATTAACACACTTCCCCGTGCAATTTCGTTTCTCGAACGCGTTACACGGTTATCGACGTAACCACGAGTTGAGCCGATTGTCTCGTCCCACCGTCTAGTTAATTTACATCCGCCACGGGACTAATCGTCGAAAGTTGATAAGACATCGAAAGCCAGCAGAAGTCCCATTTCCGATCCAGGAAATCCAGGAATATGCGCGGAACGGCGGCGAGTTTGCAATGGAAGATTCTCGGCGGAAGGGATTAATTCGGCGAGGATGGTAGCGCGATCGAACCTCGTCCCGTCATTTCCGGGCTTTTTCCGGCGACCGCGGATATTAGGGTTTTACCGGGCCGAATTTCTAACCGACTGGATATAATCGCTGGAAAATATGTAGACTCTCTCGAAGACGCTTCCCCGGGGGTCGACGTTGACGTTGTCGCGGCGCTGTCACCGATTTCTCCGGTCTCCGTGGCCCGTCTGCTCGTTAATTATTCAACGACATCGGCGAATCGCGCGACGCGGCGTCCGTATAATGGAAACGAGCAAGATCAAACCGTAACCGTCTGACGGGTTCAACGTTAAACTGTCCGACAGCCGAGCCAACTTTGTCCGATCGATCCGACAGGCGACCCAGCTTTCGATTCGTCCTGCCCTACGTCACGAACTTGACGCGCCAAGAACACCGCTACTCTCTGCACCGATTTTTGGAAGGGAAACGAAGAACATCGTCGCGATTTCTCCGGCGGAAGGAGAGAGTACGATCGTTTTTTTTCGAACGCCGTCGACTCGTCTCGGTATCTATTGCTGAGTCGGCCGAATCGTGAGATCGTGCAAATAATTCCCCGTCATCGTCCCCGTCGCAGCCGCGGAATACCCTGACGAAGGGTTGCCGCGGATAGCCCTCGGATATATGTGACTTTGCCGGATCCACGCCTTAACCGGTAAACGCTGATTTGGTGATCGGGTGAAAAATTAAATCATTCCCCGGGGCGGAACGAAAACTTTACCCTCGTCGAATTCACCGGGCCGCGAATTTCTCCGCTACTCGTTTCGGAGGAAATTTAATTTCTGTGCGATAAATGCTCGATATTGGACGTTCTTGAAAGTTCGGGCGGAATCCGCCGATTTCTCGTCTAGAGTGTTGCAATGAATTTGTAATATCGTATCGAAAAGCTTCGAAAGTAGTTTAGAAGCGGAGAGAAGTTGGAAGTTGCCAGCGTATGACCCAGAAATAATGCAAGCTATTAGCGAGATATTGAAATATTGAAACGGTATGTGGGATCGAATTCGCGGATTCAGAGCATTCGCCTGCTCGAAGCGCGGCCGACCGAAATATAAAAGCGTTTTTCGAATATATAACTCGAATTTATTGCCCAATTTTCGGAAGTGTTAATCATTCATTTCATTTTGTCCCGTTAATAAACAGGGGGCCCGTGATACGTGAATTAATTTACTTATTTACAGTGCTCGGAAGCATTGTTAATTTGCTTCCGTTTGTTTAAGTGCGTTTAAACGGTGGGCGCGTTATTTCATACATTGAATCACCTATTTCGTTGAATCGCTTATTCTATGATCGTAACACGCCAAGGTATTAAAGCTATCGAAAGCTTAGCATTTCAATCAACCTTTGGGAAGCTGAGCGATTTTTACGAAATTCTCTCCATATTTGCCCGCGAGTTGACACCGGCTGATTAAAATTGTCCTAGAACTTCCAACTTTCTAAATGTAGTATACACGACACACCCTATCGACACTGGCTGACGTTGACGCCGTTCGAGAGGCTTCCACGGGAAGTCTCTTCCCCCCGAGACTTTCGCGAACTTCCTGTCGCGAACAATATTCAAAACGACTGGAAAGTTCGTTCGGCGGAGTGCAACGCGTAGTTCGGCGCGACCGAACAACTGCGGTCTCGTTAATCAGCCCGTCGTTTGCATCAATTCCGATGGCCTCTTCGAAAATCCCTGGGAAATTTCCTACTTTGAATTTTCGCGGAACACGCGCTGCCTGCACGCAGTTCGCGCGAGAAACGCGTCACTACCAACAAGAGGGGCCAAATTAAACTGCCTTCCCAGCATCTCGACCGACTCGGTCTGCGCTTCGTCGAGATCCACTTACCTTCGCCCGAAGGACACCGTATTAGGAATGCCAAACCACGTCGGACCGCAGAGGGTCGCTGACGCGCCGAAAATGCCATGCGCCATCGGAGAGGCCGCTGAAACAGAGGGACAAACGTTCCATAAGGTCACGTTCCACGCCTATCCTGGACCGCGGTCTCGCCTCTTAAATCTCGATGCGCCTCGTTCCGGAGTGGCTTCGTCGCCGAGCGATCTTGATTTCTCCGGCAGCATTTGCTGGTGTCGGAGTGCCGCACTACCAAAGCGTACCGCGAATTTGCGTTTCCTGGAACGAAGGAAGGAGCTCGATATTAAAGAACTTTCGAGCGACGTAAAAGGAACGAGGACAAGACTCTGGTACTTTGAGACTTTGAGGCCGGCTGGATTCATCCGCGATATTGCCGGGGCGAGCAATCGGATTGGTACCCGTCAAGCAAGAACAGAAATGTACTCACCCGTCTAGGGTGAGACGGGAGAAAGTAACGATTCCGAGTTCGATATTGTCGTAAATTGACAAAAATGGCGCCTGGGATTTCATCGAGCCGCGAAGCGAAGAGAAAGATGAAATGTTGCACAGCTCGAGATGTTTTCGCGGCGAACGATCTTCGTTTCTACAGTTATTCCGCTCCGCAGCGTCATTAATCGCGAGCAGAACGAGCAGGACGATGATTTTATCGTCAGTGGGACCGTTCGTCCGCGACGCTCTCAGCCCGGCCCCGATAGACCTTAAATCATTCGTGGAAGACACCGTCGAACAGGGCCGATCGTGAATTTCGTCCAAACGAGAACGTGCCGTCTTACAGCTGCCAAGTTTCGCCGGGTTCCTTGGTCCAGGCAGCTCCCCGGAGATTAGACGAGACCCACAGAGTTGCGGAACATCTGTAGAAGATCTAATTTTCTCATTGGAAGGGAGCAAAACGTTAATGGGATATCTCCGTTCGTGCTCGTCGCCAGCTTCAACGAGTTTCGGCGTGTCGTGCGTCGTTGAATGCTGCGACCGTCATGATTCTAATCGACTCTCGCGGCGAGCTCGCGTTTCCTTAGATTCCATTACGCAATTGCCCCACGCAAATCGACTTCTCGCTTTTCCCTCCGCGACGAGACGTTTCGTCTGTCGTCTCGTCGTAGCGGAGCAATCGGCGAACGCTTAACTCCTGAATTTCCGAGTCCCACTGATCGCAACCGAGGATAGAAACAACAGGAAATAGAAAATTCGTAGTGAGAATACTCTGCCCTCGTCTATGCACCGTCGCTGTAACCTTTGTCGTTTCCTCGTCTCACCGCGGAAAGTACAAAACCCTCTGAAAATGTCGTCGAGATCAAGCGACTCCGCTCGCCCTCTCGGAGGTATCCGTTTCACGTTTTCCTTTCCTACCTGGTAATGGAGTGCCTCCTTTGATACGTCTTCATTTGATATTCTCTTATTGTATCCCCAGCGCACGTACCATAAGTCTCGAGATTTTCGTTCTTTCAATTCCGCCTCCACCGCCGAGTTTTCATTTCCCAGTTCCCCGATAGCGAGATACGCGCTTCGAGATACGTCGCCGACGGAAAGGAGGTTGACGAGGAGCTCCTTGGCGTTGGTTTTCGATTTTCGACGAATCAAGGAACGACTCCGCTCCGTTTCTCCGTTTCTCCGTTTCTCCGTTTCTCCGTTCCTCCGTTCCTCCGTTCCTCCGTTCCTCCGTTTCCCTGTGCTCGAACAAAAACTAATGGAAATTACAGCTGTGCCAAAAGAGGCGCTTAATTCCGCGACATTCACGACAACGACAGGGTTCGACTAGAAATGAATTCCCCCGAACGAATCGAGAAATCCGAAGCAAACCGTAACAAAGGCGAAGATGGATCCGAAATTGCAACTGGCCCGGGATTATTCCCGGCGGAGAGTCTGGAGGGCGTCGCGCGGCGCGCGGCGCGGATGAGTTCGAGCGGAGCGCGAGCCAAGAGCTTACGTTTGATTATACGCGGCTGATTGTGCGCGCTTAGACGAGTACGCGCCCTCCAACAGCCAGTCATTCTGGGGCTAATCTTTTGTGGGAGCGTGAAATTGCCAATCAAATATTCAAGGCCGCTTGCTTAACTGCCGCAATAAAGAACAGACGGCGAGCTACCACCATTTGCACGGACGCTTTGCAGAGCTTTTCAGGCCCTGGCCCATCAATGCTGAAAGCTGCGGGAGGCGTGAGTGTTTACACGAAACCGACGCCGGATTGCTTCCATTGTTAATGCAACGACAAGGGCATGTCGACCCTCGCGATCGTTCGTTCGAGTGGATCTGCTCCGCGATTTCTCGTGGGTCCGGCGAAAAATTCGAACCTCGAGGATAATAGTCCACTCGAGAACGGCGACTCTATTTTAATAAAACAACCTCCCTTCTCTGGACCTTTCCTTTGAAAGCGTGGGAATCGGCCGAGGAGTAACTTTCAGAGGGTGTTTTTTAACAACAGACAGGGGTTGACTCGAGACGATTCGAGACCCAATCGATGTTTCCCTTCGACCCAGGCACCCGTGTCTCCGATTAAAAATAAATTCCTTTGGAAAACGCAAGGTTACTCCGAACGAAGTAATAACAGGGCGCGCAATCGGCTCGCGGCACGTATAATTATCGGACAATACGGTTCCGCGGTAGCCCCAGAATTGGCGTTTCCTCGAGGCCGCCTGCTCCTTCCGCCTCGAGAACGTTCCCCGATTCGTTGGTTAATCGATGGAATTTCTTAGCGATCTCCGTGCTCTCTTCCACGGCGAAGTCGACCCCAGTCTGGAAGGATGGGGCGGTAGGTAACGACTCGGCCAGGAATTTCCCTTGGCTTTCGCGAAGCAGCCGGACGGTCTAATTAGAATGACGGATTATCTTTAATTCAAGAAAATAGTCCCCTCCGTCGGCTAACCGAAATAAAACTGGCCTCCGGGTAATTTGATTCTTTAACCGTCTCCGAGTCCAACTTTCTTCTCCGGCTTCCTTGCTCCCCGTCGCGTTCCCTCATCTCTGTTTAATTCTCCGGGCTTCGCAAATGAAGGAATTAGTAACCCGCTTGTCTCGATGCCAGGTCTCGTTATAAACACGAGTTGCCATGAAAGGCTGCGAGTTCGAGTCAGTTTGGGCTGCGCGTACCTGTGGATCGAGGGCGTAGCTCGAGCCGCACGGAGTCCATACTAAGAAGCTTGCTCGTTAACTTTCGTCGTGATTATCCTTTGTCCCGAGGAACCGAACCAGCTGAATCGAATCGAACTTTCTTTATGACCTCCGCGTTTCATGCTTCCACTTTCTTTCGCCACTCGCCTCCTTTGTATTCGTCGCGGTGTCGACCGACGACCGGTCTCGTCGATGCAACGGGGCGCGGAGAATTTTTGTTGCAACGTCGATTGTCTTTCCTCGACAGATTGCGAAAACGAGCGGCATCGTTCGTTACCTTGCGCCGCGCGATGCGACTTTCCAAGCTGGAAATTCGCGCTCCAGGTGTTCGTTATTTCGCGAATCTGGTTACTCGCGCTTCAGCGAGCTTTCATCGATGTTCCTAGATTGGTGGCACGGGTCGATTCGATAGGCGATAGAATAGCAGAAAAGTCAATTCTACTGGAACGCGTCAGCCCAACCTTATCGGCTTGCCGTAAATAATAATCGAACCGCTTTTACTCCAACATCAATAAGAAGATGGCAGAGTGGCTGTCGGTTATCAATTATAATCATGCCGTGCCGAAATATTCTTTGGCTTCTTTTCCCCGCTTTGATCAAATACCGTATACCCTCTCGTGTTAAATATCGCGACGTTAAATTCGTTGGCGCACAAACCCGTCGCATCCTGTGCGATAAATCGTTTGAACTGTAAAGTCGTACGCGCGGCATATAGAAAGGGGCATTGAAAGTGGAAAATTTTTAGTGCTTTTCATTAACAGAGTGTACCGGGGGGGGGGGGGCGAGGTATTGTGTTAATGAACATGGCATTCTTTGATGCGGGAGCAGCGGAACGTCAAAGGGAAATTCATCGCCAGATTCGAGGCGTCGCGAGGGAGGCAAACATTTGTTATGTTAATTCGTTGCGTCGGGAGTTAATTTAAAAAGCAATTATTCGAGTTGAATATAAACAATATGGATGCAAAGCAAGGCCTTCTGCCGCGGAACGACGGAACGAGGCGCCCTTATTATGCGCCCCTTTCAGTTGTCCTCGAGCTAAGAGCACACGCGTATTTAGATCAAGTGTACCCCTCCGACCACCCGATTCGTTCAGCCCTTTCCGTCGTCTCGTTTCCTCGCGATTCATCCCCCCCGCCTTCGTCTGCACGCGGCCACGGCTCTCGCACAATCTGCATCTCTTTCAGGACCTAGAAAATCAGCGACCCGGCTCGTTTGTGCGTTTACCCGTGCGCGTATAAAAATATTCCAACCCCGCGCGCGATACGAACGAATTCCGCCCGATTTCTTCCAAAGAAGGCAATCGAAAGTGTTCGGAAATAAATATGAAATTGCACGGAACATCGAATTTGCGGTGGAAAGTTTGCTCGCGGCGCTTTAATTGTCGTCCTCTGCCGCCGATCTCGACTCTATTTTTCGAGGGGACCACGCGATCGTCGTAGTTTCGCAAGACGCTCGATTTAATGCCTCCGCGTTGCGTGTTCGCACCTCCGGCCACAGGAATTCAGCCCGGCTAGAGACCGAGTATTATCGTAAATACGAGAGAACGGTGAGAGCTTCGACGCCCTCGTAAATCGGAAATCGGTTTACATCTTTTACAGGCGGTCTCGTGATTCGACTCGCTCGTAAATCGGCGCCGGCCTAAGGGCTCGTTCCCCGTCGTTGCGTCGCTTTCAGTCGCTGCCGTAGTTTGGACGGGACGAGACAGCGCGGCTGTCAGTTACTCTCTGCGTAAAAGGGAACGCGTAGCAAACTTTCTTCCCGATGCTCGTCGTTTCTCGATAGCAACGGGTGCAAATATTTTTCATAGAGACCGAGACTTGGAGGGCTAATAAGTAAGTTGCAATCAGACTCGTTCTACTTAACTTTAGCGTACCGAAGCGACGGGACGCTGCAATTTCCAGGCTCTGTGGCATAAATAATTACAGTAGTTTCTGGTGTAATGCGGGCAGATGGAGATAGAGAGAGAGAGAGAGAGGCAGAGGAAGAGCTGTCTGAAAATATCGGGGTTTCGCGTGACGGAGAAATATCAGAATTAGAAAGTCCCTGCCTGCGAGGATATTAAATTATTTCGAGCCACGTCCGGAAAATGTCAATGCTGCAGGCAAATGTAATTCAAGTTTGTTCGCGCGGAAGGCACCGCGGAGAGATGAAAACAGACCGATGCTGGAAACCGCGACGGTTCGATATCTTTTTCTTTCGCGTCAAACTGAAATCTAATAAACTTGGAAGCACGTCAATTCGCAGTCCAATTAAGAACGTTCTCCCAGCAACGGTGGCCGCCGCACGTTTTCCTAATCGACCGACTCGACCCATCGATCTCTGTCTCGTTTCCCGGCCGCTTCTTTTCCGCCGTTTAGCGCGCCGCAAATATTTTGATTTAAAAGAGAAAACGCGGTGCGCGGCGACTCGGTTATTCCCCCTGATTTTATCCCGGCGGGCCACGTTCGCAATTAGTACAGCCGGCGATTGTAACTGAATTCGATAGCACGTGCGAAAAATTGCCGGCGACGGGATGCTCGGAAAAAATTTGGGGCGACGCGGAAAATAACGGGGAAGAAGGATCGTTGTTCATCGCTGCAGCTTTCCCATCGAGATAACGAATTCGATCGATACACCGTCCCATTTCTTTCTCCCTTCTCGTTCAGCGAAATATTCTACCGCGCCGTTTACAATTGCCACTTCGGAACAGTTTACCTCGTCGGACAGAGTTACGTCGACGAACGAAAGGGAAACCGAAAATGAGAGAATAAGGGAACCAAAGAACGAAAAATGCCGGAGAAGGTCAGGACGCATTGGCGCGAGTTCCACGAACTGCTCGGGCAACGTTCGCAAAGGAAATCGATCGAATTCGAAAGAAACGAGGGCAACGAAAGTGGTCCACAAGTAGGGGAAATGGAAAAGTTCGAGAGCCAGATAATGATTATCAGATCTAAGTGCCCAAGACTAGAGGGGGATGCAAAGCCTGAAAGTCAGTCGACGCGTTGCCAAAAGAAAGAGAACGAGAGGGACGAGGAGGGCAGGGAGAATACTCGTGCATTCCGTTAATTGGTCTCGTTCCACTCGCGGATCAACTTCTTCCCCGTTCGACCTCCTTCGCGTGTTACCCTCTGTTTGCCTAACTTTTTTTATTTTTTCATCCCGCCGTTCCACTTTCTGCCTGAGCTTCCACTCGCGTGCACCCGAACAAGACCGGGCCTCGATTCTCGCCGATTTCTGCTCGACGCTTTTTATCTTATCAAACGCGTATCGCCACGCGGAATCATCAAAGACCGAAACAGCTTCGCGACTCGCGCTGTACCCTGAAAGTTTTCGAAACTGCGGAGCATCCGAATCGAGGGGCCGCGTCCAATCTTGCCTCGCTATCGTCCACTTGACACTCCTCCGATTCTCCCTAATTTCCGAGTTGCAACGAGCCGTCTGCGACTGTCGCGTATCTGCTTTCATTTGGGAAATGTTCTGTTCGCGTCGTCGTATACTTAGATCTTTCGTAGCTACTTCGAGTTTCGCGTGTCAGTGAGTTTGGAATCCCCGGGCACGGATAAACGCGGCTCCTGCGGGAAAGCTGTCGCTCTTCGTCGAGGAGCTACCAGATACGTATCTTATCCCGACGATTTCTCGCCTCTCGGCGTTCCCCTTAATTTCACGGAGGAATCGAATTTTCCCGCGATACCATTCGGAAGTAACGAAGGAAATAACTTCGCGCTCCATCCGTCCGTTTCTCGTTCTTTCTCCCCGGCGAACAGTCGAACGTCGTAGCCGGGAACGCGCCTTTCCAAAGGATACGTTCTCCCAGGCAGGTTTGGTTTCCGGATGTTCAGACATATCGTGGACGAAGGGCGAGTCGCGCCGAGGCACGAGAGCTGGTCGTTTCTTGGTTAGCAGGCGATTCACGTCTCGCAGTGTATCCACGGGGTTAACGAAGCGATGTGCACTTTCGTCGGGCCACAGGACTGCTGGTACCGCTAATTCTATGTATACATCGGATCCGAAGGTCGGCTAGAAAGTGGCGGGCAAGGAGACGGGCCACGAGGAGCCACCGTGAGCTCGGTTTGCATCTAACTTGATCAGTCGAGCCGCGCAATCAGCAAATACAGCGGGGTCGTGCCGCCCGTACCCTGCTTTCTCGCGCACCTTCTGCACGCCCCTGTCGTGCCTTTGATTCCACTCGACCGAGGTTCAGTTTGCGCCCAAACCAGCGGGGGCGACTCTACGTCGATTTGACAATTCCCGTTGCCCAGCTTACGGGTCGTCAAAGAGTCGCCGGATCCGGTTGTACGCTTCAGCGCGACGTATTTCCTCCGAGGAGCGCGTTACTGGAAAATAACTGTGGGATCCAAGATCTTGCGGAAATGGCACGAGAGAGCTTCGAATGGAAGTATCGATTGTGGCGGAAACGTCGTATGTGGATCGAGCGAATGGTTTCGGGGAATGCGCGTGGAGTCTTGGGTGCACGGGGGCCCGCGGTCGACCTGTGACACGTGGCAAAGGTGTGCGTCCTAATCAGCGAGAACGAACGAGGAATAGAATGAGAGAGACGCTGCGAGTGAAAGAATATATGGCGTGGGTGATGCGGGCGCGGGTCAGAGTAAAGGGATAGTCGAATGGAGAGTCGAGACAGAGACAAGGTAGAGCTAAAAGAGTGAAAGCAGAATCGAAGTGCAGTCAAGCGGGAGACAGGAGTGAGTTAATTGAGGGATGTACAGAGATTAAGAGGTGAGATGGTAAGAGAGTTGCGAAGAGATACCTAATAATAAATTATTGTTGTTAGGAGAAAATAGCAAATCACTTTTTCCCTAGAAAATAATCCACAGATGGTAGAAGTATGATACATTGCAGTAGTAGTTGACGCAGGAACCGCGACTACTGCGCTCCTCGGCTGACAGGTTAACGATGCATTCATTCTTTCGTTATTTCTCGCAGCTCTCGTTCGTCCTCTCATTTTTACGTCGACAGTGCAGCGAAGCTTTATATTCTTAGAAAATATCAATCCAATATCTCTTAACTGGACAGTGGCCTAAATAGCATGTACACCCCTCTATTTCGTGATTTCATTACGCGAAATACAGCCTGCAGGGGAAAGTATGATAACAGCTTGCGATTAGTTATGCCGTTGTTTGCAATCGTGACCCAATTCGTTTTATGCTCAATATGCTGCACTATTCGGGAATTCATAAAATAATGTCGCGTATGTGCGTCGAACCATCGAGCCTACAATTTTTGTTATACCTGTATTCCCACGAAACCCTGGCACGCTCTGGTTCGGGCGTTAATTTCGTTTTGCCCGACTGCCGAAAATTATTTTCGCCGACCATCCGTTATAATATACATACATTGTACGCGTGTTTAACATACCCGGCAAATATTTGCTTAGCTGTCTACTGTACACGCGATCGGTCGAAATTAATGCCTATGGAAATTCATTCGCAAAGCTCCGTAGGCGTGCGCGTAATAATGTTTCGATAATTGCTGCCGCTCGGACGTTCTCAAAGCGATGGAAATGTGCAAGGGAATCGAGGGCGCCTAATATTTCCAGGGGAAAAAGTATCGTGGAAGGACGATGCTGGAAATAAGAGGAAGCAACGACTTCTTTGTCGGCGAAGCAACTCAACCGAGCCGGTTTCACGGCGGTATCGCCGCGACCACAGAAATTACCTGCTGCACGGGATATCACGAGAAACGGTACGGCCATTTATCAAATTGAACGGGAATCCGGCGGTCGACTTGTCGCGGTTTCGCCCACGAAAGGCGAAGAAAAGGGGCCTCGACTGCGGACGAAAGGTGGAACAACTATTTGTAATTACATTTCTTTCCACGCCATCTGCCAAACAGCGGTCCCCACCCACCCGCTCCACGTTATTTTGGCTGACCTGTCTATCTATCTCCCTTTTTCTTTTTCGTAAATTCGTCGTCTCTCCGTCTACCCCAAGATTGGACGCGTTAAGCTACCGGGAACTTTCAGACGATGCTATCCTGTTTCGTCGTTCCGCGTCTACTCCGTTTCAGCCTTTCGGATATTCTGCCACACTTTGGCGGAAAGAAAAATTAGCGATCGCAACGGGCCACGCGCTGCTGGTGCACCCTTTTAAAACGCGATCCTTGCAGATGCAAATTCAAAGTGGCAGAGGCGTAACGCTTAAGTCCCCCGAAGCGATCTTAGACGCTTGTTCGCGAGCAACGCTGACAGAAAATTGCTCGAGAGCGATGGCCTCCCGGGATTGGAGCAACAAAGGCGTACAGGCGACTGCTTATGAGCAACAGGCTAACAAAGAGACGAGTCAACGGTATTGTCGATAAACTCGTGCACGATAGCAAGCGATCCGACAGGCCACTCGTTCGAGTGCATTATTGGTGGGTTCGGCTAATAAGAGGGGTCCTCTATTAATTTCCTAATGGAATATCATGCTAACCAAGTTCTGCTCTCCACGCGATATCCAGCAACGTTCGTTCGTTCCACCGTGCCATTGGAAGCGAACCGTCGGATGCTCTCGCGTACAGTCCTGGCACGTTCGACGATACCACCCACTCTTCTGAGATTCCTGAGTTTGGAAAATGTCATCGAGGATAGCAAGGTAAACGATCGTCGGATTAGGGGAATTCGCGTCGCCCATATTGTTTCCAGCCGTGCATATGTATATCGAGTGCAGGGCTGACAACCGCGCGGACGCGCGATAAGTCGAGTAGGTCGAACAGACCGGTGAAGATAAAAATCAGGCCACTGTCCGTGCGGCATTGTCCCGACGTTTTTATTATAGCGAAACGAGAGAGTGCGGATGGGAAATGTCACAAAGTGAAATACGAAGCTCGTTTTTTTTCCGCACATTCGTCCGCATTTCCGATTGCTATCAGTTTTTTGGGGGTTTTTTTTTATGCGCATACATGCATACGTGTATGTATACATACATATATCGGGAGGAGGAGCAGGAAGAGGAAAAACGCGACGGCTATTCGCAGACCAGCGTTGTCCATCATCTTGCTGGGACGTGGCGCGTTACGGCGTTGACGACGGCGCAAAATCGCACCAGGTTTCCACCTCTGCGATCCTTTCAACCGCGATACGTTTCGTGACACATTTTCAATGAACGAATGCTGCGAAATAAATGGAATCGATTTTACATCGTGGACGAAAGCGTGAAACAGTTGCAGCTGGAATTCATCGAGCGGCAGGTATCATTTTCCGCGAGGATTTCTGCGCGTTTGCCGATCTCGGGAGAATAGCTCTACCCACGCAAGGCCAATGATGTACGAGTTTTATCGGAAGGGAAGCGAGATTGCACGTTCCGAACGAAAGGAATGCCGTCGGCTCGAGAGACGAACGATCCTTCGCGACTCCGCGGGACCATCGTCGGGAAATTAATTTCTGCGCGAGCAAATGCCCGCCTCCATTTCGGAAACACCTTCGATTCTTCGTCACTCGCTCGTGGTGCCTCTGCCAGTTCGCGGACAATCAGGATTGCACGACGCGACCCCGAATGCAGCCATCCGATTCCTATCCGACAAAAAGTACCAAGACATCGAGATGTCCCATCAGACAACGTCGTTTCGCCTACAGGCTGTATTTTCCATTCGATATCGACACGACCTCTACCCTCCGAGAAAGTTTGCCCACTGTTCCACGAAGCAGTCCAGGTACGCCCCTTGCCGTCCGCCCTGCCTTGTTCGCACAAACTCAAAAGAATTTCTACCCGTCTGGAAGTCCTATCTTCCGACGTTTTCCCTTCGATAAGCTGCAAAACTTTCGATTCGACGAACTTAAGAACGATGCGAGGGGCGGAACGGGAGGCCCGAGCCTCCGCGTATCGGGACGAAAAATGTCCGCTTCCGGATAACCGAGGTTCGTCAATAATCTGTCAGCAGCAATTTCGGACTCGAGTTTCATCGAACACCCGGCGAACCGTTCGACCGCGAGGAAAGCTTTAATAGACGCGAACACGGGCGAACAACGTTGAAGTAGCGGGACGTGACCGCGACTTCCGCCGCGTGCTAAGCAGATTCGATGGAAATACGGCCGCGAACGTATGCCGGTCGCGTCTCGCAAAATTTGACATAAACTTCCAGCTAACTACTTTCCAACCGCGCGTCACCAAGCTCAGACAAGCGGCAACTTCCGACCGATCGGCTTTGGCATCCACGATGCCAGCTTATTACAACTTATTATCCGCGACGAACTTTCCTTGTCCCGGCGTCGTTATTTACCGCCTCGAATATACGCTGCACGCGCGCGGAACCCCGTAAGCTCTTTTATCGTGGCCGACCAACCCTCTGAATCGATAATCTACAACGTACCGTGCCCCTGTACAGGAAGGACGAAGGGGGGGGGCGAGGACGAGGACGAGAAAGGGAGAAAGGGAGAAAGGGAAGACGATTTCGCGAGCAAAGAGTTTCGACGCATAATTATCTCTGCGTGGAGGATCGCGCGTCCATAAATCGGAAGAGCGAGCAAAGGGAAGTCACGGCGGCGAGTAAACTGCAAACACGAACGACACCTCCGGTGTGGATCCCTAAATCAAGAGCAGCCTGGTTGGCGGAAAGCTGGCAAACCGAAAGAGATACCAAAGTTTCCAGCCACTTTGGAACTACCGATACAGGCGAAACATCGCCAGCAACGTTCTCCTGCAACTCTGTCTGACTTATTAAGCGAGATGATCGTTTAACCCTTAACCGCTGCTGTGACCCCAGGAGTACCCGCGACGTTAAAAATGTCGTTGCGATATTGTTCTCGTTCATCGGATAGGTGCAGGTGTCTTGGACATCCTCGATCAGGTTTTGCTTTACAATTAGCCAGGTTAGCTTTGCGAACGCAAATAGTATACGCGTTTCCCGGAATTCTAAATGGAAAGGTCCAAGAAAACCATTGAGACACGGTATTTCTATTTTACCAAAGCCGACGAAACTTTCCGCTTCTGCGGTTCCGTCGATGATCGCAGATCGACGCTGAAAGCGTCCCATTTATATCGACCTTTGACCCGATTTAACGAGCTCCGTTCACGGAGAATTTTTCCGGGGAACATTCCTTTTCCCTTGAAAAGTTCCGGTCGTTAACGGAAGAGCCGCTACAAAAGTGGTTCCGTTCGTACCAAAAACTCCCTCTTCGCATCTGGTTTAGCGTACGCGACACCGATCAAACACGCGCGCATTCGCATTCAAAGTGTTAATCGGGATTGATCGACAAATCCACGCGACCAGCAAACGGCAGCGCGGTACTCGATCCGCGTTCCCTCGAAATCCGAATTCACGTAATCCTTCGAAGTATACAGCTCGTGAAACGTTTCTTGTTTCCAGAAGTTGCGTTCGCTTGTTTTCTCTCGCTTTTGTTCCCTTTATATTTCGGTCCGGTAAATCTCGCCCGAACGGAAGAAACCACGCGAAATAAACATTGGTGGCGTAAATAGAACAGGACGAATGGAAGGAAACTGTCCATACTTTGATCGCTGTACCGGTGAATTTGGAGTTGATTAAGTTCGAGGCCAAGACTGTAGCCGCGAGCCGCAGAGGGAATTGGCACGGAAAAGCGCGGCCGTTCCTACGGGCTTCGGAAAGCCCCTCAAATAGACGAACGTCTTGAGGGAGGCAGCGAAAGGAGGAACGGCGATCGAGCGATTGCTGTTCCGACGGCTAGATTAACAGAGCGGGGCCTTTCGTGGTTGAAAGTAAAGTAAACGTTAAACGTCTTTGTGGAAGCTCCGAAGACTTGCCGCGGCGATGCAGGCCTCCGGAAACAATGCTGTCCAAATGAAACAGCGCGGAGGCGATTCTGTTTGCGCTTGCTCTCCAGTTTGTTGTCGCTGGAAATCCGTGCGTCTCAAGATTTTTCTCGCCGCGACGGATTTCTGTTCGCGCGACTGTTCGATCGATTTCCGACAACGTTTTGCTCAGCCCTTAATGGCATAATGATACCTAATCGGATTACGGGATTAACCGTGACGGAGTTAATCAGGTACTTGGGAAAGTTTGTTATGAATTAATTCGTTGCCGGTGGGGCTGGACAGGATGCAATTATATATTGAACGAAGCATTTGCTGCTAATCCTTGAGTGCAGTCAAGATAAATGTCGTTGCGAAGATTCAATCAGTGACAGGTTAATAAATTCTCCACTCCCTCGGGTATTCGGTAGACCAGACGCGGGCGATATCGAACTGAAAGGAAAATACATGGAAATCCGGCACGGCGAATTTTCAGGAAAATTAGGAAAGGATGCGTCGATCGGGAAAGCCAGATTAAAGGGGGGGAAATTTGGAACGGTTAATAACGAAGCCCGATCGAATTTTCAAAAGATTGACCATCGATCCCCCCCCCCCCCCCCCTCTACGTACATATTTAGTCGGTACGCGTTTAGCTGCGCGACGTGTCAATTAACCTCGACGATTGAGCGACAGCTTCGTCCGGTTCTTTCTCCCCAGCCTGCACTGTATCGGCGCACCGAATCAACAATTCCCGCTTAACTGGTTAAATTAGGGATCGGAATATTAATGGCCGCGGTCAGAAAACTCGATAATTGTATTACCAAACAAACCGGATTACTGACCGACGCGGCGTTTAATTTCCACCGGCGTGACACGAAAATTGCGCAGGATCCGGCGCGTATGTTTGCCCACGCTTTTTCGGCCACTTTGTATCCCGGCTACGCCGACCCGTTGAGGGGCGTTATCGCGCGTTAAGCATTCGCGACGCGGCGATCCCCGGCTACGTTCTTAATGAACACGTAAAAGTGAATTCGCCGCGGCAATTTCTGCCGCTGAAAACACCGAACGATTATGCGTGCCATTTAAATTCGTGCCGCGTGGCACACGGGAATTTAAATGCGGTCATCCCGCTGGCATCAGCGTGCACCGAAAGTTAATCAAATTCGCAACAGAGCCCGCTGGCGTCCGAGGGACTTCGAAACTGCGCCGCGAGGAGGAAAGGGATGGCGAAAAGGATGGGGAAAGAGGGAAAGAGGGACACAGGGAGAAAAATCTACAGCGATAAAAGTCAATGCGTCGGAAAGTATCTCGGCAACGGCAAGCGAATCGAGGGGCGTAGTGGCAGACGAGAAGCAACCAACCGACGTCGCTTTATTTTGCGCTAAAGCTGCGAATCCCTTACAAATGTCGCGCCATTAAGCGGATGTTAACATGCTCCGCGCTGCTTCCTTCGAACCCTTCCATCCGCTTCGCGTCCCGGAATCTCTTCCCGCAAAATTTCTTGCGGGAGACTTTTTTCGCCCGACTGCGACGCGACAACGATAAGAGCGATTCGTGCCCGGAAATGGAAATTTTGGTAACCGGCGAAATTAGATTCCGCCATTTAGAACATCCTCGTCGCGTCGGCCTCGAGGCGAATTCTCGCGGTTTCGTGCGCGTACGAGCGACGCACACGCCGAACGGCCCTGGGGCCCTCGAGGTCGGAGGGCGGTCGCGATATTTGGAATAAAAATAAAAGTCACTTTGCCCCGGCTGTAAAGCCATTTCCGTCCCGGCACCGAGGACTCCTATATTTTGCTTCCCCTTGGAACGGCGGCAAAGGAGACGCGGGCGTCGCAAATGAATGAGCTGTTTCGGTGAAAAAGGACGGCCAGTGGCCGAGCATTAGGGTGGTTTATTTCGTCGCTTAAGGCGCGCCTGATCCTTTAACGGGTCGCCATTAAACCGATGTTAACACGACTGGACTCGGCCCGACGGCGTTCTAGGGAGATCCCTTCGTCGGCGACTCAGCCTGGGGAATATATACGGAGGCTTGCACAGCTCAGACGATACAGTGGTTGCGGCTGGGGATGCTTGAACAGCAGCTTCATCGATCTCGTTAAAGCTACCCTTTGCTTCGCTCGTTTCTTTTTCGCTCCTACCGGATCTCCGGACCGCCGCGTCTTCGGGTTCGAGCTCCTTCGTTCCGTTCCTCTCCGGCGGTTGGACCGCGACTCCTACTCACCGTCGAGCTTTTCAATCTGCAAGCCGACCAGCCGACAGGCATCCGGCGATTCCGCAGATTATACCCACGGGAGACATCTCTGCTCTCGACGGTCGCTGTTCTCTTTGATGCGGCCGTGCGGGCCTGTCCGAGTGTTTGCCAACGCGCGGTCGCTTGGGCGAGGCCCGGGTCGCTTTTGCGAGCTGCGGCAGCGTTCTCGAGCCGAGGGGCTCGAGAAAGGAGGGTCGATTGAAGAAGATCGAGAACGAACCTGGCGATCCGTCGCGCTCTGCTCCGGGGAGGGTTACTTCTCGTGATTACTCAACGCCAATTATCGAAGAGCCGCGGCGCCGTCGAGTATTCTTACCAAAGACGAGTGCCGGTGGTAGCGCGGCGTCGGGCGACGAACATTGCGTAATCGACGGACCGCCGTCGTTATGAATCCGGCCGGAGGCGGCCGATGGCGTGGGAAGATTAATAGACCTCCGGATAGTTAAAACTTCATCGCGCGCGTTGAATATTCATGTCGCGACCACACTTTTCCGCGCGCGATCCCTCGCGTGTTCGGCCGCCTCGTGGGCTTGGACGGAAATTTTTCTTCCCCCTTTCGCGTCCACGGGAAAGCGATTCCTTCATTTTCGCGGACATCGATCCCGCTTTGCTCCGCGCTCCGCGGGTAATGCCCGCCGATCCGGTTATTTATTTCGCGGAAACTCTCGACGCTTGGCCGGGTTTCGCGCTCGCCAGAGCTAACCGAAAGGAACTGGTCTCCTTGCACCGGAGGAACGATGGGAACACTTTGGCCCGCGTGAAAAATTCTCCGCGATAGCGGGCCCCGAGAAATGTTAAATCTTAGTCGAGCACGTTCGTGCATCCACTGAATAACAGACCCGCGGGCGCTGGACCGATCACGAACGTCGAGAGCACTTTTCCAAACGAAGTTTCCCATCAACGCTGCGAGCATTCGCGAAACCTTTTTTCCCGGGATCATCGCTAGGAGGCGGACGAGAAACACCGGCATCCTTCGCACATCCCGTCAGTCAAGTTAAGTAGTACATTAGTCGGTCATCATCGTAAAACATTATATCGGTGAGCCGACGTTCATGGACGAATGGCTCGACTATGCCCGGCAAGTAGATGCGGAACGTGATACCTTGCCGTCACGGTGCCTCCGCATCCACTGAAATACGTCGTAACGGCAACGATCGTTGAAATTTTTAATGTTCCCGTGTCTACCGTAAAGCGTTACGGAGCGTTGCTGGAGTTCGGATTTACGTTCGCGCGCCAAGGGAATCCCCTTTCCTGGATTTGGATGTCGCTCTTCCAGCTTCCAAACTAGTCTGAACGACAGTCGTGCCTGCGTAAGTCTCGGACCAGCCGGGACGTTTTCATGGGCAGCGGAAGGGTTGGCTTGTTTTTTCGAGTGGAAACGCGTCGTCGTCTCGTTCGACGGCCAGCCGACGAATCTTCGTCGAGGTTTATTGGCATTTTTTGTGTGGAAATACTTCGTTTCCCTTGCCTCCCTGCGACAGAACTCGTCGCGATTATTTGTGCCGACGCTCAGAACCCGGCGATTGCTTCCATCTATGTTTCTCTTGCTCCGCGATCGAGTTGACGGTGACAGGTTTGGGCGTTCGCTTTTTAAATTTCACGCGGCTAGTCGGCGGAAGAGTTTCGCTTCGATAATAATCTACAGCTGGCGCGTTCGCACGGCGAACGAACCGAATCTGTTGACCGATTTTCGTGAAACGTCGGTGTCCCTCTTCCGTTAGCTTTACGCGCACTCGCCTAGTTTCGTTCGCTCGTTCGTCTTTCGTTTCCTTTGCCCCGTTGAAGTTTCGCTTCAGGAAACGTCGGCCCGACTTTCCCGAAATTAACTTTGTTCGAAGAGTTCCGAGAGCGACAGCCCATGAACGAGAGTCGATGCGCGATCGTGATTCTTCTCGATCCGAATCGCGAGCCAAGAACGAAAAACGAATCGAAGGAGCGACGGCCGGACCTGGACCGACCGCCGTTTTTCCCGGCCGATACGAAAAACCGCGTGATTGATGCGAACCGACGAAGGAGGATAGAACGCGCACAGGCATCGCGTTCCCTCTAACCGTTATGCGAACGCGAATTCCAACCGTATTTCCATTTGTGGTGTGCAAAATCTCGCGAGTCCGCGAATCTTCCTACTCTTCTCTTCGGTAACCGATTAAAGCTTTTTGCTCGAGGCGCAGGCAGATCGCGCGGCAGGGACAACGCGCAACCTGTTGCAAAGCACGCCATAAAAATGTAAGCGCGTCCGAGCTGAAGCGCGTCCTTTTATCAACCAGCAAACATTGCTCGAGATTGGTGCCGTTTCGCCCGGCCGAGTAGCCGAACACGGGCGAGCAGCGACATCTTTTTCCCCGGCTCATTCGATTTACGAGAGAACTTTTTTCCGACCAGTGTTCGCGTAACCTTTGGCCCCCGTACGGGTCTGCGGCAGATGGGTTTCGAAATCGTATTAGAATCCCGCTACAAGCCCGACCAATCGGGCCAGCCGGAGATCCCATGGATATTCCGCGCGCCTTTGAGCCCAAGATCTCGAGGAGGCAGCGAGGATTGTAATTTTTCTCCGCGCGCCGGCTGTGTTGCTTGCATCCGAAGGAATCCCTTATGCGATAGGAAAGTCGGGGGCGTCGATATCCTCTGGAAATATCGCTTTCCGTCGGCCAGATCCTTTCCGTTTTCCGTCTCCTTCCCTTCGAGCTCTTCCGTCCCGTCTTCTTGCGGAATCTTTGCAGGCGTGGATCCCTCTCGGTTGGGAAAATCCGAGATTCTCTCGCGGAAAAAGGAAGACGGACGATTAAGCTTACGTTTTCATCCCGTTCTTTGCATACACAGCCCGATTCCGGCAAAAAGATTCAGCTCGCGGATGGTAACACCGATCCGGCGCGTAGTCCACGGCGACGCAATTAACGAGTACCGCGTTGCGTGAAACGTTCTTACACATCCCTTTACATCCTCTGCCTCTGCTCGCCGACCGTTTTTTACGCCCTCCGGCGGCGACCTCTGTTCGCGGCTGGGAATTTTCGCTACCTAGGGTAAAGGTTAACGAGAACGTGCCGAGGAACGTTGGCGTAATAACTCAACCCGTCGAGAATCGTTCGCTAATCTCGAGTCCAGGTCGGGACGCTGAATTTTTCACCGCGGGAACAAACAAAGTTCGTCGGGGAAAGGGGTTGATTTTTCACGCAACAAAAGTACGACCCCGTTCCCCGTGGGTCTCGAAAATCCACTTCGGGCGCACCAGAGCGAACGTCTCGGACCTCACGGACTTTTTCCCCTCTATTTCGGCGAAGATTCTTCACCGTCCGACGAATTTGCCTCCCTCTCGAACAACGTAAGATTCTTACCAAACGCGAAGGGTTTTTAAATTTTAATAACGAGGGAACTCCTCCCGTAGTTCGCCCGCTGAATTCTGCTCTTCGAAGGGCTTCCCCCAATCGGCCCCTAATCTCTTCAACGGCCATAGAAAACGTCCAAGACGACGTCGCCCACCATTGGTCGTTATCTAGCGTCTAGCATTCGGTAAGGAAAAAAAAAAATGTGTGCCATGATCAGACGGAGGGAGATATTCTGGTAGCGCCAGTTACCCATGGTCGCCGCCAGTAGTACGACCCGCGCGATAGTCAGACGAAATCATTTGTTCTTGATTCGAATGGCGACAGCGTTGCCCTCGCTAATAATCAAGTGCCGGAAGATTTTGTCTGGATACCGGCGATCGTTATTGCCGCTTCGCAGCGTAATTGCAGAACACTTTTAATACCAGTCTTCGTCCCAGGAACGTTGCAATTTATTTCGAAAACGAGCTGAATTCGATACGACGCGCGCACAATTTGACTGAACAGTCAATCGGGGAGCCCGTATTTATTCGCCTGGCCATTTTCAAAAATATACGCAAGTCTGTCGCGGTATTACGTTTCGCGCGATACGATACGCGCCTGCACCTACCGGTATCCGATAAATGTTTACCGGCTCGTGTTTAGTAATTATTATCGGGGCCTCGCTACTGCGAGCACCCGAAAAGCACGGGCCAGCAGAATCGATCGCGTGCTTGTCAATCGAACGACCACGCGTCCAGCGAGCATTCGATAATCAAGTTTCCTGGAGCGATAGCTCGACCAGAGGAACCGGACTTTGCAAACGCGACGAACATTTCCCCGGAGACCGGATTCAATTTCGCCGACAGAGACGCGGAATTTCGTAGTCGCGGACCTAAGCTCCTCGTAAATTCGCATACGAACGTTCCTCGAGCAATAAGGCACCGTCGACCGTCCGTCTCGGGCCGAACGGAAGGACGCGAGACGGAAAGGAACGCAGGTAAGTAAGTGGGCAAGATCGATAGGTGGGCAGGCGGGTAACGCGCTGTCCTCCGAGGGGCTGTCGCTTCTCGCGGGAGGAAAATTTCCGAGCGGACAGAGGAAGCGTCGGCGACAGAGGGAGAGAATCGAAAACCGATGAGGAAAATCGGGAATTAAGAAATACCGGAGCTGCGAAAAAAGGGGACGGTAAGAAGATTTATGTTGCCGTGGAAATCGCCGAGCAAATTGATGGGCCACGGGAGATTGGTGTTCGCGGAGCTGATGGCAGAAGAGAAATTGCCGACGGAAAGTACACCGTACGGGCCCATAATCTATGCTGCAAGCATAATTGCGCGTGAACCGATCCCGCGAAAGGAAATGGCTCGTAGAACGAAACGGAGTCGTCGCACGATTCCTGCAACGTTCCCTTCTTCTGCTATTCTTAAGTTCCGAGACTTCCGTTCGACTTGCTCCGGGGAATGTTTCGCTACGCCGAACGCCATTTCGGGGCACGAATCGAACGTGAAACTGCGAAGCCGGGGCGAGACACAATTGGTAACAGACAACGGTGCGCGATACTCTTTCCTGTCCTATTTTCTTCCCGCCGTTCCGTTTCATTCTTTGAGAATTTTTCCCCAGCGGCGGACAAAGCGCCAGCTACTTCACAGTGTCATCAAAGAGCTCTCAAAGCGGAACTTAAAATTTAAGTTGACCCCGGAACAAAAACAGCGGAGACCTGGATCCAAGTTGTGCCCGAGGAGCACAATAGGGACCGCGAACAACTTTTCTTCTTTTCCTACTTTTTCATACCCGGAATCGTGAGATGGATTCGCGCTTCGGCTCGCCCCGACGCAGGAACGAGAATCTCCTAAGAGGTATGTAGCCCATAATAGGACGATTGTTCGTGGCAGAATAACGACTGCAGTTCGATGAATCTCGAACAAGAAACGACATCGCGGATGAAAGAAAGTCGAGACAAAGATGTACACGGTTCGGCGCTCCGTCGAATCTGGGGACGATCGTGTAACTTGTTTTTCCCCGCAACGTGGACAAAGGGGAAGAAGAAAGTAGGAAACGTCGGGAAATCTTTCCGGACAGCGTCGCGGATCTCTGTCTGGCGAAGCGTGCGGTCTGATCTGCTGTTCGTGCATGTGGTAAAAACTCGTTTCACGGTACAGTTATCGGGCTGGCGCGAATCGCAGAGTTCTCTCGGGCCTATCTGGACGGGAACGGCGAGCGGAAATGCCGGACGAACGATAGGAAAATATTCCAAGATCCCTGGGAAACTGACCGAAGCACGGTACCCGGCGAAACGTGCTCGCGGATGAAAAAGCACGCAGCACGTTCGGAGGAGAAAAAGTTCGAGCGGCTCGCGGTGGATTAAGAGCTCGAATGTACCGGGGACAATTCGTCTGGATTACGGAGACGAATACCTCGGGCGAAAATGACAAATTGCCGCATTAGTTCCACGAGTTTCTTGCGCGAATGAATCTCGACCTCTGTCGCTGGAACCACCGCGGCATCTGCACAGTTGCGCCGACCTGTCGGTTGCATTGCTCGCCGAATGATTAGCGACGGCTTCGAACCAACCTCGATACCGAACTTTCTTCGATCCTTTTTGATAAACCAGTTGTCCAAAGTCTGCAACAGGGAGACAGCGAAATACCTCCAATTAGACCAGCTCGTTGAACGTCTCCGTGACCTCCAAAGGAAGGGAAATGCCGAGGAAGAGCTTGGCCGTCCATGTACAAGATTCAAAGTCGACAATCGGATCAGGCGGACGGTTCGTTGCAAGCTTGCAAATCGCGTAAAAGCGTGCGTGCAGCATCGCGCGATTCGTGAAACTTATTGTTAGTCGCGGGGAGTCACAATGTACCTGCTGACTGCAGCACTTCTGCAACGCCCCGGCAATTGCGCCCTTGGTAAATGCATTACGCGTCCATAAAACGAGGCTCATTTTTTTTCGACGAGCATTCTACGTCGACAATAGCGCGGCTGGTCGCCCGCGAATTTACCACATTTCCCGGTTGCGACTGTTCTTCCCGCTAATGACTTTCCGTTTAATCCGCGAAATAGGTCGATCGTTGCTCGAACGCCGGGGCGAAATATCGCCGGGGCAAATACATCTTGCACCTTCCGAGGAGTGTCCCTTTGATATACGCGTGGGCGAGTGTATCGAAATCGTCGTAAAACTCTGTGGGTCGTACCGTTCCTATATGGAGACACCTACGCGATCGTAAAATATTAAGTAGACATCGTAACCGGGGGGATATTCGCTCAAGACTCGGGGGCAGAAAAATATAGCCGGATCGGTAAAAGTCAACGACGCGGAAGGGTAGATCGATTCATTGCACGAATTCGTCGCGCGAGTATGTTTCGTTGGCGGTGGCACAACTATCGTTCGGGATAGCTGCGATCGATCGATGAATCTTCCTACAATTTCTTTTTCACGCCATCGTTCTGGGAAACCAATCTTCCGGGGGCTAATATGCCGTCCGCCTAAACGCTGTGCAGGTAAAGGGAATGCAAGTAGAGAACAAAGAAAAGAAAAGAAAAGAAGAGAAAAGAAAAGAAGAAATCCGCGTCGCCCCTTGGATCAAAGTCCACGGGAACGGAAGATCGTTTGTTGATTGCACGAGGACGATAATTCTCGTCACAGAGCGAGCTTCGAAACACCATAGGTTGTTGGTGGTATCGGAAATCTCCGACTGCCAGGGCAGAGAAAGGTCTGGACCCGGAAGAGGGAAAGAAAATGCCAATACCTTTCGATTCTCGTCGGGCGTGTAAGCATCGGGCGAGTGCCGCTCGTAAACCGTCGCGTTGCTCTTGCAGCTACGGCAACCGGCAATAAAGCGACACTGGAACGCGAACGTTGCCCGTTATTACACGCACACTTTACACGCACGCGTGTCCCTCGGCAGTTTATTTCCACGTTATCACGCATACCCACCCGCTCGACAGACGTTCGGCCGAGGTTTCTTGCCGGAAAACGCTGTCAGTGGCCCGCTCCATCGGTGTCGCTATATCGCGCGCCTGCGTGACCCACTCCGCTTAGCCCCGCTTTCGATACGCACACGAAGCCTGGGACGCGCCGAAAAAGAACTGCCCCGCGAACCCTGGAAACGAGACGATACTCTACGCTTCGGGGAGAAATCGAAAATCGCGCGGCATTGTGATCTGTCTTTGAGAAATAAAGCCAGGTCGGAAAAGTACAGGCGGCCGTCCCTTTTCTTTGGTTTCGTACGCCGAGCACGGATCTTGTTTATGCCATGTATGCTTTCCCATCCGATACCGCCGATATTTGTCAGGGCACTGTCCAGAATGGGGAAGCGATGCACGTAGGTATACGTGCATCGTGTTTCAGCCAACGATCACTTGACGTTCGCGTTCCCTTCTCTATTTTCATCCGGGTCCCCGTGGCTTCCATCTCGCTACGGGATCCCCTCTTAAACGCGCCATTACTTCCTCCGAGAACGGCCGCCAAATCGTCCCCGCTGACTCGTGCTCGAATTGCTCGCCGCATGTAAATACGTGTAACGAAAGTTTCGCAGTCGCGTTCGACGCGGCGGAAGGGTTGCTCTTCGGCTCTCTGCTTCGCGGAACGGTGAAATCCTCGAGGAGGGTCTGCGAAAATTGGCGCAATTGCGTCGAACGGAGGTGGCTAACGCGCACAATGATGCAAACGAGCGAGGAACAAGAGGATTCGCGACGCGCGTCGAGGTTGTGCGCAACGAATGCCTGCTGGCTGACGGATACATCCCGTGGTATGCATCATCTGGCTCGGGTAACAATTTTCTGCGAGCACTACCATTATTAGTCGAGCACCGAAAATCTGCTACTAGTTCCAGCGTGACGCGCCCCGCTGATGCGACCGAGCATCTCGCGACAAGAAACGAGCAGGCATCTACGCGAAATAGATATGGAAAAATTTGTTCCTCGATTTCTCGATTACGAATTTCTCGAAATTCGACAGATCGGAGGGTAGCAAATGAATATCGCGGCGCTTTGCGGCTAGAGGCTGACGAAGGTGAGTAACGTTAATCTCGTTTGCTCGACGCGCACCGCGCGGAAAGGCGGATAGAAGCGACGGTGAAAACAAAGGAGGGAAAAATCGCAATATCTTCCCGACGCAGGATCGAATCGCTCTATATCGCGCTTCCGTGGCGAACAAGTCGAGCGGAAGCAGGTGCTCGTTAGAGATTTTTTTGCGCCGCTCGTTGCGATCTCGAGCGAATCTTGCTCGACGCGACGGGCACTAGAGACGCTCCTTAATGAACTAGAAGCGTATTTGTCTCGATCTCTGCTGGGGAACGGAGGTAATCTCGGGACGCGTAACGATGAAGCGATAGCAAAGCTACTTTACTTTTACTTTAGATTTAGAGTTCCCCGTGAAGCGTGGTCGCCATTCGCGTATCGTAATCCGATGAAGTGTAACTTTCCAAAGAGTTCTTAACCTTTGATGCAAATTAGAACGGAGATTAAAAACATTGAACAACGTTTGCAACGCTTAACCCGGATCCTCCTCGATCCTTGCCAATGGGATGAATGGCGGATTCTGTTCACTCTCCGATAGATGGGACGCTGAATGGGCTCGCGCATCCTTGGAACGCGACTGCCAAAGTAGTTGGGAATAGAAACCGGCTAAGACACGGCAGAATTCGGCGGGCGTTCGCGAGGTACAGCAGTTTCGTCGCGGAAACTTTCCCGTAGCTGATGCTGTCATTGTTGAGACGGCCTGCAGCCGTAGAGGAAGTGTGTCGTTAATCATTTATGATCGAGCAAATCCCGCGTGCCTGAGCTGGATCTTCGTCGGTGCTCCGCTTTCAGGGAAAATGAAGAGAAATTGAACGACCACGGTTTAAAGCGGCCGTCAACTTCGAGCAGGTCTAACGCGCCTTCAATCGTCCCCCTTTTTCTTAACCCCTCTTTACCTATCTAAGCCATTTTAATTTTCACGCCACCTCGAAGGCCTCGTCGCCAGCGGCAGAAGCTCGACGCTAAGTTTCCCGTGCGCCTCGAGTTTAGTTGCACGCGGCTCTCCGGAATACCGCCATAAATACGGCGATATTGGCGGCAAGACACCGACGTTGGCGAAAAACTGGAATAAAAGGGGAGAACGGGGGTGGTAGGTTCGCGAAATTCGTGGGTCGGGCAATGAAAGTAAACAGCGAAAATATATTATGCATCTGTGTTTGCGCTGAATATGGCGGGCGAGTCGGCGGGGTAGTGCAACAGGGTTTAGACTCGGCTATTATGGAAATTTTAATGCAATACCAGCTCGGCATTACTCCATTTCCCGTAACCGCCTTACATCCGCTATTCTGGGACCGCTCTTCCTGAACGCTTATAAAATTATGCCAGTCCCCGTCTCCCCCTTCCTCGACATATCTCTCCGCCCTTCCTTCTTTCGCTTTTCCACTCGAACTCGCGGTTTTCCTGCTTCGCGCGGTCTCGCCGTGTTCCCCGTAACTTCGGAAGACGCGAGCAGTTTCCTTGGCTCTGTCTGCCGATCGTTCGGCTCGGTTAAATGCGAAACACCGTCCACGTGCGAAACTTTCCGCCAAAGTAAACCGACCGTTTAATACGCGTACGCGCAACCGAGTTCTACCCGCATTTCCGTTTTTAATTTATACCCCGGTGAATATGCAAATCCGTCGGCGCCATATTTGTAGACCCTGACGTCGCTTATAAAGTATTTAAAGCGGATCTAATTATGCCATGCGCAATAGCGAGCAATATTACGACCGTTCCAGACTTTAAACGGAACAGCCGCTCGACGCGGAGGCCGGCTAAATGAAAATGTCGTTTGAAAAAGCTTTTCGTCGCCCTTCGGTCGTCGGCGAACGGCAAGGGAAAAGCATCGGGCAATTTCGACGGAGAGGACGGAACAAAAATGGCGGGGCAAGTTTCGCAATTAGCTACGATTAGATTCCTCGTTAATGGAAGCCAAGAATTTGATACCGCGAGAGCCTGGGTCCAAAGATTCGTCCCTTGAACTTCCCTTTCTCCGTATCTCCTTTCGTTCTCCTCCCTACCTCGCTCGATGCTCGAAAAAAGTTTGCTTCATTCTATTGCCAGGTATTAACACTAATTTCTCAAGCGTTCCGACACGGAAACGCTTGAGAAGTCGTTTGTCTTCAACCGTCTCCACAATTTACGATATTTGCCGAAAGCGTTTGCTCGCCGCGGTTCCTCGTTAACCTTGCTTCGAACGGCGCTCTTCCTTCTGCGCGTTTAATTAACGAAAGCATAGCCTGCATTGACAAGTTCGGCGTCGATGACGATTCCCCGAACTCGTAGACGACAGCTGTCTCGCGTGGAACGCGAAGCGCAAAGCAGAAGCTCCCTCTACGATGTCTGCGTCCCGTGGTTCGGCTATCCGTAGCTGAACCGTTAAATATATAAGACAAAGGAAGAATTCTCCGAGTATACGCTCGTTATAAGTTCCGACGTTGAGAACTTTCGAGCTACTGTTTTTTTCTTTTTTTCTTCCTTCTGCCAATTTCCAACTGTAGCAACCGCGATCCACCCAGTTTCCCTGCGAACGTTCTTGCTCTAACAATTCCGTATGGATGTGCCCGTGGAATCGACGCCGCCTTGCTTCCTCTCTGACGGCCTCGGATAAGCGTCCACGCGGTTTCGAGGCGGGCGTATCCGCGCTATATTTCTAGTAAATTCTCGCCGCTGCGATGATTTTAACGATTCTGCCGCCGCCTCGCAGCCGAGAATGCTCCCCGCCTCGAAATGCAATTCGATAAAGTGACTCAACTCCGTGCTGCGGCTATGGAACTGCGAGTCATCCGGCTTCTGTCGCGAAATTCCACTCCACCGTGGATATAGAGCCGTTCCCTTTCATTCCGCACGGTGCAACGATGCAGGAATAACTCGCGAATGCGCCGCCATTTACGAAGAATCACCGGGCAAATCTGTGATAAAGGCAAATGAGCGTTTCCCGTAACGAACGCGTATATTTCGGTGCTCCGACGATCTCAATATTCCCGGGCCCCGACTTCGACTCTCAGATGGCAGCGATACTATCGCGAATCGCTCGTCGAATATACGAGGATCTCTTTTTAATAAAGCCACTTCACGTATCCCGGAATATTTGTATATTTCTTTTTGTTCCCGTCTGCGCGGCGGAAAAGAAACTAAGTAGCTCGCGCTTGCAGCCTTGAATTCGTATGACCGCGGCGAATAATTTGCGCGAACACACTCGAAGACATTTTCCTACCCCCAGGAGATATCGGGCCGGCGCAATACGGATATGTGCGCACGGAGTTTCTCAATCGAACCGAACGTCGGTATACTAATGCGTCGACGAACGTTAAATCACTGAACTCTGATACGCCCGATATTAAATTGAACGATATAGCTTTGTCGAAATGGTGAGTTTCATGCACGTACGCGTGGAACTTTATAGGTTGCCCGCGTTCAATTATGGCTTCGTTGTACAGGCTAATAACACTGTTCAGCACGGCTCTGTTTTGTAACCGTCAATGGGCGTTTCATGCAGTCTTTAATGTGCTGAATACGAATCTGCGGTCCGTTTTTCTCCAGAACGTACAATTTTTGAGAAAGACGCAAATTTTCAACTTTGATCATTATTCAAACACGTTTAAATATTTATAATCCAATTACGATCTGTATCATCTTACTCGTGAAGCTTCAAAGAATCGTTTTGCACCAAGCGCAATTGAATAACTATTACCGAAAAAGTACAAAACACTTCCAATGCTGAAATAGTGCAATTTTTTCAAAAATGGTGCGTTCCGGAGAAAAACGGATCGCAGATTCGTATACGGCACATTAAAGTCTACAAGGAAACTCTTATCGAAGGTTACGGAATCAGAAAAAAGTTGAAATTTGTCGAACAGTGTAATGGTCCGCAGAAGTAAAGGGAAACCCTACTCCGCGTAGCATCAATCGATAGCAATATTCATCGCGAGACAGAACGGGCGCCTCTTTATCTGTCAGCGCGATTCTCGAAATTGTACGTACACAGAATTCATTGTGGCTTCTTGAACATCGTTTGCTTCTCCCATCGTGAAATTGTAACGCGAATCGACGACCGACTTTCTCATGCGCCATGAGAATGCTCGCGTTTCGCGACGCGGCCAATAATGAAATTGCGCAAGGCAGAAGCGACGGTGGAATTTTGCATTCGGGATCCGCGATATTTTTATATAAAACGGAATGCAGCTGTAAATTACAAAGCGGTTGGAACTGCGAGCTTATCAATATGGCTCGAAATTAAACCAACGCGCAGCAGCAGTTTGCCTGGATAGAAGATACCGATCCACCCGACGAACGTATCCGTTTGATGAAGTTTGTGCCTAAAATCGCGTTCCATCCGTACCGATAACCAATTCGCCAATATCGCTGGCGAGGTTGTACATTGCTCGTATCGGATGCTCTCAGTCTCGTCCTAGCCGCGAGGATTGTCGAGCTTGCAAAAATTCTTGCCAAAGCGCTCGATGGTTTCGAAACGGTCGGCGCGTTCGGCGGAATTGCGCGAACGGGAAAAAAGAAATTACACGGATCAAAGAATCGTTTTCCACAGAAAAACTTGCACAGAACGCAAATTCCGCGAGAAGGCGACAAGGTCTAGACGGTATTTCGTTTACAGACGGATCGATGTCTGCGGGCGAACTGCGCTCCGAAAATTCAATTTCCTAATCCGTACGTCGTAATAGCCGAACCCAGCCGGCGAACAAGAACAAACCCTGGGGCACGTGTATCCTTCCCTCCCGTCGGATCGAATAAACTTGAACAGAAATAGAGCGCGAAAGCGCCGCGGCAATAGTAATAACGTTTCGCAATCGAGTGACCGTTCCCTTTCGAATAAAAGAAAAAAAAGAATTCGCCCGCTAATAATCTTCCTTTGACGAGGAGCTCGATGCCCATCCGCGAACAGTTGCGTTTCGGTCACGTTATCCCGGAGCAAATTGAAAAAACACGGAAAATTGGTAACAGAGGGTGGCGCATACGTCATCCGGGAACCAGTCTGGCTCCTTCGCCGGGAACACGTCCGTCCGGTCGATTTGGACCGCCACGGATCGAGCAGTGGGACCGAGCATAGGAAGCGGACGCGATACGGAACGGGAGAAAGGGAGCACGGAGGACGAAACTCAATTTATCAGAAATTGGTAAATAGGTCGGCGGTGGCGAGAGCGTGCAGCGCGAGCTGGAAGCTTGGCGGAAGAGGACTGGTCGGCCTGGAAGGGATGACCACGGGGGACGTGACGTTGACGACCGCAAAACGAAAATCAGAAACTCCAATTTATCGTGGGAACAGCTAATTTCCCGGCTCCGCGTCCCCATTCCAACCCCCGGCTGTAGCTCGCGCGAACGATCTCCCGTTCGATCTAACCTTTCGGAGGCGAAAGAGCTGGCCTAGCCCAGCCGGTGTCCTGTTGCAGCCACCACGGACGCACACAGACGCGTCCGCGTCGAATCCTTCTCTGCGAGATTCCTACCGTAATTGACAGACAGACTGTGCGTTTAACCGCTAACAGAGGATGCCGAAATTAGAATTACGTTTCACCGTAGAATCCCATTTTGCTCGTCCTCTATCCGTCTGTTTTACCTGCCTCGTTGGGAAGACGGCTCCTATTTCAATTCGCGTTACGTAAGACGGAGAATCGACCAGACGCGATGCGTTAGATTTCCTTTCGGGGGTAAATCTCGCCCACGTGGGAGAGATTCGAGAAGTCAGGCGGCGAGAGCAAACGTGGATAAAAAAAGATGAATCGATTCTCAATTCGCGGGCTGGGGTGGATGCGACAACCGATTGGCGTCGACGGATTCCGAGGGAAGGACGTGAAGACCTCCGAAGATCGTGGAACGAGAACGAGGGAAATATATCTCTGGAAAAATTCATCGCCGAACGGGTTAGAGTAATTAATCGACTCGTTCTCGCGGAAAAGATATCTCCGCGGACTTCCCGAGTGCGACTCGCGCGGCCTGTAAATCAGTGCTGCGCGTGCCGCGAGCCTCGTGGAAACTTTCTAAGTGGGCTAAAAGCGATTTCACTTATCGCGTCTTCTAGCTGCCTGCTCAGTTGACCCTCGAGTAACGAGAAACATCGAAAGAGATCTCCCCGCGGACGACAGAAGTTCACGGGAATGCGCGAAAGGGGAACAGATTCCGCGGAATTGCGAAACGATCGTGCTCTCCGTGCTTTTCCACGCCGTTACTTTTGTGGCAGCAAACAAGTCGGGCGTGCCGAGATAATGACGGGGACAAATTTTGACCCGGCTCAAAGATAACCGGGCCCGTTTGCGTGCATAATTGCGACTCGCCGGATCGAACTCGCTGACCGAGGCGATGATACCAGGTGCAACTCGCGTGACGAGAGCCCGCATGAACGAAGCGATGGTGCCGATGGCAGGATTGTCGCGTTACACGCGACCGTGAATAGGTTCTTGGACGTCAAGCTGGAGACGGACACGCAAACGCTGATGTTATGCACGATTGCAGAGCGAAACGTTGTCGTTGAAAGGGCCTGGAAGGCGTCGGTGAGAATGAAAGGCAGGAACGAGAGGTCCAGATGGACGGACAGACAGGGGACAGCCGGCAATGCGTGTTACACGAGCGTGCCACTGACAGTAGACTCTCGACCCAGCAGACGGGAGGGAAAGCTCCTTCTGTCCTAACGTGGTCGCGATCCTTTGACCATTTCGGAAACGCTACTACGTTCCTTTTCCATTCTCTCGAGTCGAAAGACTTTTATCCCCCTCGTACCCCCCGTCGCATTTTCTTGCCCTCCCCCGTCTAACCAGACGGTACACTCGACACTGCTTTGAGCGTCTCGAATAGAACACTGATAAACTTCCTTCCTCCGTCGCATGATCGCGGCGTCGCGTCGCGTCGGGTACACGGGTTCGAACAATACTGCAGACACTCGGAAACGCCCGAGGCGATCAGATGCGACGAGTTACCCGCGACGGTACTTCTTGCCGATTTACGCGCACCATGTCAGCTTTACACCCGGTGCACCTTGTAATTTTAATTGCACACAAGCTGCATTTCCCGGACTGTTTGCCCACCAATTTTCGCGGATTAAAGATAAATACTGCCCGAGTCCAAGTTTACGTGCCTCTGCAAGTTCCGCGCGCAACGCCGCTGCCAGGGCGATGGCAGTCGCGATAAGTATGACGGACGCTTATCAAATACACCCGCGCATTATTTGCGGAGCGATGGGGACAAGATACGCGGAAGCTGCAGCTGCGAATGAAAGTGGGTCAGAAACGTGGACCCGTGCCTCTAGCGACGGCTTCGATATCTCGCGCAAGTGTTCTTCTCGTTGCGCTGTAGGAATCTGTAGGACCTATAGGAATCGTGCTCCGCTGTAATGCACGCTCTATATCGACCTTCCATCGTTTCGAGCCGAAACGAGACGACGCGACGCGACGCGACGCCTGCTACGCTAAATCACTCCACTTTCACCCATATACCGATCACATCCGTTCGCCCCGATTTTTCGAACGTCGTGTTCGTCGAGCAGAAAGGCTTGCCGATTTTATTTCGATCGTTTACCGCACCGCCGGTTGTCGAGCAATCGCGCGAGCGCCCTCGACATGGGATGGGCCGGGCAACGGATTTGAAACAAGGTGCATGCCCCTTGCGAATCCAGCCAAAAGGAACGCCGGAGAAACTCGCGCTCTTTGCAGCATTGGCGTTGATTGAAAAGCCAACGCGAGCGATAGGTCAGATTGGAATGGATGGTTTTGCCGCGATGAAACGATAAAACCGTCTGCCGGAAAAAAGGTAAGAAAACAGTTCTGTTGCGAGCAGTGGCAATTTTGTCAAAGTGGTATCATTTCCGTGATAATCAAGATGCGGGCACCGTGTAGCGACCAACGAACGCGGCGGAAAGAAGGTCGATCGAACGAGGCCGCCGGGAAAAAGAGAAAATGGAAGGTGGATACAAAATTACTGGATGACGCTACGGGATAAAAGGCTGCGTTACCAGCTTTTCTGTGAAAGACATTGATGACCGATCGCTGTACAGCGTCACATTTCCCGGTTAGTCCCCGGATATTAGCTCGCGGTCCTTTGCTGTTCGGCTCTTTCCCTCTTTCCCGTTCTGCCGATAGTCCTCTCGATTTCGATTTCCAATCGCGGTTTTTGTCACGGGACAAAGGCCCCAGCGACGAACCGTGGACGATAGAACGCGAATACCACCGTGGGCTAACAATGCGGACGGTTATCCGTTTCTATACCGAACAGTTACCAGCCGTCCAAAGCTCGTGCTCTCCGTCTCCGGGACGCGTTTCTTGGTGTACGTACCAATCGTAGCGCCGGCAAACGAATGGAAATCACGTTTTGTCGATGCGCGTGAACGGCGCGAGTGTTTGCAACGGTTAATGAAATATGCAAGCTCGCGGTACGCGTTGATGATAAAGGGAAACGGTAATCTCGAGAAGAAGCCACGTTGATGAAGCAAACATGACCCAAAATGGTCGAAAGGATTAAATGCTCGACGCAAACACGACCCTTCGTCTATTCTTTCCCCTGGTCTCCCTGTCCGAGCAAACTCGGAAGCTCAATTAACGTTTTCGTCCCCGTTCGCGTTCTTTCTCTCTCCCTCTATTCGGTTACCCTTGACTATACAACTTTTGCCCGAAAGCTCCGTGCCGAGCAAGATTCTCAAACTGCTGCCAAATTAACGAGCTTAATCAGAGACTGGTATCGCGAGTGGGACTCGTTTATTTTTATGAATCTCGCTCGGGCGCCACGAAACTGCATCAATAATTCGGTGCTCGGTAACAGGGGCAGGGTATATCCAGTTTAAAAGCGCTACCGGTCGCGATTAATCGTTATCTACGGGAGAGATGCTGCTCACCAGCCAGAAAAAGAATGTCCGAATCCTTTCCGTGTGTATCTGTGTTTCGACGTAAACAGCGTAGACCGGAGTAGCGAGCCGGCAAAAGTGTTCGAAAGACCGATCCACTCGAACCGCAAAGAGCAGCGGGCAGAGCAAAGGTTGGAGTGGCAGTGATCGTCCAGCACATCCGCGGGGAGTACAGCCTATCGAATTAAATGGCTGCAATTAGCGTTCCTTGATTTCTCGATAAATGAGAAATCAGATTGTATGCCCCAAGAATTCTCGGGTATTCTCGCGAAACCGAACGGCAGAAGCGGCAGAAAACTTCAGTTTCTCGATACATATTGCAATTTCCCGAGAATTGAGCCGCAAGCAATTATATAGAGTTTCTCGAGAAATTCCCGAGAAAGAATTCCCGCGAAGGAGCACTAGCTGCGATGTACGCGCTTACTGGAAGCCCTCCCAGCGATGCAATAGTTCGTTATCGCGAACACAGGCGAATTAACTTTTTCGTTAGGTCGAACGCGTTTTCTTCTCTCTCCGAGCTCGCCGTCGAACACCGACACTCCGAATTAACGGGCTCTCCCGTTACAACGACTGCCCACCAGATTTGTTCCTACTCCGGACGCGATCGTCCGATTTCGTGCCGGTTTTCCCAAAGAATTCCTCTCGACCTGACCACCATCGAGCACGACGTGTATCGAGAATTCTTTTAACGCCGACGCGTCCCGACGATTCGCGATTAAACCGGTGAATAAATAAGGCAACCCTTGCGATATTGAACGAAACGAACGCGCGTTCGCTTTGCATCGCGACTTCCCGACCCGCCGATGGCCCTCGAGTTTTTATTCCTCCAAGTAACGCGTGCTTTCAGCCAACCAGGCCGGCCCACGAGCGAACTAAACTTCCGTGCAAACGAGAAACCGAGACGGATGAAAGCAGAATAACCGTGAGCGGGCAAGAGAGCACAGGGATAAGTGAACGGGACAACGGAAACGGAACGGAGCAACGAGATAGAAGGAACAGAGAGAACGAGATGTACGAGGAAACTTTATGAGTTTATGAGAGATTGCGCTGCACCGTGCTCGGACCAGGGAGCAAAATAAGAGACTGCTCTAACTATCCAACTGCCGTCTCGTATCTTTTTCATTTACGCGCTGTTTACAGCGCGTTGCGCATTACTTTTATCGCGCCGCCAGCAGAAGCCACCCCTTCTACGAATTTCTCGAACCCCCTGGACAACGCGGCAAGAAGTTGGCCATCGCTGAGATAAAAGTGGCACGAATGTAGCTCATTGTTATTACGCCATCGATCTTTCATCCGTTTACGAAAGGACTCCCACGTTTCACCGTGCTCCTTGTGGCCATCTTTTTCGTGCCCGGCTGCAATTTCCAAAGCAGACAAAAATCGGCGGGCCGTTCGCAACGGGCCCAAGCAATTTGACGTTCAATAATGAAGGGGCACGCGTTCAATTAACGATTGCACCTGTCTGCCTGCCTTGCAAAGTAAATAACACCCTCCAAGTAGTAGCTCGCAACAGATCTGTTGGTAGAATTTATCGGACGCCGCGCATTAATGCGGAATATATGTGACGCGTGTGATTGAATGTCCGTCGATAAATATTATTCTTCGACAGGGGCTGCATTGCCCGACAACAATCGAACGACCGTCGACGCGCATTTGATAGCCGAAACGAGCTCTTCCGCGAGTCATTTTATTGTACAGCATTACCGAACATTAAACCCAGAATAACCCGACTTCTTCGTCGAAACGTCGGGGTACCCGTGCTCGAGCAATACCTGATCGCCGTTACCCAGGAGGCCTTTGCGAAGAGGCAACCCTACTGGTTCAGCATCGTTACGAAGGGACGCTGCTTTCAATGTTAAATGCATCGAACTGGTGTCACTTGACAACCAATTCAATTATTCACCGTCATTAATATCGGCGCTGAATTTTGATACCCAAACGGCGGAAATAAATTTCACTCTCGGCACCCGTTAATTTCCTATCTCTTTCACCCGCAAGCGAATAATTTCAATTTTACGTTCCAGCGTATATACGATTCTCAATTAATGCCGAAAACTGACGTTGATCCGAGTTAACCAAGGTGCACAGATACGGCAGGTTTAATTAAATTTTGCAATATATATTATGGGATGCCCCAGGAGTGTGCCAGGTAGATTGGATACAAGATGCATGCCCCGTTTCGCGTATTACCTAGCCAATTCGCGATATCTGTCGAAGTTAATTGCGTTCACATTGAACCCCGACCGACGTTTAAGAAACGTGGACCCTTAATTGCGAAACGAACGCCTGCGTTGCAGCGTTGACGAAAGAATCGCTCGGCAGTCGAACGAGTGCTACGCGCAAGCTTGTCACCGGGTACAGCTACATCGCGTCCACCTTGTTCCACCAGCGATGTAGATGTCAGAACGGGTAGGGAATAGACAGGGAGGACTAGGGAAGGAGGGTGAATATGGGAGACCGTGGCAACGTCTCCAGCAAAGAGAACGAGACCTGTCTTTGCTCGGTTGATCAATTAATCGCGTTGGCATTTGGACGTCGAGACGAAATCGATAAAGGCTCGAGTTAGCTCCATGGGGACCGACGATCGGTGTCTGAACATACGCGACGAAATGTAACAGATACGGGGATAAAGTAGAACGCGTCACGGTGAACCAGCTCGACGAGCGCAAAATTAATCGGAATCGGATCCGATGCAATCGCTACCCCGTTTCGTCGATGCACGCATTCATCGCGTGGCCGATATTTCTTATTTTTTAAGTGGCATGGCAGAGAAATAACGGGCAATTAATTACGCGTTGCGTACGGTTCACCGGGAAATCTGTTTAACGATTCAACCGGTGGCAATTAGTTCGCTTTAATTTTATACGCTACGCAACGGAATCGGATTTCATTAAGCATTATATTGTTTCCAGTTTTTCATTCGCCGCCGGTACAATGTAATACTCGCTGCGCCGCTGAAAATCAATCCCCCTGACTTAATAAATGAATGGAAAATTTGGTTGCAAATGCATGCAGATACCTTTACGGGGCGCGCTATTTTTTCGTTTCTCTCTTTTACACGCGCGAAAAAGTCCCTGGTTATATTTGCCCATCGGCATTCATCGTTCGCTGCTTGCCGATAAAATTGCACTCGAATCTCTCTTCCCTCGACGGCTCTTGGAACATCAAAGTGACGAACCAAATTCGAAACGAGCTCTGTTAATTAACGTATATATACTTGTTCGATTCGGCTGGTTTGCGTTCAAGCACGCGCGAGTCGCTATCAAAATAGTATTATTTCCTCGTAAAATCATGATTGGAGATTGCCCAAACATCGATCGACGATTCATAACGTTTCTCTCCATAGGTTTAGTCACTCGGTCCAGTATCGACAGCGGAAGTCGCTTGTTCTCCCGTCAATTTGGAGGTAAAAGAGAAGGGCAGTCGGTGGTCCAAAGTATCGCGGATGCAGACAGATCTACGCGAGTTCACCTGGCGTCACCGAGGCGCGACGTTATATACGTTTATCATTATACGTTACTGCCGTTGCCATCGTCTAGAAGAATAATACGTACGCAATAATACGCGTTCCTGCCTCCGCGTAACGGCTTATTCTATACGTTACGCGGCAATAGCAGAAGCTATTTCCCGTATTGTTGAAACTGCGTCTGAAATGGAACACGGTGTGCACACGGGGGCTGTTTAATTTTACCACGGTGGACAGCGGCGTTTCTGCGACGCGGTTGAAAAATACGCGATCGACTAAAGAGGTGATCGATCGTCCACAAAGGACGGCCGCGACGAGAGTGTTTCAAGACGTCGATAAAATCGTGCGGAATCTAAAAATGACTCTGCCGACCTCGCCGTTGCTGCGCACCGGCGGAAAAATCAATCTACTCAGACCTCGATTTCATCGTTCGCGGATTCATTTGTTGGTTTGCTAAGTGGATTCGCGGGGCGCTCAACAATCGACATCCACTGATCCCGCGGAATAACGATTCCATCGAAGCAAAGACGCTCCGGGCCAGCTAATAAACGCGAAATGAAACTCGCTGGCGGCAAAAACGACTGTGCGTGTCGCGTTTCACCTACGCCCTCACCTCTGACTTACAGTAGCTGATAGAACCGTGCGAAGAACGACAGGACGATGAACAATTTTGCTCGCTCCATCGGGCGACCCGCGGTCGAACTTTCCCTTTATTACCTTCCGATCGGGCAAACTTCCCCTCGCGATGGAAAGGAAGAAAAAGAGAACTTTAGATCCTCAGATAGTTCCCAAACTCTGTTATTGTTTCAATGTTGGGGCTCATGCCTTCTGTTTACCCTGGTCACGTAACGGGGAATTCAGTTTTGCAACGAATTAACTGGTTAAAGCACTCAGAAACGTATTCGGATGCGAGCTACAAGTAAGCCCAGGGCGCGTGACTAAATTTTAAAGGCAACGCGGTGCAGCTTTCGTTCGCAGCGTTGATTCGGGAGTAGGACAGAGATACGTCTACGCTGAAAGGGGTGAACGGTAGCTGGACGAGCGGATCCGCGAATTTCGCCCGACTCTCCGCAGACTCATCAACGCAATCGTGTCGCGATCTACATACGAGGGTGAAAAAGAAATTCGAGAGGCCGCAGCGGTGGAAGATTTACGCCGTTCGCAGACAGCCCCGCCAGGAGCTCCTAGAAAACTATAAGGGTGCCGGAGAGCCCGAGCTTGTTAGCTGAAAATGAAACGGCGGACGATATTCAATCGAACATTCGGCCAGACAGAAGCGAAGGATTTTATCACGCAATTGGTATCTAATCGCGGGCAACGGATAGCAATTTCGAACAGAACTCGGACTGTCTCGTCGCTGTCGGGCAATCACGATCATTCGCGGCCACAATTCGTGTCACGAACGATGCTACGCGAGCCCGTCAAGCATGTGGTCGATATATTAAAAAAAACCGACGGCAGATATTCGCGCGCACGCGTTAAAATCTGTAGTTAACCGTGCTTTTCAGCGTGCTCCGATAAACGCACACCAAGGATCGTACGCGCGCCCGACGGTTCGCGTGTACGCGCGACGAATCGATTTCACATACGGCGCAATCGTTAAGGATATCTGACGGGTCATCTTCTGATAAGAGAACCGCGATTCACTTTTTTATACCGCTTCGCGCTGAAAATATTTTCACCGTCATTCCTTTATCATCTTCCGCGATAAGCCGAGCGAACCACGCGGACCTTAGTGTTGGTTTCGTTCCTCGACAATGCGTCGCGGGAAAGTTCGCAACGCGTGCCCAGGTATACAGCCGGGATTGAGGGTAAATTTTCCGGACAACTTTTTTCCGACGACGCGGCAATAATACGTGTTCTATCGCGAGCTGCACCGTGTTAGCGGTGCAACTGCACTTAATGCCTAGGGATGTTTTATGGGGCAATGAAAGCGGACGACATACACAGCTGCGTTTATTCCCAACGTTACACGGTCTTATTATACGGGGGCTGCATTGGTCCTCCGACAACGCGGTCTGCCAGCTTGACGGAGTATAACGCTTAGTCCGCTGCAACGTTTCAAACGGTTTAATTGGCAACACTTTCCCGACGAAAAGTACGTTCACGCGCAGCTGCTTGTCAGCTCCACAAATTGACCGTCTCTCGTAGACGCCATCCTACTTCCCGCTGAATTTATCGAGTATTTTAACTTTGTCAACGGCACATACGCGCAACCGGCCGGCTCCGCGTGCTCTTCGATTTACTAAGCCGGGGGATGCTCTCGTTCCCCGAACTTGATTTACCACCGAATCGTGCACGACTCGCGGTCACGATCGAAATGTCTTTCTCACGCTGCGCGTTACGGTACACGAGGCAGCGCAACCATTTCATCCGATAAGAGCGGAGAGCACGTCTGCCCGTGTTTTTTGCGCTGAGCAATCGCGGCGAAGAAACAATCTTCGCGGGCTTCGCCGGAAACAGGAGACACGGGTAGAATTCGAAGCGTCGCGCGCGGTCGCGTGGCGTCGCGGCGCATCGAGACATCGGTAAACACAATTCGACCAAGAATTAATGCGAATCGGGACACCGCGAGCCCCTCGTCCACGCCGCCGCGCGCAATGCGATCCGTTTCGCGGATTTATTTTGCAACGTACATCGGGGAGGCGTGCCGCTGGGATTTAGAAACCGCCGTTGAATCTATCCATCAGTTTATTTAATCCGATTACCTGTATACCGCATTCGTCATCGATTGTGTCCCGGCCCCGGAAAACTCGTTGAACCTAAGCAAAAGTTATTACCCGTACCTAACGAGACGAGTGCCTAGACGGCCGGTCCGTGTTTTTCATAATATCTCTACCTATACCTTCTTCCACCTTGCTTACTCTTCGAATCAGCAAACGCGACGCCCTCCGCGGTTCGACGCCCGAACGGCGGCAATAATCGATTCGATCGTGAATAATCGTATCACGCTCGGTGGGCGAAATTTAGAGTGTATCGATCGGGCATCGGTCGGGCATCGGTCGGGCAAGGATAACGGAAGAACAAACGGACGGAGCCGTGCAAAAAAAGCAAAAGAACAACAGTATTACGGGGGCGAGGCCGTTTGTAAAATTCGTTATCTTCGCGGGGGTGGCCGCGACGCTTGTTTCATATTTATGAGAGGAGTTTTAGCATATTCAAAACATAAATTACTTTCCAACGGCGTAAGTCAACTAGCCAATAAAATACTGGCTGGAGTTTATCTGCCAGGCTGCAGAATCGGGACGGGGGGGGGGGTGGAGCAGGGCGGAAAAAGGACCGTCCGAGGGACAGAGGCCTGAATTATGCACGATCGGGAAGCACGTGGTGCTGCCACCTACGACCTTTCGCCCCGCATATGGGACGTTTTCACGGCGAATCATCCTGCCGCTTTCCTTTTGCAATGCAAATGCCGCTGTAAACAACGCCGCGCTCATCCCGACTCGTCGGCGAACGGGAACGAATTCCGCGCAGGCCGAGGCACCAAGTATCGCCAGGCGAAACGTTGAAATCCGCGCGCGATACGAGTTCCGATCAATTACGATTACCCGTGACTCTAGTCCTGCGTCTCGACGCGTTCCGCAATTACTGCGAAAGGAAATGCATCGACGCCGCAGTTTCACCGGTTTGCCAGCTGTGCATCTGCCCCATAGGTACCAGCGATCTTTGTCGTCGAGCTAGATTACAATTTTCTTCGGAGCTCTCCTATCCGCCCCCTCGATACCGCTTTCCACCCCCATCGCGCATCATTTTCTTTCGCCGTCCCATGATGCATCTCCTGGCCGGCTTCGGCAAATAACTAAAAGTGCTCCGAATCATGCCAGGAAGCTTATGGTACGTTGCGCGGAAAATTACAAATGGCCGAGCGTGGCTCCCTGGTACTGACAGTGCCCCCGCCTCCACCCCCGCGACTGGGTAACCGAGCGCCGAAATAAACTGCTCGCGCTTACGTGCCCCATTCGATGATCAATTCGGACCGCCCTGTCTATGCATGATTGCGTCGAGATTCTATCGCGCTGATCAATGCGCATAAAACACCAGCGGCGGCCAAACTCCATTCCGCCGAGAACGTCGCGCGTGTCCTCTTGTATTCTGCGTCGAGCGGCTCGGTTAAGCGCGACGCCGGTATACGTAGGTACGTGTGCCCGTTAAATTAGAATATCAAACCGTCCAGCGAGCGGGGCGCCGGTGAAAGGAAATATTCGGGGAGGAATTTGCATAGCCAGTAGTCGGCAGTCGGGTCAGAATCGGAACGGTTCCGCGTCCCCGAGTGGAATTAAGCGAGCTTAAGATTTAACGCGTTTCAACCTCGGAATCCTGCTTCGTGGCTCGATAATTCAGGGCTCGCGACGATGGCGGCGCGGCGTCAGAGCTTCGCGCCGAATAAGCCGTCGCGCAAAAACAACCCTCCGACATTGCTCCCGTCCTTTCAGCCCCTCTCGACCCGTTTCTCCGGCCGTTCTTTACTTTCCGCCTGCCTAGAGCCGCCCTGTCGTCGCTGCCGACTTCTCCAACCTTCGACTTCGTCCGCGCCCCCGCCCCCGACTCCGACGCCACCTTCGTCGCTTCTATACGACCGGGCGCGTCAAATCCTGCCTGTACTTTGCATAATTTCTCGCTTTTGCATACCGAGGTCGTTTCTCCTTTTTCGTCCATTACCGAAAGCCAACCCCTACTAACGAATCACGTTTTTTCTTCGTCGACTGCGTTGCCGTGAACGTGTCCGTCCGATTTCGTCGACGGCCGCGGTTCTATCGCGAACGCTGATTGCAACGATACGAAGATCGAGCCGTGGTATCGCGAGGAAATCGGAAGGAAATCGGAAGGAAATCGCAGGCGCATTGCGGGCAAATCGCAGGTAAATCGCAGGTAAATCGCGACGGAACGCAGTTTACCGGGCGCGGTATCAATTTCGCCCGATGGCCAGCTATCGGGTTCAACGACGTTGGATAAATCACGAGGCGGTTGCGGTAACCAGTTTACCTCTACGCACGTTTCCAGTCGGGGTAATTTACCGGGTATAAAGCTCGCGCCCGGTGAAACAAAGCACCGCGATGCTTACGGGAAGGAAACTTCATTTTCTTACATCCGGGGCGCAGACAAACGACCTCGTTTATCACCGACTGACCTTTCGGCCGTGATATCCAGCAGCACCGAGCCGCAACACACTCGCAATTCGTCCAACTGTCCGCGCCAGCTTCTCTGCGCATTGCCGCCGGTACTGCGGCTTATTTTCTTTCCCCCTCGAACTACATTTCTAACTTTGTCGGGCCTTGCCATCTTAATTGAACGCCCGTCGACGAGAGCCATAGATTTATAGATTTTGTAAGCGCGAGAGCACTCGAACGACGGCCAATATAGAGCGAAGATGGGAACCGTGTGATATTTTACGGAGCACAAATAGAATTGATTTCGATTCGAGTGCAAGGCTTAATCGATTCGCAGGCCGATCACCGATCTATTATCTGGAACAGAGGCTGTCTTAGCCCCGGGTCACGGTATTTCCCTGTTCCATCAAATGTACGCGGCTGGCATAGAGGAACGCGGTGCCGATTACATGCCGGCATTATGCATTCGGCAGCTGCGTAATAAACCGACATGACGCACGTCCCCGTGTACGCACTCGAGGTGATCGTCTGATGGTTCGGCTATGGTGGGTCTAGCTCCGTGCTAGAGCCCGTTTCTATAGCAATTACGTGCAACAATAGGCCCGTTAATGTAGGCAGATTTGGTTCGAGCCGTTCGCATTATTTACTTCTACGATTGTTAGGACAGAGACGGCACGGGATCGAGCGACGGATCGATTCGCCCGGCGTATTCCGCGTTGCTTGGCTAATGTCGAGCAGCTTGCGCGGCCAATTTTATCGGAATCCTATAAAGTCTGGCGGGGGACCGGGACGCATCCGCAGCCACCCTGACGGACGAGTCCCGGCTTATATTTTATACATTAGCGCGAGCCTCCTAGCGGATTGTAAATCAATTTTTCAACTGTCCGTTGAATCGAATTTAAGCGTCTCCCCGGGATAGAAGTGGCCGACCGCAGACGGGACAGAGAAACGCTTTCGAATACGAAAAAAGATTCGACCGCCGTCGCGCCGCAAATGAGCAGGTAGAAGGCAATCGACCGGCTGGAAAGGTGCGCGGACCTCCCTCGCCTCCCAGTTTCATTTCCGTGCGTACGTCGTCCGCATACCTTCCCCGGCGACGTGCACGATAACAAGTGCCCGCGTTATCGTTCAGATCCGACGCTGTCTCGTCTCCGCGAAGAATCGCGTTTAATCCAACCATTGTCCTGGCACAATGAACGACGACGGGCGATTCCGCCGCAGAAATGTTCGCGAAGGTACCTATGCGTTGCGTGTATGCATGCTCGCGCGCATCGAGGAGCGGTCGCGACCACGAAATTAATCTAAAATAGTGGTGCGCGCGACATTCACGGTGCAACAGGAAACGTAATTGGGGTGATTATGCGATACAATAGCCGAGAATGCGGGGAACGCGAAACGGCAAGCCCCGGCGAAGTGGTCGATTGAACGTTGGCTCCATGCGCGTGCTAAGCAGTCTACGTTCGACGACTGTGTCGTCGTTGCATTATATGTACGTTGCGCGTACGACTTCAAAGGCAGAGTTGCTGTCGAGTTTTATTCACTTCCAGTTTCCACCCGGTGTTCCGCAGTCGAATAGCGAATTCGCGAATCTCAGCAACGTCGCGATGGAATCCCGTCGACGCTTCGAGTACTTCTGATCGCAGCTCCGCCGGAAACGCCAGACAAGCTTTCGCAATATCCGCGTCACGCGAATAACGCGCGCCTTATCGAGCCACGTTTCGAAGATGAAAGATACGTTTCGAACAGCGGGCGAGCGTTCCAATGGGAACGCGTACCAGCACGTCTGAAAACAAGATTGTTCGCAACTCGCGACACGGCGAGCGCGCAGTAAACTTGCTTTAAGCTCCCGTAGCCAGGCAAATCCAGACCCGTGTTCGGGATTCTGATTGTCCGTCGTTTCTGTACGCGAAGCCAACCGGTCGTGTTTCTTTATCGTCGAAACACGATTGGCCGTGTTCGTGGGAATCAATTTTCGTTGAACGGTTTGCACACTTTTGGTACGTCCGTCTCTGCGAGTCTTACGGATTCCTAGCGCGAATCGGCAGCGTCGATCCTGTCGAAGCGACGGCTTCTAAGAGTTAGACAAAGTCCGCGCGATTCCGGGGAACTGTACGATAATCACGCGCGACAGTCGTGGGAGGGAAAAAACGATCGCGTCTTATCGCGAAGAGCTTCCAGGCAGGTAGAATTGAATCCAGCTTCGGGACGGGTAAAAGAATGAGGTGGCAGCGGATAGAGAGGAGAAGATGGTTTAAACGACGCATCGGGGCTCTCGTTCGCCTTTCGAATCTTCGAAAATCCAGCCATTCGTTTTTGGCTCGACAACACAACGCCGGTAAGTGGGTATATATACTCGAGGCTTTGTCGAAGGAGAAGAAACGAGCGGGAAGAAAATGCCGCCTTTCGACCCACTTCCAATCCTATTTTCGTTACCCCGCAACCCATTCCCCTTCCCAATCCGCTCGTTCCTCTTCCATTAGCCGATTGTATTTCGATTCGGGTAAGTCTCACCTGAAAATCCTTGCTCGTATTTTAATTGAAAACCTCCTCCTCCACCCCCGATCGAGAGCAGCCCCGATACTCGAAATATTCGTGGAAGGCGTGATTTAGTCGCGACACCTCTCCCGCGCGTTCGAAAGTAACGCTTTTATGGTGATGAAAATCGTGGCTGAGCTCGTCGCGCGCTTAAAGGCAGACAAAATAGGCAGGGAAGATAGCCAGCAAAAGTTTGTGGTCGCAACGGCAACGAGTGTTACGCGAAACAGATTACAGACACGTGAACGTATTTCGGGTGAGCGCGTTTCGACGTGGCGTCCGAAATTAGCGTGCTCTCGCGGCTTCCATTAGTAGATTGCGCCTCAAAACGAACAAGCCCGGTCGGAAGTATACCGCGCGAGCGAATTCTCCGGCGTGGCGATACGCGAAGCATCCCCGTCGAGAAGAAGCGACAACATTTTTCGTTCGGGGCTCGCTTAATCGGCCGACGAAAGCCGGAGCTTCGTCCGAGAAGAACCGAAGAAGTCGTGGAAAGAAGGAGCGTATCGGGGGCAACGAGATTCCGCGTCTGGCGTTAATACCTCGTTATCTCGTTGCGGACAAAGTTTTTCGCGGGGCGAAGGTTCATCGGCGGGAATTAATCCAAAGCGATCCACCGCGGGTCGAGTTCGATAATTCTTTCCTAAGTAGAAGTAATCCGGCCGGCCGCAATATGGAAACTATAATTGTTCGTTGCGAGAAATTGCTCTGTAAGCCATATTACGCGGGAACTTTCGCCGACCAATCCCGAACAATGATCACCGCTGTAATATAACAATTATAACTATTCAGTCCGGGTCTCGGGGCAGTGGAAGTAGTCGCTCGAGGCGGTAGCAATCAGGTCGAGTCCGACGTTCATCCGGGCGAGGGAAGGAGCAACGAGAAAACCTAGGACAGCCCGAGGGAAAAGCAATTCGGTCTCGACTAACGGAGACTGAAAGAATGCGTTATTTCCTTTCGCCTCTTTGTCGGACGTTTGCACTTTTTTTGCGTATCGATCTGCATTAAAAGATGCGCGGTGTTCGTGGAAACGAGCCCCGGCACAATTTCGAATGGCCGTCAAAATTTGCTGGATCCACGGGCCACCTTCGAGCGGCTGCTAATGACTAGCTGGTGACGTTAACAATTTCCACGGTTCGAAGCTTGCGGCAAGTTTTCGCGCGATCGAATGAAAAGGTGGGATGAAAAATGTAGCGGGGCGGCCAAGCGTCTCTAACGGGGGTGCCTCGAGATTTCAACGTCCGATTAAAGGTTCGATTTAGAGGCGACGAGAACGGTGGCGAAACTTTTCTGTTCAGAGCGATAGGAGCAGGCGGAACGAAAGTAGCGAGAGACGTTGGCAAATCGAAAAATCTGACAAACATATAGCCACGCACAGTGGGCTGTCGCAGGTTCGTGCCCTTTTATCGCGAAGCCGTGGGGCCAGTCGATATTTAAATTGGTTCGATCCCCGCGAGATCGAGTAGCCGGAACCGATGTCACGTTCCAGCCACTTCTTTCGCTTCAGGAAATACTGGAACGACATTAGCGATTTTTGCCGCGGCCAGTTCACCCTGTACGTACAATGGAATGTCATTTACCGTGGAAACACGGCTGGTTTATTTGTCGGAAACTCGTGACAAAAATGCTGGTTACGCGGAGAATTAAATAAATATAGCTGTCAGTCGCATTTGCATTCAGATGTGCAACGTATCAACGTTGAAGCGCGACAAACGGCCCGTAATATCTTTAACGGCGAGATGCGCATTAAACGAGGATGGGTTGCCGAGCAATTGCATTTTCATTCTCTTCCCGAGCATATTCTACGCCCTGTTAATACCATGGCATAGATCCCTGATACGATCAAAGGACAGGCACGTAACCCTTCAAGTTTATAGATATAACGCCGGTTTAAATCCCGTACAGCTATAAACATCAGCAACCAGCTTACGGTAATTCCATGCCGCATATAATTGGAGTACCGGTGCTCCTCTGCAACGCGAAGCCACAAAGTCGAGAGGCATTTTACCGCACTGCTTTCGGTGTGCTGCGTTTCCAGTCGAATATCAACGTAACGAGACACAAAGATGCGCCCATGCCGGAGAAACCGTGCGAAGGAAAACGTCACGCTATGCACCGTTGGCCGACCCTTCATTCTCCCTTGATAAATATTTTTTTACCCCTTAACGCGCAAGCGTTTCATCTTTTTTCCTTTTTTTTTTTACGCTGACCCGGATTGACGTTTGGGGGGGAGGAGTATCGAGGACAGTTTACGATAATTCTGCCCTTCGTCGAAAGGTCAAATGCAATTATTTGCGAGGATCACCTGCAACCGGGGGCTTCTCGTCAAAGTCCCATTTCATGGCTGCGTAACGCAGCGTGCCAATCGATACGAAATAAACTGCAACGTTAGACGAACCTTGTAATACACGTGGCGACAAAATTTCGTCGCAGAGATATTCGCGTCGGTGTAGCCGTGTGCGCGACAGGGAAGAAAAAAAGCAGACAAAGACCGACGATCCCACGAATCGTCGATAACGTACTACCCGATCTCTCGTGAATTCTGCAGCTCGAATAAACGAAATTGAAAACCGAAATGTCGTTACCTCGATTCAATCTCGCCGACACGCGACGGCATGCACATACGAATCTAACACGCTGCAACTCCCGAGCAAAATGATGATATCCTTGCGAGGATATCCGCGAAATTGCCAGTTTGCGTTCCCTCTATCCAACGAATTTCCGGCAACTGACGATCCAAGGGTCTGCAAGGGACTGCATAATACATCAGAACGCTTTGGAGAGTTGCCGCGATGCAACGACGCGGCAAGCTGGCCGTTAAACGTTTAACAGATGACTCGATCCGGGCTAATATTGGTCACGCGAGCCAAGTTGTTCCTTCCTCTACGAAAACGTAGACACCGAGACTTTCTGTCCGGAGAAGAGTTCCATGTGCCGTGCCTCGCGTGCGATCCAAGGATCGACGGATGCACGCGCGAGTGATTCGTAACACGGTGCCGAAACAGCAACGGATTGCGGATCCGGCATTAATTCCAAATGACCGACGGCCTACAAAGCAGCGCGCGCTGACCTTAGTTAGATTGCGTTTGCATCAGGAACTCAAGCGGAATACCGCACTTGAGCGGCTACGCCGCCGCAATTTACAGTTCACACGTCGTGTGCCGACGACGGAGACCGATTCGTGCCTCGAACCGCCTCTATCGGGCCGGAGTCTGGCAAGGGTGACGCTGCCAAGATGCGAATCGCATCCGCGAAGGGCTTGAAATATCATCCGCCAACTTATTAGCATCGTTCAGTCGTCCCACCGTACCAGCTTTTCGTTTAATCCATTGGTTGGAGATGAAACGGGTCTGCCGTTCAACGATTTCGCGTTATCGGACATGGAACAGCAGCCGGTCCTTATCGAAGAGAAGTGTTGCATTCGTTGCATGTTTATTCCGCGATGAACGACCGACGCGATTACCATGTAATTTTAATAACCCCTCTCCCTGGCGATATGCTCGTTCTCGTGAAATTTATCGTGGCAGCCTTTACAATTCTAATTTTTCATCCGTCAGCCCTGGGGGCGGCGACGATACGAGAAGCGATTCACAGCGAACGTGACGACTCGAGATCGAAGACCACAGTCGAGCGTCCAAGTAAATTTCATTCAAATCGCGCCGCGGAACAGAATATTAATTGAATCGGAAAATTCGTTCTCCGTTTCGTGGGGGAATATTGATGTAGTGGCCGATTAAAATTATAGCTTCCCGCGATTCCGGGAGAAAATTTTCATCCTCGCGTCGACAATCGACGGTGCGTTGATAACAAATTCGCCAAATCGAAGGCAGATAAATGATTGTCGGGTTCGTTGCCCCGTCGCGAACCAATTTTTGTTGCGCAAAGAACAATCGTTGCCGTTTTCGATTCCGTCCCCCCTTTTCGCTCCTCTTTATTCTCTCTTTATTTTCGCACGCTCGCGTGCTCGTCTCTCAATTTCGTCGCACAAAACGAAGTGCAATTCGGCGAGAAACGTGACGAACCCGCGGTGAAGATCGCAGCCGGGAACATCGATATTAATTCAAATCGCGTTCCGCGATGGAATATTAATTGAATCGAAATAGGTGCGTTTTCTTTTTGCCCTCTCCGGCTCCTCGTTGAATTGCAGCTAGTTCGTGAATTTTGGAACTTTGGAACTCATTCGACAACCGACGCGCACCGCCGATAGAAACATCGATCCTCTCGCCGTTTAAATGCTTTTACGAGCCAACAGGTGCAACGTATTCCATATTCCATCGGCGAAGGAAAACCATTTTCAACATATATTTTCATTTAGCCTTTGCGCGAGCTGTCTGAAAAAAACCCTGCGCAAAAAAATACGCGCAACGAGAGGTGGATGGAAGGTTCTTCCATCAGAAACGTGAAATTCTGCTTCAGCCTCGACTCGTCGATTCGCGTGGTTGTCGGTGGTTGGAAACTTATTGGCGCTGAGACGACGTACTCGATTAATCGGAAGCGTGTCGCAGGTAACGCGTTAAATCGAAGGTAATTAGCAAGGGAGACGTTAGGAGCCGGTCGCAATCTAGCAAGGATTTATTGGGCTTGTAATATACTGACAAAAATGAACCTGTCAAGGGTTGCCGCCTCGCACTCCACCATTCCCGTATCCTTTTAACGATAAATTAAAACCAGAGAGCTTTCTTTTCGCGGCGCAACGTTATTACAAAATAGAACGTCCTTTCATATAGTTTCGCTTAACTTGAGCCGAGGGGTTTACATTAAAACCGATTTATTTACCTCGCGACGGAGGGAGAGCATTATTTATCCAAGAAGAAATACGTATCGAGGAGGCAACGCTTTCGTTCATCCCCTGTGTATCAAGTACAACGCGCAAAATCTTTTCGCAAAGTACACAAGCCTTGTCGATAACCGTTTTCACCGCAAGCTGACTGTAATGCAATAACGTTCAACCTCAACGTAGCAGATTTGCGGGAATAGTATCGTGGGCAATTTTCTTTGCTGGCCATTCGGCAACGTTTATCGATTTATCGTAATACACTCCACAGAATTAAAGGGCCACTAAATTTGTACGGGAAAAATTGACGACTTTTAAACTGCCGTAACTTTGCGAGAAAATAACGTACAACAGTTTAGCTAGGCTAGTATTAAACGGTAGAACCTCTGCTTTCGTATCGCCGAATTGAATCATCTCGAGGACTTTTTTACATTAGGAAAAGGAGTCGAACCCTGAAAGAGTGGATACGTGCCACGTATATGTATGACGATAGCCATATTTTATTCTTTCGCCACTTTTCATCTACGATTGCACGATTTCACCAGCTTTACTTTTCGTATCAAATCGCACCGATGCGTTTACGCGTTTACCCCCATTACTTTGTACACCGATTACACCCTTTCAGCGGGCGCATTGTAAAGTTATTCAGGAAGGGTGGCAATGGAAGGGGCGTTGAAACGATCGAGCGAATCGGTGGGCCCAGCTTGTACACGAACGACCATAGTTTCAGGGATCTTAAGGGAACGTCGGATCGATCCAATCTTACAATACGAGCCGGATATCGAACATCGACTGTCTAGAAGTACTCGGGTGTGCTCGAAAACCTATCGTTTCCCATCAGTGGATAACGACAAGGACGGTGATTATCGTCGCAATTAACAGATCCTTATTACGTGGCGCAAAGTTACTTCGATTCGATTCTCAGCTCGCCAGAAACTGCCCGGTACCGCAATAATTACTCCCACGAGAACAACGATACAAATGCTTAGCAACAAAAATTTCAGAACTACCGGCGGATTAGTGGAGGGTGTATTTATTAGTGCATAGAAAAGACGTCAGGTCACCGTAGACGATCGACTTGTACAAATTAATCTAATGCAATCACAACCGCTGCACGTTTATTTCTAGCAGAATCTCAGCCGCATCGGTGCATCTTGAATAAATAAATCATCTCACGTTTTCGTCTCCTCCCATCGAAATGGAAAAAATCCTGCCGGAGGGGAATCGAGTCGTAAATCTGTTCCGTCGAAAAGAAAAGCAAGGTAAACCGCGTGTCTAGCCGCTTTCCGGGATCCTACGTTTCGCTGCCTGTCGTCCCGTTCTGCAGCTAAACTTTCGAAATCGCAGGCACAGAGGGGGATAGCTGCGGGTCCGCGTGAAAGAATGCTTTGCGATACAGGACGGGGCAAAATCGCAAAGGTGAAACGCGAAATGGACTCGACGCGATCCGACGCGATCCGACGCGATCCGACGCGAGTCGCCGCGGAAGGGGATTTTCAGCAGCGTCGCGGCTCGTTCGAAGGTACGAAGAATTCCTTACACTCGAAGCATTCATGCGGAGAATTCCAAGCACGTAAATCTTGGCAAATCTTGCGAGTGGCCTTCTACCCGTGTACCCGTTCACCCTTCCGCGCCAACCCTTCGCTATATTCGTCCTCCTCTCTTGCCTCTTTGCCGGCCTTTTTCTCAATGTTTCCCAGCTATGCAAAAGAACGTATTTGTGAGACTCGCCGAAAGACGACTTTAGGGAACGCTTTCACGTTTCGCCGAGCCTGCTCGTGTTCATCGTCGAGTATTAAACGAGCTTGATCCCTTGCACCGTGGCGTCAACGTTCCGACGACAGAGTCGAGTGTTCTGTCGCGGTTAACATTAAGCTTCCCCCCCCCCCAAAACAGAAACGGTTCGATTTAGAGTGCGCGTGGGCATTTAACGTCACCTGCACGTTGTCACAGTTTCGAAAAATGTTTCCCCAGCGAAGCGTTTATTTAGCTACTGTGCATTAAACGCTGCACCGCGTCGTAGCAAGCGCGATCAACGATTGTACTGGACCAAGGCTGACGATCTTACTTACGCAGCTAGGAGAATAGAAAGTGAATACAGTTGAGGGATACCATTCTACAGATAAGACGTAAGCGTACTCGCGGGAACGTTATTGAGAGACCAGGCGAAACTGCTATCGATCTCCGTAGTAGCCCCTAGGGACAGCGAACACGACTCCACGACACTGTCCAAGTTATTATTTGATAATACCCGTGGCTGTTAATGAAACCGGCTACCTAAGCACCTCTTACTCGTCCTGCTCGACTCCACGGTCATGCCCGCACGCTACGCCAAACGCTATCATAGGCAGGTTGGTGAATCCTCTGGTAAGTCATAAACTTGGCTAACTTCGACATGGTATCTTGGCTCGTAAATTGACCAAGAAGCCCGGACTAATTTTCATGCCCGTGGAAACCCCTTCGAGTCTCCCGCGCGAGCAGACCGTGTAATCTTGGGCTTTTCCTGTTGCCCGCGTTATCGCTCCATTCCCAACAGGTTAACAAATCCCGCTACCATTCGTTATTAATATCTAGCACCGTGCGCGGAACTAATTGCTTCGAAACGCAATAAAACACACCGCTCTCTGTTGCCCGCCTGTCCCTTAGAATTCACGTACGCGCACACATTGACCGGGATTCCACCTGCATGCAGGTATTCGGCAAGCACCGCCACCCCCCGTCGGATTTCTGTCCAACTGTTAACCAATCGCAGGAAGATCCAGAGCTGGCGCAACGTTCCGTTGCTAGAAATTCTTCTCTGCTGAGCTGCGCGATCCGATCGAACAAGCCAATCCACGTTCCGCACTTTTTTAGCGCTGCAAACACCTTGAAGCACCTTTTTACTGGACGACCGATAATTTGGAAGAATTCGAAGCTTCCCGAAGCGGCGATCAAAGGATAGACATTCCTCGCGTCGTCGATTTCCTTTTCTCCATTCCTATGTAATATCTCCTAGTTTCTTTTTCACCGTGTCGCTTTTCCCTCTGTCGGATAAATTAAACGCGACTATTTCTTCTACCGTCGAGCGTAAGCGCCAGCCTGTGAAGAACGTTCACCTCGAATTTTCTAAAGTCGTAAATGAGAAATGAGAGGAACGAATCCACGCTCATTTCGTGGCAAAGGGAATAGAAGGGGGGGTGGCAATGCATCGCGATCCAATGGAGCGAAGACTGCGAGAGAAATGGGGAACGATGAATCCACTCGATCACCAGCCATGGAAACGCAAATATGTTCGAATTTCGTTACCAAGAACGCGAAGGTGTGAAAGGTGGAGATGCGCGAGATACCGAGCGGTCGACCCCTTTTGCGACCTTCTTTTTCTCTTGGAACGCTTTCGCCCCGTCTCACTGACCCAGGATCGAAGATTAAAGTCTCGCCGCGACCCAAACGTAATTACTTCGGTTCTCTTTCATCTTCACTCTATCTGTCACTTTGGGCAAACTGTAAGGCCCCGCCTGGGTCAAGCCGTTCTCTAAAGGCTCCTAAGTGCGACAGTTTATTTGCTCGGCTGCGGTTCGACGTAGAAAGCGAAGAAGACTCTCGAGTGTCTTTGAGATCGAACGCCGTCGTGCGTTCAACGGACATACGTGAGCGCAAAATGAGTTTTCCCTTCTGTCTTCGCCCTTTCACGCATATGTGACGACGACTTTTCCTCGTCGCGATCCAATCAGCGACGAAAAATTCGCGGAAGTAACGTCGCTTTACAACGGCAAGTCTTTTTTATGAAAAATTGACGAAGAAACGAGAATTTCTTCTGAGCCCAAAAATATTGCAAGATTTGCAGCAAGTGGTAGGAAGTAGGTACTTCAGTCGCACCATGTGTGTATATTTTTAACCCCCCCCCCCCCTAAAATGTTGGAACGCATAGCTACGATTGAAACGGCTGTTCTATTTCCCTATCTATTTCCCCACTCTCCCGGCTGTTCCACTGTCTCTCTTATTTGTACAAGAATAATGACTCGCAACCGCGTCCAAAGGGAATAGCGAAACGATCGCTGGCCCTAGTACTTTCCAGTCAATATAGCAGCAGCTTTGTTCGACAGATTTTGATGCGGCGCAGAGTAATTGCAGCGCAATGGAACTTAAACGCTATTGTGCTTTCTGGGGAAGCCGATTCAGCGACAGGGCCTCTCGAGGGTCATCGTCAACGACGTCGTCGATTTACTTGGCAGGACACGATTTAAACTCGCCTCCTAGAGAAACTTCTCCGTGCTCGTTGGAGTAGCAAACGCGGGACGAACACTCCGCGATTCAGCCCCGGCTGTGCATGACCGTTTGTCAAATGAAACGGTCGATTCGATCGACATCCATTCCCATTCCTCGTTTGCGTATCGTTTCTTCTCTCGTCTTTGTTCCGACGCTGGTATCCCCTTCGTGTCGGATATCACGATCGGAATTGCACGTACAAGCGAAGCTTGTTCGCGTCCCGAAATGATGATTCTGTCGTTTGGAACGAACTACAATGGGTAGATCCGATTTCAATTGTGTACGTGATATCTAGACCGCAACCGTACACGAGCTTGGCAATTGGTCCTGCTGCCTCTATACGATCCCCTTTAAAGGGACACCTCCACAATGGATACCAGTCATTGGAACACACACCGCGGACGGGGGATGATTTATCAATCGATCCTTCCCGTAATACTTTCGCAACCGAGTAGCACAAACACGCAATCCCTTTCACGATCGTCTCCGGTATCTCGCTGGCTTGCCATCGATCGCGCATTTCCCACGACGAGGCGCTCTCTTACCACCGATTTCATCCTGACAATTACGATCTCGTTCGTGACAAACGTTCGCCCTGTGCGCCCGTAACCGAACGATCGTCCAACTTTTCCGACTCGAACATCCACGAACTTTCCTGTTTGTGCTTCGCGTTCGCGAAGTCTGGACGAACTTCTTGTTTGGAACGGAAAAGACCGATCGGTCTTTGATTGCTGAAAAGAGAAGTATGCACCTCGAGCAACAGGGCCTTCAGTTTCAAAAGAATACACGAGTACCGCGCTCCATCATTCGTACGCTGGTCCGGCTATACGGAAAGTTGATGGGTGCTCCCGCGAAGGCCTGCACGCGTACGCGATCTTCGGTCGGCAGTGAATCGTGGCGGCACTGGTCAGACCAGCGTTCTCGCGCCAGTGGTATACGCCCGCGTCTGACGCGACACGGCGCGCCGTCAGCCGTGCAACGTAGCCGCTAGCAAAATCATATCGACCAATTACCATTTCGAAAATGCACTTGTATCGCGATGCAATTTTACTGGGACGTCGTCGAGCAATGTCGCGAGCCTGTCCTCCCGGAGTACGGTTAACGAAGAGACCAGTTATCGGTGTCAGAGTTCAAGCATGTCATTCTCGTTCGAAAGCGGTTAGTAATCCGCGCGGAGGTGCGCGAAACTTAGTTTGCTGCAGGGTATGGAGAGTCGACAGGTCTCTCGATCGGGGGTCGCTCACTTCGACATTGATATATCTACTTGCTCGTATCTAGACGAACTTGAACGCTCTCTCGTCCGGCCGTTTAATGAAAATGAAAATTATGAAAGCCCGTGGCGATACGCCACTCCGGCCGCGAAAACGCAAAGGTTTTGCGCGCTCGTGAAGCAAATCTGGTTTGCAAAAAACGGCGAGCACGCCGATGCAACTGCTGCGACGCTCTTTGACGCAACCGATGGAGAGCGGATGGACATTTTCAAAGCCCGCCGTCATATAGTTCGACGGCGATCCGAGCAATTTTTGGGCGAAACTTAATTTCGAGCGGCGACCCAGTGATGCGCGACCAAGCACGAGTCGTCGCGTTCAGCCGGTTCGCTCGAAGGATGCGTGGAAAACGTGTGGCGGCTGCACGAGCGCGCGTGACGATGAAACCAGAAGAAATACGCGAGAAAGGAGGAAACACCGGTCTCATCCATCACGCGCGAGACTTCGGAATCGTATGCGCGATGATGCTACGTGGCTTTTGCTTGCGGGACCACTTTTCGGTGTTTTGCGCCAGATGGAAGGCTGCAGCGGATTGCCGCGATGAAGGGACGCGGAGAGGACGAAGATACGAGAAAAGGATGGGACGCGACAGGGTGGCAAGAAGAGCGGGCGGGTGGCAAAGATAGGGTGTAGGCCATATAACCGAGAAACGAAGGAGAAAGGGTAGAATGGAGGCGAACCGGCGAAGCTCCTAGCTTTCGATGCATCCCATTATGGAAATGTGACCTCTCGCGGCTCTTGAAAATTATGTTGATGTTATTCAGGCCAGCCCTTCTTCGTACACCCCACTCAACCGCCGCTTCCCCGACCTCCTCAATTCCCTATTCCCACGCTCTCGCATCCCCGCGTCCACCGCGTCCACCGCGTTCCTCCTTGAAGTTCAAGTTGAAAACAGTTTCCGGCTTATCTCGAATTCATAAAATACAATTATCCTTCGCCCTCCTTCTTCTTCTCGCCGGACGAATTTCGATCCCCAAGGACACTGAATTCAAGAGATCCCACCGTGTACGGAGGATGTCGACAAGGCAGTCGGTGTTGCAACCTTTTCGCCGTGATGCTTGCTACTCGAGAGACGCTCTTAAACGGAATTATGAGCACGCTGGTTGCTGGGTCGCGTTTGCACGTACAGTCACGCGAGGGTAAGGAATGAAATACGAGGCCGGGAAAACGACATGGTCGGAGGGCCGGCGAGGAGGGCCGTGGGGAACGGGGGAGTCGAGGTTGGAGGGTAGTTTCGCCTCGGGAATTCCGTGGCAGGATACTAGCGAGGAGTCGGCAGGAGCGATGGCGGCTGTGCATCACTCTTACGAAAGGAGCGACGATGTTATTTGTCTCTGGGACGTTTTCAAAGTGGTTTTGTCAAGAGGCGTCGATGAAAATTAATAGCGAGCGGGAACTGTGCTCGCTCGATCTTCCACCGCTAAGATTTTCTTGTTTCTCGCACGGCGACCGTTCGATTCGGTTAATGGTTCGTTCCTGGGCGACGTATCGAATTGCGACACGGGACAGCCTCGATGCTGTTTCGTTGGCGAATTTTCTGCCCAATTGCCCCGCTGGATATCGGTGGCCGAATGCACGGCTCTTTTGACCAAAAACACGGCCGATCCCCCGCAGGTTTTCGGTCACGAGGAATCACGAACTGGTCCCGCATATTTGCGGCGTCTCGCAGAGCTTCGTAGCGTTGATGCAGCAACCACGGGATCGCAACGCGGCCTGATCAATCGGCGCAGTTTGGATTATTCAGCCATAACCATCGCCACGGCGAGTCATTGATAATATATGGTTCCATTTGCGAAAGGGTGGTCGCGCGGCGGTTTATTAGCGCTTCGCCGTATGCGCACGCCCTATAATCGATGAGATATATTGTTCGAGGCGAACTATTCGGCCGCATTGAATACCTGGCAACGAGCGAAGCAGCGAGCGGGTAAAAAATGAAATATCCAAGCGACAGTAAAGTTCTCATTGGATAGCACGCGAAAACTTTTCGCATTGATCTTCGCCGTGCTTCGATGGTTTCGATGGCGAACAAAACGTCGCTACTCTAACGTTAACGGGCAACTATTTTATTGCGCCACTAAAATTTTCGTAATTTTCATAGGGTTCGTTTTTATGGGTGTAGTAAATTTCGAACAGAAACGGGCAAGGAATGCACGAATTTCCCGAACAACTTCTCCCTCGCCGTCGCTCTATTTTTACCGTTTGCCCCGTCGTGCTCCTGATTGAAATGAAATAACGGAACGAGCAGAACGAGCAGAACGCGAGCGTAAATTAGTTCCTTTAGAGATTACCGGGGAATGATTATTTATCGCGATTATCGTTGGATCGCGCGATATGGCCCGAAAATATGCTGCTGCATTATTTTCATCGAAAGTATTGTTTAGCGGGACAGTTATCGCCGGAGCAATTTGCGAGCGACCGAAAAAGACACTACATTAAAAATCTGCACGGTTTCATTCGCGTGCGCGGCTCTACCTATGCTGCCATTTTTTTTTCTGTTTTTTTTTTACCGGACCGGTAAAGCATTCGAGAAGTTTATACACGGTCAACGAACGCTGCACGCGTTCAATAACGCACTGCCACGAAAAATATTCATGGGCTGGGCTCATCTGAAAGTCAAAAAATGGACGCCGAGTAGAAAGGCCGTTCGAGCTCTGCTAAAAGTGTTACACGCTTCGTCGAAGGCACGCGAGGGGAAATTTATTAAAAGTATAATGAGGTGGTGACAGAGCGCAGCCGATATATGAGACCCACGTCCACCCGGCCGATCTTAAAGGTTTTTAAAGAGAAACATCGAGAACCTGCCGCGGCGTTTATCCGTCGACGTATATTACTCCGCTATGTTACCTCGAGACACGGCGAGACTGCCCCCGTTTTCCCGTTTCTTTTCTCGCGCGACAGCAGTGAACAGGTGCAAAGATTGGCAAACAAAAGTAACCGAAGAGACGCTACCATGTCGATCGACGCGTTAACGTGTCGATAAAGCGCGGATCCTGTAGGAAACGACGAAGTAGAATCTCCTTCGAAATATATTTTTACCAGCTCTCTCTCTCTCTCCCTCTCCGTCTCTCTCTCACTCTCCCTCTCCGTCTCTCTCTCACTCTCCCTCGGTGTCAAACCCGAGAACTGCAATCGCGCTAGCGTCGTGAACTACAGAAAGCAAAGCAACCGTTTGACCGTTGCTGCGTTCAACGCGAAATATCGCCCATTATTATCCATTACGTGCCCGCTTGCTCGCAACACTTTCGCGAGTAATAAAACACCTCCACGCGGATATATGTATACACGAGCTATGAAAACGGAGAGAGGCTACACGTTTCCCGAGATTTCTCGGAGGGAAGTTTTCCCGTTTACTCGAAAGCCACGGCGGGGTAGACTACGCAGGCCTCGCAGCAAGCTCATCTAAACGGACGCTCGTTTCACGTCCGCGTAGATCCGCAACATGACATGTTATCTCGTTGCGAGCAGGTGAAAATGTATGAAAATGCACCGTGGCCGATTACAACGTCTGCCTGGCGGGGCGGGTGGAGCTCTATCCCGTGCGGCCGTGCCTCGTGAAACAACGGGGAGAAGCGAACAAGAGAACCGTATAATTCTTCCCTCAGCGATGCTGAAATGAAACAGGATGGCGCCAAACAAAGGATCATCTGAACGAGCAAGAAAAGGGAACGACGCGTTGAAAGAAAGCAACGGGACGCAGGACGAGGCGAATACCGATACAATTTAATAGCCCAGTGTACCATCCAGGCGAATAGAATCAAAGACAAGATTGCAAATACGCGGAAGGTTTCTGCTGCTCTCTGTGACGCGCATTGCTGGACGAGTTTCAAATCGCGAGCGTTATTAAAGGCAGATTCGTTGCATTCCATTTCCTATGCGAACAGACCACCGACGGGAACGCGAACCTGGAAATAAAATCCGGACAAGGTACCTTTTACGATCCCCTGTGCAGTCCAATTAAACTGGCCAAACCCTGGATCCCCGTCCAATGGGAGATACCGATCGTTTTACCGAATATATGTATACATATATACTTGCACGCGCACCGCGCACTTCCGATTCGTCCCTCGAATTCAGACGTCCGCCGGCAGCTAGTAAAAACATTTCCATTTCCTCCAATAAACGGGGCAACTTCGTGACGCCAAGGCATTACGCGTCGACAGTCACTACGATCGCCGCTGCTCCTTTTCAACTTTCCGAACGTTCCACCGATTTCGTTCTACTCGACAGGAATAGGCCGAATCGGCCCAAACCGATTGGACGGTTTACGCGGCCGCCGCTAGTTAGTCCGTGGACAGCACGTGCAAGATAGTATCGGTGATAAATCTTAAACCAATTAACACCGGCGTAGCGGCATCCGGGCTCGCAGGATGGCATTCCCGCAGCCGCATATAATTAAAACTCGCTTAACCCGACTCGCATTGGAATACGTGGCCTGCGGAGCTTTCCGACGGCAACGGGTACCGTCTGTGTCGCTCTGTACCGCCCGAAAGGGAGTAGAAAAATGGCCGGGGAATTACGCCGCGACGCGTTGCACGCGTCCTGCAAATAATTGCGCTGCGGAAGGTTATGGGGAACGGTGACCGAACCACGCGAACCTGTGGCAGCTGGAAATGAGCAGCGCGAATTAATCGAACTAAATAATTCAGGGGCGGCCAGCGTCTGGCTGGTGTCTGAAAAATGGCGCAAGAACTACCTGTGCCTCGATGAAGAATCGCGACTGGTTTTTGGGGTGCCCATAAAGCTCGTGTACCGTTTCGAGTTGACTCGATTCAGCGTGGCGCGTTTGGCTCCGCGGTTCTTGCGCCCCAGGCGGGACGTATCGACGGGTTCGATGAAAAATACAAGAGGAAACGCTTCGCAAAAACGACATTTCTAGCGTGGAAAGCAGCAGCTACTTTCGCGACGGCGCGCAGGTGAACCTTTCACGATTTAAACGGTCGCTGCCACTCTTTGCCCCATAAGTTACCGTTTCCTGCTTTCCGTCTCTAAAAGCAGCCCTATCATTCCGGAATTCAGTTCGATAAGTCTCTCCGGAGAGGTCCTCGCGGTGCAAAGACAAAGACGTGTTTCCAGGGTACGAGAATTGCGCCCAACGCGAATAGACTCGGCTCGATTCGATTCGATTCGATTCGATTCGAGTCGCTGGCACACCTTGAAACGCCAGGAAAATCGAGCGCTCGCATAGGAATTCAGAGCACGTCGAGAAATATTCTGCCAGCTTGTTTCGAACGAAAGAGAAAAACAGCAACGAGAAGAAGCAGGATCGCTGTGGAAACTGCAACAGCGAATTTACGTGACAGACACTGAAAGTCGGAACTTTCGATACCCGATTAAGCGATCCATTAAACGGCAGGTACTTACTGGTCCGCTCTTAGAACTTTCCGACAAACTTATAAACGGTGAGGACAACGTTTGCGATTATTCCGCTGCGATTAATCATCGGTTCGAAATTACGTCGCCGCGTAATTCTTTACGGTCGTCGAGACGATGGACTCTGAACCCGTTCGGTTCACGTTGCAACATTAGTGAAATTAACATTCCTAGGAGTACTGCCGCCTGTCACGAAGTGGCAACGGATTAAAAGTAAGCCACAGTAAGGTTAATTGGAAACCGGCATACCGATGCACCGTAAGACGCGGCTGCTCGCTGGTACGCTTTATTATTACAGTCGACGTGCACCTTGCCGTCGTAAACGTATACTTGCATATTCACCACTCGTTAAAACCCTTTTAGTTCGGCGTTTTTTCTACGAACGAAAAAGTCTCGCCGCTGATCGCGATGAAGAAGTCTGGCAGAGTGCAGCGTCTCGAAAATATTTCGTTCGCGGACGAAGTTGCCGAAACGAAATGCGACGACGTAATTACCGCGGAGCTTTCGAACCCCCCAAATCTGCTTCAGCATTTTCCTGCCGTCGAGGTAAAGGGCGTCCCCTTCAAGGTATACACCAGGAACGGGCGTCTCGCGAAACTTGATGCAGCCCGCGACTGTCCCAAGTAGAATCTCCATTCAACGGGATTGGAATAATTAATTACAGCCTCGCGGTACCGGAACCCCGAGCCGGGTCAGAACGGCAAAATATCTGCCGCTGGCTCGTCAAGCTCGACAGAGTATCCAAGTGTAATGAATTGCCGGCAGAACGGCAAGAAAGACTCGGTCCGCGGTGCCTGGCGGACCTTTAGGCACCGCCGTGGGAGCATTTTAGCAAAAGTGGAAGAGCGGCCCATGGAACGAGGAAGCGAGCAGGAACAACCGTGAGACCTTCTCGTAACTAAGCGCACTATTTCGAGCAATCCCGTTAGTTAGTAGCAGCAGCACGTCGAGGGATTTATCTTGGAGGGTGCGCGGACTGTGGACGGCTTAAGAGGGTGGAGGATCCGCCTGCTTTCGTCTCCATGCGAACACGGAGTTCCTTCGCTCGGTGGATGATCTTCGATCACGCGCAGCGGCGGAGGCTGAGCCGGGACGAATCGTCAGACGGTGCCCTGCTCACCTTCTCCGGCTCGTCCTCTACACCCAGGTGCAGGGTAAACGTATATACACAGCCACCCGATGCTCAAAGTGTAACCTCGTGCATGCGTGTACCTACGTATTTGCTTCGCCTGCTGGCAGGTCTTCAGGCGTCGACCCGTGTCCTCGTGGGATTTGGCTGGGTAAATCTGTTATTACGGCGAGAGGGTTTTCATGGTAATGATTGTGGCGAGCGCGCTCCTCGAATGGTCGCCGACGACTCGCGCTGCGATTCGTGTCGTGCGTGTCGCGTCGTGACCGATGGTAATCGTGATCCTCGACGGGCCACAGGACGCGGGCATGCTTCTAGAATTTGTGCCGGACGGAAAACGGAAAACAGGAAACGCTCTCCCTCGATATCCGTGAAAATAATCCCACGATTCTCGCCGCGCGGCCTCGTAATCGCCCCTTTTTCCACGGACGCCGCAGGAGAGTGGTATCGCCGCGCCAGCCGCGAATAGTCCAATGTTCCTCCGGAAATAAATCTGTCTCCTCCCGCGGGACTAAACCGGATTTATTTCCGTGGTCGTAACTTTAGTTGCACGGGCGGGTTCATACAGGTCACGCCCGTAAGTCTCCATAGTTTGGACGTCGCTTAAATCGCCGCGTCGCGTCGCGACGAGACTTCCGACAAAAGCGGCGGTCTCGATTCGCCGACCCAGTAACGATTATCCAGTGGGTATCTACAATTTAACCGGGTACGCCGGCCGAATCTGGTAAATCGACGCGCGCCCTCGACGAAGGTGAAACAAAATTTCGTCCCCTATTTCGAGCGGGTTTGCGACAGAAAGTATCGTATGCCGAAAGGTGGAATTTCTGGCGGGCTGCCCAGCTGCGGATTCACGATAGTAACGACGCATAAATGATTTGCCAACACGGCGAGAGAAACCGAGGATCGTGGGAACGGAAAAGCGGGTGATACGTAGAGGAGAGCGACGAAACGAAAAAAAGGAAAGGGAGATAGAGAGTAGTGGAGCGTGCCCGGGAAACGTACTTTCGAAAAGGAACATTCGTCTTGGAAGGCAAGGATTATGTTAGCGAGTGATCTCATGCAGGAACCCTATAAATTCGGTGGCGCGGCGGCGAAAGGGCTTGCCAACAAATGGCCCCATGAAATACCCGCAGTTTGGGTAATGTGCCGTTGTAATGAGCCAGCGGGTAGCCCCCGAATCCGCCGCGAATAAAGTCCGAAGATGCGGTTGTCCAGCGCTTTCCCACCTTCCCTTGCGTCCCACGATAAATCAATGCGATTGTTCAACCGCGCCTCGAATTATACTCGAGATGGCATTCTCGTTTCGGGGATGAATTACGAACGTGGAACGTTCACGGTAGGAAACATTTCACAGCAAGAGGTTATTAGAAGCGCGCTGACTCTTTATGGGTCTCGCGATGCGCGCTCTCTAATAGAGATCGGTGATTATTTTCGCATTAACTGCCAAGCGCTCCTTGCGACGAGTCGCAGCGTCGTTTGATCTAGGTTGGCTGCTTGAAAAATGTCCCATCCTCGGCCTCGAGTAAATCCGAATATTTTCCGTATCGAGAAAACGCCAACAATATTAAGACAAACTGCTGCGCCGCGTGAGCATTATTTTAAGAACGTCGACTTGACATTTCCCTTCGTCGAAGTAATGTTTCACTCCCAGAGGTCCCACGCGTGACGGCTTGTAAACGTACTTCGTGTACTTCCGCCGGCAGACGGGTCTCATGTAAAAGTAACTTGCGCGTGAAACATTAAAAGCTCTACGGATTCGCGTGTACAGCTTCCTCGAACGTGTTTGAAACGTGAGCTCGTGGAACGCCGCGCTTCCTCCAGCTTCGTTTTCTCGCACGGAACACTTAGCGGCGCGAATATTTATGAAATTACGAATCGCCGGGCGGCTAGGTGATCTCGACAACGGTGGTCGCGAATCGGGAGATCGTTGAAGCAAACTTATCGGCGAACGCGAATCGTTCTATGGTTAGGGGCAACGGTGTGGCAGAGCGACGCGTCGCATTAAGTTAATGTCGCATCAAAAGCCTTATTGATCTTAATTAAGTGTCTCCACTTAATGGTCGAATATCGATTAGTCTATGCCCCGTCCCTCGCCCCGCGGATGGGTCAACGATCCCTCCTTGCGAATTGCGAATGATCGATGGCGAACGTCATCGGGGACTGGCCTTCGAGTGATTTATCGGGTTCGATCGTCCACCGTAATACGATGTCCGAGCCTTGCGTCCTTTAGGGCGCACGCTGTCTTCGGGTTCATCCATTTCGAACACCGTTCCCTTATCGACGGTCATATTTATGAATTCCGCGTGATGGTTCGCACGTATCGCGACGGTCTCGGGGGTCTTTTGAATTATGGGAGGGCGTCGTTCGATAGACGGTTGACATTTTTTCGGGGAACAACGTAGCTTCTCCCTGCTGGGACAGCTAGGTAAGAATGCGAGAGCACCCGTGCGTCGTTCCCCTTTAAGCGGCGGATCAGCATCGTTACTCGGATGTTGGTATTCGCACGAATTCTCGAGACATCGAGCGGAATCCCCTTAAAAGATACATAAAGGATTCCTTTCCCTCGGAACTTTTCTCGTCTTTCGATGCTGCAACCAACTGTACGTCCCGGCACGCAGCGCCGCTACCTTCAATTTCTTTCAATATTCGCCGCGCGCATATGTGACTCGAGCTGAGATACTGCGATCCAATTTGCATATCCCACCGTCTATGCACGCGAAACGTGCCACCGAGAATCTAATCGAAATCCCAGACGGCGGTAAACGAACGAAAAGTACACCTCAATCATAGTGGAGAAAAAAAAGAAACAAAACCTTGGAGCACGTATCGTCGCACAGTTGACCCGTCGTCGTCGTCGGCAGGGTATCAAAATTTTACGATGCTCGGCTAATCGAGGCAGGAGTAGGTAAATATCGATCCGCTCCTTTTTTTGCGGTTCCCTAAATCGCGATAGCTCGAACGCTCGTGAAAATTAAATGAAGAGGAGAAAATTTATGAGGTGGATCAAACGAAGGATGCCGGAGGGTGGGTTTCCCAAGATCGCCCAGCGAAAGATATATACGGTCGCTTAAAGTATCGCGAGTCTCGGATATCGTTATCACAGTTCATCTCCTTATCTTTCCCGAAAAGGAAAGACAGAAAGGACGATAAAAACAGTTCGAGCTGCGATCTCGAATTTTCTCTTCGCCAATACAGCCACGATGCTGCGCCATATCGAAGATATCGATTATCGCTTATAGCTTGTAGCTTATAGCTTATAGCTTATAGCTTATAGCTTATAGCGTTTCCTTCTGATTCCTGTTGCTTGTTTTCGACCGATTTGCCTTCTCGAACAAACGAGCGCGGAACCACCTTCCAAGTAGTTCTCGTTAGCACGGTCGTCGAAAAAAAATTGAAAAGATCTTTTAATCGACGCGCTGCAGAGAATCGAAAAACATGTCCCAAACGATGCCACACCGATCATACATATTTCCTCTTTATTAGAGTCGGCAGATTCGCCACTAATTTTACCAATATCAGTCTCGTCCCTATCTGCATTTCGATCGACACGCCCTGCACGCCGCGGCCCCGAAACTCAGCCCAAACTGCCCCCGATGCTATTCCTCCCGATAATACGCGAATTATCTATTTAATATCAGTGGCGATAATTTATATAGTAATTAATACCGTGCCCAATTTTGTATTCCGATTTCGAGTTCCGATAAACGATTCTAGCGGCGAAGTTCAAAGGATGTCTAGAACACGGTGCGGGAAACTGTCGATATTAGTCATTGTTAATAATAATAATAATAATAATAGTAATAATAATAGGAACAACGATCCGTGCACCGGTTCACCGTTGAATCTCGCCAAACTTAGACAAGCATGGCCCGCGTGCAAATCGGTCGCGAGGAAATTTGAATGCACGGAAAAAGGCAGATCCGAGGGAAATTAATGATTTTCGCAAAAAAGCACCGCAACCAAGGATGGCAGAATCGGCCAGATAAATCGCGGCAAGCTCCTTCGAATCGTACTCGGAACAATAAATTACGCTAACGTCAAGAAGATCGCGCGCCACTTGAATTTATTCGCGGATTATCGCGTCGTTCCATTAGACCCTCTTTTTCCTAGTCGGCTCCGCATTTTCCCGCGGTTCTTTGGGCCATACCAGAGGCCCGGCCAGGACCTGTATTAAAATAGAGCGTATCTATTATTATCCGTGCGATCGATCGACGTTAAACCTCGTATTCGTAACGAAAGCCGTATTTCTCGAGCTGGCGTCGACGAGCAGGCACTCGAAAAATGAACCAGGACGGCTCGGTATATCGCAAATGAAAAAGTTTGTCGCGCTTAAATTTTTGTTCCGGGAAAGGTGGAAAATTACGAGCGCGTCACGCAGCGGAAAATAATTTTCCCAGAGGCAGACGGGCGTGGACCGATCGATGCGTCCACTTATCTTCGACGTAAGCGTCCGGTAAATTTTATAAGCATCGAAGACAGCCTTAAGAGGGGGCGAGAAAGATGGTCGCGCGGCGAGGAAGACGAAGGAAAAATCAATCGTCGACCGCGAACCGAACCGCTCCTTCAAACTGACAGCTCATTTGCTGCGCCTGGCCGTTGAGTTTCGCAACTTTTCGCAACGTCGACGGGACGACCTCAAGATTCTTCCCCGATTCCGTTTATCTTCAGACTAATTAAGGGACAGCGGATAACATTGACGCGGGGCTAAGTCGCTGCTTCGATCGGTCATCCGTGCAATAGCTAATTACAGGTGGATCTGCCGGTGAAACAGCTGCTAATTAACGGAGCCACCCCAATTCCAGCCACGTTCCCCCGACCTACGCGATAGCTGGCTGGATTTCACGCGCGTACGCCTTACGATTCCTCGATCCCAGCTTGAAATCTAGATAATCGATCATCGGCAACTTTCTTTGCGCCGTCTTCCCCCCGTTCACTTGCTCATCCGTCGCGTTTCCAGCGCATTCCCAGCGCGGTTCCAACGCGGTTCCTAATTGCGAATCCATTCGTCTCATCGCTAATTACAGCGTCAATTAGATGCGACGACACACTCGAGGAATAGAGGCAGTCAGGTGTGTTTAGAGTGTGCAATTTTCTCGGCAAGTAGGGAGAGGCATGGTGCGGTAGAATAGCGAGAGATGCAACGCGAGTGGCGACGAGCAAAGAGGACCTATGGAGACCTCTGAGGGGGCTCGTTATCCGTGTGCACGAGGCTCAGACAAACAGTCTCATTTGTCACGCGCTGACCTCCCAGCCCACCTTCCTCTTTCCCATCCTTTCACTCCTCTGTCCCCCTCCTCCCTCTTTCCCTATTCCATTTACTAACCTGTCGCCACCCCCGCAACCTCCCGCTTCGTCCATGCGTTACTGCCGACTCATTGTCAGTCAGCCGTGATGTCAGCCACCCCCGAAACTCGGCAGCTAGAACACTCCTGTTTCATTGGTCCTTCTTCCACGCGAGGAGGCTGTTCTCGCTCGAAGAAAAGCGGGTCGAGATTGGCTACGAATGAGACGATACAGATTCGCGCGACATTCGTTAGCGTGGCTGTCCGATAAGGGAACCGAGAGGTACGTGTCTCGCTTAATTACGCGCGATTCGTCGCGACAACGCCATGCCTCGTCGAAGAGCAACAAATTGCGGCAGAGCTTCGAAGGGAACGTACCCTCTTGCGGGGAAGAGAAAATTAGCCGACATCGCGGTAATTCCTCGGTAATTCCTCGGTAATTCCTACGATATCTGTATGGAATAGCCGTGGCCTGCTGCGGAGAATGATCGCAGCAGCGGTTGAAAGCCGTGAAACCAAGATCGTTAGCGGAGACGAGGGTGGAAACGGTTTTTGCTCGACACGTGTCCGACGACCGCGTCTACTTGCGTCGGGCTTGCGCGGAAAATAATTTTCGTTGCCGCGGCGGCCGCGAATTCCACGGTGATTTCGGGAGAAGGGAAGCCCGAGGAAAGAATTGCCGCGCACAATATTCCGTGCCGGAGACAACATTTAATTTCCCCCGACGCTCGCGATTTCACGCTCCGCTTCGGCTTAATTCTTATCGAATCGAAAGATAAAGAGAAATTCTTAACCGCTCGCTGGATATAAATGTGGCCCAACAGAGCGCGATTCTTACTTACAGTTAGTTCCATTGTAATAAACGACTCGTGCCGACCAATTACGCGAAAGTAATTTCTTAAGCTCCGGGGAAAATTCCAATTAAGCTGAAGCTTGCCTAGTAGCCGAGTAACGATATTTCGTTATAATATACCATCGAAGAACTGCTTCAAGTTTCTATTCGTTGAACACGAGATTCATCCCCGCTATTGATTAAAACGCGAATGGATTCATTTGTAAACTTGCAAATTCGTGGAAAGCTCCGCCGAGGCGGAAGCACGGCTCGGCGATAAAGCTATCGCCACCTTGCTTTTCCGAGACACCGACCAACCGGAAATTAAAATAACCGCGCATAGTTCGTTCCACCTATTGTAAACGTCCAGGATGGACGGCTTTATCTCGTTCCCCGATACATCCCTTGTAATTCGCATTACGCTACCAACTATTCCGCCAGCCCTTTCACCGCGAAATATTACACAAATGTTGCGGAACATTCCGAGGCCCGCCGATTAAGTGTTCCCGAAAATGGTTCTCGAATCGGAACGCGTTTTTTTCCTCTCTTTTCTTTTTTGCCCGCGAAGGCAATCGGTGTCGACGTAAATGAGAGAGCAAACGTTCGACGTTGTTGGATTACGTAATCGGAATCGATGGGAGGCACGAGACGGTTCATATGCAATTCTCTCACAATACCCTGGAGCGGTATTAAACGCGTTTGGACGGAAACATCTATCCGAAACGTGGGGTTGAAAATCAAACGGCCCTAGACGCAACGACATTCGAGCGCAATTCACGGATCGATGTCGCGAATTTCCTACAAACTACAGACGATTCCGTGGCGCAGGAATCGAAGCCGGGCGACGGTAATGTATTAGGTTCTTAATTAAATTGATTCGACTGATCGGCAAACGTATTTCAAACGGTGCGCCGCTCGCGGCAGATTCGGCCACAATAGTCCGAATCCATAAATGAACATACTGGCATGATAAACGAGGGTGATAATCCCGGAAACGGTATATTTTTTATCCGTCTAACTTTCGTATGAAATAGTCGAACTCGTTACGTTGGTCGACGGGGCGCTTCGTGCACGTTGGATCCGGTGATCATTATCCATTACGGCGGATTTTAATTAAACCCGTCTGATAAAAAATGTAACCGGGAGCCGGGGAAACTTTGACATTCAAAGCGATTTATTTCACGTTCGATTTATCGAGTGTAATGCCACCGCGATTTGCAAAAATAAATTGACGCGCCGCGATGGTCAGCGAAATAAAAATCGTCACCGATAATTCGATAGATTACAGATAGGGCTGCGTTCACAGCGCGGCAACGCTAGTATTTGTTATCGATTGCGAACGATCCTTCGAGTTATCAAACTGGATTGACATTTACAAGCAGTTCCTTGGGCGTCCCCTGAAGCGTACCGTCGCTCTTGCTAATTATCGTTACAATGTTTCCCGAATTCGTATCCGTAGCGCCATGGAATCAAGGTTCGACAAAGCGGAATACCAAAACACCGAGCGAAATCCCAACGCTGAAATTCGTGATTCCACTGGCGACAAACACCGCGACCAGCTGAACTCAACTGCATTTACGTTAATCTACGCGTACAACGATGTAACGATCGTCGATAGTTCATCCTTGTCCCGTTTTCCCCGTAATAAACGTAACGCGCCCTTTGCCGTAGCGGCCATGCAGGGGATGCATAACGAAATCACAGAATCATCGCAGGAAACTGGCAGCTTCTTTTCAAAGATAGCCGAACAAACGCTCTGGCGTAATCTGCGGTGCGTGCACGGCTACGATCACGCGTGCAAGAGAGGCGTACGTGTATACGTAGGTGGTACGCAAACGATACATCGCGATAACGTTACTCAACACCATTCAACGTCAATACGCTTATTGCCAATTAATCCCATGATAGATGCATTCATTCGGTGATTTCAAAGGACGAACCATTCGGCAGACATTAGTTATAGCTACGGTCGTGTGCTGAAACATTAGGCTCGAGGCTATTAGCCGAGCGATACATGCCAACGCCAAGGTACATATTAGCGCGTTCGAAAAACGTGCGATCGATGTACAGCGAAATTACGATTCTTCTTCGCTCCGGGTAAATCAAAGGCCGCAGCTTGTTACCATCCCCGATAGATTCGTCCGGTAGCAAATTAAAGCTGGACTGCAAATTATTTTGTCGCGGATGAAATGACGCTAATTGGTCGTGTCGCGTGTAAGTTGGGGCAATATTAGCAACGTGCGGCGAAATTAGAGTGACAACTTTGTTCCCTTTCGAATATGTCATTAAAAATGTTTTGCGCTGGCCAACTCGCGCAACGATATTACGACCACCTCGTTAGCCGTTAGCCGTTAGAATGAATAGCTACGTCGACGTACAATGACATTATACCCCGGAGAACCGCAACTCGATTAAATAAAGCTCGCTTATGTTTCGACAAACTCAAGTGCTCGAAATTGTGCGACCCGAGTGCTACGGGGCACGCAATGTTCTCTGGTTGACGTAAAAATTCTATACCGCGTGTAAACGCTGTCGAGCGGGAGGCGAGAAATGAATTGTAATGCGCTGGCTTTCAATTAAAACCATTTTTCGTTGCCGAAAAAGCTCGTGGAACGTCGTTATGTAAGGAACAAAGGATCGATCATCTTCGTCCAAGAGATCTCGTATCTTGGCTTCCTTCTGCCTAAACTATTAACAGGTAGAAAAAGTTTCTGAATGGAGAAAACGAGCTGCCGCCGCGCCGATATGAAAAGGTCGCATGATATTAGCATACCTTCCACCACTTTGCGTGGTGCCTATCTCTACGATAAGGTGCATCAAATATCGGCGGACCGACGAGCCACGAGATTGATGGAATTTTCGAATCTCTCTTTCGAGCCTTTCGTTCTCGCCTTACGGAAACCGTTCTCAAGGAGCCATTATTAACACACCCTGCACGAATATCGACATGAATCGTTGGATATCGCGAAGGTTCGGGGCAACTTTTGAATCGCAGCTGCCAAACAAACGCCGATGCGAGAACGGGGAGGTATTTAAAGAGAAAAGAAGTCGAGGGCGTTTATCGGGATCCAGCAGGAAAGCTAGAAAGACAAAGGGAAATCGCCGTTTACGCAGAGGGTCGGTAAAAGAAAGCGGGAATGAAATGGTCTCTGGTATTGTGAGGGACACGAAACGCGTTAGGTCATAGAACGAAAGCAATCTTTGTATATTCGCCCGTAAAATATGAATCCGTCCACTCAGCAGGATGACGCGAGGTCTTCGTCACGGATACGGAGGAGAAAAAGAAACCGCGAAAGCGAAACAATGAAGCCGCCAACGTTCGAAGAGCTCTCCAAACATTGCGCTCTTGTGTCCAGAAGAAATTTTCCAGCGAAAACCGACTGTCCTGTCCCGTCGACCCTTGTCTTCGAAAAACCCCATCCAGAAACCGTAACAGTGCTTTCTCATCTGCATCCTACGTTCCTTTCTCGTTCCTTTTTACTTTCATCACCCTTACGTCCGACCAACGGCTTCTATCTTTACCAGCAACGAATGGAAAATATTAAGCGGACCGCGTTGTTTGTTCGTACACGGATCGACGCGCCAGCAGAATTTCTTGTCGCGCATTGCACGCTAGCGTAGCGTATTTTAAGAAACAAAGTGAAAAGCGGCATCGTTGGGCTCGCGAGCGCATCTCACTAAAGAAAATTGCGAGCAATTTTCCAGAGGAGGCGTACGAGGCAATCGACCTTTTCTCTAAATTTTCTTTTTATGTTAATAAGTATCGAGCGCGATGCCATGGAGCCTCTCCGGGATAAACACGTCGCGCCGCTTCGGGATGGAAAAAAGTAGCCGGGCTGAAGCGATTACACGAGCACTTGGGACAACGACTTAAACGAACGCCAAGCAGATCGTTTAATTCATCAAATGAATCCCCCAATTACACGAGAAATTGCGTTAGCTCGAAAAGTTTCCAAGATAAGTGGCGGGGCCGTCGCGAAGAATTTCATTTAAAAACCGATAATTCGACTGTAGCCGTTGCCCGAACTTTGATCGCGCTGTAAAACGTGTAACAATCGCCCCTTTTAGTCGGCGAAAATGTAGCGCCGTTGAAAATTATCAGCTACGCGACGGTCTATCGCAATGCTGAGAGGGGGGCAACTATAGTCGAGGGTGGAAATTTTAATTAAATACGCTTATTAATAGAGGGAAGCTTCAGAGGTATTCCTGTCAGGTTTATTTAATTACTATTTTATACGCGTTACGGCGTTACCGCGAGTAACGCGCGCTGAAAATTACCACGACAGAGGTGAGCCTGCCCTAAAACGAATTCTATTAAGTAATATATACGTCGGGAAAGCTACGCGGTAAACTAACGTGTCTGCGTAACTCGGTTACACTCGGCCGGACTGATTCGCTTTTGCTCGAGGATCGATCGATATGGTCTCCAGTCTCGATTAGCGTACGTACGTGCAACATTTTCGCCCCGGTATCGTTTCGAATCTCGTCGCGAATACTATTCGAGGCAATTCTTGCCGGAAGACAGGAGGGCATTTGCCCCCATCCGCCGCTTAATATCCAATTAAAATTCTAAACTTCGAACGACAAAGTCCGGCAGCGGCGTTTGATCATCGAACGCTTATGCTCTGCGCGGAAAATTTCATTGATACCGCCTGGCAATTTTCGGTCGACGGGGAATTTCATTCGGCAAATTTCATCGCCAAACGACGCCGGACGAAGATACGCGGCCAGCGCTCTATCTAACAGCGAGTAACACAATTTCCGATTGCTGCTCGTGTCATATGTTTGCGGCAAAATGGCAACCGTTCGACCAACCTCGAAATTGTACGAATAAATCCAGTTCCCGGTGGACGGACGCGGTCAAACGCGACACCGATAAGAAATCGGGAAATTCGACCTGAAATGTCGAATAACCGATGCCCCTGTCCGCGATGCCTTCATCCAACCTGTCCACTTCCAAACGCCGAACCGCCGTTCGACGAGGTGGTTCACGAGATCAACAACAACTTCGTGTCCGTAAGAATACCGAAAACCACGGCAGAGTATCACCCGGAGAACGTGCCCGATCAGGAGCAGGACCTGAGCTTTGATTTTAACTGCGCCGACGCCAATGGTTCGTTAAGCTTTCTTTCCCAAAATATCCATGGGCCGGGAAATACTCGCGGATCTGATTTATCGCGTGCTTTTTCCAGGCGAAAAATGCAAGCCCGGATGCACGAAAGTTCACGTGATACCGGACGTTCTTCCTCCGGCGAAAATGCCCGACGAGGAAATGCTATCGCTGAAGACCGTAAGACAGAACACGCCTAACGGCGATCTCATGACCACGCTCGAAATTGAATTCAAGGCGCCGCGAAATTACACTCCATTACCGGAGCCTGGACCTGCCCCGCCGATAATTGTACCGAAACAGCGTCCGAGCAAAAAGGGCAAGCGCAAGAAGAAGAAGAAATAGGAGCCGGCTATTACGCGACGGCTGAAGCGGAAGAGAAGTGAAAATAGTTATGCAAAGCAGAGTTCCCCTTTAATCCGTTGGATTCTACGAGACGCGCTTGCCCGCGACAAAATGTTCTCGGTTGTCTCTAGTTTTTAGGGAAACGAGGTTTATCTTCCACGGAGCGGACTACGTTTGGCACAAAATCGGCCCTCTTTAGGGATTTACGGGTGGCACGGAACTAAAGGCGTCCGCCACTTTGTCGTAAACGCAAGGCCAGAACTGGAAGACCGAATAATGGAACGATAAATCACTGGCATTATATTCTTGCGCGTCTCGGAGAATGATAAATCATGTCGCGCACCGAAGGCATACGGTCGCGACGGTATTAAACGTTTTCGGAGCCATTCTCTTCGCGGGCTGGCAGGCGGGAGTCTTTTTAAACCGAGGATTCTGTTCCATCCGTCTAATCAATGAATCGCAGGTGTCCACGATTAAGCGGAGCAGTTTCGAATTTCACCTCGAAACGTCGGCGAATCGCGGGCTGAAAGCAGAGCAACGTTGCTCCAGCTGGAAGCGCGAGAAACGAAAAAGCTGTAAATCTTACGCCTGCGTCGAGCTGCGGCGAAAGTTCGGCTCAATTACGTTAATGGCCGCGGCGAGAACGTTGCTGGAAGAAGAACGTTACGTTCCCTGCTAAAATTCGAATCCATTAATAGCGTTAATTAAGTAAATTCGCCGTGATGGATCGTCAAAGTTCATCGAATATGTGCAACGAATAAAGCATTCGAGATTGTTGTTTTCACGGGATTGAATACGTGGAACGGCCGTGGTCGACAAACGTTGTGCAGAAACTCGGGCATCGTGGCATCGGAGCGCAGCAGTTTTCAGCAGATTGTGAATGCTCTGACGCAGGTAACCTCGTAAAGGTTTGGCAAAGAGAGACGCAACCGTTGCATCGGCGCGTCTCGTTCGCTCGTCGCTATCCAAATTTCCAGTGGATTTTGAAAGGGCCCGCGAAACATTGACGGAAATAAAATTTTATCACGCCGTGTATCGAATATATGGCGTTGCAGCGGCCGAATAAAATACCCTCTTTTGAAAGTGTATCGCTTTGCGTCAACAAGGATCCGGCGAGCTGTGCGCTTCGTTTAATGAAAGAGTTCCCAATCCCGTAACGCACTCATGGTCGAGAGAAAAAAAAATACAATTCACGCGATCGACGTTCGCGATTAAAATCCTGGGTAAAAGCTGGGCCACGACGAATTTCGAACTTCCTCGCGCAATTTCGTTTGGCTGGCTTCCGTTTCTAAACGATTTACGTTCGTCCCCGATAATTGCTTGCGATCTACGAAATTCGTTGTCGCGTTTAGCAAGTGTTCCTCAAGTGTCGCGCGAACTGGCTTGCACATCGAGCCTGCGTTCGACGAACCTTGCGAAACAGTAATTTATAGAGGCAACGTACCACATACTCCGAGCTAACTAAACGGTGTTGCCATAGAACAGCCTGTGACGATCTTAATTTCATGTTTTCTGGCTACTGTAATGATCGATGCAGCCAACTAGTGGACGAATATCGATCACGATTATCGGACTCGTTTTGTGCTTCGTTTCGACGTGCAAAACCTCGATACGACGCTAAGAGAGACAAGTCTGTCAGCCGGTGCGCCGCGAGATCAAATATGAAGCAGGATCGATGTAGGACTACATAATCGAATCGATGTTCAACGTCGAAAGATAAAGTCGGTGACGTTCGCGACGGAATCAAAAGAAAAATGAGGCCGTACCTTCTTTCTCTCCTCGTCGCCCCTTATAAATATTTATTATGCTCAAACAGAAGCTGCGGGTCCTTTCCGTCGAGGCAGGAAGCCACGCGACGAAGTCGATCGTGAAAGCATTTGCTTGTACTTTAAACGATCTTCCCCGGTGTACTGTATAATTCAATAAAATTTGAATTTATCGCCGGCTCTGTATCAGGTGAAACGTTCTCGTTAGCATTCTATTCGCAGTCGATACGTGTGCCTCTTTTCTCCAAACATTTCGCTGCAAGTGTTAGCGGCCCTTTGCAATTAGTAACTAGATAAATCCAAGCAAGGGCCGTGTTTAGTAGAAAGAAGAGTTGCTTGAATCTGTACGTGTATGCGTGCATGCATGCAAGAACGGAGATCGGTAGCGTTCCGAGATTCAAGAATCGAGGGAAACGAAACGAAAAGAAACTCGAACCAATTCCGCCTGAATCGTTGTATTCGTCGGGTCGCGTGATAACCAACTTTATCCGGACACGAGATTTCTCGCAGAAAATACACCTTCCGCTGATTCTGCGGCGTGCCGGGAATACACAAAAGCTGAATTGACGTTTGACCAGCCCGTAGGCGATACGAAAATATACCGTAAATGCGCTCGACTCGTGCCCTCCTACCACTTCCACCCTGTGCCTCCTCCGTTTGATTTCTTTCACTTTTTTTTCAGCCACGGGTAGCCAGTTTGCTACGTGCTCGAGGAAACTGTTGCCGCATTGCGTGGCCGACTAACCCTATTTAACTCTCTCCGTAGACTAAGCTTTCGATCATGATCAGCTGGTCTCGTAATTGAACTTCCCTTCCCGGCAAATAAATGCATTCGCGCGTGTTATAGATGGAAGCTACGCCAGAGATCATTAATCTCATCCTGTTACATCGAAGTTCTCGTTCAGCTCTACCTTAGTGTCCAGGACGAATATTGTCCAGCCTGAAATCCATAGAGGCACAGGTCCAACAATTTCGCCGGCCAAACGTGAAACTACCCGGTAGCAGCAACGAACATCGGTAAACAGATTAAATGCGCATTCGGCGAAACACGCAGGTGAGCGCCAGTTGTATTCGTTATTAACGTAATCAGGTGCACCTGAGCCACGCATGAATATGTACGTTGCGGCGTGAGTAGTTTACGTTAATGATCACTGAAAGACATCCACATCGTTGCTCGAGAGCATACAAAACGATAGAAATATTCTACAGACGATAAGGTCAAGTTCGCATAAACTCGTGGAACATGTCGAATTTCATTCCTATTTTCCATCTCTCGGGAAGGGAAAAGCCAGGCAGGAGAGCCGTGAAAATATACTGTCCAGGAAAAGAGAAGAAAGGAGGTCGAAGGTTCTCTTATCCCACAAGAGCGAAGCGTCGCGCTGAAATTTTTGTCGAAGAACACCCAGATCTTACGTTCGCATAATACCATAAAATCTCCTATTTTCACCTCCCATCCTCACCTTTCTCGACATCCTTTACGATTTCGTTGTCCCTACTAACGGCTGCGGTAACAGGACCAAGGAGAGGCCACGGCGATAGAGAGGGCCGCAAGCAAAGTTTTAAGCACGTGGTTACATTTGCATTTCTCGACACTTAGGTCCGAGCGGCGCACCGACGTTATGCAAATCTTAATTCGCCTCGCTAGAAAACTCGTAAAATTACCAAGCTTTTCCGCAATAAACTCTCAAATTACTTGCACACCTTTAAACCCTACCCTCGACCTGAATGTTCGCCACCTTTGGCTGAAAACAATAATTCGTGGACCCGCTTCGGCGGCTGATTGTTTTGGAAACGATCGTTAATAAATTCGCCGAAAATTGAAACGAAATTACGAGCTGAATAATTTCCCGTTAACTAATTAATAGCCAAGGAATCGTGTTATATGATCGCGACTTAACTGAACTGCCCGACATGGATATAAAATCCATAAATAACGTTGCGTTGTGTTTCCTAGAAATATTTCCAAGTGTACGGTTCACGTACAATTGCTTGCATTATGTTATTACTTATCAACACCACGACCCTATATTATACAAGTTGTGTACGCGACGTGAATTATAATTTAATAGAGATACATTGCTAAAGTTCTACTTATTTAAAGTAGACAATATGGCGCGGCGCCCTATGCTTCTGCGCATTCCCGCCCGTCATCGTCGCGTTCCCGCCAGAACGGGTCTGCGCGGGTCTCTGCCATATCTACAGCGCCAGCTGTGGTGTTGCCATCTATGCAGAACTCCTGCAAACTACTCGCACCTGCCCTGGTTTCGCCATCTATACACAACTTCTTGAAACTACTCGCGCCTGCTATGATACCGCCATCTACACAGCCTCACAGACGATATATAGGAATAGGCACGACATCTTATGGACTTTCAGGGCCAGCGTGACTGCCATACCGACTCAGAAAAAACACGCTGATTCAAGCGCCACCTGCACATGACCACTGATCACTTGAATGACCCTGGGATAGCAGAATTTACGCAAAATAGCGAATACCATCAAGCGCACCAGATGCGCCGGCGCGTCGCGCAGTGTGGCGGCCTACGAAGTGGGGTCGGCCGTCGCGCGGCGCGCGACCCGTCAGTCTCGATTGAAGCGTCGCAGTGTAACGTAGTTTACGTAGTTGAAAGCTAGCGACATACCTCACTGCAACACAATAGCACCTGGGCCTTTACTTTGCCATCTTGTACGCTTGATTATTAGCTTCTATTAATTAAATACGCGTTTAACTAGCAATCGTTCAACTATCGCAAAAGTACATTAAACTTTAATGATTAAAATGATTGTCGAGTCTCTTTTAATGACCGATCATCCAATTGAGGATGGACGCGCCTTCATCCGGTATCGAGATTTTTTTAATATGAGATCAACTAGTCATTTGGTGAAACATCGGTTTAACTAATTTATTAGTTTGAACGCTTCTTCGAATCTTTATTATATTTTATTCAGTCATTTACATATTGCTTTTGCGACTTCAAAATTGATGCTGATTTCCGAACAGGTCTATCGCAGGTCTATATTTTGTTGCAGGTATAATAGATGATTGGCTGGGAATGAATAATATATTCAGACTGCAGAAATAGAGTATTGAGATACAATTACTGAGCTTCAATTTCAGAGGTGGTTGATTACAATCGGCCCAGCAGAAGCCGTGATAATTGAATTTGTTTAAAGAATTTATAAACAAATGCGATTAGTGCCTCTTGCTGGCTAGGTACATCAATGACCAGTGGACATAAATTAATGTTAGGAGCGTCAGGTACCATCTCCAATAGGTGGGAACATTATTCCATTTGCAGTTCATTTGTTATAAACAATTAAACAATTTAAATTGTTATTCCGGACAATTGCATACTTCTACAGCAACGGGGTATATTTTATCGTGTAGTTTATTCGTTTCCCTTTCTTTTGAGGCGTCGTTGATTAAAATCGAGCCGGTAGAAGCCGAGATAATAATTTTTTAATTTTGACGGTAATGGGATGTCGGTATTCGTGTCTGTGGCGCCATCTCGCGTTTGCGGCTTTTTTCGCAGTTTGCCGCGGCTTCAAAACCGACTTCCTGGAAATTGTTTAAATTAACGATGTAATCCAGAAATTTGGTTTGTGCGACGCGGCAAACTGCGAAAAGGGCCGCTAATGCGAGATGGCGCCACGTACTTTTTCTCTGATAGTTGTACTGTAGAGCCCGAGAATCATTTCCCTGTCACTGACGCTACCGATAGCGTATAAAAAGCGAACTTTATTATAAGTATTATATCTCGGCTCCTGCTGTTTATTTTCTAATCTGTAAGGTGTTATTTGAAAGGAAAGGAAATAAGCTATTCACCTGTAATACCTCGTTGCTGCAAATTTATACACTTGTCTGCAATAATTAATTTAATTGTTTAGTGGGTTATAACAAACCAACGGGGCGTGAAATATTTTTGACAAGCGCCTGAACAAAGGTATTTACATCTCTGAATATCTTTTTCTTTCAATAAATTTTCCTGTGTGTTGTAAGTTCATACTAACAATAGTATTCTTCTTTATTTCAGCCTCGTAGTCATGTTTCAACTTATTATTAGTTTACATATAACCCAACTTGGATTAATATCATAGCTTACACACTCTTCTCCTTTAATTCTTCTTTCATACATTCTATACATTTACCATTTATCCTATTTCTTCGTCACCATTTCTTATCCATTGATTGCATATCTTTCTTATATCTTTTCATTTGAAATTCCGAAACCATTCTTCATTCTGCTGTTGCATTTCATAGTATCTTCTTTGAAGGCTCTCATATCTCATATGAGCATCTCAATACTTCTGCTCTCATCAAATTCACTTTTACCAAACACATTTCATTCCTTTTTAAGTAATATGGTCTTTCTCTTATGCTCTTAGTTTGGCCCTCCCTTCTTTCCTGTTCCTTTAAATATTCCTTAACAATTTTTCTCTCCTCCGTTACATACTTACTAATATATTTGTTGTGTGTGCAGGTTTCACATCCAAAGGGTAAGGAGTATTGTCCAGTCCATCTCATCGTGCATATATGCAAGAAAGAAGAAAGAATACCTCTGTCATATACTTTAGTTATAGTAAATTGGTGTATAAGAATAGTTTATAACTGTTAGTGCGTAAATTTAATTTAGAACAATTGTGTAATCAATTGTTATCTATGTACACTTATTACATATTTTATTTTATATTCAGTTTATTCTGTAGATCTTACATAAACTTTAATATTACTTTTACTACAAGTTCTACTGAATGCGCTAAATATAAAATAAATGATATAATAAATACTTTACATATGTACAAGCTTCATATTGCTGCAATTTAAATTTAAAGTACAAGCTTTCTCTGTAAGATATATTGTAAATAGTTATAAAAGAATAGTTTATAAGTATTAGCTTGTAAAATTGTATTACAACATTTTTGTAACTTGTATCTTCATTAATTAATTTGAATAAATCTGAAATGAAAAGAATTCTACGCCTCCCTTTATTTTAACACCTTAACTATCCTTGAAAAGACCTAATTCCAATTCCTTAAACAAGTTCTACCGTGCAGGAACTTTAAATGCAAAGTTCACAAGCGGAGAACTTGTAAAAATAGACCTCAATATTACTAAATATGTTGCAACCACGTATACATAAAGCACCTCACCAGGTTTGCACCATTCAACCAGGTTGCAAAGGAATGCCTAGCGAAAATGAAATACGGTTGAAAATAACACCTCGCGAAAACGTAACAAAGTTGTAACCGACGCCTGGGTAAAGTATAAGATAGTTGCAAATAGCGCCAAAATATTTGCAACAAAGTTGCAAATCAAGCACTGAGAAGATGCAACAAAAATGCAAGATTTCTCGAGAAAAGTGCAACAATGTTGCGACGAAAAATTTTGCTACAAGTTGCAAATTTTCTCGAGAAATTTTGTAACTTTGTTGCATTGTCTAGTGTTCGGTTTGCAACTTTGTGCAAAAATTTGGTGTAACATTGTTGCAAAAATCCTCGAGGAATATTGCAACTTTGTTGCGTTTTGCGCGAGGCGTCGTTTGGAGCTTTGTTTTCGTTTTCGCGGGGGGTGTTTTGTTTGCAACTTTGTTGGTTTTTTAAGTGCTCGATTTGCAACTTTGTTGCAAATTTTCACGACAATTTTTTGCAACTTTGTTGTGTTCTCGTGAGGCATTGTTTGCAACTATCTTATATTTTCCCGAGGCGTTGATTACAACTTTGTTGCATTTTCGCGAGGTGTTATTTGCTACATAGTACTACATAGTGCTACATAGTACATAGATTCTATGTACACTTATTATTCTGGATATTTCTGGCAGAAATATCTGCTGAAAATCGTTGATTTGTATCAGGAGAATATGATATGTGTGAGGTGAACCTTAGCAATTCTAAGAAATGACGTCGTATTCCAGGACTTTTCGAGCGCTTAATTTAATAACGTGTAGGGTCATTTTGACAAGTTTCTCGCATTAGAACTTAGCATTTAAAGTTCGTCCACGGTACTTCTTGTATAAGGAATCGGAATTAGGTTCTTTCAAGGATTGGTAAGGTGTGTAAATAAAAAGAGCACTAGAATTCTTTTCATCGAAGATTTATTTTAATTAATTAATGAAGATACAAATTACAAAAATGTCATAGTTCAAATTAACAAGCTAATACTTATGAACTATTCTTTTATATCTATTTACAATAACGCGTACAACTAAAACTTGTATCAATTCTAAACTAACATTTACGTAATATAAAAAATACTATAAAGATAAACAATGTAATTCTTATAAGCTATTCTTTAAACTTAATTTAAAATATCAATCTCCGTAGGCCATGGACCGCTGCCATGCGCTCTACTATCTCGGGGTCAGTTCTGACTGAGTTTTTAACTGAACCTACGATCGTCGTTAAAGAATTCTGTTGTTCTTTGCCGCGCAATGAAAGCGGGACAACACAGGCGGGACGCTTGACGTGACACGCATCTCGTTATCAATTTCATCGCCCCAATGCATTGCGAAGTGATTTTCACTCAACTCGAGCCGAACCGACGTGCATCGCGTGACCAAGCACCGTAGTTCAATTTTTTTACGAAACGTTGCCCGAGAAATAGCTTTCCTGATCCTCCCTAAAGTATTTACATATATTCGCCCAATTGCATAAATCCTGCCCCCAACACTACTTCATTTACTTCAGTAAATAATACATAGTTCTTCAAGTGATCACTGGTCACGTGCAGAGGACGCTCGAATCAGCGTGGTTTTTCTGAGTCGGTATATCAGTCACGTTGGGCCACGAAAGTCCATAAGATGTCTCGTCTATTCCTATATCTCGTCTGTGGCCTAACACTGCTTCAGTAAATAATAGTTTTTAAAGTGATCACTGTGCTTGAGCACACGACGCTCGAGCAAAAGATGATAAATTATACCATAACGTAACGCGTTGTTCAGGAGACTGCTGTCCTATCCAATGCGAAACTGTATTGTACCAATTTTATAATATTGCGACAAGTAAAATATAAAAATCTTATTTCGTTTCGCGGTAGCATCTAGTACAACTTTATACACTAGAGGACGCAGTAAGATAGTAGCGGAAATTCAAAGCTTTTTTTTGATTGGTCCAATGCAAAGCACTGCCTTTCCTATTGACATTTTATTTACAAGAGAACCGACTGTTCTTACTTTCAGAATCTCAATATAGCTGAATGTAAATCATGTTTCGATGTATGTTCATAAATGAAATTCCAATTGGATCTGATGGACCGATTTTCCTATCGTTCACATTGGCATGAAAATTCTGTTATCCCTTGATCCACACCCTCCAGACATGCCATTGAGCTTTTGTACATTGGCATCACTGATGCTTCTTTCCAGATGGTTTCTCCAGTGACTAATTCATAGTAGTCAAAGTCGAAAGAGTGTTTTTTTAAGCCGGTGCATGTTCCTGTAATGAATTTTTAAACATTGGTAAGGACATGAACAAGGACGGAAAAGATTTTGTGTTCAAACAATGTGTAGTTTAACATCGATAACATTACTCGTTTATCCGATGTTGTCTCGGAAATACGACTCTCCACAAACATCATTAATTGAAGGAATTTAAAGCGAAAGCCTTATTAACACCTCCATTTTTTAATCGATTTATTTACGGAAAAGTGCATACCGTAGGTTGCATTGCAATTGTCTTTAATTGTCAGTTACGTCTACGCACATGTTCTACCTACGGTAATGTTATTGGATGTATTTGCTTGCTACACTCGTTCTGTTTTTAAGTTGCTAAGTCGTAAGTATTACGATCAAAGTTACGATGTTGATCGACGTATTAAAAATATAAGTGACTTAAGGACCGATCGTACTAAAGTGCATACGAACTTACCACAAATTACTGCACACAGAGTACGTATTGCTCATAACGATCTAGTTGAAGTAGAAGTTGCTGAAAATATACGGACCTGATTTTTCCGTGATATTTTTTTTCTATTTTTCATCATAAAACATAGCGAAGATTTTGTGATAAATTAATACCTGTTAACCCTACATTTACTATTTCTTTCTTCACTTAATTGACGATAAAGGAAGTTCCATATTTTATACGTTTGCATTAAAGAATAAACATTTATTTTGTAGACCAAAAAGTGATTGCAGCTTTACATAAAAAAGCTTTAATTCACATTGAATTAAAAATTACATAATGACAGAGTATAAGCTCGTCGTTGTGGGAGCTGGAGGTGTGGGCAAATCCGCGCTTACGATTCAATTGATACAAAATCATTTTGTAGACGAGTATGATCCAACTATTGAAGACTCTTATAGGAAACAAGTAAGGCGTTAATCTTTATTTAACAATGATGAATTATTCGACAATGTGCTTATATATCATTTTGTATACATAGGTAGTTATAGACGGAGAGACATGCCTTTTAGACATATTAGATACAGCTGGCCAAGAAGAATATAGTGCAATGAGAGATCAGTATATGAGAACTGGAGAAGGTTTTTTATTAGTGTTTGCTGTAAACTCAGCCAAAAGTTTCGAAGTATGTATGCCTTCTAGTTTTGGGAAGGTTTTATATTTATTGCCAAATTGCTATAATTGGGCACATATATGATTTATATTAATTATAACTTACACAATGTTATAGGATATAGGAACATATAGGGAACAAATAAAAAGAGTGAAAGATGCAGAAGAGGTACCAATGGTGTTGGTAGGTAATAAATGTGATCTTCAGCAATCGTGGGCAGTAAATATGACGCAAGCAAGGGAAGTGGCTCGTCAATATGGTGTGCCTTTTGTCGAGACTTCTGCCAAAACTAGAATGGGTGTAGATGATGCTTTTTATACTCTGGTAAGTAAATATAATTAATAGTAAACGTGAGTTCAATGCTTGACGAACGCCAATAAATCCAGCAATAGAATATAAGAAATATAGAGCTGCCAGATTTACTTACACAATTTTTTCTCACTGGTATACGATTACTAAATTATAGGTGAGAGAAATACGGAAAGACAAAGAACATAGGGGTAAAGAGAAAAAGAAACGTATGAAAGCGGGTAATTCGAGCCGTAGGAGACATCGATGCTGTTTGCTTTAAATCACTGAATAACATTAATTCTGTCATTGAACGCATTAAGATGGAGATAGATTGTAAAAAGCATTAGATTATGTTCACTTTACGCACATTTTTGCAGTCCTCCTCTATAGAACATTGAAATAAAATACAGGCACAACATTTTCTATAATATACAGGAGGAAGAGAGAACAAAATATGTAATAGTATTGTATTATATCGCATACATTTTTACTCTTCAAGTTAAATTTCATAAAATACATTGTTTATTCACCAGTCTGCCATATAACTCTTAATGTTCTATTAGCAACAGAATTTTAACCCTTGATTGCATTGAATGGTCAGTATCAAAAAAATATTTTTTTTAGGTCGTCCACTTATTTTATTGTTAAGTATGGAAAAGTATTATATCCAATGAAAGCATTGCATAGCTTTAGGTATTGTGGAAGAAAAATATACATAATTCATCGAATCTATTAAATTCCAGCGCAAATATTTTTTTATATCTTTTATTCGGATAGTTTATAATTTTAAACGTATATTTAATTAGTGAATTAAATATATTTCTAATTTTTATTTCTACATTTTATTATGCGTAATGAAAAAATTCCATTTTCCTAAATGAAAAAGATACAAGCCATAAAACACAAGGAAATAAAACGTGGATAACTCATTTTGTGCTGTGATTAAATAATCTTAAGCATGCCATGCTAGTTAGATGTTACTGTGATTAAGTATGCAATTTTGACGTAAACACCTATTTACAATATTAAGAAGTACATAGGTTTGTTCGTGTTTTCTTTTTTTACTTTTTTTTAGTGCAATTAAAAACGTATACTCGATACTCCTTGCGCAATATAGAAAATAACTTAATAAGCTGTTAATTTCTATAGCAATGTTTTTTATACGTTTACAGTAAGAAAAGATTGGTGAATGCGAACTTATTTCGATTATCGTACAAATGTAAGCGTCATTTTTATCAACCGTTGTTGTTTCAATGTATAGTTACAAACGCGTGGAAAATATACGTCTTGGTAAAACAAAGCGAAGGTTTACATTGATATTCGAATGTCTGAATTACTTTTTGTAACCACGTTTTTCTATCGTTTTATCTTTGTCGTTTTCAAATCATTTCTGTAATTGATGTACGATTATGCTGTAATGAAAAGTATAGTATTTCTGAGGCATAAATATCAATTGTAAACTTTTTATTGTGATTATATACTTTGATGTTTGTTGCGACAATAATATCATCTCATTTTAACGAGACATGAATCTACAGTGCACAAAAACAATTATACCTTTCTACGTAAAATCCACGAATATCTTTAGTGGAGTACATGATATTCCACTTACAGGATTGCGTCTCATGTCTGACAAAATTTTTAACAATCAAGGGTTAAACACTTTGCTGAATGATCGAGATAGTACAAGTTGCAAATATTCTTATATATGTAAACGCGCAAATTTGTAATACTAGCTTTTTCAAATATTGAAAAATCTGTGTATATATAAAATTGCACAGCATAGGTGTTATTGTGTAGTTAAAATTCGTAATAAAACTTTGTACAAAAAATGTTCTTTATATTCATTCTATTTTGAATGATTCTTTTTAAATACTAATTGTAGGTCATCTATGCTGTTTGGTTTTATACCATTGAAAGGACAATCGACGAATTATTGTCTACCCAATTTTATTCTTACAATACTTCGTATACAAAAATTATAAAGTTATTCGAATAAAACGGTCCTAAAAATATTGAAAATTTTTTTAATTAAAGTTTTAGATCGAAATTCATACATCTGTATGTCGTATGTAATTGTATAGATTAAATATTAACTTCGTTGCTCGTACGTATTCGGGAATATATTGGGCGAGTACATACAATGTTTAATATTCTTTATTTTTTGGTTCAAAGCACATTATCCGATAAGAAAATATCATGCAAGCGTACACACTAAGTACAAATTATAAAGCAATGTTTTTCTTTTTATTCAATACATATGTGTACTAAAGTATACCAAGATTCAATAGCCACCACATACATGTCTCGATAGAAGTGCAAATATAAAGAATACGAATGAACGTCCGTGTTCATAAGTGCGGTATAGTATTCATCTTAAAAATCAGAATATAAAACGAATTTGTAACGATTCCATGTATTTTATCAATTATTAAAAGTAGCCTTATTAAAACTATTTACTGTATAATCATAACGTAGTACCACCATCTATACACTGACCGAAAATGAAATAAACCCTATAATATGTCGAATGTTATTATACATATGCATCTTAATTTTTTAACTTGATATTTAATATATATTTTTGTTAACAGATTTTCTAAGAATTTTTGTATTAACTGACTAGGATCTTAAATTTAACATGATATTCGTCATTTAATGGCATGATAAAACTATTACAACGATACCAATGTAATAATTAGTTTATAGAATAATTAAAATTAATAAAAAAAAAATCATTTATATCTATAAAGGATGTTGTTTTTTTTCAACCCGATTCAAGTAACAATTTTTTTTATCAGTCAGTGAAATTAAAATGTCTTTTACAAGGAACTGGGAAACTATATGTGTATACGCAATATTTTTGGTTTTGTTTTCATTTATTTTCGAGCACCTAGGTAAATATAAAATTGTTATACGCCTATATGATTCTGTATGTAACTATATCACTGTCATGGTACTGTTTACTATACGTATAAGCTATCATCTAATTACATACGAAATGGTAAATGTAGGCTCGTGTATACAGTAATATATATATACATATATATATATGTATATTTATATATATTTATATATATATATACATATACACACACATATGGCACGTCAGTCTGTACGTTTAAAATTACTTAAACCACTTACGAATAATTATTAAATACTACCATGTATCTGTCATCAAAAGTTATGAATTGTTTGTTACGTTTGGCATGGTTCATGGCGAATCGCTTTAGCACTACCGTATCATTTCCATGTACTTTTGTTTATGTTTGCTTAGCATTTCAGTCACGGTTACTAATTGTTTTATTGTAGGCTGTAAAAACATATTCGTCAATAAATAAACATGTGAGCACAAATTGCAAAATCAAGATATTGCTGAATACGCATAGAAATTACAACAAATACCTGCGTTTTTGATAGAACTTGAAGTTCTTTTAAATGAGAAACGCAAATATGATGCAACGTAGCCAAATCTCTTGCTGTATCTGTAACACAACTCCTGTTCCTTGGATCCGCCCCTTCAGATTCCGGTTTCTCAGTTACATTCTATAATATATACAGGTTTCAATTATTTCAAATTTTGATATCATCATATGGCACATTGAACGATCTCTACTTACAGATAACTGATCAAGAAATACCACCATTCTCTCTTTATTTTTAAGAATAAATGGATTAACTACTTCCATGTACGGCTCCTTACCGCCGAATTCTACCAAGTTGGCCAGATTTTGTAAACATTTTGCAACCATTACTAATGATCTACGAAATCGTTTAGTAATAGTTAACGAACATTGTACGCATCTATCAAATATCTTACGTTTAATATAGACCTACCCTACCTTGCAGCAGCTGGAGGTGGTGGTTCAGCTATTAAATTAAATGACCTAGGATTTAATATGGCAGGGCAGAGTAGGCGTAAAAATATAAATCCACTGACTACACGCGTTCTGACTAGTCTTTCGTGTGGCCATTTGGCAACAACTGCTCTTTGCAAGCATCCACAAATGTATCTCAAGGTCCTTGGACATGCATCAGGACTCGTAAAAATACTCAGTGTTACTTCGTCTAAAACCTAAAATAATGTTGACTATCTGTTATCATCGTTCTGGTTAATTTACTCTTCGATTATGTACCTGTAGCAAAAATTCTGCATTACTGCATGCGTCTTCCGGGGAATCCATTTTAGTTGGATTCAATTCACAGCTCTGTTTACTTTCAATCAATTTCACTATAGTGTCGCGTAGAGCGGCTTTTAAGAAGGAGGTACAAACTGATTTCATATATAAATCCATTAAAGTAGTCGTAAGGCTGGCGGCTCTAAAAAGGGTTGGAGTCTCATCTTCCTTGTCCACCTATGGATAACGATACACATTTTCAGTACAGAACGAAAACACTTCTTGTTCTCTTAAGAAGCAGAAAGAAGAACATACTTCCGCCTGATTCAGTGATCTCAACAGATCCGCTTCCTTTCTTTCGTGCCTAAACATACACCATTGAAATTACAGTTCTATCGTTTAAACGTAAGCAATACTTAATATTATGTACTGTTGCTTGTACCTAAATATTCTAAGTAAACTATTTGCCAGTGGTACTCTATCCAAGTGACACACATCTGCTAATGCCCTAACAACATGCAGCTCTGGATCCAATAGCAACTGTTGTAATGGACTATATTCTTCGGGAGGCATCGCTAAGTCATGCCGATACCTGCAATATTACAGATGCACAAGAAATACAGTACTGATTGACACGTTGAAAAAAAAAATTCGTTCGCAATATTTCTACCTTATTCGTAAACGGAGTACGCCCCATTCACCAATTGGTGTAAGCCCCGATAATGGATACCATTCGTCCATCTCTTCTCCATTCGTCAGGCTTGCTAATTCAACATTCAATTCTGCCACTTCGGTATCCTTGCTACGTTTCCCTTTATTGTACAATGTTAAAGAAAATGACATAACGTCCGGTGGAACATCTCTGTGGAATAATTTACGGTAAGTATTATTCGAACGTCGAAATAATTCTGGACGACCGACTATATACATACTCTAAAATAAATTCCTCGTCCCAAATTGGATGTAATCCAGTTTTAACTTTTGTGCGAGCAACTTTTACATTGTTTAGAGCCACTATGATGAATGGATTTGGTACTAGTTTATATGGAAGTCTATGCGCGTCTAAAATATGCAGATGTAATGAACGTAATTCACGAAGACGAGCAACCTTCGGGGCACGGGTAAGTTGTGATACACATAGTGGTTTCAAGGCATTAATCCAGTCCAAAGCATTCTCGGAATTTGGAGCAGCCAAATATGTTATCGTGGCCAAACATGGTAAAGCACGTTCAACTAATTGAAAGCAATGAGGCCTATCGAATACACTTTCGTGGACCTAAAAGAACGGTGTGTCAGGAACAAGCCTTACTAACAATTTGGTGTTATCACTTTTACATAAAAAGTGTGTGTTCCATACACGTGATTGAAGTAAACTTCGGCTCGTGTTAGTTCCAACAAACAATTGGGATGTACGTTACAAAGTTAACACGGTCTGTTAACTAGTACAAGAAAACACACGTGAGAAGTTATTAGAAGTTCATGTACCTGGTATAAATAAGCACAGCTTAAATCAATAAGACCCTTAGGCTTGGTCCTTTTTGGATTGTCGTATAAATACAAATGAGTGTCAGTTGCGTCTACTAAAAGTACAAAGTAGAGGGCTTTCCATTTCTTGTTTTTCTCCGATTTTTTTTCCAGATATCCCTGCATCTTAATTCCTTTATTTTTCTTTGCGCCGGACTGTTCACGGCATTCTCGAAGGGTCGCATATATCTTCTCCGCATGCTGCACCTCTCTATTAACTCGTACACTGCCATCAGGCTCGGTCACCATTGCTTGGACCAAGGTATGGCCTTCCACAATCTGTTCCTTCCGGTATCTATAAAAGCGATGCAATATAACTCGATGCATTCTTTATAATTTACGAGACCAAGGATCGTACCTGTTTATAACAGCGTCAAGACATTCGAATGTTCTACCACCCATAAGATAACGTACACCCTTTTTTTCAATTCTAAATCTTTGAATTTGATTATTTATATGAAAGAAAAGGGAATAATCGCCGGGACTATTGTCCGAAGGTCTGACCTGAGTAACAAGTACAGTATAATTATTGTCTATCATTGGAGTCAAGTAAAAAAAAAAGTTTGATGTATGCGACTTACCAAGAAGCTACCAGGACCTGCTTTCACTAGCATGTCAACGGCTTCGCTTTTGGTGACATTAGGATGGAACCAGGAGAACACAGTATTAGGATCAATGGAATCATCCAGATCTTCTACTAATTCTCGAAAAATTAAGCCTTGTTCACCAGTTCTGTGTGCAGTAACCCACAACCATCCATCGCCCATATCGTTGTGCACAAAAAATATGTCTCCCTTTTGGAAGCTCAACTCGTCTGTATCTGGCATTTTTGTATATGGCAGTATCGCAACTATCCGCTTCTTATCATTCACTGGTTCAGGTGGTGGAGTAGGATGTATAAGTCTTTCTCTCTTCAGAAGATCCGAGCAATGAGTATAATATGCAACTAGGTCCGACAAGCTGTTGAATTGTCTGCCACCTGTAAAGAAATCCGTGTTATTTCATATAGACAATTTCGTTGCATATGTAGAACGTTTGTAACATCTATAAACATCTGCTGTACCAATATAATAATCTCCGCACACAGCTGTGATTCTAAAATGATTAATGCCAGTTCTGCCTAAATAGGACAATACATAACTTCCGGGCTTCCTGTCGCTCTCACGCACCAGATAACTACCCATTTTACTTGCATCCCACAGTCTTTCTTCTGCAGTGAATCTATCTAATCTACCATGATACCACCTACAAAATGTTTTCACATTAATGTATTCACATTCATTTAAGTTCAAATGTAATGAAAACTAGTATTTCTATTGGTAATTAAAGCCCAGTTAATGCAGAGCCTCACTGATTTTCTGGTGGAGCGGTTAATAATGTTGCATTAGCACTGTCGGGTTCTTCCGTATCTTGAATATCGTCTGGGATGTTTTCCAGAAATGGATCGAATTCATTTTCTACATTCATAGATTCGTTCTGCCCACCATCTTCGCTGCCAGTGCTAGGGGAGCCCCCTTTGCTATTATGATCCATCTGTAGATAAAATGATAGAAAAATAAATACATTATATTTTACTTTCTCAGATTATCTCTCAATTATATGGGAGGAATTTTGATAAATCTTTTCTGTGGTATTAACCAAAATTTTCACTACACTGCAAAATGATTGGAGACACTTTTGCGGTATATCCTGCAATATATAAATATAACGCTGTGCTAAGTATAACATATATTTCTGTAAACAAAAAGGAAATGACCAATGTACCAGTATCTGCTTATAATTCGTTTATATCTGTGGCATTTTATGTTTCCTGTTTGTTTATAATGCATCAATATACCACGATCATTGTCCGGCAAACGATAACGTTTAGCCAGGACACAATGACGGATGATTAATGTAAGATGAATAATACTCGTACGTACCTTGGCACTGTTCGACACGCTCGGACCTCCACGTACAAATTCTGCCATTTTCGCTTCGCATGCACACCTTCATACACTCGATTATGGAAAAAAATTACTGAAAAGTATTAATTAAACGGCATTCGTTTTATTGCGATCTTTCTTACCACGATTATTTACAAATCTAAGGTGTTATTCATATAAAATTTATTGACGTTTCTCGGCAGCCATTTTACTACTGCACGCGTTGATCGCAGAATATAGGCGGGTAACAGATCCTCTTTATCATACAAAATTTGATAATTCTTTTGTAAGTTCACAACATGATCCTGCCCTTTTCACTTAATTTTTTTACTCGAAGTTATACGCTTTATACATCTAATACGTCCCGATTCGTTCAAACTTTGAAAATACTTTTACAAATAATACACCATTGACAATGTACTTACAGAGAGAGAGGCAATAGTTTCGGTAATAATAATAAAAGTTTAGTAATCGAATATGTATCAGTCACTATAGATTTGAAACATACATATGTGCAAATATGAGTTTCCGTAGAAATGATAAACAAGACTACAGCTACTACGGCTAACAAAAGTTTCAGTAAACTTTCGGGCGCATATATATTGTGCGCTAAACGCTAGTTCTTGTGTGAACTTTTTCGTTTCATGCGTGTTCCCCAATTGATATGGCGGAAGTTTGTTTGTACACGTCAAATTCAATGTCATTCGAATGCATATGAATTTTGTACAATAATCTACTGCAATTATCCGATAGAATATAATCGTAATGGTAAGATCATAATTTCGAAATTTATAATTCCTATTCGACATAATATTCTATAACATGTAAACTGTGCGCAACCGATTTGACCCTTACCGTAATCTCTCTATTATTCCAAACTGTGTAATAAATTTATGTTGTTCCTCTCAAATATACTTTTGGGTGACGTGCAGTCTGCCCTATTTAATTTTCAGAGCCTGTTGACGGTGTTTTTATTACTAATATGTACCTGTACCTACGTTAGATCTATTGTGCCCAGTTTACTGGACAACCGATTGGGGAAGGTTGGGTACGTACCCTGCAGCAAGTTTTATGTTTTAAACAAATACATGTTGCAAGTATTGATATTAATAAACTGCAATTAGATTTCAGGGTACCTTTTGGAAATGTGCTAGGATCGGCGAACGAAAGAGTCCGTACGTGGCAGTGAGTTGTCTTTTGATGGCATTTAGTATACTGTTTTGGTCATAGCGTGTGTAATGTCTTACTCAATTGTAAAAACTATTTCCATGGACAATGTACAAGTATGCATCGATTGTAATTGCGATTGACTTGAAATGTAAATTAGGAAGCAAGCATGTCTATTTATCATGAATGATCATGGGTGATCTAACTGCAATGTCTAATGGGCGCACTTATATACATACTAAAGCAAGAATAAAAGGGAATATTTGATATTTCGGGTTAGTTGTATGGTATGTTTTATTTGTCAACACGTGTCTTCCCCAAAGCTATATAATTATCCAATTTGAGCACATTTTCTCATCGTAATTTCATTATATACTTTTCCTTCTATAAACAACAACATTCTTTTAATATAGTTATTGTAGAGTCGTTATATTGAGCAGTGTTTTATGATATACAATATGTACTCGTTAAATAGGTATATTTAACATGCGTGTTTTTTGTTTGCTTCGCGAGTTTGCTACTATTCAAATGACAATGAATCACCCATTCTAACTAAACCTTGTATTCTGCAATAGAAGACATTCACGACAGCAACAGTGTCAGAAGAAAGCTACGACGTCGGTGGCTTGAAAATTCTGCCATTGAAGGGACGTCGTGCTTCTCTATCTGCGCCATTTACACACAGATCATAATTATAGAGTACGATATGGTTTGCGGTTTCGCGAGGAACATTGCCAAATTATACAAACCACAACCTACTAGGAACACTTATTGTCCATTACTTGAACGTAAATTCTTCGTACATTCCTGCAAATAATTCTTACATAGACGCGCAAATCCACGAATAGACAATGAATAGAGCGCTAAGCAATACAACGATTAATCGTTTCAAATAAAACTTTTTTCCTGTTCAATAAAAAAATATAATCCAAGAACGAGCTTGATAGCCGTATGATCGAATTGCTCGAATTTCCAAACATTCCTCGCAGGTAAACCACTCCGATTACATTTCTACTTGTGGTCTCGTTTAGTCGTTGGTGTGAGGTACATTACTTGCCTACGTGTAATAAAAAAATACGTAAAGTAAGAAAAGTAAGATCTAGTGTCGTCCTAAAATATATAATACGGTACTGTACGCCCTACGGATATGAATCTGCCTTAGATATGACGTGTTTTAATGTCCATTAAGATGCCACCTGCGATCTCTGTTCGCTCTGCTATCGTATCGATAAATAAAGATATTACCTTATTACACCTTACGTATAAATTAGTATGCTAATTATTTGTCTGTGTTCGAGTACAATCGAATAGTTGATTAAGGAGGGCCGATTCGCGACAGGACGCGAATCTTACAGTACAATTAATGTTGGAGTACAATTAATCGTTGATAATAATTATTACGACGTAACAATATATATATATATATATATATGTATATGTAAGGGATGTTCATTTTAATTGGATCGCCATTGCCATTGCAGAAATAATTCGGAAGTGTGAGTAATCGATTGAAACTATCACTTGCGCCGCGACTCTTTTCTCGAACGATGATGATCTTTGTGAATGACACTGGTGGCCCACTTGAGATAGACACCCTGCATGTGTAAGGCTTTCGACGCTAATATTACATAACTTACACGGTATATAATTCCTAATAACTCGACAAACCAGAAATGACAGTTTCAATGAAACACCTTGCACTCCTTTCGTTTCGTCCATTGTTAAAAAAATACTCGACAACGTTACATTTAGTCCAACTGAAGAACACATTTCGCTCACGACTTTTACTCTTTTCCCCGCATTTCGAAAACGGATAAAAGGGTCATAAAAAATACGTTCGTAAGCATTTATCTTTGAAAATTCGCAACATTATTCACCGGGAACGTTCGTCCACGGCGAGAGATCGATTTGTTCGCTGTATCATCCGGAACTTTTCGCTGGAAGTGTTCACGCTTCGCCAACCTGAAACGGAATAAGAACTTTCCCCCTGTTCGATTAAAACTTCCGAGTCCCGATTCCTTCTCGTTATCGTCTGTTCGGGAATATCGTAATTATTCCATGTTTGCCTCGCGAGAAACTTCTCAACCGCCCGCTGCCATTCATTCGCAGATAGCTTCTCCCGCGATCCAAACGGAACGAACAGCTATAATATTTTTACCCTAGCGTAACGCATCAACATCCCCTTCGTCGCGCTGTCGTTCGCAAACGTTTATCGCAATGCAAAGAAAAGGAGCAAGCAAATCGCGTAAACTCGTGAGCCGCTCGTTTGCACGTTACCCCGGTTTCTCACGTTCGGACTCTCGTGATTCTTAAAGACGTTCTTGTCTTTAATAAAAGGCGCTCGTGGATCCACGGTGGTCGAGGTCGTCATGTATTTACTGTAAACAATTCTCGCGGTACTCTTCTGCATCGCTGGTGTGCTCATCTGATGAAGTACTCGGTTCAGCGTGGTGACCTGAGCGACCTTTGATTTCCCCTTGCTCAACTTTTTCCAGCTAGTCGAGGTAGCCCTTGTGGGCGGCGTCGCTCTTTCGATCTCTGAAAACAATTCCCTTAAATTGTTTGCCTAAAACAAGGAGAACGAGACCTGGTAGTCGATTTAAAGCCGTCACGTTTCCACGAAATCTCGCTTAAAGCGTTGTCCAATAAAATATCTTCCTGGTAGCTCGGGACAATCTGAGATTCTCCAAAGGTAAATCACGACTGGTCTGTATCGACAAAGTTTCATCGAAGTTTGTTGGTCCCGCGTTGAAATTGCTTCTTCGATCATTCGATATACGCGGGAACCGTAACACGCAAGCGGAGAGGGTGAAACGAGGTACAGCGAGTCACGGATATCGAAGTGTCATAGCAGACAGAAAATTTTCTTTAAATGGAAACGAACGCGAAATCCACCGAATGGCGGGTGTCGAAAAGTGACGCGCGCACACACACGTAATACCTGTGTATACCGTCAATCGTGCATAATACGAAAACTCACCGTACACCCTAAGGGTAGCTTCGGCTTTTCCCATGCTCGAAGACGCTGAACACGTGTACTCCCCCAAATCCGTTTTCTCTAAACGTCTGATCTTCAGCTCGCTCGTTGTCTTCCACTCCTCGTCCGGGTGTCCACGTTCGTTGATTTCGTACCTACCGCTGCGTTGACACACCGCATTACTCTTCGGAATACATATGGGATCGATTTCGTTCAATAATTTCATGCTTTGATCGTACGACAGCTCGTGCGAGTATCGGGGGGGTTGCGCGCGGTCAACGGTAGCCGTATGATAAAAGGGAAACGGAGCAGGAGCTCTTTGACAATTGTTTTCCGACAACGTACCCGCTCATGATAACTTGCTCCTTCCTGGTCCACAAGTTAATCGTCTTTGGGTAAGCCTCGACCAAGCAGACCAGCGATACGTCCGTGTCCAAAGGTGAGCCTAGTAATTGATTCGGCACCTTTGCGCTCGGAGAAACTATAATTTCAGGGGCCACGAACGCCTTAGGATTAGTTGCGAAATTTTTCTGCCTCTATCGAGTTTCAAGTACTTGGGATCGTGCACGCGGATAAACACGATTATCTTGGCAAAGTGAAATGAAATTTTCCTTATTTATGTTTACTGGCCCGGTTAATAATATTCGAGAAAGTATAATCGACTGCTCGAAAGTACTCACAGTTTACCCGTAGATAGACCCTCATGCTGACTGCCGGGGGCACTTCGTTTTTGGCTATGCAAAGATAAGCTCCCATTTGCCTCCTGTCTACCCTGGTTAATTCCAGCTTCTCGCCGGACTGGTTGTCCACTATAAAATCGTGCGTCCCATGAATATCCCGTTGAAAGCACTCGTATACATATCGTTGGCCACGCGCCAGCGTTCACACGTACGCCAAATTGCACGCGGAATACGTCCGTTGCGTTAAAACAACGAGACCGCCACCTAATGCAACCCTAAATCTCACCTTCGAAAATCGTTTACACGATTACTCGTTAATAGCCGACAGGGCGGACGATTTAAGGAACAACTATCGTAAAACGAGCAGCGCTGCGCCGTTCATATCGAACGAACCGTGGCAGCGTGAAATATGGACGAAAACTATTCGCCAACTATTGTCGCCCATTTTAGATCGTCGTTCGCTCAGCCACGAAGCGGTATTGGAAAGTTTCTGCGAAAAATCGCGGCAAAAGCGCTGGAAAGTATTGCATTATCGTTCAACTCGCGGGTAACACGTGTGCAACGTTTTCGTTAGCATCGAAACTCAATGAATTGCATTATTATCGAGCGAAGGCCCGATATAAAACGGCCCGTCGCTTCGCGGGATCCACGATACGTGACACACATGCCTAATGAGATCCGTCGGAATTGTGAAGATTCATTATTTGCGTTTGACAACTCGCTACCCCCGCCCGCACAGCCAGCGAATATTTTTGTCGCAACGCCAACCGTACTCAAAATATTGCGTATCGATTTATCACCGGCACCGCTGGCGAATTTGTACCATTAATATCTCCCTCGATCAACGCATTTGCCGCGTGTCCGAGCGAAAAAATAGGTTCGACGCGAACTATCCCGCTGCCAGCATTTTCGAAACGAACGAGCCGATGGGTGCCGCGGTATGTACCGGCAAATTCTAACGATATTTCCGCGTATCGTACGTACCGTGACACACGGGCATGTACGTAGGCGAAAAGATATTACAAGCGACGGCGAACGAACTAATCTCTGTTCGATGAGAGGCGCGTTCCGGCGTAATTGCTATCGATCGACATCACGTACATCGGTCTGCGAATTTACGATGTCTTCATGTTCCGCTAAGCGGATCGTAATGGCTAACCGAGTCGCGCAGACACCTTGGATAATTAGTTCTCGAAAGTGCTCGAGCCGCGTCCAATCAGGACTCGAAATTTTAATTAGCATCGCGGTTAAACGGTCGTCCCTGCTCTCCCCTTTGCCCAGGGCGAGGGATGGCAAAGGAAGTGCGAGATTTCTTCACAAGCATATAACTGTGGCCAAGGGTGGACAATATTTAAAGGTTGATATTCGAGGAGAGCTCGGCCGACGTCGCGACGTTTCGAGCGGCGAGGAATTAATAAAAAGAAGGGAATCGAACGTTATTTGTCACCGGCAACGACGGTCGCGAGAGTGCTCGAGGCGAGATAAAAATGTAATATCTTACCTGGTATCAGCGAATCGTGAAGACCCCTCATAAGTATGAAACCACTTTTCTCGCGTCGCCAAAGCACACGAGGTGACGGCCTTCCGGAGGCCTTGCACGAGAGGGTGGCGTTCTCGCCCTCTAGAACGGAGACCTCGCCCTCCGATGTCCCGGAACTCAGTATATCTGGCGGGACTGAAAGAAAACGGGCCAGATGTACCGCACATGGACGTTAATATATTAATTGAAGCATTGACTTCTTGAAAACTTTCATCCGCACAATCGACGCTACATTTCCAAAGGCACCCGTCTAAATTCAGAGGGCGATGCAGGGTGAAATTACGGGCCGCCGTAAAAATCATGCAGGATCCTGCTGCCTGCCTCAGAGCGGGCACTGGAACCGTACTGGCCCGTCTGCCCGCGGGTCTAAGCGAGGTAAAATTAGGTTAAAATCGACCGCCCCCGGGGGAAGTTAAATACCATCTATCTCAGGATAGAACGGAAAGAACATTTTCGCAATGAAATCTCGTTTCTTTTGAGGCAGCACAGGGCCATTTCAATTACACGCGTTCGGCTTGGACAAATATTCTGTACGCCGAGCGGGTCGAGGTTCAACCGAGATAGGGTGGGGAAAAAAGGAAGCGGAACCTTTCCTGTGTTTGCCCACAAAGGAATTTCATTCCATTCGGTCCGATCGCTCTTTCGAGTTGAATGCCGAGGCGAGCATACACACTCCCGATGAATTCTCTTTCTCCCTCGGTGTCCGCGTACACGCACGATACAACGGCCAGCACGCGTACGCGGTGTACGCGGCGTACGCGGCGTACGTGTACTTGTCAGGCAGACACAGAGACCGGCGGTAATATACGCGCGCACGTGTACGTTGTGTACGTTGCATGCAAGGGAGGAAGTAGCAGCGGAGGAAGGGCTAACGGGTGGAACGAATAGAAGGCGGGTGAGCAGCGCAACGTTACAGTCGGTTCCGGCGGGGTCCCATTGAAACGTATTCTAGCGGCGAGGAGCGCATATTTTCCACCCCTTCGCGAGGTAGGCTAATCGAAACCAGTGCGTGCGTACGTGACGTCTGTACGGCCGACCGCAAACACCCGACCGTACTACCTGGCCATAGGAATGCGGTATAACGAGCAATTAGGCATACCTAGGACATCCACGCATCCCAGCTGGCTCAGCATGGGCTTCGTGTTCAGTTGGCACATGTAGCAGCCTCGGTCAGCTTCCCGAAGCTGGCGAATGTGAAGCCGCGAAGTGGCCTCCTCCTCGTCCCTCGATTGACTCTGATTCTTCGTCTTCGCGTTCTCCAGTGTGACGTGAAACCGCGACGAGTGCGTCACCGTTCGCTGGCCCATCGACAATATCGTTTTATCTTCCACCCGTATCCATCCCACCTGAGACAGCCAACAGAATTTTCTCACCATTTAATCAACATCCGCCCATCCTCTCGTTCGCGCCCGTTCGCACCCTTCGAATTCGCTACCGTTCGACCGCCCGACGACGGTAATCCGTTACGGCTTTCTGCGTCAACCTAATTGTGTTAATATTAGCGCCAACGCGTGTACACGCGGATGCGTATACCGTTCCAGCTCTTGGATAAACGCGCAACCATTCGCTTCTGTACACGTACGGAGTTAATTGCATCGATGTTTCCGTTCGAATATGTATAACGCCGTGCGAAACGGATACACAGGGATGATTAAATAACGGGCGGTAAAGCGTGCAAGCTTGCTGCTGGAAATCTAATAACGTTAACAGTTAAGCGGAGTTAATTCAAAGATCGTTTATCCACGGTCGTGTCTGCTGTTCATCGGAAACAATAGCCGGCTCCCCCTTCGGCAGGAACGCGTCATTTTCGCGACGAAAAAACGCCGAGGAGCATCGCCCCGACGAGATCAACCCTGGGTGGCATCTTCCAGCGAGGGCCCGGGCAACACCAGTTGCCACGAGGTGGCAACGAGTTGCGATTCGGGCTACAGAATGGTGGAGAGCTCCGTTCAGTCAATATTACATAATATTGCGTGTAGCAGCCTTGTGCATCGCCGCGTGTTTATGTGCATCGACGTATGTATATCCGGGGGTCGTACGTGTTCGCACGTATATGGCCGGCAGCAGTAATTGCTTTTAGACGGGCTCGAGCCGCCCTGCCATTGGCACCGCAGGAATCAACCCGACGAAAGGTTCAATTTAACGTCGTATCGCATACCCCCTTACCCCGCGGCCCACACGCGCGCATCTCCGCCGCGTTATCTATAACGCTGCACTTGGTAATTAATCCGAAGAGACAGTGCAGCGTGCATCCCGTATGGCCACCTACGTGTACCCGTATGCGTCGGGCGACACGATGTCATACGCGACACCAATCATTCGTACGCGAGCATACCGGTCCCCTGTTTCTCGATCGAGAAATCGACTACCGTAAGAATAGGTCGCGACTCTCGTAGCGCGTGCACGAAATTCCTCTCAGACCTTGCACCATGCAGTCTGCGCGTCGTCCCACGCTAAACGAAACAAGTCATCCCGTGTAAGTAGCTTGGATGGTCCTCCCGTTTCGAGATAACGTCACTTCCCTCTGGCCTCGAGGGAGGAAGGCGCATCGGTGAATAGAAAATTGAGAGGAATCGTGCCGAGCGCTTCATCGACGAAGCTTCCGGCGGGCATCGCCGGTTTAATTAGATAGCGCGGGTTTCACTGGAACACTTTCTCGGGTGTAGCCCCGCTCAAAGCGGAGGCTTTGCCGGGGTTAACCCACGACGTGGATAAGGTATCGCCTCGCTATCGCCTTCGCGCCGGACCAGATAAGGACGGGAAAAGGAAAAGGGTGATCGGACGCGTTTGAATTCTACCTTCGGAGAGGGGAATCGATAATGCCTTAAGTACCCTGTCACGGGGGTGGAACAACAGTTTGTCCCGCGCGAATCGAGAACGGAACCTATTAGCTCCGTCCTCGATCTGCCCGCAGCATTTTCACGACGATCGGCGACGAAGGTAGCGATTCGTTCCACGATAATATCATTCCGGGATAACGTTTGGCCATCGCTGTCGAAACGAATCTCTTATCCGATGAAAAGTTTTCGGCCTTCTATTCTGATACCCATTCGAATCGGCGCGTTTAGCATAATATTCAGCTGGCTGCTATTATTCGGGCGGAACGCACTCGTTACCGAAGAAACCTGTTCGCGACCGGAAAATGACGGAATTGGAAAGTTCCTGTAGTCGTGACGCCCTCGTCGCGCATTACTGCCGTTATCGTCGTTTGGTCGGCGAAGCAAGTTCCATCTAACGCGCAGGAGCTGCATTCGAACTCGCAAATTGCATCCCCGACGACGCACGGATCTGCCGGCACTCCGTGCACGTCCCCGTCCGACCCGGGGTTCGGGAAACGAATCGTGGAAAATTCCTTTTTGGAAAAATACCGGAGCTGGATCGACGGCTGACACACATTACCCGCAGAGTTACGAAATTCCCCGGTGGTTACGGTCTGGGCTCGGGTACCGCCCTGGTACCCCTCCGGTGTAATATTTCGAGAGACCCCGGCCCACGAATCTATGTTACCGCTAAGAGATTGCTCCCCATACCCTTTTCCTAGGCCAGCCGCCATCCCTTTTCCTCTTCCGTTCCATTGTAATCATGGAAACAATCATTCTTCGCTCTCCTTCCCACCGATGCTTCTTCGTTCTAACCTCGACGATCTCGCTTCGTCTCGGCCTTTCCCTGTCTCTCCACCCTCGAAAACTCACCCTCCATCTCTCCCTCCACAACTATATCCGTCCATCTTTCTCGTTCTCTTTTCACCCCCATCGCGGATTTCGGGGCTAAAATCCCCGTCTTCGTTACTCCAGCAAGGTAGCGTGCCGTTCTCGGCGCAACGGTAGCGGCAGCATCGCTGATGGTAGCAGCGATGCCGGTGGTGTGGCGAGCTACCCTTTCGCTCGCCTCCGCAGCAATCACCGATTTGTCTGAATAAGCCCCGGGCAAGTATATGCTTATGCTTACCCCGGGGAAACACCACTCCGTCTAACTCGCACCCATCGGGTTCCTCCCTCCCTTTATATCTATCTGCTTCTCCCGCAACCACCCATTCCACCGGCGTTACCTCGACATCAGCCCCCCGGTACTCTCTCTCCATTCTGTTTCCCACACCCTCGATCGGTCTGGCAGCGACTCCATAGCCGAAAATACTCCGGTTCATCGATGCTTGATGGGAAGCAGCTCCAGGAAGAGTTGCCAGGGCAGAGGGAGGGAAACGGAGTTGCCAAAGTCCTGCTATAGTCGACGAGACTTTGGCGTTAATCAGAAATGGAACGTCATGGATGGGAAGGCATAAGTGAATCCACATGAAAGGGTCGGATAAACGAGAGACTGCCGATTCCCTGTACCGTTCGCAACCCCGTTCCATCGCCGCATCGTCCCGACATCTCGCGTTCCCCGTTACGGAAAGATAACGCGCTCCCGAGGAAATCGACCGCAACCGGGAGCGTCGGACGTGCAATTAATCGTCGAACGAGACCCATCGATCCAATGTATATATTTTGTCTGGGCGTCGAAGGAATTCCGGCGAACGAAGCGAACGAGAGCAAAGTCGCGTCCCCGTGTTCACTCGGTAATTGAATTGAACGGGGATCGGGAACGTGACGACGCCAAAATACAATTAAATGGAAAGGAACGAGCCTCGATTCGGAGCTATCCAAGGGGATTCAGCTGCCGGAGTGAAAGTTCTGGATTCGTGAATGAAACGAAACCGGTCGGAGCGTGGATCTCGCGGTTCTTTCATAACGCGAGAACTGGATTCGGGTAAAGCGGCAATTAAAGTTCCAGCATCTTCGGGTGAACCCGATGGACCAGTGGCTGGTGTACAGGTGCTCTTCTCCCGCCCTTTACCGCGGTGGTTTACTTTATTCAAACCGCGGACGTCCGAGTCGCTCCCCTGGAAAATGAATGGTTATCGAAATTGTCGCCGCGTGTTCCAGAACGGAAATAGAATCAACGTTAAAACGAGCATTGGGGTTGGCGCGCGAAAGCGTTGATTCACCCCTTCCTGGTGCCAGCCAGGCGTTGCTTTAAATGATAATTTATTTTTCACCCGTCATTTTTAATTCGCGTACCGTGAAACCGAATGATCAGGCCGGCCGACGCGACACTCATTTCGATAAAATCGCGGGGCGAATTGAAAATCACTCGGTGTCGAATGACACCGGGACCGATCCTCCCTTCGCAGATGTTCGATTATCTTTGCCACGGCTGGTCATTAAACTGATCCTCGTTGCGGAAAGAACTGTTCGTCGAACTCCTGTATCCTTTGTCTTACGTTTTACGAGTTTCGTTTTTTTACGCGCAAACCTATAGTCGAATGGAGGATTTCCTCGGCTATAAATGAGGGAATATAGTCGATTCTGATTACAACCGCGCCGTCGAAATGGCTCGACTTTCGATCTTTCGCTTCCTCTTTTTCTCTTCCTTTTCCGGCGTCGCGTTTCGAACTCGGGTCTCCGTCGAGTTTCTCGTGCCAGTCTCGAGCTGCGAGACAAGAATCAGGCAAACAGGAAATATCCAGCGAGTTTCGATCCGAGCGCGTCCAATTCGCACAGGCCCGATACTCGTGTTTGTACAAACGTGTCTCATTAGTGCCTCGTCCCAGAGTCGATACAGAAAGAGGCATTCCACTTTTCCATTATAAATTCACGCCGCGGGGAAACCCTATCAAAATATGTCCGATGGAGTTTCAGAAGCCATAAATCTTCTACTTTCGTCCAGGCGTCTTTTCCACTCTGCTGTACGAGAGAATCGCTTTGATGTCGCACACTAGTTTCAAATTCCTTGCTGGTGGTGTAAATGACTGCGTTCGACGATCACTGTTGTCGCGACGCAGCTTCGATCTTCAGAGGCAACGTCTCCATCCAATTTTTCTTCTTTTTTTCGTCTCGTATTCTTGATGCAGCTTTGAGAAGACCCGGATAAAGAGAGCGAAAGGAGAAGGAGGAGAGGTGGATTTGACTGCTTCCGTCTCTGATTCGCCTCGATTTGCTTGCTCGAAATAGCGCCACGTGTATTAAAAGCGGGCAGACTCGTCTCGAGGGCCCTTCTTCCTCTAGACAGAAGGAAGCTTTAGAAAAATCGGTCAAGACTGATGCGACAGGGGTAAGAATACACTGGCAGAAATCTGGCGAAGCAAATAAGTGGAAAACATCTGGCTCCAGTGTTCTACCTATTTCATTCATTATGTCTCGGAGCATACTTTATTTCAACGCGTCACAGAATACAAAGATAAGAAGACAAACGCTCCTTCCCCTGGGAATTTTCACTCGACTATTGTTTTCCCTACCCTGCGAAGGAGATCGGTCGCCCGGTTTCCTTGGGCGGATTGATCGCCAGGGTTGCGCGCTCCTCCGTTTTCCATTTTCGAGTTCGAAAGCTCGGCGAAATTCTTTCCTGAATTTTCTAAAGCGCGGCCTACGGCGAATGCGCGTTATATATTCATGAACGGTTAACCGGGGTTTCGCGGAAGGAAGCTTCGGCACGAAAGAAATAGAAGGGTGAACGTTCTTGGGGAAATAGAGGCGGCTTAAATTCGCCCGTGTTAGCACAACAATAGATCAAAGGAATTTTCGCGGGGAACGCGTTACAAGGGAAAACGACCGCCGCGACGTGTGAAGTTTTGATCAGCGACAACTCGCGTTGCTGGGACAAGCTCGCGTGCATTCCTGCGAATTGAATTTCTTCGAGGGAACTGCACCGATATACGCTGCCATTGTGCATGGAAACCGTTCGCAAAAGATTGTTCCTTCGATCCGCGCGAGTTTGTTTATCCGTTTCACTGCGACAGGGACAAAGCGAGAGACGTTAGTGGCCGGGAAAGCTACTGCTCGTTGATATTTCGCGGGTTAACGCGTGCGTGAAAGGCAAGAAACCGGTGTACAGTCGAGTGGAACGGGTTGCGTTCCTTAAGGCGCCCCGTCGCGTGTGAAATCGAGATGGAAGTTTTTAGTCGTTTCAAGCGATCGCGCACAATTCTACTCTATTATTTCTTGATGCATTCCAAGAAAGCGCGGATCTACCGGCACTTTCGCATTCGTTGGAACAATTAGCCGATCTACCTTAATTTATTCGTTTGGTATGGGGCAGCGGTTGTTAGTCGTCGCGGGGTAATGCATATTTTACAAACGTTCGTCGGAATGTTTTCGGATCCACTGGTCACACCCAATCGACGACCGGTAAACTTTTTCGCGAGTTATGCAAACCAGGCGAGCGACAGCTTCCGGATGAAAAATACCGTCGAACTTCGGAAAGCAATAACGCCATGCGATACAGGTGGAGCGAAATGTAAGTCGCGCGTATCGTGGAATCGATATTACCTCGCGGAGGCACCTCGTGGCTGTATCCTCCGAATGGGTTAAACACCAAATGGCATGGGATCGTTCCGTCGAAGGGTAGGTACGCCATGGTTCCAGTACTGCAGTTTCGCAGAATGGATTCTCGCCGATACAAATCTGCGGTTATAGAGTATTACTCGGCTGCTCGCGCGAACGCGTGACTGCGAGAAAGCGTGGCGTAGTTGGTGGTTACGCGTTAAAAGCAGAATCCGCTGAAAGTAATGCGAAATATGGAACGATGAAACGCGCGTAGTGCCTACGGGCGAGAGCGGATTTGAACGCGCTCGAATGTGCGTCGAATATTTGCTGATAGATTACACCGGATGCACGATCCATTCCAACAGCAGCACCGCTATAGTACTTTCGTTTTGTAATTAATCCTTGCGTCCGGTCGCCAGAAACGGCAGGACAAAAATTGAGCTGCTTCGAATTGGAAAAAAAAAGAAGAGTAAGCCTTTGGAACGAAGATCAGTATTCCGCAGCACGGCAAACAAATATTCGACCGCGTTGCCAACAGATATGTTCGCATATATGCGCGATCATTCGTCGCGCGCGATGCTGTTTGCAAAAATTTGTCATCCCACCGATGTACGCGAAGGAGTGAAAGTTCGAAGGTGGTTGATACCCTGCGGAGCTTTTGTACCATTCGCGCCGTGGCGATGTCTTGTTTCGCGTTCGTTGGTGAAACAGCCTCGAGCGACCAAAGGAATCAGAGTCGAGTTGCGGATTTCCCGTTTAAAACGTTTGCCAATGAAATGCTGGGTTTGCGTTGTGTCGCCCGAGCGGTGTTCCTTCTTTGATGTTTTCCGTCATAAATCAGCTTGAAATTTTCTCGACGCTTTCGCGCGGACCGCTGAATATTAATTTCGCCGCGACGCCGTTGTTCCAACTGTTTTCGGTAGGTTTTATCGATCGACTAGCCACGGCGTCGCTGGTAAATAAAGTTTCGAAAATTAAACTGTCGCGGAAAAAGCGTGAACCAGAAGACCTCTCTTCGACGTCCCTCGACTCTAGAATCGCTCTGTCCTATTAATAAAACGGGCGAACAAAATAAGGGTTGAGGTTGCGGCGAGGAGCGTGCCGCAACCACCTCGCTAGTGGAAACAAACGTTCGCCGCTAAACTCTGATCGTATTTAGAATTTCGCGTCGAATCAAGTTTAATCTGCCGGGGAAAGCGACGATGGACGAGCAAAGTTGGCCGGCGTGTTGGCGTTAATTCGTTTGAAATTGCAACACCCCGGCAAAAGAAGCTCATACATAAATACAATGCATGCGCGACGCGTGGCCACCGCGCAAAGAGTTAATCACCCGCTCGCGGGGCATCGCTTAACTTCGTCTCCCTGCTAGACGCAAAGCTTAACGAATTGCATACCTGTCGACAACTTTCGAGAAGCCCTTTCGCCCGTCCCGCGAATTCACCGCGGAAGGCCGGCTTTGTTTCCACTTGGCGAATGAATGCGGCGAGCTTTTTAACCGAGAAGCGCTGGGAAGTAACGAAAAAGGAACCGGGGCTCGGAAGAAATAGAAGGGACAGAAGAAATCGGCGAAGAAGGAGAAGGAATAGAGGCGGCAGTTAGAATCGGGCGGCGAAACAGAGACGGACGAGGAACTCGCAAAAAGACGCGAGCCACTGACATCTGCCACGAGCATCCACGCGACCCATTTGTTTCCACGAGATTACCGAAATCTCGAATTCGCTTATCGCGCCGTGACCCGTGAATCCGTGAATCCGTGAACCAGCGAGCCCGTTTATTCGTACGCTCGCGGCCAGGCTAATTAACGTCCCGCCGTTACGTTCCTGCTCTTCTCGACCATTCCTTCTTTCCCCCCGCGGCACCTGTAAATCCCTTACCTTGTGATTTCCTAGTTTCCGGATCGTGCACGGTAGAACGGCTTCTTTGCCGATGGCGGCGGTCACATTACCGATCGGCTCCACGAAGCTCGGCAGATCTGCAAAAAAAAAACCCAGAACCGTGATTTTGCTTCAATGGGAAATTCAAGTTCGGGCAAAATGTGACCCAATGGTCGAGCATTTTGTAGCGTTCCGCGTGAAAAAGCGGGCGCAACGAACGGAACAAGTCATTTCCGCGTTCCTTCTCTTCTCGTTCATTATTCTCGCATTTCACGCGCCCCCGTTAACTTCGTCAAAGGCGATCCCGTTGCGCGCCACGTTTTCATTCCCGGCACTTCGAACGAGATCGCGGGGCCTATGCAACGGGAACCGCGTTTAGAATTAGCATCTCCGAAAGTGGCTACGAAAATGATCGCAGGTGCGCGGGCGAAGTATAGAAAAATTCGCGACGCAACGGGGTGGGGGGGGGGGGGGGGGATAGGGCGCGCGTATATTTCGCGATGCTGGAAAAATATCGCATCGCGTACAGCGGGCGCGGACTCGATAGCAGTGATTCGTTGCCCTCGTTAAAACGTACGTGACGGCGCAATGACAGCGATTAACAGCTTGTTGGCGCATATAATATCGAACGGCCGCGAGTGAAGCATAGTTTCAATTTCCTGTCAACGGATGCACTGTCGCTGGCTAATGGCCAAAGATGATACGCCGCGATGCGCATCGTACCATGGAGATGATGGAGATGGACGAATCGGCAGAAGAGACGCCAGAGGATTTCTTTCGTTAAACAGTCCTTGGGGACAAACATTTATTGGGCGATACAAAAGATATAGGTACGCTCGTGTGCAAAGTAGGCTAAAGTTGGAATAGAAGCACTTGAGGAGCAACGCCGTTGGAAAATTCGATATGAAGTTGGGGAAATTCGGCGGAGTCGATCGTCCGAGCGTCCGAATCATATTCCCGAAGAAATGTTTCGAAAAAGTTTGAACGTTCCGAAAGGAAAAGCGGATGAGGGGATGCTGGATACGATTCCGGAGTGTAAGAGCGAGCGGTTAGAACGAACGAACCGAACGGTTCTGTGAGAACGAAGTCGGCGATACGAGAAGGTGGTCATACGGCGCGATATCGCGCATCGTGCGAGCAAAGTTTGGAAATGGTGTGAACGCAAAGCTGCGGGCCGGAAGACGTTGCACTCCGTGCATCGAACGGAAAAATCCTGGGCTGCATCTAGGTCTTGGAGCGTCGATACTCGAAGATAGCGACAGTGGTAACTGCTCGCGGAAGCTCGAGGTGGCATCGGCAAATACCAAAGTTTTTTTTCTCCTCTGCCATTCGACTTTCGTGTAAGTGCAAGGGTCGAGCGCAGGGGCGAGGCTACGGAAGAAAGAGTTTGGGCCCGGCGGATCGACGAGAAACAGTTTCGCCGCTATTATGATAAGATATTCACCGACAGAAACAGGAAAGGGAAGGAATTTTCAGGTGGCGGCGTCGTCCTCGTGGCCGTATCTGGAATGTAATATAAGGAAACGTGGAGGAAAGTAGCGGAGGGTGCGGATTGAGTGGCCATGCGAGCGGCGTTTGGCGAATGGCGAACGGCGAACGGTGGACGGCGACTGGCGAGACCGAAAGCAAATGGAAGAAGAGAGGGGCCTAAGGAACCAGCGAAAAGTGGTGGAAACCGAATCGCAGGCGCCATGGCGGGGAGAGCGAAGCACCGAATCGTTTCGGAGCCAGAGTCTGAGCCGAAGGCACAGGTACCTATGCGCCCGTACTTCTGCCAGCTCCGCTGCCACTGCTTTTATTATATGGCGAAATTATTCCGGCAGAAAAATAATTCAATCTCTACCGCCGTACAGGTTACCGTAGCATTCTAACAACTGGATTATATACCAGCAGCAGTCCGGGGGCGATAAAGCCACCGGAATCTTATCGAGCGGAAATACACTTTGGAACTATGATAGATACGCGTGGAACGGCGATAATTAGAAACCGCGAAGACACCCCGGGAACCCGGCAAATTCGTATTCGCATCTGGCGTTGGCAGCGTACAAGCGACGCGTTACGGGAACAATCTTCCTCCATCCATCCATGTCAAAAAATGTTGTTCGATTCGGCACGCTAATAATGCGCTCTGGAGAGCGACGAAGCGCGCTTAAGTACTTTCGAGCGCGCCTAATCGGTGATCTGGTATCGTGAAAACGGATGAACGCAACGGAATAAAATGAATAGAGAGACGTGACGGGGCGAGGTGGAACGCGGTGGGACGAGGCGGAGCGAAGTGAAGCGACGCAAAGCACTTGGCTCGGTTTTAACGTTAATGCACACCGATCCGCGTGTATTTTCATATTCCGTCGTCCTCCCGGTGTAACGTCGTGTTTAAAAAGGATAGGATCGATACACGGATATTCGTCAATAAAGGAAGAATGGAAAGGAGGTACCGGGACTGGGTGGAACTCGCTCGACGATAATATCTGCGAAGCAGTTTCCCAGAACTGTCGTAAATTCGGAAATTTTTCCATGCTATCTCTCAGTGGGAAGGCGGTGCGTCGATATGGGGAAAAATCGGCCCCAAGGTCGAATGGGATCTACCGTAGAAAGCAGGGATGGGGTGCGTCGCCACCAACAGGATAAAATATTGCTCGACGCATTCGCGAAGATCGCCGGCCAGCACGTGGTAGAGGTGGCCAGCGATACCCAGGCGACGAATCGACCTGGCCGAGTGAAAAATGTTTGTTACTTGTCGCCGATGTCTGCGCGTCGTTTTTCCGGTGAATAAAGAATTCCGCACATTTCGTACCGGTCCATATCATCGAGCAGCGATACGTTTCGTGGCCGCGTCCACTATCGTCGACAAATTGCTCCCTTACTTCGTCCAGGTGCTATCGCTCGCGCCGGATGATACGCTATAATCGTTTTCCGGTGGAGAGACAGTCTGAGAAATGGTCGACATTGCCGGAACGAAAGTACGAGCGACTCTTGTTCTCGTTGAAAGGGAGAGCCCGTTCCTGGCCGACGAAGTTGTCACGCGGTCTTTAGGTGCGCGCACGTTTCACGAGTAGCCGCAAGCAGGTGTGCAAATATCGGAGCGAAGATTTTGGCCCGATATTTAATTGGAGGCGATAACGCAACGAAAGTGAAGCTAGCAAAATTTATTTGCCGCGAGCATAATCCAACGGCGATGAAAAAGTGTACATCGATGATGTTTCTCGTGAACTCGGTAACGGTAGATTGAAACGGCCATTAACGTTGTAGGGCCGCGGCAATTCAGATTTTCCTCAAACGAGAGTTTAACAAAGTTCCATGTTATTACGATAGAATAGCGAACTTTGAACATAGGAGGGAGTACAGAAGGAAGCTTGACTTTCAAGGGAAGGAAACTCCTCATCCAAAAGAGCAAACATTTCTCTGTTCCTTTTCCGGAAAAAGCTCAGCAAATTTTTAGCCCGGCGCAAGCATTAATTTGTGAAAACAGAAAAAAAGACAGCAAGAGTATAGAAATTTCGCGGCACTTTCGCGGCCTCCCACTGTTCTAGCTCGCATTTCAGGGATATTTAAGTTTCATCGTGAAACTTTAGCGAGACGCTGCATTTATTAAATCCTCTGGCATATTTGACGAGCAAATCTGAGAATCGTCGTGTCGGTGTCGTCGTGCACCCCGTTCCCCCCGCTTGGCGAAGAAAAAAATCCGCGGAGAAGCTATCCAGGAATAAATAGAGACGACGAAAGGGAGCGAGCTTCTATTCATTTGTTAAGGGAGCGATATTAATGTTTGCTGAAGTTACGGGGACAAGTAAGACGAAACTGGTACAGCGACGGCCGTTTATGCTTTTCGGTCGAATAAAAAAAATTACGCGTCTACCTATATTTTACCAATAGGAAATCAATCTCGCGCGCGATTGCTGTTTTAATTAATCGCTTAACAGTCCGCTGATTCCCTCGCATTCATAATACGACTTTTATTGCGATACGCCGTGTAATTCGATCAATTTCGTTTCATTTCCCGTAGTACAATACAAATTCGACGTGCTGCGCGGCAGATAATATTTGATGAGCTAATATCGCGAAAAGGAACAATCGGCGCGTAAAACCTGGCCCATTGGTCAGCGCAAAGTAGCGAATAATAAGAGCCGTTACCACGACAATGGATACACAAGGTGCAATTATGTAACCATTACGATTAATAAATGCTGCATCGGTTTGCAAAAGGTGGAGCACCGTCTGCGGGCCGCGCGTTTAAAGTCTCGTTTGACCTCGTTGTCGATCGTTGCAACGCATTTACGATGCATATTGAATTCATTAAATCGATGCACAATGTATTCGTTGAAACCCAACCGCTCGTTTGCCATTCAACGCAGCTTCCTAGGATACGTTTCGCTTCACACTTTCTTGCGACAGTCTGAAAGATTTTCCATGATTCTTCGCTTCTTGTCCAATCGCGTTACTGTTACTGTTGTTGGCCGATCTCGCAATACTCGAGGAACGCGCGAAAGAAAGAAGACCCGACTCTTGCACGCAAGTGGACCACATCCGATAGGACTGTTTTTGCGAAGAAAGATTTGCTAGACGTCGGCGTAGTGCGCATGGATAATGGTGGTGGAATGGTTCTTCCTTTTTTTTTTGGAACTGAACTCGTTATCAGAGTTAGGTAACCAGATATATATATATATACATATATATATATGTATGTATATGTATATAGCGCCGAGCAAAGTGAATTGGAGGCTGGGAGGTGAGGAACGCGGGGATGGGAAGTTAGCATACGAATGCCCGATTGTGTTTGTGGGCTGCTTCGCCTCTCTGATTTACATAGTTATTACGGTATTATGCGAACGCAAAAAGATTTTTATCACCGTAGCTGTCTTCGTCGGGAAAAGAAAAAGGAGGTACAACTTGTATGACACGAATTTTCTTTTTATACTCTCCTCGCGTGTAGCGCGTTCGCCGATAAGCTAGTCAAAAATTTGACAGACGCCGGGCGTCCAAATGGACATCCAAATTGGAGTGATCGGGCCCGTCGAAATAATCGCGGGAATAATTTCAGTCGGGCACGAATCGTTCCCGCTAGGTTCTCGTTCCTTTTCTCTTTTATCCGTAAAGCAAACATATCTTGTCCGCGATATACGCGCGGACAAGCCGTGGTCGGGGTTGGATAAAAAGCTTTAAGGCAGCGGAAACGAGTTTCACCTTTAATATCGATGTTAATTTTAGATTTCATGTGTTGCGGAGCTCCGGTTTCGCCTGGCAGCATCGCAAATTTGCCTCGCGCATTTTTATCCCCGCAATTTTTCTCGCACATTGTAATCGCCGTTGCAATTTTCCCCAAGCCCGCGTGTCAATTAATCTCGGGCGCCGCGTCTCGACGCCCCAAACGAAGTCCCGACAGATATCGGCAAATCGATGCAGTTCGCAATCGTTACCGCCGCGCGAATCGTTACCGCGTACCTCAAACATCCCGATACAATTTCACTTCCATTGTCGAAGAAACGCCACTCTGAAACTTCTTCGTGCGTCGGGTATCAGCGGGCAGAACTAACTCCGCGAGGAGTGCCCGGGAAATCCGCCTGAACGAGTTCATTTGAGGTTTTGTATCGCTGGAGTATCTATCGTTGTTGCAAGTTTTTGCAGCAACAATGCGTAAACTTTTCGCCGGTCGAAACTCCTCAAAGTTTCATCGAATCGCGGAGCAGGTTAAGTAACAAACAGGGAGGCTGTCTTGCGATTCCTCTCCTATCTGTCTTATGGGGTGAGCCCGAGCGTTATCCGGACGTTGCGTTAACGACCGTGTCCCTCGTTTTATTCTCGCGGCGAGACTAATTACGCCGCGGCAATAGACATCGGAGTTATTGTTCGAATGTTCACCGCTGCACTGCGGCCGAAAGTTTCTTGATTACGCAACATTCGAATGATAGTTTATTTCATTAATCACGGGATCTGGAGCAGGTGCGGCGAAAAAGACATTTATCCTCAAGGGTTAGACATAGAGACGACGATGCTACGCAAGCGGCGTTAACTTCGATAGAACGGCCTACGAAACATTCGACTGAACCTGGACGAGCGTTTCCGCGACGCGGTTTCGCATTGGTCCGTCAGTTCCGTGCATTTTCCGGGGACCGAGCCGAACGATACCAAAGCGGATTATCGAAACGCCGCTCGAAGTCGAAGGAAAAGTTGCCCGCCCTTACACAGATTCGTGGGACTTTAAATTCTCACGGCTCGAATCCCTGCCGAAACTTTTCTCCGCGACGAAGCGGCGTAGAACCGTAAATATATAACCCCTTCCCCGTCCCGACTCTTCTCTCGCTCTGGCGCGTTCAAAGTCGCAAGCTGTTACACCGCGCGGCACCCACCGGCACCCAGCTGTCTCCCTTCCTCTCTGGAACTGCCACCCTCTTGGCGGACACGCTCTCACCTCCGCGAGTGTAGGGTGGCACGTGGAAAGGGGCAGAGAGAGAGAGAGAGAGAGAGAGCGAGAGAGGCCGGATGCTTCGTTCGACCCTGTCGGCCGCGCAGTAACGTCGATGGTGCGGACTCGCCGCCGCCGACGACGACTACGCCGCGATAATTCCATTTCCACGAAGCGGTGCGAATTCGAACTTTAATTAATCGAATTCGCGCCCATGTCTCCAATTCCCCAGCCACGCGTCCGCCCCTTCTGTTCTCTCCTGGGACAGGTTTCGATCCCGGAAATTAGTAAGATCGCACATGCGGAACACGGAGGTTTCCTAACTGCACGACCACCCACCGACCCCAGCCCGTCGCATACGTGCGCATACTTTAAGCCAGCACGGCGCCCCGGTTCACGAGCGTGAACGAGACCAGCTGCGGACACACACATTATGCGCCCCCCGCTATTCGCCTCGCGCTACCCCCGTTCCTTAATAAGTTGCAACCTAGATGCTCTCCTTATACGTCTGGCGAAAAGGTTTATTAAACTCGGCCCGGGGAAATTTGCAACCGAAATGCTTCTCGTTAGGTCGCGGCGGGGCTGTTGCGTCGCGACGCGGGTCGGCTTCGGCGGATCGACATCGGGATTAGATTTGCCAGGGGTAAGGGTCGGGGGTGCACGGAAATATTAGCGCGTTCCGACCCGTTGAATCGTTTCGAATGAAACGAAAATGAATGGGGGCGAAGAGTCACGGGGCGGCTGGTTGAACGCGGCGCGGAAAACGCCGCGCGGAGAGGCCGGCGTACTCGAGAGCGCTCATCCGAAAATCTAATTTTCGGTGTATCCCACGCGCTAAGTTGTCCCCAAGTTCTCGGACGTTCTGCTCGCTTCGGAAAATAATGTTTAATCGGCACCGTGCCGGCTGCAGCTGAGCAATTCGCAATTAAACAACTTGGAGGAAGATGCTGTTTCGATAGGAAACGAAGCGAGCCGAGTACGCGCGCAGATACGTCCAGGCTCGTTTAGTGTTTCCTTGGACGAGCTTTCGAAACTATTTTATTGACCGTTTTATTGGCCATTTTATTGCCAACGCGGTGGAAAAATTTGCTCGACGCGTGACTAAAGTTGAAAAATTATTTTACCGCCGATTCGAAGAATCATAGTCATATTATTGCGAGTCGTTGAATTGGTTTTGATGCCAGGTATTCCATTACGAAGACAAAGGTATATACCTGTCGTATCAAAATTGAGGTAACCGTGAAGTTTTGATACAGAAATTTTCTACAAGACTGTATGCCGATTAACTTTTATCTGTCAGATCATCTTTATTACTCCATTGCATTTTCTCCTAAATGTTTCAGACACTTGTAGCCGCGTTTATTCGTGGGCGAACTTGTAGATCAAAATTGTCGGTTCCCCGTTTCCCAACTTTCACGTGATAATACCTTCGCAATCAAACGAGTGCTTGCAGAAATCTTTGCCGATTGCGATACTTCAACCACCCTTATCTGAAATCGTAAGAAAAGGGACCTGTGTGTATAAGCATTCCGGAAAGCACTGTGCGGCGTACACCCTCATCTCTCCACCGGCACCGTTCACGTTCCTGGCGCGCAAAGGCGAGCCATCGAGACGCGTGTCACTCTGCGCCACGCCGAGCAATTCCGCTCACGCCTCTCGGCTCCACTAATATCTCTCTATACACGTATGGTCGCGCGAACGGCTACCTCCAAGGCGTGTAAAATTACGAGCAGAGTCGGAGCCAAGCATCGGAGCCCTGCACCAAACTATCCCTTCCGGGACGCGGCCACCCACGTAGCCTCGCATCTTCGCGCGTGTAACCAACACACGTGGTCACGTACATCCGCGTTACCCGCTAGCAATTAACGCGAACCCCGTCGTCTTGAAGCGTTCCTCCTCCTCTCCAGCGTGATCCTAATGCAGACCAAGCGGTTGCTCGCGATATTAGCGGTGCCAGGTATGCGGTTCTCAGCTGCATACTTGACGGTTTAATTGTGGGACGCGTGGGGGATGTGGTGGGTGAGATGTCCACGGTCGTGTACTCGACCGGTTAACCGTTTGGTTATCGTCGAGCAATGCCTGCCGCCTCTCGGTATATTTTATAAAGATCGACCTCTCGTTACTCGGGGAACTCGGGGCCAGTCGCTGACTTTGTAATCTTCGAGGACTAAGGGAGTTAATGAACTTGCGACAAGTTGAAGGAAAGTAGTTTGAAATGGCGGTCGCGGTGCCAGCGTGAAATCAGGCGGAGAGGCCGCTCCGATGGATTAACGGGAAGGTTGATTAATCAGTTAATCTTCAACGATTTATCTTCCGCGAAGAGTGTCGTCAAGTTTTCGCGATGGATGCTTGGCGAGCGGAATGATTTGCTTTTTCGTCGTCCGCTTCTGTCCGCCCGCTGATACCAAACATCGTTCCGCCGATTCCCGATCCGTGATACCCCAGGCCGCAAAAACAGTCCTCGCGACTTGTAACTCCTTTATTAGAAACTTAGCAGACCGTGATCAGTGATTTATCGCCGAAAAGGGTTTCACGATTTTTCCAAGCAGCGCGTACTACAGCGATGGTTCCATCGCGATCGGGTCCCATGGATGGAGCGTTTTCGATGGACAATTTGACAAAACGCGGCGGCGATCCACCGGTCGGATATCCATTTTCTTCGAAGGCGAAGAGATATCTAAGGCTAACCCAAAGCGGTAGAGAAAAGCCGGTGCTTTTTCTACGAAAGGACCGTGTTACTCACGCATTGCGCCCTAGGCATTGCTCTCCGGGGATAGTTTCGCATTTGTAACCGGGTCCAGGGCGCTATACTTTGCAGGATAAGATCGGCAATGGCGAACGGTCGCGCGCGAGACAGAGAGGGTTGCTTAAGCGGTAAACTTGTAAGTGGCGAAATAAAGTTAGAAGCCCCCTGCTACCGTGTCTGTGACAGTTTAATTAATATCTTTCATCCTCAAAGGAAAAACTTGCTGAACTAACCGGCACGGGCCCAGGGAGAGAGCAGAGAGCTCGAGGTAGGGCCGAGTAGAGCTACTTCAACTTCAGGGACATTCAACGGAGTCGTTCACTGCCGTCCCCCGTTTCTTCTGTACCGTCGCGGCTTTACGCGCCAGCCTCTCTTTCTCTCTCCTCCAGCCCCGTGCAAACTTCTTCGTTTTCAGGCATTTTCGATGGTCCCGCGCGTCAATGAGTCCGAGACAGTTCTCGCGCGAACGAAAGGGAACTCCTTTCGGCGACCACTTTTGCTTCGAACCTTCGGAAGGTTCAACGAGCGTGTTTGGGTTCGTCGGCTGACTTGCGCTCTCGTCGCGACAATCCCTGAAAGTTGCCCCCGTATCGCGCTATCAATTTCAATTACGTAGCTCCACGGTTAATTGCCGGCAGAGCGAGTCCAATTACCCTCCCGTCGCTTTATTAAACGGCTCCGCTTCTTTAATTTCGCGCGATTCACTCCTTTGCCGCCGCCCTCTCCGGGTCCGCGTTATCCGTTATCCCGCTTCTTCGTTATCTGCCCGTCCGAGCGACACACTACGGCCAACTTAGCGCCTCTCCGAGGACATTATGTCCGCATAACAGGAGCGCAGTCCTCGGGTAAGACGCTACCTAGTTCCATTATGGCTATGCGTTATCGCATCGCCTACCGCTGCGGTAAACCCTTATCCGATCTCGTCCTGTTACGCACTAACCCGCCCTTAACGAGTAATCGACGAAACGTCACAGTGCCGGTGCCTCCGATAGATTGATCGGCGGGACGACCGATCCTCGTTTTACGATGCAACGTAGCAGACCCAACGGGACAGAAAATCAAATCGAAAGGCGCAAATAATTTATTTCTCTGCGCATTGGCTTTCAGAAATTCTTGTATGCCCCGGTGGAACTTTATCTGCGGCCCGGCGACGTTGCGCCCGACGTCGTTAAAGCTTGGGAAAGTTTAAATTAAACTTAAACCATCGTTCACAGTGTCGGATGTTCGAAGTTCTTGACGGAAGGGGATCGGCTGTTGCTGGTAATTACGAGTCATCGTATCGATGCACGGAAATAGTCCCATCGGGGATCGAACGTGGCGCGCTGTCGGGTGCCGCGGTGGCTGAAATCTCGGTCAAGGAAAAGCGATTTTCCCGGGGAAAGAGATCGAGTTGCGACCGTCAGTCGTATCAGCCGTGGAGCCGGTAATAAACTCTGAAACAACGTAGCGGCAGCGTTCGCTGAATCCGAAAAAAAAGTCTGCGAGCGAACGAGCGACGTCCTCTCGGACTCGCAAATGAGCCGTACCCCGGCGATATTTCCTCCGGATTTATTCGTCTCGGGAAGCAGTGAAAATTCTCCGCCCTGAAATTGTCTCCCACAGATACGGGCGGCCTTTGTAATCCACCGGTGCAAAAACAATTCTGAATCCGTGGCGCAGTCACGGCGCAACGTTCTCCAAGAAGGCGCGTCAACTTTTCTCGCTCCGCGAATACGTCTGCGTACGCAGAGACGATTAGCCGTGGGAAATACGAAGGAAGGTGGAGTATAGCCCTGGTTTTATGATGACAACCGCGATCCGTTCCGTGCATCGGGGACAAAAGCGCCACGGTACGAGACAAACGCAATAGGATGAAACTGAAGCTGCCGATGGAAACCGCGATTAGGTAACCCGAGCGAGCACTGTCCACGCGAAGTTGCCGCGGTAATTAAACCCTTTGACGTGCGTACTTCGACGAGTTCAAGCACTTCCGTCGCTCGTCCTCGTTTCGAAAAACAGAGGGGAAAAAAAAGAGAGGAGAATCGGTGGAAGGAGAACAAATAGAGGCGGAGGAAGGAGGGTAAAAAACAAAAATGCTCGTGGAAACGACGAGCCCCTCGGGAATAATATGCGGTCGGGCAACAGAGTCATCGGCTTTGGGAATTCGGTCCGAGTTAGTTATCACCGATGCACACGCGAGCCGAAGCCGTGAAATCGTTTGCACGGTTTTGCCCGACGCCGCTTCCGGTAATAGGTGTAATTCCCTTCGATCCTTCGGCGGATCGTGAATTAATCTCGGGGCGCGACGTAAATAACCTTGGGGACGCGGCGGGAAATCAGGGTTGAAAAGTTTTCAAGGACGTTTTCCAGTCTGACCGCGGCTACCGGTTACCGCGTAACACCGCCAGGTGAGAAAGTCGGCCGGATTCGGGACGCAATTAGCAACCACGGCGACGACGCGAAGCGTCTCGTTAAGGATACCGGGACGCGAACAGGGGAACAATGCGTTTCGATATACGGAAAGCGGTCTATACTCAGAAACGTGTACCTGGTAGCGTGGGATTGGTGGCAGTGGCGTCCTGGCGCGCGGCGTCGCTGGTAATTGCAGCCCCACCGAGATTGGTACTGTAGTCTTCGAGAAGTACGTAGCACAGTAATAGCCGTGCCACCCTCATTCTGCAAGTGGAAGAAAAAGAAGCCTGAACAATAATAATGACTGTATCTCTCTTTCTCTATCCTTATCTCTCTCTCCCCCTCTAAACACCCCCGCGATTCTCCCACTGTTTCGCCTTGCCCGTGCCCGCGGTCTCTCTGCCCCAAACTTCTTTCCCAGGTTGTTTCTTTCCTCGAATACCGGCCGGCGATATTTATTTTATTTATTTTTTTCCTTATTTCCTTTATCCCCTCCCCTTCTCGATCGATACATTTGTCAGGAGACGTATAAACGGATCCAAGTTCGCGCAATTTCACGTAATATACGTGGTACGCGGCGGTAAGGGAACGGTCGAAGAAGTTAGAACGGTACACATCCCTGACTCCTCCTTGGTCGAAGGAAACGCGGGACAATTATCCTTTACACCGTCTCGTAAATAACTATCCCGACCATTTACGGGCACAGATTTCAGTCGGCGTGCGAGCAGAATTTAGCGCCGGCCAACGCAGCCCCGTATATACCTATATACGCGAAGCAACTGCTCCTTCTTATTTACGACAGGACTAAATGAAAAGTCTCCCCTTCTTTGTCCCTCGCGGTGCACCGTGCACCTACATCTATCACTCTTCCCCGCACTCGAAGGCGACTTGCTCTTTTTTTTTATCCACGCCAGACATCAACTCCCACACACCTACACACAACCCGCAAGCCCGCACGCTCGAATCTTTTTCCTTCGGGTCGATGTCAGATTATAAGCCCTTTGTCTTATCTCGCTGACGCGTGATCGATGGTTCCGGCGAACGGGGCGAAAGATCCTTCCCCACCCCGATGAATATCAGCCGGTGGCGTTCCTGATTTTCGGAGACGGCTGCAGAAACGAACATTTCACCCTCGACCGTTCCATCCGAACCGGGGACGCGAGGTTGAAAAATTCTAACGAGGGGGAGGACACGACGGTTTGCCGAAGATAGGGCGCCACGCGTAAAGGATTAACCCTTTGCACTCCGAATTATATTTCCCCAGTATTTTCTCTAGTACGTTAAAGGTTTTATCCGAAATCGAGTGTGACTCGACATCGGAGCACCTGCGATAAAAACTGATGTCGACGCGCACTCGACACAGGAGTGCAAAGGGTTAACGAGCAGCAACGAGGAACGGTAGCAATTTAGCCAGATATCGCGCCTCTGGTGTAATTCATAATTCGATCCCATCGATGCTGATTAGTCGCTCTCGATTCCACGTTGAAACGTTCTTCGGTGCAAGGCCGGTGATATAAGTATCCAGACGAGGGAAGCTCCGCTTTTGGTAGCAAACTTCCATTTCCGACACTCTTCCCGTGTGTTTGCCACGATCAGTTGTTTGTCCGTAAACAATGTCCGTTCGGCGAAGAATCGGAGGAACGTTATGACCGATTTAAAAGCCTCGCCCGACGGAAGTGCCCTCGCGAGCGGCTACTTCCACCCGGAACATGGAAAAGAGAAAGGAAGCTTAATGGATCGGCCGGCATTGTAGCGGAAAGAAATTGATCTCGATTCGAGGGAGGTGCGCGAATTTCCTGGAAATGTCTTTCTTCGTTAATTTAGTAATCGTGAAAAAAATTACGGCTCCTCGTTTTGTCTTCGTTACGCTGAAACGGCGCTAAGCGCGGCTTACATCCCGCGAAAGCCAAGGTATTTTAACGACTAATCTAATACGTTTCCGGTGAAACTGACGAGTAATCAAGTAAAATGCAAGCTCGTCATTTTTTTCGAGCGTCTCCTGCATCGGGAGCCGCGTCGGTCATTAATTACGCGTATCAAAGAGGAGCAGGCGTATTGCCGCGATAAATCGCGTCGGGGTCGATCGTGCCTTAATCGCCGTTAGCAAAATTCGTGGTAGGTTTCGAGCGATTTCATCCCGCGACCGTTTCCCATTTCTTACGAGAACGCGCCTCGTTGATCCTCGCGCAGGGTTAATTTCGTTCTGTCCCTCCTCCATTGACCTCCCCTTGCAGAGAAATCCTCCGGTCGACGGCAGAGTCTCGACGCGTACGCGATTATATACGCTTCCCGGACGATTTATTCGACCCATCGTTCCATCGGCGCAATCTCTTAGTCTCCGTGTTTCATAATCCGAAGAATAACTTTGGTGCACGCCAGCGCGAAAGCGGATCATTTGCATACGCGCAATCTATGCCCCGCGGCTATTTCACGAAGAAACAAGTAAATTACGTGGGACGCTGTTAAAAGCCCGGTGTCCCTTTTTGCGAAGCAAGTTCACAGCCGCGGCGCCCCGACCGTGACGATTAGAATCGTTCTCCGGCGTGAATTTGCCAGACACGAAATTACCTCGCCCTTGGCTTCGTCCCGGGACCATTATATTCCAACCGAGGGATCGCCCCGTCGAAGAGCAGAAGTCTCTGTAACGACGAATCATTATGCGCGGAATTTTCTTTTCTGCGCGTTGGTCGGGCCGATTAATCCCTCCCCCCGGAAACTATGAAGCGGATTCGAAGCGCCAGAAGTATCGAAACTGGCGACGATAGGACGACGCAACGTTCGCGGCCAATATTGAAATCCGGTGTAACGAATCTCCCTCTGGAGACGGATTTATCAAAGTCAACGGCGAAGCCATTAACTACGATCGTCTGCGATGACCATTTGATAAAAGCGTGACACGTACGAATATCCATCCCTCGCGAAGCAATCGTCGACTGTTTTTGCCGCGTTCCTCGAGAAGAGCCCGCTTCGTCGACGAAACGAATCCGTCGAGAACTCGTACGATTTTCGATCCCGTCGTAAAATCACCGGCGCCAAGCGGCGGAGCTTGATACGCGAAATCCGTTTTCGAGTACCTATATATCGCGGAATCGAGGTCGACCGATATTTTCGCAAATATCGAAAACGTGAATTGGACCGGCACGGATTATCGTCCATTCGATTTCCAAATTGTTATCGTAAAATCAATCGACTGTCTGGCCGGTTATGGTCGACCGGAAGCCCATTCGCGCGCACCTACGATCCTTATAATTCACTTGGAATTCAGCGGGGAATCCCGATCGAAAATATCGCGCTGATATATTGCTCCCGCGGAAAATCACCGCTCAGAATGGTACGTGCCCCCGCGCGACCACCGCACGGGAATCCTCCTAAATCCTTTGGGAATTTCCGAATCGAATCCCGCGTACGGCGATCTATCAACGGATCAATGGATCCTAGAGATCGATCGGCACTCGCGTTCCACGTTCATTCCCCTTTTATCCGGCCGAACCGGCGGCCCGTGAAAACGTTTTCCCCGGTTTCTGCGGTGCCCCTCGAACCAAACCAACAGCTTCTCCCCAATTTGCTCCGCCCGCCAGCGTATTACCTCGTGAGAAAAGTGTTGCATTATACTCGCAACTGAACGCGACGCGTCATACGCGAACTGCCGATACGTGTTCCCTTAATTTCGACACGGCACACTCCTCGTCGACCCCGGGTTTCACGCAATGGGGATCGAACGCGACCGTCCCGTTCGCGTTCGTGTCGTTGAACGAGCGCCACGCTATGCTTCCGTCAGCGGACGCATCCCCGGGCGTAGAGACGCGTGTACTGACGGCGTCGAGCTAGCCGTCGAGCGAGTCGAGCGTCGGAACGCTCCGTCACGGGACGCTCACCTCGCATAGCGCAGGTCCAGGACCTCTGGAGTCCCTTCTTCTATCCTCTTTCATCGTCCCACCTCCCGTTTCTCTCTTCGCCACTTTTCTGTTACCTCCGCTTTCTTTAGCCTCTCCCCCTTGTAGTCCGCCGCGTACGTTGGATATAATATTCAATTTGTTATGTAGCTTTGATGCACGCAGAGCGTTGTCGAAGACCGGGAGCGGCAATACCAGCGGAAAATGAAGAATAGAATGGACACAGCGCGGACCATGGGAAAATATGAGCCCCGGAGAAAATCGTTCGGAACCGAAACGATATCGTCGATCCTGAGACCCGTTCGCTGTTCGTTGAAAAGCGCTTCGATCGGAACGTTCCGCGAGTCTCGGTCCTCCGATTGGGCGTGCTGAAAAGAATAAAAGAGTCGAAAGAACCTGAAAGCTGATCGTCGTGTCAAAGAGGGAAAAAGCGGAGTGGAACCGAGGCAAGTCCCGTGGATCGAAAGCAACCAACGATATTGTTCGCGCGTGCTTCCCTCCTTGCTTTTCCAAACGTCGAAACCGCCCTTCCAGGGATCCGAGCGATCACGATTATCGGTCGCAGCGTCGTCTATACGCGCAGCGGGAGAACTCGCGACGAAGGGTTTTGTCAGTGGACCGGCCACGGTTGATTTTCCTCGCCGCGATGTCGTGAAATAACATTTATTTTTCATACACGGGGCTAATGGTCCGCAAACATTAGTGGAAAAATAACCGCCTGTCGATCGGTTTTACCGTTTCGCCTCGAACGCTACATCTTGCGTGGACGAATTTGGCGCGGAGCATGGAACAGTCGTGTCCGCAAATCGCCGAATGTTTTACACGGATGCAAACACTCGAGGATTTGGCGAAACGCGTGAAACGTAACGATAGCGTTTAAAAGCTGCGACGACAGTGAAATTTCGGGCGAAACGTTCAAATGGCCAGCCATTTAGCTCTTGCGCGAGCTGCTCTCAAAATACAGTTTCATTTTGGATCGCGATGTTAAACATGTAATGCCTACGCGCACGTAAATGTATATTTATCTATTGTAAAGCGATCCCCTCGCCGCTTACCTTCCATCCTCGTTTCGCACAGGCGGAGAGGTATGCACAAACCAGAGTCCCGCGAAAGGCAATTCGGAAATTGATAAGAGACCAACTTTCCTTGGAAACGCTCTCTCGCCTTCGAGCGGCTCTTCAATTATGACACTGAGAAAAAGTATACATTAAGGGGATTGCTCGGAGCGGCTGGAACAAGTGCACGCAAAGCGAGCTGCGAAATTGCTGCTTAAGCTGCAGTGGGCGAAGATAAATGAAAGAGGTGTAGAGCGTAGAAGGTGCCGCGACTCACCCCGTCAGCATACCTGTAAAAAAATTCCAACCCGTGTCAAGTCCGCCGCGGGAGCTTCTTAGAGATTACGCGACGATACCTGCATCTTAGAGAAGAGTTGCCGAGCACGAAGCCACGATGCGTCTCGGAAACCCACGGAATTTCGATACTAATTTGCGGCTTATTTCGCGTGCCGAAGGTGTCGCCTCTTCTCTGCGCAAATGCGTACCGTCCCAACTCGATTCGGAGGTAGGCACGTATGTGCATACGTGGATGCTCGATGCAAACATACCGCGGGCAATATTTTGTTCACCCGAAGCTCGCGTCGCGTAAACTCGGGCTGTTTCTAGATCTCTCCGTTTAATTCTTTACAGCCGACGGTAAAGTACGATACATTACATGTAAATGGTAGAGAGATTTTGCGAAACTGTGAACCTCGTTTAAAAATAAAGGAGAAACTCTGCGAATCGCTATTCGGAGGGGATTAAAGCAAAGTGGAGCACCGTGTACATCGCTGGTTATAACCGCGGTAAACGATACGCGCTACAAATCGGGCAAACTTTTGTACGCGGAAGCCACCGATATCGTAAAAGATAAATAAATTAACCCACACCTCCGTTCATAATTGAGAAAGTTCGAAAAACGAGTGCGTTAATAAGTCGTCGTTTATAGGTCGATTCGATTGGGTTACGCGTTCAAACGTAGTTAACGTAACCGCTCTATTTACGATTTCCAGCAGAAGGTTCTATTCGATTGTCCGCGGAAGAGAAAAAGGGGATACGGAATCAACAGGATTCAAGCACGCGCGGTGCCAGCCAGTAAAATGGGATTTCGCCAATTAAATAATGTACCGTAGCCACTAGGTACAATTAGCAAAATAACACGCGCCCCGGCGTTGATCGCATGGCTACACGGATTTCGGAGATGTAACAGCCGTTTTGGATTTCGGCTAAATCGAATTATGCTTCGGCGCAATGCATCAGGGGGAATTTACATCTCGACGCCACTTGTTTTAGGCAGACCCCATTCCGTTGGTCATCGCATTAACGAATTGTCGATGGTAATGTTCCCAAAAAGATTACATTATATTTCGCTCGTTCGACGCGCATCATTAGTCGAGTTTATTTCGTTGTCCGTAACATTTTACCGCCGCCCGTGCAAACAACTGCGCGATAAATAGTCTTGCGACACGTTTCCCGTTTCCATGAATAACACACTAGCCGAGAAGATACGGCGCGGCGTTCCCATCAACGATAATGAAACGGCCGTAAGAACGGTCCAATTCAATTATTGTTATTCTTTTAAATTGCTCCGCTTTTTCCCCACGTTTTTAACGTCCGAAGAAATGATTCGGAAAACTTTACAGATCCACAAGATCCATTACACTTTAATGCCGTGATCTTCGATAATATATCGGAGGCTGCATTATATTCGAATTGGAATTATATCAGAGTACCGATAGAACTTGGTAAATAATGGTCGATAGAAATGTTCGGGCAGTGGTAAAGTAACAGTATGTATGTGCATACATACTGCAAAGTATGTATAGAGCTAGTTAAAACTTAGTCGCAGAAACTATTTGTGGCACAATAAATATCGTTCTTGGTTGCTGGAGCTATCCGCGAACTTTAGCGGCACTTCATTATTCCTCGCATTATTACGCGCTCGTCATTCACGCCGAGCTAATAACGTTCGTCGAATCTCTGAGAATATTTTTTTTCCTCCCCGTTCGCGTAGAAGGCTCCTTTGTGTCAAGGGTAAAAATGAAATAGGTTCCGGTGCATCGTCGGGTTAGCGTGAAATTCACCTGCTAATCCGATTCTAGGCCAAAGGGCAGTGCGTCATAAGCTTGCCGCAACAATGCACCTGCCCCCCGCGATTCGGGAAGCAACGCGTTTGGCGAAACACTCGCTCGACGTTCGTTTAGAGATTTCGCGACGGCGGCGATGAAAATTTCGAGACACCTAGTCCCGATTCTCAACGGTCCCCTGCTAAACGTAAGAAAACCGAAACGCTCACCCCGTAGCCTTCGCGTAACTATGATGTTCCATTGGTTCCCTCCGTGTATCGCACCGGAAAATTCGTTTATCGCGCGCGTAACGCACTAATGCCGCCCAAATTTCAGGGGTCTCGTTGCGCGCGTGTCGAGCGAACGTTTACGTATATTTCATAAAATACGTGACTCCGCGTATTTTCGCCGGCTTATCTTCGCCACCACACGTGTTACGCTGTCCACTATGTGCACACGAGTCGGTCCGCGCGCCTACGCTCTACTCGCGTGCGAAATGTACACAGGGCGTTTGTTAAATGGCGCGTTCCACGTTCGCAGGGGTGCTTCCGGATCGGTCGTTTGGCCCTGTCATCGCCGACGAAAGTCGGGCGGACAACTTTTGCGCAACAGAGCAAGGCAAATATGCTATGGCGCGACTTGTAATGGTACGAACGTGGCTGCTGAAACGGAGTAGCGTTGCTTGCCGGCGACTAACAAACAACACTAGCAACACAAAATCCAAAAGATGTACGCCTGTAGAGGAAACAGTTCGAAACAGAGGAAAGGTTCGACAAGCCGCGTAAGTGAAGCGAAATACCAATGGAAATGCAGGTGAGCGTATGCAAATTTGTACATGTGGCACGCGCGTTTACACCACGACCTACCTCGTGTCGATACGCGTCATACGTCTGCGGCGTCCGAGATTAAATGCTGGGCTAAACTTAACAGAAATCCGATCCGATATGTTTACGGACATTGCCGGGTGAATCCTCGGAAGCCATAAAATGTACGAACGTTCTCGTGCTTCCCGCCAGCCATTTTACGAGTAATTTCCCGCGAACGTTGAGTTTCCTCAGACACGACAGACACGAAACTTGCCCCCGCCGCTACCTTGCCACCCCAACGACACCCTGTCTCGTTTTAAGAGACCGACACTCGGCGAAACTCGGCTCCGGAAAGCGTCACTCTCAACTGAATACTAATTACTATTTCAATTTCGTCCGCATTAATATTAAACCGGACCTCAAAGATGTTTCCCCGGTTAGTTAAAGGGGGGTATTAAAAACGGCCAAACGTTAAATCAGCCGGCCCTGTCGTTTTAATGAACGGTCGCGATCCACGCGTTTTACCTCAAAGTCCATTTCGTCACTTTACTCTCGTTGCTACGTGCGTGGGAGCCAATCTCTGCTCCAATTTAACGCCGGCGATTAAAATCTTCATTATCGGTCACCGAATCGTGCGCGTATAAGAAAAAAGGGGTAGAATCCTGGTGCTGCTTAAGAATCGGAAGCGCCGTTTCCTCGAATCAATAGGCAGAGCTAATTAATTTAAATGCGCGTTAAGGATAAGGGAGCCACCCCCACGGACACATGTGCACCGCGTTTGTCGGTACGTGTGCGTTCATATCCGGAATTACGTGCCCGTAATCCCAGCAAGATCGATGGTTTTAATCAAGAAAATGTCTCTCCGCATCATAGCTCCCGAGCAAATCTCTAGCGGTCATGTTTATTAAAAATAGAAATAACGCACAACGTGGTATGCGGTGTAAAAAGAGAATAATGCATTCCAACGGTACTGGATTAATATTCAAAGACCCGTAACGTCGGCCTGTTTCGAGTTGCTCTTAGCACCATCCGTGCAGCCAGCCAACCAGCCAGCCAGTCATCCAGCTTGTCTACCTGCTTGCTGTCAGCTAACCAACCAACCAACCAACCAACCATCCAACCAACCAACCAACCAACCAACCAACCAACCAACCAACCAGCCAGACCAGCCGTTCCGCTTTTTCCCGGATACCTATCAAGGTTATTGGTACACGAAAATTTCTTTCGATACGAGAACTCCAGACGAGAAATCCTTTAGGCGAGCATTTCCAGTCGGTCCATCGGGACTCGAAGCTGTCGCGTATCGTTGTTTCCCTTCGTGCGACGTGAGACTCACGTCGCGCGACGCATTCCCAATCGGGAAGAGAAATTTCACGGCGCTCCTCGTGCTCTCGAGCGTTTCAACGCGAATCAATTTTCGTCCCTGTTAATTAAAAATTTCAATCACATATATTAACGGCCCGTTGCCAGTTTTCTTCTTCTCCCTCGTCCGCGAACGTTACCTTTCTATTACGTACTTTCACATTTCCCAGCACGTTGTAACGTAGTTAGCGTGACTTAACGGCCGTCCGTGAAGAGGGCTAAACTGTATTACTCTTCCAATAAGCAGCTTCGGTTCCCCAGGAAAGTTTCGGCTTGTAATTGCAGCGGAAAACTTTATTGCATGTACCGCCGTGGCAATCGTCCTCGAGTACAATCTATGAAATTCACTTGCGCATAGCCAAAGCTCCGTAGATTAACATTGCCTCCAGTCGAGAACAGCACAAACGACTGTGTCGACGACGACACCGACGGCGACGGGCCCGGCGACACCCTGCGCAATGACTTTGCAAGTATAACTTCGAAATGTCGCGGCAACGGACTAGAGGGAATATACGAGGATATTCGAGGTGCCATCCGAGGATGCCTCGTGTCACAGTGGAAAATGGAAAGTCGGACTATCCACCCAACCTAATGGAATATCTTTTCAGTGGCTTTTTATCGTAAATGCCGGATACGTTTCGTACTTTGTTGTTTGCTGCTTACCTTTTTTCAAGCCCAACGAAACTTTTATAAATAAAATGAAGCGACGTAGCACCGATTTTTAATCTAAAACAGAAGGCAATGAAATGTAGATGGAGTACAGAATTATAGAGGTGCGAGTCGTTAAAGGTAGCACGTACCTGATGACATTCGCGTCCTTGTTGCTGGTTAGTCCGAACCTACCATTGCTGCAAGTCCGCTTAAATGCCGCTGAATTGTTACCGCGACGGGGAAATAAATTCCACAAAAAGCCATTTAAGAACGCACGCATGAATCGCAGCCATTTACGAAGCTGGTCAAACTGCGCGAGCAATTGCAGCGTTTCCTCTTTCAAAGAATATTCCGTCTCCAAACGCGCGATCCTACGACTACTTTAAGAACGCGCATTTCCATTTTGTGTATCCGCTTAGTCGTTACGAGCGAGCGACTAGCACGGAGGAGGACAATTACAACTGATTGGAGCGCATAAAAATGCATGAAGTCAGCATGGAATTTCTAGTAATGTTTCGCGATGGAACGCCGTTAGAGGAGTAACACAGTGGATTCTGGCGGAGAAACGTAAAAGCGATCGTATACGAGTCTAAGCAACTGCGAACGTACCGGTTACTTTGGGGCTCGATGGAATGGTCCCGTCTCGGAGATTCGATCGCGAGAAACGCTGTCCGGGTGTAACGTTTACCTTATATTCGCCTACATATGAAACGCTAGTACTCCTTGCAACGATACCCCGGTCTAGCCAATTTGATTCCTACACACGCAAGGAATAATACCTTTCCTCGTAACCCGGATTTTTTCAACTGCGTCCCGGGATCAAGGTGTGCGGCACGAAAATAATCCTGTCGAAACGAAATAGCGTAGAAGTGTCGTGACACCGAGCAGCAATGGGAAAAGGAAATATTCTGCTCGTTGCTGTTTAAACGGGCGATAGAGTCGCGAACCGAGTGCGTTATCCAGTATCAAAAACGTTCGCTTCGGTAAACGTTTAAACCAGCGTTAAAGAAATGCGCCTCGAGCCCCGACTCGACGACAAGACGGATTATGTTTACGTAATTACATTCCCGTTTATTTTGCAGCGCCGTCGCGTGTCAAAGATCGCCTTGGAGGTATGCAGAGAATATACATCTCTGGCTAGCACGTAGTATTCGGGAATTTGGCAGCGGCACCAAGGATCACTACGTATGTATATATGTAGAATGAAGATCTAACAATGGGATTGCCGCGACGATTATTAGCCGTGAATACCAAGGACGGGGAAATTGCACAGCAAGGGACCTCTCGCCGCGTCGCGTCGCGTCGCACAGAGTAATATGATCCTTTCGACAGAAGGTAGGAACCTTCAACCTTCTCCGCCACCCCTATCTCTTGATCCTTGTAACCTTGTTAGACGAACTCTCGAAGATGGGAAACGAGTGTGTCCGAAGTACACGACGCGTTACGATTGCTACGTGACGACGGGACGCGACTCGTTCTTCTCAATAATTACGCCTGTACAGGTAATACGGCGAAGACGAAAAGGGGGACAACGTTACCCAGTGCGGTAATGCAATCTACTTGGCATATTGCATACGCGTTTCGAGAGCTCAGCGTCTCCCGTCACAGGTGTATTCGGCCAGGTTCCGTATTATCTATGCACCTTGTAATTACATTTGAACATTTCGAACACTACCCCGTATGGCATAATCTAATACGGTGTAATGCAATCAGGATGGTGCGCATCTTGCGCGAAAATTCGCGTCTCGTGGAAGCATAGGCGACGATAATGGCGACCTGTACCTCTGATCGAAATTTCCTCCTACCCTCTCTTGGACAGGCCCGCCTCTCGTCAAATTAAAACGTTTACTTCGACGAGACAAGGAACTATCGCACCTTTGGAAACTTTACGGCCAAGTTCGCGACGACGCTTAAAAAGTCTCTGCGTGGGACAAGAAATTCAACAGCAACCGTCCGCGAGAAATGTTTATTTGCGCGACTTCGCTCGGACCGCAGAAGACGACGGGCCGACCCTTTCGGCAGAAATTCACCGCTCGCGTCGGGAAATCGGGACCGCCCTGCTCGATAATTTGACCGATTGATACCGAGAGTCGAGGGATCAAGAAAGAAGAACGGTGTACGTTCGACGAAGGCGTAATGTATGCGGGACAGTGTTCTTTCCTTTGTCGGTACTTCTTCTTACTCGCCGTTTCTCCCCTCGGTTACTAGTCTCGCATTAATGCAAAGCGGGGACATGCAGCGATCGTACGACGTAGGCTATCCGAGGATGCTTCTTGCAAGAATAAGAGAACAGGATCGCTGGGGATGTCCCGGGATTCTGTCCTCTATCGATCTCCGCGTATATAGACACTAACTTGTGCCCTCCGCAAACCGTGCTATGTATCCGCCATATACATATACCGATCTCTCTGTCTCTATCCATCCTCCACCGCTTGGCTCTCTCTTTCCTCCTCGCCACCCACCCTCATTCTCTCCTACCCTTCTCTACTCTTTCACCCTCTGTCTCCCTCTCTCTCTATTTCTCTGCCTTTTCTTGCCTCTCTTTGCCTGCCTTTCCCTTCCTCCATTATTCGCGATTTCAGTCTCTCTGCCTCGCGCTTCGTCTCCCTTTTCGTTTCGAACCACGACCGCCTCGGCTTCTCTTCATCCCTCAACAGCCCTGTCCGTTCAGCTATCGAGCTTTCTCTCTCCCTCCGCTTCTCTATCCCGCTATCGCGCGCTCGGTCCCTCCCTTTCTTTCCAATAACGGATTTCAAGTATGCATACACACAGAATTCGAAGGTGTACCATTGCGCGTGTCTCTGTCTGTTTGTGTTCGAAAATTATATATGTATATATATTTCAAAGAGAAAGAGAGACAGTGGTGATAGGGGTGAGAGTTGGTCCGTGCATAACCACGTTTACCACCAAAGAATGTGTTATGTATACGTAAACCACGCGTAGGACAGAGGGGGATGTTTTTCTGTTTAGCGCATTATTGAGAGACATGACACGCTCCCGGAAGTCCATCAGATCATCCCCATCGTTATCGAGAATCAGCGGTCGCGGAAGATTTGCTGCACGTCACCACTGACACAGACGATTCGATTTTCCATGCTTAATCCGCCTCAACCGCGTCCATTAGCGTAACTTCGACGTAGCAGTTAAATGGAAAAGTTGCTACAGGTGCGTTATCGCCGATTCTGAATCGAATCGTGTGGCTTTAATTACGATCTCCCGACGATATAGTTCACACAGTTCCATGCCGCGACAACGTTCTACCCATTGCTTGCGATATAAGAAAGAAATTACAGACTTCCATTAGTACTTATTTGTGAAGCAGGAATTATAATTGCTCAAACGCGCATCAAACCGAAGATAAATATTAACACTGCGAAGCGGATACGCTGGCGAAATGTGCAAGGAGGCTAGAACAATTATCGCGTTATCGAGAGATGCTTCTATTTTCCGAAAGTTCGCAAAGTTCCCCGTTGTCCCCGATGTAAACTTGTACCAAAGCTGGCATGTTCGCTGGAGACCAGCTTATACAGCAGTCACGTTACCAGTAATACAGCGCAAAGTCGGCCCGAAGCCGAGAGCTCGTCAATGAAGAATATCAACCAGTGCGGCTGAGAGTATAATCCGTCGCAGGCTTTAACGTCCATCCAAAGGCAATGTTTATTTCATCCAGAGTAGCTGGTCCAACAGAACTGTCCCCGGACTGCACGTGCACCGTTCATACATTTGGCCTATATAACATTTGCGCAAAAAACGTTACCGAATATCGCTCGAAGAATCGCGATTGCGAAAACAACGACATTTTTATTCGAAACCAATCATTCTATTATATGTTGGTCCAAGGTTTCTGGGATAAATTGATCGCACGTTTATAATCGTCAAATTAGTCGTTGTTCGCTGTTAATTGTGAGGCTCTGAAGAGTCACCGCGACGAAAATACCCCGTAATTAGGAGCGAGTCGCGCAGGACAAGTAGTATGGGGCGGAATTGATCCGGCGTTACGAGCGGCTATCACGTGAAAGGCCATTCGTTGACTATAGATCAAGGCAATGAGAGGGGAATGGAGATTTTCTCCGTTGACACGACGATTTGTACGAGCAACAGGCAACTTTCATTAAGCCTTTTCGAGCTGGTACCCTCCTCTCGTCTCTATCTTCCTTTCTCTACTAGCCTGCATCCCCGCCTCTCGGTTCCTCTCGTTCCCTCATTCTCTCATTCTCTTTCTCTCGGTCGTGTTCTCTGCGCTCCAATCGCACAGCACCCATACTACGTGTCGAAACGAGCGGCGTACTCGGGGCTCGTAATACAGGCTAACTCAAAAATGCTTCAATGTTTTCCAAAGGTGGATTGAACGACAATCCGCGTCCCGCAGATCCAGCAATTTTCGCGACGGCAGGCAAATATTCGGAACAGGGTGACGTGTCGTCGGGAGCTGTTGATATTCCGATTACGCTTTTCCTTTTTCCAGAACGTAGTTATATGTACGCGTTACGTGCGTAGATTGCTATCCGTTGTTTTTTCACTCTCGAGGTTGCTTCAATTTTCGCGACAACCAGTAGCCATTGAAGCGTCGTGACCGCGTTTGTAGTTGCGACAAAATGCATTTAAACGTGTATTGAGCTGTGTTCGGGTCATTCGCAAGCGGCGAGTCTGCATTCAGGCATTCTGAATAGCGCGAGTTACCGGAAGCGTATATTGGTTGCATTGGATACCTTGTGCGCCTCGTCCCTCGTTAGCATTCTATCCCTTAATTTAATTCCCCGTTTTCGCTTTTTCTCGTCTGCTGCGATTAGCCGATCTCTATCCAGCCGTGTGTTAAACGACGAACACGCCCCTTCGGTCCGCAGTCCTGAAACCTATCCGACAACGGTCGAGCATTTCCCTTGAATCAATTTCACTTTAAACACCTTTAGCCAACTAACGCGAACCGTGTTGCATTAGCAGCGTGACCGAGTTGGTTCTTTGTCAATGAAATGTAGAATCTCGATAAGAAGTTTGCGCGTGCATAGCGTGATTGGAAACGGTTCGAAATAGTAATGATACTGTTGCGATGAATATTTCTCAATATACCTGTCAGCGTTCGTCGTCGCCAAATTTAAATGCGTCCCATAGTTTCCAACGGCATCCCGCTACAATCGATGGCCCGCCGCGTCCATGTAGCATCGCATATAAATTTTCAATTAATGTTGCGTCCGATGTTCGATTCGTCGCTCGTCAGATTTACTTATTCGCGTGAAAGCTGCCCGATTGCGCTACGATGTTCCACAGAGAGCGGAGAAAGTTATTCCCCCAAACGGTACATGCAGCATCCACCAGTTCGAGAATACAATCGAACCGATATACGTGTACGCGTATATGCAGATGAACGAGAGTTTTATCACGAAGACCCTTTCTACCGGCACCGTCGACAAGTCAACCGGAAACTTTTTCCTCGTCGCCTGTGCATCGATATCGAGGAAAACGCAAGCCTTGTATGCAACGGAATTCTGTACGCGCGAAAATGCGAACACCGAGATGTCCGAAAAAAATCACCCCCGCCGAACTCTTGTCCCCGTGACGTCCTCCCTCTCGCCGAAAACTTCCCTTCGAAAGTTCTTCTCTAGTGGCCGTCTGCCGCTTGCTATGCCCTATATTATATAGATACCTTTTATATCTGTTTTCTATCGGTTGAAACTAGGCCTTCGGTAGAAGTAGAATGATGGTCGATACAGCAAGAAGAACGATGATCCGTCAAGACGGAAGATTCGGTCGGTGGTTCTGTGCGATATTTTAACGACACCGCGGATCTTCTTGAAAGAAAAAGGACGGTCGTTTTACTGCGATCATATATCGAATTATCGGATACGAGGGTCGCGATCGAACGAGCACAGACAGCTGCGCAGCCCTGCGCCTGCCTGCCAACGACCTCTCAGCTTCGTTTACCGTTGTTTCCAAAATGCAGCTTAAAAATATTTTGCAACGATATAGAACAGACGCCAAACATTATACTACAGACGAGCTTCTTTATCGCTTTATTATGACAAGAGGTCTACGACTCCGTCGTACCCTGCTGATCCTCGTGTCGTATTATGGTTGCTTCTCGAATTTCTCTAAACAACAGCTTCATACGCCTCGTCTCCCTATCGAAAAGGCATTCGAGGCGTTTCCGCATAAACACGTATTTGCCTACCCTTTTGCTGCTCCTGCGAACAGTTTGACTACTCGCGAGTAGTAAAGTCGAGCAGCGAATGAGCGATAAATTCGAAGAGGAACGGGCAAATATATGTACATGATCTGAGTATATATTTGCACGGTGTCGTCTACGAGGTACCGAGAAAACAAACATTGATTCTCGGCTCCACCTGACGTGATTCAATATTTGTATTCCTGCGATGAAAGTGCATCATCGCCGGTCGATCGAGGAAAACAAGCTTCTGTCAAAATGCGCGTCACGGTGTGGAGAAAGGGGTGAATTGTGCGATACACTTCACGTCCATACCCCTAGCTTGGAAAACCCTGACAGAAGAAATGCACCGCGAAAGATTTAACGATCCCGTTTCAAGGAGAATTTGCGGCGGCTGGGCTTCCTCGCCAGACGAATTACGGCGTCCGTAGGAATCGATATTGTTGTCCATAATCTCGAGAAAAAGAGCCGATTCGTAGTCGAGACTGTGGCGTTGCGGTATCGGCACGACCTATAATCTACTTCGAGTAGGGATCGTTGCCTGTTCGTGGAAGTGTTCCAATTAAAGCGCAACGTTTCAATTTTTCTGGGAGAAAAAACGATGAGGAATTCATCGTCGTCGTACAATTAATCTGTAAACTTGCCTCCCGTGACACGTTCTTTCTCCGGCGTATTAAATCATTGCATAGTTGTAACGAAATTGCTTTCAGCCTAAGGGGACGCAACGAGCAACCGAAGCTCGGTATCGCATTAATTAACCTACATACCTCAAACACGCGCCGGCTCCACCACGAAATTGATCGCGCTTGAAGTTGTCGAGGAAGCCTTGACCTACGTCTTGAGGACTGGCCGTCATCGACGATGGTATAGAATGGATTGATAGATACGAAAAATATCGTGCAAACGAAACGACGCGAGCGGAGACAACGCGTAGACAATAATTTCTAAACGAGGAAAACCGTGCCGAGTTAAAGCGGTTGCGCCTTAAATTGCTCTAAACCGAATATATCGTCCACAACGTCTGAAATGATTACCAACTTGTTGATTATTCTCAATGAAACTGGTCAAACGTTCGTTGCATTGCCCATTCATGTATGTTTCATGGCCTATAGACCCTGTCAAGAAGTAGGTATATAGGTGTACATGTATCCAGGGTTTCGCGATACCGTCGATTCGCATCGTTCGAATATTTCCAATATTGTACGCGAGTCACGCGGCCCACTGCGAAGAATGCACATTACAATCGTTGCGCAACGGGCTCGCGTATCGGTCTCTTAGAAAGCGAAACTCCTTATTACATCGGCTCGTGACGAGGCAGTTAAGCAAGAAAATCAGCGACGAGAAGTATCCGTGGAAAGGTTTCGACGAATTCGAACGATATTATACGGGACTAGTGGATCTATAGTTTCTCGTATGGTTCGGGGGAATAATGCCACTGTAATGCAGCGAAATTGAAACCAGTTCGAAACGCAGGAATGAAATATAAGATCTGAATCCGGTTTATTACTTTCCCCGGTACTTGCGTCAACCATTATTACTCTTCTCGGTTCCGACGTCACTGTCGCAGACGATCGTTCACCTTCCTATTCCCTCGGCTCTTTTCATTTGTATACACCGTTCTTGATACATACCTGCTCGTTTTTCAAACAGGATTCGATCGCTGCCCGATACGGATACGATCGGCATCGACGTCCCATTCACCGGTTCGAGCCTCCTTACAAAGTACGTAATCCTATTTTTACATTTTGGAGTACAAACTTTATTGCATCATACATTATTATCTCGATACGTATGGAATACTGCTTATGTACTATGTATATTAAGGATTAAAGGCATCGAGCAAAGATAGACGTGCTCGGTGAAAAGTGGTCGTTGGTATTTGGAATAACGTGTGCTGTAAAAAAGAAATAACTGAGTACCTTCTATAAGCGTACGAGGATTAACAATTCACCAGTCGATGCTAGACCGTACGATCGATGACACAGGTATGCTTAGCATACCCTTTTCTCCCTCGATTTTTTTTTTCATTTTAATTCCAATTTTTCCCCCTCTTATCCGCGTATCTAGCCTCGTGACACCCCTCGCCTTATGAAACTCCGGCATACTGCTGCACTATCTTCGACCACTCCTTCGGATAGGTTCGCTGAATGTGTGAAAGGACCTTCTTGATCTGTCGTGTTTCCTCGGGGCTACATTGCGGGCAGGAGCCTCTCAAAACCAGCGGTGCTAAACCTGGATAACAACGGCCGGGTTAAATCGAATTCTGCCAGTAACTTTATAGAAATTTATTGGCAAAGTCTTCGGGGAAACACGCGGCCCTCGAAATACGGATATAAATCCGATCGAAGCAATTCGATGACTCGCCGCCCCGAACGCCGTGGAGTTTGCCACATAAACGGGGTTAACTCCGACGAAGATCAATTTATCCCTCGAATCGAAGTAGCGACGACTATCGTCCCTTGTTTCTCTCCAGTCCATTCGAACCGCTCATCTTTTTCATCCGTTTGAACTAGTAGACGTGTCGTTCGCGCAGAAATTAACGCAAATTTGAATATCGCCGATGCGACCGCGATACGATTTGACTTCCTCCGCGATATTGCTCGGGATAAATTTGTTATCCGTTTCGTATATTCAAACAATGCCGCACGTACTTTTTAAACGTCTCCCGACTGGGTCGCAGGGTGCTTCTCCCAGAGCACATTTCAGCTGTCTCTTCAGGTAACGCTGGTCGCTCAGGGCCATGTTCAGTTGCTCGTCTGAAACTCGTGATCTCCCAGTTTGTCCTTCTTCCGAGTCTGCCACAACCGTACAAATAGCTACAGCCCAAACGACCAACAGCAGCTGGAACATTATTCGAGATAATTAAATTAGGCATTGCCTGGCGACAACGTGGATTAACATTTCTTCTACGCCGTGGCGTACATTGCAGCCAGTATATATCGCCACGGTTAACTAGAATGAAGAGGAACGTTGCTGGACAGGACCGGAATGCAATAGAAGAATAGATATACAATGGATAAAGACAGTGGATTTTCGCATACGCGAAAGGGGATAAGGAAAGACCAGCTGTAGACAACAGCTGAACGTAGCCACGACGAAGCACGTTAAAGCAAACACAGGTAAACAAGCAGCAACCAGCGCGAGTAACGACGGCGTGCCCGTACCTACGACCACCGTTTGTTTCCCTTGATTCGCTGGCCCGCTTCGACACGCTTCCACGTTTCGTTGCAGTTGTGCATCGTGAGCGTCGCCTAACTAACGAGTTTCCTTTTAAATGAGTTCGACCGTGTCTACTCCTTTAACAATATCAACTCGGACGGTGCTACGTGGCAGAGCGCAACAATTCACGCTGCACAACAAAAAATTGTTTCACGTTGCTTCGACAGGGGTGTAACAGAGGGTGGCTCGGGTAGAATGGAATTCGATGAATTACGTATCCCCGGAGGCAACACAAATTGGCTGTGTTGCTATACAGAAGTCTGAATATGGTTTTCTCCACCGAATCCACGGAATGGATTCAACACCGGTCTTTTTTCCACCGATGTTAACTTTGCTCCCGGTACGTCCGATTGCTTGTCAGTTAGAAACTACGGGGCCGCCTGTACGAACGGTAGACGCGAGGTACGCAAAATAGTTGCCGTCAAATCGCAGCTGCTTGCCGAATGAACATATTCCTGCGGAATATTCGATAGCCCGTGTGCGCGACGCAGCTCCTCTTTTTGCCGTTCTTTCGACACCAGCCGTGACTGATATTTCGAAGTTTGATTTTATTTTCGTCGCGATGCGCCTCTCGATCCCGTGTGCCGCTTCTAACGATTACACCGAGGGAAAAGGGAAAAAAAAAACATCAACTATCCGCGTCGCGAATTCAGGACACACGGTCCATCCCTCTTTTTTTTCCCTCTCCAGTGTCATTTTGATTTTTCCGCACCGTCCCGCGTAACTTGACGAACCTCGAGAATGCTTTGTACGCGTTTCAAAAGCGACGCGTTCTCGTAACAATTCTCCTTCAATCGTAAATTTCCATTAGTCTGTCGATCAACGGGAGGCAAAACGAAAAAAAGAATTCCTCCCTATTATACTCTCTGTAGTGCTGGCCTGCTGAGGTTTTTACCCGCTATCTAGTAAGGCTCCGCGAATCTTTTTGCTCGCCGCAATCGGCCGGATTCTTGGACTGGGTCGCCGGCGAGTTTCGATTTTCCCAGAGGAATGCTAATAACCGCGATGGTTCGGTAAATCACCCGGGCACCGTATACACACGGCCAGGGATGATTTGTGGATTGGTTGCGGGCTCGGCTACGTGCACGCAAACCGCTTACTTCCGCAAATCGACGTAGATTATAAGAATTATTGGCCGCTCTGAATGGCAAATGGGTGTGATATAGGTTTTATTGCCGTCACGTCGACGGCAACGATAGTAACCGTAACGTTCTGGATTATTACGGGCGAGCGAGACGCCGACGGTTCCACGTGGATCCTACGTATGGCCCGTTAATTATCGTCACCAGTCTATGAATGATAATTCACCGTTTAAACGGTATGTCTGGGAAAACTCGTGTCGTTCGTAGCTACGATATCCGGCTATAGTTATCGCCACCCGGCTCGCGCAGCCCCACGCGAATCGGCAATAAATAATACATTATTGTTCGTACACGGCCATTCGAAATGCCGCCCGGTTCGTAGTTATTAAATTAATTTACAATCGCTTAGTTATCGACTAGCGGCCGATGGACAACAATTACACGGATCCGTGATTCCCGCACGTTACCGACCGCCCGCTGAATGGATTGCGATTCGCCGTGCGGAAGAGAGAACACCGGCCAACGTAAATACCGCGTGTTACCGAATTAACGGGAGCCACGCTCGGTTGTCTCGAATTCTTTGCGGACAAAACGATTCGGGAACGCCCGAATATTTTCCAATTTTCTTTCGATCTTTTTTTTTTTTGTCAATCGAAGCGTGTCGCACCGGCGTCGATTGCGCCGCAATAGAGCCGACCAAGAAATCCTTCCCGATCGGCTTGTTATTCCAGGCAGCCGCCGTTTCTGTGCCATGTACGTAAACGTACGATTGCGCCACGCATGAATTATAGCGGTGTGATGCCGTCGATAAAGAGACCCCGTTTCGATCGTTCGCTTTTAGAGCCGACGTAAGGTACGTGCCAGAATTGAATAGTAATCGTTTCGCGATCGAAGGACAAGAAAATAACGATGTCCGTTCGCATCTTTCGATTTTGGGAACGGCGGCAAATAAATGCATGCTGCAAGCGATTTCAGAATATGGGCATGTATCGAACTTTCGCGGAACCAATGAACTGGCGCCAGACCGTTATCCTCGCCTCGATGATACAACTTGGAATTCGTTGCTGCCCGACGTTTATTAGCTTTTTAATATCGCGAGGATTTCTACAGCTTCGTTTCTGAAAGTCGTCGCGGATTTTTTCATAGGGCCCTCGTCGCTTGTTCGCGAAACGCGCACATTAATCCGAACGATGCACAGGTACGCCCTCGAAAACTTCTTTCGCCGCGTTAAAATATAGCGACAGTTTCGATCGCGCTGTATCAAACTTTCCAGCGCGATTGTCCGCGCAATTGCCGCGCTACGAGCAATCTTCGAACGTGCGGTACAGGAACGAAGCAGAGGCGGATAATTTATTGCTAGGAACTTTTTGCTTTTTCTTTGGATTTTCAAGTTGCGCGCGACAAACGAATCTATCGGATAGCAAAAGGAACCGACAATTGATCGAGTGAATTACCGCCCCGACGGCCAACTTGAGTAGAAAACAATCGGTATTCGCTGTACGTGAAATCGATCGAGGAAAAGCCACAGGTATTACGTGACTCCGAAAATACCGATAGCCTAGTCCCGCCTGCCACCAACAAGTATTCAGGGTATACAAGAAATCGCTATCAGCCATGGTATCGAGTTCGCCGATCGTGTACAGCGGCAGCCGCCTGGCTAGGGGCGATGGCTAAGTAACGGCTGGATAGGGAGAGAAATACAGGGGAAGCCCCTTCGTATAACTGCGAAACTTTAAATCACCGAACGTACGTGTATACATAGGGTGCGCGTGTATCTACCTGTTGCACGTTCGTCGCTCACTCACCTTGATTGCCGACGCCATGCCGGGAGTTGTTGGGTATACGGCCGATCCGCTGGTACCGAGGTCCTTCTTGAACGGCGCGAAGAAAAAAGAGAAAACGCGTGGAAACGAAAGTGGCGCGAAGGCGAGAATGAAATTGAGCGGAGAGAAAAGTGTCGGTGTCCTCTCACCGTGAAATCTCGGAACGCACTGGTCCGAAGGTACGTCCGTGGCCTTTCCTCCCCTTCTTCTCTCGATAAATACGAAAGTACATATGTGTGCAGCGACCGACGACGCGATAATATTGTACTGCCAGTTCACCGTCTCTTTCGCACCTCTCTGTGCACCAGCTGGTTACGAGGTAGGGGAAGTTGAGACATGCGTGAGTGTGCGCCGTACAGGTTGCACTTTTCTCCCCTTCGTTCTCGCTCTTGTGCACGGCCCCTCGTTAAACTTCCTCCGAGGTATTGGGCTTTCTTTAGCCGACGTCCACTCGAGTCGTGCCAAGCCGAGCCAGGCGGAGAGGAGTCGCGTCGCGTGCTACTCTACGTGCCTGACTTCCGACGCTTTTTCTCGATCGACCGTCCCCCGATCTTTTCTGCGACCGATTCAATAGTTCCCCTTTCCATCTCGAGATCGCTTCTTCTCTTGTATACCCCTTGCGTCCGATGCACCGTCGGTGATTCAAGCGTTACCCCCGCTGCGCCGCGATGACAAACAGGAGGCGTCGATCCTTTTTGCGGCTCCATGGACGCGTTCAATTAAGTTTTACGAGCGACGGCCCGCATAAAGGCCTGTTTTCCATGGGCGTACGTTTTTATTCCGCACTCCGCTATTAATCACTCGGGAGCAAGTCGGCATCGTCGCCGAGAGGAAGCTGCATCGATCACATCGCTGCGCGTACCCAGTTATATCTCCGCTGGAACCGAATGCCCTTTCGTTTACCCGTTCCGCGTTATCAGAAGGAACTTTCTCTCGGTGTTGCAACGATCATTTCCTTGGAAACTTAGGCGATATTTGCCTCCGATCGGGGATCAACGGAAAAGTGAGAAGCAGTATCGTTTTCGTAACGAAAAGAGCGAGTTTTTTTCCAGGAAATTCGGAGAGACGAGGTAGTGAACGGCAGCGAGAAAGAGAGATTCCGATAAAGCCGCGGATTTAACGGGAGTTTGAGCCGGTGGCTCCTGACGGTCGAACATATGTGTCCGTCGACGACGATAACAGCCGGCGAATTGGTGTGAAAAAAATAGGGCAAAAAGAATGTCGGGGTGATCTGCCGTGAAATACGATTAAGCTGTTCACCGAAGGGTAGACAGTTGGATAAAAAGGGAAAGCTTATTCGAGACACCTACCGTCGACTGACGAAAAGTTCGACGCGTTATCGAAACGCAGCGGCAGCGAGGTAGAAGGGAAGGCTGTGCCTTGTATCGATAAAGATTACACGGACGAAATTCGTTGATCTACTTTCGATCTAGCGGATAGAAGCTTCTGCGGCATCAAGGGGTTTTCGTCTGCTCTGTTCGTCCATCCTATCGCCCACACGTTTCGCTCTTTTCTACTTTTATTTTTATTTCTATCTCCGCGCTTATTCTATCTCCTCTCTGTCCGTAACCCCGTCTCTGACTTTTCCACTCCTCGGTGATTTAGGGTTGAGAACCGTTTGAATTAGTCGGTCGTTTTTTGGAGGCGATGCAGTGGGCCGGACGGAACGGATTCTGCCGTGCGACGAACCGAAGGAGAAATAAACGATTGACACAGTTCATTGTGCTGGGGGTCACGCTGCCCGATTTCTCGGTGGCTGATTTCATTTCGCGGTAAGTTTATCTGGCCGTTTCGCGCGAGCCCGTTTAAAACCATAAGAGATCTCTTAGTCTTTCGGTATCCCGGCTCGCTCGACGATAAAACGGATCGAATCGTTCATCGAAAGAGAGGACAAAGCGAATCGCGGGCATGAGTTATCGCGGTGTGTCCGAAACGCGGAAACGATTTCACGATATGGATCGGTTAGATAGAGAACCAGCCAGTTTCAGAGAGATGCGCTCGGTCAAGTATGTGCATATACATGCGGAGGGCTCGGAAGCCAATCGGTAAGTCCAACTTTCCTGAACACGAGTTTCGCAGTTCGAAAACCTCTTGTTGCTAATTGTTAAAACTTTCAGGTATTCAATAGATGACGGTACTAACATTGTCATTTCTTACCAAGTAATTTGTAAAAACCTTATTTCAAGCCGAGAGCTTGAGTGCTAATGGACCGGCACTGATTGGCTTCTGAACCCTCCGTGTAATACCCAAGGGGTGCATGTCTTTCGAGATTCTAGACCGACTGCGAACTTTTCGGATGGGAACAAATGAATGGCATCGAATCTTTTTCATTGCAATTAATTCCTTTGAATAATCAATCGCGGATGAAAATTTCTATTCGCTACCTTTCACCGATATCGGCCTAACTGCAAATTGTGTTCATTTCGTTAGAATCGCGGCAACATTTCGTTCGCTTTCTCCTCGTTTCGCTGGAGTCTAATTATGTACGCGGGGCAGGGGGAGACGACGACGAAGCAACGTCACTCCCTTTATAGTCGTCGTTGCAAGTGAACTTACGGCGGCGCAGCGAGCGCAAGTATCGCTCCGTTTCGACCGGATACGTGAGAATCAATGCGTCCGACCGTACTACGTGACGCGACGTTTAGCTCCAATGGTGTGCGAAACCCTTGCTTTCCCGACGATCCGCTAATTCACAAATTATTTGTAAGTAGCGAAAGAAAAAGAACGCCGACTCGAGCAACTTCTTATCCAATAAAGCCTCAACCGCAGCCGACTTCTTGCCCGTACAAATTTCAAGCCCGACTCTTGGAGTCGTGTAGTATTTGGGTCAGCCAATGCTCGCGCGTATAATTTTTCTGGCGTGATACACTTCCGGTTGCTAACAGGTTCATCAAGACTCTACGAGAGTGCCTTTGATAAACTTAAATGGAGGGGACGGACCATGTCTGGCCTCGAATGCTAGACGCACGTAGATCCTCCGTCGAATAGGCTAACCTTCGCCGAGCGTTTTAAGATTTTTCTAGCAGCCGCAACAAGGTAGAAATTCCAAGGTGAAAGTTCACTGGAACGCGTTACGGCCCATCGAGCGTGTTGCGAGTATGTACACCGACTGCCGGTTCCTCGAGAGAAAGTAGGAAAAGTCTGAACCTCTGTCACCGAATGAACGCTGAGGAAGGCTGCTTTCCTGGAAGCGACCCGCATGGCCGTTCACCTCGGATTGGTGACGTTAAGCGACAGAGGACAAGCCAAGAAGGTTTGCTTCGTCGCATAGTCTAATAATGTGTTTCGTTTGACGTTGCGAACGATTTCGATTTATCGTGGCTTTGGGCGGCGACATTGATCGAAATCGTGCTCGGGACGTATACGTACGTATACATGTATCGCTAGACTCTCGCAGTTGCAGGCGAGCACCATCGGTGAACACCGATCCGGGACGAGTGCGCGTAAAAATCGGTCCGCTGTGTTGCCTTGTTCCTGTCAGCCTGAACAATTGCCCCCTGCAATATCGTTCAATCATGCTGCCGCTTTTTTTATCGAACCTTTAACGCACTCGGCAAAAATCATTCCGTCGAAAAGCCGCCCAATTTCGATCTCTGCATTCCATGCATTTCGCTCCACGATGAATGCGTATCGTTCGATCGAGATCCGCGAGACCTGGGACTTCAAAATTGATCAACCATTTACGTTTTCGAAGGGTCGCCCCTCTAGTAGAATAGAACGCAAGATATGGAATAACGCGTCGAAACATCTGATCGCGATCGAGGCAGATCCCATCCAAGCGTTTCGCCGTTGAAACATCCGCTGCAACTGCAACTTTCTATAATTTGCGCAAATCGATCGTTCTTATTCAGGACACGCGTATGCTCGCAGGATTGATTGGCATGCCGTATTTGTTTTGAAAATGCAATTGTTTGTCCTCTTCGTCGGCCACGGCATAGCGACCACCCGGCCCGATTCTCAATCCTTTAAGTTAAGGATTAAGAATTAAGCAATCCGTAAGTCTATTATCTCTTTTTCGTTGCAATCAGCAAATTGTGTGCTATTAATGTATTCGTTGAAATTATAGCGTTCTATTTGAGATATATGTAAAGGCTATACTTTTCCTGCTATCAAATGCCAGAAGCAACAAATTGTATCCCGTTTCTAAAATTACACCTCTCGCGTGTGGGGATTTCTTGAAATAAAAGGAGAAACTTTCAGCCTCGAACGACCGTTCGGTTTCACTTTTACTTAATCGTCGACGATCCTACTTCGTTCGATGCTAATCATGAAACGAAGCATAGCTTTGTCCGCGTGAATCTTTATGGGACGAAAAATTATGCGGGGTACAGTAACTTTATCGCCGCATCGAAAGCCGTATTATGCATATTATGTGTGACTACGATGTAACTGGCCGCACTAGATATGCGCGAAACCCATTTTCCAGTGGTTAAACCTCGCTAACTTGTTAATGTAACGCAAATAATTAAAGTGACGTGTACAGACCCCACTCTGAGGTTACAGGGCCAACTCCTAGATTCTAATGCGAATGGAAGATATAGCACGTGAACTGTTGGTAGAAAGAGGGAGGAAGGGAATTTCAAGCGCACGTAATAGCGTCGTCTAAGTAACGTACATATGTTCTAAACTAAACTGCTCTATCTTGTCCGAAGTTTCGCATCGGATGCAGAACGTTCTTCCCGAAAATTAATTACGCAAACTTCTTTCTTGCATACATTTCCGATGCCACGACATCGTATATGCGTGCTTCGTGCATTTGATACGACAAACCATATGATAAATAAATGATTTTTATTAACCACGTCTTAAATGAAAGCTCCCGATTCATTGTCGTGTATCAGCATCCTTTACCTTCATTTTAAGCACTCGATCATTGATCTAGCACATCCAGAAGTCGAGATATTTGAAGCCCGGAGTGCATTTTCGTCAACTTTTTAATTGTTTGTAACTTTTAACCCACTAGTGTCATAATCTTGAAATCCATTGGATCAGAAAGCTAAGGGTCTCAGCTTTAATTTGAGACCAGTCCGGATAAAAAAGACGAAATGCAAGTGGAGAAAAACGCAATTGTTTAAATGAACGATGTAATCCAAAGTGTTTGTTTTGAAGGCACCGTAAACTGCTCAAAAGGCCGCAAACGCGAGATGGCGCCACGTACTTTTTCGCGGGTTATGCGGCCACAGACGAGATATAGGAATAGACAGGACATCTTATGGACTTTCGGGGCCAGCGTGACTGACATACCGACTCAGAAATCCCACACTGATTTCAGCGTCCTCTGCTCACGAAGAGTGATCACTCGAAGAACTATTATTTACTGAAGTAGCGTTGGGGACAAACGGGATATATGAATGTTTATATCTCGCCGCTGTCTTTGTCAAAAGCACCGACGAGATATGTATAGCAATAGACGAATCATCAAATGTCTTTTTTCGGCCCGAATTCCCGGACTACTGACAAATTAGCCGATTTGTCTATTCCTAAAATCGCAGCCTATTCGCTCGACGCTTTTATCACGCATTTAAAAATTGTATCAATTGTAAAATAAAAATCTAAACGCGTAGCTAAACGGAACACACGTGGACGAAAAATTCGAAAGATCGATAGGCAAAGCCAGAGGCGAACGCATTTTCATTCGCGCCACAGCTTCACCGTCGACTTTTCAAATCAGATTTCCTGAAACAGGTTGAACACGCGAAATATTGCCTACCCTACCAGAGACTGTCAACCTGCCCGGCCCTACCTACTTATATCTATCAGGCACACCAGAAGATATACTACCTATCCTACCTAGACCTATATTTAAAATATAGTACTCTATTTTTTCATCATTCGTAATGGTATTCAATGTATATTTGCAATTGTTTATAATTTGCTATCAAATTCTCGAGCCGACGCAATTCCACGGCCTAACCACGTACACACACACACAGTGTGGAAAATACGTCGTGCACGGTGCACTAGCAAATGTCAGCCGCCAAACATTGTCGTAAATGTAAAACCATATGATCATCGTGCCCATTGCCTTTCACTCACGCAAGTAGCACCTGGGCACGTGAGTGAGTTCCTGACAATGAACACGGAAGGGGTTAAACCTGCAAATCCTGATCTAAAAAGATGATTAGTATATTTTATTTTCAATTTTTTTAAAAATGACTCGACTTTGTAATTTATGAAATATCAATAGAAACTTGAAAATGTCTGAGAAATAACTTATTTATTAAGAGAAGTGACTGTTATTGCAACTGAATTTACTATAATAAGTAATGCAATTAAATATTTACTTGAAAATTACACATAATTATTAAATTACATATTAAATAAGCCTTAGGTGATTCCTTAATCGAAGTAAATTGTTCAAGTTAACTACTTCGATTTGAAAATCTGCCCGTATACAAAGCGCCTTCTTGTACATAATGCGGAATAAATTTCATACGAAAAGCACTCGACTATAGCATATTAAAATTAATATTAAATGCCATCATTGATATATGCATATTCAATACTGATTTTAATATACGTATTGTTATATTTATTTATTTTAATACCCGATTAGAGGGTATTAAATACGTCGGACCGTCGGAGGGTATCCGACTTCTACACTGCTCAACAGTTAAATAAAATTAATTTTTTTATATTAAAAAACGCGGAGTACAGGAAGGCAGATCTAGCCTCGTATAAGAAATAATACACAAGAAAATAATGGCGGTCACTATGCTCTCAAAACTACTAAAAAATACAACCAGTCACCCGTGCCGGTTCGGACCAATCGTCCTACGGCATGATTGGGGACCGGAGGAACCAAAACGCATGCGACTGACCAACTCGTTGATTGAAGAAATAGTGGAAGTACTGGTGGAAGACATCAAGAACGGCACCGAGGCATTGAACTCAATCGTCAGCAAGCATGCAAACTGTAACTAAATAGGAAAGCGAAGAACATTAAACTCCACCGTTAAATCTACAGAATGTAATTCTTCACAGAAAACTGAGAATTGTTTAAAAGATACTTACATTTCCCATTTCATCAGTGTCGTATAAAACATCTCCTTCAGTGATGCACTGACTCTACTTCCGATAGCGAACATAAGAAAAAAATGAAAATAAAAGACTATGTACACGACCGCAAATTGTATCGGCAACAAAATTGGGATGCTACTTTCGCGATTGAATTAATTAAAAAGGAGCACCGGTGCTCTGATAATTGTATTAATATCTAGTACGTGAAAAACACTGACTCTACAATCGCGTGTAGTTGAAGTGTGAACGAAAATTTAAGCAGAGCCACTTGCTCTGAAAAAGCTAGAAAACTTCGAAGCAAATATTGACTCTATCGACCGCATTGCGCGCGGTCACCAAATTTTCTGAAAGAAAACATATTCATCCTATCGAGTGTATGTTATCAGTGACAATTATGAAAACAAATATGCACGGAAAATACGTAAATCATCATTAAAAACATGTAAATATGCCTTAAAAATACGTATGTATGCATTAAAAATATGTAAATATGCAAGGAAAATATACAAGATTAACAATACAATAACAAATACAAATACAATAAGCTACTGCATATGTTTTTAAATGTAAAACATAAAACCATATGCATTATGCAAAAAGGACAAAATAAAAAAGCCTATTCCAATTGCACTTACTTAATTGTAATTGGTATAGAAAATGTAATTGTTTTTATAAGTATTTTAACTGCTGTTGTTTCATCTTAGTACCAGTCACACATCATATAAAACCAATATGAAAATGTAATTAAAATGCTCACATACACAGGCCTTGGCTGGATTGAATAATTGGGCATTATTGTAGCTATTGGCTTACTCTATTCCATATAGTCAACTCCCTCCATACTCCTGTACCTGTGTTAAAGAATAACAAGGAAATTAAACAAGTGCACAGAAATAATGATAATTGTGATGTACTAAAGCAATAATTGAACTCGAATTCTGTAGAAAATGTGAATATTCGATTTGTAAATGTATAGGCACACGATGTTAACAACAGTGTTAGTATGGAAGCAACAGATACCGAATATTCTTTAATCTAATGCAGTAATATTATGCGAAGTGGTAATTAGAAAAGTATATCAAGCCTCCTGACCACTGGCAGAAATAATAAATAAATAGTCGCAAATAATTGCTTGTATTATGTTACTACTTGTCTACAACGCGAATGTATATCATACAAGTATTATACGTGGTATCAATTATAATTTAATAGAGATATATTGCTAGAATTCTACTTATTTCAACAAGAAATTTGAAGAACGCTTACCTGTCAGCGAGTTCATTTAACAATATGGCGCCGCGTCACTCTGCTCCTGCGCATTCCCGTTCGAAAGTGTCCCGTTCGCGCCATTTCTGATTGAAAGTAAGCGAAAGAGACGCCATGGAACAAAATCCAACTGAAATTTGAAACCAATGTATTAAGAATCGCCAATATTGTAGTAATATTGCTAGAAACTGCAGAATATGCTGCAAGATAATCGAACTTTGAGCTAAGATACATGTACGCATACGTAAAAGATAATACATATACGCATACGTAAAAGATAATACATATACGCATACGTAAAAGATAATAGATATACGAATACTCGAATCGATTTGAAAATGCACGCCGCGCGATCTCATACCGTTCAATGCACAATTATCTCTTAATTTCTTGCAAAATATTAATCAATATTAACAAAGAAGCTACAGAATACTTGGAAGACAGGGAAATGAAAACAATGCGTATGTCATTTCCTGTTGTCAAGAATATATTAGATTATGTGACATACCTTAATTCGACGGACACTCTAAGCACGTCTATTCACTACGAGATCCGTTCGGCGAAAGAGGCAGATTTTTGAAATAGAGTGCGCTAATTGGCCGGTAACTGGCCGGTGGTGGGGGGTACTGTTCTTTCTTTAAGGCGGGTGTTTTTAAATACTGTGTCGAACTGCATATTTTCTATTACAAGTATTACAGAATTTATATTAGTCGAATAGAGCACGGACCGAAAGGGTTAATAGATTTTTAATTAACATTAACTGTTTGATATCCTTTGTCGCCTTTGATTGCGGCAATGAACAAAAGAATTCTTTAAAAATATTTAATTTTCGCATGGTTTTCGATAATCTGTTGATAAGGTTACTAGTGATACGGAAATGGTAATGGGACCCGGGGTCCCAGAAATGCTGGCCGAAAAATACATTGGATGACTTGTCTATTCCTATATTTCGTCTGTGCTTTTGTTCTTTGCCGCAATGAAAGGCATAACGCGTCACCTGCAGGACACTTTTAAAGTCTAGAAATAAGTTCGTCACTGTCAAATTTGAAACAGAGAGTTGTTAGAAATTAAACAATTTATATCGGCTGGAAAAATGTTTAAATATGATAATGACAATATTGAAAAGTTTCAGGTGTACAAGTTAGTCGTACTTTTGCGCCCTAACTACATTCATTCTCATAGACTGACCATCAGTCTTATGGTGGCCAATCTGCGGCTCACGAGCTACAAGATTTGCCCACTACGGGTGATGCATGGTACAGTCTGTCCTCCCTCTGTTACTCCCTGCTACTTCGTGTATCACTACTGCGCCCATTTCTCAGCTATATCTGGTAACGTTAGCCACACCACAATTCTTGACGAACGAATATCGTAGCGTCGTTCGTTTCCGTGACAACGCATTCAAGAGTGGGAGAACCGAACGGATAGTGACCGTCCCTGATCAGCACCTGCACTGGAGTAGAATATTGCATGTAGTTTGTGCATTGTGCATGCATACATATAGATAGCGCAGCCTATAGGAGTGTAACTCGTTTTAAAATCGACTGCAATCGAAAGGAATCCGATTGATCGATATGGTTTAATGGCGTGTACATATGTGTGCGTTAAAATGCAATGGGCAATGGGATGACAGCGCGTATGGTGACGCGCTGAATAATATTGGCAAACGGAAAGATGGAAGAGTAGTTGAAAGTTACGGAAAGAATTAAATAACATGTTCGCTCGCTGTTACGCGGAGTGGTACTGTTGGTGGCCCACTACAATTATTATTCAAGCTTCGCTGACGGTTGTTTCATAGAAGGATAAGTACGTCAGGTGCATGGCGGCCCGTGGGTGCACCGACAACCAGACGCGTGGGAAGAATAAGAATAGAGAAGTGAAAATTGCATTGGAGAAAAACAAGTAGTTGTAACAAAAACGAAGCGTGGAAGTAAGGAATCGAAACTGACCGTTAAAAAATCTTGATCGGAATGGATGAATGTATGCTGAACGATTTGTTGGAATGCTCAGTGTGTCTCGAGCGATTAGATACATCGAGCAAAGTACTTCCCTGTCAACATACGTTTTGCAAAAAATGTTTGGAAGAAATAGTTAGCACTCATCGCGAGTTACGATGTCCTGAATGCCGTATTTTGGTGGACGTAAAGGTCGACGATTTACCTCCTAATGTATTGCTGATGCGTATTTTAGAAGGAATGCGCAATGCAGCACCAAAGTTTACAAAATCTGTATCTAAAAGCAATGCAGGGCCTCAGAGACTCACCGGTGGTCATCAAGTTTCATCACCGCCAATTGTAAATAACAGTCCGACACCTGCGATATTCACAAACGAGCCAGTTCGACACGCAAATGCTATAGCCAAACATGTTCAGTTACACAATCAAACATATGGTCGTGCGATCTATGATTATGCATCAAAAGTACCAGGGTAATTGGTTAATCTCTGCAAAATGTAATATTAATCTACACGTAGGAAGGATTTGATCAATGATTTGATTTTTCAGGAATCTGTCCTTTAAAAAAGGTGACATAGTTATTCTTCGTAAAAAAATTGATAATAACTGGTGTTTCGGAGAAAGTGCTAATAGCCATGGAGTATTTCCCCTGTCTTATGTCCAAGTACTTTGAAACATTTAAAAGTTTTCATTAAGAAACTATATAGATTACAGATCTTGCAATAATTGAATGTATATATTTTAGGTAATGACACCGCATGTTCCACAGTGCAAAGCTCTGTACGATTTTAGAATGACCAACGACGATGAAGATGGTTGTCTTACTTTCAACAAGGTATGAGGACATGAATATATATAATATTTGGGTATTGTTTCTGTAACACAAGTAAATATTTATTCACAGGGAGAAATTATTAGCGTTATTAGAAGAGTCGATGAAAACTGGGCAGAAGGAAAACTTTTGGATAGAATTGGCATCTTTCCATTGGCTTTTGTAGAACTGAATAGCGTGGCTAGAGCTTTAATGAAACTGTCAACAAAGTAATACTTGCTACATAGAATTGAAGTACATTGTATTCGAATCGGTATTTAATCTTTGTTAATCCCTTGAGCAGTGCGCAACCTGGTCCATCGAGACTAGCACCCCCTACTCCCACTAATGAAGAAACTACTCCCTTGATACCAACTGATCATTCACGTAATGTACAAACAAGTCAACCCCGGCCTCATCTTGGCCAGGTATTATAACGTGCAATTATTTTCTATCTCAAAACATATGAAACGCATTAATGTCTATGTATTTCCATCGATAGAACACAATTTTACCAGTATCCGACAACGTTTCAAGCGTATCATCTGGTGGTAGTTCTTCAACTACTACTCCAAACACACCCAATAGTTCAACGACATCCAGTAGTTCTAGCACTGCTCCGAGTAGCCCCAGTAGCCCAGCAACGTCGCCACCTGCTGTTGGAAATCGGCACAATATCAAGCGTCATAGTTTCACTGCTGTAAATTCTGGTCATCAAGCCCATCCTCATCACAGACATAGCGCTGAAATACTTAGTACTCCAGCGGACAATGCTGTCGGAAATAGTAAACCAAGTAGTTGCAATAATGACACGTATTCTACTCTACAGGTAAAAATAATGTTTTATTAGCGAAACAAAGTGCGAACTTCGTAAACTGTACAGTATACTGTATTAAGCTAGGATCTTTTATTCACCAGACTAGCTCCACTGTTGCGGATCCCCATCTTCGGCATAGACGGAGCGGAAGCAGTGATCTTGCTCTTGCACCACAATCATCAAAGTTTTTGTCAACCGGAAGCACTCATTTGCCAGCTGCATACATAGCTTTATACCCATATAAACCCCAAAAAGCGGACGAACTTGAATTAAGAAAAGGTGGCGTATATATGGTAACTGAGCGCTGCCAAGATGGCTGGTTCAAAGGAACTTCTAATCGTACACAAAAATGCGGCGTCTTCCCTGGAAATTACGTCGCCCCTGCTAAGTATGCGTTCACAGTATAACCACGCACGCAATATGATTTTTGTCATTTTAAAAAATCGCAACATCGTAGATGTCAACGCGGATTGTGTCGATCATCTCCAAATACGGGACACCAGGCTCTTCCTCCATCGGCAAATCAAAATGCCACTGAGTCACGGGCGACCGTAACTTATACTAAGAACAAGGGACCTACTGCTCATCAATCTTACAATACGCGTACATTATTGCCACCAGAGTTGCCGCCAGAGTTGCCACCGCGTGCTATTAGCCCATCTTCTGTGGTATCGTCGTCCTGGCATGGCCAAAGTCAAACACATAATCAAGAAAATAGTCCGCCTCGATACAACGAACAACATGCAGCAAATCCTCTTGGGCGCAGTCACAGTGCTGTTATGTCACCAAATATTTGTAAGTAATTTTTCGACATAGATATACTTGAATCGTCTGCAAATGTATGAGATTTCTCTCCGTTTCAGCATCACCTGGAAAACAAATAACTTTACCACAGTCATTAATCACTCCTAGTAGTATTATTGGCATGGCCAACAGCAGTGCTAACGCTACCGGCGCCACTTCTTCCATTCTGAATGAAATGAATAAAAGTCCAAGTAGCACCTTGCATGCAGTGGCTTCTCCCTCTTCTACTACATCCGTTTCTGCACCCAAAAGCACCGAAAAGGTAGAAATTCACCCTGAAGTTATTATTATATGATATTATTTATACGATGATGCGCAAATACGTACATGCACCCACTCTTAAATTTCAGCAGAAAGAAAAAAAGGATAAATGTGTTTCTTTAATGCGTCGATTAACGAACATCAAGAAATCAAAATCTCCACCTCCCACTACATATTCGATGGATAATCCTGTATTTGACGATGGTAATTCCATTAATCCAGTACATGTTCGGTAAGACTTTTTTCAATAATTAGTCTATGCTTTGTATAAAGAACAATGCGATGAAATTCAACATTTTTGCAGACAATGATATAGTCTTAAATAATCTGCATGTTCACGGTATATTTAATATATTTTAGTAACAGTTTGTGTTGGTTACAATTCAAAATTAATTGTGTTTATACTCTCTCGCTCTCTCTCTCTGTGTGTGTGTGCGCGCGTTCGTCATGTATTATTTGTCACAGCATGATTTTATTGTTTGCACAGATATATAGTTAAAATTATTAAGTTGATTTTTCTTATTTTTTGTTCAAACAAAATATGAGCTGCACGTGTTGAGTTATTTGTCTAATTCTACGCGGGGGGTTGGGCGGGTATATTTAAAATTAGATCGGGATCTTGCCCAAGTCAGTTGCTACAGGTGGGAGCTCCACAGGAATTAATTGCTACAAACAACCACCATCGTTTGTGTTCAGGCACTGTGCAGACACACGTCGCATCTTCACAAAGACTTAAATACAAGGAGAGACCATCTTTACCGGTCTCAATCCTGCAGAGGTTAGTTAAAATTATACGTTTAATAAACAAGAAAACTGAAAAGTTAGTATTTACGTTAAAAAATATTTATATCGGTCTCATTGGTATATTTGTCCAGCTCATATGAAATGGAATTGATTTTTAGTCCTCTACGTATAGCAATGTATATAATAATTGTATGTGACATGTATTTAGCTGTGTTAACATTTACAATTAAATGTCTGATAATGCTATATTTAATGGTAAGTATGCTGATCAGTAATAAATAATCACAATCAGAAATATAGAATGTGTATGTTACAGATGCATCAGAATAGTGTATTTCATGTCTGTTTCCTAGTCTCATTTTATTAATGCTAGTATTGTTTTCGTTTTCTATTTTTTTTTTTTTTTTATGTGTATTCATCGATTTTGTTTAATACGTGCCTGTTAGTCGAGTATGTATTCATTTGACGTACATTGTCATGTTATTTTCATTCATAACGTTTATAGATCCAATGAATCGGGAGGAATGGCATGTACACCGATGGGAAACCACCACCGTAAAAGTAACTCTTTAGACGCTGGTATGGGAAAGCAAGCAAAGCAACAACCTACCCGTGAACGGTATACAATATTTTATTTCCTTTTACAATTCATTGTGTCAACCACTGTTTATCTAAATAACTTGTTAATTTCATTGTACAGAGAGCGTATGTATAAATTCCGTTGTATAGTGCCATATCCGCCTAACAGTGAATTTGAACTGGAACTTCGAGTTGGAGATATTATTTATGTGCACAAAAAGCGCGACGACGGCTGGTACAAAGGAACTCAACCAAGAACTGGTCGCACAGGTCTTTTTCCAGCAAGTTTCGTCGAAGCTTTCTGAGATACAGCGCAAAATCACTTGATTTTAGAAACGTGTATATAATTTCGCACAAGTCGAAGGTAATAACATTATGTGTCAGGTTTATTAAAGACCATGATCATTGATTCGGGGGTAAGTGTAGAATTTAAAACGAAATTAATTTACATCGTAATATACTAGGTAATACATCCAATACAAGTATATACGGTACGTATATTACATATGTTGCATGGATTACCTACACGAATATATATATGTAAGAGGACTTTTTAATTAATTGATTGCACTGAAACTTTCCAATGCGGATACTGCCATTAATCTTATAGATATATAATGGAATTATAAAAGCTGATAAGGATATGAAAGATTAATTACACCATACTGCCACCGGAACAAAAATATTGAAAATATCTAAATGCATATTAATATTTCGTTTTAATTGTTTATTGTTATTTTATTTGATTACGTATCAACTGTTGCTTTGACAAAATTGACGTTACACATATTCAAATATTTGAAAAATGATGGATTATGAATTTAATACATTATATTGCATTATAATACATTATCAGTCTCTATGTCGATATAGTCAGCTTTGATAAATCTTTCGCTCTACAGATACTTTATCCCTTTTCGATCGTAATATTAGTAGGCGAAAAAGATAAAACATTATTGTGGAATATAATTGTCCGAGACTGACCTATGTTACTACACGTCTACGCGATTGTAGACATTTTGTTAAAATAGTCTTTAATAAAAGGAAAGTAAGCTATACCATTAGTACATCCAGTAAAATCAATTTTATATCTATACTGTGTAAATGGCGGTGTATCATTTGCTTATTTACAATGTATTTGGCGCTCATGAAAGGTATAAAACTGCATCATTGGCAAGATAATTAATGTAAGAAATTTACTACAATTAGCCTACTGAGCTTCCAAAAGCAGAATAATAATTAGTGTTATCGTTAAGGTCAGTCATGTATTTAGCCCTGATCAGTAGTAAAAAAATTTCCCCCCTAAGGATGTAAGTTCTTTGTATCTCAGCGTCTACTCTCCGTCCACAAGGATAATGAAGGGCAAGAGAAATTTGGAAAATATTTATGGGTATTCATTCGACCGCATAAAATGTTTTGAACGGATGGTTTGGCCTCCAGCTAAATTTTGTTATAGTCAGCAGGTTCACCATTCGGCGGTAACACCTTCGAACCGCTAGTATCAAAGCGTTGATACTGAGTGGTAGAAGCTTGCACGATCACCAGCTATTTTGTGTTGAATTCAGTCCATGAACATGAAAAAGAATTGGGCTCAGTAAATAAGTATTCTGGGGATCTTAAATTCATGTAAACTTATTACGTTCCTACGAACAATACCATTCACAGGCATATATATATTAAAATTTATCCAATTTTCGCAGCTTAATGTCTCTTTGTGTTCAGATAATCGTTTGGTCGCAATTTCTTAGATAGAACGATAAACAAATTTATTCATTTTGGAGTATCTCCATTCAATTCTGTTGGGTTTGGCCTGAAATTTTCTTTGTTATTTTGCAATTTGAAGAAGATCAGCCTAAAGAATTGTAAAAAATTTGGTCATCATTTGTAATAGGGCCAGAAAATACAATTTCGAACCACACTTTACTTGCAGGTAAAGCGGACAACCCCCCCCCCCCCGTGTAGCTACAATTTTGTACAATTTGATATGGATTAATATGTCTGATCAATATGACATGTCTACGTACATGTGTTGTAATTTACTTCATTTATACATCCGTGTTCATATCATTAAGAAAACCTAGTTTATAAATGTTTATCCATATATGCATACATGTGCGAGCAGTACGCATACATGCACATTCAAAATACATATACAATATAGAAATAGGATAACAGAGGAAGAAGTAAATAGCAAATAGAAAAGGGTTACATGCAATAAAAGCATTTGAATCTGCCAAGCTTTTGGGGTACAAATTTATCATTTAATGACAATTAAATATGATCATTTAACAAGACAAATTCTGTGGAAATGGTTTTTTAAAATACGAACAATATGATCAATGGCAGCATTCAGTATGTTCAGTTGTAACACAAAACATAATCTTATTGTTAGTGTGCAATTTGATGAACACTTTATTTCTGCTTACCTTTCTAATGCACAAACTTTGTTTTCCGCTTCCTCTGATACTATAAGACTATAAGAAGATAATATACATTCAATACTTACAATTAGTAATTACATATGGTATAAAATGTATTTATTTGTATGTGGTTTCTATAACATACGATTAAGTAAGTTATTACTAGCTATAACAATGGCTCATAAAACAAAGATTACATCATTATGGTAGATAAATTTCCAATACCATTGCAACTAAGAAATATACATATAAATTGGTGCACGTGCTAATAAAAATATTAAAATTTTAATTAATACTGTTTATATAATCTAGTTCACTTTTAATTTAAAGCATGCAATTGATATTCTATTCCATGATAAATGTTAATGTAGACATTGCTTAAAAATATAACTAAAATATAATAATAAAGCAGAGATCTTGCAGGATGGTTTTTTATATGATGTAATTTTTTGTTATAAAGCAATTTGTAGCAACAATATATTTTAAAATGATATCTTGAGCACCTAATTATAAATAATTTGTCATGTATAGTAGTCATTGAATATTATTCAATTTGATATCCTTGTGTTTCTTTTGAAACAGATCTATCTCCCTGTTTATTATTATCATGATAATTTTAGTCCTAACCCAGAACTATATTATATCACATTTTTGTTTATGCTCCAGTGAACTTGGAAACCATAGCCATTACTTTTTAAGTATCGAATAGAATGTATTAAAAACCTAGAAAAAAACTGGCAAGATATATGTTGTATTTATGAACGATTTTTTAAAAATGTAACATTGTAACTGTTTTATCACAAATAAATTTTATTGTACCTGAAACATTTGCTTAATTATTATCAAGGATTAACCATTTGATAAACTTTCAATCAGCTGTATATGGCGGATCTGATCAATGATTATTTATACTAATTAATGCATATTACAACATTGTATGATATGCAGTGCAACATTTTAATTCCAAGTAGAAACATTAATATAAGCCAAGCAAAGCTATAATTTCTTTAGTTTTTGCAAATGTGAAAAAACTTTGCATGCAAAGATGCTTGGTATCTTGTTGAGGAAGAATTTAGTAAAATATTTGCTTTGTTTTTACTTAATATTGTTTACCGAGATTTCATGAGCACTAACAGTTCTTGAAATGCGACAATATATTGCAATAATACACAGTTTAATATGAGTTTCGACTATATACGTTGTATGTGCATTAGGCATTAGAATAATATAATAATTGATTGGACATTTATATGAGCATTGGCATCCCCACTCGCAGACAAGTCGAGGGGAAATACGCGACTCCAACCTGGTAGCCACGCGAAGTGCATAAGCGACAACACCGATGTAAACACATGCGTAGCAATGCGAGTGGAGGGAGATATCAGCGCCTGAGACGTCTCCCTGCTGGACAGCGCTGCATTTGACTCCAATGCCGGTAAAGATATTCGATAAATTATTGTTCAATTATATGTATGTACGTTTAATAAGCTTTTCGCATTTACCAAACTTAAAGAGATTAAAGAGAGAGAGGCATACTATCTCTAATAATCGTTGCAAATTGTGTAGTATTAGATTGATGTTTTCGAGAAAATTATTATTTCTAGTTATCGAAGGACGATTAAATTAATGGCAGCTTCTCTATGTATATGTATGCATCATTTTGTAAGAAGATAAAAAGTAACGATTGCGATAAAAATCTGCATAATGGCATAAAGTAATCTGACGCTGGCTAAACGAGTTGCGAGGCTACAAGCGAATTCAGTCCGAGACCACAATTCGTACATACAGCACTCAACCTTCAGGCAACTGTAAGCTCTTTTCTGTTATATACTGCTTTCCACGGGTGCGCAACACATACAATATGTACATAGGCATATACGTATGCATATGGTGGAAGAAGTGAAATGTAAATTAAAATATGAATTTAATAATACTTTAATAATACGAAATATTGCGTGTGGTACTCGATATTGGAAAAAAATTAATTAGACCTATAAACGTAGAATGAAAATAGATTTTGCAATGAAAAATGATTAAAAATTAATATAGATACGACATATTGAAATTAGGGATAATATGTATATTAATAGAAAGGTTGCCTGTAGACTAAATCCTCGTTTTCCTATGTAGAAAATGTTTCAGTGTCAATTGGTCAAGTACAGTTGACAGTAGAAGCGAGAGAGGATGAGGATCAGCAAGTAACTTTTGATAAATTGGTACGAAATGTTTGATACGAAAATAGCGAATATGCGAATGAAATTTCATATTCGTGTTATCAGACTAAATTGCAGATGCGTGCATATGAGTGCATCGAAACAAGGATAAAGGCAACAAATTTCAATGAGTAGTTATAGGAACGATTAAGAATATATAATGAATAGATCGATTAATTGGAAGTAACGGTGGGGGTGTATTTTACTCCACTGATTAGTTGTACAAATCACAAATATATTACTTTGTTCAAACAATCGTTGAAATTATGATAGTAGCAATAAATTAAGGTGCAAATTGGCCGTTGTCTTATATATTAAATAACATACGAGAGGGTCTGATTTATTTATTGTATCATTGTTGTCAGGTACCTTCGTGAAATTGCTTAATCGTAACACAAACGAAATATTTGATTATTAATAATGATTGTTGGAAGAGCAATAATTCCTCTTGTTACAAGAAACCAATTGTTTTCCTATACACAACCTCAATTACTAAAACAAAGAGAAAAAAAAAATTTGGTAATGTATACTGGTTGTTGTTTTATTATTTTGCTTTTATCAAATTTTTTACGCTAATAAATTTGATATTCGTAATTAGAGCCTATATCTATTGGCATGTACGCTATCAACTCGCCATATTTCTAAGAATATTGAACATATTTTACAAGACAATCAAACTAAAACCCACAATGGAGCTCTACAGACTTTGAACAATAATGAAAATAGGCCTCTTTTAGTAATTCTTAGTTGGCTATTAGCAAAACGTAGGCACATTATGAAATTTGTAAATTTATACTTGGAACAAGGTTTCGATGTCGCGATAGTATCAATTACTCCTTGGCAATTGTTGTGGCCAACAAAGGGATCTAGAGTAAGTATGCAAAAACATACAACTATGTTACATTAGTTCAATATTTATAACGCACAACTTAATTTCTAAATATGTTTATTAGCTAGTCGCTGCAGACTTAATAGAGTTTCTAATACAACAACAAAATTATCAACAAATATTGTTACACGGATTTTCAGTCGGTGGTTATATGTGGGGAGAAGTATTGGATTTAATGCAAAGCGATCATGAAAAGTGTTACAACATAATTGACAGAATTGTTGGCCAGGTATGGGACAGTGCAGCTGATGTAACTGAATTATCAATTGGCACTACGCGTGCTGTATTTCCAGAAAATGAAATGTTACGAAATATGTTACAAAAATATTTAGAGTAAGTATGCATCTTTCATTTACTGTATGCGTGTCACTGCCAAATTTTTGTCTAAGTCGTTGTTTATATAAATTTGTAGATATCATTTACAAACGTTTTATAAACCATCTACTCAGTATTATATACGATCTAGTCAATTGTTTCATACAAATTTGGTGCGTAGCCCTGCATTATTTTTCATGAGTAAAACGGATCAAGTGGGTAGCGTAACAAGCAATTTACGTGTAAAAGAACAATGGGATACATTAGGTGTAAAGGTATGATACATAATTAATATTTAAAATAAGTTATTTTATATATGCACACACATTTATATTGTATATAACACACGCGACATACAGGGTCATATATACATATATGTTTTTCAGACTTACGTAAAAATATTTGAAAAATCTCCACATGTTGGGCACTATCGGAAATATCCAAAGGAATATGTTGCAGAACTATATGCCTTTTTGCATAAATTACATTTAATTCAAAATGAAGAAAAAATGAGAGCCCACTTTTAAACATGTTCAATAACGTTTTCGTATGTACGTTCTTAAACAATGCTCGAAATGATACTTAACTGATTAAAATAATCAGATTTGCCGAATGGGTCTCTCGTAGATATATATATTTTTTTTATGGAAATTATATGAAAGAGAAGAAAGGGAAATAAAGTGCCAAAGTTAGATGTATGTATAATCAATTGGTATTTTCAATTAATTATTTTTGGTTGTAAATAAGAACATACGTCTTTTTATGTAATAACTAAAAGTGCAATCGCAAGTTACAATAAATTTGAGTTAATGGTTATGCAAATGCTCATTTGAGCTAGCATGTAGATGAAATAATCTGTGGTCGTCATATTTTGTGGCAGTTTTATCCGTACTCCGAGTTACTATCTTATCAGAAATTTATACACGTAAATAGGATTTTTTACGCAAGCTATTTCAATTTGTAAAGGAGAATCGTAAAAGGTTAGAAAATCTGTGCCTTTTATAAACTGTACACTATAATGCAAATAGTTTAATCTGTCGTTCAGTATATTTACTATATACGTTTCTTGAAGCATAATAAAATTTCAGTTAATTATACTCTACTGATACTGCATTGTATTTAATCTGACGAACCTTTTGCTTTTTCTTTGGCTTACCATCCTTTTTTCTTTCTAGTATTTCCTCAATTTCGTCCGGATCTTTTCCCTCAAGTATCAGCTTCTTTCGCTTGTTGATCATTCTTTTTTCATAAAACTCCGTTTCATCCAATTGCATTTCTGCCTCGCGTTTGGCAACGGATATTTGTGTTAAGAACGTGACTATTTCTTTATCTGCATATTAAATGTTATCTTAATAAATTCAACATTTTTGTTGTACTAAACTTTAGGAATACATAATATTTTACCATTAACTTTGTATTCTGTTAATTTTGTACCAATAGTATTTTCTATGTCGTGCAATAATTTAATGTCATGTGGAGTTATTAGTGTAACTGCCATGCCACCCTTCCCTGCTCTAGCTGTTCTTCCAACTCTGTGAATGTATTCCTTTGGTACATTAGGTATGCTATGGTTTATAACTAGTTGTACTGCAGGAATATCTAGGCCTCTTGCAGCAACATCTGTGGCTATTAAAATTTTCATATGATTAGACTTAAACTGAGCAAGTGCAGCAAGCCGATCTTTCTGTTTGATCATTGCGTGAAGTGCTGAGTTTTGGAATCCAATATCATTTAATGTCATGGACAATATTTGACAATGTCTAAAAAATATAATAGGTAAGAGGTCATGTTTAATTTACAACAAGCATTATATGTACATGGTTTTGTCTTACTTGCATGTGTCAGTGAAGATCATTATAGAACCATTGCTGTTACTTTCACGAAATGTCCTAATTACTTCTACCAAGAAAGAGTCACGAACATCTCTAGGGCATATAACATAACGTTGATCCAGCTCCTTCACTGTAGCTATCCCAGAATCGTCCTTCGATTCCCATACAAAGGCCTTAGAAAGTACAGAATTAGAATAATTAATGTTGTTTAGAGCATTCCTAAATATTTTGTAATTTTCTCGATACCTTTCTCGATGTTACATGTTTCACTTTATCAAGAACATCTGTCATTGTTGCACTAAAAAGAAGCATTTGTTTCTTTTTAGGTAAAGCGTTAAATATGGTTTGTAATTGTTGGTCAAAGTGACCTTCTAATAATCTGTCAGCCTCGTCTAAGACTAAATATTGAATTTTTTTTAAAGAAAATGTATCACAACTTTCAAGGTGATCTGCTAAGCGTCCTGGTGTTGCAACAACTACATGAGGCTTTTTTGACAGTTCTAAACCCTGCGTAACCATATCCATTCCACCAACAATAACACATTTCTTTAAGCCAATAGATTTTCCTATAGCTGCAAATTGATCAGCAATCTGTAACAAAACAATTTATTCAATTCATATTCATGAAAATATATGTATATATTTAAACACATTAACTTAACACACTTGGAATGCAAGTTCTCTAGTTGGTGTTAAAACTAGTGCAAATATGCCATAAGGATCTTCAGATAATTTTTGCAGTATTGGAAGTACAAAGGCTAGTGTCTTACCACTACCAGTTTTTGCACAGCCGATGCAATCACTGCCCAGTAATATTTTTGGAATGCAATTTTGCTGAATTGCTGTGGGATTTCTTAAACCTAGAGTAAACATTAGTACAATAAATTTTCTTGACTTATCATTCCCGTTAGCATTGAACACTTTCTCTTACCCATGGAATTACACTGTTTAATTAGCCATGGACTTAAATTTAGATCAGTAAATGCCATTACTTTTTCATCTAATCTACAAAATTTCGATTTATTTCTATGCAATATGGGATAGCACGTGCTAGAATATGCTCGCTTAACGAATCAACTAATGTCATATATTCGTAAGTGCATGTATGTATGTATTAAGAATGTAACTTTATAAAAAGTAACTTTGACAGAGCCCTACATATACATACTGAAATGTTAATTCACAGATTCGTTATAGACGTTATATAAATCAGTTTGTGGAATCAATCAACAATGCCTAATATAAGTTTTAATCTGAATTTATGGAATAATAATGTAAATAAATACAAAAATCCTTCGGCGATGCTTTTTATAATCACCACCAGAGGTCTAGACTGTTTGTGGGTCTGGATAAGTTTTTACAAACTTTTAGTGGAATTATATTGATTGAAAAGGTTGCGGAAAATTCACTTTTGGCTCGCACAATATAATTTCTTGCGTCTGATGATTTGAACCATTTAATACACTTTGGACGATTGATATAGTTTTGTTCGAACTTTCCTTACTACTATATTTTGTTAAAAGTTTGGTAAAAATAAAAAAAACATCGATATGTCGATAAAGTCGCTATCTATCACTTACTATCGAGGTTAGTCGATACATCGATAGTGATGAATCGATACTTTTTAAATTTCTTTAAACGTGCGAATTTTCTATCAAGTTCATCTAATTCTATTCATCTTAAATTTCAGATTGTTCCAATATATTTGTACTCTCTAGAAATACTAATTTATTTAGCATCGTTCCCGACAAACGATTTCTCCGCTTGTAACAAGTCATCGATATATTTTTACGTTCATCACTTATCAAAAAACAATAAATTGGGCACATTATTTGTGTTGTATTTTTATTACTATTGTTATTATAGTACGTTATGCAATTCATTTATTATCATAACTTAATTTATAGAAAATAATAATTACAATATACATTTTTATCACTCATTCGTTCAATAAAAATAATACAATTACAATGATGATAACACATTTACGTTTAGCCAGAACTATAAATTCTTTAAATTATTAAAACGAATTCTTAAGACCTACTTTACAATTAAAATCATATTTCAACATGTACATTGGATTTTTTTACCATCGTGCCATACCATTGCACGTTGTATTCGTGTAATTTAATAATAATAACAACATACTAAATTTCAAAGTAAAACTAATGTCATCATAATTTTATAATGGCAGTGAAAGAAGCTGCCCGTTAAGGAAAAGTCAACGAACGTTTTCAAACTAAACAAAACTGATATATGAATATTGTTTCGGAGCATAAAAATCTTGTATGCCATTTTAAGCAATATGTTGACTAATTGTATTTACGTATTAGTTCAATCCACTGTTTGATCTCACATTGATCAAATTTTCATATGCTTTCCTATTAATACTCGTATATTTGAAAACGCGTTAGCTTTATTAGGGACGAGCACATCAATTCTTTTTAACGAGTTGCTATTAGTAAGACTTTTTTTCTTCGTAAAATACTTATACCGCCTCTCCATCATCAGAAAAAATATACGTACATGTTACCTAAATAATCACCACTCAAAATTTGGAGAAAAGTTCTCACTTTACTTAATGTACAAGTGTTCTGCTAATTTGACCAATAGAACGTATATATTATTACTTTGGAAGTACTGTAAATTTGTGCACATAGAATGATGAGGACTGAAATTGATCCGAATTTCTCAACGTCTCGAAGGATAAATAAAGAATTAAATGTTGCCATTTCATAATCGGTGGTGTCAAAAATCAGTTTTACTGGTTCTCCTTCCCTTGACAAACAGATTTTGCTATTTTACAAATCAAAAAATAAATACATGTTTTAATAATAATTCGGTCGATGCGATTGGTACTTCGTAACTCGCTAAATTTTTAGAGATAACGGCCACTACAATGCTACGTCAGAACAAGAATAGTTAGTAGAATAATATTATAGTTTTATCACAAATTTTATATCATATTACATTAGGGATCGATTAATGGCCATGCTATTGAAGAATATTACACCTTAGTTTATATGCTTAGTTCAAAATGATATAACGTTCTTACGTCAATTAAATGCTCTATTGCACAATGGAGGAGTAGTCGTTAATGTTAATATAACGATATTTTAATTTCTAATACAAAGCAGACGTAAATTCCTTTTACATATTCCATTACTAACCAAATACTGATTTTCATTTATTTGCAACATTTCTTATCTAATCCTATAAACTCACAATCTCACAACGTGCATCTTATTGATAAACACAGAAAGAAACTGAAATATAAAGATATATGTGTGGGGGGAGGCGTATATTTATACACCCACACATATATATTTATTTATAAATACAGTAGTAAATTGCGTTTTCGAGTGAAAATTTATAATAAATCACGTAGATTAAATTAAAAGGGCAGATCGATTCGATGCGTAATATAATAATAAAACTGATTTCGTCAACTCATATGAGTTTCAATTCTTACACATTGGATAATTTTGAATTTACATCTAACATCAAAATACGTGTAATAAAGCAGCAAATTAAAACGAAGATTACGAATTATTTCATCGAGTGTATTTTTTGTCACTTCTATCTCCGGATATCACATCATTAGAATTATAAATAAGTCAAACGGCTACTGCAACTTAACAGACTACTCTGCGTATACTACTTCTATCATAGATTCAATATACAAGTCCGATTAATCGTGATAAATAAATAATTTTTTTTCTCTTCATTACAATACGTTCCAATGTAAATATTCACATTCAACGCGTATGATTCGTAAAATCGATAATACGAAAACCTAAAAAGTAGAGAGACCACGAGATACTATTTCTCATGCCACATATGGAAAGTAGTAATATGTAAAAAAAAAAGGTTCTACTAAATCCTTTCAGATCTGAGTGTTTATAAAGTCGCATGTTTCTTCTAATGAAGTTTTATGCTTGGCGTGTAATTTGCTCCACAATTGAAACAATATTTCTACACGTATGTCGTTGTCTAAAATAAAATTCTGTCCCTCGGCATCGATATGAGAAACTATATTGAAAAGGAGATTATTTAATTTCTGTGTTCTCTTTTTTATTTTTTTTGTATCTTTTTATTTTTATCAGATCTCACTAACTGAAGAGTTTTCAATATTACCTCTATACCGCACATAAACGATTTTATCAGTAAACGATGAAATATATGTGCAATGCATTGTACACATTTGCATAAAGGCATCGTCCTACATCGAAATTCAGAATACCAACAATGAATATTTCACGCACGTCCGTGTTTTTTTTGTATGGGATACGTACATGCGTGTGTAGTATCTACGCGTACATGTACTTTCGTTAATCTGTTTGCGTACGTATGCGAGCATATACGCTTTGATCTTTTCTCATTATTCATTACGCTATATCCTGGCATACATATACATACATATATACGCCCGCACGTCGATAGACACATAAGCAGTATTTACAATTCTTTTCGCGGTAGTTCAGTCACGCATTTTGAGAACAGCAATTAATATGTGGTGTCTAATATTTTGCTAATTTCATTAATATTTAATTATCTTAATAATAACTGTTATTATACATAGTATAAGAGTATGGATTTTCCTTCATTGCCCCCGCCTACGGAAATAGTACTTATTGTTAGATGTAACTCAACTCATTATCCTTTTGCTTTGTTTTTAATGCAAGAAAGACATCTTAACATGAATTCGTTTATCCTACGCATGTAAATGTCGCATACGATATATTAGTAAAAAATCGCTCAACAACATGAACTCATTAATTGCAAAGTGACAATGAAAGACTGTGAGTTTTGAAATCTGTCTTCCTTCCAACATGATGTTTGCACTTACATATTATGTTTGTAATACGAGTTTCAGTTTTATTACGAATGAATATATTAATTATCTAATTGCGTGCGAACTCTTGCGGATGGAACTGTATACAATTCTCAGATAAAGTTTCACGGAAAATATAACAACGTATAAATGAATACACGTGGGTTTTTTCATAATTGATTTTCACTTTTTGTTTTTCGTTTTTTGCTTTTCGTTTATCTTGGGAAATCTGTTACTAGGCCCTTAATTATTCGTTGTTACAATAACGAGAAGCAGGACAAAAATTGAAACGATGATGAATGAGATGAAAATAGAACACGGTAGCTTAATCATCAAGAATTTGTTAGGTTCTGCGATAGCAACGTTTGTTTTAGCGTTGTGAAACTTCCAAGTTGCTCACGTATTGCAATCTACAAGGAGACCCATTTTTACATGGCTAAATTGGATTTATCAGCTTTTTCTTGATACCATTGAGAAACACTGTTTATAGTTGTTAAGAATGTGGAAAATCAATAGTATGCGTTTCATTACCAAAAATTAATCGCAACCTTTTCATAGGTGGTGGAGGAGGATCAAGATTTATTTCGCGTTTCCTGTGCCGTCTTTCACGATCCCGTGTTTTATGTTTTTTCTTACGTCTACTTCTTTCCACGCCTTCTACACGTAATACTTCGTATTCGGGTTCGTAACTGTCTTCACTCAGACTTGTACCCGATTCTATGATATCTTCTAAAACCGGTGATCGTTTCATTCGAAGAGTGAGCTTCAATCGACCAGTTTTTTCTGGCGTAGTTGGGCACATTTGACAGTTAGAATTGTTCATTTGCCATTCACACTCTGAAGGTGGTATCAATTTTTGTGCACTATCGTTACTACAATCCGATAATCTGTAATGAATGTTTCTTTTAATACGGAATCAATGATGAATATCGAAAAAAGGTGTAGGGTTTTTGACACTCACCTTTTCAGGCTTTCACTATCGACGGAATTTTCCCTTGTTTGGCTATTACCATCCGAACTGAGTAATTGACTTTGTGTACAACTAGCAGGTGGCCATGGTTCCTGCGGAACTAATACTGGTGGTTCAGTTTTATTGCATTCCTCACTGTACTGCATTTCATCTTGCAGATGCGATGCTAGTTCAGATGTATGACGAGTTTCTTGTTTACGTCGCATTATCGATGGTATCGCAATGTCTTCCAAGTTACTTTCTTTTTCACTAAACTCATAAATATCACCCTGAATACCCGAATCGTCATCAGCTACACCAATTTCGCTAGTTGCCACTTTCTTTCGATCTTTCCTTTGACTCCTTGTTAACCTGCTCTTTGTTTTTTCAGCTTTGCCACGAGTTTCCGATATCGATGCAATGATGCAGTCACCAGTAGTTTTGTGTTCTACTATAGTCCCTAGTTCATCCCTCTGTTTAGTACTAGCCAATTTTTTTTCACTTGCAAGCTTTCTTCTACTTTTGTGGGATCTTAAAGTTGCGTTTTTTTGCACAGGTTGTTTTAAAATCGAATTTTGAGTATCCTCTAAATTGCACGTAGCAATGTCGAGCTGACCATTAGTAGCGGCTGTGCTACAATTCTGATTCGTTTCCTCGCAGGGACCTACTCGCAAATTCAGATCTATAGTAGGCGCTTCCATAGATGCAGTTTTCGCAAAATTTGTTTCAGATGTCTCAACACTTATTAGGTATGGGTGATTTACAACGGTTAGATCATTCAAACAAATCCCATTTGCACTTTCTATGTTCGCATTTTCGTTAACAATACTTATTTTGCTCGACCCATTGTTATTTAAAGATTTTGTCAGATTTGGAACAAACTTGGAAAACTTATCTACTTCATTTTTCATCAAATATTTGACCAATGTAGGTGAGCTCGTCGAATCACTTCCATTTAAGCCTTTCTTAGATTCATGTGTGACAAATGTCGAAATTGCTGTGGTATCCGGTTGGAAGCGGTTCAAATCTTTAGGCGATTTTATGTGAATTAGCGACGGGTGTTCTTCCCCTTTAGGCAAAAATTCATCATTTTCTTCACCCTCCCTCTTCAAATGTTGCTTCTCCAATTCCAAATATTTTGCTATACAGTTGTTTGACTTCGTTGGCGTTGCAGAAATGTCGTTTGTATCAATGGAATTTTCAATTGAAGATAAACTACGATGACAAATTCTTGACTGGCTTTCTTGTGGAATTTTTCCGTGTTTAATGAATTCATGTAAATCAGCTAATCGAGTTTCAGGCATGGAACTTATATGAACTGAATCACAGGAATTTGTACTATAGTGTTCTTCTTTAGAATTGGAACATTTAATATTACCTACGGAATTAGAATTAATTTCTATAATAATATCAGGTATTTCTTTTTCTCTGTTATCTTCATCGAATGTATTTGAACACTCCCTTTGAAGATCAGGATAAATCGATTGTTCCAAAACATCGCTCTCTGAATTCTCAGCATGACAAACATCATTCATTTCTTCGCCCAAAGTACATTCTTCTAAAGAGTCAGACTTATGTAGTCGAGATGGTATCGTCAGATACATGGTTTCGTCTGTCGCGTTTACTCTATCGGAATCTTCTTTACGGTGGCTTATATCTTCGAGTTCAATATTTTTTATTATAGATCCATTTAAACAGGGCGGTTCATCTTTCTCCGAAATTTTATTCTTCTTTGACTCTGTTCTTTTATGAAGCCTGTGTTGATGGAACAATGGAGTTTTTTAATGGATTAACACAATATACAATAAGGGATGATAAAAATAAAAGAATCTCACCTTGAAGATCGAAGTGTGTGATTGCTTTTAATATTATTTTGATGACCATTATTGCTATCAAATTTACATAGTTGTTTATTACGTAAATTTCTTGTCACAGAAGTTGTAATAGCAGAAGGATGAGGACGAGGTGTTTGTAATACGTTTTCCCCATTATTTATAATGGGCTGTTGTTGAGCAATATCAGAAAAACGACACCCTTGCGCAATCAATAACTCCGCATCGTATTTTGTTAATCCCTTTCTTCGTAATTCCTTCATACTAAGACTTTGCGGTGCTATCGCCGCATTGGCCACAAGGACAGCATTTTTTTCCGTAAGAGCAGTATCAGCTTGCTGTTTATTGCGATTTAATGGCTGTTGTCTATGCTTTGTTCGATTAATGCGATTGTCCGTTTCTCGTAGCCGATATCCTGCAAGTATTTCCAATTTCGTAATAGCAATATAATTAAAAGAATTACGAAATGATTACGAAAGGAATCATTGTTAAGTGGTATACCAGAAGAAAGTTCTTCGCCTGGTTTTTGATTTGCAAATGCACCAGTACCTCTCCTTTCGCAAGTTTCACATTCACAATAACAATTACCATCCCCGAAAAAATCTTCACCATAGAAACAGGTAATTTCTTCTCCTACTTCGATATCTCGCAGGACTTTAACACAAGCTGTATCTCTCCCAGTTGCAACAAACTGCATTTTACACAAATTAAGCAGAATATATTAATATTTTTATATAATTATAATTAAAACATAAGATACTTTAAAGAAAAAGTAACATAGATTTATTAACCTTGCAGTTAGCTCTGCAATCGTGATTAATATATGCTGCTGGACCTAACCATAATTGCGCACAATTTTTTCGACAGCTGAACATAACAGAAAAATCATTTTTTCCTGGATGCAACAGTGCAGCTTCTTCCTGAAATGTCATATTACAAATACTATCAACTGAAAGCATAATTGTTACATTTGTTTAATGTTTTGGATTTAATTTCGATAAAAAACCTTTTCGCTAAGTTCTGCAATACAGCCAACAAGGCAAGATATTTTATCGTGTTTTAACCATTTTCGTGTTGCACAAATTTTTGCACCCTTTTGTCCTTCTAGGCTATACCTATAACACGGTTCTATCGCAAATCCAGAATCCTTATCGAAAACTTTTAAGTACCTGTAAATCTGTAAGGGCAAGTTGAAATTTATGTGACAGACAATTTATGTGTTATATATATATATTTCCAACTCACATGTTTTTCTAGATTTATCTGTTGTTGCTTAGACTTTGTATGAGGAAGTCGTGCTCCCCAGTCGCCGCCCATTAATTTTTTATATGCTTTTTCATAATTTTGTGTCTGAATAAACTCACAAATAATCTTGCGAAGTTCATCTTTATTAGCCTTTAGCGGTCTGTACCTTTGTTGTTAAATAAAGTTTTTACATGATAACCTGTTGTTACTCTGTAAAAGTTGTTCAAGAATTATGTGAAAATATGTGTACCTGATATTCATTTTATGAGTAGTAAATCCTAGGTAGGGATCTAGCACAAGGGAAGTAGCTAGGTCATCATTGTCAGAGAGTTCTTTAGGTGTCATACCACCGCAACTACCAACATTGTTGGGTTGCATCTTTGCACCCACTAACCCACCTAATCTTCGCTCCTGCTTCCGTATTATAGCTGCTGAGCCTTGAATGGATAAGCAATCCACCACCATTCTGCAATCTGTACTTTTACTAGGCAAATAATAAATTCATTAAAACAATTAATTAAAAATAGATCCATATAGACTATCTGTCATTTTTCTATCAACTCCATGTCTAAGAAATATATTATTTTCCAATTGTTTAACACAATTGTCATTGTCATTTCCATACAAAGAAAGAGGCCACAGACATGGAAAATTATAAAAGAGTAATTGCATAGAATTAAGTAAAGCAGTTAAAATATATGTATGCATGTAAGTACATACATATTATTATGTTTAAAAATGTCGGTAGCAAAGATTCAGTAATTCTAGGTACGTTATTTACAAATGTGTCAATGAAAATGAACAAATTGAATGCAGCATAAAGCAACGAAGAATAATGAAATAAGAGTGTTCTTTCAGCACGAATACGCCAGCAAAAATTTCCTCTCGAATTATCGTTGTATAAGTTATGAATCAATTATTTCGTATCTCGCCTAAGTTATGAAGAAGTTGAATGATAAAGGAATACGAGAGAAAACGGTGTCAACATTTGGATCATTAGAGTAATGTCTTATTTTGATAATACAATAGAAATATCTGGCGATCATGCTCTGAACGCTAATGGCGCAGACGAGCCAGAGCGCTCCTACAGGCACGCTGCGTTGCAATTTAAGGAAAGAATTGACCGTTTTATTAGGATAGTCGAGAATGGTGAAAATCTTTGAATTCTTCTCAAACAGTATGCTTACCTTCAAGAAGCTCTCCTGACAACAAAAATCACACATTTTCCTAGCAGTCTCTGACTTTTTTGGAATAAGACGAAGACGCGGTCGGATCTATCATGGCAGATCTACTAAACACATACACTTTCCCTATTTTCGTAATGCAAAAAAGACGATCATCGTATTGAATTTTGAGACATTGCAGTAGCACGGACAAAATTCAATGCTCCCTTTATTAAAACGGATCAAGAGAGAAGAGTCATTTAATTGAAAAAGTAATGGAGAAAATCCATGTTTTGGAACTACAGATTGTCGCGTACGTCATGCATGTATACCCTGAACAAGGATCTAGTAACATTGCGGATATACTAAACCCCACGAATTTCAGTAAGTTGCTTTAGTTTAGAATGTATTTCAATTATTTCTAGACAATTAGACATTAACTGCAGTTCTTTGTGTTTCTACATGTGCCGAATAAACAGTATAGCTTATATTATAGCGGTAAGATTCGTTTTCATTTTCGTAAGATCGATCTGATTGTGAAGTAATATTTTAACTTATCAATTTAGTAATATAGGATTTAACAGATGTAGCACTGGGTTTCCATGGCAACTACATACGTATGTATATCCTATTAGTTCTTCTGGTAATGTAGAAATTGAAAGTAACTTGAAAATGCTATGATTGGAAGTTGTTGCTTTAAAATATCATGTTAATATAATTTTAGTTTACAGTAATGGTGTATCATGTTTTCAGAATTCGGATTATTTCAACGTTTGTATAAAATCACATGCTTTTTTTGTTTTTTATTTTTCTTATTTCTTTGTACTACATTTTAGGTTAAATTGAAAATGGTTTGATAATGGGCTTTACAAATCATACTACTGTATCATTGCACAAGTTTACTACTATATTAAATATATGGGGGGGGGGGCAGAACATACTACACGTACTTCCTATCATGTGTTCCGTACAAACGGCTACGAACTGTAGGAGAAGTAGAAAGACTTTCAGTCTACTTACTAACAAGTATAGGAAGCATTTATTTTTTTGCAGCATATATGATACTTGAATTGTTATCGATCGATGAACAATCTCTTTATCAGTAGATACATATGATGTAAATGTGCGCGTGCGCACATGCAGTATACAGTGTATGTATATACATATGCATGTATGTGGAATGCGGACTGAATATTGAATATCACTGTGTAAATAAAAATTTTGAAAATAAAGTTACACAAAATATCACTGATTTCTAATCACCAAATGGACTCTTCTCCTTATCGAATAATAAGTAGTAGATAATAAACACTTAAGACTTAAGACTGAAAGCAGCAGCACGTGTTAACCTGTTGCTGTTGGACAACGAGTGTACATATAAAGTGGCACCTTGAAAATACAAAAATGACATTTGAACGTAAAGAAAAAGAAAACGAAAGTAAAAATCACCAGTTCGATAATCTAAAAACCGGTTTGATTGATTTTACCGCTGGATCACTTGGTAATAATTTTTTTTTTTGATTTACAACACATCAGGGTACAGATACATAAATTGTAAAAACATGTAAAAGATATTTCAATTTAATTGTACAATGGTTTGCTTACTTATAATAAACTTCATACATTCATTTGTTTCAAGGTGGAATTGCTCTTGTATATGTCGGGCAACCATTAGACACCATTAAGGTAAAAATGCAAACCTTTCCCTCCATGTACAATGGAATGGTAAATTGTGTTTTACAAACATTAAAATCAGATGGGATAATACGTGGTTTATACGCAGGAACTGGCCCTGCATTAGTCGCTAATGTTGCTGAGAATTCTGTATTGTTTGCTGCGTATGGAGGATGCCAGAAAGTTATTTCAAATGTTTTAGGTAATATCCATCTATTGGTCTATCGTATAGGAAAACAAAGATTGGAAACTCCTTAAACAGAATGATATTTCTATAGGTGTGGATAAAATAGCAAATCTAACATCCATCCAAAATGCATGGGCTGGATTTTTTGCAGCATTTTTTTCCTCCTTAACTTTATGCCCTACAGAGCTGATAAAATGTAAACTGCAAGCAATAAAGGAAGTCCAAATGGAAATGAAATCACAAGTAACCACAATTAGGGTAATTCCAACAAAATTGAGAAAGAATACTTAATATCCAATGTGCATAGCGAACAAACTTTGAGAAAAAAGTATTTTCTTTAGAACAAAATCGGTCCATGGAGACTGACAAGTCAAATTCTTAAAGAGCAAGGTGTAAGAGGCTTATTCACTGGCTTGTCGTCAACTATAGCACGTGAAATGCCTGGGTACTTCTTTTTTTTTGGCAGTTACGAAGTAACACGAGATTTTCTAGCAAAACCAAACGAAAGTAGGGATGACATTGGATGGCAGAAGACAATGGTAGCTGGGGCTGTTGGTGGAACCGTTCTATGGCTTGTAATATTTCCAGCCGATGTTGTTAAAAGTAGGATACAGGTTAGTCTCAATTTTTACAATCTAAATAATATAAATTAGAAACGTGAATAAATTTTAATAATTTAAAGGTGAAGAATCTAAAAACGCCGGCATTAACGGTCATGAAAGACATTGTAAGAAACGAAGGTATCAGTTCTTTGTACAATGGTTTGAAACCAACATTAATAAGAACAGTACCAGCAACAGCAACATTGTTTGTAACATACGAATATACTAAACGACTTATGTCCAATTTTCTTTAGAATAGTTATAACAGGAATAGGTAGGTACATATATCTATTTAGACATGAGATGTATATTAATTTTATATTATAAATAATTCAACAAAATGAAAATAAACATATTTGCAATGTCAAGATAAAATTAATTTTTGTTCATTTTGTTCGTCTTTTTTTTAAACATTTAAGTGTTTAGTTTCTTGCAATTATTACAATGTACTTACAATAGTATCGTTAATTTAAAGAAATGCATATAATGAATTATAAATTCTTTTTCTTTAAACTTTATTTTTCATTCTATACTACGTTATATCTTTTTAAGTTGAAGTATGAGCATTTGTCATGTTAAACAAATTACTTTTCGATAACTCGTAATTATTTTCGTGGTAAATTAGCTGTCTCAAGTACTCTTCCTTCCTTTTTTCATCAGCATAAGTACTCCATTCCTGCTCACAGATCTATAAAAAATGACAATCATATTAACGCACATACTCATTGTAGAGTTTCTAAGTAGCTGCATTGTCTACTTATTAGTAATTTGAATAATTTCGGAAATTACAGGAATAGGTGTATATCCAATGGCTTTAAATTGTCTGAATTTGCTGTACATAGGTCCACAATAACCATCATGACCTAGTACCTTTGCTGCAGTGGGTAGTAAAAATAGAACTTTCCATTTGATGTTTATCAATTCCTTACGATTTACACTTTTGATCGAGCCAGCTGACATTGCTGATAAGATAGGCTCAACATCGATGATATTGTTACGTTCATCCATACCAAAAACAATATCCCTAGTCGAAGAGTGAGGTAAAATATAATCAACGCATACATTTATACCCAATTTGTTCTGAAATAGTAAGTTTAAGTTGTTAAATATATTTAACTGAGATACTTCAGTCTTAATTTTAACTTTATGGATGACAATACCTTTAATATAAATACGATATCAGTCTTAAACTTCATGGCATTGTCCTTTCTATGTACATCATCGCTAACATTATATTTCTATAATAGCAAACAAAAAATTTTACATCCGTTTTCATCCAACTTTTTAGTTGAAAGTCATTAATAATGTGAATCCTGTTGTACCTTTATTAAATATTGGTATAGATGGTCACTCAAAAATGGACCTTTGTAATTAGGCAACTCTATCTTAACAGAGCAGTGTAAAATTAGTAATTCATTGGACAATAACTTAAGATTATTTTTATATGTTTTTTGTACAAATGTAGGATCAAATGCATACTGTATTAATTCTGGTACATATATATTCCTAATTGCTAAGAAGATCATAATGCGTATAAATGATACTGGGTACCTGTAATTAAAATGTAAATTAATTAATTTCAAAATAGCTGCTTTATTGTGCACTTACATAATATTTTTACTCAATTTTACCTATTAATTTCAGCCAGTCTACTTGTCTGATAGGTTTGTAACACTTCGTTGACTAATGTGCGACACACCTCATTGTAATAATTTGTGCAAGGTGTAACTGTGCATATGCCATAAATAATTCTTTCAAAGTCTTTTATTCTTGCAATATTCCGTTCATTTTTTACTCTGGATAGGAAATATCTATTATAATTTTTTCTTTAATTGTTAGTTTTTTATTTAATTCCTTTACCTTTCTAGAATGGTGTTTGTTAAAACTTCATCATATACACGTAAACCTCCGAATGCATGCGTTATGTGCGTTAGACATTTTAACGATAAACGTGGTATCTCATTCCGTAAAGCTACTAATAATTCTTGGAATTCAGATAAGCAATGTATACTGTTGCTGTATCTATGTAATATGAACAGAGGTTTAATAGTGGTTGGACTAAAAAGATGATTTATCGATTTAAACGATTTTGTTACCTCATAAGTTTCATCGCTGATGCCAAACTGGTACTGTGTGTTTGTTGAACACAGCTCGTTATTCTTGAAATGATAGCATTCATCAAATGGTTGTTTTTAATGCCTCTCTTACGTAAGAAAAAACCTCTTGCAATTATACCTATTTCATCCCCAGTAAGTTCGTAAAGGCATTCCTCTAAACGGTATTCCATTTCAAACATGTTTACCGTTGATCCTAGTTTCGCTATGTTTAAAAGAAACATCACTTGAACTAAAGCTTTCGCAGAAAGTGACTGCGGTTTACTAGATAATTTTCTCATTGCGCGCCAAAGGTAATCAGAGTTGTGATCTTGCAGCTGATAAAAAGCATCGCTCATTAATAGTAATTGGTTACTGTTTGCTGGAAAAAATCGTTGCAGGCATTCTTTGTTCAGTGCTTTCAGAAAGTTCTTGTAGACATGGGTCTTTTCATTAACATCGTCTAATGCAATTGAACATTGGATTAAAATCTTTATTTGCTGATCCTGCATTTCTGGAAGCTTTGAAGTAATGCTTTGGAAAATAGAATTATAAAATGATATTTCAAAAGACGAGCCACTTAAGTAACAGTACGTCAATTTTTTGATAGCGTGGAACACATTTTCCATAGGTTCAATGGACCAATCTATGCGATACAACTGACTTATGTCTTGAGAAGTAACTATGGCATTTGTTCTAATACATGGTATAATGCTGTCTTTGTAATGTACAGATTTTTCAAGTAGGGAATGAATGATTTTATGTTCTGGTACATTTTCATTCACTTCAAAGAAACCTGTTAGCTGCCTTGTATCAGCAACAACGCTTGAATATCTATGGGATGGAGGATAGTGATCATATTTTTCTAACAACTTTTTATATGTATCTGCGTTCAATGTACGATTGCTCCCATTTCTATGGTACGATTTCGTGCATAACCTTAAAAATATTGCCCCGGTATGATTACATTTATATCGCACAATTGTTCTTGCAACAATATCCATCTTTTGGACAAATTGAACCGGCACAATTTATTCTATTAACGTTGCACGATTTGATTCAATGCGAAAATCAAGCCTTCTCTTCCACACTAAAATGAATGGTCAAAAAATTTTAAACTTCGTACGCGTTCTGCCCTCGTGCGAAGCCGTAGAAATACGTAACTATACATTATGCATACACACGTGCATAGTATGACATATTATGTGATATAGTGACAGTATGTATCTAGATATTGTTTTTTTTTAAAGACAAAACAAATGGGAATTGGTGCACTCTCTATTCTGTACCCTTAATTTTTCCTAACGATTTGAGATTTAGCAATTGCGAGGAACAAGAATATTACTTGTCCGTATGTCGAACAATTATAAGTACCCTATTAGCCATTTCGCAACAGACTAGCAGCAGAATGCCGACAATTCCAGACAATTTCTGACAGAATCTGTCGACAGTTCATACCAAACTGTATCCGCGGTATCGCAGCAATCTGCCGGCAGACCTGCCAGCAGACGAAGCGACAGACCAGGCAGTAGCCTGCCAGTCGACCAGGCATTTAAATTTAAGGGGAAGGTTTTCTAGGGGTATGTAAACTGTTATATGATATTCTGAAGATGTTGATCATACAGCTTTTTCATGGAATAGTTCGAAGAGTACCTTCGCATGCCAAATGTATTTGCTTAGGCGGTAGCACATGCATATTCTTAGTAACGTAGATACAATGACTTAATTGTAATTCTGCTAAAGTACAATGAACTCATTGCTTCTTAAGAAGTGAAAGTGTTTGCAAGCAAAGGTGAAGAAAAAGAGCGGGGGGGGGGGGTGAGAGAGGAAGAGATGCGACATAAATAGAGTAACAGAAAGGAATTTTTATTTGACGTATAAGTATGTGTATTTGTATGAACATAAGTAAGTAGTATATACTACCATATGGTAAGAAGACGTAACTCGTAATACAATATGAAAAATTAGTTAATGAAAAATGTTTGCACAAGCCCAGCAAGTATTTATTTCATGATTAATTAATTTAATAGTAGTCCGAGGATTCAAATTCTGACAAAATATTTTCCATCAAAGCTGGTTGGCGTTCATTTCTTTCATTGCTTCTTAATTTCGGCCGTGTTAATCGCATAATATCTTTCTGCAAATCCTGTAAAAGTTTCAATTAATGGAATAGATGTTGAAGAAATTTTGCGAATTTGGTTCGATTGATTTTCAACGCGTCGCGTCGCATCGATACAAATGGCAATGCAATTACTTACATCGTTGAGTAAAGCAATTAGGAGCTTTGATTTCGATAGCGGAGTATAAGGAGTACGACGTTTTTCTTCAAATTCTCTAATGCAGTTTAAATTTCCTTTATTTCCATCACATCCTGATCCGTAAGTATTTGAAAACATTGCTCGTTTCCTCGACATTGTACCCCTACAAGTATGATGGAATGGATACAATCTATAAAAATATGAGATGTTTAATTAATAGAGTATTTCTTCTATAGTGAAATCCTTTGAGAAAAAAAGAAGGTATATACGTACTGGCAATCCACGTTTTCACCCTGAACATGGAAAAAGCAGAGGAGAATAGCAAGAATGATCATGCATCGTTGAACAAGTATTACAGCCTGTGAAGAAATTCAATGATTAATAACGAAATGTTTAATTAACTATTTATTTTGTCATCTCGCACACTTGCCCGATAGTGTATATACATATTGGATATTGTAGGGGTAGTGTATACGATAGCAGGGGTTACTGAATTTCGTCAATTTTTTGTTTTCAGCTTGTCAATTATATGGCCGGGACCCTAATCAAAATCGATATGAATTTAACATTTAATTTCACTCACAATCAGATAGAGATGACAGAGGCAGAAAGGGAACGCATATGCAGCTCTATCACCCAATTTGCGGCAACTTGTTCTTTTCGACATCTCATTTTCGTTATTTGCGAGCGAACGCTTCGGACTCGGCGCTTAACAATCCCGTTGGAGGGAAAATATAGGAGGTATAAATGTCGAAATCTTTGAAAATTGCAGTGGTCAGGGGTCTGTATGGAAGACAGATTTGGAGCGGATAACGAGTATGAGACAGTTTTACATTTTCGCGAAGAACGAAGTGATCCAAGTTTCGAAGTTTCGCATCGATTTGTTAGGTCGCATACACGTATGCATGTAGTTATGTATGTATGTATGTATGTATGTATGTATACAGATATGCCAGTTGTTCCATTCCGATGATCACGTTCTGCACACGTCGTAAAATCAAAGTTTCTTAATACATACATATATCCGTTCCTAGCATGAAATGATAGTTCCAAGTTTTGTATTTGATTTAGTACCTTATTGTGAGAAGGTGCGGCGATCCGATTTTTCGACTAAGCTTATAGTATAAGGTTACTTACCTGGCACGATCTATATTCGGTACTTAAACCGCGATTCACGCCGTTCCACGCAATTTGCTTCCGATTCGTTTCTAATCCGGTGCAATTAATCAATTTCCAGTTTACGTATACATACTGTTTCCCGAGAGGATATGTGTTGTAGCGATTCGATTTAGATTTCGCTGGGCACTTACCTAAACATGTGTACGGAGGTGGCGCAGAAGATTTTACAAAGGGAATATAAATCGGTGATTTGATCGTTATCGATTAAACGCTCGACTATACTCGTCCAATAAGACATGCTTGGCGGGGTTGATAATATGTTAGAGGGGACAGCGCTTAACGCGTCTTTCGGGTGCTCTTCCGAACGATTTTCTGTGCAATAAAGATGTTAACCGATAGCGTGCGATCCAAACGATGATATGTTCGTTGTTTTGCATTTTAACGCTCTGAAATCGTGGGTGGCTGCGTTCTTTCACGTTTCATGAACTTTAGCACACGTGTCTCCGACTTGCTATAGCCTGCATTAGTCTCTTTCTTCTGGTTTCTCGATCGCAATGCATCGTGAAATTGAATTGAGGATGCACGATGTTGAATAAACGACGAATTGTAAGTAAAGAGAGGGTTCTTGTTTTACAACCGTATACATACATATATATTTACATACGCGAAACTCGTCAGGTTTGTCCATAACGTAGCGGCGCGTCAGGTCGCGCCGGGCCGCGCCGCGTCGGGACGTAACGTAAAGCAATGCGATATGGTCTGATCCTGATAGTTATCGTCCGGGAACATTCGCATATTAATTCGGAATTTATCAAAGGAACCACTCAATGAGGAATATAGGTAGTAGGCGGGGAGTGGTGACGGAACCGCGCAATAGTCTCGCACATGGTTAATTTCAGCTAATTGGTGGCTGTCGAAATTGCAGAAATTATGCAAATGCATCGACAACAAATGGTACATATAACGTCTCTATCTACTTGTATGTATATCTACGTATAAATCTACATCTACATATTACATCCGTATATCTGTATCGTTTCCTTTCCGCCTTTAGATTCATTTGTATCTTTTCAAATACGGCCAACAAAGATTGATCGGTCAACAGTTTCAATCTTGCAGAAGAAATATTGAATGGAACAATTCGTTGTGAAAATATCGTGTTCATATTTTCCAGATGTGCCACAGTTTAGTGAATGTGCAACGAAAATGTTTCTTCCTTTGCTCGAAATGTAAGGCAAACTCGGTGGATTTTTAATTGAAAAAGACTGTGCGCTCTGCATACACTGATACATCGGAATATTTTCATCTTTTTATACGAGCGTTGTACCGCACTGTTAGCACGAGCACTGCATTCTCGCCTACAGTTCTTCATTAAGAAATACGCTAGGTCACAAGCATGAGGGTAACGTACGGTCTTCCGAGTATTACGTGATATAGGTAAATGTCGCGCAAGCCGATCGTACTTAAACTTGCGACTACATTTTCTTACAATTAGTCTTTTCAAGTATTATCTGTACATATACGTCATATATAAAAACACGCTCGATGCCTTCCTGTGGGCTTTGCAATGCATATACGAGTACATAATACATAATATGTACATAGTTGCTCACCCTTTTCCCCTTTGCATGTGATACTATCAATTACCGGTTTTTCGTCGAACCTTAATTCATGTTTACCTAGGGGACGCTACGGAGTAGCGATTGATCGATTGTTATTAACATAATGGGTAAGTTTCGCCCGATTCATTCGAATCGTTGTTTCAGATTTCAGATACGAATCGTATCTTTATGCATTTTCCTACATCCATTAAGTTGTTAACATTCGGAGAGGTTTGGGATTAAGTGTGGTTGCTTACTTGCTCAGGGACACGAGATATGCACAATTGATAAAAAAGTCTGGAATATTAGAAGAATTATGTATGTGTTTAAATAAAATTCCTACGATGCGATGGGGATATCCTCTTCCAAAAACGCGATCAATGTCGCACTGTATTGTTCCTTTGATTGTCAACCGTAACAATTTTTATTCGTTTCCATTCGCAATCGGATTGGCAAAAAACTCTTACATCTGCACAATCATTAGGGGAAAACTAAGAATTTGCGAACCATAAGCATAAGCGCCATATGGCGCTTACGCAGATATCATTCACTCCTTTCGTTCTCTTGACAGAGAACGATCTAATAAAATATCTACCTGTCTCTGACAATTTCTCCTGTTTTCATTAATTTTGAAATACGTACATCAAAGTATAATACGTATACATTTGTTCCGAGCAAAGCGTGCTCGGTGCTTTCATATCGCCACTGCCCCGCGTAACTCATTGATACGAGACAGGTTCGTATGTTTCATTTTGGAATCTGTTGGTCAAAATCACGTTACCGTACTCCTCGTGCGAAGTAGAACAGTGCTACATTAATAAGTCTAATAAGCCTGCAGTCTGTAGATTTAGAGAGGAACACAATTATCGCGTTGTCCGAGTAAATAAAGGAAGCCGGTAAGTAGGAACTATTTACAGGTGATCACGAATTGGTAGTCCTCCGAAACAATTGCTTTACTGGCGATATCAAAAAGAAATATAATGGAGGAGCGAATAAAAAAAATGGAAAGAGGAAGCGGGGAAAAGGAGAAGCTAGAACTGGAAGCGCACAATTTAACCTCCGTCTTGGATTTGGGACGTCCTGGCGCCTCTCTGTCTCGTGGGATAGAAGAAGCTCTACATTCATTCCCGGTCTCTTATTCGCCCCTTTCGGTTTTTCGTTCGCGCTAGTGTACCCCTTGGTCGCGTTCAAATTCGACCAGTCGCGGATTCTCCCCCGTCGGATTCCTTTTACTCGTATTTATCGTACGAAATTTTAACGCTTCTGAGCTCTCTTATTTTCGGTTCTATATATAGCTTGGGCCTTTTTAGTTATTCAATTTTTTTCTTTTTTTTTCGTTGGTTTTCTTTGGCGCGTGTGTGGATATCTGTGATCGACTTCGGCACACATCATTCTACAAGTAGTTGCAAGTTCGTTCGCTTACGCTACGTAATTGAACCTTTGGATTCCAGAGGTAGATAAAATGCAAACCGTTGATATCCTAACACGGAATCATCATTCTAGTAAGCCGATCAATCATTCTTCTCGCGTCAAACTGCCGACTGCATTCCTATGAATTCGCAGTGTTCTCCGGCTGCATACCGCGAAACGAATTACTCATAATTATCCGTTATACAAAAGAACAAGCGATTTGTTATTGTACCAGCAAAAAGTTATTGCTACCGGTCGTGAATGGTATTGATGAGTTTCGAGTGCGCAACGAGGAACATGCGAAAACCTGCGGCGCGGCGCCGCGACTCTATGGATATACGTATGTACTATATGTGCTGTATGTATGCCATGTATCGTCGTAAATGGTCCTTTGGTACACACGAGGAACTTTATGTATTCTTCGGCGACAAGTTGGACGCTTTCAATGAGGTTTCAGACTTTCTTCCTTCTTTCCTCTTGTATCCTGCATCGATTGACATCGCGTTATCTTATTCTATTCCATATCACACTTTTCGGCCGTTATTCGAGAAAAAAAGCATGAACAAATTGGTCGTATACCTTTCTTGTGTCGAGCAATATCTTTGTTCGATGTCAGATTTATAGAGGGTAGAGTCGATTGCAATGGGTCGTAGAATAATTGAAATTGCAATTTTGTTTGATACCACTGGCGAACCGTCCCTCCTACGCCACGTAAAGTACGGATGTCGCACAGTTGTCATTTGAGTGATACTTTATTTACGTGCAATACTCGTATATACTTGCTCCACTTTATAAACGCACACGCATAGCGAATATCCTCTTTGTTTTAGCTCTTTTTCGACTGTTTTGAATGTCTTAACGCGACAGGAATGCGGACATAATTTATTTCTATCGTTCGAATCGAGAAGATCGCGCCAATTCCATCGTGGGCGATAATTCTATGCGGGAGGTTTCGTTTAAACCTAACGCCTGGTACACGTCGCACCTCTGTTTCTTGTTTCACCTGTACACCAAGACGTCTTTAACGGACAATTTAGAAATTAGGCGTGACAAACATGCAACGTGCATTTCTCTGTGTTCTCCAGGCAGAATTATCACCCACCTGCCTGTCGACTATAGGATTTGTATGTCACGGTTTCCATCATTTTACCAATATTGTATAACATTATACCATCGTTATACGGGCCGCGCGATCGTATGGGAAAACAAAATGTGAGAAAATAGATATTTAAAATGCTTCACACTTACCGTTGTCATGTTCCCAAGGAATGGATGTTACCACTGGTCGCAGAAATAGAGGAATCGTAATGCGGTGTAGATTAAACGAAGGAGTCGCGATTCCTTCTAGCCGTCCAAGCGCAGATTTGGATGTTACTGACAACGAGTCCTCGGCGACAGCAGTCGTATGCGAGCACGAGGTGATCACGAGGTGAGCCACGGGTGTCGCTGCCGAAATGCTGGCTTGCTCCTTGATCTTCCAAACAAGGAGGGGGTGTCTCTTACCGCGGGAGTTTGGACTTTGGAGGTCAGAGGGCGAGTGATTGGTGGAGCTTGCGCGGGCCACATTTATACTGCAACTACTCACCCCTCTTCCACGTTCTTCTTCTGTACCATCAAGAGATCCTCCTGTATCCACCACCATTGGTACCAGCACCACCGACGCGACGCGACGCGCCGTGACGCGACACGGCGTGTTCCTCCTCCACGTTGTTACGGCCGTCCAGTATATACTGTACACCCTCTATTTCATTACGTCATTAGAGTTAGTCTCCACCCCGAACGATGATATCACAGATATCACGGCCCACGACAAAGCTGTCCATCGTCGAAGGGAAAAGCTGTTTTTTGAACGGAGCGACGGAGAAACTTGTAACGCGGATTCATGAATGAACCTCGGATGAATGGAGGCCAAGTGGAAGGGCCGTGGCGCGACGCGTCGCGACGTCCCTGGGTACAATGCGAAACGTGACTTCGATGTGCACACCTTACAATTAGTTGTAACGCACTGTTTTCTTTCTGCCTTTCTTCAAGATTTTTCCTTACGCCAAGATCCTTAAATACGTGATACGAGATTCAAATTCGTTACGCTTATTCCACCCTTCTAGAACACTTTCCTTCCTGCAGATAGCCAGAAATTATTTATTGCTTCTCCACAAAGTATTATACCTACATACATGTATACGAGTGTGATCTGTAAAACGAGAAATAATCGAACGGAACACCAATACCCTGTATCCTGGTGAATACATTACAATTTTTATAGAGTCGTTTGAGCGCAGGAAATTTCTTCCCTCCTTACACTTTCCTCGGCATTGTTCTCGATTCTGATGTATCACGGTATAAAGAGAGATCCAGGATCTAATCAATCAGACTGATGAATTAAAGTTCTCGATTACTTAAAATCCAAAAAATCGTTAGTTCGAACTGTTACAAGCAATGAAACAGTGAAGTCATGATACGAAATTCAGAAGTTGGTCTTGAAAAATTCTCAACGACGATGGGTAACGAACGTAAGAATTATAGGAGCGAGTTTTTTTTAGGAATAATTAACCTACAACGCCCGCGTAGGTCTCATTAAAAACGACAGGCAAGACTTGGCAGGCAGGTATCTGTTTAATGTGCAAAAGCAGACGTTCGCATTCTCTTTTTTCTTCTTTTTGCTTTTACGCACGGCAAGCATCTAAGTTAACAACGTAGCAAAAAGAGCGCAAGTTCTATTATCGTAGCCAAATTTGACCGTAATATCGTGCCACGAGACCGTTATTTGTCACTGGTGTTGCAGTTAAGCTGATTCTCTTCTCCGATCACTATTGCGACTTTAATATGAAATTTTCTTAACGAGGATCTACCGCCCAGTGCGTTATCAAATAGATCTGGTCTTTTGGTTTCGCTTCATTCTTCCGTGGTATCGTTGCAGATTGAAAAAAGAAAACCTGATGACTTTTCTTATCTTCCTCGTATGCTACACATACAAGAAGCGTTAGACCGGCAACCATTATTGGAAAGGGCAGCGATTAATTCGCAATTAGTCGAGCACGAAGTCGAGCATGAAGAGGTTGAAAAGAAATGCATCGAAGCAAGGTGAAAAAGTCGGATACACGTTGAAAGGTGAAAAGAAAGTGATAGAGGTGTAGAGAATAGACACAGCGGCGCCTTCCAGCCGAAGGATCTGCGTACATTTATGTACGGTATTTATCACCACAACCATTACGTGGCGTAGAGTGGCTATATTGACGTGCGTCACCACGAAAAATTCTCTTCCTCCTTGCGATGTCGCTACCCTTCATTTTTAAACTTTTGCCGTTCTGCCAATTATAATAGGAGGTGAAATCGATTACTTGAACTCCGGCCAAACCTGCTGTAATTCAGTCTTTCCTCATTTTGAATCAACCCTCAACAGAGCTGTACTAATTCAAGGCAACGGGAAAACATTTTAATCTCACAATTAATTACCTTTACTTATCGAAGTAATTACGTATACTAAACGAATACGATAAGAATCGTAACGGTATGGCACTTTGAAGGGAACCGATACCACCTGAACTAAACTTCAATAAGGTTTCGCCTTTGGGGGATGGGGCGAAATCATACCTTATGCTTTGCAGTATTTAACAAGACTAATCTCGTTAACATTTATCGCTGTCGCGATAGGTCTCAATGTTGCATAAGCTTCATAAGCTGTGCTGTTTCGGTCACCTTTTCTGATTGACTCTTTCAATATTCTATATGTAGTAGATTCTATACAAGATTCATTCGGGCAAATGAGTTGCATCTTTCATTGACAATGATTCTTTGAGATTCCAATATTCGTTTAATTCCTTTCCTTTAAGCTGAAAGAGTAACTTCTATAATAATTACGGATAGATCCAAGTCTTTTGCATATAAGGGAATCGCCCTACCAATGTTCTTCTTTTCCTTGCGATAAATCGATTTCCTGCAAACGCAAAAGTTTCGCGCCACAACTGAAATTGCCCACAAATTGTATTCTGGCTTCTTCCGCTCGCGTAATCTCTTCCCCTTTTTCTTCCTACTTAATTAGTCAATCTGAATTATTTTGCGAGATTTTTTTCAAGCACCATGACCATCAGATTATGCGGATGAACGAAACAATGGGGGAGGTTACGCTTGAAAAAGTTCATCATCAGTTTCCTAATTTTCTTCGCTACGACACGCAGGCCATGATGCTCCTTTTCCAGCATATAGTGTTCCCCTGAAAAATATAGCGTCCCTTCATAACTTTTCAATTTCATTTCATTCTGATGGAAGCGGATGTTTCAAATTATGTCCTCGACTGGTTGCCATGCTTCAGGCGAACAAATGCACTTCGGCACATGGCAACGCAACCCAACGCACGCAGCGGTACTAAAACTGCATACTCGCGTCAGTACGACTTCGTGTTCGATGAATCGAGCCTGGAAAACCAAATGAACTTTTACATACGACAATATAAGAAACATTTGTTTGCTCCTGGGATAAACGGGAGAAGGGGGGAGTCACTGATCGTAAGTAGTAGGGTAAGAAGGCGATGAGATCCAAATTTTTTGCATTACTTGTTTTCAAAACGGAGGAACTAACTGGACACGAGAAAAAAGTAAAGAAAAACGAACGAAGGGGGTGAAAGCTCGTGGAAAGAGGAAGCACGAAAATGTGCGTAGGCTGCTGGCGCCTAGACGGGTATCCCCCTTCATATGAAACTGCTGCTCGTTTATGTTTATGCATCCCAAATCCAAACCTTCGTAGTTCCATGGAGAATCGTCTGAGTAATAGTAGAGCATAATTTTACGGTTCGAAATGATGGTATCACGTTCGCCCTCGTTTTTTATTATGCTCACATCGAAAATCGGATAGATTGTTGCGGGTGTAAATTACGGTGCAATTTTTTTCCTTCGGTAGATAGTACATACGATACATCATAATTTTCGAATTTCAGGATCCGTTAGTACACGCTGAGGCGCCATACCGTGTCGCTTTCTCGTATTTGATTTTTCCTTGAAATATAACTTTGGCTGATCATTTTTCAATATCGCGAGAATTTCCATTTCCGTTTCCGGTAATCAACCAAATTGTACAAAATATTGCTCGTGTCCCAAGTTACATTTACACAAAGTACAATTGATGTTTTAAAACACAGATGAGAAATAAGAATAGACCAGCTGGACAGCACTGCCGCCAACGGACATCAAAAGGTCCGCCGATAGATATATCGACCCCGGAGACATTGTGCTAATAAAGAAAAAGACATTACAACAAGTGTTCTTATTTCAATGATAATATCAATAAACGAAATAATGTTGAGAGTCATATTTCACATTGTTTACCGGCAAATGATAATGAACGATGTATCTACGCATAACATGGTTAGTGAAGTGCGGTTTAGACGCTTGGATGGAAATGCGTAATATCCACTTAAAGAAAGAATGACTATTAAAAGTGAATAACTTATTATTTTCACCTTCATTTCACACCTCATCGATTCAAAAATAACCATCAGAAGCCGAGGTAAAATGTTTATAATTAACATCGTTTTCTATAATCTGTTGGTCACGTTGCGAGTGACACGGAAATGGTAATGGACCCAAAGTCCCAGAAGTGGTGGCCGAAAAAGTACATAGGATGTCTTGCCTATTCCTATATTCATCTATGTTCACACATGTATGGGCCATATAATGCACAGCACTATGGCGCCATCTTGTGTTGGGTGAGCTACATTACATAGAATAAAACTAATGTTCCCCCCGCATCAGAAACTACGAAAAGAAGAAAGAAGTAGCAGAATAAGAAGGACATAGAGTTTCAACGTATCGAAGAGGATAGAGTACCGAGCATAGGTGCTGTAACAGAGCGCGAGAATAAAGCGAAAGACTAAAAGTTGGACGGTGATCAACAGAGAGAAGAGAGAAGGAGAATAAGTGGCTTCTGCTGATCAACGGGTGTAGCAAATTATTGGACATTTCTTTACGTTATAGCGTTATAGGCAACGAACATTTCACGGTGATTAATCTAATATTTTGTTGAATTTAAGAAACAGAAGATTACGTACAATATTGCGTGAATTTGCAAACGGTATTTCGCATTTTACATTCACATCTTGTCACAGGAAAATGTCGTTCGCTTGCAAATGTTTTGTTACATGGTCAATCAAGTCGCCGCCTGTTTCCGGGAAAAAACCGATTTTGAATAAAATACGGCTTCAAACTGTATCTCAAATGATGAATATCATTTCGTCATATACTCTGAACGAAAAAAAAAACATCCAATAGTGTATACATTAGAATTAGGGGGCATTTTGTCGCTGCATGAAAAATATTTTTCATCGCACTTTAGTCAACAAAAGCGTTCTAGAAAGTGTTGAATTTATTGCAGATGCCTAACATCAAGTTGCAGAGCTCCGACGGTGAAGTTTTCGAAGTCGACGTTGATATCGCAAAATGTTCTGTTACTATAAAAACTATGTTAGAAGATCTTGGGATGGACGAAGACGAGGAAGAGGTCGTTCCTCTGCCAAATGTTAATTCTGCTATACTCAGGAAAGTGATACAGTGGGCTACTTATCATAAAGATGATCCAGCACCTCCAGAAGACGATGAAAACAAGGAAAAACGTACGGACGATATAAGCTCTTGGGACGCAGACTTTCTCAAAGTAAATATTTCAGTCCTCCTCCCTTGAATTCTCCTCTTACAAATGTTATATATGCCGCGTACATTAACCAAATGAATTTTTAGGTTGACCAAGGGACATTGTTTGAATTGATCTTGGCAGCTAATTATCTTGACATTAAAGGGTTGTTAGATGTTACGTGCAAGACGGTTGCTAATATGATAAAAGGCAAAACGCCTGACGAAATTCGCAAAACGTTTAATATTAAAAATGATTTCTCAGCGTCCGAAGAAGAACAAGTCCGCAAAGAGAACGAATGGTGCGAAGAAAAGTAGATTGTAGTGTTGGCAAACTTTTGATTTTTCAATTTTCTTTAAATTTGGTTGAAAATATTTAAAATTTCAATAGTTAATACATAGCCGATATTGCCCTGAAAAATTTCTAAATATTATCATATTCTTTATTCGGTGCACTAAATAACTGTTGTATTCCTCTCAGAATATGTCATATTAATGTATTTGCGGTTTGCTATTTCAAATGTTTTGTATAAGATATAGTAATAGTATTTAGCATGTATAGTGGAAATTAACAGTTAAGTTTGTATCAAATTCATCATTGTTGCCACTTATGGTACATCGGACCTACGTATCGATCACATTTTCATTTACTATGAATATAAATTTAATTTCCACTTTGGCAAATTTTATTTTCAAACTCCTTATATAAGTATGTAATATTAGAATGCGAGTAACTATGTGAACGAACATAAACGTGAATTGATCTATTACTTGTAAATTTATTAAAAGAATCAAGATAAACAACTGAATGTTGCAACTCTGTGCTGTGTAGTCGATGTACAATACTTGCAGTACACTTTTCAAAATGAAATTAACTAAGTAATTGTAGAACTATACGTATAGATGTATGCCTGTATATTAGACCTAATATTCAAGTTTCTAAGTGCACAATACACAATTTGTCCTATTACACAGCAATGATTATTTTCTTCTTTACCAATACTTTTTCATCGAAAAAGTATATGCCAAAGCATCACGATGGATATGGATGGGATACATATTACGTATGTGCATATATAGGTATATATGGTGCTGAATACGAATATGAAGTTGAGAGAAGGTGACCATAACCTTTAAAAGATCGATGTAAAAGCAGCCCCTAATTTTAGTAAAACCATGAGTGAGAAATTAAAAAGGAATTCCTATTATTAAACATTTGAAGTTTAATTATATTTAATAGACAATGGGCAAGTGTGAATGTATTAGATCTTAGATATACGATGTTTCATGTTTGACTAATACCATTAGATTATGAATAATTATTTCAGACGGTGAAGAAGGAAATTGCATAATTGACCATATTCATTCAGACAATTTTATTATGAAATTACATGACACTTGTAACTGGAATCAGCCGGACCATGTGGCTATTGAGTATCATGATTTCAGAGAAATTATTTACATTACGTATGGAGAACTTTTTATTGCAAAAAATATGGTTTCCGATTATTTGAAATGTTTAAAAAAATTCGAATTCATTGGTATAAACTTTGACATTCCTGAATATTGTGTGGTGTCGCTAATGCTTGGGTAAAAACTTAAATATTGAGACATACTTCAACCATTCAGGATAATAATAAGTAATAGTTTTTTTTGCAGGATCTTAAGTAGCAAGCACAGTTTTGTTAATATACCCACAAATACAGCAGAATTTGACAATTTAAAAACGTATCTAAGCATGCGTTATATATTTTGTAAGGAAATAATTGTCGATGGAGATATTGTGAGCCATTTGGTAATACACAATGAATGTATTTATTTGGTCAGACTGAAGCATGTACAGCAGCAATTTAAGCAAGCCACCAATCAATATAGTTATGCATATGCAATCTCTACCTCTGGTACCACTAGGTTGCCAAAGGTAGTCAGAGTGTCCCATTCTTGCATAGTTCCCAACATTGTGGACTTAAGCAGAATATTGGCAATTGAGAGCAACGATAAGATTTCTCAGTTGACAAATCTTACATTTGACCCGAGTGTTATTGAAATTTTCCTTGCCCTTTCAAATTCTGCATCACTCTTCATGTCTTCTAGATCATTGAGAAACGATCCACATAGGTGATTGCAAATTATGAACTGCTGAAGAAACAATCTAATCTCTTTTTAAGAACCTATGATTACACAGATATCTTTTATTTCTAGTCTTTTGAAAGAAGCCTACTCTAGTCACGTTACTATATGGCAAATTACTCCTTCAATTTTCACCCATAGTTGGACAGTTGAATCTCTGAGGAACAGTATTTTAAGTAATAACACTTCGCTAAGAGCTATTCTTTTGGGTGGAGAACCTTTTCCCAAATTAGAATTGCTTCTTCAAATTAAACATCCCCAGAATAATACTAAGTTTTATAATATCTATGGGATTACTGAAATGTCCTGTTGGGCTAGTATTACTGAAATGGTATTAACAAATAGTCAATGCGATGCACGTCACTTGGGACACGCGTTATCGCATACCATGCTGCAAGTCAGAAATGAAAGGGGAGAAATTGTTACCAGGGGTACAGGTTTTCTTTACATAGGTAACTACACTACTCACAGATAATCGCTGTATAATAAACTTACGAAAGAGATTGCTAAATATGAACAAAAAATATATATATATATATATTTTTGGACAGGAAGTGATCACAGGATATGCACAATAGACAATGAAAATATTGAAGAATTTGAAATACCACTGTTTCGTGACACGGGGGATGCTGTTAATGTAAGTTTGTGTGCATTTTCAGTTGACAACAAATTATACTTAGCAGAAGAGAATATTCTTCCGTTTCAGATTGACAAAGAAGGTAGGATATTGTACAAAGGTAGACGAAATAACATTATAAAAAGATTTGGAAATAAAGTAGACACAAGTATACTTGAAGAATTTGTGTTGCGAATGGATTTTGTCAAAAGCTGCCACATAATATGGGATGACAATTGTCGTCAATTACATTTGTGTTTGGTTACTATGAAAGCGACTGGGAAAAATCATAATTTAAACAGCAACATAATGAAACACTTTGACCAATTACATCATTTATATAGACCAGATAAAATTCATTTTTTGGATCATGTTGAATATACATCTAGCGGGAAAATATCTTTAAAGTTTTTAAAAGAACGTTATACAAGGGTGGAAACAACAATTAGTCGCATGGATATCATTGATTTGCAGAAAGTCGAAAAGATTTTTGTATCTAATTGGAATGACAATCTAAAATGCGGGGACGATGGATTTATAAAATTAGGAGGCACATCAATAGCAGCACTTCAAATGTCAAATGCCATGTCTAACGCAGTGAACATTGAGTTTCCTGAACTGATAGGCATGCTTTTGAGGGATTCAACTATCCATGAGTGTCTGAGGTATATAAAAAGTGTCATGTCAACCAATGCTGGAAACGAAATAAGTAACAACTCTGGTTCAGAATTCATTGATCTTATAAAGACGCCCGTGACTAGTACTATCAGCATCACTATAGAGAACAAGGTATTAACAGAACAACCTGAAACAAAGAAACTGAATTTTGATTCACCGATTGTAGCAGGTGAGAACTTTACCTGTGAGTGGTATAAATGTAAAGGACAACGGTCTAGTAATTTTCCAGTCGTAAAGGAAGAACCAGAAATGCAATATGATGCCATCTCAAAAGTTAAACTGTTAAAGGTACACGATTTAAAAAAGTGTGTGGATGCATCGCCAACAGTGTTTCATTGTTCAGAGTAAGTCTGTGCTTGATGACTGGCATTAAGTCTATCATGTAACTGCACCAAGAAATTTTGTTTTATCTAGTGGGAAGACGTACGCAACTGTTGGATCTCATTCTGGTTTCATTTTTACTTTTGGAATAGAAAAGGAATATTGTACTTCTGCTTTTAAGGTAACACTGCCCGATAGAATCGAAGCTTCAGTTTTGATTTTAGATAATTTTAGAGGTATAGTAGGTAAGTTTCCTAATTGAGAAGAAACTAATGTGTTGCTATTAAAATTAACCGCATGTTTTAAAATTTCTATTTTACAGGTTGCTACGATGGTAATGTATATTGTCTGCACTTAAAAACAGGTGGTATCATTTGGAAATTTCAAACGGGAGATGTTGTAAAGTGTACTGCAGTAGCTTGTAGGGATAAGAGAACGATATTTGTTGGCTCTTATGATTGCTGCGTGTATTGCTTATCCATAGAGGTATATGAATTCATGTTTGTACCGTAAAACGCAAGGAAACAAATAATATTGATTATAAAAATGTTACTACAGGATGGATCTGAAATTTGGAGAAATAAATGCAGTAACGGAAGTGTCTGTGCTACTGGTGGTTTACACTTTTCATCAAACACTGTATTGTTTGGAACTTTAGATGGATCTTGTGTAGCACTTGATCAATCGTCGGGAAGCGTTGTTTGGAAACGTAAATTGTCAGATCCAATCTTTGTTGGGCCTGCATCACTTCGCAATGGTTTTGTTTTATTTTGTACCGTGACAGGACTGCTATGTTGTTTTGATATAGAAGTTAATATTAAGGTATTTCATATTTGATGTAGTTGCTGTTACACGTAAGCAATAGCTTTCAGCTTAATTAATTGTTTTAAATCTTACAGTTGTGGACATTCAAAATTAATGGCAACGTATTTTCATACCTTGTTCTACAATACGATAGCTCTACAAAACATGAAAATATTATAGTAGCCAGTCAGAATAAGAATGTGTATTGCCTGGAATTAGAAGATGGAAATTTTAAAATTGAGCCGACATTGAAATACGTATTAAGCTTTCATTCACCAATATTAGCCACTCCTTGGTGTGAAAATAATTTCATATTTATAGCATGCACAGATGGTATTCTAAATATTTACAATCTACTTACAAATAGACTGATCAAAATTGAGAAGCTTCCGGGAGAGGTATTCTCATCGCCTGTTATTGAAAATGATGTTGCAATTATTGGATGCAGGGATAATAACGTTTATGTCTTACAACTTGTTTAATGTATTTTTGTCAAGTAAATGTATCAATTGCCCCTCGCGTTTTAAAATAGACAGGAATACAAAGGAATGAACTTAATATAGTAATATTTATTTTTTTACGACCGTCGTAATAGCACAGTTACGTGATCGACGGCTCAGACAAAGTAATAGAGACGTCATCTTTTTGGAATAAATTTCGTATGTAATACGAATTCGCGGCGCGCTTACACTTTGGTGGCGAAAAGTGATGCAAAATAATAATTTTGACAACCAGCCAATCATTTATTAATCAAACATTCACGCATACACAAGTGCAGTGTGTGCAGCATACCAAAAATGAAGAACCGAAAGCCATGCATGTAGGCACATATTTGCCTTTTCCGATTTATAACGATGTTTCTCTCTTTCCTTATTTTTACGAATAATGATTATGTTATAAATATTGGATAAAGAAATATTCCGGTTTCCACGTGCACATAAAATAATATTTCAACGATTCCATTTTTCCCATAGTCTCACTCATATATTTCAGAATGAGGAAGTTACATTTGTATGTAATATACCTATTTAAGTTATATTTAAATGCTTGGCCGCTCATTTAACCATTTCTTTCTAACGTTTCGACCCGGATCTGTGGCAATTTATCTGCTACAGCTAATGAGTTTCTGCAAGTGCCTCACCTTATACGTATTTACCGCATACTTTTTTAACATATGTGTTTTTAATCTCAAATATCATAACTAAATGTACAGAAGTATATGATTATTTTCTAACGCTAGATCGCGGCATGCTGTGTGTGTGTGTGTGTCTCTGCGTGTAAGATTTCTTAAATTACTTCTATCTTGTACCTTGTGTAGTACGCGTGACCTTTCGACTACTGCAATTAGAAATATAACTATAGGATCATTTAACATTTACAATCTCAATGAACAATTCTCCTTATTGTTTAATATGATAGTTAAAATATGGTACATTTATAAACTCTAGATAATCGGCATCGTCACATTTGCCCAAAAAGCACACCAGTGATGTATACACAGATACGTCCAAACTGTATGATAATTTGTTTAAAATTGATCGAAAATATTTAGAAGATGAACGGTACAAGTTGTAATAATAACTTTGTTGTTTTTCAGCAAAACGGTCATACACATGTATTTCAGACAGAATGTATAAGGGGCAGTTTATAGAATGAGATTGGGATAAAATTAAAAAATAAATTTCCAATAACATTTGCGTTTGTTTTGTGGCTCTCCGAGAAAGAGAATCTAAGATTAGGCATGTGTCTATAGGCAGATCGTACCGGTCGCGAGACCCCCCAAAAAACCGCCGACGTTGGTACACACGCGATAAATTACCTTATGGTCGTTCATTTTTTTTCCAATTCTGGATGAACTAATTTTAAAACTGATCGGTAACTGTAGTTACTTTAGTTACTCTACGGTTACTAATCCTCATCGCCTAGGTCTTCTTTGACTTTGTTAAAATCAAATTCTTCTCCAGTGGCCCGTTTAAATATATCAAGAACATCGAGACAAGTGGTTTCAAAATGCGTCGTTGCATCGTAACTTGTCGATATAAAGATCTGACTGTTTAAACCATTATCTGTTGGTTCCATATAGTCGGATACTGATATAAATTTCTGTCTAACCGGTCCGAGTAGGTCCAAGCCGGGCTTGATCTCAGTCTCCGGATTTTTCGTTTCTACCGTTGTTGATACCATGGCTATGAACCATCCTTTTGCTGCTACTTGATGAGTATGCGATACCAAGGATACGTAGATATCGGAGTTACGATTTACCTAGAAGTACAATAATAAATGTGACGCTTACGCGTTGATATACCAAAATACGCAAAAGCAGAAGCACAAGCACAAGGTATAAATCAATTTACTTGTTTCTGAGGAATAATAATTTGCGTTGAAAGCGCATCCGCTGTATTCGGTATGGGGTGATCTAGTAGGCAAATGCAACGAACGACCTGACCCACTTTCTTTACGCGATCAGGTACATATGTGGGATCGCAAAATACTTGTTTGCACTGAGCTACTTCGTCGCCGGAACGAACACCAACGATCTGCAATAAAAATCAGTAATTGAGATAACAGAACAGATTTGTCAAACTAAACAAATGTTAATTATCACCTTTCCGTCCTTTACGACGATCTCGTCGATCGGTTTATCCAACATGTACGTTCCACCATAAATAGCGCTTAGTCGTGCAAATCCTTGGGGAAGTTCACCCAACCCATACATAGGATACAGATATGGTGATTTTCCATAACGTGCTAAACTATCGCTGTACAATTTAATTCTTCTTATAGTAGTGATCGCGCTTTGACTTATGTATTCGTCGTCTCTGAAACAGTAAGATATTCATCGTTTGTCCAAATAGTTACCGAAACGTGGCTATAAAGCGTTCACTTAATATTTATATTTGCACGTATATTTTTGATCTTACCTATATAGGGCTAGAGCGTGGCCAGTGAAATCTTGTGTGTTCTTATCAAGATTAAACTTATTGTACAAAGCACTCATGTTGTTAGTAAACGGATCGAAACCATCCCAGGTCTTAGGGTCGTCTTCTTGCATATTTTGCACCCATATCAGGAAGCTACGGAAACGTCTTTTTTCGAAAAGACCCATCAAATCGCTGGACAACGCCTCTTGTTGATCTATCGGTACTTTGGAAATTTTTCCGGATTTATAAACGTATGATCCTTCGACGCATTTGAATTCCAGGTACCGTGTTACACCGGTGTGAATTAATAGCTTTACCAACAAGCCATTTGCCATTAAGAACTTGGGAATCAAATCAACGTTCCAATCGCGGCCCCTACCATAACTTTCATCCGGCGTTGGGGCCCGGAATTTCCTAGATAACGCATGAAATGGTAAATTAACGATCAATTAGTTATACATGCATATATGAATTTCTTCATAAAGCGTCATAATATAAAGGCATATAATTAGATTTTTTTTCAACTAGATGAAAACGTTGTATCGGAAACTATTATCACAGCCTCTCGTAGAAGATAGTCTTTTTAATCGGGTTAAACGAGTACGCGAACCTAGTCGAATAAATGTTGCAACATAGTATGGCAAATGGATAACTCAGATATGTACGTGTTAGAATTTATTGAGTGCAGCCGGACACCCGATACCGTATCCCTGCCTGATGAACCAAAAGCGCAATTACGCGGCTGTTAATCGTTTTTTCGTTTCACGAACAGTAGAAAATGGTTTTATTCTCTCGTAGAAGCAGGGGATAGTGTTTAAAGAGCATACGATTATTGTAGACCTGCAAGAATTTCACAGAACACGAAATAAAAAAAAAGGTTGTCTGTTTTGTATAGAATGCTCGAAAACGGCATACAATATCGATATTGGAAATGAAAGGAAATTCCTTATTTAAAACTTGTGCGCAAACGCTTAACGTTATTAACTTTTTTTACTTTGTACGCTTCGCGTGCGTACGGAGAGGCAAACATACATATGTTGCATTTCACAGGAAGTAGGTAGATACGAGTACAGTTAACGGTATGTATGTATGTATATGCATACATGTTCGGTTACTTTAGCTTTGGCTTTGGACGTTTACATACGTCAACTGATATTCGTCTCGCTGTGCAACACTCTGACATTTAAGAAGATGCTCGAACGGATAAAGACAATTTTTTCGAACGATAGATAAACAGCGGAGACACGTAAGAAGCTAGGGAGGGGTGTGGCGGGGGCTGGGGTTGTGGTTGGGGTTGGTTGGTTTGGGGGCGGGGTGTTAAGGGCGGGTGTATTGGCCTGGATATTTGGAAGAAGCAAGTGACAATGAAAAATGAAATATTCAAGTTGAACAGCGCATTGCGTATATCTACAGAACGTTACATCCGATTTTCTACGTCCCATTGAGTATGTACCTATTTCGTGGGGCGGGCCCCTGCCCCTACTCTTATCGAGTAGCCATACTAGCGAACCTTTCCATTAAATTCTTTAGAGCGGGTTGAAAGTTCGGAAGTAGCTACCTACTGCACAACACGACACGACCCGACCACCACACGACACGAGAACGACTGAGAACGACGACAATTACTGCAGGTGACGATATGCGTGACACTTAACCCGCAATACTCTTCTAATTAACGGAAGAGCTTGATGGAAAATGTAATCGAGGCGTTACTTCGTGCGAAGAAAAGAAAAAGGGCGAAAAAATAATCAATATTAAGCCGAATCCTGATTACCACATTGGCGTATCGCGAAACGTTGATCACAGCGTTCATCACCAGATACCGTACTGTGCGCCGGTAATATCTGGTGCTGAAACGGATAGAACAGGATTATAATGTACTTACGCAAACAGATCCTCCAGCGGTGTTATCGATGCGGATTCACCACCGTAATATTTATTGCGGTCTACGTGGAGTACTTTTTTTCCACTGACCGAAAGCATACCCGAAAGTATGCATTCCTTGAGTCCCGTGCCCAATACGATCGCGTCGTATTCTTCATTCATGTTGCTCGAAATGCAGGAAAGTTGATCACAGCACGAAACGCAGGATCGCGAAATCTACGCGAGGCTTTTATGGAATGGTAGGAAAGTCGAAAAACGACAATACACGGTCGCGCGTCTGCCAACTCGCACGACAATTATGCCGGAACGGAAGACCTCGTTCTTTCGCTCGCTACCGATGACGGAGCTGCTGGTAGGATGACAATGGCAGTGGCGTTATTCCTGCTTACTGATACCGATGGAGCTACTGCAGCGGTAGACTCTCCCTAGGTTCTCGTAATTCCCCATTCTACTATTTAGTAGAATATGTCTCGTAAGAGCGGTGAAAATATTTTATTCTCGTATTTGTAATAATCCATGAACGCTTTAAACGGTAAGTAAATGAATGAATTTTTCCAGTTGTTGAATATGTGCGAGAGAGCTTGGTATGCTTTGGCAATTTTCAGACGATCACCTTTCGATATTTCGCTGGCCGATTCGCGAAACGTAAAGTACAATTACGGCGTACCTATGGTGGTTGTAAGTGCACAACGACTTTGGTAAATCGCGAAAATGGAAACGCAGTGCTAGGGATTTTGTGTTCCCCGTGTCGAGAAATTGAACGAAGCGTGTGGGCGGTAGATGGCGGTAACGCAGGAGCTTGTAGGGGCGATTAGTAGTTGGTAGAGAGCGATCCGAATGATTGTCAGTACGTGTACGACGGTAAGGTGATTTGGTTTGTGTCGAGGAACGCGGCGGATCGGGCGTGTGAACGAACGGGCGACCGAATGAACCGAACGCAGCGGTTGGAATAGAGAAACGTGAATGTGACATCGCGCGGATTTCTCGAGGCCATCGTGAAAATGAGAAAATAATCGACGGTAGAATCGTTGCGTCGTGCTTTTGCAGCGAATCATATAAGACGTCGAGACGAGGTGTAGGAAATGTAACATTCCCCCATAGACTCTGACAATGAGAGGGAAGTGGTACATTTGAACCCGTTATACATATTTCCTGCGAAGAAGGAGCACGCAGACGGAAGGATCTGTTGCCTACTCTGGTTTGCTCGGGCGATTTTTCGGGCAATCGTGAGAGAGGTGCGATGCTCTCGAGAGTTTGAAGGCATCGTGGGGCATAACTGTGCGGTATCCATCGGTCTTCGCCGAACATTAAGCAAGGCCACGTGGACCACGTTGGGAGTTTGAAAAATGTGAGCGCACGATTTTCTCAACTAACTCATCTTATTGTTGCTTTGTATATACGTGCATCGTGTTATCGTTGTTGAACTGTCGAATGACTTTGAAAACAAAGGTTCGGACAGAAAAAGAGACGGCTCGCAATTTGACAGTACGTAACTCGCATTCAAATCTTGCATATTTTATTTCACAGGGTGTCGCTTTCTACAAATGCGTGGTTAGTTGGTTAGTCAGTTAATGCATTCCCAAAATAAATAGAACAACGTTTAGAATATAATTTACGCAAGACGATATTTGAAACAGGTTCAATTCATGTCCCTGTTAATTTTTCCTCGCCCGCAAACCGTCAATGGCCTTCGGACAAGCGTTTCGAACGTTTCCTTAATTGTTACGAGAAAGTGGCGTTTAAATGCGGAAGGATTAGGCGTTCCAGCGAAACGGTACCGGAGAGAGCCTTTAAAGTGTTCGTGTTAGAAGGTGATGATCAAATGAAGTACATATAATTTTTTCGTCGACTGGTCATCGTTGTAGTTATTTCGCAGGACGACACGACGTTTGGTGAAATCCGCGATGCATTATTGGATGGGTCTAAGGTTCGCGTTGACAATCGGCTACGGTGTTTTACGAAGCAAACGCGACGGTTTTGATGTCCGGGTGTTCGGCCCCGAAACCGGTTACGCGCCGTCCGTGTATCGTCGAGTATGTAGTCTCCTAGGATCGAAGAAAGATCGAAGAAAGATCGCAGAAAGAAGCTTCGACTCCAGTTTGTTCGTGAGCTGTTTCTCGTTAAATTGCATAAGTGGTGCACGAAGCGGAGCGAGCATCGCAGATCGGTGCAGCCGAGCGTTCGAAAGAACTGCGAACGCGGCGAACGGTGCTGGCTTTGAACCCTTGTAGTTACCGTTGACAAAATAGAAACACGCTGCAGCGTGTTCGAGCTAAACGTGTTTCATGTCTGCCAGTTGAAATAATGTAGCGATAAAGCTGTGAGTTTGAGGAAAACTATTTGCACGTAAGTATTTAATATTTTAGGAGCGAAGAGAATGCGCGGGAAAGATGCGTCGCGACGGTTGCAAAGCATTGGACGATCGGATGGTCGGGTGTTGAAAGTGTTCGGTGGGACGGACAACAGATTAACAGACAGTAGACTCGATATTTCGATATAAAGATATTTCACTTTACACCGTGCTCGCATCGTTTATCGTACGAGCGTCATTTACTGTGCCCACCTTGCATAGATATATCTGCCTTTAGGAAAGAATTTGCAGCTCGTAACAAACGTACGATAATTTTTTGCACCGAATATTAACATTTCAATTGGCTCGATTCAGGAAAACGCTTTTAAATAGTTTTACGTGTTATCGAGCACGAGCAGGGTTTTAAACGATAAGGGCAAGATGTACTTGGCGTGCAATAATTGCCAGCGATAATGGCTCGTTATCGTTTCAAACATAGGACGGCGCAGCGGAACTTGGGAGAACGTCGATATTCGCTCGACCCAATTCCATCCTTCGGTTTTTCCACCTTTGATATCGTTCGCTTACATTAGAATCCGGGAATCACGTTGACCCGATGCCTGTTATCGATCACGAGCGGAATCCTTTGGTCGGTTTACGTGTACGGGCGAACACGTTTGCTTTCCCTCGACCATCGATGGCTACTCGGTGTCCGGTTGTTGCTCCGTTTTCACCTGCGACTGGCCTCGAGGAAGATGATACCAGTATTCAGACCTATCGAAATCGCAATTTGATTTTTCCCATCAACGGTTGCCATCATTCCTAAACTAAATACAATAGGTACATACGTTTAAAGCAATCTCGTCTCGTCGTTCTTCGTCGACGCCCGACGTGTCATTTGCTTCGGTGCAAATATATATTCAGCATACGTATATCGATATTGGATTATTGGTTGCAACATGATTATAGTTTCGCAACACATATTTTTCAAATCCACCCTTCTGCAATTGAAGCACTGACAACGAATGTAATCCATACGTGTGCGCAGTGCTTGCTGCCCCGAAAAACTCTCTTCGAACCCCTTTCTATCGCTGTGCTCTGTATATCTGTGCAATCTTATTAATAGCTTATCTGTGTCGGACAAGTGCAAGTGTACTCGCGATCACGAGATGATCACGGCTAGGAATGAATATAGGCGTATCGCTTCCTTTAATATTTCCTTGGAAAGAGAGACATCTAAAGAGAGCATTGACACTTTTCTGTTCCAAGTTCGACGAGTACATATACTTATGTGTACACATTGTCTAACAGATCCGACTTTTTCCCCTCGAAGTTTCCGTCTGCTCTTCGAAATGTCTGTTTCTCATAGGGCAGGGTTCAACGGAGTGTATTGGACTATATGTACAACTGTAGAATTCATGTACAATTACGAATATTATGTATTAGGAATAGTTGGTGTGACTCGCTCGTCCATTATGTCGTTAGATGTGCCAGCATGTCCGAAACTGGCGCGCCAGAAGCAGCGAGCAAGGAGTTCGACAGGCAAGCATCGGTTTACATGTTCCCGGGATCGGGTCGTCAGCATTATGCCGGATCAGCGCCGTTGCAGTCAGCGTCTGTTTCTGTTCCCGATGCTTCGAGTATCGTCCCCGAGATCGACCCGTCGTCGAATACGTTCGCGAAGGCCAAGGGCGTCAGCGAGGGCGAGGGCGAGGACGAGGGCCAGAACGAAAACGGGAACGGGAACGGGAACGGGAACGGATCTCGAAGCAAAAGAAGGCCGTGCCCGAGAATGCATACCAGGTCGGCCAGTCACGGTGGAGTGTTGGCGGAATGCTCGACCAATGCTGGATTTCAGCTGCCCGCAGCTTCCTATCTGGGTCCTCTATCCGCGATCGGAAGCACCCGTCCCTCTGCCTTGAAGAAACCTGGACACCAGAGAGCGTTCAGTCAGGGGCAAGTGGTCGACGTTCAAGGACACTCGGTCACGGGACACAATCGCGTCGGATCCAGAACGGATTTCATCCTTCCGCCTGGTCACAGAGAAGACTCGAGGCCAATTACGGCTGGAAAGGTGCCCTCCTTTCGAGGTCACTCGCGTCAAGCATCCAGGTACGTTTCTTATCGGTATAGAGTATAGACTATCCAACGCGTCCTATCCTATCTGCACCTTTTTTGTTCTCTCGTTCTCTCTCTATGAAATGCTCACTCGAACTGAACGAAAACACCCAAGGCCCCCTAGGCCCTTTTGACTCTCCAATTACAGACCCATCTGGTTCTCTTACTATCTCTGTTAGTACGGCATTTCTAAGAACGTGGAGACAATTTTGTTCTACCGTAATATATTATATTTAGTGTCGCTAGCAAACACCCAACATCGTTTGTATCGAATCCCATCGAATTGGAGTGGCAATTGAATATCGTCGATAGAACCCGGGGTTTGCATATACCAACAGCATTCGCTTTTCTCTTCGTCACGAGATTCAAATAATCGAACGAAGCAGTCGTTTAAATTCAACGCCGAAAATTGTACACTCGCGAGATTGAGTTTTCGTCGACGTTTATCGAGCGACTGTAACTTTGCCCTCGCATTACGATCTCTGCAACGGATCGTATCGCAGCGTTCTTACTTTCGAAATTATCGAGCACTTTTTCCGTCTATGCTCGAACCCCCTCGATTCTTCGAAAGGATTCCGTTGACCGTTATCCTCGAACAAAAGCACCCGAGCGAATCGTATGTTGATCGATTGCAGATCGGAGTCGATATACACGATAAGGCGCAGCGTAGATCCCCCCTGGTGGAGGAGGGTCTGGGCGCGATGCTTCGGTCCCATTCCGGAGTCTCCTCGTTTAAGGACAATCGTGCCGAACCATTTAGTGCCGCCGAAAACCCCACCGAGCCAGCATCCTAACGGCAATGGAGTAAACAATAGGTAAACTTGATACCGCCTGTGTACGCGTTCTCGCGCATCGATGGACCGGTAGGAGTTTCAGGCGAGAATCAATTATGTTTACTTATGCTTCCGTATGATTCCAGAGTACGCACAACAAAGTACACTATGCTGAGTTTCCTACCTCGCAATCTCCTCGAACAATTTCACCGTGTGGCCAATGTATATTTTATATTTATCGTTCTACTTAATTGGGTGCCAGCCATAAATGCCTTTGGAAAAGAGGTTGCCATGATCCCCGTAATCTTTGTGCTGGGTGTGACAGCGTTGAAGGATTACTTCGAGGATCGACGAAGACTTGCCAGCGATCGACGCGTCAATAATTCTACCTGTCGCGTCTACGTCGGGTGAGTAAGCAATTTTGCCAGACACCCAAAAATTAACGAGCAAAGTAGCGATAATCGGTCGAATATATGTAGAAAAGAAAGTACATGTTCCCACTTTGTTCTTTCGCGGATAACAACTATGTACAATCGTGATCACCGCTGTGTCTTTCACTTGGGACTTGTCTGTGACTTGAACTTTGCCGTGCTCCGTTTAATAGCTGTGCCGCTTTCGATCGATGATATTAATGGTTGACTGTGTTTCCAATACTGTTTGGCCGACTAAATTTCTTTCGTTGCTCACCGTTACCGTGACCGCGTAAATGCACGCTTGCCGCTACGCGCGTACCGGACTCCCGTTTACTAACCGCGACCAACTCCGTACTAAAATAATATTTCAGGATATTGCAATTTGCAATGCATATTTGGGCCCTGCGTCGTAGAGAATTATGCGAAGGAGGTTGCAGAATGTGGTCACAGTCGAAAGTATGAATGGAGTTTCGATTAGAAAGTGCAAAGTTGGTAAACGGTAAACACATATGCGCGTACACGCGGCGACACGCGGCGACACGCGAGACAGAGAGATAGCTGGATGTACGTATCGGTAGTAAGATAAGGTTACATTTATAATGCAACTCAATTCCGTGAGGCTCGTTGCGATCGATACGTGTGCACAACGATTCCGGCACGGAGCGAAAGCCTTTTCAAAAGTAATACACGTCCCGACCTTGCCCTTCGCCGTGTAGCTCGCCTTCTTTCAGTTTGCCATTTTCCCGGCGAAGGTATGATTTCTCTTGTTCGACCGAGGTTCTCGATCGGATCGAAGCCACCTCGCTACTCTTAGCCGCTAAACCCTTTTCGTTTTATCGTTTTACGCCCCCTGGTCCGCGTGCCCGCGGCCCTTGGCAATTCTCGATATTGTCGGGCCGCGTAACCGTTGAATTAATAATCATCTTCGTTGTCGTGACTGACCCATCGGGCACGATAAAATAAAAGATCAGGGATAGATTACACCGATCGGTGACACGTGCCGATACTCCATTACGCGACCTATGCGTGAATACATTTCAGTTTTTTCTTACCTGCTTCATTCGAGGCTGAATCGGCGGAGCCGTGGATACCATTGTCGTTCGACACGGCATATCGACGTATCGTTTCATTGCCACCCCCCTCCGATTACAGTTACGTAATCGTGTGTTCCGGTGAAACGCGAAGGTTCGATTGAGAAATGTGTTTAGACTTGGATTTAGACGCGTCGCTTCGACGTTTCAACGCTAATCGTAGATCGCGTTGGTATTCGCGATTCATTGATTTAGTTCACGATGCTCGATGTCAGTTCACGTGGGTCTGTCGATCGTGCAGAAACTACACGAAACTGCACGAAACTTGCCCATTTCCGTGTGAAGATCGTACGGAGGATACTGTCAGCTGGAACGGGAACCGAGACGGACTGAAGATACGCCTAGGAACTAACGAAATAACGTTACGGTGCCGATGCGATTTCGCTCAGAGACAATTCGCTGGCATTGAACGGAAGCTAACGGGGCTGACAGACGTTTTCGAGATGCGCAAAGGAAAGGAGGTCGAAGGAAAATCGCGTACCGCATAGGCCTCGTAGACCGGGCGATTCCCTGGGGGACCTCTTCGTCCTCCTTCTCGCGGCGGAAACTGAGCGGAGTGCTCCGTTATTTCGATCGAGGCGCACGCTTGGAAGCGCTGCCATACCATACGCACATACCATATGTATGTATGCAATTAATCAGAGTCTCCGTTGCGACGTGGAACTGTCATTGATCAAACGACGACACGTGTCAAACACCAAAGATATGTATCGAGCCATCGGGCTGGTTAGTCTGCGCCTGTACCACTTCTTTGTCAAAATAGGTCTCGACTCGGAAAGATCGATGCAGGAACAAGGTTCTATCGCGTTCGCTGGGAATTATTCGCGAGCGTCACGCGCTTCTTGCTTATACCAATCGGGAATTTCCATGCTCTGCTCAGTCAATCTGGGTAAAATTTCCCGGCAAGCGTGAATCTCTTTCTTCCATTCATAGCGTAGCGACGCGTTCCTCGCGACCTTTACCTACTTTATTTGCGGCTGCACGCATGCACGCGCTGACCTTCTTTAGCCTCCCGTTTAATCCTGTTCACCGACGAGATCGACAGGCGAGCTAAATCGCGCCTTTACGCCTTTATGCCAAGAACGAGCAGATCTCGATTAACTTGCTGGCTATTGATGACACGACTGTTGCCTATGTCGGCCGCTACAATTTATACCTACACAATATATGTATGGATGTATACATGTATCTATGTACATATGCACATGTTACATAGAGTGATATCAACGTTAGCCGTCCGGGCTGCTTCCCGCAGTCCGTGGCCAGATCCTAGAGGAACAATGTTCCTGTTTATTAAGGCAACGCAACGTCGGGCTGTTTGCCCCTTTGAACGTTCCCTTCTTCCAAACATTCAATAAGCAGTCGATCCTGGAACATCCGGGGCACTCTCTGACCATAAATTCTGCACAGCCCTATTCCCTTCGAGGAAAATCTGTCGACGCCGACGTACATATGCATATTGCGTATCGCGTAGTAAACGCTTAATCTTGCAGAGAGCTGGGTAGTCGTGCTGTTTTCCAAACGTTCCATTCTGTAAGTTCGTTTGTTAAATCTATTACGTCGAGCAATGATTTACTTGGAGCACCGCGTTGCAGCGGCAAGATCGATATCATCCCCTGTTTGCCACATTGTCGCTGCCGCGTCAACCAACGCCCGATACCGTTTTCCAAAGTTTGTGAGAATACACACGTATGTAGCTCTTGTGCTTCGTACACAGCCGCGCATAGAGTTGGCAGGGCAGTGGGCGTAAAGATGCTGCGTGGCTCGCGTCATTCGGGGAAATGATTGCGAGAAATCGAATAAACTGGCGCGGGAAGGCATGGCGATAAAACCGGTTGCCGCGCCGTACGCAACGGGCTCTTTTCCTTGTTCCTTTCTGGGACATGAGCAACAAGAGGACTCGATCCTTCGTGACAATGGAAGCACATCGGCCCGGCGATTCCTCGTTTCTACGTATGTATTTCCGCGTATCGCGGAATCTTCTCTTCCGTGCAAAGCATTACACATCTATACGCATGATATCGTCGAACGAACGCGATGCGATAATTCACTAGAATTTCGTTCGGTAATTCTCGCTGAAAATGCCCACGCTATTTGGATCGAACATGGAATGAAAGAACCGAGCAATCTTTCCTTTCCAATATGTATCGCTTTTAGCAATTACATCATTTCGAAGCATATGGCATTGGCATTGGTGTCGGGCGACAGTTTGAAACTTTCAAGCCCGCATATCGCTTCTACTGCCGTGTCCATTCCATCGGCCGGAGCGGCTACGATAAGTTGACCAATCGAATCCAGAGCATTTCGGTGTTTTTTCTTTTTTAATTCAAGACCGCGACGCACCGTTCAAAGATCTCCTTGATGCGTGACATTTTTTATTCCCACTATGTATCTGTAAAGTAAAGGGTTTCGGGGTTGATACGTTCTCCTTTAGAAAACCGATCGTTTAACTGTAGGTATGTAGTATGCACATCGCTTTGGAAGTTGATCGTGTTCATCCGCGAGGGTGACCAGAAATGATTGGCGTGGAGTTACGAATTTTACTAAACGATAGCTCAGCGACTCCTGCTAATTGTTTAATGCAAGAAAAGGGTCTCCAGTTTTAGCAGCGTTCTCTGGCGTCTGCATGTGGACATTCTGTTCAATCCCTCGAAGCCTCTACCTACCTACGTACCTACCTACCTACCTACCTACCTACATACATACATACATGCATACATACATACATACCTAAATACATACACGCGCATGCATACATTCGCTAGAGGTTCTTAACTTTCCTTCCTGCGTTGCACTACAATTTTCGTTCGATTCTTTCCTTTCGACTTTAGAAATGAAAAGTCGTAATCATCATTGGAGCATATTGTAGGAACAATTGGAATACAAAATTATTTAAACGCTATATTATCTAATCGCACGTTATTACGCGACCAAGTGTTGCATAAACGAATTTCTAAGGCTACCCAGTTACCGGCGCGGCGTCATCGCGACCGATTTATCAGCCCAACGTTATCGTAAAAATTCAACTCACCAGGCTTCTCTTTCCGAGTGGAAATGCGCTCGTTGAAAGGGAATACAATTAAAAATGTATTACGGAATACATACTACCTCTACCTCTAATAATTGCATATACATACCAAAGCGACGCAGCACGACAGAGTGGAACTATGTAAACGTAAAAAGGTGCGTCCATGGGACTACCTTTGTAAATCGTGAAATGTCTCTCCTTGAATGTGCAATAATAATACCACTCGATGTTCTTCCGTGAATAAGAAGCACGTGTCGCGCGGCCTTGCGACTAAAGAAAAATGGAAACAAGAGTCGTTTAGTCGTTGACGAGTTTCGATTGTCGCTAAAGAGGCGTCGCGGCGTATGCACGACTGGAAACTGCAAACAGGATTGGATTTAATACACCAACTTTTTAGTCGCGATGCTTCACTCATTTGTTCAAATACGTAATACACATTGACGTGTTTTACAAGTAGCGTAGCATATTTTTCGATGATTTTCGAACGATTAGCTCGTGGAACGGTTTCGGTACATATTTCGAGGAGCACGAAGCAGATGGATTTTTGTGCGACAATTGTGCCGTTTCAAGGGCACCCTCGTTACTACGAGGAGCGATCTTTGCATTCGGCATAAAGGCCATTCCAATGTTGCTTTTATTTCTCTTAATGGAGCGACGTACGTACATATGTATGCCTTGGTCGGAACACGCGAAAGTACATATTCGTCGAAGCAGCCCGAAGGGGCTATCATAAAAGGTTACATAGATCAATGATTCTTATTTCGTACGTGAAATACACGCACCATTGACCCCTTAAACGAAGTCTGGGTCAGATTTTGGCGTTCCTCTTTCGTTTGCGCGGTGCCAAGGACAAAAAGTCTAAAAATTCAGCCTTAAAAGAATGAACGGGTCCTTGAAACAGCGTCTGTGCTTCCAGCATGAGACTGTTCGTAATAGAAATGTACTGGTGCCTCGAATGGAAAATTTCAAGAACGGAATAGAATCGGGTGGCGAAGTACTACGCACCCTGTGGATCATTTATGATGGGGGCGCAGTCTTACACGTGGTCGAAGAGTGTTTTAGGAATGTCCGAGGATTGACATTGTCATTGCAGGTCTTGGAAGTGAATGAATGTGTCCAAACATCCTGTCGGCAGGCGGTGGCTGGCGACCACCCTGGGTCTTCTAGCTATCGAGTGCCGAGGGATGGTTTATTATATACAAGAGATAGAGACTTTGAGTATGGCAAGTGACCTGACGTCACATTGCTAAAGAATAGGGATTCTGTTCCTGGAAGATCTGGCCACGGAGCGGGGAAGGCAATGCCTTTTGGTATGAGGACTCTGATGAACCCCATGGCACTTACCCCAGAACCGCCATCGAATAAGCATTCTTTTAGTAAACCTGACAAACTCATAGAAATAATTATATCATTTCTGACATGTTCAATGAAAAAATTTTAATTTAAATTTTAAAATTGAAGAAAAGGGGGAAACATGTGATAGGGAGGGAGGGATAAATATGAGACGAGCCGAGAAAAACATTCGTTCGGTCTTGTTCGAATGAATATTATTTATGTCCTAGTTCGTCGACACCTTACATTTATGAATGCGTACGTGGGCTGCTTTTTCTTCGGGTCGTAATTGGCCTTTGGTCGCTCTTGCGGCTTTTCGACGAGCATTACATACATTCGATTGTTTCTACCGATCTATGGGCATCTTATGATACCAAGCGTTGCTTCGCAACGACGATTAATTAAGATTAATCGACGTTCGACCGTTACGACGCGACGTTTCGGTTATTGCTAGATACATACGTAGCTACGCGTACCGTCAATCATTGTTAATAGCAAACGTCACCGTTTTACCGATCCTCTCTTCGAGTCCCAACCGAGTTGCGAAAGAAATCGACTTGTTCAGGTGAATAATAAACAGTTGGAAGTTTGCGTTCGAAGGTCTCTTCCATAAATGTCCCTTGGTCGTCCAATGGTAGATGCGTTTCTGGAAAATACGTTTCACGTGCATTGCAGCGAAGACGACAGGTATGCAAAGGTGGCGTGGAAGGACGTTAAGGTTGGCGACCTGGTTCACCTTTCGAACAACGAACTCGTGCCGGCCGATGTGCTACTACTACGAAGCAGCGATCCTCAGGGTGTAGCTTACATCGATACCTGCAATCTCGACGGGGAGACTAATCTGAAGCAAAGACAAGTTGTCAGAGGGTTTTTCGATCACCAAGATACCTTTCGACCTGCCAACTTTCGATCCGTTATCGAGGTCGACCAACCGAGCACTAGGATATACAGGTGAGCCATTTCGACGTTCGTTTCTATAGGAGCGTATCGGAGAATGCAAATTGGATTGGCAAAAGTTTCACGCGGAAATTGCAGGTTTCACGGTGCTGTTGTTCATCCGAACGGCGGTAGAGTACCTGTATCCACGGAAAATCTTTTACTCAGGGAATGTCTGTTGAAAAATACAGATTTCGTCGAAGGCATAGTGATATACGCCGGACACGAGACGAAGGCGCTGCTTAATAACGGCGGGCCCAGGTATAAGGTAAAGATCTCTCGGTTTTAATCGGTTTGAAGGTACATAATATGAAACCAAACGTGGTGGAAATGTTGCAAAGAAATGGTTTGCAGCGTTCACGGCTAGAAAAGCAGATGAATAGAGATATTATATGGTGCGTGGTGATCTTGATGGTATTGTGCGTAATTGGCGCCGCTGGATGTCGTCTTTGGCTTGCCGAATATTACGGCTCGACGTTCATCCCATTTATACCGATCCGTCAGGACCCAAATTACGAAAGTATATTAACATTCTGGACGTTTGTAATCATTCTCCAAGTAATGATACCACTGAGCCTCTACGTCACCATCGAAATGGCTAAAGTGTGCCAGGTTTATCATATCGGACACGACGCGACACTTTACGACAGCGAGACGGGACGGTCGGCTGAATGTCGCGCGCTCAATATCACGGAGGAATTGGGTCAGGTAAGGAAATTCATTGAGCTTGTGCGCGGTCTCGATTAACGAGCAGTGCCCTTTGTTTGTTTTTTTTTCTTGCTTCTCTAGGTTCAATATGTATTTTCCGATAAAACTGGCACGCTCACGGAAAACAAAATGCTATTTAGACGGTGTGCGGTGGGTGGGCAAGATTATTCGCACAGCGGAGACGGTGAAAATGTGATATGCTCCGCGCGACTGAAGGAAGATCTCTTGATAGGTACATTCAGACAGCATCTACAGGAATTCTTAATCGTCCTAGCGATATGTAATACCGTTGTGGCGAATTCTCAACCTCATCACGACACCATGAACTCCAGCGGCGTGATCGAGGAACCCAAGAAGAATGCCGAGGCCTCTGGAAGGTTTGCAATCATCTCTCTCCATTCTATTCAGAATTTTTGTCCGTCCTTGTTTATTATCTTTATTGGATTTTCTTTACAGGATTGCACGCTCGAGAAGTTTAACCCCATCACCGGTCGTCACGTTGTCCGCGTTGTCCGCGTTGTCCACTCTGTCGCATCCTGTGAATAGCCTCGAGGAGAACAACGTGTCATCGGTTTCCTCCATGGTTGAAATCGAGTCAGTGCTCAACCATTCCGCGAAGTTTTTCAACAACTTGCCAAGGTCACTGTCTCCCCCGTTTTCTTCGATCTTTCGATTTTTCCTACTTCATTTCACATCACGTTTCGAAACAATGATTGTCTGCAGGAGAAAATTGTTAAACGTGGCGTCGATAGCAGGTTTAGGAATGGGTTTGCTAGGAAGGAAACTGTCCCCGAACGGGGAGCACGAGGGACGTGGCCCGACGAGTCCCGTTATCGGTGCCACCGGAAAAAACGGAGACGAATTGTTACCTACGCCGGCGATCTACGAAGCGGAAAGTCCGGACGAGCTAGCCTTAGTGAATGCAGCGCGTGCTTATGACGTGAAACTTGTGAAACGAACGGCCGCAAGTGCGACCATTTGTCTACCAGATAGATCCATCCTTACTTTCGAAATTCTTCATGTAAGCGAGCGTTACTGCGTTAGGCAGAAATGCGCGTTCAATTACTTTCCCCGAGAATGATCAGTGGACGTATTACGAATTTCAGGTTTTTCCATTCGACTCGAATAGAAAACGAATGTCCGTGTTGGTCCGGCATCCGGTTACAAACGAGATTGCGTTGTACAGCAAGGGGGCCGATTCAACGATATTGCCGCGACTTACTTCGCTGGATGAAAGTTCCATAACGACGAGGAAAGTTCGCCAGCACTTGCAATCGTATGCGCGTCAAGGTCTTCGAACTTTAGTAATGGCGAAGAAATCGTTGACAGCACAGGAGTACGAGAACTGGCGACGCATTCATTCCGAAGCCGAGCTGACGATGGAAAATCGCGAGCACCGTATCAAAGATTCGTACGCGAATCTCGAATCTCATTTGACCCTCCTAGGCGCAACCGGAATCGAAGACAAACTCCAGGCTGGTGTACCCGAGACTATGGCTACTCTGATGGCAGCGGGGATTGTTGTTTGGGTTTTAACTGGTAATTATTTTGCGAATTTACGCCACTTGTGACATTCAGCGTGGAAAACGAATTTAAGAACACAGAAATTCGTTCAATTGCAAGGAGACAAACCGGAAACCGCAGTGAACATTGCATACTCAGCGCGCCTTTTTTCGCCGGCGATGCAATTGTTATGGCTGCAAGCGAGGTCGAAGACTGTCGCGGAAGCTTTAATTCGCGGATATTTAGAATCGGCGCGCAAGGAAAGTGTAGCCCAAGGAAGTAATGAGGCAGGAGTGGAGAATATTATGGGAATTGGAATGGTTGATCGGAATCCCGTGGACAATGATGCGCACAGAATAGCCAGTCCGTGGCCGAAGCAACGTGGCCTCGTTGTAGATGGGAAAACATTGACTGTTATCCTTGATCCTCGATCAGGATTAACGCAGCCCTTTCTTCAATTAACAAAGACATGTTCGAGCGTATTGGCTTGCCGGGCTACACCTCTTCAAAAGGTGCTCCTTTTCTTTCTTTTTCCTTTATGCCACTCTTGCGTCTATGATTCGTAGTGTTCATAGTTTCGGAACTTTAATGATACATTCTAGGCATATATAGTGCGCATAGTGAAAGAGCAGTTGGGGATGAGAACTTTGGCGATTGGCGACGGGGCTAACGATGTAAGCATGATTCAAACCGCAGACGTGGGTGTTGGTATCTCAGGCCACGAGGGTACACAAGCTGTCATGGCTGCAGACTTTGCCATTTCACGATTCTCGATGCTTAGCCGACTACTTTTGCTGCACGGCCATTGGTGTTACGATCGTTTGGCAAGAATGGTCTTGTATTTCTTTTACAAGAACGCCACGTTCGTCTTTCTTGTGTTCTGGTTTCAGGTACGGTACATCTCAATCTCTCTGCTTACCCGCGCACATATGTATCTATATGTATGTACAATATGTACGCATACTTTCCTACGCAAATGCAAATCACTTGCTATTATATCGATTATTTCGCAGCTCTACTGCGGTTTTACGGGGACAGTCATGGTGGACCAAATTTATTTAATGCTGTACAACTTGATGTTCACGTCTATGCCGCCGCTTGTGTTGGGTGTATACGATAGGGTAGCCTCGCCTGGCACTTTGCTATCTATGCCTCACCTCTACAAAAGGGGACGTCTCGGCCTCGTGTACCAATTGCATTCGTTTTGGCTAACTATGGCCGATGCATTCTACCAAAGTGTCGTCATTTTCTTTGTAAATACGAGTGTTAGTACAATTTTCAGATTCTATCGAATGGAATATCAAAATGAGAAACATGTATGCCGTTCTAATTAAATCAGGATTATCATGTTTCTTTAGGTATACTACGATTCGGTGATCGACATATGGGAATTCGGAACTACCGTAATGACTTGTTGCATCATCGTTATGTTGACCCATGTTGCCATAGAAATTAGGTCCTGGGTAAATGAAATTTTTCATAAAATGATAACATTTGAAATGCATCTGGCGCAAAGAAATATTCTATATATTACGCACTATTGCGACTTTATTTTCAGACTATAATCCATGTTTTTGCTATAATGGGATCGTTGGGAGTATTTTTTGGATTTTGCTTAATTTACAATGTGGTTTGCGTGAATTGCATGGGTCTGCTATGTTCGTATTGGGTAATGGAAGTTGCTGTCTCGAGATGGACGTACTGGCTTACGGTAACGCTTACCTGCGTTCTAGCATTGTTACCTAGGTAAGACTTTAGTGTACGTATGTGTACATGTCGCGTGCGACGAAAAAATGGCACAGGACTGAGAAACGTTACCGCTGTTCCAACAGGTTTCTTTACAAAACTATCAAATCGACGATATCGCCAGATCTCATGCAAAGTGCCGCGTTTAACAGTTCGTCGAAAGGTGGTAACCACGGACAGCGGATCGCTGAGAGAAGAGAGAATAATTTTATCGCCGGGTGGTCACGTTCGACGCAGCATGCCACTATAAGGTACGGATAGAGATGTTGTTTTTCGCTTGGGGACGGTGAATCGAGACGATCTACACGTTGTAATATTTGTAATGTAATTTGTGTTACAGAATCGGAAGCAAGCACGACACGCTAACAACTATCGTTGCATGACATATCCTGAAGAAACACACCAGACTGCCGGCACATAATACATAGTAGCAGAGGAACGAAAGCTGTTAACGGTGCTGCCTTATTAATTTGAACCCTAGCCGGATTTCAACCTCTATCGTTCCTAAGGATTAAGAAAGTATCGTTCGGGAGCGTACTTGCAAATTTCTCATGCATTTTTAGCGAATCTACTCCGATCCTGCGAGCCTCGTTCACTTGTTTCTTTTTGAATCGCCGATGCCAGTACGTTTAGTTGAATCGCGTGGCCTTAAATCTCAGACTACTGTTCGTTGCATTTGATGGCTGTGACTATTAGGGACCAAGACTGTTAATCCAGTAGCAATATCGATACCCATCAGCTATCCAGACTATTTGTGTGAAAAGTCCAGGCGGACTTGTTGCATATCGAATTAATTCGTACATCAGGTCGCTGCTGTTTCCTTAGGAATAAGTGCAAGGGAGTACACACTGTAAAAAGATACGTCGAGCGTGTATCGTGTCTTACGAAGTTCATACGGCATTGAGCTTGAGCTTAAGCATATGTATAATACGAGTGGGATGCACACGCGTTTTATCGTAACTTTGAAAACATCCAATGATTTGTTACTGTAGAGGAACTACTAAATGTACGCATCTGTATTAAATATTATTGCGACGCGTTGCACGCGCTGATACAGTATTTTGATAAGTGTTTACGAAAGGCCGCGTGTACATACAAATATAGCGAATGATCAGTAAAGTCGAGTGTTGATTAAATTTGTTCGTTTCATTGCTGTCTGATTTCCACTTTTCCTCACAATCCTGCAGCACGTAATATTACCCACATTTGAATTGCTATTATTGCTGATATTGTCCGCGGGTTCGAAATATGTATTCGAGTAGCGCCTAAAATATGCAGAATTAACGTTTACAAACGACGAAAGGTTTGGAAAAGCGAGCCTGAACATTTTAGCAGGCTGTTTTGCCGCGCTAACTGTATTCCTTTGCTTTGAACTTTGATTTTCAGCGAGTCGACCCCCTAGCGCTTAACGCAGTGCTTTGCCTACAAGAAAATTCATACAGATGCATGCATTCTGCATGCATGGATATGGATATGTGTACGTAGTGGTTAGAAGGGGGGCGGTTTGTGAGCACCACTGTCTGGTGCGGAACACAGTACCACGGTGGGGATAGGATCGGAGGGGCGAAGGTGGAGTAACGGGGGATCTTTTGGCGTGCTGCGGCAACGGTTGCCACCAAGTCTTGATACGTATTCAGTGATTCAGTACTGCTTCCTACGAAACGTAGGCGGTATTCGATGTGCACGGCTCGCCCGACGCTCCATTCGATCGCGATTGTGCCTGTTCTACTCGCGACCAGGTGTGCTTCGAGTTCCATGGCATCGCGCGAAGCGGCCGGCAGGATGGAAAGACCAAGTGCAGTATAGATGTATTAAGGATAACTCGAGTTTCGCTCTCGCCTCCTCTGACGCACCAACCTCCGATCGCTCGAGTTGCTTGACCTGGACGAGATCCTATAACCGGACCTTTGCGTCGAGTCACTTTTAGAGCACCAATGAAATGTCTTCTTTTAATATTGCACAGAACACGTGCCTTTAGCGATTCGGAGCTGTCCGGGGGGGGGGGGGATATCAGTATGAAGTCACGTGATACGAAAAGGGATCGCCGTATGTCAACAAGGGACAACAGTTCCCCGCTAAACATGTAGCGAATAATGAGTTTCTCATGTATAAAAGTAGGCTCATCGTTTTTCGTACGCGGGTGGCACAGGAGCTGGTGAAACTTTTGTTCGTTTGTTAAATCCGTCGAGTGTATACGCGCAAGCAATATGAACGGGGCGAATCGGATTTTTCTTCTCTGCTGCGTCCCTCCGGTTTTCTCCTGATGGCTGACTGTATACATATGTATGTACGTATGCACGTGCTCGCGATGATTGCAACGACCGGGCCACTTGTATACGCTTATTCGTGACTGAAACTTTCTACCGACTGGCGAGTCGCGAACCCATTCTGCTGGTACGTTTATTCCACCGTCGTAAACGCATTGACAAACTCAGCTGACATCAAATCGGCAACCACAAATACGTACGCGCGTATGGTGTAGTGACTAGTGTACCGATTCGTACGAAACCGCACAGATGATACGTACATGTACTATGTACCTTTGAACTATTCCTGTAGATTGTAGACTGTAGACTGTAGACTGTAGACTGTAGACTGTAGACTGTAAACTGTAGACTGTAGACTGTAGACTGTAGACTGTAGATTGTAGACTGTAGACTGTTGAGTGCAGAGTGCAGAGGGACGGTCGTTGAAGACTGTTTGCGGTGTCACCGTTTCCCCGAGTGTAGAAAGGGTGCGAGCTGCTTGGCGCGAACAGTACTAGAAATATTGGTAATTTTCTTCAAACGAAAATCGCCCGTATCCGTCGATAAAAGTAGTAAGGGCAAACGCATGCAACATTTTCCGCAAGACCGCGAATATCAAGCGGGCGATGGCACGATAACGAGTTTTATAGAACAACTGCGATAACGATTACACGCGCAAGGTTGCGATGTGCAATGGAGCTGATTTCAAATTGAGTGCTGCAGTAATATATCGATGGGAAGAGCTGGTAGAGAACTCGACCCGCGTGTAGTCCGAGGAGCGAGCAGAAAATATATGTAGAAGGAAAATGAGTCACTGCACCGAGAACGAAACGGAAGTGAGCAACAAAGGCTCGGTCGTTTAGCACCGTTCCGATCGGGTCGACGCAATCCGGAGAGACAGAACGATGCCCCAAGTCCTATCGACAGCTTCTACTAGCTTTGATTATTGTTTTAATACGTATCGTTGATTTTGTATTTCGCGACTTCGGTGATAAGAAGAATGGCATGTAAGGGTGGTATCGGCAAGTGGCGCTACAAAATGCCAAGTTTTCGCTGCACGAGTGCGAATGATTCATCGAGGTCGCTGTCGCCGTCGCCGATAGTCGTACCGGTCAGAGCCCGTCTGTAGGACTCGTCGAAGCGAAGATAAATCGGAACGCACTTATTTCCTCTCCTACCTGTACACTGTATGGTCGTTCAGTTCGGCCGGAGTACTTGAGCGCTACGCTGGCCGGAAACCACGCCGAAGCCATCGATGCCTGCCATCGCGAACGGTAACGACGAGCTCGTGGATTATCGCGTCAAGGTTCCCAAAGTGTGTTCTTCGATGCGACTACGTTATCGTTGCTGAACTTTGTATCGCGAACGGAAGCGTGTAATCATTTTTTATCGCGGTGACGAAAACTGAAAGGCAGCGGTATCAGGTGGCTCGCGTATTCTTCGACAAAGTGATTCCCACCATTGATCGTAGGCGTCGGTCCCGAGTTCCTACGAATCACGCGATCTTTTACCAACAAGGCGTGCGGCAAATCGAGCGCAAAGCTGGCAGTTTAGTTCGGTCGCGTGGTTTTCGCTGTTGTGCGGTTGCCACGTATTACGTAATCGAAAAATCGTGGGGAAGAGACGGAGGTAGAGAGAGATATTGTGCAAAGCGCATCGAGAATGACCTTCGCAGCCTTGTCGTCTGGCTGTCTATCGTCGGGAGAGAAGAACCCGTAGCTCGGAGATAAGGTCGAACACGATTTTATTTAGTATCTAGACGCGATCTGTCCCACGCATCGCGACGGTGTCGAGCGGACGCGAGTGGAAGAAGAGGATGTGGGGCGCGTGCCGGAAGAGATGACTAGCGGAAAAGATTCCTGGCAAGCACATCGACGAGATCTAAAAAAGTAGTCCAAGTTGATTATGCCGTTTCTCTCTGCACAGCAGGTGTATCGCGAGAGATGACGGTTACTTACACCGCCGAAGTTGCTACCTGCAGAGGTCTCGGTTGCTTTCTAAAATTACTCCTAAGGTAAGAACTTTTAAACTGACTCGATTCGCTCGTCGGCCGACACGCTGACTGGCGAGCAAACGAACTCGCGACCGGATCGTTTTCTCGCTTCAATTTTCGCCCCACGAGTGTCTATGTACTTGCGAGATGAAATGCGCTTTGCATTTTCTGCTAATTACGAAGTGGTCGGTAACGAGTAAACGTGATGCGTGACAATCGTAGGCATCGAGGAACTCTGAATCCGTAGTGATAATAGGTGATTCGATTCCGTGCGCTCCGCGCTAGCTGGATATCGCGTTTATAGTTGATAATCTACGAAAAGGTATTTCGAACAGTTCCGTCATTGCGTTCCACAAACGAGGAAGAATTCCAATGAAAATCGGGTGCCACGTGCACGTGCAGGATATTACGGGGGAAACGTGTGCAATTATTCGAAGGTTGCGCCCGACGGAGAGTGGACGTATCGAGCGACGCTAGAAGCAAGACCGTGTCACCGTTTTTCTCGGACTTGTCGCATTTATTAGCACCGCTATTATTTATCGAGGTGACAAATACGAGCACGCGTTTCGCGTATCGGCCACTATTTCAGACCCGAAAACCGTTCGCTCGGCTATTCGACAGACATTTCGTACCTGGAATTTAACCGTTGATTACTTTCTTTGAATCGACCCCTCGGGCTGTTGTACTTTCTGGTCGTCGCCCTTTCTATTATTACACCGATTGGAACCGCATCCCCGTTGGGAAGCGACATTTCGAGCTGGTCGCATTCAATCGGTGCTCCAAATTGCGCATCAAGTCGTTCTCCTGTTCGCGTTCTCGCCACTTTTATATCGACACCCTCCCATACGAAACTCGCTTGCACGTTCTTCATTAGCCGCTGCAAAATGTCGATGACGCGCTGTTTCGCGTTACATTCGGTAATCGAATGTTCCTCGCGATCGCGCAACTATTTAATCGATTCTTGTCGCCGGCTATCCCGCTGCTTGGAATATTTGAATCAGCGTGGGCAGTGTTGCACGTTTAACGGTGTATCTAGCGGAAGCAAGGAATGATTGCGCCCGGTTCATAATTCGTAATCGAGGGTTCTCCAGATCGATCCTGCATTTCCAGAGTTGAACCGGTATTGGGCTATCGGGCCATCGGGCGCAATGTTCGCGTGAACAGTGAATCCAGTCGCGCCAAGTATGTACGCCGCGCCGTACGCGATGCGTGAAAACAATGCGGATGCCATTAGACAAATTCAGGGACGGTTCAATTACGAATTACGAAACATTGTGTAGTAGAATGCGCGATGCACGCCGCCGGGTTCTAGAGTCGAGAGGATCTCCTGGCAAATTAGAAAAAACGGCCTTGCCATTCGATTCGCTTTGGAATGCTCTCAATGTATACAGTACACGTACTGCGGTTGTGCAGACACCGTACTTTTTGGTATCGTCTGCTGGTTGACCCGTGGGATTCTCTCGATCGAATCGGATCATCTGAAACCTACGGATACGGAACGGACACTCGGAAACGTTTTGTATCGGACAACGTTATCGAATCTATTTTGGATAAGACGCGCGGCCTAATTGATATTGCTGGCCAGACTTATCTCTGTGCCACATTGTACGGGGACTTTTATTATTTTGTGTTGAAAGTGCAGGAAAATGTAGGAAAGCATGGATGAACGTTCTACGAGGGTCTTCGTTTTTCAGATGGCGAGCGAGCATTTACAAGCTGGTCTGGCTGGATTTGGCGCTTTTCCTATTCATATATTATTCGCTGTCCTGTATCTACCGATTCATACTGGACGACGAACAGAAGAAACTGTTCGAGGCCGTAGTGGCGTACTGCAACCAGTACAGCGATTTGATACCGCTGTCCTTCGTCTTGGGTTTCTATGTCAGTATTGTTATGACCAGGTGGTGGAATCAATACATGGTGATACCCTGGCCAGACTCGATCGCGGTTTTCGTGTCAGCGACAATTCACGGCAACGACGAGAGGGGTCGACTGATGCGTCGAACCATCGTCAGGTACACATATGTTCCTTTCTGGGTCGCGGCAATTTCGCGACAATTTCGCGGCAATTTCGCGGCAATTTCGCGGCACGTGATAACAATGCGCTCCATTTGGTATTCGAGTGGAGGAAACAGCTGGCCGCTTAACGATAAGCGTAGCGTAGTACAAGAGTCGCGCCTTTTCGTTTCAGGTACGTTTGCGTCTGCTTGACTCTGGTGTTGGCGATGGTTTCGCCGCGTGTGAAAAAACGATTCCCAACGTTGGAGCACTTCGTCGAAACAGGCCTGCTATTGGAGAACGAGCTGGCCATATTTCAGAGTCTGAATGCAAAGTTTCCTAAGCCTAGCAAGCATTGGCTACCTATAGTCTGGGCGTCGAGTATAGTGACACGGGCTAGAAAAGAGGGTCGGATACGAGACGACTTTGCCGTGAAAACATTGATAGACGAATTAAACAAGTTTCGCGGCCTCTGCGGTAGCCTGATGCACTACGATACCATAAGCGTTCCTCTAGTTTACACTCAGGTAGGCCGGATCGCACCTGTTCGATCACGATCTTTTGCTTCTTCTACTACTTTTTCTTCTCCTACAGGTAGTAACGTTGGCTGTGTATACGTACTTTCTAACTAGCGTGATGGGTCGTCAGTGGGTGCAGAATTCGACCACGTCGACTATCGATCTCTATTTCCCAGTATTCACCACGCTGCAGTTCTTCTTCTACATGGGCTGGTTGAAAGTGGCCGAGACCTTGATAAATCCGTTCGGCGAGGACGACGACGACTTCGAAGTTAATTGGATAATCGACCGAAATTTGCAAGTAGGCTATATTAAATTGCTACTTTGTCCGCTCAACTTACTCCGCGGCGAACTGCCGATGATACTATGTAACGAATAACGATTTGAATGGATCGAAAGGTGAGCTACCTTATCGTGGACGAAATGCACCACGAGCATCCGGAGTTAATTCGCGATCAATATTGGGACGAGATATTCCCCACGGAGCTTCCGTACACGGCGGCAGCGCAGCCCTTCCGCGAGGAGCATCCGCAACCTTCCACGGCTGGAATTCAATTGTCCGCGGCGCAGCAAGAACTTCAACCATCTTCGGTTAGGATCGATGAAATGGCAGGGGAATATCAACAAAAGTTTCGCAGCGATATGGCCGACGACGCCGCGTCCGGCATACATTTCACGGCGGGCGGAAAAATGTCAAGGTTGGTTTCGGAGCACCGTTACCTTATACGCGATTGTATGTAAACGCTTTACTTGGCGCGATACCAATTTCTTTCATGCGCTCGTATCTCTATTGCTTGGACAGGAGCGCTACCGAGAGTGCTAAAATAGCGAGGTACATGATAGTAATAACATATGCTTTTGCATGCATGTCTAGAAAATGCGGAACCGAGAGCTCGTTTGCTGCTGGCTGTCGCTTATTTTCAGCAAACTGGAGATGTATCCTACGTTTATTTGTAGAAGCGCGAGCAGAGTGAGCAATCGGGACCGCACTCTGAGCGGTGGTTCAACTCCCAGCAACTTGGGCGGTTCTCTGACGAGAGTTAACAGCGTGACCAGCATGTTGAAGCGATTGTTCAGTAAAGAAGACAGACCGGACGGCGGCGTAACTAGCGGCACGAGAACTCCGGCAAGACTGGCGTCGTCCAGCTCCGCCGCCTCGTTGCAGAATCGAGCCGTTGGTGAGTACAATAGTTGCGCATTCTCGCAGACGTTTGTTCCGCGATTTTTCAACACTTAAACACTTTGCGGTGTGGGGCCTCCCTGACCGGTCAAGGAACCCCGCGTCTACCGCGTCGCCGGACCGCAAAGTGTTGATCGATGGAAAGGAGAAGGAGCAGAAGGAGGAGAAGGACAAAAGAAAAATATGTTAAACAGGTCCAGGAGGTGGATCGATGAGAATCGGAGTGATCAAGGAGGAAGCGGACGAACAGATGACACTAACGTCCATGAAATCCGACAAGAGGCCCCATGTGCAAAGCATATTCGCGGCAGGCCCACCACCTCCGAGCGCTCCCGTCGCTGTTCCTGGTACGGAGTACTCGCGAAACGGAGAAATCTTTTCGTGCAGTGCTCCCATAACGGGTGTTGGCTTGGGAGGGAGCAATGGCGAAACTACCAACGACGGAAGATACGTGGTTAGATCGAGGTTAATATTTCTCATTTCCCATCTTCCCCTTATATCCGTTTGCGCGTCCGCTTCAAATACATGCTCGTTGAATTTCAGAAGACAGCAGTCGACCCAATCGGCGAGATCGAGCATCGCCTTCGAACCAGCAACGAGTTTTACTGGAAGCGGCGGCGTCGTTGATGATCTTATTAGCACTCGCAGTTCATCGTGCACAAGTGTCAATTCGGACGACGAGTTTACAAAGTTAAAGTCAGAAAGGGGGAAGCAGAGGCGCGATAAAGTGGTGCGAAGATTGGCCAGGAGCACCAGCGGGCACAACAATTTGATCAGTGGACAATCGAGAAGTCCCCTCGACAGCGAACTCTTGCTTTTAGCAGAGCTGGCAAATGCGTCTCGCGCGTCTATGGGGCGCGAGCAAGACGACAGGCCCGTTGAAAGTGATCGTCTTTAGCAGGAGCATCGATGGTTTTCTTTCCAAGTGTAGCTTGGATCGCGCGAAGAGTATTAGCGGGACACGAAATGTAGCCAAGGTTCCGTAACGTTCAAGTATTGTAGGATGGCCGATCGACCGACCAAAATATGGAAACTTTATTGCGATTTTGCAGCTATTGAAACAGCGTACGTAGTATACGTACGTTTACTTTATGAAAGCGAAACAGCGGCAAGTATGCGGTCGTAAGCGATAACACGTTCGAGCATGAATCCTTTAACGCGGTGATTGTCTAGCGAAACTTGTTGGTTATCTGATATCGCACGGGCCCGTTGCCTGGCGCGGTAGTAAGCGTGTTAAAATTAAGGAAAAGAAAGGTGGTGCTATCGCAGCGTTCCAATTGCGGAAGGACAATATCTTGCATTATTTGTTAGATCTATCGAAAATATATTGGCGATGATAAACGCGAACGTAAAATCGCTCAAACGTCGGATGTTGTCGGAAGTTGTACTCGGGCGGTGGATTTGCGTTAATATACCGGTATACCTTTCACTTCAAATTCTACGTATCGAAGAGCGACAATAATACGATTTTGCACAGCCATAAGAAATTTGTACGCGTAGCAATTATTACGAGGTGATACGGGGCTGCACGTAATTTGTTAAGGAACTTTTACGAAATATAGAGTTAATTGTAAATCGAACATTTTGTTGACAGAGCACTAGTTACTATAACCAAGTGGAATTCCTTAGAGTAGCTTAGAAATTTAGGCGGCGTTCATTTTTATTTTCACTCGAATATCCTGTTTTTGCAATTTTACGAAGACTAAACGTTCGGAAATTGTTTCCGACGAAATGGAAGACGAAATCGAAAGACGAAATCGAAAGACGAAATCGAAAGACGAAATCGAAAGACGAAATCGAAAGACGAAATCGAAAGACATCGGACAGCAAGCGATTTCTTCCAATTTCAGCTGCTGCGTAAATGTTAAAAGTGCCTGCCTTGCGCCCACATGTGTTTCATTCTAAATGGCTACTCGACGTTTCTTTGATCGTTGAGTAGTTTAAGTTTCTATTGTTTCGAGTAAGACACGATTAGTATTGCGCTCGAGACTACCACTTTTGTACAGCAATGCGCTCGACGCTCGGCCACGCACATTCCAGGAATCGTAAGCAAATGTAGGTCGACGATAAAGCCGATAAAACGAACGCACGTTCGCAAACTGCTAACACTAGTTTCCTACTTTTCTTACGTTTCTATTTGGAACATTATACACACCTTCAAATACACATGTATATGTATGTACATATAATATAGGATAGTACAATTGTGGATCGGGAAACAAGAAAGTCGAAAAAGTTTTAAATGAATAGGCACGTTGTTGACTTTTCTACTGCAAAGACCAAACGAACAAACAGTTAGAAGCATTATGTATATCGTGTATGTCGAGTACATACGTATGCACAGAAGCACAACTAACACCCGTTACTGCGCATGCACGGTTCCCGCTAGACAATGTAGTTTTCATTTTGGAATTACGTACATTCCAGGACGCGAACAAATCCAAGGGTGCTCGTAGTCAAGCGTTTCGTTCAACAGTATTACTATATTAAAATACTTTCTTGGAATGTTTATCGGATTAGCTTTTTTTTCGTTTGAATAAATAGAATGAATTACAAAACCATCGAGTGAATTTTATTACTTGCCACAACGTTTTCTAACCAGAATTAGTCTTGCTTTGCAGTTTACAGTTTACAGTTTACGGCGTACGGTATACGATGTGTAAAATTCATTGAAATATTCCCGCCAGAGAACGAATACCTAAGGATGCGGTAGGGGACGCGCGCGTCGTCCCAATCGTTGCGGGAGTAGGGTATTCGTGCACGCTCGGAAGGTTTCGAAAGCGGTCGAGTATCGTCGTTCGTGTTCGCGAACAGGCGTCGGCAGGTTTGGGAGTGGGGGCCGTCAGTGGGTAGCCGTCGGCGTGAGGTGGCGGTGGTTTTGTACGGTGAAGAAAAGAGGGGTTAAGTGAATCGTGCTGGGCCGTAGAAACGAGCTAGCGGTGGCGCGGCCCGTGCTCGTGCCATAGGGCCTCTGCCAGGCAGTGGTGCATTCGTTTACAGTTTACAAGATGGCAGACGGTCTTTCCGCGGAAGACGCGGCCTCCGACCTAGGGGACAGTGATTCTCGCTTAACGAGAGAGAGACACAAACGTCAGGACGCTCCGTCTTCGATGACGTGCTCGAGCACGGGTCAGGATATCGCGAAACGCATCCACGAAGACGCTTCGGTGCTCGAAAACCATCCGCACCATAGGCAACAAAATCAACATCGTCCTCCTCGTCGCAATTCCCATCCTCCTCGTCGGCATCATCCTAGTAACACCAACGTAAACGGCAACGGGAATGCCAACGGCAACGGGAACAGTGATAACGTATACAGCGGTACGAGTCAACATCATCATCATCATCATCATCATCATTATCGTCGTCGCGAGCACGAGGACGACGACGTCGATGGCAAAGAACGTGTTAATAGAAACGAGAGTGGTAGTGGTGCTGGTGCTGGTGCTGGTGTTGGTGCTGGTGCTGGTGCTGGTGCTGGTGCTGGTGCTGGTGTTGACACGACGTGTGCCGCTCCGTTTACGTCTTCGACTGGCGGACAGGACTACGAGGAAGACGAAGACGAAGACGAAGACGAAGACGATGACGATGACGATGACGATGGCGAGGACGACGACGACGAGGACTACGACGATGACGACGACGACGACGACGAGGACGACGACGTTGATGATGACGGTGACGATGATGAAGAGGAAGAGGAAGAGGAAGAGGAAGAGGAAGAGGGCAACGTGGATGCAAGGAAGGAGAAGATGGATGCATCGAAAAAGTGTCGAATCGGCGAGGCTCGAGTCGATGCAACAAAGACAGTGAAAAAGGAGGAGAACGATCACGATAATAGTAGTAGAAGCGGCAACGACGACAGCAGGAATAATAAAAATGGTAGCAGTGGTGCGATCGTCGATGGGCGACGATCGAGGTCCGCAGCCGTAGCTTCTTTCCTCGACTCGAATACTCCGAACGATCGTGCGAGCAAAATGAACGAGTGCCGTGCGGATTGCGACAACGCTGACGAGGATGGGGACGAGGACCAGCGTGAGCGCGCGTTAGAAAAAGTGAATCGTCTCGGATGCGATAAGAGCAACGAGGCCGGCAGAAACGACGAGGACGCCGCTCGAAAGACGAACGGCATTGCTAGTGATGGTAGTAGTAGTAATATTAGTAGTAGTAGTAGTAGTAGCAGCGATGGTGGTAGTTGTGGCAGTGGTGGTGCTGCTGCCGCTGCCGCTGTTTCTGCTTCTGCTTGTGGTGCTACGAATGGCCTCGTCGCTGCCAGGCATCAGGGCAGCCCTTTCAAAGGACAGGTTAGGACGGCCGAGGACACCCTCGTCGGCCCTTGCGGGAAGAAGCGGTGCGCCGATCGATACGACAGCTCCGAGAGTTCTGACAGGTGAGCAAGGGAGATAGCTTTTCTCTGTCGTAGTTTTCGTCGTCGCCTTGGTCGTCGTCGTTTGACGAACGCCTCGAGGAACGAGAGTCGGTTGGAGAAGGACGAACGGAAGAAACGGCAACCGTTGCTCCGTCTCCAAACGCTTCGTTTCTATTCAAATTTACTTCCTATGTCCTTGGTGTATTTGTTCGTCGCGAAGCGCGTCAAGCTACACGCCGCTCGATAAGTTTATAAAAACCGCAAGCATTCGTTCGTCGTGTTCTCTGTGTTTACGTTCTTCGTTGCATTTTTTTTTACCACTTTTTCTGCGGCCAGTTCATTCGACATCGCCGGGAGGAGCCACCTGTATTCTACGGATGAACGGGAAAGTAGTAGACGATACGCAAGATTGAACGATAAATCTCGCATTCGTAATCGGTAATCAGTAATCGCCGATCAAGCCTCGGTTCGTTCCTCGAGTATCGTAATTAGCGCGATGGCGCGTTCGACAGCAGGCCAGGGGTCGTTGTACCGTGGTTACGAGAGACCGACAACCGTGGCTGCGTTCGATCAGTGTGCGCTGCGCGGCGCGGCGCGGCGTGGCGCGGCGTGTTTATAGGTTCGTAGATGCTGCCAACTCGTCCCCCTCTCGCATCCTACCGCTTTTTCCTCTTTCTCTCGGAGATTCGTGCTTTCTCTCTTCCCTTCCTCTTCCGTTTCTCTTCCGTTTCTGTGTCTGGCCCTCGCCCTGCGCGAACTTGCCACGCCAAATACATTTCAGAGTACCGAAGAAAACGTTTAATGTATCGTGCACGCGTTCCCTACTTTGCTTCGGGGGGAGTAGCTTCCGCGGGTTTAGTTTGCACGAGAAAGGAAACGCATTAAAAGTTTAGTATCGTAACGGTTCTTCTGCGTAGCATGCTAGTATACGTCAACGTTTCCGACGAAGAAGACGCGTTACTTGTTCGGTTACAAGCGCTATTGTCCTTTCGTATCTCGCTCACCGCAACGTTTACCATCCAGGCGAAACTTCCGTTTACCCGTTTTCCTACGATAGCTCGAACACGTTCTGGGACCAAAAAGATTGTTACGCGTTACACTCGAACTGGCTCTTTTTACGTATCACGTATTATCGAGTACGTATTCGAATTCTCTATTGATGGAATAAGGCCGAATTTGTAAAATGGTCCTAAACTCGCTGCGAGCCGGATCGAGTAGTTAAAGAAAACACATCGGAAATTCTTTGCAAACTTCCGCCCGACAATATTTAGAGGCCGAATTTATTTCTCAAATCGTATGTTGGCCGCATTTAAAAGAACGAAGCGTTAATATCTTGTCGGCGATCGAATCATTCTCTGCGCTTCCATTTTGTGCTGGTACATGTTTATTGCGATTTCTACCGTATACGTTACACCTGCTGCCACGTGCAACTGCGTTCTCTAACGTTCGGTTTAATCGCTCATCTATAGATATGTGCGTTTGACTTCGATAACGATTATCGTTTTTTCTTACATTTTCCCTCGTTACATTTGTACAAGCAAATAGAGTTCACCAGCGATACCACTCCTACGAGTTACAAGAAGAACTAGGAAATTGAATACGCTGTACGCGAATCACCTTCCGTGCCCAGCGCTAGCTTAGATTTATAAAAATGGTTCCAAGTACGTATGTATCGTCCACTGGTACAAACCCCGTGTGTTATAAAATAAAACGTTCGAAATGTAAACTCGAGGATGTCAGGCTCGAATTGGAAGATGGTCGGTCGTTAGTTTCCACTGTTAAATAAATTGGTCGCGATTGTTGCCTTTGTCTTATCGGCGGGCGTGGAAACTAGTCGAACGAGTTGCTCGAATGAATTTCATTTCGAGTTGTCGCTCGTTCAAGTGATTCTAGTATGTACTAGGCTCGTTTGCGTTTCCCTTTATCTTAATCTCTCTCGGTCTTTTGTGACATTCTTCGCTTCCTTGAGTTTCTTCACCTTTTAAAGTGAGCCACGTATAAATACGCGGTCTGATCGTTTGAACGCATTCTACTCTGAATCGCGTGCTCTACAAACAAAAGTTGCAATATTTAAAATGACGAGCGACGGGGGCGAGGAATGTTTCGTTTCCGAAACGAGGCGTGTCCAGCAGAGACGCTCTACTCGAATAAGTAGAGGACGCTGTCCAATTGCTGCACTTTTCCAATAAAATATTAATATCGGAAGAGGCGAGATAGGCGACCTTTGGCGGGGGAGAAAGAGCGTCTATCGCGCTGATTACGAAGCGTATTATCGTCGGCTGACTCGCGACTCGTATTCGGACGACACTTTCATGGTTGCGAGTACCAAAAGAATCGACTAGCTCGGGAGTTTGCGTTCCAATCGGCGAGTGTGGTGGCCTCTCTCTTAGTTCGAGGCTCTGGTGCGACTCTCTCGTGGCCCCTTTCGGCCACCTTATCGCAGCCCGTATGCGTCCAGATAGCCGGGCGAATTCAGCTCCATTCTCGTTAATCTTCGTACGGCGATAGCAAGTGACTTTGCGAAACCGATCACTGGTTTCTTGCGTTTTCGTTACGATCCTCGGCTCTCCATTCGTTTTGGTTGAGCTTCATTCGCAGGGGCAATGGTCACCAAGCCCGAGCAAGGGTTGACAGATACTGTATACTGGTATGGTTAGAGTTACAGAGTTAAAGCAGGTACATGTAATCGGGTAATCAGCGCGCGTCTTTGCAGTTCTGAAGGATTACACAATTGGGTCGTCGAAAAACGTTCTGTGGCCGAGCATATGAATACTCACGCATAAATAAATAAATATATATGCATATATATTGTATATGTATATGTAAACGTATATATACACATAGGTGCGTGTTTCTTTTGGTCGAGCGGTCCGCGGCCCACGGCCCACGGCCCACGGCACAGTTTGTTTTTTCTCGGTCGCCCGTGCCCGGTCTCCGAGGCAAACGAAACGAAACGAAACGAAACGAAACGAAACGAAGCGAAGCGAAGCGGGGGCGATCGTGAAACGGTCGCGACGCGAATCGCGTGGCCATGGCCGTGGCCGTGAAAGTGAAATTCGTGAATGAAACGAGTGGAACAGCCGGCAAAGCGAAGCGAAGGTAAAGGTTGCCGGTTTCGGCGCACCCGTCGCGTCGCCTTCTCTTTCGATCAGGTCGACTTTATCTGCCAGCGATAAATGTGGCAATTACGCGCGTCTTCGTAAATTCCTTCCTCGATATTCCTTTCGATTCGAATAGAAGTGCATTACGCAAAGGACAAGTAGTCGTCGACGACCCGAGGCACTAGACGAGGCAGAAATCTCGGAAGGATTCCGCGCTGTTCTGCGCTAGGCGTCCCGCGACGCGTGGGTGGCTAAGGTGTTGCAGAAAAAATGTGAAATGCGGCAGTGAACGAGGAGGTGAGGTGGACGCGAGGGCGCCGCGGCTGGGGGAAGGAGGTGGTTTCCCATGAACAGCGCTGCAAAAACGTTGCCCGAACGATGTCGCAACTGCAGTTAGAAAGCTCGGGTCTTGGCTGTTACGATAGCTCGAGCGCGCGTTTAGATCGCTCGTTTGCTTCGACGTTTGCGAGAACGATCGTGACTCGTTCAGCTTTTCTGAAAAAAATCGGGATCCTGAGAACGCGGGGGGAGAGTTGAGAAACAGCATCGTCGAAAGAGGAACTTCGATCGTCTAGTTGTCTCTAGCTGCTCCGAATTTCGTGGCAGAAGCGTAGCGGCGCGTTGGAGCAACAATCTCAGAAAAGCTCGCGGAGATTGGCAAGAGGCTTTGGAATATTTTCCTGTCTGGAAATGTCCTGGACGTCGCCAACGGGCTGACCTATTTCGACGTTTCCACAGAACGGTGCAAGTGTTTCGCCGTTGTTTAACGGGATAGACGCGTTCCACCGAGCGAGCAGCATTAAGTCGGGGACGCGTATCGAATCGGGTATCTCGCGACCACAGGGAACCGGAAGTCGATCGATTCTTCGCTTTTCGTCGACGAACGCGATTGTCATGTCGGTCGATTCATTCGTACTCGAGAACACCGGTAGCGCAACGATGTCGGCGCGACGCGGCGCGGCGGCCGGTTGTTGGATCAATACGCGGCGAGCTGGCAGCCCTTTTCGACCCTTTTCGACCCTTTTCGACCCTTTTCTCCCATTCGTGCAACAAGTTCTCTAACGGGTGTCCCGTACTCGCGCGATCCCCCTGCTCCGGCAGCAGGATCTTACCCCTCGATCCAATTAACGTGTCCCATCCATCCCTTCGTCAAAAGGCGAGCCTTTGTCCCTGTCTAATTAGAAGGACCACGGATTAATTGCAATTAACCACAGTTTGTCGCGTCTTCGAGGGTCGATACCTTAGCCTCCACCTAGGAAAGATGATGGGCACCTTTTTGAAAGGAACGGCGCGCTCGTATCTGCGATATAAAGTGCCACGATGCTGAACGCGTATGCTAGAAAGTTGACGACCTGGCCCGGCACGACCTCCGTAATGCTGCCAGCTCGTCTGCTTTTTCCATTTTTTGCCCATCTACATTAGCCATACCGGTGGAGGTTGAATCGACGAACAGAAGTTTATCCGAGGACGGGCCATATTCGATCCCTGAGAACGAGTAGATGGTTGGCCGACACGACGCGTAGCGTGTTCGAAGCGGACGGCGAACGCTTATGCGATTCTGACGCGTCCGAGGTGTTTTTCACCCTGAAAGAACCACGCGGCCGAAAGAAGTTTCGGTCGGTGATTGCAATTTGGAGTTGCTGAGAAATTCAATCTACCCGTGCCCTAATTAACGTAGATGTATTGGAAAAACGTGGAACGGACGATTCTACCATCGAGCGATTTAGCGCGGTTGCTCGCCGCAAAGCTAGACCCGTCTATCCGATTATGAGATCTCTCTTTCTAGATTCCTATCGAGCATGTAAACCGAAGTGGGTGCGCGAGTCTGCTGCAACCTAGGCCTAGGACTGCGCCACGTTTCGCAACGAGTTGCTTTCGTAATCGGTTCTCCATCGCGACGACCGCGTTTCGCGTTTCGCATTTCGCGTTTCGCGTTTGCAGACCACTAAACCACGCGGCAGAAGTAGGTGCTCTAGGCCAGTTTCACTCTCTCCCGCTTCGCTGCGCTGCGCTAGAACGCTCGAGCGTAAGCGGATTCGATTCGACTGGTCATGGTTCGCAGAGGGGTCGACGACTCGTTTCTTTTGTTCGATGCCGAGAGTTTGCACGTTTATACGCGGCGACGTATGCCCACCTGTCGGCGTTCGCTGGCTTTTCATGCCTATGTCACAGGAGAGCGTATTCCGGATAGGGGACGGGGTGAAAAATGTCGCGCTATCTTTCCTACGAGTACGCGTTACGTACGCAGGTTGCTGTGCGTCGTTTGCTCGCACCCGCGACCGCGACCGCGACCGCGACACACCTTTCTCCTCTGCCAATCGGTGCTACGCGACCTTTACTCGCGTGCATTGCCCTGCACTGGGTTACTGGTGCACGGCTGATCGGTTGATCGGTTGATCGGCTGTTCGGAATGGAGCGTGATTTCATTCAACCGAGCCGTACAAAATTGCAAATACGCGTTCTCGCGCACCTCGGTCGCCTTGGGGCTCGCAGTAGCAAATGTTCCAGCGAAACGTGCAAAGCGGTCCCCTTAGTTTGCCCGCTCGCGAAACCCGCGCTCGCTATATTCGGCGACCGCGAGCAACTGCGAACACAATTATCGATACAGCCGCGATACAGTTCCTGCAGCAAAGGAGAATGCGAACGTTTCGTAGGCAAACGACTAGACAAAGGCGGCAAGGCTGGCCCGACATTCCCGTCCGGACTGAAATACACGATCCAATTACCGGTCCACCTCTTCCCCCTCCCTTGTGTTTCCTGCGCTACTCCGCTGACCGTTTTTCCCTCCGGGCCCGTTCCTCGGGGTTGAACAACTTTTTCCCTCGACCGTTCGTTTATAATTCGTCCCCGAATATCCGCCAGACTTGTATTTTCACGGGTGGCACGCGAGTGCATCGATTTTCGAAGGATTCTCGTTTTTAAAGTGTGCGCTAGATTGAAGGCTGGTAGTCGCCTGTTAATGTTGCCTCTGGCGAAAATGCGATTGCGCGACGCTGATGCCGGCCGCACTATTTGCCGAAAGATGCACGATCGTTGCCATTATTATTCATATTTTCGATATTCCTGGTCGCCCCTAAAGATGCAGAATTCTGGCGCGTCCCTTTGCGCACTTTATCCCTTTGCCCCGCCACCGTAAGAGTACTACTGTTTGCGAGATGCCAGCGGTACGTTAAATATTAAACTTTCAATACTTAAACACGACCATTTCTTTATTGGAAAGTTGGAAATTTTAATCGAAGAGTTGCTTTTGGCTTGCTAACGAATATTATCTCATTTTCGTATCCATAAAACTATCCGAGATCTATGTATTATCGAGCCCATCGGAGTCTCGAGAGTGGGGTCGACGCCGTTTTCCCCCGTTCTAATTTCCGTCGAGCTAGATCCATTTCCCTTTTGCTAAATACCGCTAACGATCAATTAGCTGTAAGCAGTAATCGCTCGACGGGACGGCGGACGGTTGGATCGATGTTCGTTCCCACTCGCAACGAAAGCAAGGTTTTCCAGGCAACAAAATTCAACGCTCTATCCGATCTATCCGAGGAGGCCAACAAAGTCGTCTGCTCCGGAGCTCTAACGCGGAGGGTCTAGTAGGTCGAGATAGCGGGCGTCCAAGAACGAGTTTCATTTTCTATCCCGTCGAGTCGAAAAGAGACAAGGGTGCCGGGGCCGCGCAGAGGGGGGTGGGGGAAGACAGAGACAGAGTACTCTAACCCCGCTATTTATCCCTTGAACCTACTCCTCCCGGTTCGTTCCTCTGCCTCCTCGATTTCGCGGTCAGAATTTGCGGAATGTCCGAGGCTGGAACCAGTCCATCCGGTTTTTTAATTGCAAAAAGGATCCGTTCGGCCAGAGGAGCGGACCGTGCAAACTTGCTCGGACCTAAACCTCGCAGACAGGACTCCCTTTGATTCCTTCGAGATCGGAAGCTGCATCCTCGCCTCGGCCAACTCTGACTCTTTCGTCGAGCCGGGTCGAGTCGCGTTGCGTCCCGAAGGTTCAAGAGCCTTTTCTCTCGTTCCAAGTCGACCAAATAATATTGCCAGCGCCTCGCGATTCTGAAACGTCGTTATTCGTTTCTCTCGGTCCCCTCCCTCGATCAGCTGATCGAACTGGCCAAGAGCTTGCCGGTCGAGAAACGCGGCTTCTAGACACAGTCTGCAGGAGTTTGCACGAATCGCGAGAGAGTGCTCGTTAAAGTTATCTCGTTTCTTGAAAGTTCACACATCTCGCGGGGCGTATCGACTACGCGTACCGTGCCGCGACCTCGATCGTGCCGTCATCGTCGTTGCGCGATGCCATTTCAAGGAAGCCTGTGCAGAACGTTTATTATCGCGAGACCTTCCGCGAGATTGCGTTAGCCCATTTTCACAGTGAATAGCTGCGTTAATCACGGCGTAACACGCAATGCTTCGGCAACGTAACACGTTTCTATAGTATCGATGCAGGAGCCAGCCTTCCACGACTCCTGCGTGTTTTACGCTTTGCCTCTGGAGTGCTTTTTTCAACGACCTTCCCTGATACACAGAAACGAACCTCGATACTACGGTCCTGGCTGTCTTCTGCTAAAAACTTGTATCTTGCATTCTTTCGTTTACCGTCTTCTCGCGATCGATCCTGAGAATTCGGCTAATAAGACGCTGGCATTGGCCGTAGGCATCGAAACACGCGATGGGTCGAACGACGAGCCAAGGTTCGCACCTATAAAAGTGAAAAAGGCGAACCGGGCGGGAAATTTGTAACGCGGAATGTAACGATTAATAATCGCACGCGGACAAGTTACGCGCGAATGCGGAACAACGCGTCGCGACGTCTGGCTGATAATGATTTAACGATTTCGTTCCGGTTCGCCTCGCCCTGTTCTCGCGTTCGTTTCGACCGGCATCCCGCGGCAGGATCGTTCAACGCTCTGCGCGATGAACGATAATCGACGCCCGGTCGTCCTCTTATCGGCGATCTTGTTCGAAAACTTCCAACGCTTTCGATAATACCTTGATCGCAAGGCGCGAGACATTTGGTTTGCGAGTTGGCGATAACCCAGTTGACGATGTCGCGAAAACATCGAGGGGGAGGAAGCACCCTGCTTCGAAAGGGTTCGCGTTCGCGAGGATTGCTAGAACACCATGACCCGCTAGCACGGTGTGGTTTACAAAGCAAAAGGAAACCATCGGGCTTCTGGCCCTACCACTCTTACGCTCCCTAAAACTGGTTTCCTCGTTTAGGAACGCCCCTTTCGCGGGCCCTTTGCTTCCTCTCGGCTATCACCGACGCGACGCGAGAGGATTTTAAATACCCACGAAGGAACGCGAGAATTCGTCTCTGAATTGCATACGCCCGTACGCGATCGCGAATAAATTATCCCTGTCCGTCAGTCGAGAGAAGTGGCTGGTAGAATCTAGCCCACCGAAGCGCTCCGACGCACGGGACGAATCAATTCCGAATTTAATTTATCGACACTTTCGAAGGCAGCCTCCTGCCCGCACCGTCACATGTTTCTCGCGATCAGTTTTCCGCTTCCATGGCGTCGCGGCGCGTCCGACGCGTCGTTGAGAAATCCTCGCTCCATCTGGCACGAGCTCCTAGCCTTGTCCGGCGCATCCGCTAAACTTGGCTCCATTCCGCGAACGTGTATCGTTGCTCGTTCAAGCACAGCTTAAATTAAAGGTTGTCGATTTTCTTCGTCCTTTGCCAGACCTGCAACCCATTCGGCTATCTTGAAAAGTACAAAGATGAATCTGCTGGCCGTTTCTCGTTTCCCAACTTTCCAATCGCGGCAAGCGCAATTCCTCTCGTCCACTGCCACGCGTATTACATATTCTGCGGTTCAGCGTGTTCCGCCGGATCGTACGCCTTCGTGCCAAGATAGTTTTCAGGTCAGCTCTCCTCTTCCCCGTTCTTTCATCTCCCCTCGGCCCCCTCGACTCCCTCGGCCCCCTCGGTAGGTCGCGATAGGACGCGTCGCCACTTTTCTAAACGCTACTTGCATCTTCCTGAATCTCCCGCGCTCCGTGCTGCCGTTAGCAGTTTCGTCGTTCGCCCTTCCCAGCCACGGTTTTCCGACGAATCGTCGTACCTGGCAGCTGCACGATCCTCGATCACCTTTTAGTCGGATTGAATAGCGAGCTGCGCCGCGCGCTTGGGAAATTTCCGAGTGAACCAGGGAACAGGGAACAGGGAACGGACAAGCATCCTGCCGGATATGCACAGTCTCGGCTGACCTGGATCCTACGAGCCTTCTGTTCCGAGTGAAGAGGTGTTCTATTTCGCGCGCCGCTGGAGAACTCTCTCGAAATGGGTCGCGTGTCGATCTAGCTTCACTTATATTATATTTTATCGAATCGTCGTATTATTCCGAAGCCGTTCAAAGTGGCCGAGTGCGATTCGATCGAAGGAGGTGTCGTGTCAGCACGTACGAATACGGCGTCGATTTTTACTGGCAGCTTCCAAAAAGGTGGACGTCGTTTCGTCAGCTCCGGGTCGCGTCGATCCAATTATCGCCTGTGCGCTGTGCCGCTATTTACGAGCGTCACCGTGTTATGCATATTGCGGAGAACTGATATCGCGCAAATGTATCGCCCTGTGTTTCACAGATGAATAATCAAACTGTTTATCAGCATGTGAAATTGCGCAAAGCTTTTCGAAAGGCACAATGCCACGCAACCGCGGCGGTCGATTTAAGGGCTCGCAATTGCATGCTTCGTTTGCACGCAAGGTACGCTCTGGAAATTATTTGCCGCTTAAGGTATCGGCGATCGAGGGCACGAACGTCTCAACCGCGAGATAACCGCGAGATCACCGCGCGACAATAACGGCTCCTCTCCTTTACGGACCATTATCATCTGCCATTCGACGTGTCAGCTGGTTGGCTCTAATGAAACTCCAACATCCGGCACAGTTTCGTCGGTCGTAGGGGGCTTGGTTCAATTTCCCTCCTTTTGTCGATCGAATAGAGAAAGACAGAGGCGTCGGGCGTCGAAAATTGGTAAAACAGCTGCTGCGGTATTTCGAACTCATGCGGAACCATTGGAAAAGCCAATTTGAAAGTACATGTGTCAGTGTGTCGTAAATGAACCGAGGTTCGTTAATTCTGATTTGCAACGGACTCGATACTTTTTTTTTGTCGCCGCTGTGGAAAAAGAGGTTTCGTATATGTAAAGGTCGTAGCTTGCGTTGTTCAACGCTGGGTCTGTCTAAGAAAGCGGAAGAGAACGCGAAAGAAGACGATCAATGCGGACGTTAAATTTCATTGGCCATCCGCGACCATGAACTGCTGAAGTGAAGCGACAGTCCGTTCGATGTCGATGAACGTGTCCAGGTTGCATAGAAAATTGCATCACAGTAGAACGGTCCAGTGAGCTCGGGGAGTGTGAGGGATTAACGCGATATCTGTCTTTGTTGCTTCTTCTGCTACAACGACGACGCTTCCCGGTGCGCTGGTCGCGTCCCAGAGAAAAAGAGCCACCCTCGCCCTAGGAAGCTGCCCTTTGGACACGACCAATCGATACAGCCCGGTCGTGGTACAGCCAGCCACGAAACTTTAACCGTTGATATATTTCCTGGACGATAGAAAATCCGAAAGTTTTCCCAAGTAGAATCGTTCGAGCGTTAACTTCTCGCGCAGCAGTTAATAAAGGCTGACAATGCCTAGCAAAGATTCGCAACAGGAACAGTCGAATTTTATGTACAAAGTTGTAACACGAGGACGATCAGACGGAGATGGTGATATCGAGATGCAACACCTGGTACACCTGGCGCACCTTGCAAACTTCTCGGCCCCTGGCCTCCTCCTTCTACGCTCAATCCAGTTCGTCTCTTTCGATTAGTTAGACCCGTCGCCCGCTGTTCTCCGTTCGTTTGGTGCACGCACCTTTAATTTCGCGCCTCGCTGACAGACTGCGACGAAGAAAATGAGTGGTCCTTGTCTTAAATTGCTGCATTTCGCTTCTCGCGCTTCATGCCGCAACGCGATACATTATGTCAAAGGTTATATTGCTTATGCGAGCATTTTGTTGGCAAGTGGAAAAATGGAAATGAAAGAAATTAAAGGACGCGAAAGTTCTCCTTTCGTCCTCGAAACTATCCAATATCCGTGAGAGCGAGTAGCCGGTTGGCGAAATGGCGAACCATGCGTCGAGTCCATCTTCATCGAGTGATTGGTCATACCGGAATTTAATATCGTCGCTCCCCATAGATGTACGTCGATTTCGCGTTTCCCCTTAACTCTCCCCACTCCGATGGCTTATCTCGCTCTTAAGGGATAAACGCGAAACTCCGCCGATGTACGCTTCTCCTGAATTCTCTCGTACATTCGTCTCTTTCCTCTTTGCTCTTTGATCTTGCCAATTCGGCGACACGTTCGAGCTCCGAAGATTTTTCGGCATAGTTGCCGCTATTGTTCCTGATTTTTCCATACTTCTGACCAATTTTTAGCTGGACCTACGATCCTTGGGTCAGACCTGTCGGACTTGCACGTTCTCTGCCTTTACCAACTTTTATACCACCCGAGCAATTATCATAAATGAGATTTCGAATAATTTTCTTAAACTCAAGTTTCTCTGAGAACGAAGCAACTATAAAGTTTCTCGAGAAATTCTCGCGAAGGAACACTAGCTACCGCGTATCGCGTTCTATCGTTCGTGTAAATTGTTCGAGCCAAAGTTTCTTGTAGGTATTCCTCGGTTTGTCGAATGAAACCTTGGGAAATCACCGACGATATTGTTGCGGGCATTCAGGAACGGGGGGGAAAAACGGCCGCGTTAGTTTCGTCGTATACGATTTGCAAAGTAGAAGGAGCGATTGATTAGCGGAATCGCGGGGCGCGTAATTTCGCCAATTCAATAAGATCCGCGACTGCGCGCGCGGAAAGTCGGGGCTCTCGTTGGCAAAGGGCACGCAGCGATATTTGCCGGATAGAATACACACGTGTGCAGACGCGTGCAGACGCGTGCACACGCGTGCATACGCGTGCGTTTGGTCGTGGCGCGCGATGCGGAACATCCAGTTGAACCAAGCAGGATACGGGAACAGATGCGGGGTACATTAATCGCGAGACTATCGCGAGGGTTTCTACCCTTCTGATCGATACTATTGCAATCGCTACGGTCCCACGGTCCACCATTGTGTTTATCGTAGCCCCGAGCCACGATGATTTTTCGTCGGCTTCCTTTTTCTATCGTGGTTGTTCGATCGAATCGTTTCACGGCCGTGACACCTTTCCTGGAGCAAGCTTCGTCCGAGCGTTCCGTGGACGAACGTTGTATCGGAGAACCGGGAAGCCGGTCGCATTGGCGCGCGAAGCGTAAAGAACTTGGATGGAATTTCGCAATTTTCAATGGGCATCGGGAATCTCTTTGGCCGAACGGGTTCGTTGGATCGCGTTGCGCGTTCCAAGAGAAATTCTCCTCGGGGTTGGTATCGTGCCATCGTTAGATCGATTCCCTTTCCAAGTCGCTCGCTCCCTCCATTTCGTTGCCGTCTGCGTCTGCCGGCCTCGCTCCTCTTTCTTTCTTCCTTTCTCCTACGCGGCTCGCAGTTCACTGGTCCCTCTGATCCCCGGCGAGGTCTGTCGACGGCGAACGGTCGAGCGAAACTCGGTCCACGATCCGATTCGGGGGTCGTAGGGGGGTCCGCGTGTAACACGCGCGAGGCATGCGTCATGCCGGGCGGATAGCGTGCGCGACCCTTCGTTAGGATACCCTGATCTATGCCAGTCTGTCCTCCGTTTTTTTCGGCTCTCTATCCGTCGGCGCTTCTCGTGCCTCCCGTCGCGTCCCGTCGCGTCCCGTCGCCTCGTCGAACAAACGTGGAGCGCGACATAATCCGAAAGATCGCCGGCCTACGTTTGCGATTTCGTGCGATTTAACGGAGACGAACCCGTACCCGTCGGTGCATCGTTGGATGTCAGCGTGGGGAGGGTGCAACAAAAGGGTTAGACGCATGGAGGAGAACGCGGAGGGTGATTTTGTCGGACGAATCTGCGGCGCACCGGGGTGGATCGAGAAACGACGACGGGGGAGACGGGATCTCCCGGCAGAGAGATGATGTCACCGCAGGGGATGGCTAATTTAATGACTGCTGATTGGCTATGCATGGGATACATGAATGGGCACCCACTTCTGTCGAACAATCTCTTCCCACGTTCCTGGCTGCCTCTCTTCCACGGTTCCACGGTTCCACGGGACTTTGTACGTACACGTATTCAGCGATTTTGTTCCTAATGGACGATTCCGCGAAAGATAAACAAACTTAACGGATACCGGCGTGGCGGGAAAAAGAACTGCGTCCGTCAACTCCGATTCGGAGTGCAAGGCGGGAAACGAACGTGGCAGAAGCAGAGGGGGTGACAGAAGTGATAAAAGTGTTTCAGCGCTTTCCCTTTGGCGGAGCATTTAAAGAGGATACTGCGCGCAGTTTTGCGACACCTGGGCGGGAGCCGGGGCGCGTCGAAAGGTTCTTGGAGCGGGAAGGGTCGATACACGGTACGTCTAGTGTCTTCCGCTCTTAAGACACTGACAGATGAATGGCGCGGCGTACATACGTATGCATTGTATTATGCGTAACGCGTTGCTACGTCCTTCTCCCGACCTTTTTTTGCTTCCGCCTCGTGCACGTAAACGCACGCACACGCGTCACTCGCTACTTTTTCTCGGCGTCGCGGCACGCGCCGCTAACAGCTGAGTCCGGAGTACGCCGCTCCGCGCGACACATCGATCGCATGTCGCGATCATTTTTCTTCCCTACAGCCAGAATCGTCTTTTTCTCTCTGCCTGTCCCCCTTAGCCGCGACGCGGTATCCGAGTTCTCATATCGAACGGTGAAATATGCTTTTGGACGAGCCCGAAGTCCGCTGGGCGGTGTCGCCCGTTCTCGTTTCGGCCGCTGTCGGCTTGAACGCGTTCTCTGCCCCCTTTCGCAGAGGATGCGAATCCCGCGACTATCGAACAGCGAGGCCCCACTATGGCGGTCATGGCTGTCATGGCTGTCATGGCGGTGCGGTGCCCCGGGATGAAGCGGGTTTTCCTGTCAGGGAGCAGCGCGTACGCAATTCCGGGCTGGCGAGTCGGCCAGCCGGTTTGCTCGACCACGAAGAAAGTGAATTTGACGTTTTCCTCGTCAGTGGTCCGAGAAACGCGCAGGTGCCGCCAGCACCGCGCAATCGGCAGGTTCTCGGTTCCTGTCTCGTGGCCTTAGAGCACGCGTTTCTACGCTCCCGTTCCCGTTCCCGTTCTCTCGTGCTGCAACGATTCCACCCGCGATCACCTTCTTCTGGCCTCGACCTTAGGCAGAGTGCGCGTAGTATGGCCGCGATAAACAAAGACCACCTCGACATTTCTCCTACCGCCCCGGGGAGGATCGGAAACGACTGTATAATTAGTGAATATGTGCACGCGCAGCCGGAGAGGAGCGCGCAAAGTTTCCGTTTCGACCTTTCTAGCACGGTTGGCCGTTTTCCTAGTACTCCCGTATCTCTTGCTCCTCCTCCCGCGATAAGCTCGATTCTTTGCTTGCTCATCGTGGAAATCTTCCCAACCGCAGCCGAAGGAGCTTCCAGCTCCGTTGCGAAAACGTTCGCGATCTTTCGGACCGGATCGAAATTGTCAAGCGCGTTTCGGAATGCTGGTCAATTGCAAAGCGAATCGAGCGACGGGGAAATCGGGGCCGACGCGATCGCCCGCGGACCCGCATCGGGCCGGTGAACCAATGATTGTCGGGCGGTTCGATAGAGTTGCGATACTCGGCTGATTCGGCGAGCAGCTGGCAAGACTGTCATCCGCGCGATTATCGCGGCTCGATCGACAACCTATCGGCGACGATCTGTTCGCGCGCGTCGACCGAACAGCTGGAGGAAATGTCACGAGACGCGGCCGGTAACTGGTGGCCGTCGACGATAACGAACGGTGGCTATTTCTCTGGCCGACGCGATCATCTCGCAATTGGCGCGTCGCGTCGCGTCCTTTCCATAAATAGCCTGGCTCTTTATCGATTACCTGTTTCCCTCCTACTCTTCTCGCATTTCGGTGACGCCGATGAATCAAATTGCTCGATCGAAGATCCAGAGATAGGGATGCTCCTTACCCTCTATCCCTACGTACCTGATGCTCGTTTCTGAAAACAGCTGTGACATCTCGTTCGACCCTTTAGCGTCGCGTCCCATCGGCCTCGATTTCCGAGGATCAAGATTAACCGTGAACGTTCTCGGGCTGCAGGCCAATTAACTTTGTCGTCTTCTCCCTCCTCCCTATGCAAATTCGCAGATAGCATCTCTCGCCATTTTCGCGGAGAAAAACAGCCGCGTATTCCACTTTCCTTTCGTCTTTGATAAATCGAACGTGTTAATCGTATTCAATTAATCGGCCGACGATTTTGTAATTGAACGCGCGGTTAAATAACGCGAAGAAACCGGTACGATTTATGGACGGTCCGTGCGCCAAGGTGCACGAGACGCGTGTCCACCTCGGCCATTCGGCTGCGCTGTTCTTTTTGCCTTCATATGGTGAAACCGTCGCGACGGTTCTGTATGCGCATGGCATCCGATCCGAGAGGAAACCGATCGCGTCAAAGGGTAGGAAATATGGATTTTCCTGCCGACGAGCACGACTGTACCGGGAAAACCAAAAGCGACGCGGACTCGCATGAAAGTAGGTGACAGGACGAAAGGGAAAACGATTCGTGCGCGTTTTAGGGCGACGAAATCGCAGCGGAGAAAAGGAGGGAAGAGGAGAGGAGGGTCGGTGTCGGTTATGGCGCTCGGCTGTACGTTTTATGGGATGCAACGACTTAGGGGATGGACTCGGGGCCCTCTCCTCTAGAGGGGTCAAGATATTATCTAAACCGGCAACTTCCTGGCGTGCTTCGTTTTCGTGCGCACGAACGCCGAAATTAAAGGAGCTCTCTCCTTAATTACTTTCTCGTGACCGCGTCGGCGTCCGCGTCCGCGCCCGCGACTCGTGCACCGGCTCGATAAATAAATTCGTCGAACGCTCGCGTTCCTTTGTTGCGTTTCGAGGACGAAGGGTAGCCGATCAGATTCCAGTTAAGATAGCCGTTTATTTGTATCGCGATTCGTCTCTATCGTACTCGGACAGGAACCTGCTTCGAGTCGAAACCGATTCCAACGAACCGCAAAACACCCGATCCAATTCCAAGATCCAAAGTCGCGTTTCGTTGGAACGCGCGAAGCATAGAATTGCAAGGGCAATTATCTTTGGCCGGGTTCGTTGCGAATGCATCAGGTTGGCTCGTAGGAAGCGGTAGCAAGCGGAAACGGATGATGAACGAGCAACGCTTCCCCTCCGTTTTCGAAAAGGGCAATCGGCGACGAGGACTGTCGTCCGAGTTCATTCGTCGACCCTCGAGGTACATACACGTATGTTTGTACGCGTTCTGCTTCACCCCTTGTACAAATAGAGTCGTAAAAAAACAGTTTCCTAGATCCTTGTCTTCCGCGTGCTTTTTTTATTGGAAAAAACAGGGAAACACCCGTCGTGGAGACCGTTGGCCGATTTTCGTGTCGTCTTTCGAGCCATGCTACTAATCGTAACTATAAAATCACCATTTTTCGAACATTTCGCGCAAAGGCCGAGGCGGAAGACGCGACGGGGCGACACGTGGTGGCCTCATCGGTATTCGTGGAGAAACGGGGAATCCGAAAAGTCCAAGTTTCCTAGGTTTTCGTGCTCGTTTCGGATGGAGCGCGTCGCTTCGCAGTGTCGGCGAGGAGGTCAGGGAAAACAAAGTCGAGGGACTCGGCGACGGTATTACATCGTCGGGATCCCCTGAAATATGGAAATGCCGCGAGCCAGAGGCGGCTGCTATCTCCTGTCTACTTTGTACCGACCTACCCTTTCCCTTTCCCTTTCCCTTTCCCTTTCCCTTTCTCTCGCTCTTGCTCTTTCCATCGAATTCCTTTCCGTGGTATACCTCTTTCGGAGCACGCCACCTGACCCACCGGCAAACTTTGTTCGCCCTTCCACGATATTGGATGCGCACCGGGCAAATGTGCCGGCGCGACCGCCTCGGCCGGAACAGATTCTTGTTTCTCGTCGGCGCGGTGCTCATAGACTGGAAACTTTTTTCCTCCCTCGAGCTATGGCTATCGAACTATTAATCTTCGGCCAGTGCTATGTGCCGCCTACGATTTTGTTACATCGCCGCGCATTTTAGAAGAATAGTGGCAAGGGCGATAAAAATAAGGGGGCAGGTCGCGTTGGCGTTGCACGCCGAGCGTGCCAATTTGTCCGCAAAAGTGTCATCGAATCTAAGGGGGTGAACGAAATTGGAAAGGTGGCGGTGCCCCGCGGTGTCTTTAGGGGGTCTTTTGGGAAAAGCTGCGGGAGCACCGCGGAGAAGGAAAGTCTCATCGACGCGTCACTCCGTAAGCACCGGTGCAATCTTTCTTCGGTCTTTTGTCGTCGGTGTTCCTTTCCCTTCGCGTCTCCGCGATGCTATGGCCTATATTCGGATCGAGCGACGGCTGCGCCCGCGCGTTTCTCGACATCCGCCGAGTGAGTTCCGGCTGATTTCGGTCAGCCGTTTTCCAGGAAAATATCTGACTGTCCGAGAGTGGTTCGACGCTTCGAAACGTCCGGCGATGGATACGGTCTGCAGATCGAAAAGTGAAAAAGATTTCCAATGCTCTCGAAGGCTGTCGATCGACTCCACTGGGCGTGCAAGCCGAGGGCGATTGTGTGTCAATTAACGCCCGCGTGATTCTCCATCGGTGGTCGGATGAAAGTAAGTTTTTCGGCGAAGGCGGATAACGGTGTAGCAGGCTGCGTTCGTACGTGCACGCGTACGCGATGGCAGGGGCGACCTCGCTCGGCCCGCTCGGCCGCTCGGGGGCTCGGGGGCGGTGTACCAGACGTATCGACCAGGTCAGAAACGGCATTGTTGGGCATTCTCGACGAGAGTACTCCCGCGGCCGTGTGTGCGTGCGACACACCACGACGAGAGAAGGGTTCGCGGACCTGGAAACTGGAAACATTGGGAGCGAAGGAGGACCGGAGGGAAATAGGGCAGAGGGTGTGGGTGTCGATCGCGAAGGAAAGAGGAGAGGGACGCTCGATTTTCCTTTCGCGGCGCGCTTTCGAACCAAGCTGCCAACAATTCGTGCGTTTTCTACAGTTTCGAAAGGAAAATTATTTCATGGCCACCGTTACGGCTCGAACGAATCGGGAAACGAGAAACGCGCCGAGGGGCAGGGGTCGGAGGGAGAGAGACAGTTGAAAAGGTGCTGGCATTGGGGAAGATGGCAGAGGAGAAGGGGTGGTGGGAAAAGGAGGAGAAGTACCCTTCAGGCGCTACGTGCGCTACTTTGTTCGCGGAAGGGTGCGGAAGCGAGATATCACGAGGACCCTTTTCCACCTCCAACACGTGTCGCTGTATCTCCCTTTCTCCTCTACTTTCTTCTTCCTTATGCCCTCCGACCCGTTTTCCAGGCTTTTGCACCAGCCTCGAGCTAACGCCGAGCTTCTATCCGACTACACCTCGTTGCATCGGGGGCGAGCGAAGCCAACTCTACGGATCGCCGAGCTTCCCCGCGAACCTTTTCCCTTCGTTATCGCGCAACCCTGTCCGTGGACGGCTTGGCCAAACGCCTGTCGGGGAAGAACGATCCGCGGTACAGGATCGAAGATGTCAAACTTCCTACCCGATGTTCAAGTGTATCGGCCGTCGACGGATGCCACTATCGTAACGAACGCGTATTCTTGAAACCGACGCGACGCGGAGCCTCTACTCGATTGGCCATCGCGATTACACGCGAAGATGTTCCAAGTAATTGGCTGTCGCGGCCAACGGAAACGGAATCATTCCACGCGGTGTGGAACTCCGAAACAGAGAATTAGTACCCGGAAGCATTCGCCCGGCGACTAATAAACGTTAACGACCAGTCTGCATTTTCTCGAGGAAAGTGCCCGCGTGTCTAACGAACCACCGTGCTCGACGCCCACTTCGTCCGATCTCGAAACTTCAATTCCGCGTTGGCCACTGCAACGATTTCGACGTCGCAATTGCCTTTCCTCGTGGATGCTGCGATAATTATTGTATAATGCGACTCGTTTGCCCGGGCGGGAAAAGTAGCGATGCTCGCTTTTGAGCCTCGTCCCCCGAAGTAGCGCGACGAGCCCGTAGCAAGGGGAGTGCGCTCGAGAGAGTCAGCGGGAGTAACGATGCGAAAGATGAAAGAAGAGATGATTAATGTCGAGACACGAGTAATCGAACCGATACGAAGCTGGTCGAGTTATTACGTATCATAATTGATCGCGTCGCGTCGACTACATCGTTGGAACCGACGGTGTAGTTATCTTTTATCTCTCTACTCGAGATTCTGATTTAAGCTTGCCGTGGGAGGAAACTGTGTGCGTGGGCAAAGTGCATAATATTGGCCCAAGAAAGTACGATAGGTGGATCCGCGGAGCGTTTGCGATTCTTCTTGTACCGTGAACGGCGTGGCGCGATGCTGTTACTTTTCGATGCGCACCATTTGGACACTCGCAATCGTTGATCGGTCTATACGTCGACGGCGAGAAACCGTACCAACTTATTTGATCTGTAACTCGGAGAATTAGTTGGATTGGCACTAGGTTGCGCGAAGCAACGTGGTTTCCTCGAATGCAGAATGCAAGTCGTTTCGAACGCGGCCTCGCTACGAAAGCGCTCGAAGGTCTTGGAGAATTCGTTTCATTCTTCTCCGTTCCCTCTGTTTTTCTTTGGAAAATCATGGAACGAGCGGCACGCGTACACCGTCGCCTATAGCTCATAAGTAACAGGTGGTTTCGACCGGTGCCACCTGTAATTACCGGTTACAGGCAGCCGATAACGATTAAGGCCGAGCAAGCCGGGTCAGCTGCGAGTTACCTGCATGCGACCAGCGACAGCGTGCGCGGCTCGCCACGCACGATCAGTCGCGACCAGTGTTCCCGACTTCTCGATATTTTGCGCTCCTCGAGAAGCGAGAAATCGGATTCGATTTCCCGAGACTCTCGCGACCAGTTTGAATAGACTAACCCAAACCTAATCGAAAATAGATGAGATGTTTAATCATTTTCTTCAACTTAAATTTCTCGAGACGTATCGCACGTATGCGCAATTTATTCGAGATGCATTCGCCGTGATCGTCTATTTATATCTTCCGTTTGTATCAGGTATTAATGCAGTGTTCTCCCGCTCTCGAATGTTTCGCGCTTCCCTGCCCAGAGCATTTTGCGTTACGTTTCACGCAAACTCCACCTCGGATCATCGATGGTACCGGAAGTGGGAGGTCACTGCCCCACCACTGTACTCCTTCCCGATCGCTTTCCTTCTGCTGACCATTCTTCCGGCATATCAGCATGACAAAAGCGGCAAATTAGCCGAACCTTTTATCGCGGCCATCTTCGTTCCGGCGGTCTTTTCTTCTTTCCTGCTTTCCTGCTTTTCTTCTTTTCTTCTCTCCTTCTTTTCTTCTTCTTGCTTTGACCACATCCTGCGCGAATTAGTATCCGGGAATTATCATAAATTATTCGCTCCTTCGGCACGACAAACCTGGTGGACACGTTTCGCCGAGGGGCAACCGGAGACGCGTATTTACATATTTAGGCCCGACTCCTAAGAACCGCGCTGGAAGTAGGCAACGAAAAACGGAAACGAAGGTGGCAACGAAGGGGAGAGAAGAAAGGGTCGTCGAGAATTCCGGCTGATTTTTCGATTCCCCTCTTACCGAAAAGAATACTCGCTCTGCTTGCTCGAAGCGACGCGACATCGAGTGCATCGATTGCGAGGAGGTGTCCTCGTCATCGAAGCCGCGGTCGACGCGCACCCACGGAACCGTAACCATCATTATTAACGCGACGACAATGGCGATCCTTGAGCACCTACAGAGCGCTCCAGATATCGGATATCCCATCGTGTTTCCGTCGAGTCGAAAGCGCCCGATGTGTTCCTACGAATATGCGTTCAAGAAACTTCACAAATGCCTTCGCGAAGGTTGTCAATTGTGCACACCCGTTTCCTCCTTTTGTCAGCGGTGTTCGCGACGGCCCACGGCGTCGCAGCGATGTGCATATTACGTAAAAACAGCCTTGGACGAGCGAAGAGGTTTCGTTCGCGCTTGCCACGGCGCAGTGTCGCGTTTCTATTTCTTTTCGTGCCTCCATGTTTCGTCGTTCGCGTACCGAGGACGTCGCAGAAATTCGTTGCAATTCGTTGCAATTCATTGTTTGAACGAAGAAAAGTTTAAAATTCGTTTCCGAGGTTTGCCAAACGCGAAGCGAATACGCCGTGCTTCGTATCGTTCGGCGCGATTCACTGTTCGACCCGCGAGACTGCGAGAAGGAACGTTCTCCCTCTGCCGTGACTTCATTAGGCACAAGGCTGGCGTGTGCATGTACACGCGAGTCGTTGCACAAAGATTAGCCGCTGGCGTTGCTAGCCAGTGCGTGGACGTGCACGTGCACGCGCAAGAGTAAGAGTAAGAGTACGAGTAAGAGTACGAACGGAGAAGGTAGATACGCGTATACGTAGAAGGCTAGGTGACAGCAGCTCTAAGGTGGCTGATAGCGAGCTCGATCAAGAGAATCGATACGTCTCGATTCTGCTGGTGAGACCGATCGACTCCAAGAACCGAAGAGGGCGCAAACGTTTCAGCGATTCTCTGTGTGACGAGGAACCGGCAGCGCGTGCCTCGCAAAATGCCGAGGACACTCGCTATGTACTCTGCGTTCTTGCATACCGCCGACTGTGAGCTCCAGAGTTGGTTAGACGGAAAGCGCGGTTGTCGCGGGGGTGGGAGGCGAACATTGTAACCTTTGACGGAAACGTCGTCGGATCGCGTGAACGATGGAAAGCGTTTTCTGTTCAAGGCTGAACGCGTACGACTATGTGTACATATACGTTTCACTGCCCCGGTAACTGTTCCGCCTCGCCTCGATTGATGGCCCTCCTGTTATTCTTTACGAACATCTGACCGCATTCATTTTCTGACATCGATAGTATGTCGTATGTATATTCGTAGGTAATACATGTATTTCCGCACGGTTCGTACCAAAGTACGCGGAGCACTTTGTTTAACGCGCTGCACAATAATCCTTGGTTCGAACGACGACTCACCCCTGTATCTCTAGCAACTGGCAATGCAAAATTGTGATACGAAAGTTTTGTTTTTACGCCAGCCCGCTTGTCGGAAGGCGAACCGGGTCTGCTGAAAGCGTAGGCCGATAAATTGAAAAACGTGCACGGGACCTTGCGCCCTGCTACCTAGAACCGGCGCGTACTTGGTGTAATCAGTGCGGTCTACTCGAAATCGGCAATAAATGGTCCCGCGACTCTTTTTTTCGTCGAAAAGCACCGACAATGAGGGAGATCGTTGGAATTAAGCGCGAAAGAATTTCCGCCTGCAGACGCGTATTAGATGGCTGCCGACAGGGTCGCGGCATTGTCCCCGTACGACAACGTCGAGGGCCAGCAGACAACAGGAAATTCTAGCGAAGCGTAGCGAGGCGATTTCCTTTGCTAGAAAATTCTACCTCCTCGAACGATTCATCTCGGCCGAGGACTCGTCAAGGATACGCGTGCTTGCTATTGTAAGCTCGACCGTCCTATCCTATTTCGATATCCTGTTAGATCGACTCATCGGAGCAACAATTTATCCGATCAGCGCGGTAACGCTACGGAGTGCAACTTCTCTCGCTCTCTCTTTATTGCTCCGAATCGCAACGCAAAAAGATGTTCAGTAATTGGAAGGTTTCCGTCGAAGGGAAAAAACTACGATTGACTGTCCGCGAGTACAATTCCAAGGTTGTTCCAACGTTTGGACCCACTGCAACGAGGTTAATAATAATATTGCGATGCTTGTACCCTCCTGTCCGGTTGTGCGCTTGTATTATTATTATTATTATTATTATTATTATTATTATTATTATTATTATCATCATTATTGCACCTCGGCGATCGTTTAATCTCCCATTGCTTCGCTTTCTGTTCCAGGTACGTAACTACGTGATCGATGTCAGCCGCTCACCTTTGCGTAAGTAATCACGGTCATGGGCGGTGCTTTTTGTCGATATCACGTTCCTCCCTTTCTTCCGTTACGTTTCTCTTCATTACGTGTCATGACGCAAGAATACTTGTGCCCACTGTCGAAAGAAGCTTATCGACCCGATATAGGTGCCTAGGTAATATAATTACGTTCGTCGGTCGAAGTTGCAATGGTGCACCCGTCGCCTCCATTTTCCAACCTTTGCTCTCGCGTATTAACCTTCGATTGACGGAAAGTGCCCCGTCACTGAAATATCGCAACGAGAGCCTGGAATCGTGATTTCGTCGTGGGTATTTCAATGGATATTCTTATTATAAAAGGGTCTTCGGACATTCGTTGTTCGTCTGTCTGTTCGTGCTGGTCAATTAACGTCAATGTTTCTCCGTATGATTGGCGATAATATACGAAAAGATTTTGCAGTAATAAGCGACAAGGTGCATACTTGATTCGCGTAGGGCGTAGGGCGTAGGGCGTAGAGGGAGCACAGGCGTCGAGAGAGGAATACTGAAATCGCAGATCGACTCTCGTCACGTGGCCCGTCCATGGGGTAAGCTGGGTCCCGAGGGGCGCGGACAAAAATAAAACCGGCCGTGTTTCGTGCTGGCTCGCCTCGGCCTCCACGTGGGGCCAGTTTCTCGGAGACCGTGAAACGAGCTCAACGCGTTACTCTCCTCTAATTGCCTGCAGTCGTTCGACATAACCGCCTGTTCGCGCGTAAACAGTAAATGAAAGTTGATTACGAATTCCGAGGGTAGCTTCTAGGAGGTGAACGGGGACGCCATGAAAAGGATGTCCAAGTAAGAGCAGAATCTGTATCGATCTTTTCTCGCGTAACTAATATTTAACGGTGTACGTGCTCGCCGAAAAGTCATTTCGCTAGACGACTCCGCGCAATCTTTTCTTCGATCCACTCGACGATCTTCGAGCCTCTACTTTTCGCGGCTCGGTCCGCATCCAGCTCAATTTCACGAGCACGCCGGGGAGCGGGCGCTTCGACGAACCGGCTGCCACGTGCATCGATAACGCTGATTTATTGGTCGAGATTTACAGAAGCAATGAATTAATTATCGAGCTGCATCGAGCTGGGTAAGCACGACCGGTTTACGCGCGTGATCGAAACAGCTCGGCGGGTCTGAACGCGCTATCGATACCTTGAACTACGCGGCTGCATCTTGTCTCGAAGCATGCGAACGCGAGGTACCTGTATCGCCCGAGGTCGTGGCCAAGATACCCAACGCGTAACCTACAAATCTCGGCAACGATTCGCGGAGTGGCTTAGTCGCGAAACGATTGTAAACGAATTATCGCGGCGCGGCGTCGGGAGCAATCCTTTTCAATCGCCTTTCCGAAATCTCCGGTTATCGGCCGCTAGATTACCTAGAGATTACCTAGATTACCTAGATTCGATCGTCGGGCAAAGACGAGTTTTATATGACAACCCGCGTCCATACGTAGCAATAGAACGGTCACGGCTATACGCGCATCCTTTTCCAACGAAGTTGTCGCGTCGGGTCAAAGCAGATGACAGCGATCATGGAACCTTTCGAAACACCTTCGTTCGTTTTCGAGCCATCTCGCCGAAGACTTTCAAGTTCTTCAGCGTTTCCAATCGCGGTCCCGATGTTTCCAAGAACGTGGACGTCGCGACGCGACTCTCGGGCAGCGATCGACCGCGAGATCCTGGGCTTTCGGTCCCTTTTTGATCGAGCGTGTCTCACCTGTCGCGCCGGACAACCGTAAGTAGGCCGCGCGACTGTCTCCTTATTCTCGTGGATCATTGCTCCCTTCCGTTCGCCTTTCAACTCAGCCCTCTGTGTCTCGTCCGCTGTCCTCGAGGGCGTTTCGCAGCCGATCTGTTGTCGCTGCGAATGCACGCGAGCACGCGAGCACGCGAGCACGCACTTGCGACAATCGAAACGGGAAGGTGGTTGTCTCGACTTAGCCAGAGACCCCGAGTCGGAGTCGCGCGATGTTCGCGATAGAACTCGCGATAGAACTCGCTCTAGGCATTACCCAGGGATAGACGTCGAGGCGTATTCGACTCAGCCGCGCAGTTGGTAGATGGGAACCGTTGAAGCGGGACCGTTGGCTGAGAGAAGCGGGGGAGATGATAAAGGGAAGAATCGAGAGAAAGAAGGATGAAACGAGGGAGGTAGAGACCGCCTGGAATCATCGGACCGTGGCACAATGGCCGCTTGAATGAAACGAAGGGCCACGAAAAGATTCGAGGAATGCACGCCGGTGTGTTCACCATGGGATTTCACGGGCCGAAAAATCCTGACGTCGCGTCCGGGCCCCCGTTGTTTGTCGTTTCTCGTTGCTCGTTCTGTCGTTTTCACGCGGCCGTGGCAACTGGATCGGTGGCTGATCAAGTTTTCTCCAAGCCTCTTGCCTCTTCCCTCTTCCCTCTTGCCTCTTGCTTCTTCTCGAGACGGAGAGCCGAGCAAAGATTCGCGTAGTCAACGGATCGCTGTTCGGATACCGGGGTGGGCACCGAAATTCACGAACAAAGGGATTGGAAAGGAACGAATTAGTTTCGGTCGGATCTATCGAGCACGGGGAACCCGCAAAAGTCGATTTTTGCAAATGACGCGTAGAAACCAGCGTCGAGTTTATCCCCGTTCCACCAGTTTTTAATCGAACCTGCTAACGAAATGGGTTCCCCGGCGTTGCGGCGACCCGCGCGCCTATCGCCCGATTTTCGGGCGCCCTTTAGCCGTCATGGACGATGGCCGGTCTCATTTGAACGCGATGCCCTTCTGCGGTCGTCGTTCGATCGAATGTTTGCGGAGAACGATGCCGATCGCAGTTTTATGCGAATACGACATCCCCTTTCTCGCCGTCCGTCGGGGCAACGCGATTTACCGGTTCGCCGTAGAGTCCGCGATACAGAGTATACTCGAGCGACGGCAGTACGGTTCCTCGGGTTTGCCGTTCGAGAAGGCGCGACTGTGGCAGAAGGAGGAACCTCCGGAGCCTGCTGGAAGATTCGAAATAGATATTTGTCCCGAAGGAGCGGGTTCGTCCCGTCGATGGACAGCTGGTGGGAAGCTCGGGGCCAGCATCTGCGAGGCCCGAGGCGTTCTTAAAAGCGGGACGCGCAATCGTTAACACCGCAGCCGTGGAAAGAAGAGGAAGGGAAACGTTTGCTTTCCTTCGTGACCGCTTCCGATACTAAATCCTGTCGTATGTCATCGCTGTCCATTCGCGAACTTTACGACCCGCTACATTTCCGCGTTTACTTGAACCGCTGCGAAAAATGCCGCATAATTACTGCGCGGCATCTGGGTTTTCGCGTCTCGCGACGGGATCATCGGCGGATCGTAGGGAACGCTTCGAGAATGGACCGGGCTCCTTTCTCACCGGATCTGCTCGCATAAAATTCCTCTGGAAGGGTGCGACATTTGAGTGATCCGGCCGCGAAGCGAAGCAGGCGAAAAAAGGGGAAAGAAAGAGAGTCGTCGCGTCAGCGCTTTGCCGCTTCGGCGGATGTCTCGGGGTGTTTAAAGATGGCGGACCGATGTTTACCGCGTCGTGGGTTATGTTCCCCTCCTCGTTCCGCTCCTTCCGGCATGGCAGCGCGAGCACACCTCGTAGACGGGTTAGCTTCTACCTGAGCTAAACCCTGGCGACGAGAGAAGGAGAGGCAGGAGGCTGGACAGCGCGCGCCGTGTACACCGTGGAAGGCCCCATAAACGCGTCCGCGCGTGCACACTAGCACATTCGGCCGAAGAAACGCACTCGCTCCACACAGCTGTGCACCGCTGCTTCGTGTGGTGCTGGTGGCTGCATCAGCTGTCGGCCTTGGTAGGGTGCAATTACCCCGGCAGAGCAGCGACGAGGAGAAGACGACCGGGAGGAACGATCCAGCGAGCAGGCGAGCAACGGAAGGAAAGAGAGAGAGAGAGAGAGAGAGAGGCATGGCGGCGGGCTTCGAACCCAGGATATGGACCTGACCGTTCGTCTATCCGCCTCGCTCTCGCGCCACCTTCGTCCGCCCTTCTGTCCCTCTTGCATCCTCTATCGTTTCCACTCGCCCTCTCGTCCTCCCTTTATCCCTCGTTCGCGGAGCTGACCCTTTTGGACGCGCGTGCACCGCAAACAGACGCGCTCTTCTCTACGATAGAGCCCTTCCGCTGGTTCCTTGGAGCAAGCGGAGCGACTAACCGGTACCGTTTGCTGGGAAAACATTTCCCTTCTCTATTCCCGATGCCAAGTCTGTGCGAAGCGTATCCCTCGCCACGAGCTGGCGGCCCTTAACCTCGGCTAACGTCGCCGCGGGTCGCGTCGGGGTCAGCTGGCCACGCATACGCAAGCACGCGCAAGCACGCGCAGGTTAAGGAACCCTCGTACGCGAGTTGACGGAAATGGAAAGGAGGGGCGAACAGCGATCCTCCGTTCGAATCGGGGTTGAACGCGCACACGTCCGCGGTCGTTCCCTCGGCCAGCCACTCGGATCCCACAAGAAGCTCGTCGGCGGCCAAGAATTTCATTCGCGTGAAATTCAAGTCGGAGGTGCTGGAAACGAGCGCCGCTCGTTGCAAAGGAGACCATGAACGGTACTTGTCGCGTGGTTAGCTTTGGAAAAGCGCTAGAAACCAGTTTCTCGGTACGCGTCCCTATCTCCCGTTCCCTCCGTTCGGAAGCTTCTGTTTTTCCCCCGTCGCCTCTCGACGTTGCCCATCCCGTTCTCTCTTTCGCCGCCCTTTTCGACGCCCTTTTCGTCGCCCCCTCGCAATCCCGAGGACGTTTCTCTCTCCGGTCGCTTCCACCGCGCGCAGCTCGCGTCGCGTCGTCTCTGTCCTTCTTACCCTCCAGCTCGGTTTTCCCCAGCGCGACCGTTTCGGAGCGGCGCGGAGTCGCGCGATCCATTATTCATATCAACAGCGGGGCTGTACCGCGGCGCGTTCGGTTTCTCGCGTTCGCGCGAAACGTAGAAACCTTTCGGGCGGCTATGAACGATACGCGCCACTCATTGTCAGGAACGCGGAATCGATCGCACACGTGTCCCTTCGTATCGTCGCGACTTTTGCAGCGTCTACGCTATGCGATCGAATATCCATGTCCAAGCGGATTCTCGGTGGATAACTTAGCCACGGGTTCTCGGATTCGTCTAATTATCGATACCCTCGTGGGTGGAGATATCGCTGGAAATCCAGCGGGCATCGAGAGGCTTTCCATGGTTGCGTGCACGCGTGCGCGTTGCATAGATCGCGTGTGGAAAGTGTGGAAAGTGTGGAAAATGTGGAAAATGTGCAGGGCGCGCGGTCGAGAGGCGGTTCGGTGTATACGCGTCGGATCCGACCCCCCGATTCGTTTGCTCGCTCCTCTGCCCTCACACAAGGAAACCCTCTGTGTAGGTCTAGAATATGTCCTTGGCTGAGGTGCGTTGACCTTACGCTGTAGCCGCGTGCCGGACTCCGGACTCGTACTTAGAGAGGGCTAAATCTCCATCCAGAGAGCCTGGATCTTCCACGTCCTCCTTCGCGACTCCCTCTCTCCAATCAACTTGGCTAGCCCCACGAACGCGCCAGCGAAACTCTAACCTCGACCGCCTCTCTCTTCTCTCTTCTCTCTTCTCTGTCCTCTGGCTTAGACGAGTCCCACGTTTCATTCGGGCTGAGCGTTCTCCGAACAAAAATTCCGTTTCGACGCACGAGCGCACCCCTAAACTCTCGTCGCTGTTGCATTTCCATCCGCACCGCGTGGCAAGGGCCGACCTTCTCGACGTGCCCCCGCGTCGAGGGTAGCGGGCCCGCGGAATACGTGCACTCGGATCGATTTCGCGTTAGCAAAAATCGCGCGAGATTCGAGCGAGCGATGGTTCTTCGGTGCGCGTCGACTGGGAGGAGGAGTACGCGACAGTAGTCGGCGCGTAGGCGTGTACCTAACAGGCTGGCAGGTAATCGATAAGCTCGAGCGTGCCATCCTGGTTATGCGTGCGAAATACATATTCCTCCTCTTTAACCCGCGGTTCGAGAGAGTTCGCACGCGCGATCGATCCAAGGTAGCGCGTCCGAACGAAAACGGGCGGACGCTCCGGCGAATAGCGTAAAGCGAGCGGCAAACTCGTCGTGGGAAAGAAGCATCGCGACGCACGATAGGAAAGGTATCCGCGGGATCCTCCTCGTCGACCGCGACTGGCAGGGGTGTAACGAGTCGGGCCGTCCAACGTCTAATTGGCGACGCAGAACTTGTTGCGTGTCCTCCGTTTGGCCGATGGCTTTCGGTGCAACGGAAGTGGGTTGCATAATTTATCCAGCTCGGGATCTCTCGAATACTCGATACGTATGTATGTACACGTAACGCGACGCGTCGTTCACCTTGGCCGCGCAATCTCGCAGCTGATGCTGAAAGAGAAGAAGGTGGGCCGGTGGCGGAATCTCGAGCCGCGCCGGAAATCGGCCACTGATTTCACGATCCGACGTTCGCCGAAGTACAGAGGACGCCTCCTCCGATTCAAGTTCTTGCACCGAGCGCGGCCAATTGATTCGCAAAAAGGCCGAAGCTGTGACAGAGCGCGGCGAGAATTTCCTCTCGACGGCGCAACGGTGCGCGCCACGTTCTCCTCGGCTCGCGCGCCTACGATCTGCTCGCCGCGCCAGTTGCGTTTTACTATCGGTCGCAGTTACGCAACTGCGGATGGAGCTTACTTGCGGTATATGGGCCAGGGACAAGCTTGATTCGCATCGAGCGGCGACTCACAGCGCCGATACGCTCACCGCGAAGCCTCGAACGATCTCCAAGTCCGTTTTTCAAACTTCGTACCCTTCCTCTTGGACGTTCCCCATTTTCGGTGCGATTGTATCGCTAGTGATAGCTGGCGATTCGACGGATGAAAGTAGACGGACATAGTGCAGCGTCGAACAGCATGCCGCAACGGGGAACCGACGGAGCGCGTTATGGGAAGAGGAGGCGCGGGCGAAGTCGCGGTGGCGGAACGCCAGCGGACGAAACAACGTTGCATTGTATTTCCTGGTAGGCCGTTAACCCAGGTCAGCAACTGGGAATCCGCGGTCCTCCTGCGCGTGTCGAGTGTCGACACCTTGCTTTCGCTCTGCTCCCTTCTTCCCTCCTTCCCTCCTTCCTCCTTCCCTCCTGCTCCACGCCAGTCGACTATTACCGTCCACGGCTCTTCTTCACCCCTTTGACGATCCTCCCAGCATTGACGCGCGCGCCAACGCCTCCTCGTGACGCAGTTCCGCCCGAACCGGAAGCCGGTCGCTCCGCTCTGCTCCGCTCTGCACCGCTTCCGACACGCATGGTGGATCGCGAGGCGTAACGGTGCGCGCCGATCCGCCCACGAATCCTCCGTCTCGATCCGCGCGGTCTCCGACTTTCTGCGGAGATTTCTGCTCAGGTTTGAAACTCGATCCGTGTAGAGACAGAGATTGCGGATCAATTTTGCCGGCGCGACGGAGGGGAGATTGAAAGGAAGACGCGAAAGGGTGCGAAAGACGGAGTGGAGGTCTGTCGTAATCGCTTGGAACTGCCGGTTAAAATATGTGTACGGTTGGCACGGCCGCTAGAGCACCGAGATATTTAAGCCTCTCTCCCTCCCTCTATCTACCTCTATCTCCAACCCCGCGTGTCTAGTGTCTAGCGTCTAGCGTCTAGTGTCTAGTGTCTAGTCACCTTTCTCTCCTTCGCCCGTTTTCTCTGGCTCCGTGTCGCTTCGAATCTCCCGGCCCATTACGAGCGCTCGAGTATATCGCCAAGTACGCGTAGACCGATTGCGAGCGCTGCCATTCGACGAGTGTGCATGCATACGTGGCGTGTACACACCCACGTGTATATACGTATACGTGCGTGCTGGCTTTCAAGAGCTACGTCAACCCTGCCAGCTACTTTTTACCAACGCACTCGAAAACTACTCGCCGCTTCGGTTTGGAAAAGACGCGGATTGCCGCACGCGACGGTGACGCTCCGTTTCGTGCTTCGTCCATCTGTATTTTTTCCATTTTCAAACACTCGAGTACTCGAGCAACAACTGTTTGCCTTCCTTCGACAAATTTCGGCATGGAACTTCTTCCCCCCGTAAGGACGCTACATTTGTAACTGGCGCGATTGTCAAAGAAAGGTGCAGCGACGAAGAATCCCAGGGATGGCGAGCACTTGCGCGAGGGTTCCGGGGGAAGGAAAAGGTTGCGTCAGAGTTGGGAATAAAGTGGCGGCGTGGGTCGGGTGGTCGGACAAGGAAAAGGAAAAGGTGGACGAGTGCGAGGGAGCGCGTGCGATCGTAAATGGACGCGTATGGGAGGTTATCTTGAAAGCCGGCTGTTCTGTGAATGGAGCACCCACTCCGAGCCCGTCGTGCCATGTACAGTTCAGCCGACCGACGAACTTGCACGTATTTGCATTCGATTAAAGAGCGTCTCACGGGTGCATCGGCCGGAGTCGATGCACCTTCGACCTCCCATTGCTCTACGCCGTGGCGTTCCGTTCCTTTCCGCTCCCTTCCGCTCCCTTCCGCTCCCTTCCTCCAAGATCTCGTGGCACCCTTCTTCGTCGCATTTGGGGAAAACAGTGCGGGACGCTAGGATTCGTGTTTGCGGAGCTCCGCGAATTGGACACTCGATCGAACGCGATTTCCTGGCATAGCAATGATTCTACGTATATGTATATTGTACACGTAGCTATCGTGCAAAGGATACCACATACGTATACGTAAATATACTATCATGGCGCGCGTTTCGTTGATTTTCTCCTACTCTTTCGCGTGGGTGTCCATACGTGCTCCTCGACCGCACCGTTCCCTGGTATCCAGCAAGGGGACCCTTTCGCCGTCCCGTAGGCACTTGTCTTCGCTCGACATCTGCACGGTTCCGCGTCGAAAGTAATCGCGGGCAACGTGTCCTCCGCCGCGCGAGCTAATTAGTAATCACCTTGTTGCGCCCTGTAGACGGATTTTGCACCGCGATGAAGTTGCGAATTTGAAACGCGGACGATTCCGAGGACTGCTCGTTGGCTGAACCCCTTAAGGAGCTGCAGTGCGCGCGTTCGTAGACAATAAAACCGGCACTTTAAAACTCGTTTAGCCGGCGCTCGTTCGCGAATAAGGATACCGGTGCAACCTGCTCTCGATTTTTGCTCGACCCGTGTTCGGTCCCGCGGATCCTTCCGAAGAAAGGAAAGGAAGGGAACGGAAAAGGAAAGGCAAGCGTCGAAAGCGAGGCCGAGCTGTTCGTGCGCGTGATATAACGCGACGTAATATCTGCGATCGCGGATCGTCGATCGCGGACAGCTCCAGGGAAACCAGTCCCCTCCTCTGCCGCGCTTACGCGCTTCTGGATGCGGCGCCGCGTGCTCGGTGCACGAAACCCCGTTTCCACCTGGAGCTTCTTCCCTCTCGATTTGCGGAGCTTTCGGCAAAGGAAATATTCCGACGAGAATATTTGTATCGCGCAATGTTCGTTCGGTTTCTGCCGCTGGAAGAAAGTTATTGCTAAAGCTCGGCTACTTTCGATTTCGACGCGAACTAGAACGAGGCAGGCCTGACTAGAAAGGTGGAGAGATACCGTCGAGAATTCGCTGACAGGTTTGTTCCGTGCCGCGAAGGTACTGAATGGACTGAATAGACTGCGAGTAATAATCGTACGGATCACCGGGTTCCACGATCGGAATCGAGGATACTGCTATTCATTTGTCAGCCGCTACTTGGCCAATAGTCCCCCGCCAATAGTCTCGATCAAAGCCTGCCTAAAATTACAGCTCGGCAGGTTCTTTGCAACGATGCTTGGATTCGTGCGTATTCATCGCATATTCCCAACTACGGTCTAAAGTTCGTCTTTCGTCGTTAACGGCGTTAACGGCGAAGCTGATGCGCTTCGATTTCGACACCGCTTGAATCTATGCTCGTGAAAAACCCGACATTGATATATATATATGTATATGTATATACATGTGTAGACCACCCGCGTCGCTCCGCGGAAAGGGCTCATAAGCGAAACAGAGTCCTATCGGAGGACATGTACCCATTTCGTCCAGGTCGAGAGAGAAACGATAGCAAGAAAAAAAACATCCCTCTGGTCCAGTGCTGCGAAAGGGCCGTCGCAGCTGTTTATTTTTCCCTCGAGGGGCCGATGGAAGGCAACCGCGAGAAAGGGGTCGCGGCGAGATTGCTCCGGCTCTTCCACTCTTTCCTTCCTCCTCATTATCTACATTTTATATACTCTCGAGTTTTCTATCTCCTCCGCCGTCTCGTTCTCCCTCTGCCCGCGCGCTCAATTCTAGTTAGTTCGAAGAACTTTTCGCGAAAGTCTATTACCTTATCGGTGATCTCCTCTGGAACGAACCTCTATTATACGTCACGCGGTGTTGGCGCGATAAATATCTCGCGCGATATTAAACGTTCCACGAGTTTCTTAGCTGGTTGTGCAACGGAAACGCTCATCGAACGAGCCGCCACGAATTTCAGCTTTGCTCCCCGATCTTGGTCTCGATTCGGTTGCCACGCACTCTACGAGCACATAATCTACGTTTACTGGTTCAAGTGTGCGTCGCGTTAATTGCTGCACACCGATTGTCCAGAATCCTTCGATACTTTCTGGATATACGATCGTGCAAGTGAAGCGCTGAAATTGTTATTATTAATAACGAACCCCCTCTTGTCGCGCGATCGTCGCGGCCATCCGATCGTTTCGATAGTAACGTTCCCTCGTACATTTTTGTTGCAGGTAAGCAATCGGCTGGAGTACGAAGTAGCGCCTCGCGCTTGCTCCCTAGAGGATGCGATAGAGGATGCGAAATGTTAAACCGTAGATCGCGGGGACGAGAATGACGCGCTTGTAAGTTGTATGTAACGAGTCGTACGAAGAGCGCCGCGTTCCTATTCGCTGCGCTCGTGAGCAGCGAAAACCCGCTACTATTTCGAGACTAGCCCCCGGTTACGCTTACTCCGACAACTTTCGTTCGAAATTCCCGGCTTCGAGAAACGTAGCCCGCCCTAGCGGCTCTATCCCGCAATCGACGACCTTTCTGCGGGAATCCAAGTCCCGAAAGGAGCGAAGCAACTCGATTCCCATAAAACGATGGGAGGCGCAGGATGGAATAGAAGCGGAGCTTTAATTACTTGGAGTGACCCGCGTCTGGCGTTCCGCCGCCGCTCGGACAGCAACCCTTTGACGGCTCCGTGTCGCCGTCGCTGAAATTTTAATCAACGCTCTGGTTCCTTTTCTCCCGAGGACGCGACCCCGCAACCTCCCTCGAGATAGCGCCGGTATAGAAAGTCGCGATAAGGAAGGGTCCAAAGAGCCCGCGAGGGCCGGCGAGAGCCCGCCGGAAACGGTCCTTCGTGCTTCGAATACTGATTTATTATTTATATATCCGGCCGATGAACGAATTCTCAAGTGTGCCGTGGTCAGGCCCGCGACTGTCCGTCGCCGCGTGAACGTTTCGTTTGCGAATCGAGGGGCTGTAGAATCGTCGCGCCGCAACCGCATCCCCTATCGAGCCGTTTTGGGTTTGCGTCTGCTTTTGGGAGCAGAAAAATTTCCTCCGGCAGCGTTCAATTATCGGCACCCTTCCCAAGCAAACAAACCAGCTCGCGATGAAATCGTGCGGCGCGTCGTCCGCAACTTCGGTCAATATAGGGCCCTGGCCACGAAATCGCTGCTCCAATTCGGATTGATCCCTGTTTAGAAGATCGGTTTACCCGAGCTGTGCAACACGGTTACTCTACACCGTGTTTCTAAACACTGGACTGAATACCGTGGCGGGGGCGCCCATGTGCTTCGCTATCGTAGAAGCAAAGTGTTACTCTTCGCGGGGAAAAGTGTTTCGTTCTCATCGGGCATACGGCACAAGTATCTGAATACGATCGGGTGAATGCCCCGCTTAATAGGGTGCTCCACGATAAGAAGCAAACATGCAGATGCAACTCGTAGCTGCGTATCCATCGATTCGTAACTGTCGTGTAGGGAAATGGGCCAGCGTCGCTAAGAAGAAAGACGGCTCTTTTGCCGCCTGAAGTTCCCACGAAAATTTGATCTAAGCGATTTCTATCGTTTACTTCGACCTCTCGGAACTTTCCTCGGAGGCACGGGCCTATACCTACGGCAAACTTTTTCTCCTACGGAAAAGTTGGAGCAGGTAAGAAGCGGTAGCGTTTTCGGAGCATACTTCGTGGCGTAGCATCGTTCAGTGCCGACGCTAACTTTCGGCTCGGCTCTCCGTCGGGTGGTAATCGCGAAAAGAAGCGACGTATGCGAGCTACGGAGAGGCGACTCGGCGAATGGGTAAAGGGGAGGAATAGTTGGCGAGCGGAAGGGAACGTGGCTGGCCGGAAACGCACTTGCCTAATGCCAAGACGGGAAACCGGGAAACCGGGAAACCGGGAAAGTCGTTGCATCCAAGTGCGAGCTGGCAGTCTCGTTGCTACGCACGTGCGTCTCGCGTCGGGTCGCGTCGGTGCGCCTGTGTGCTGCCGTGTGCGTCACTTTCATACCACGGGCGCCCCCTTTTCCTCTGTAGCTTATTTTCGGTGCCCTCTCGCCCCTCTCGCTGCTGGATCCTTCCTTCCTCCTCCTTCGTTCTCCTTCGATCCGCCCGCCGACTGGCTGACTGACTGGCTGACTGACTGGCCGAGCTACGGAAAGCACGTGTCCGAAACAGTGTCCTGTCGCGTCCGAGCTGTTGCGTCGTGCATCGCCATCGTATATACACGCACAATGTACATTATACAATGCCATGTATACCTGGTGACTGAGCGTAAACCGTGAATCGCTTCCAGCGAGACAGGAATTTCCATTTATTTCATTATCAATGGGCGCGCGAAAGGTATGGTTCAACGTTTAACAGAAATTTCTTCGTCCTTTTCCCAAGCACCCAAGTAATCTTCCTAAAAGTATTTACGATTTTGTCGAAACCGTAAAGGTTTTTCCCGTGTTGCCGTATACAAAGGCCGTGGACACAGGGCGAGAAAGGTACGAGGACAGGGTAGCGGTAGTCCATAGGAAGACAATGCGGCGGATATTTGCTCTCCAATTTTAGCCGAAGAATTCGGACAAATTAGTCGGGGAGCGTTCGTTGGCACTATTCGAGGTACTATTCGTATACGACTTGCTTCCCGTTCGGTCGCGAAGGCCGATCGCAGGTTTTTCTACCTGAGGCAGCCGCGTATACACAGGGTGAGTCAACGCGTACGGAACGACGCGAACGCGGATCCTATGGGACACCGTAGGCCGTAGGATAAACGGACCCTCTCAGTCACTGCCACCCCTCTAGCCCTTCCCCGGCGTCGCCACCATCGCCAAGATACCCTCTTCGCCCCGTCACGTACGCACCACCGCACCACTACCGGGACCCCTACAATTCGGTTTCCATTCCAGTCTTCCTCGTGCCCCGCTATGGCATAGATACGCGTCGAGGGGTCGCGTCAACGTGCCTACGAGATTTCACGACTTCCCAGGACCGTCCTTTTCGCGTTGCTTTTCCGGACCACCTTGTTTTACTCGATCGTGGCAAGGCGTGCGGCATCGATACGCTTGTCTCGTTACGCGACCGTCGCTTCGAAACGGGAGTTTCCGTTGGTCTTTGGTCGTTGCTCGTTACCGAAAGGTGAATGAATGCGCGTGATCCTGAACGCTGCTAGAAGGTGAAAGTGTAACGAAGGCACGGTGTCGCGTGTCGCGTGTAGCAGCGATATCAGGAGGATAGTGGCGAGTGCGTTCGTACGTTCGCGCGTTCCAATCGAAACGGAGCTCGAGACCCGTCTCCAGTGAGTTTCCACGTTTTCCGCCCCGTTGATGGATTACGAGAGCCAGCTGTTTCCGAGGAGGGTGAACCGTTTCGAAAGGTTGCCACGAGTCGTCCCGTCGATCGATCGTGCCTCACAAAGGGCGGGCGAAAGCGTTTCTTTCCTGCCGCTGCCTGCACGCGTTGCCTCCCGGTAACAGATTTCTGCCAGGACCAGTCCCGGACCAGTCCCGGCCAGTCCCGGACCCGTCTTGGAACAAGCCAGAGCCAGTGGTATGGTTTTAAAGTAGGTCTAAAATGTCATACGCTCACCTGTAGGTGTAATCCGTGCACGATCTAAATCGTAAGAAAAGCTACGGGGGTGACGATTCCCGGGTGCAGATATTCGAGAGCGCTGCGATATTGAAGATTCCAAGCGCAAGCGACTCGGCAGGAAAGTAGGAACAGTTGGATCGAATTACCGGTTGTCTACCTTCGAGTTCCTCTGCCTTCGATCGCGTTCCACGGCGACCGAACAATGCGCTATCGTACCCTCGTTTTTCCAGCTACCCTAAACCAATAAAGCCCACCCCCTCCAACTCCGGGCCGAGTCTTCCTCTGCAGCAGTTTTAAGGAAGAGCAGCTGTTCCCGACCGTTTCCCCTTTTTCTATTTTTACCAACATCACCCTCCCGTCTGCTCTTTACAATTTTCCTCGAGACCTGAAACCTAGAGCGATCAGTATTGTATATATACCCACACGCGCGCGCTCGGACTTGCGACGCTCGCAAAGGACGCGGTATCGCGTAGGATCGTTTCGTCGGGGAACGACTCGAGTAAAAGGTAGAAATAGAAGGACCGTTCGTTTCGAGAAGTCCAGTTCGAGCGGGCGAAAGGATGGACGGCAGGAAGATATCCATCCTGCGATCAAGTTTAGCGTGCTTGGAAATTCAAGGGCTATCTACGATCTTCCGGGTCCTGACCCTGTGTCGCGTCGCGTCGCGTCGTTTCAAATTCGAGGCACGCTCGAGACCACGGATACGAAACCGAGGAGAATCGTATATACGTATCTATGTACGACGTACTTCCTTTCGTCTTTCCCGTTATTTACTGTATTGGCAACGTGACTCGGATCGGTGTATCGTCGCCCCATCGAAATTCATTTCAACCCTTTGAATTCCTGTTGCAAGTGTCCCCGCAATTCGAGCTTCCGTTTCGGCCTTTATTTTTCTCGATCTCGAACCCGCGCCTCTTCCCATCGGGTAAAAGCTAGCACGAAAACGCTTGGCGGCGGTTGTATAATGCACGCATACCGTCGCGACTCGCCAGATTTCTTTCATACCCGCTTTCTCGACAATCGAAGCGTTCGTTTTTTCGCGAACGAGCAACATGGAGACGACTGAAGGGTCTCTCAAGGGTAGGTCGACGCACGCGTACGGGATGAAGCGATTTCCGGATACGGCCGATATTGTCGAACGTACAGTTCCCTGTTCCACTCTCCACCACTCGGAGCGTCGAAGCCGAATCGAGTAAGGCTCTCCCGTGCGAAGCCCTGTTCGCCCTGACGACAGTGAACTTGGTCCGAAAGTTTTGCAGCAAGGGTGCAAATGGAAAGGAGCTAGGTATTCACCTCCGTTGGGCCGTTCGCCGTGCTCCCGGGGCACTCCCTATCGCACCCTGGTCGTCAGTCGGTCGGAGAGTGGAGAGTGGAGAGTCGACGCGCGCGAACTTTGGGACAAGGTTAGTGTGTCGGACCGGAACACACGCTGGGGATGAGATTGCGGATTGGGGCAGAGGAGAGACCGGAATAACGCGTTTATAGAGACAGGCCCGTCGAAACATCGAAACGGAGCTCGATAGCCTTCTTCTGGACATCGCGAATCATCGGCTCCGTTGCTGCACAAACGCCGCTCGAAGGAGGCAAAAGAAAACACAAACAGTACGCATTGAGATTCCACGCGACACCTGACTGCTTCGAAAAATCACAGCCACTGGACGAACGGACACAGTTCTGCGAAAACTCGGACCGAGCCCCGTTCGCTTTGGAGTTCCGTTTCGTGGGAAATGCTCTCGGTCGCAGCCTCTCGGTTCGGCTCGTTTCGGAGCAGTTACATACTGCGCGGTCGCCACCGACCGGCCGACTTATCCCTTATCTCTCGCTGATTGGTTTATATAGCGCGTGTCGGGTTACCTTGTACGTGCGGCGTATAAACGGCCTTCTTACGCTCGTGACACGCACACGAATACGCGCGTACGGGGGTACGTGCGTCGAGTTCGAGAATGCGTCTTCTGGCTCGCTCGCACTTTCCCACATTTCCGATCTCGCCGAAGCGAAGTGTGCCTCCACACGTGCAAAGGCACACGGGGGCAACGCGAGCACAGTTCCGAGTAAGAAATACCAAAGACTTTGCGAACCGATTTTATCCAGCGGAGCTGAAACTTGTAACCGGAGTATTGGGACAGCGATCGAGCGGCAAGTGCATCGTGCTTTCCTGACGGATGCCCGGGCAAAAGGGCAGAGTAGCCGTACGGAAAATGTTTGCCGCCGCGGAAAGGTCAATTTCCAGGGTGGGCGAAGTGGCGAACCCTCGAGAGACCATCCTTCGGGCACCCGGGGTTATTTTTACCTCTGCAAAAGGATTAAGCTTCGCCCTCCGTTTTCCCCGACGATTTCGTTGCGCGGCTTCCTTTGTGTCTCGCGTTTCCTATCGAGGATCCACCGCTCTATCCCCGCTACTTTTGCGATAACGCGAATTTCGTTGCTCATGTTGAAAGAAGAATGCATTGCCTAGCAGTAGATCGGCGATAGCGCAACGATATTCGCGAGGTACATGGTTGGATAACGGGAAAAGGGGAAGGGCGTGAGACGCGGTGACGCGGGGACGCGGGGACGCGGAACGGAGGGGTTGCTGGAAGGGACGGTGATTAAACGTTTACGAGAAGATTTTCGAGGTCGTTTCGACACTCCCCCTGCGCCTCGCCCCTTTCCGGGTACATTCAAATCGTTCTTAATGACGGGGACTCACGCGAGGTTTGCTCGTTCCCGGCGAAAAGTTGGCGAAATCGCGGCCCGACTCGCCGCCTCGGAACACGACCCCTCGACACCGTCGTCCTTGCTCTTCCACGAAGCCGGCGAAACTCATTTCCACGAGACTCGCGCTATCGAGCTATCGCTTGTACGCGGAGCGTCTCGCCCGGCGAAACATGTAATGTTCCAGGCCCCTGTTGCTCTCGTCCTCCGTCGCGAAACCCTGTCGCTGTCTACCTTAACCGATTCGATGTTTAGCCGCGATATCCTGAAGGAATGCTTCGGCCGAGATCTCTTTGAATCGCGTGGCGAAGCAAAGTCGGTTGGTAGAAACGCTTCTACTTCCGTTTCACCGGGTTACACGCGCACATTCACCACCCCGTGGACACCCGCGGACACCCGCGGCACGTACGCCCACCGCTCGCAGGCACACCTGTGCCGCCATTCCGCTAACGGTTTGCCTCTTTTCGTGTTTCGGGGACCGTGGACCGTGTCTCTCGCGACAGATTCGCCCATTTTCCTACCTGTCCTCTGTGTACGCGTGCAAGTATACGTAATCGTTACAAATCCTTGGAAATTTCTTATCGCTGCGCGCAGACCGATTCTTTATTCTATTATTCATTCGGTGGCTGGAAAATGTTGCAAAGAAACGCATAGGGTGTCCAAGCGTATCCGCATCTGCACGTAGAAAAGTTGAGTAACAAGGCTGGAAGGCGAATGGGTAACGAAAAGCGTGTCTCGAAGCATCGAAAAGATCTGGTTTGGACCGGTGGACGGATGAAAAGGAAAACGGGTTTAGAGCGGGCAATAAGTGCCGGTAATAATCGCGATATGCCGGCGATAAATATGATTAAAATTCACCGTGAAATTAACGCATTAAGATAAGCCTCGTTACGGTAATTTCCTGATCGATACGTCCTACCTCGATTCATCGGCCGATACGCAACGACCGGCCCATTATTAAGTAAGAGATAAAGTGTAAGAAAATTGTTTCTCGCTCGCAGCTCTATTCGTCTGCATTAATCACCGGGGCTCTTTTGCCTTGCTCTCTAACGGGCGTTGCCCGTTCTTCCGTGAGTTGCGCAAGAATGATGATGTGAAAATGGAAGAGCTGCGAGGTACGATCCTCGTTGAAGCGTTCGGAAAAAGGAAAACGACGATAGCATACGCAACGCGGGGACGGCGAAGCAGATGTCGATGCGATCAACGACAGCCACGAGTAACGAATTTCTGTAGATTCGATAGATTCGATAGATTCGGTGGAAGGAATCCCCATTCTTCGAAGAGAGAAACGTTAAACGCCGCTTCGCTAAATGCGCGCACCGCTCAGTTGGTTCCCTTGTTTTCCTTCGAGTTCTCACTGTCAGCCCGTAATTTCATTTCTCTTCGACGAGACGCTCGGTCTTCCACGCACGCGGATCTTAGTTAGTCAGCCTGGTTGCTAAGCATTCGATAACGCGTTTCGCAAACCTTGGTCAATTACGGTCCGAGTTCTAATTAAATGCGCGGCGATGCTCAGCTGTTGGCTGCCGCTGGGGCAGACAGCCGCGTCCATCTGTAAACCGCCTGTCGTTTCAGCCTTCCTGGAAGGACGTTAGGCGCCACCGATAGTTGCTGAATTTTGGCCAGCGCGAAGACAGGGGGCCAATATAACCGTCGCGCTCCCGTTATTTCCAATTATTTCCCATTATTATCCACTATTATCCACTATTATCCATTGGTTCGCACAACTTTCTGCGAAACCGCGACGGTGAGGAAATCTGGGATAATTTGGACATCACTAAATGCGGAGTGGTTTGCGGGCAACGCAACGGTGGCAAAAGCGAACTCGGGACGACGGGAGGTGTGTAATCCGTGTCGACGACCTCCGTAGACTAATATTACTCGGTGGCGTTGCGAGTGCGCGTATTTCACAGAGGGTCGCGCGCACGATTCTTCCGCTAGATTTTTCCAGTCACAGCGCGCGCGCGATTCTCATCGAGATCGATACGGCATCGGAGAACCGGTCTGCTACGAGCAAGTCCGATAATTGTCTGGGCATTCCCCCTTCTGTCTTCGACCCTTTACCAACGGTCAATGTTGGAAAATTTAAGATCATTAGCATCGCCAGCAAGAAAACGGTCTTCGAAGACGAAGCCGGGGCCGACCACGAGAGAACGGCCTCACCTCGCGTTTCTCACGGGGCAAGTACGCGCCGAGTACGCGCCGGCGAAGCGGTGATTCGGGGCTGCGTTTTCCTTCGACCGGAGAACTGGAGAACAGCGCGTCGGTAGCGAGCGATTCGCGAAGGACGAATGCATTCTTTCGTAAGAGCGAGTCGAAGTTTGCCGGGCTCCTTCGCGATACTGTATGTATTGTAATGCGATGTACGCGTGTACGTATGGTATATGTACATTCGCTCGAGTATTTAAACATCCCTCTCGAGCGCCGTCCACTCGAGTCAGAGGGGCGGTGGGACGCACGTATGTACAGACGGACCACGCTAGCTCGAGGAGGAATCGTCGGGATGCTGTTTATTATTATTGCGAGCAATAATACCGATCAGATTACCATCCGCGCGCAAACGGATTGTTTTCGGAGTAGCCAGCTGTTGGGTCGGCAGTCGAACATCGCCAGGTAAAATGACGTTGGCTCTGTCCTCGTTACGGGCGCCCATTATCATTCAAATGATTACTTCATTAGCGGTGGCCGCCCAGAGCTGGCTTATCAAGCAAGATCACTCGAGGGATCGCCAGGGGGATCGCCAGGGGGATCGCCGATTTTCGCATTCGTTCTTTGCACAAACTCGAACCTGCAAAACTATCCTACGCGCAGGGGTACTCGTGCAAACGCTTTGCTCCCACCTAAATTTTCGACGGAACGGAAGTTGTAAGCTACGTACCAGCGGTCGCGCGACTGTTATTTTTAAACCAAATGGCCTGGCACGTTGAACCTTGACCCGTCCAAGTTGTCGGAAGTTGTTCGCGAGACAGGTCGGTTGGCGGGCGTTAATTTTCTCGCCACCGATGCCTCGCAACCTTCTTCGAAGAAACTTGGCGGGCTTACGATACTCGGATGGAGCAGAGCTCGCAACCCCTCCGGTTGTTTCGCCGAGGGGCGTCGATCGATCCTTCCTTCCTTCACCGATCGTTCCGCGCAAACGAGGAGAACTCGGGACACGGCAGTCTGGGTCAACGGTCGCTTCATAAATTTCATAGGTTTCGAGCTAACTTTTGCTTTCCCCTACGGCAGGTCTCTTGCCCGGGAACACCCTTTCGGCTTTGTTCTTTCAGGAACCGTGTTGATATCGGGCGACATTGAACGTTCGCGTGACCCTTGCGGCGATCAGCAGATTGGGCGCAGGTCAGTTACGCAACGGACATCGAACGTTCAACCCCAACGTCAGCTGGCGTTCCAAAATTGCTTCTCTCATTCGAAATGCCGGACGCCATTCCCCTTTTTGGTCTTCGATCGCGAACTTTATCCTCGGAAATAGGATTCCATTCGATCGCGAACGAGAACCCCATTCCCGCCGAGCCGGGGTCGGGCTGAAATCGAGAGAGAATTGTCGAGGGTTTTCGAGAAGAGGTGCGTATAAAAAATTTCACGAAATTGATGGGAATGGAGCGCCGCGGCAGCTGCTTCCGACGTGTTTTTGGAACAAAGACAGAGGTGCCGAATGGCGGAGGTGTCTGTCAAGATGGCCGACGACCTCGTCGTCGAGGGTTGACCTTTTCCTGGAACGACAGATTTTTCGGCCCGAGATACAGCCGTCGAATTCCCGAACGATATATGTATGCCCCCCTTGAATGAAAGTCGACGGCCAAGCTACTTTTGCACTCCAATCTTCTATACCAAACTTCTTATCTCTTTCTTGCAATTACATACTTCGCAATCGAGCAGAATCGCTTATCGAACTATGTATGTATAATGCGCGTATGTATAAACATACACGTAGGTAGCCGTGGTGTCGCGGCTCGTTTGCACGGTTGGCTCTACTCGTGAATATACCTCGAGGTATTTAGGTGAGCATGCATTTCCGCCGTCGTTCGTCGGACGAGGAAAGAGTCCGACTGCTCGGTAGCGACGACGAAAGTGATGGCAACCCGAATACCATTTCCCCGACCTGTGACCACAAGAGAAATTCGAATCGAATCGAATCGAATTTGGAAACACTCGATCGAGCGACGACGATCGCTCCTCGCCCTCGAAAGGGTACGCAATTCTTTCGCGATCCAGGGAAAGTGAAAGCAGTTTATTTCGCTCGGGTAGACCTACTCGTTGAACGGTATGTTTCTGTCCGGAACGATCAGTTAGTTTTTGAGCGATCGTATTCGATGCCAGGCAAATTCCAAATTCGTTGCAAGCCTTTCACCGTACTCTACTGTCCAACGAAAGAACTAATGGATACGGGGGGCAGGATCCTTATCCACGAGAAGAGCGTTTGGATCACGCATGCGAGGGCGTCATTGCCATCGCTAGCTGGTCCTCCGAGGCCCGCTGATAAAGGAGGGACTTGGCGTAGAAAGAGAGAGAGAGAGAGAGAGAGAACACGCGCGAGGTGCGTCGACGAGGCAACTGAAGGGAGAAGAGAATACCGTATGTGCCGTTTGAAAAAGAAAGAAGCCAGGAAAGCAATATGTAACTAGGATGGGCAGAGGTGGGCGAGCGATAGAACGGTGCAGTGAGAGAGGGGGAGAGAGAGAGAGAGAACGGAGGACGTGTTACGTAGAATGTGGAATGTAGAAGGATAGATAGATTTAGGTGGAACAGAGAGTCTCCGAGCGGAATTGTACGAGGCGAAAGAGAGACGAGAATGGCACAGTGCGGCCGGGCTGGAGAGCGGGACGGATTTCTGGACCAGAGGGACGAACCGAGGCTATACATACATATGTATAAAGAGGGACACACGCGATCCGTGTAGAGCGAAAGGGAACGGGGAAAGTGTCGCCGAAGAGTGATAAGCAGACGGACGCTGAAGAAAGAAGAGGAATAAAGTATGCGTATTTGTATCGAAACTGATAATGCATAACTGCATAACTGCAGCACGCCTCGATGCTCTGTCAGAAAATTGTCCCGCTTTCCGCGTATCACGCTTTGTTCTGCGTTCCTGCGAAAGAGTCCAGCAGGTCGGGGGGATTTCACGCTCCTTCCCCTCGAGCACACGTAAGCATGCAACTTTTGCGTTAACCTCGTCCACTGAACAGATGTTTCGGTGGTCGAAAGAGCGCGAGGAAGCTGGCACAGTGTTAGGAAAGAGCTGCGGCAAAGCGGCAAAGCGGCAAAGCGGCAAAGAGATCCCGAGAGTGAAACGTGCACTCCGCTGATAAATAGTACGCGAAAGTGCGACGGAGAAAGGGTTGCGAGGAGCGACCGAGAGGCACGGCAGCGTTGGCGAAACGGTGTGTGGGAAAATAAGAGAAGAGCAGCGAGCCGAAGAGGGTCGAGGGAGTGCGAGAGGTGGTTGGTGGAGGTTGGTGGAAGAGTGGACGTAGGAAGCATGCCGATGTGTGCGAGCATCGTCGGAGCCTTGGTGCACCTCCGAACGGAGGAGCCACCTGCAAGGACAATGCAATCGACGTAGCGTGTACCGCAAGTGAGTACGTATACGTACTCGATTGGCCCCGCGATCCTATCGTCGCGTAGATATCTTTCGATCCGAGGTGGCCGCGAAACCGACGAAAAATTCCAAGCCGAAAGTTTCGGTTTTTCCACCGAGCCCTGCTCCCCGATGCAGGAAATGGAAAGCTTGACGAAATTGGGCCGCTGTTACGCGCACCTCTACCACCGTCGACTTCCACCGTCGACTTCCACCGTCTCGCAATCGGAGTCGACGAATGCGTCTGATTCGATAATATGTCGCAACGCGACACCTTTTGCTATTAGACGCGTACGTCGAAATATTTGAAGGATACTCGCGTTTCGATAGTCGAGTCTCAGGGGGGAAGCAGGGATTGGGATTTTCAGAGAGATTTCGAGGGACTAGATCCGAAGGAGATTCGTGGGTGGATAAAAGGTGGCATTCGGCCCGCCGGGCTTTAACGAACGAACGCGCGACTCCGTTTCTCTTGGCTGGCCTCCGGTCCCCGGCCGGCAGAGCGCGTCGTTGCGTAAATGCAATGCCGGAAAGGAATCGTAATGTGGAAAGGTCAGTGTCTCTCTTTCTGCGGTGACGTCGGAGGCTCGGCACAAACGCGTGCCCGAAAGTCGAAACGCTCCGCGCTTCTCCTTCTCCTCGCCCCCGGCCCCCGGCCCCCGCCCCTCTCGATCGCACTGGAAATTGGGATCGTTCCTAATCGATCTTCGGCTTGTCCTAGCGGGCGACGATCGTGGTCAGGGTCTCGGTAGGCAGCGCTCGGCAACGAAATGTCTTTTCCTTCGATGGATGCCCCGAACACGAAGCATGCGTCCGTCCCGCTATCGGCCACTGCGGTCGTCCGAGCGCCATGCACGTGTTAGAAAAAGTTTTTTGCGATCGATGTCGCGGGACTAGCAGGTGCGTGGGAAATCCTTGTTCATTCCCAACCAATCTCCTAGCTATCCATTCTCGCCTATATCGGTTCGAGATGCTGGGAAATTATCTCGCGAACGGGAGGAGACGGGTCGATCGGCCGTAAATTAATTGCCGCTATTAAACGAGATCGTTGAAAGTCGTGGCCGCGTGTAGTTATCGCTAACGAAGCAACAACGCGGCGTGGCGCGGCGCTGAAAGGGTGGAGGAGGAGGAAGGGAGGCAGTTGCATGCGCGCGTAAATTCAATCCTCGTTCCGACCGGAACGCAAACTTCGTTCCAGCAGGCATTTTTTTCGCAGCGAAACGCAAACTGCACCGGCATGCGATACGATTGCTGTCGCAAGAGCGTTCGCGCAACGCAGGTGCACGCACCGACTCGAGAAGGTTTTCTGTTTCGCGAGCTAAACAGGAATTTCTGCGTACCCCGTACCCCGTACCCCGTACCCCGTTCCCCGTTCCTCGTGACCCCTGCTCGTGTTCGCGCGTCGCTTCGCGCGTAGCTTCGCCAAACGCTTCCTCCAACACCTAGAGGAGTCTCCCTTCCTGGGAGCTTTGCGAGTCCTCCCGTAACAGCCCTGGTAACCCCTGTCCTGTATCGTCCGGATCGATGAGAAAAGTCGACAGACGTAAAAGAGTAAAAGAAAGCGCCGACGACTTGTAACGATCGAACGTGTATGTGTTTCAGTGGCGTCGCGGTGTCCTGCGGAGAGTGCAGCAGCAGCGGTACCAGCGACATCACGGAGCCGGGTTCCCCGTGTAGCACGAGCAGCGACGAGGGTGTAGCGGTACGCGGAGCTTCTGCCAGTCCGCTTCCGTCTCTACCCAAGCTGGCGCCGTCCTCGCAGATCACCGCGAGGCCCCAGTGGCCGTGGACCCCGCCGCTGGCGGCCACCGCGTGCTCGACCTACAAGAGGCTCAAAGGCGAGCCAGAGGCTGGCGCCCTCCCGAGGTCGGGGGCCGCGGATCCCAGCTTCAGGGTAGCCACGAAATCTAGCGGCAAACCCAGCGCCGGTCATCACCACCATCAGGAGTTCCAGGGAAAGATCACCGAGTACTTTAAAACTCAGATCAAGCCTCAGCAACTCAAGGTAGTTTGACAGCCCGCGAGGCAGCCCTTCGATTCTATAGAAAGATGGTCGACGGAGAACTGATAGATTCGTACCCGACAGATCAAGAAGACCAGCGAGACCATGTCGGTGCTAGTTGCCAAGAGCTCGACGGAATTCCGGAGGCCAGCGACGGTGCAGAGGAGCAAGGGCGGATTGGCCAAGTACCTCGGCGCCGTGCCCCCCAACGGCCGGACGGCCCCGACCAACGATTGGGAAGTAAGAGCCCTGACGATGACTCCGCCGCCGGCGAAGAACCCACCACCGGCCGTAATCGTGCCGAGGACCAACGGTAAGATGGAGAAAAAATTGTGCAAGCCGGTGCCCAGCCTACCCATCTCGAACGACCCCTCGAAGAACGCGCCGAGCTGCAAGATATCGTCCCTCAGGTAAGACTGTCCCGCGCCGCGAATCGCGTCGCTGCTCCAACGGCGCACCGAGAAACTTATTTTCGCTTGCCGCTTAGGTCGATCTCGGAAGCGACTCTGAACGTGAAAACCGTCGGGCCACCCTCGACGCCGACGCCTATGCCGACGCCTATGCCGACGCCTATTCCGACGCCGACGCCGACGCTGACGCTTGTCCTGACCAGCGAGCCAGCGACCCTGGACTTCAACGGGTGTATACTTCCGAAGCCGCACGTGAACGAGAACAACAATTTGACTAACGGCTGCGGCAACATTTTGGGCTCCCTAAGATCGCAGGGCGGCCAGGAACCCCTGTGTACCCTGAGGTCCCTGGGTGGTAGCCAGGAACCTCTGTCGAGGTTGGCCGTCCCAGAAGACACCGACGAGGCGAAGGAAAGCCAGGTGAGCCCCGCGGACGAGGACGACATCGAGGAAGAAGAGGAGGAGGACTCGAGGAGCAGCGAATCCAAGCCGCCCCTGTCCCCGATACTCTCCGCCCCGACCACCATACGATTCCCAGCTCGAGAGCCGTCGAAGGACAGGCAGCAGGCCACGGACAGCGGTGTTTGCCGGTGGGACAAATGCGACGAGAGCTTCGAATCCAGCGGGGAACTCCTTGAACATTTGCAGGTGCGAAACGATCTCGACTCGTTAGCCCTCCGAATGGAACGGGACGCTCGAATCTTTCTTGTGCTAGAGTCGATCAATTTTTCGGCCAATTCGAGATCCGTCTCAGATTTTCTTTCGTCCCGGGTCGTGAGCAACAACTAATGCTTAACGCGTCCACCGTTTCAGGCGGCTCACATCAACACGCAAACCGGTGGCGACAATTTTGTCTGCCAGTGGCAGGGCTGTAAGGTCCAAGGGAGAAGTTCTTGCTCGAGGAGATGGCTGGAACGACACGTGCTGTCCCACGGTGGCAACAAACCATTCCGGTGCATCGTCGACAATTGCGGAAGCAGATTCAGCTCTCAGGTAAGCTCAGGTAGCCCTCCGCTTACCGCGGAGGCTGCTCGATCCTCCCGCGCGTTCGCAGCTACGCGAATCCGCGTCGATTCGAACGAAACCCGAACAGCGGTCGCGTAGAACGAACTGCGCCCAATTTGGGGGGACGGTATCGACGATCCGCGATCTTGTTCGAAAATGTTCGAATTCTCGACGATAACGACCGGTTCCACATTGCAGACAGCCCTTGAGAGGCACGTGAACGGACACTTTAATCAACCGGAAACGAGCAATAATAACGCCAGACGGAGTTGCGAGAGCGGAGGCAAACTGGTCAGAAGAAACGGGAAACGGCTCCGATACAGGCGACAACCTTGGTCCGGTAAATATTGGCCCAATGAACCGAAATTCCATCCCCCGCTCGCCGTGTCCGTATTAACTTTACCGTTGCTCGCATTCCATTTCGCAGCGAGACTCTTCGATTACTTCGATTCCGGAGTGATGGAGGGTCTTCAGCACAGGCTGCTCCAGCTGGCTAATTCGAGGACGCAAGGTCACCTCGCGGAGACGCCTGGCAATTCGATGGCTCTAACTAGTCAAGTAAGTCGGCCGAAATGCTCGCGCCTTGCTTTCCGTTTCTCCGTTCCATCGACGATATGACGCTCATGTTTCCTCCATAGGTATTAGCTCGAAGAGTAGAGTTGGACGGGAAGGCAAAGGTTCTGCTCCGATGGTACCCACCAGATATGTAAGTCTCTTCTCTCGCGCAATCTCGTTGCTCGAACGCGGTACTGTAATTAATAATGTTTCATCAGCGAGCCGGACGAGTGGGTTCTGGAATCCGAGGTGCAGAACACAAAACACATAGGGATACGCAAGGTGGCGGCGTCTCGGCCGGAGGAAGTAAGCTTGGCCCTCTATTCAGCGGTAAGCGGCGATTCGCCGCCGTTAACGCAGGCGAAGCAGCGTAGGAAACCTGTGAAGAATTCGTGATAATGCCGATCGCGGTAATCGACCGAGCCAGAGATCGAACAAGGACGAGTCCTGTATCAGGACGATTGTGCTTTCTGGTGTGCACTGAAGGAGCCTGGCAAAATGATAATCGGAAGCCCAAAATCGAACGCGTCTAAAATAGGACCGGGCAGGACTCTCCGTCTGGAGAGGGATGGTGCGATTTTCAAACGACTCATCGACGAGCCGAGGGAGTTTGCGTCGCGAACGAAGCGGCAAAATGCCGCGGACAAACATCGGACGAAGACGAACACGAACATGAACACGAATACGAACACGAAGAATCTGGCGACAAGCGTACCCGAGCGGGGAACGAGGGGGATAGGGAGGGGGGAAGAGAGTTATACTTTCTAAGTTATTTAGCCTAAATCCATCGATCGTTAGGTAATATATTAGTAGTCGCGAATAGCGACGAAGGATATTCTTGATGCCTATCGATACCAAATTTCGCAACGTTGGGGTCGATTCCTGCCACGAGTGCCTGTGATCCAAGGCGACGATACTGGTCGGACTCGGAAGAGCTGGGCTTGGGCCTCAGAAGTGCCTCACCGTGAATACGTTTTATATCGTTGACCGTCGTGCAAGACCAATGATAGACGGCGGAGTTGTATTAAAATGACAAAATACAAAAAAAATAAAATAAAATAAAATAAAATAACAAAAAAAGGAACGCGAGGAGGAGGAAATGCTGATACAAGATAGGACGAGGATTTTTATTTACGATTTACGATTTACACTCGACGCGTTTAAATGGCAAGCGGGAGGAAAGCTGTTAAGTGTTAGTTAACGATTGTAAGGAGATAATCACTCTGGTGGCCTTAGGAATCAATTAATATCTAACAACGGCCCCCCTTGGCACTTCCGGGCCCTGTTTCAAGATAGCCCCGAGAGAAGTCAGAAGAGCGAGAGAAAGGGGCGCGAAGGAGCGCCGCGCGTTTCTTCGACTCGCCCTTGACCCTCGACAAACTTGCAAAAGGAGATGCATCTACCTCGATCCGTAGCTCGATAGAAATTCGTGCAGGCCGTTGATCGCGCGACGCGGGCAAGATAAAAGGTGGAGGAGAGACGAGGACAGCAGAAGAACGATGAGGCAACGGAGGGGGCGTGTAGACGCGTGGGTGCCTGGTGTACAGTATAACGAGATCTCGCGAAAAGACGAAAGCGAAGAGCAATAGCCGGAGAAGGATATACCTTCCGCCACAGTGGGAGAACAAGCGACGGAAGGTTTGTTCGATTCGTCGCCGAAAGAAACACTCGAGGGGAAACTGGAAACGCCGGAGATAGTCGGACGAACGATGGGCCAACGAGTTTTCTATCGAGGTTTACCCATTTTTCCTTGGTGAATGGAGCACGATATTGTATAAAGTATAGAATGAAAATATATGTAAGCAAGAGGAAGAAAAACTCCCGCGGGAGAAGCGCCACTCTCTCGAGAGAAACGAATCGAAAGAAGAGCAGCACGGCAATACGAACGAGCCGACGCAACCGATAATAACGGACGGGAAGAAAATTCGGCGAAATCCTGTATCTTCTCGGCAAGACGGGTCGGGGCTTTGAGATCTCGCGAGACTTTGCGACCGCGCCGAAGCAAGTGTCGTCGCACTACTGGTCGGGGATGCCTGTATCAACGCGTATACCTCCGAAAATGGGAGCGGGTAGAAAGAAGCGATTACGCGCTGGCCCACCGTAACGAAGAGCATGTTACCTTACTCTGGTTAGGGATAAAACACGATGGCTGTGTTACATTTTCCACGGAGTTACTAAACGGTTGAGGGGGTAATACCATCGGGAGTTTGCGAACAAGGAGAAGGATTACGAGAAGAACGAAGTGCGTCGGATCGCTATTTTCATAGATGTAGACGAACCGAGATCGTAGAAATATATTTCTCGTATCGCGGAAATTTCGGACATCGTGGGATGTGACGCCGCACCTGTACACATATACAATGTAGAAGGTAAAGAGGTTAATACTTGTAAATTAAGAGGAGTAACAATTGGGAGAGGTGGAAATTCGTGTCGACGACGTGGTGTGTAGCTAATGGGGAAAATATTGGTCGCGCTGAGAGCTAAGAGACAACCGGAATGTACGACAGGAACTTGGGACACACACGGACAGAAACACACCTACACACACCAGCTAAGAAACACTGCCAATACGATTGTAATTATATAAGAATTCTAGGCTAATTGATCGATTAATTATTCTTACTATTATTATTATTATTATTATTATTATTATTATTATTATTATTATTATTATTACGATTAAACGTGTAACCCGATAGATCTCTAGTTGCCGCGCAATATGTAAGAGAGGTCCCGATCGTTCCGGGCACGTTCGTGCGCGTTTTTCATTTAATCGGACAAAACTCGAGGTGGCACGAGCGCGTGTCGTCGATATCGCGATCGTGGACGAGCGTGTAAATAGTTAGTTGAAATTATCGATAGATCGGTTGGGTAGTGCGACCCAGTATCACCGCATTCTATCTCGAGAATATCGAATGGCCGCCGACACGACAGTCGCGGAGAACCGCTTATCTCTGCTTGCGATTCCAAGCGCGCAAGAGATATGTACTCATTTTAATCGTAACTCTCGGTATCGAAAACCCTTCGTTCGTCCATCGCGAAGGGCGCCGCGACGGGCGCCGCGACGATTCACGAAAGAGGGTGCTGGCGTTACTCGCGGAGGAACAACGGCTCGCGCGCGTTAGAGAAGGGGCGCGTCACTGCCAAAAATGCTGCACTGCCAGTTGTTTAAGTACTCGCGATAGCCTCGCTCCGTTTGCGAAACATCGTCGTCCGCTATTTCACTAGCTTTCAGCTACGCGAACCCGTTGTTCCGCGCCCAGTTACCGGGAACCCTCTGAACGTGTCCATATCATTTTCCGATCGCGCATAGAGACTGCGCGCATACTGCCAGTCAGACATCGACGGACGCGAACCATTGCACTGCCAGCGACATAACATATACACACGTACGTCTTCTTGTACGTATACATATAAGTACAGATATAAATATATGTGTATCTATATCTATATGCAGACAAGCGAGATCCCGTTGATGAAGTTTCTAGCATAGATGCAGCCGATTGATTTCATTACGCGCGCAACTATTCTGTCTGTTTTCCTCTTTCATTGCTCGCGGGCACGGTTCGTTTTTCTCGTTGCTACGAGAACGTCGCGAGTGTGCCGTTCTTTTCTTGGCACTTTCTCGGGTTTGTTCCGCGTTTGTGACGCGCTCGTGTTCATTGATTTATTTCGTGGCGTGATCGTGATTCGATCGTGATTCCTCTCGCTCCACTCTCGTCGCGTTAAGTCTCGTCAAGTCTCGTCAAGTCTCATCGAGTCGTTGAGCGGTGCAGGTCGATGATTATAAATAACGAGAGGTATTATCACGGGTGGGACCAATTTCTCTTCCGCGGGAACTCGTGTTCGTACAAATTTTCTTTCTTCTACGATTCGAAGATTCTTTCGTAGATCGAGTTGATTAGATTTAGAACGTCCGCCGGACGTTGCTTAGATAGAAATTATTAAGTTTATTTTGTACCATTAGATATATAACTGTCCGGTTACTTTGCGAGAGTGGATCGATGGGAGAAACATTCGGCCAAATCTATCACGCTTGATCTCGTGGTGAGTAGCGAACTGCGGCGTAAAATTTAGATCGTAAAATTTATCCGTATCGCGATTCGCGATCGAGATATCCAACTTATCGTTAGACTGCGTAAACGTCGCCGTTTGCTTCGCAGAAGACTGTTCGCATTTTAGTATTTAGCGTCTACCTAATTATTGCCTAATCGTACGGTGGGAAAGACAGACAGGGAAACAAATTAAGCGCTGCGACCGATGACTTACCGTTTCGGCCAATCATCCATCTCAACGTTTTCGTTTCCCAATTAGTTATCGATAATACCGGCCTAGCGACAGCGCGGGCATAAAAGAAATGTTCGCGATGGTAGCGAGGAAAGTTCTGTATCGCGAGCTAAAAGAGGCGAAACATCGAGACGGTAAGCAGGAAAGACAAATTTCCTTCCTTTTCCATCATTAATAGCAAAGGAAATCTCACTTCCCTATGTTTCTTCTGTCCTCGCCTTCATTTTTTTTTGCTTTTTATACCGATCGGTTCCTTTTCTTTGCACTAGCGAGACAAGTAGAGACACTTGTCTGCGCGATTCCGCGTACTAACCCCTCGACGACAGAATCGAATCGTTATTTTCCTACAACACAAAACGCTACCAAACTCTGCCAATCTCTACCAATCACTACCAATGCGTCTTCTTTTTTTCTAACATCTGCAAGATACGAGGACATTGCCGAGGGGTTAAACACGAAATGCATATATTAGCATGGTGTCGCAAAATTTTCCGTACACTGACTATGTACGCATTAGCGTTGGAAACGAAAGAGACTCAGCCTGAAAGGCAGCTAGGAGGAAGACATTTTTAAGAAGTCGTAATTGCACTACACGCATCGCCCAGCTCCTTTTTCGCTTCTCGAGCTTGGACTGATAAAGCGTGCGAAGAGCAAGGTGGAGAGAACGCTAGTCGGTGTGCGCGCGCGTGCTGTGCGATAGGAGGAGAGAGAGAGAGAGAGAGAGAACAAGGCGTCGCAATTATAATTAACTGTGTAAATAAGAGGCATGATCCGTATCTTGGTGCCAAAAGAGATGATAGAACAAAGAAACGATGGGGCGAAAAGAAGCGAGAGGAAGACGAATTCTGACGTTCGCTGACTTTATTATAAAACGCTGATACGTTTTATCGTTTTTCGCGTGGGCTATTAATTTTTGGTCACGGTGGGCTTTAAAACTCAAAAGGGATTGGTTGATTTTTCATGAAACTACCGCTACCGTTCCTGTTTCTTTTTTGGGGGGTTTTTCGTACAAAAACAAACAAAAAAATAGTGGCAGTTGTTCAAAGGGATACGTATGCGCGTTCATTGACCGTGGCTCATCGCTTGTTCTTTTCCCGTCGATTCGGCTGTATAACGCGCGTATACTTAAAGCATTAGATTTAGTGGATAGGTTTGTAAAGAAATATAATGCGTGAAGTCCAACAGAAATGTTCATTCCAACCGGTTTGTCACTGAATGGAATTCGATTAGCCCTTAATTACGATCCTCCATGCGAGAAGTAAAAACCGTCAGTCACCGTCAGCTTTCGACAATAGTTGACGATGTATCATTTTCTCTAGGTCTCTAGCTCAATTTCTCCATTCGTAGCAGCACTATTTATATACACACATATATATAGTAGTAGTAGTAGTAGTAGAGTTCCAAGGGGAGCTCTTCGAACGCACTTGTCGTGTCAGAACCTCGTTGGTCCATCGACTTCTCGACACACAATTGACTCACAATTTATTTCACGGGATCAGGCTTGCCCGTACACGGCTTCCTAGTTTTCAGGAGCCTCTCTCTCTCTCTCTGTCTGTGAAACGAAGCGGGCTTGTCCCTGCGTAAAAGCGCATCGCAAACATTGCTTGTAAAATTAGGAAAATGAAGTAGTAGAGTTAGAAGGACTGCACGAGAACAGTGTGGTAGGCCGGGTCTCTCGCGTGACCGCGTGAAAAAGGGAACGTTTTCCTAGTGTAAATATCGAGGTTCGTCGCGTGTCAGTCTGTTCGCGAGCTCACGACCGGACCGGGCACAGCGTATTACGAATACAGTGTTTGCATTTATTATAAATTGTACGTAATAGCATGGCGGGGCGAATGATAGGGACGAGGAATAGCTTGCTATAGTTCCGTATCGACCGAGGAGGAGGAAAGATAAAAGCAGCTAGTGTGCACAAGAATATCGACGTTTCGTTTTTTCGCGATGCACTATTTTTCTTTCATTTTACACCCCCTTGCCCCAAAGATATTTCCTGTACACGCTCATTCACGATCATTCCACGTTGTTCCGTTGTGGAGCTCCGTAACGCGCTTTCCAACGTTTGTCCCGAGCGTTGCGACGTTTGCTTCGACTTCGATTATGCTCGTCTTTCCCGTAAGAGTACAAGCCCAGCGAGTAAACGTGGCCGCGCAATGCTTCGATCGTGCGTCGTTCGATGTATCTTTTGTTCCGTAGAAAAACTCGATCGGAATACAGTGTCTTTCAACATTGAAAGCTGGAAAGCCCGCTCTAATCCATTTTGCTTGACCGATGTACGTTCGTTGCGCGATGCACGTCTTCGACCAAGTGGCAATAGTGGTCCGCGATTCGCCGGAGAATTGGTAAACGTAAAATGTTGACGATGACAAACGACTGTGGCAGCCAAGGACGATAAGTTGCCACTTTGTTGCATAAATTGTATTTCGCGCGAATGACACGACGAGCCAGCATTGCGGAACATGGATAGGAAATGCGAAGGAAAACAAGGACGAAGAAGAATTTTCAGTTCGCGCTGGCAAACGGCGTAGAAGCGTTCTACGCCGTCGAGCGTTCGTCGAATGCACCGCGGTGTTCATTGTAATTCGCATAGGTGTATCCCAGGAGAGTAAAGTAAAAAATGAAAAAAATGTGTAGGAGGTAACGAAGTTAGATGAAGCGCACGCGATGATTTTTTAAAACCCGTATAAGCGTGAACAGAGAAACTAAGCGTCGAACAGTGCTTCTGACTTTTCGATACTTTCATGTACAAACACGAATGACGTTTATATTATAGCTCAAGAAAAACATTAAAGAGACAAATATTGTAAGAGAGTAATAATAATTTCACGGTTACGATATCGTACGCTCTGTCCTTTTTACTGACCACCCAACCACCGCACCTCTTAACCTTTTTGCCCTCGTTGACCCCCGTGCACTTGGAACGCTTCTTCCGACAATTGGAACGTCCAATCGAATATCTGTAGGCGCATCGATTGCTTTAAAGTGAGGTTTCAACGTCGCCTTCATCCAAGGGTAAGTTACAACCGTGTTTGCCGAATGGCCCCGTCGTTTCTCATATCGCGTGCAACGCGATTCTTAATCGTTGCGGTGCATATATTTTTTTGCACCCGTTTGAGAATGCACAAGCCTACGGTACGTACGTCGAAGGATACGGAACGATGAAGCGCCCCGTTGATAATCCGCCCTTCCCAAACGGCAAATGTTTTCCTCGAATATTAGCGTGGGCGCTTTATGGTTGCGCTTCCGTTTCCGGCATCAGCCAACCCCCTGACGGGAAATACGATATTCCCGCAAGGCATTGAAGCTACAAGAAACTCGAGCCTTGTTTCAGGATCGACTCTTTTCCGGACAACCTGTTGACCGTACCGCGTCGCGTACACTCGAGAGATTCGCCAGAAATTCAATAAGCTGGATCGCGTGCCCTTTTACGCACGAGTGAAATTCGTGTCGATCCTCTCCCGTTTCTCCGCCAATTGACTCGCGGTCTCGTTAATTATCGCTCGACGATATTTTCGCAACGATGACGTCCACCGGAGCGCGCAAACGAAACGACTCCGATGATGCTTCCTGTGCCCCGCGATCGACCGGTAGACACCGCGGATCTATCGCGAGGACAGTTTTCTCGAAGCTCGTGGAACTCGTTTCTCGAACGAATATTAGCCATTAATTAGAAAGCCAGGCTTGAATTGATTTCACGTTTTGTTTATACCAATGTCTGTCACGTTTGTGCACTGTTATTCGCCATTATTCTCGGGGGTACTCCCGTAAGGGGAGAGCCCGTGGCAAAGAAGTTGCTCCCGTGAGAACGGAGCCCTCGTAGCACGTGCATCGTTCACCAACGAAACCGAGATCGAAGTAAATCAGGCGGGGAAAAACAGGCGCTCCGGTAATACGAAGAGACGAACGATTGTTGATTTACACGGCCGACTTGGAAATACTGTTTACCAGCTGCTCGGTGAAAGAACGGGAAGAAGACCTGGAATGGTAATGGTAATGGTAATGGTAATGGTAATGGTAATGGTACCACTGCAGAACGTCGAGAACGCGGATTGCACGAGCGTTCGTTTCTTGCTCCGTACCTTGGTCGTCGTCCCCGTCGAGTTCTTCGTCGGTAGGGTACAGTTAAGGAAAGGCCGCGCCGCGCCGGAATGAAATTAAGCCCGCCCGTTGTCCTACGGTCGTTGACGTTTCGCCGATCGAAGGGTCATCCCTTTCGCGGTTAACGGAATCTATATACCTACGTATGTATGTACATATGCATACATGTATGCCTACCGATCGTTACGTATCGCCGAGGGGGTGGATGCGCATTTGAGCGCACGCTGCGGTAGAAATTGTTTACTTATTCTATAGAGCAGCAAACATTGCAAGCATTCGATTACACAGATGCGTTCAATATTGCTAATAAATATATTTGGATTCCACCGTTCGACTAATATCGTAACGCTTGTAATAGAAAATATTCAGTTCGACACGATACTGAAAAAACATCGGCCACCGACACAGCTTTCCCGCCAATTAGTGCAATTTATTCAGAAAATCTCCCTCTTCAAGTTCTTTTTTGTAGTTTCTTTGTTAATATTAATGAATACTTTGTGCAGTGAACGGAATCGCACCGCGCGGCATACATTACCTAATCGATTCTCGTATGCATTTACGTATGCGTGTACATATTTCAGCTCTGAATTCCATTATCATGCAATATGTTCTGCACTTTCTAGCAATATTACTAGAATATTGGTGGTTCTTAATGCATTTGTCGCCAATGCGTCTCATGTATTTCATAGCGTCCCTATCGTTTGTTTCGAGAACCGCGAGAGCAATCGAGAATCGACGATGACTGGCGGGAATGCGCAGGAGCATAGGGACGCCGCGCCATATTGTTAAATGATCTTTTCGCCGACAGTTAAGCGTTCGACAAATTTCTTGTGCAAGTAAGTCGAATTTTACCGTTGTTGGAGTGTTGCAGATAAGCTTGTTTTTTCTCGAAAATCTCGACAATTTATTGCGAAACATAAAAATATACTGTTCAAGTAACGTATACGTCGAAATATTTGCAGGAAACACCAACGATCGTAGAGAAAAATTGGTCGGGTGTCGAGCATAGTCGAACAGCAAAGGACGATGGCGAGGGGTGTCCCGGAGTTTTGGCCCGACAGCGTTTTCGAAATAAACACTTTGCATAATCGTTCGCGAATTACACGTTTGTCCCGCCCGGTCCCGTCATCTCCGCTGCCGTTGCGAGACTTTAATGCACGTAAACGCGCTAACTCGCCGTCGATCTCACGAATATACCCCCCATGTTTGTGCTGTCGCTGCTTCTCGATAAGCAGCTCGACGATACAAAAGAAGAGAAAAACGAAGAGAAATTTGATAGAGGATTCACAGAGGGTGGTGAGTAGAGCGGGACAGGCGGCCGAGGCGAAATTTGATCGCGGAGCGTTTCGGTCGGCTTCCAAGCGAGGCGCTCCGATCGCAGAGATCGAGGTTCTGGGTAGTCGTCAGCGCGAGTTCAGCCCGGGAAGACGTAGTTGAAGACGTCTCGTGTTCGTGGCATACGTCAAACGCGCGCCGCGGCGCGAAACCGAGGGTGTTACTGATAGTTGGTCGTGGTTTAAAGTGGTTCCACGGGTGTGCCAGTGCGACCGTTTTACGTGTCGAGTACAGTGTCAAGGAACTTGATCGATTATGAGGAGAAGTTGATGCTGCGGGGAACTCGAGCGGCGCATCTCTCACCGAATCGGGACGAATTTGCTCCGAACGTAATCTTCCCCATCGGTGGTGAGTACCTTCGACCTTTTTCCTCGAATAACTCTCGTCGCTGTTAGCGTCCGATTCGATCGATACAACCGCAACTCGGAGATCGATAGAGTAGAATTTTCTGCGCCAAAGGCGTAGCCCTCGACGGTACTCTTCGCGCGGTGCGTCCATTTTTGCTCCAATTTTTTCTTCCCGCTCCCCTCGTCGACATTCGTAAATACATACGTATGTGTACATTTGACTGCACGGTGCGAAGGTAGCGTGGCTGGCGATCGATTTCAAGCGGACGAATCTTCACGATTACTACGCCGTGCATAGGTTAAGCACCTTTCTTTCGCCGGACCGTTTCGCTTGCACAAAAATGACCCGAGTATGGTACGGCGAACCTGAACCGGCCGTCGAAAGAGTCAAAGGGTAGCGACACGATTAAAGTATCGTCTAGACAGTTGTCGTTGCGTCGATGTCACTTTCGATTATCGAACGATATTTTTAAAGGGCGTTTCGTCGCGCCGCCCCGCGTCGCGCCGAACCGTCGACCCCTTCGAAATGGGTGGCCGCGAAAGGATGTTTAGCATTAGGTTTTCTTTTCGCTAGACGAGGGCGACTGCTACTCCATTCCGCTTGTCCGCGACAATTCCGCCTTGGAAAGTACCTATTGTCTAGGCCAAGGGTACGTCGCCGGTAAACAAATGCTTTTTGCGTTCGGGTAACGAGTCGCGTTGCGTATACCTCGTGTGTAATTCAAACGGAGCACGCTTTTCTCGATGCACGTTGGCACATTGGCACGTGTAACTTTTCCCTGGACGTGTCCGACAACAGGTTTTCGAGCACGTACGTGTTTACCTTGCTTACGTAACCCGTCGAATACGATGGCGATGCGCTCGAAAAGCAGAGGATATTTTTCCACGCTGTGCCATACGCGATCCCATTGCACAGCTGCTCGACGAAGAAACATTCGATCGAACGCGTTCATGGGTAAATAGTAAGTATCCAGGTGTATCAGGAAATTCGTTTCAAACGGCTAGAAGGTGTTTCGCACGTACATATACGCCGATAGCGAAGCAACACGGCCGCTTAGAATTTTCGCGGGATTCGCCGTTGAATTTCGCTGCGAGCGATAATATTTCTCGCGGGCATCGGGCGGATCTTCGTAGCGCGATCGCGTTGGTATCTCGGTGAATTATACAGGTGTAAAGTAATGCCGCGCGTGTTTTTTCCTTCGTCGGACAGATAAGAAAGGTCCTCGGCCCGCTGGACTATTTATGTTTCCACGATGGAGGTCGCCCGTTCTCCGTAACTCCGCGTTCTCGGGCATTCGCTAGACGCATAGCTGGGACAAGAGTTCTAGCGTCACCCCTTTTCCCTGCCCTCGCTGTCTGTCCGCTATTGTCGCCCGACCACCCACAGGCGCCTACCCTCGTCCTCGTTGCGCGGATCGGCGCTGATCTGCCCGGGCATTTTCGAATCGCGTGCGTTCACGCTCGCGTACATCAATTTGCGCATTCTTCGACTACGAATCGCAAAATGACGGAGCACAAATCGCCTTACGGTAGGCGCGATTCGATAGAAAATATATTTGACGCGAAACATATAGGGTGCGCGTACCCTGGGCGACACAATTGCCTTTCGTGCGTTAGCTGTACGACTCTGGCAAACCGTGATGCAACCTGCCGCTCTCTCGCCAGTGACGATGGGGACCAGGAACAGCTGACAGCATCGTAGAAAATTGGCTAGGATGAGTAGTCGGTCGTTCGAAAACGCGTAAATACCGATCGACGTCTGGCATTACCGCATGGCATTCGCCACGGCTAATTGTTGGCTTCGACATACGCGTTCTCCCGCGAGAGCCATTCACGCGATCGCGTGTGCCCCACGGAAATAGAACAATGGTATGCAATTTTGGTAAGCGTCCCGTTGTCTCGAGCAGCTATCAGGGAGCGGATGGTCTGCGAGCTCCGATTTTCCAAACTGCTCCGAGGGCGTCGCGTCGCCCTATAGTGCATCCCGCGTTCTATGTCATAATCTAGATGCACGGCGAGATAGAGCGGCCACACGATCCCGGTGTTTGCACGAGCGAGCGACACGTCGCTGCATGTACGCTGCGATAACTTATCGCGAAGCGTCTCAAGGATGCAGCGACCGAGTCCGCTTATCGCTAACAATTATGCCCAATGATACCGTGGAAGTCGAAACGCGATAGGGACGTGCTCCGCTTTCGTTACTCCGATTTGCCTGGCCCCGCGGCTCGCAGGCCCTTCATACGAGCTAGAATGTGGAACAACGCCGATGAATTATGGAACGGTCGCGATACGCGACATTGTTCCTCCGATCGATTCGTTCCTGGGTCAGACCAATCGAGCGCCGACCCGCGACGATTCCGTTAAAACAGGTGGTGCCACTTGCGTTGAGGCGAGAACAAAAAGTTGCCGAGCACTTGCGTGCCTAAAAGCAATCGAATCGATGCCGACGTGCAATACGTGCGCGTATTTGCGCTACACGTCGTTAAGTGGCTACTGTCGGTTATCATTCCGGGTAGCTAAAAATAAGCGAGCTCGCCTCTCTTCCGCTCGTGATTATTCCTTCCACCGGGAGTCGCTCTCCGCGATGACTCCCGGGGAGAACCCATCGAACGGGAAACGAGGAAAACATCCGACGCGTGTACCTACATGTACGTAACGTCATCGATATGTTTCCGAATTATCATTATACAGCTGCTTAGTCCAAAAGCGTGGCTAGACACGTAAACGCGTCCGACGAGATGCGACGCGACGCCCCGCCGACGTTCTGCCGGTCGTTTTCCAAGAAGAAAAGAGTTCTTTGACACTTCCCCTGTCCCGTCCCGCGTCCGGTACACTGCAGCCCAGGTCCCTTGCAAAAGGGATTCCCTCCACGCTTTTGCATACATCTTTGACTCGTTGTCCTGCGAAATTGCTCGTAAACAATAACGCGACACACGACAAAGGTTCGCTGTGAATGGCCCCGAGCCTCGCTCAACGAAGCCCCGTCGCCTTTAAAATTAATCGACTCCGTCCCGTCGCTGCATACGAGTTATGCAGCTACGATTTTTCCAGTGGCCGGTGCAAGATACGCGTACACGCGTACTCGTGCGATGGAGGATGCGCGCCATGGGTACCCCTGCCTCCGTATCGAAGCCGTACGTATTTTGTTCACCGATTGTCAGAAATGTTTCCGCGTAGGTATGGTGTAATGGGAAGACAGAGCGCGATACGGAAGAATTCGGTAGCCGAAATAACTAATTGCAAGTACGATCGACTGTAATTGTGCTGCCTTAACCGGATATTAAAGGGGGGGAAGGTCGCCCTTCCGTGGACGAGTATGCAATTGCAAAGGGTTGGCAATGCAGGGATGGCGTAAAACTTGTGGGCCGCGTAGCAAAGCTGATTAATGTAGCGAGCTCGAAGCTGGCGGAACGGGTCCTCGAGGACCCGATGTAGGAATTTTCAATGCGATCCGCGCGTATGATTTTCCGCCCTTCTCGGATCACTTTTCGGGTCGGCTCGGCTCGACGCGTCGTAACGTCGTAGCTCCCGTCGATGTAGCTCGTCCCCTCCGACTACCCAGTGCTCGGCCCAAAATCAATAGAAACGCTGCCACCGTCGACGACGCCACCGACGTACTTCCACCCTCTGCGTGCCTCCATCTTTCGTTGGTCCGCATCCTTCGTTCGTTTTCTTCGTTCGTCGGAATGTGTGTCGCGTTTCTCTCAAGTTTACTCTCGTCCTCGCACCACTTCCATCGTTCCAGCAGCTTTCCTCCAAGTTCGTTCCGCGGGGGAAGAAAATGAGATTTCGCGTCCGAGTCGAGTCCGATGTCTAAATTGAGGCCAAGTGCGCCCGGTGCAAGAGCTTTCGAGACAAATATACATAATGTACTCGGCGCGGATCCTCGTCTTTTCACCGGTTATTTTCCAACAGAATCGAGCGTAAGCGACGGACGCTCCTAACCCGACCGTTACCCGACCGTTACGTTCAATTGCTTTTTATTCCACCGAGAGGTTGGAAGTTAACGAAGTTTCGTCCAGGTGAAAGATGATTCGGCCACCGAAGAAGGATCGATCGAACTTTGTTATCGCTCGGATTAAACCGAACTCGAAGCCCTGCCTGTACGCGAAACAGTCGAAAGTCGATAGCGGCGAACCCCGCGGAAGCCTATCGCGTTCGATAAGCGATCGCCGACGCTGCAGATGCTATCTCTCATTCGCGGTGGTCGCTCAGCGAAAGCATCTTGTATCCCATTCGACGAATAATTGTCGTTGCTGCGTCTCGGGTTTGTGCGTTTGCTTTTGACTTTTCCAACGACTTGCCAATTCATCGAATTCAACCGAATTCGGTCGAATTCGGCCGAGGGGTTTTTCCTCTAATAGACCACACGGTCTCCTCGGGTTCGCTGAACGATTTTCAATGATAATTTATGGCGCCGCGACGCGACGTTTCGTCTCGACGGAGCCTGCATAAACAGCTTTGCTGCTCTTTCTACTTTCTTCTCCCTTTCTCCTTTCCCGCTTGTTCGTTCTCTCTTGCCCCGCGTGCTCGCAGGCCACCCCCAGTTCCACGAGATCGTCCGCAGAGGAGGAAGCGAGATCGATATCGGTGACGGTGAATAGTGCATTTTTATTCGGTTTTTCTTCTCTCTCGCAACCATTCGAAAACAAAACTCGTTTCTCTTCGACCTCTGCCTCTTGGCGGGGGAGTGTAACATTTTGCCCCGAGAACAGACCGCGGTATGTACATTGAACCGGTCTCGCTTCGTCACTTTTTGGATCGGTCGGGCGGACCGTACGCGCGCTCTGCCAAATTTGAAATTGCCTCGACGCGGGAAGGTCGGCGTGTTCGTTCACTCTCGCCGAACTTTCCCCTTAATTCTGAACGCTCGAGTTCTTTCACGCCTCCATTCGGGACTAGCGCCGGGTCTTTCCTTCCACCCTCTATACCTATATATGTATACCTCAAATCTCTCTTCACGGATACTCGACGTGTGCGGTGCACACGACCAGGTCGGGTAGAAGCTCTGCGTTCGACTTTTTATAGCGTCGCCCCTAACCATCGGGCGGAGCCGCGACGATCGTCCCTCTGTTAAACGGAACGTCTGGTTTACCGATTAGGGACACAAATTCCTCGTTCGCTACCGAAAATATATCGCCTCGCCTTCTTGGGAAAAATATCGCACGAAATGCCGTAGCTGAGGAGATCTACTTTAATCCGCTATTTCGGTGTATTTTCTCGCTCCGTTTTTTTCTATTTTCCGTATTCGTCCGTTCGTCCTATGCATCGTTGTCCGCGTTAGCCGTCACGCATCATTCGCGTAAAATAGAATGAAATTGCTCTTGGGAGTTTTGAGGGAACCCTTTTCTCGGTCGATGGAATAGCCATTGGACGATTCCGTCACCGTCGCGAAAGGTGCGCAGGGTAGTGAACAATTTCTTAACTCGGGAGGAAGGAGGAAGAAGATGCACGTGGATGCCAGCTCAACGGTACGTTAAACGTTGAGCATCGCTAGTCAGGATACGATAAGAACCGCTCTAATCGCTGCTCAAGTTAATTAACGGAGTGGTGGATGCCGAAGCAAGGTCCTCCGGGAGTAAACTCACCGTTGCCCGGAGGGACACGACCGACGGCGACGCGACGCGACGCGTTCTTTTTTGCCTTTCGTGCACCGTGCTCGTTATGGAGAAAAAGACATCGCTCCAGTCAGTCTGCTCCGAACGAGACCGTTAGATGCTCTTCGTCTCGAGCGCGTTTCTTTTCCGATAATGAGATTTTTTCCCGCTGCTTGTTCCTTTCGTTGCGAGTTAACCTTTCGGCAGTGACGAGGAACGAACGATCAGATCACGCTTCTATCGGACACCTCTCGTCCGGCCCGGGCTTGGCCGTCGTCGACGGTCCATTCGTGAAACTACCAATGGAACGAGGAAACTGACAAAGTTTAGCGGAAAATAAACAACAGAACTGCGCGGAATAGTGTAGTCGGATGAGCGGGCAAGCGAGCACGTCGAAACCGACCGCTCTCGACCGAGGCGACACGCGACACAGTATTTTATAAATTGCCGACTCGCGTAACAAGTTGTCCCTAAGCTGGAATGAAAACGTAAGAGGGATGCGGAAGCGTTGCACCGAGGATGTATGTCGATGCCGCGATGTCAATGCACCCGTGCGTCGCGTCGCGCGTCGCGCGTCGCGTCGCTCGTCGCATCGTGGGGCAAGCGTAGAAAAAGGCGATGGAATCCACTGGTCCAAGCGTGTTCTCGCCATTTCGGATGCTTCCCGGTCCACGATTCTCGGTGCATATATGTATATATGTGCATGCCTGCACCGTCCCTCCCAGGACAAAAACCCCGCGCAGGACAATAACCCTGAATAAATCACTGCCCCCGATGGCCATTTGGCTGCTCGGCTCCTCGCTCGCTGTTTATGCCGCAACCGCCTAAACAAGATCAACACGAGAGCCCTCTCGCTTCTTCTCTTCTCCGGTCAAAATCTTTGCCTCGCGGCGAATCCTTTCGTCGAATCAAACTACTATTTGCCCGTCCCTCTTGCGCTTAGGTCAATCTCGACGATTCTCGACGATTCAATTGGCGGCAGGTTTTCCCTATTTTTCCCATTTTCACCATGTTCCCGCAACGATTACGACGCACCGCTAATTTCGGGTGATGCCTGGAGAACTCTCGCGCGCCACCGTCGAATCGTTGCATCCTTTTGCGGAGCTAGTTTCGCGAGCACGCCTGATCCGATGCAAAGTGCACTTTAAAGCACGTTCAACCGCAGTTAAACCAGGGCTCACCGTTTCGCGACATAAATCTTCGACTCTGGAGTAACACTGGCCGTCCACGAATCGTGGGCGTGGGCGCTTAACTTTTAGCGTGCTCGAAGCTTCCGTGCTTAGAAAGTATGGTCTTTGACAGCGGAACGCCCATCGTCTTCACCGATTCCGGCAATCAGCCAGTAGCCGAATATCTTTCGAGTTGAGAGTTTCCCACGCAGAATGCTTTCCCCGGCTACTCCGATGGAAAAAAGTTCGAGGCGCGTCGGCACGCACGAAAGGTGGCTCGAAGCTTAAAGAATAGGCTGCTCGTTCGAATATCGACAGACTGCATTCCTCGGCCCAGTTTTCCTTGCCTGTTCTTTCCATCGGCTACGAGAACGACCTCGTAAACTATTAGAGCCAGGGTCCCTACGAACTACATCTGGACGGTGGTAGCTGTCGCTGAACAAAGTGTAGGAATACGGGCCAACGAAATCGACTCGCAGCTAGAAAACGCTTCATCAGCGACGACATTTCGCCCGCGGACCGTGTCGCAACAATGTCGCTGGTAATTAGAATATTTTCATTTCTGTCCACGTCCGGCAAGCTCGGCCTCTTTGCGAGCGAGCAACCCTCGTGCGCGTGGGTGAGACCGGTTTTAAGTCTCGCATGCGACGTTCACGCGTGCGACACTCGGTGTATGTAGTACTCTATGTACGCACGAGAACGAGACCGAGAACGGAACTACATATAATAATAGTTCGTTCTAGACCCAAGCGTCGAAGCTATCGGTGGAAAGGAGAAACACACCGATTCTTCCCTTTCCCTCTCGCGGTCATTCGTCGAGCGCATTTGCCTTTCACGGCTCTCATAGGCGCTCCACAGCTCCATTGAAACCACGAGGCTTCGTCCGCTTTTGCTGCAGCTCTGTTCTCGTATACCGTATACCGTATTCCGAATACCGTATACCGTATACCGTGTACCGTGTACCGTATAGCGCATGCCGTATATATGGTATACGTGCATATACGTGTACCATTGTTGCGCTGCTGCTACATTTCTCCAGCCGCGTTGCATGCTCTTTCGAAGCGAATTCCCAGCGGCACCAACGTTTCGAGTTTCACTACTGATCGGGTTGGAAATTCCATTTTCCCAGACCACCGAAATGGTTTACGATTTCGCCTTCGGTTTGGCAGATAAATGACCGCGAGTAAAATTGGAGCCCCGAGGAAAAGCGCAGCTGTCTCTGCGACATCGTGCACAAGAGAATATCGAATAACGCGCGCGTAGACGGACACGCGCTACCCACGTATCGCGCGAGCGGGTATGCGCCGCGCGTAAAGCACACCATGGAGCCATGGAGCGAGCCCGTCGGCGGATTATGTTAATTAAACGTAATCCAAGAAGCCGGGGGAAATTAATCGCGCCTCGTCGCTGCCTCGATCGCTCTTTAATGGCGGCGCCACCTCGACCAGAGTCCTCCCTTTATTTTCTCCTCGTCCAGTCCTGCGTCCTCCGGCGCACGCCAGCTCTTTCAAAAGGAAGTTGCACCTACGTCCTGCTCTTCCGCGCGGACCAACCTCTCCGTTCCTTTCGCCAAGTGCCGAAGATTTTGTCGGACGTTGAGTCAGTAAAGGACGAGTACAGTTTCGAGCAAGAAACGAGGTTGGCTGATTGCATCTTTTTTTCCATTTCGTTGCTAGCCTTTTCTTCGACCCGTTCTCCTTTCGGCTCTCCCTTTCGTCGAGTCTTATTAATTATCATCGAGCCTGGAGATTCGATTTAACGAGCAGACCCAGCTTGGAATATTTTTCCACGATGTATTGTGCTGTCTGCGAAAAGGGAGAAACCGGCGGACCGGGCCTTTGGCGGGGAACAATCGCGGTCTCGATCATCGATCCTGCTGCTTCCCATTCTGCTGTCAGCCGGTCGCATTCTTGCTGGTTCGCTAACCTTCGAAAACGAAGCCCTTCCACGGGGCCCTTCCACGGGGCCCTTCCACGGAACCCTTCCACGAAGGCGGAGGACGACGATCATGGTTCGCCAGCGTTTCGGAAAATCGTGCTCCTCGCGTTTCATTTTTCATCCCCTCGGTCTCTGTCTCCTACTTTCCTCGCGCATTCTCTGCTCGTTGGCCCGCAATGTTCTCTTCGTCAACTCAGTAACGATAGCATCGATCTCTCAGCGGTAGATTTCCCTTGCTTCGGTTGCTATTCCTGCACGGATCGGTATTTCCGCGTCTCCGCAAATTCGTTGCCAAAAACTTGGCTCTCTCTTAGTCGATGGTTATTACCGTTCCGTGAACGCGAAGCCCGGGAATAAATCGACATTTTTTCGCGATGCGCCGTGACAATGGTAGGGCAACGGAGCGTTCGAGGAACGCGGATGCACAGTTCGGCAAGTTCCCCACTTGGTTAAGGCTGATTTATCGTCTCGCATTCGTTGCCAAATTGGCAGCTCGCGTCGTCGATTCTCGTTAAGTTACTCGCCGCTCCGGGACCTTCTGCAGCCAGAATTTTGGATAATTTTACCTGGAACACGCGAGATCGTTTGCGATTCCATCGGGACTTTGTATCTCTTCCTCCGGTCGCCTTCGTTTCGCAGCCCTTCCTTTACTTTTTGTCAACTTTTCTTTCGCTTAGGAGATCGGCCCGCGCTGTTCGGTCGAAATTCGTCGACACGGGGCCCGGTAAGAAATCGAAGGTTGCGCGGAATCGTAAGAGATCTCGATCCGATAAAAAGTGGTTTGTCGCGATCCGCGGGAAAGACACGGCCGGGTTTTTTGTTGGACGCGACGCATGCTGCCTCGCTATGACGTAACTGCGACCAGTTACAGCTTCCGCGACAATGTTCCCTATAGATTCGTTTAACGGCACAGGAAGTTGTAATAATTCCGATGACGATGCGCTCCCTCGTTCATCGAGCTGCGCTGGGCTCAATTGTAAGATGCAAACGAGAGCGCTCGGAAGCACCCGCCGCGTCGCGTCGGTCAAAAAACTTTCCGCCGAATGATAATACGTATTCGTTTGCTGCACGCAATTCCCATATCGCGTAATAGAATTTTCCTCATTCCAGTCGCCTCAGTTTTCAAAACCGCCGCGATTTCTTTATCTTTGGACGGCGGTCGAGCGGATCTCGAGCAGTCCGAAGAATCATTCGATCATTGGAAGGCGTAGTCGTCACCGCGAGTGGCAGTCCGCTCGTTCCGTCGAATCTATTTCATGCACATTTTATCCGTCCATTGGTCTGCACTATAATTTTGTCGCGTCTCTTCCTACTCGCTTGCACGTTCATTCACCACTTGGCCAGAGCGAAACGCACCGCGTAGCTGCGTCAAATGCGTGCACGCATCCGTTCGTTCATTCCGTCATTATGCTATCAGACGATGCAATTGCCAATTGGTCGCGTCCATGGCGAACTTTCTCGACGTGCCGCCTTGAACGATTGCGTTCGAAGTTCGAGGTTGGGCGTATTTCGATAGATCAACGCCGTACCGTGGACCATAAATTACAAATATCCCAGGGATTCGGCGCACGGAACGATTGCGCGCGAGCTATACGTATAACGTTAAAGGAATGAAATAGTCTGTTGGTAATCGCGAGTCTCTGGTCCGATAGAACCACCAAACGTTCGATCCGCGGAGTGAAGAGCGCGCACACGCGGTCAACGCATTTTGTCACACGAATATCCACTTTCGTATACAGCCCTCCGGGTAGGCTCAGTTCCGAGTACATACGTATGTAGCGTCGGATGCTATCGAAGAGACAATACGCGGGAGTAGATGAAATCCCTCGCTTTGCATTTACCATTCGTTTCGCACCTTTCCCATTCTATCTTTTTTCTCCGTCCTTCCGAAAAACTGTATCTGCAAAGCTAACGCTGCATGGCAGGAATACCGCGGTAGGAACGAGCCGCGAAGACGAACTCCGAGTGGCAAAAAGTCGCGAGCCATTCCTCGCAGAGGCCGTCATCCGAGCGATGATGCTTAAGCATCGAGCAGGTGCGCAAGTCTGTACTTTTTGCAGCCGACAGGACCAAACGGCGAATTCCGCCGATAGGAGCGGGGCGACAGGAAAAAATAAACGGCGGGGCGCCTAAACCGAACGCTCTGCATTCTCGATCGAGCACGATACGTACGTGTGTATGTAGTTTTGGCTAACGCCTGTGAGACTCCGCCGCGAGCTTTGGTCCCCGGCCAAACGATCTAAATCTAACGCAAGAAAAGAGAGGGCGAAGAGTACGTCGGTACTCCGAATATCTGCTTGTGCGTGGCCAATGGTGCGATTTATTTTGCATCTAGAAAGTTACGATGGCAATTGTGGCATCGCAAAAGGTTTAATCGTAGCCGTAAAAACCTATTTGTCACGGATTCCTTTGTGGATACGGTGGGAAGCTCCGACCGCGGGGGTAACTTAAATCAAGACTTCCGCGAGCCCTAAAATGTTCGCGGTGCGTTGAAAGCAGAGACGGTGGTCGTAGAAAAGGAGGCGGTAGGAAGGAAAAAGCCAGGGGAGTTGTGCGAGAGCGTAGGCAATAATTAATGTCCTGCAAGGCGCACGATCGAAGCGAGCTGCGTCAAGGATCGCGCTAATTGCAAGGGGTCGATCAAGTTCACGGTAGCGCGGTACGAGAAGGTTACTGTTACTTTTCCTGGTCGACTCGCTCTCTCGCTCGCCCCTTCGGGATTGACCTCTCCTCTCTCGTTGCAGCGAGTCGAAAGGAAAAAGAGAAAAGGGAACAGAGAATAGAGAAAAAGAGAAAAAGTGGCTGGGTTGAAAAGGGGCGAGGGACGCGGACGGATGATTGGCTCGTTTCTCGAGATAGCCGCGAAGCCGGTCGGTCGCGACTGCGTTCGGCAACAGAAGCATCGACTCTTCTGGGTTGCAGAAGTTGCGGTACTGGTCTAAAGGAATTACCGTTAGAAGAGTTGCACTCGTCTTACGTGCTTCCTAGGCTTCGTGTTATACATACACAGGTATATGTGTAGGTAGATGCACTTCTTTCCCTGGCTCCGTCTGCCTGCGTGAATCGGCACTGGTGCATGGCCACTTGGCCACGATCTCTGCGAGGCGACTCTACGCTCCGTGCTGCTCTGTGCAGCTCTGTGCGCTCTCTACGCACGATGTACACTGTTGCGACTTTCGATACATGCGTCCTAGCTATTTCATCATTCACGATAGTTACCGAACTCTGTTACCGTAAAACTCTCATCTATCGAATATCCCTGTGTAATCCACGGGAGTTGAGGTGAAATAGGCTGCGCTCGGGGTTGCCGCTGATAAACTAGTTACGGTCGATACCGGGCGACGATGGGCCTCGAGCTTAATCGGACCAGATGGAATTGGAGTTTGAACGGCGATAGACGGGTAGCAGGAATGACTAAAAACCGTTGAAGAGTTCGAGAACTGTCGTCGAGAATCTTGGTCGATGCCGTGGTAATGCAATATTTCTTCTCTTACAGTAGCTGTTTTGCCCGATTTAACGAATCGACGTTCACCAGAAAAGAACTGCGTTTCCATAATCAGCGTGAAAGGCTGCCTTCGAGGAGCGGTAATAAGTTCGCCTCGCTGTGCGTAAAAATCGAGAAAACGTGCGTTAATGTGCTCGCTGCGAATGGAGCGAGGAAAAGGAGCGCTCGCGTCCGTTGAGTATGAAATTCGTTCCAAGTCGTTGCGATATAGATGTAGATTTAGATTTAGGTCAATTGCGTGAAGGTTTTTTAACTTATCCGCAGAGACGGCGGCCCGAAGACGGACGGAAAATATGTGTATACGTATATCCAGTGCTTTGATCGATGGAAAATTCTAAGCAGCCGCTGAAACAGCTGTCTGCTATAATGACTGCCAACAGCGCGACCGATAACGCAAATACGGTTAATTAACGGGAAAGTAAATTCCGCACCTTGCAGAGGGCGATTGATTTGGATCGTGATAGGTATTAAAACGCGGGTGAGCTAGGACAAATGTGCTTGGAAAAATAAGCCGCAGATTAGAAAAACTATCGAAATATTTCTACGGTTAGAATTCAGATTTTTGTACGGTAAAACTATGCGGAAGGGATTAAAAAAGGGAAGTGAGGGCTAGCAGACCCAGTACGATGACGCTCGTGCACGTTTTCTTGCTTGGTCGCATCTAGCGTTTGTCGAGAATTGTCGAGAATTGTCGAGAAATAAAAGGTCCCAGCCGCAGAGGTCCAATAGGTCTGACTCATGGACTTCTTTTGGTTCGAACCAACTTGGGTCAGACCTACTGGACTAGTACGTTTTCCGACCAACATTTACCAATTAATAGAAATGAAATTTAGAATAATTTTCTTAAACTCAAGTTTCGCGAGACATATTGTAGACAAGTTTCTCGAGAACCGAGAACGAAGCAATTATAAAGTTTCTCGAGAAAGAATTTTCGCGAAGGAACACTAGTCGCATCGCGGTACACTCGATGCATACGTGGTCTGGAGTGTTTCTTTCCTCCGCTCCTCGCGCCCCTGACCCTCACACTTGGCCACTCGGTCATTGTGAGCCGAACAATGAACCGTTTCGATATACCTTACCTCGGCAGAGTATTTATATGTGTATACACGAACGTTCTCTGCCACGATCACCTACACGCGGTGCAACTTCCTCTCCGGTTGTGTGAGTCGCGACTTACGACTCGTGCCCGTCTCTCTATTACGTTCCGTACGTCGCGTCGGCGCTTTAATTAGTACCGAGGCATCTACGACCAGGACAAAAGTACCAATTGCAACGCGTCCTGAATCGTCCCCGCGGACGTAAAGCGTAAATCGTAAATTGTGTATCGTAAATCGTAAATCGTAAATCGTAAATCGTTAATCGCAAATCGCAAATCGTTAATCGGAGATGGATTTCTGTCCGAGGGTTTTTCTCCATCGCAGATGAGACTACCTACGTCTCGTTTACTAAATGAAAAAATAATTAAATTCTAGCAGATTTATCGGAATCGCGAACGAAAGAGGATACCAGCTGGTGCTCCGAATTGCCGTGTCGCGTAGACGATGGTGAGAAAGTAATCATTGGGTTTCTGGAAAGTTCCAAGACGAACGGACCGAATCAACGCGTTGCAACGTAGCGCTAACAATAAAATGGAAGGACTTTCTTTTTCGTTGAGCACAATTGCCGGTACAATTGACCGCGTTTAAAGTCTAAAGTTTAAAGTTTAAAGTCGTCCGATCGTACGGAGATCGCTACGAGCGCTAATAACGTTTAACAAGTCCCTCGATTGGAAAGCACAGTCATCGGGTGCCCATTAATTTTGATTATCGTTAATTTGCATAAATAAAGCGAGAACCCAGACGATATCGAAATCGACGTTCTCCCAATTTGGAGCATCAGCTTTGTTGCACTTGTTGCTCTCGTTGCTCTCGAATACGAAACGAAGTCGTCGGTGGCTAGCGTAATTTTGATCGTGGATCGATTATCCACGCATCGCGCACGTATCGATGCTCGAGCGTAGAAAGATTAGGCAAAACGTTCTCCGCGAGATTCCCTGCATTCCGTGGCATATTTCTTCTCGATCGGCGGCGTTGCGCGTGCTACGATTCTTTCTTCCTGTTTGCGCGCGATATCAGCCTGACCCCGGCTCGGTCGTTTATCCTGATAAACTTTGAATCCCCCCGGCCTCCGGAAACTTGCCGATATCCTTTGCGGCCGGCTCTATTAAGCGAATCGTTCACGGCGGTGATTGTTCAGCCGCGACCAAGTGCACTCGTAACGATGCACGCGAGTAAATTGTGCTTGCGACGATAAGCTACCCTGGTCACGATTCGAAGAAATAATTTGCCTACAAGAAAAGCAGAGCGGCTATCGTTGCTTTCGTCGATGAATCGATAGGACGAGTTAACCAGCGTTGCGCCAGCCGATTTCGATGCTCGCTGCGAAAGCTAGTCGACGCGTGGCCAAGCGGGGAAAAGCTTCTGGCTCGTGCACGATGACCGAATTAATTGGCGTGTCGCGCTAATTATCCCATCAACGATCGTTTAATCAGCGTGAAAGCCTTCGCTTGCTACGCGCCAACTATTTCTCTTATTTGATTAACTTTCTTGTCCAACTCCTTTAACGCCGCGATACTCGCCGCCAGTATTTCTTCCAAGTGCCTGGCGGTACGCGATAAACGTAGCCATCAATTGCGTATGGAAAATGCCCAAGAGAAAAGTTCCTTCCTGTGACGAGCGGCCAGAATATTACAAAGGTGCGGTTTATCCTTGCCCAACATTGTCGCCTATGCGTTCGCCTCGCCCCAAAATAAATTCTCGCGTTCGATCGGCACGGGTCGTTGCGCGTATCATTCTAGCTGGGCGAAGACGACAAAAGCAGAGAAAAACAAAGCCGCCGGGTGTCGCATAAATCTTATACATATCGACACGCGTTTTCCGTTTTCCATGCGAGCTTTGTAACTCGGTTCCAGTCGACGCGAAGAGGGGACTCGTTGCAAGTTGTAAGACACGTGAACCTTCTTAATAGGGCTACGGCGAAGGAGAAACGTTGTACCGGGCGCGTGTACCTCGTTTGTAATTAGCGCCGAGCTGTACGCACCGCAGCGTGTTGCAATTTCTACGTAGCTGCGTGCTACGCGATACTTAGCATGCGTGAAAAATTTGCTCCGCTTCGAGCAGCTTTTCGCTCGACGTTCCACGTGTTCTCCGAATTAAGGAACACGTGGTACTCGCAGATCTAGCCAGCTCTTAGTTACTTAAATACACGCGTTTTCACATCGACCTATAGAAACGTCTCGAGTACGTCTCGAGTACGCATTGAATGCAAAACGATCGTTCGGGATCACCTTAATCGTCGAGATTAAAAACCTGTGACGCGTACAGGGTACGTATGTACATACGTGTATCTATACAGTACACATACATCACGCGGCGGCCATAATAGATACGGCAATAGCGCTGTGCTCGAACGTAGAATTGAACAACGGCCGCGTGCAGCTCGTTCGTATGTAATTACTAATTAGTGGTCCGCCTGTGCCGCAATATGCGTTCACCTACATATTTCCTTTTATCTTGGAATTTTGGTCCCTTTACAGTTACATTTTCCGACGGTGCCTATAGTTAGGAAAGTATAGTTCAGTGACAAAATATTCGAAAAGATTGTGCGTGCGCAGGACGCATCGTGCATCGATTCCCTTTCATCTTGTTTCTCTTCGTGTTATCGCTTCAATTAAACAAACACGCGGCTGGCAACCGGAGCCAACAAGCGCACTGCGTTTCCTCGAATTTAATCGACCGGCTGCGTTTCTTGGCAACGAATTCTCACATTTCACTTTCCTACCCATTTGCCGATCGTTGTTTAGCCGCACACCCCCAAACAAACCGGCGAATCGATTCAAGCGTCCAAAAATATTCTCCTAATACGATTCCTCCAAAATTTTCATCGTCCGAGGTTTTTTGGACCCGTCAATTCCCGCTACTGCTTTCCAACAACTCCAACACTGCTGACACATTTTTCTTCATTCTCGGGTGGTTCTGCTCGAGCTGCTTCTGTATATTTGCGTCTATGCCGAGTTGCACAAGCGGACACGAACGAGCGAAGGAAAGCATAAATATCGGATTGCCGGATTTGTTCTGGCAGTTTTAGCACCCCATCTCCCTCTCTCTCATTGCCAGATCTCTCCGGCGACTTTGTTTCTCTGATCAGACTGGTGGCCGGTTGGAGCGCGCAGATAAGATGAGCTCACTGCGCGTTCTTATCGTAACACCGACGACGCTGACGATGCTTGAGAACGTTTCTCGACGTTTCCAACCGTCGCGTCGCCTCGGCCCGACGATACTACGTTGACGTCTGCGATTCGAAACCGGAGACGGTCCTGAGAAGCGGTCCAACGTAAGCGAAAATTGCGTACCGTGTACGTATGTATATAGCATATACGGCTATCGTCGCGCCTCAGTTCCACTCATTGCTTCGAGCAAGAAAGTTCTGTGCGTCTTTTCCATCCGCGTCGACCAATGTTCGATCCTTCGGCAGGAGATTCCAAGTGTTGCCCGCTCCTTTATTTTCTGGCGATCGATCATTTGGATATGTGACGGAAAGTATCAGCCAGCAATGGAATTTTCAAATAGAATATTAGTTAATGTCTGACAAAATTGTATGGCTCTTGCAGTCGTAACCGTCGAAAACGGTAGAGGATCGCGAATTTCATTGCGGCTGGATGGAATCTTGGCGGAACCGGCGACCGGCGAACTTGTTTCGCGAACAAAACTGGGAGGACGGAATCTATTCGTCGGTGGAAGCTAGCACAGAGGGACGACTTTATGCTATTTTATGGCTGATGGATACGTGAATAGGTAATAGGTATCATGCGGCGGCCTTGTTCATTTAATTGCTCGCAAATCTTTCGACACTTTTCCTCTGCCACTTTTCGTACTGCTCATCTTTCGTGTCGCTTGTATCTTGGTCCGAGTGTCTTCCAAACTGCTTTCTCGAAACACGCTTTTCAATGTTTAAATTCACCCCGATGCGATACGACACCCCTTGCATTTCTGCGGAGAGGTAATCGATAACAGTTGTCCTTGAGTTCCTGGGTAACAACCGACTCGATCATCCCAGTCGTTCGTCGTATACACACCTAAGTATACGTACTCCGTTCTGGCGAACCGTGTATGTACATTGCGATCACCTTCTGGTATTCCAGCGAAAAGACATATGGATTCTTCGATGTAAACGGCACGCGCACCTGTGGCTAATGACGAATATTTTTCGAAGGAATTTACATAGTTCTCCGGAACTATTCCACGACTACCACGTTAGATTTCTAGTCTTTTTATTAAACGTCGTCGTCAGCTTGCAACGCGATACAAGCTACGTTTGATACCGATAATAGTGAGAGGAAGGCAGAAAGGAGGCCGAGCCCGGAACGAATCGTCGCCCATTGCTAGCCTCCGTTTGGAACGTTTGGAACGTTTGGAACGTTTAAAGTTTCAAGCTGCTCGTACCCGCCATATTTAATAGCGACAACGGCTTCGGTAACGAACGATCGACGAACCGATGGCGATGATGGCTCATGGCGGCCTGATTTCCACCGGGGGCGATACCGCGGAACGACCATCGCGCATTTTCCTCCGCAACTTTCATCACCGATTTTCCTCCTTTCCGGCCACGCAGAACGAATCTGTCTTACACGAAACTAGAGGATCATTGTCAGCTCCACCTTCGCGTTCTTAAACAGTTTTTTCCAACTTTGCGGTCGTTGGAACGGATCGTAAACCGAATTCGAACGTGTCGCGATTTTCCATTAGCACCGGAGACTCGACGCTTCGAGCTTAGAAAGAAATGTTGCGCGCGTTCGGATTGCCGGGCCGTTTGAATCAACGGTACTCGCTTTTTGCATTTCAACGATTCGAAGACTCGTGTCTCTCCCTGCGTTTCTTGCCAAGCGAACTCGTTGGAGAAACCATGTTTTAGAAAATTCGCAGAAACAGATCCAATCGAGTGATTTACTAGAAGCGAAAGAAATTTATCCGAAGGAGCGCAAAAAGCCAAGCGTATCGGCGGGAATTTTCTAGCTTTGCTATATTGGAACGAGGAGAAGCCCTGTTTGAAAATATCAATTTTGGTACGCAAAGTTGCTGCAAGGATAGAGAACCGTTAGGGAAGAAGCTTGTCTCCGATGCCCCCGATGCAAGCTTTTTTCGGGACAGACAGAGCCGATCGGCCAGATTTTACGGTGATTATCTTCCGCGAACGAAAGGGCGCACAAAATGGTTTCATTAGTCGAGGGCGGACATTGCGATCGGTACGCGTTGCAATATTCCAAGGAGAAACTTTTCGCACAGCCGTTCGACTATAGAATTTCGGTCGGCAATTTTTCATACGATTCAAGAAATCGGGTTAATGCGCTCGTTTAGCTGGCGTTTCGTTCACGAAACTGTTGCGAGAACCGTCTAATTACTAGAAAACTCTCGTCCCGCTCTCGAAAGCTTCTTCGGATCCATTTCCACCGGCAGTCCCGTGGAAATTCGTTCGTTCTCGATTCGCGTGATCGTCGTTACAAGACGCATAATTCGCGCGGTGTTGTCGACGAAAAAGCGTTCCAGATTCGCGCAACCATTATGGATCTACTCGAGTATCGTTCGAGAGGTTTCCCAGCTAGCGAGGGACATGACGCGAATCTTGGGCTCCGTAGGCGTTCGCGAGTATCGCGCGCTCGCACACCGCGGCAACCGTGTGTGTACCAGTTGCGCTTATTACCGGAGGTTGTACGTTAGCTTTAGTTTACATCTTATATGGGCATGCGAGGAACGCGTGCTCGGCCTTAGCTGAACGTGCCTGCGAGTCTAATTACCTGCACTTTCGAATTCTCTCGATTGTGCATTGCCTCGTGGCCCTTTCCTTGGGATTTACGCGTATCGAGCTTGCGCCATGACTTGTCCCTGGCGATCCATCAAAGGGTTTAGCTTTATTCATTGTCACGGGCAACGAATAGTTGTTTCGCGATATTCGGCAGGACGTGGAACGAAAATTCAATTGAACGATCTTTAGGAAATTCGGCACGAATGCGCACCAAGAGAGTCACGCGTAGCACGCAAATGTTGGGACTGTTTCGATGCGAATTGCTGTTCCCGATGCTCGAAAACCGTGTCGGACGCCTATTCGTTTTCAATAGAATCGGGGTGCGCGTTGAATTCCGATGATAACGCGAGGTGAGCTACACATACTTTCCAACGTTATCCTTTTCCTATTCCGCCAATCATTAAAATCGTTAAATCGTTAGAAATTCCTGCTTTCCTCGATTCAATTCCAACTGAAACGGTGTCTTCTGGTCGTGAAAACAAATGCTATTTTTTGTATCGCCACCTGTACTCGCGTCTCGCGTCTAGATTTCCCTCGTTTATCCAAGCTTTAAACGCGCTTGCTCGCTTTCGCGGCGTTCCACCGCTTCGGATTGCCAGCATCTTGCAATACTCTAATACTCTAATACTCTAACAAATAGGCCGTGAAGACACGTGCGTCCGCTCATCGACAGCGTGCCACGACCATTATATTATATTATATTCGGCCAATGTTACGTTAAACTCCTTAATACGAGGTGGTACCCTTCGATCTCGCGTCGCACTTCTTTTCCGCTGCCTCTTATGTATTTGCTCGCATCTTCCGTCCGCCCGATCGCTAGCAGTCACGACGCGTCGTTTCGCTCTTTTCCTTCGTTTTCTATCACGCGAAATCATTTCCAGCGCATTTCCGCTTTATCTCTACTCCAGGGGGGGGGGTCGTACTTTTCAGAAAATTATGGCCGAACGTATCACAAGTTTTCATGCCGGCATGGAAATGCGACGCGACCGTGCAAGACGCCTATCTATCGCAACCCCGAAACTTCTCATTCTCTGACAGTCCTTGGCTGCGCGATGCAATTCAATTTCTACCGAAACTTTCTTTCGCTTTCTTCCTTCGTCTACGCTCTACGCTCTACGCTCTACGCTCTACACGATCTCGCATTTCTTTTGTTTCTCCATTCCGTCGTTCAACATCTTTCCGTTTATTTCTCACTCCCCATTTTTTATTTCCTCCGATAGCCTAGATACTTCCGAATTTTCGTCCACGAAGAACGCACATCGGTTCGTTCGTCGCGGGGAACGCTGCTACGTCACAGTATCACCGAATTATGGGTAGCCAGGGGATCGTGCGCGTCGATATTCTGTGGCGGATCGCATCTATCCGCCGAGGAAATCGCCGTCACATCGTCTGTGCCCGGTGTGATGTGACGTAGTGGAACTCTCCGCGTCGTCCTTTCATCGATTGCGCGTAGCAGGAGACTTGTGCCGGAGGATCCTTCGCGAGTAATACCGATTCCACGTTTCGAAGGAACTCGAGGACTGGATGTCGATGTCCCAGCAGGAAGTCGCACGGTGATCGCTTGCTAGAAAGCGCCACGAATAGTACGCGATCATCGTTGCGTTACTAATTTTTCACGGATCGAGCTCGCACGGAATTTTATTTCGATACAGTGCCGCTAGAAAAAAAGCAACTTTTCAGCGGAGCCGCGGCGTGCCTGTATTCGCGCAGATATTATCCAGGTAATCGCGGTTAGTCCCATCGATCCTGTCGCGGAACTGCGAAATCTACGCGGATACCTGGGCTGCGGGATAATCGATTTTGGTTCAATTTTTCTCCGACCTGATCGCGATACACCCCGCTGTCTGTGCACTCGTTTCGCGCGCAAACCTTCCGGACGGGCGACCGTTAATTCCATTCGACAACCAAAACTGTTGTGAATGGATGGCAAAAAACCGTGCGAAGAATCGCGGAAGCTGTACTCGAACGAACTGCGGTTGGCTTGACTCTTTCGCTTCTAGCCTACGGAGCAACGCCCGTATCGGTAGTCTATTTTCCGAGTTCCGGGCACGTAACTTGCATCATTTCCGGCGCGTGCGCCTGATCGCGTAATCCGTGAATTCACACGAGTCTGCTGCCCGCCCGACTGGAGCAGCAGTCTCCGCGCAGGCTGTAGACGAACAGCTTAATTTCTAATAAATTATCTCGCCGCTTTTCCCGACCGATCGTACATAGCTCCGCGCATCTCGTGCGTCGAACCACTCGTTGGCTGGCCCCGGTTTTCAATTAAGACGTACGAAGATATAGCAGGGAGGTCAGTAGCAAGTACCGATATCGCGCATTGCTGGGGCGAACGGCATGGCGAACAACTGTAAACTGGTGGTCTTCGCAGCGATCGAGCAAGCTATGCACCTTGCTATGCGAATTCGGGGCGCAAATATCGGTAGGCTTGCGGAAAGGCGTTTGCGCCGCATCGTCTTAACAGGATCGTTCCCGAGCCGCGGTTGAAAGTGCTTTCGGCGAAGAAAAAGCTGGCCGATATTCGATCAGGGTCGACCAACGCGATCGGTACACGCGCGGAACGCTTATCGACCGCATCCTTCCAAGTTTCACGGCCGCGCTGCCCGCTGCTTTCGCGCGTATCCGCCGCTCTTGCGGGGTACGCCCGGTTTCTCTACGAAAGTTAATTGCATGGTTCCGGAGCGAGTCAAAGGAACAGGTATCGTCAGCGATATCGAGCGAGGAATTAGTCACTAATGATTAGTTATTTATCCGCCGGTACCGTTGCGACGCGTTTATTGTATAATGAGTAGTTTCGTGTACTTGGCTGGAAAGCCGATACTACTCAAGCGAGGTGATTAACGAGGTGGTTCTACAGAAGCTTGTAAACAATTTATATCTCGCTGAATGTCCCTTTACGGATATGATATCGAGCGGTCGCGGATGTTTGAAATGTTACAGAACGAGCAACATTCGGCCGACAAAATAAATCCGAGTAAGCAAATAAAAGTAGGCGTTGCGGTGATTCGAGGTGCTTTTCATTTTCACCCTATTACGTGCTCTCCACTCTGGCGCTAGAGCCGCGCCGCCCAGCAGAAAGAGCCGTGCGAGAAGTCTGTACATAGCGGTACATATGTATATGGCACGAGAAATTTAGACTCGGTGACAATTTTGCAGCCCGGAACATTGTCTTGCTTTCAAGTTCGATCGATAGCGAAGTGCAGTCTTCTTCCTGCGCACACGCACGCGTCTCATTCCGCGCAAAAATATTTCCTCACCGGTATCCCCGGTCGCATCGCACTCGAACAAGGATCGTACGTTCCCGAGCGCAAAAGCAGCGTGGGTAGCACGTATGTTCCTCCTTTCCACCTTTTCCGTGTGCTCCTGGGAACCATAAATCCACGCTGCTCGATTAACACGTCCCACCGTGACGGTGTTCCCTTTTCCCCTCGCAAACACGTCGTTTACTCCATTCCTCGAGGAACGCGACCCGGCGCTAGTGTATCAAGGCCCTCGTTGATAAGCCACCTCTAATTTACATATTCCTTTCCAAGCCTTCCCTTCCTAGGATAACTGCCGACCACTGCCTAGCCGAATAATCTCCCCTTTAAGGTGCAATATTTGGTGCTCGATTTGTCCCAGGGGCAATCCGCGTGTCCGTCGAGGAGGAAAAAGCCGCAAAGCCCAGGACGATTGCACGTCCACGCACCCTTCTCGTGTGCTCTGTGGATTCGTGGACGATAGAGGAATCCTTCTGCCGCACCGATACGATGGCCGCGGAACGAACAAACGGAATAGAAAGATTTAGTTGGATCGACGAAATAATGAAATCGGGCGCGATACGGTACAGAAAGCAGAGGGCACCTCTGTACCCCCGATGCACGTATCTCTCCCCGTTGCTGGACGACGAAAGCAGCCTTTTATTGGCCGAAGCGAAAGCGTGCCTCCATTTCCTCGCCGACCGAGAAAACCCGATCGTTATCGTATTATCTTTATCGCGGTCGGTGCAACGATTGTCATTATCGAGATTATTATTTAAGGGAATCGATTGGTCGAACGTCGAGAGGCGACACTGCCTCGACACGCCCGGCTGTTTTCACGAAAAGAAAATTTCCGCGAAATCGTAAAGCGGAGAAGATACGGCCTTGCATTCCTTCTATATCTGCATGCAGAGTTTGCTCTCTTCGTTCCACGCCCGCGCGATTCTCGATCGTTTGTCGATCGTTTCTCGATCGTTTCTCGATCGTTTCTCGCCTCTCTGCGAAGGAACGCGTCTCGAGTCGGTGCGGTGGGTGGATAGTGGATGTCCCTAGTCGCACGCACTCCCGCTTATACGCCACTACAGAAGAAGCAGAAGAAAGAGAAGGAACGCGTTTTATTCGATCTCCGGACGCGAGCGTACAGAGATCCGCGAGTTTGCCCGTTTCGTGCATTATTTTCGGCTCGAATTTTCTTTTAATCGGCCACGACCAGCTCCACGTATTTTCGCCCCGGCAGATTCGTCGAATTCAACACGGATTCCGCTCCACGATGAAGCTGTACGGGTAAAAACCGACATGCGTATCTCTCCGAGTTATCCCTGTACGTTAGCGCACTGCTGGTCGACTCCACCCCGTCGCTGCACCGATCCGACAACGACAACGACAACGACAACGACAACGTCAACGACAGCGGCGACGATTTAAATCATTACACGAAAACGCGCAACTAGAAAGCGACTGGGCTTCGTGTCGAACCCCGACGAATAAATCGAGCGCTGCTCCCGTGCAACTTCTAGCTGCATCGGACCGCGTCGCATCGAGAAAGCGTGCCGAGGCACACGTACGCGTCGCAAACTCCGACCAAGAATGTACAATATTTCACCGAGTGTCGTCGAATTCGAGGCGACACCGTACGATTACCGAGAGCAGTTCCGACCTTTCGTCGCGCCCCCGGTCGTTTCGTGCTTTATTAATTCTGTTCCAAATGAATGCTCGGCCCACTTCGCGCACACTCCCAGGATCATAAAAGGCGCCGGTCCTTTGAATGCTAATTCCGTCCGGGCGATATCGATTAACGCGGTGCTGGAACCGATTTAGGTCGGCCATCCTTCGTGCTTCTCGAAATCACGCCAACGAACAGGTAACCTCCGAGGCGACGCGTGCCGCTTTCAAACGGTCGACGATATTTCTTGCGGTGTCCAAAGGGAATGAATGAACGCAGAATTCCGAGCTCGTCGGTCTGTGAAATGACTGCTGCTAATCTCGATTCCGAGACGCGGTCTACGCGCGACGTGGAAAATCCCTCGCTTACCGATCGACTAACAATAAGCAGGCGTTGTTGCTTGAAAATCGCGAATGCGCGTCGAATAGGAGAATCCCTCGGTCGTTGGACCGGTCCGCGATCGGCGAGGACACCGGCACGAGCACGAGCCAGAGCCATTCCCCTCGACCACGATGCCCATGGCAAAAGAATGCCGATGCATCCTAATGAATGTCGATTCGTCGTCGAGATATTAAAGATATGTGTAGGTATGGCGGGGGTATGCCCGCTGGGATAGCGCGTAGCATCGACCGACTATGCGCAGTACACATATATGTATACATGCACAGTACTCGCAAGTACCTACCTAAATTCAATAGCGTAGACGCGGGGACGGGGTCTGGAAATATTCTCGATGCAATCTCCTTAATGAATATTTGATGAAAAGCCAATTCCACCTAGATATCGCGTAAATATTTATACGATCGCGCACCCTTGTAAATTCTGCGCGCCAGATCGTTTAGCCGTTTCTATTCGGCTACTCTCTTCCCATCACGTACCACGCGCAATTTTACCAAATTATACCCGTCTCGCCGATTTCGCGCAGGATCGACAGATTCTACCTACGCCATTGACCTCCGGAGAGTCCTGCGCGATGTCGAAAGAAGCTTCGAGTGTCCAGGGTGCGTGAAACGGTATCGAAGGAATTCGGAGAATTTCAAGGTTCCTGCGCGCACAGGGTGCTAGTGCCGGTGCCGTGGTATCGATCGATCGATTCTCGGAGGAACTTCCCAATTACGCGGTGGGGGACACCCGGAGGAAGGAAAGTACGACACTTGCTCTCCGATCCCGGGCAAAATTTCAACGATCTGCTGGTTTGTATTCCTTTCTTGAGAGGTAGGGCAAGAGCGAAAAGCGATAGCACATTTGAGGCCGAAAGAATGAAATGAACCTAAATTGAACGCACATATCTACATAAATCTGCGGCCGGGCTTTTCCTTCGGCCCACGGGTATAGGAGAGAACGCTGATCGCGAGTAATCGAGAGTGAACGCGAGGAGACGTACCTTCCGGCGAAATTTCGCCTTACGCAATTAACCCAGTGCGTCGACTCTTGTAGCCGCTTACGTCAACCGCGTTGCAGAGTGATCTTGCCTCCCACCAATATCCGCGAGGCGACGAATCGTACCCGAAACGCGCGGCCAACTTTGGAAACCTTTCGTTCGCTTATTTTGCCCTTCTTGTTTTCTCGTTTGCTCGATAAACTAGCGGTCGACGCGTTCGCGTTCGCGTTCTCCGCTCGCTTGGACAAAGAAAATAGCTTGGCGCTACTGCGAAAGGGTGAAACAAGTTGCGAGGGGGCGGCTTCGTTGCAAAGACTCGATCGACCAGGATCTCGGTCGCGGTCGGAAAAGGCTTGCTCGACGAGACGGGGACGAAGAATAGAAATCGACTATTCCAGATCGCGCACCTACTACCTATTCACCCACTCACGCACCAACCGTTTGCGCCAGCCTCGCCACCTCTTCTCGGCGAAGGCTGAACTCCACTCACGCGTGCCAGCGTACTGTATTATACATGCATATTAGACGTAACATAAAAGTTCCGCTAGAGCCTGTGCGTACGAACCTCGTCGCTTGCAATGCTTGTCCAAACGACTCCCGACCTCCCTCACTCTGTCCCTCTTCGTTTATCCGCTTCCCCCGTGTTTATTAAGCTTTTTCACCGTGATTCTTTCGATCGCTACGCGTTACTTTCCACGCTTAGCGGTGGCCCACTCGTTGCGTGTCTCGTGGAAACGTGAAAGGAGTAACGAAATCGTTCCTGTTTCCTGAGCCCACGTTTTACCGACGCGACGCGACGCGACGCGACGTCATAGTCGTGGCCTGAGAAAGTATGGATTGTATATAAATCGGGCGCATTGATTTAACGCTGCCCAACGCTCCGATCGCCCTGTCGCCTACTCGAATCTTCTAGTAATGTGAAATGTTAATTCGCGACTTTGATAGACGGACCGCGAACGTTCTCGGAGACGGGAGGAGTAAGAACCTTTTCTCGTTAAGACACAGGCGATACGCAATGGAGCTCTCCATTTTTCTTCGAGCCATTGTTGCGTCCGACGCATCGGGGAACCGCGTTCCCACAATCCTTCTCTGACAAAACGTGTGTACACTTTCCTTACTTCCTATCCGGATCTTCCGCGTTCAATGACTCGTCCTAATGCGAATGCCACATTTCTTTCCGCGAATATATCGCACGAACAGGGATTATGAAATTGACGCGGAAAGGTGCCATCCTTGCTTTCCTCGACAAAGCATTTCAGGGTGCATGCCGGCGCGGGCGATACCGATTGATCGTTAGTGCGAAAAGCAATGCGGCAGCAACTGGGCGTCGGAATCGGAATTGTTTGATAAAAGTTCGAAAATTCTCGATCCAATTGCAAGTAGGTATCTCTCTCTCTCTCTCTTCCCGTCCGTGGGTCTCGCCTTCGAGGCCATTAATCTTTCTAGTCATTTTCCTTTTCGTCGCGTGGCTTACCTAACGGGAATCGTTCTGTATCGCCCCTCTATCTCTATATGCATTAATCGATGCGTGCCACTTGGAAACCATGCATGTATACGTGCACGTATAGACAAACAATTCGCCTACTTTCTCGAAAGTGCGGGCGGACGGAGGTACATACGTGCATAGATGCGAGATTTTGTGCGCTCGAAATTGCTAATACCGATCCTTGTTGCGCAATCAAGAAGTTCTCGTCCACATATACATATACATATACATACATACTTCCACGTGTATATCCAGAGCTGTCCCGTGCAGTGACAAAGGCTATTGCTACATTGTCGAACAGATTGCGTAGCCTCGAATTATCTTGTCTGCCTTCGCGAAGTGTAGTTATTCGGAAATGTCTACTCGACGCGAGGCCTGTCACTCGAAATTCATCTATCCAAGAAAGAAAGGCGAGGAAAGTTTGTCGCGCCGATCGTGATAGGGAGGGACGGTCCCGTCGTGGTCGTGTCACGCCGTGTCGTGTCGTGTAGCGTCGGACAGGCATTATCGTTTCCGTAATCCATGGTGTTTACCTGCTCGGAACTTTCGAATACAGGCTTTAGCGAGCAGTTACGCGAGAGTATTTTAATCGGTTTCCTTTCACTCCGCTGTGACAAGTTGTCGCGATGTTAAATTCGATCGGGCAACGGCATAAGTGAATCAAATTTATTATACACAAATTGGCCGAGAAGCACGGTCACGCGTGGTCCGAAGAACAGTCGTTTGGGTATACATACATATACGTATTGTATGCATTCGTGGGGAGAAAAGTCTGCAGCCGAATACCCTGGCACCAACGCTAGTTTTAGGTACGCACCTACAATCGATGGAGCGTCTTCCCGCTAGGACGTTATACGAGTAGGTTCCGGTATTTAGCGGCCAGCGTCACGGTTATTTCAAGGCAATTAGGATATTCGTGGGAAGCTCTTCATTAAAGAAACATTAAAGTGGCGACGATCTCGGTCGCTCGAATGCACTAGCAGAAACCGGTCCCGTACGATCCCATGAGATATTTCGCTATTTCTCTGGATTAAAGGGAAATGAAGTGCTGGTCTACCTACTTGTAGGTCGTTTCAGCCACATTCGCCGATACCACGACCACGTAAGTTAACGCAGCTTTGCTTGTGAATCGGTGTGCTCGCGAAATATACCATTCGCTTATCGATAACGAATAAGTTGATGCGCGACAGTTTTAGGTTCTGTACATTAGCGGGAATTAAAAGGAAAGAAGAAGGAAAGAACGAATCGGATCAGAAACGTTTAATTAAATTTGCTTAAGAAAGTAAATGCGATACCACGGCCGGACCCTATGTGCTCGTTGCGCAACTCTAGCGTAACGCGGGATCGCTCAGGCAGAAATTGATGCGCCATGGGAACAGAAACGGTAGATTCTTCTTTCGCGGGCAAAACTGTGTCACTAGGGAATTGAAGAAGCTTGCGGCGAGTTTAGACCGCCCGGTGTGATTTTTCTGTCCCCAGTTTTGCTTGCTCTGTCTACTTGCCAGCAAAACGTTTAGTTTCGCCCATTTCGGGCCAGGTTCGGATCGTATCTCGGTTGGATTTGAATCGAGTTTAGTTATCGTATGCATATAATGAATGCATATACGAAACGTCGCGTCGCGTCGCGCGTGACCCGGGGAAGACGAAATCGGTGGGAGCGCGAGATGCGTTTCCGTGAACACAAAGAAATTAATTAAGCGATCCTTTGGACGGGTGCACGCTGACTCGAACGTGACTGGGAGCTCGGTGTCGGAGCTCGAGTGCTGGGCGAACATTGCGAACAAGGTGGATTGACACGTGCCGCTGGCACCGACATTGGCGTAGCTTGCAAGACGTCAAGTGCACGCGCGAACCGGTGTTTCTCTTCATCTCGCATCGATTGCTCCTTGAAATTCCAAGAACGGGGGATACGGCTTGTTTCGAGACAATGCTTCGTCGCCATTCACCTGGGATTGCCCGCTCCTTCACGGTGCAGCAGTTTCAATCTTCAACTGGATTAAATTGACACGATTTATGTCGGCGGTTATTGCGCTGCTCTGGATTACCGCAGACCTGCATTCTTTCGCCCAACGCATCGCTATTGTAACACATACCACGTTCTTGCCTCGGCCTTTCGATAAAAACATTTCCATGAAAATAAAGCTCTCTGTTCGCTCCGTTAGCTTCGAAGCGGGTGAACAGTTCTAGCCTTCGAGTATAATACGACGGCGTATCGAACTCGTCCACCAGTCGGGGCTGCCACGATAGTCCACTGTTCACCGTAAACTATGAAGGCTTGAAATCCATCAACTACCGCGATGTTTTACGATGCAGTAAAAGTGGCATAGGCTGCGGGGGACAGCACCGCGTGCAGCGTTCCTCGTTCATTCGTTTTTGTAAATTTATCGGCTGCAGCCGATAGGTATTTGTAGAATTTAAACGCGTACCTACCCCTGGTAGGCGTTGCGTCACGATCATCTTCGATCGCGTCGCGTCGAATTGATTTGGTAAGAAAACTCGCAGTCACCTTAACCCTAACCTTTCTTGCAAGCACGGGATGATCGTTTCTCGACCTTCGACGGGGAACGTCTGACAATGATTAAACGTCCATCGCCGTGTTAGCAAGTTTCTCATTGCTGCATCGTCATATCCCTCTCCGCATCGTCCGTGAATCGTTCGCGCAAATTTCTGTAAGCTACAATTTATGAATTCAATATTGAAAGAAGGGACAGATAGGTCGAACGATTTTGTCGATAATGACGTCGTTACGTTCACTGTTAGATGACATCGCGATAAGCTCCTTCCCGGATTAATCCCGGTGTCGGGCGCCACGATAATTCCCAATTAAAATTGTTGCGCGTTCCAGCGGGCTCGTGATTGCGCTGACTACCAACAGGTATTGTTATTAGGCGCGGCGGCGATAATAAGTAATCGCAACAGTACAACTAACGGCCCCCTCGACCTCCCCTTGCAGATTTTTCATTAACAATAAGAGACGAGCGGGTCGCGGATGAACATCGAACTCGACCAGTCGAATGAACAGCAAATTGCAACACCTGCGATAGAAACGAGCTCGCGATTTTCCTCTCTTCGTCCGTTTTGGTTTTTCAATACCGATGTTATCAACGATAGGTCGGCAAATGTGTTTGTGTCCGTCGGCCGTAGACGAGTATGAAAAAATGCGCGACGCGGAAATAAAATGGAGTAACGGAGTCTATTAGCGTGGCAGCGCCTTTGCCAGCCATTGCCAAAATTGCCTTTGCTAGTGCGATGCACGTGCAGAACGCCTATATACGTATATGTGTAACGTAAAATTGCGCAGGCTCGTTAGGCACTTCATTTCGAGCCACGAACAACCACGACGAAGTTCTTTCGAAAGCGGGACGCCGCTTCTCAGCAGCGCATTCCTTGCTCTGTAATCCAATCCAATTTAACCGGAAATGCGATACGAAAACTCTACTCTCGGGATTCATCCGCCGCAATCGCTATCTACTTATCAGTGAAGGCTACCATTCGTGCGATCTTATGTCTTCGCGCGGGGCACGCAGGCAGCATTTTTTTTAACGATCTTCGAACCTTTTCACAATTTCAGCGTCTTTTGAGCGTCTCTTGAGCGTCTCTTGAGCGTCTCTTGAGCGTGCCGAGTAATCGGCAAAACGGAAAGGGATGACAGCGTGTCTACGAGATCCCTGCTCGGAAGTCACGAACGACTTTACGCCAGTATTAAATTCGACACCGGATGCTCGGTCTTCGCACCGCCCAGTTCCGCCTCGTCCTTTCTCGCCCTTTCTCGTCCCTTCCCGTCCCTTCTCATCCCTTGGACAAAGAATTTCCAGGAAGGTGTCCAACGGAGTTTCACGGCATTTCGGAAAGCTTTCAGACTAGCTCCGCGACTCTAACGTGTTCAGAAAGGCAAAGAAACTTCTCCCCGCCAAGTTTTATTCGATAAAACGTCTCGTAAATTGTTAACACTAATTTGTACGGCTGCAGCCGGTCGAACTTTTATGAACAAGGCCGAGGAGTGGATGCACAGAAAAGCCATCGTTATCCAGCAAGCTAATCCGAGGTTACGCGGCGCCGTAATTCCGAGCTCTTTCACGGTGCCCACAGTAAGTTGCCGCTTAGCCAGACCCGCCCCGCTTGAAATTCGCGTTAATTTCGGCCAAGTGGCTCCCACTGTTTCGAAGCTTCGCCTTTCGTTTCGGTCGCGTCTGCCGGAACCGTTTCTCGTCCGATATTTCGCCCGGAGCAGACGGGAGTCGTAGGGCGGCAATCGCGATTTCCTGCACGATCTACGAATCGTTCTTGGAAAAAGTCCGGTCAGGGTGGTCCGTTCTCGTCACGCTATGCCCGATGCGCGCCAAACGAAAGCGAACGCATGATTCCTGGTCGACGGAGGAGAATTATCGCCGACTCCTACCTCTGATTTCAGTGGTATGCGTAACTGTATTCGGGTACCAGAACCAGAACGCGAGGTATCCAGAGGTATCCAGAGGTATCCAAGGAAGGTGGACGGGGCAAGTTTGCTTTCGACACCGTCGCGTGTTAAACTTTGCACTCTGGTGGGAGCAAAGTAATATACCTTAACGTATGCTCGGGATTTTGCGAGCTGTTTGTGCGCGACCAAGTCAGGCGAGCGCGCACTAATCAGCTTACCGGTGATCTGTAAACGGGTTACCCTTAAAAAACAGGTTCATCGAGTCGCACGACAACGATTTGCTTCCTGCAGGGGTAAACTTGTCGGCCGATGGATCGGGAACAATCTTAATTTTCGTCACGGGGGTGTGGCCTCTTCGAAATCCGACGAAAAATTTGTAGGAATAAAACGTACGCTAATTCTTGGGGCGATCGTCGTTAATCGGAGCAGGAGCTTTTTCTATAACGGGGAACGATTCAGGTGTGGGCAGGAAGTTTCATTGTCGTTGAACCGTAACGGTGAATTGGCGACTAAAAGAAAGGCTTGGTTCGTTGCAGATGCTGCGCTCGCTGTTCCGTCTTCGTCTATATCTGGTCGGCGAGATTGCGCTCCGATTATGGTGAGTACATGCCCTCTCCTTTCTGCCCGCTATCAATTATTTATGGCGCAACACCGAGCCGTGCCACGGTTCGTTTCGCTCTAGAATCCAGTTGCATTTCGTATGGAAGATGTTTCGATCTGGCACGAATGTGAAAACGATTCTGTCCGAAATAAAGCCGCTAAAAGCATGTCGCTGCTTTGCGATCCAGAAGCAGCGCTAACACGAATCATCTCTGCGCGACGTTTTCCGTTAGCCGTTGCATTCTCTTTCCTCCGCTGTATCTGCTCTGGCGACTCGTTCGTAAGATTTGCCAGAGGTGTTGCGCAGGTGTTGCGCAGGTGTTGCGATCGACGTTCGATCGAACGAGATGCCGAGAAGAATAGTTCGCGTCACGATGAATCAACTGCGTAGAGTCGTGGCGGATCGTAATCGAAGTAGATATTGTACACGCGCACATAGTAGCACCGGTGCGTCGGGTCTCGTTGTTTCATTTGCCCGTGCTCGGGATTTACCGTTACGCGTTCTCCAGGTGCCGGAGAGCAGAGTGCGGCATCTAATCTTGCGGGATCGTCGCGTCGTCTAATTAAAAGGTCCGTGGAAAATTGTCATTTGCGTGGAACGGTAGATTGGTCCAGCTGCGAACCGCACCAGCGCTACGGCGGGCAGCGTATCGCGAACTCGAGCAGACCTCGACACGAGCTACGAGCTACGAGCTACGAGCTACGAGCTACGAGCTACGAGTACGCACGGTACAGTTAGGATCCGCTCAATCCTTTCGCTACGAACGGTACGCTCATGCGGTCTTAAATGGTGGGAAATCTTTCGCGAAAAAGGAGCATGACGATTCCCAGCCGTTGCAAATGCTACTAATGCTTTCTGACCGACGTGAAATACGGCAAAGCAAAAGCAAACGCGTATACGGAGCGCGATAAATGCGCGAACCGATTGACACGATTATGTCGGGGGAAAAAAGGTTGGCGCGCATCTTCCGTGTTAACACGTATAGGAACGAACGGTATAGAAATTCTGCTGCGCGTGATCTATAGGATTTGCGAGATAACGGAACGTGGATTTATCGGCGGCGGTGATTGTTCCAGTAATGCGAGTTTCCCCAGAAATTAGGAGTGAACGATGGAATTCGATAAAACGCGCGAGCGATATGTATTCGGTGGCGCTGTGTCCCGACTGTGACACATTTTCTCGGCGAATATCGACTGCACCAGAAATCTGAATCGAATTTAACGAGAAGGCCTCTCGACCTAATTAGTCCGGCCGGGGGTCGGTGGAGGGCGAAATCGAAAATTAAAGCCCCCGTTAATTTGTTTGCCTTCGAGTGCGTCGACGAGAAGCGAAAGTGGAAGTTGCGCGGAGGGCCGACAAACCCGGTGAACGTTAAACACGAATGGTAAAGGAAAGACCCTATTCGGTTAATTGCAGAGACCGTACGATATTATTCGCGAGATAGTATTTGAAACGGATTCGCGTAATGCGCGGACGAATAGAACGAAATAGGGGTTAACGTACGAGGCAAGTTGAGTCGTTCGGTCTCTCTTCGTATCGGTAGATTAAAACTCCGACCAGCACAAAAGGGCCGATCCAAGCTCGTTTAAATCGCACGGTCGCGTATTGTCGCGTAGGTACACCGTTTAGCGTAGAGAAACGCGTCCCAAAGCGGTCATGGTTCATCGGAATTAATAGAACCATCGTTCAACGCATCCTGACCTTGCCCTTTTGTTCTCCGTATCTTGATGATTCCATGCCCGTGCTTCTCCAGTAGCGATCGAACGCCCCGTTCGAAGCGTCGATTGTGCCGAAGGATCTCGGCGCGACGACTCGACGGAAACGTGGGCTTTTCCTTTCAGGTGCCCGTTTGAATACGCAACGCGTTTTCCGTGCACATTGTACATACCGATGGGTCGGTACCAGCGACGGAGAGGTGCAGTGAATCGTGGGGATCGTTCCGGCAAATTCCAAGGCGTGCGAGGTGTATACTTAGTACATAAGTATGTATAATACCTGTGTCGGCCGATAACGATCGAACATCGACACGATTCTAATCGGCGCTCGGGTAACGAGTCTGCGCGCCAACTCGATCTTCTACCGAGCCGAACGACCCGAGAAAGCTCGACTCTCCGTTCTTCCTTTTTAACTTTGAAAACGAACTCAACTTACTTCCGTTCCCTTCCCGCGTATAGATTCCGCTGTTCGGAAGCGAATCGAAGCAGGATCGATCGATCGATAGGCCAACGATAGGCTGCTCTACGTTCTAGGGTGAGTCAGTCGGCTGGAATTTCGCGACACGCGATACCGGGCCCAGGCGGTAGTTTTATTAACGCGGCACGGATAATTCTGAACGCTAGCAGCCATTAGAAATCCCTGCAACTAGCCTTCCATGCGCGCACACCCGACCGTGAAAGGATTACGATTGCAACGCGCCTGTTTGGCCGCGGTGGCTTGTCTGGCCGAAGCAACGACTCTCCTCGCCCTTCTTCTACGGGTACACGTTGCTTAACTTTCGCGTGCGAGAGAGCGTACCGCCGCGCCGGCAAAGCAAGCTTGAAAATTATCTTTCGGCGGGAGAAGCGTTACGAGACAAGGTGAACAAGGTGTCTGCGAGGAATTTCTGCAGAGTCGACTCTTCTTCCACTTATTTCCGCGAATCCCGCGAATCCCGCGAATCCCGCGAATCCCGCGCAGTGCACACGTACTTTTATTCTACCGGCTATTCTATTTCGGAGTGCCCGTCGAGTCCCTGGGAGCACCGAAAGCCGTGGCTAGCATTATGAGCATACGAAATGTGAGAGGGAGAGAGAGCGTGCGACACGTGCAGCCATAGGTGCGTGGCAAAGAAAACCGGTCCTCTGCCTGTAATTGCAGGGTCCACAAGGGACTCCTTGTCCAGGGCGGCCCATCGATATAGAAGGGTACGCGCCCCGTATAAACGTCGGGCGAGGCTCGTTCGTGATTTCGGTCCTTCACCGACAATCCCTGCTCGAGGTCAAAGATCGTTTACCGTCGTCGCTTGCGTAGCCGAGCCAGGGCTGGCGAACGTCCCAAAGAATCGTCGCGAGCTAAAGTGAGACTCCCGGTATCGAATCAACGAAACGTCCGACGCGACGGTTCGATCGATTGGAGTTGCTCCGCCGCGGAACGAGCCATGCTTCTTAAGGCTTCGCGGCGATTTTTCGCGGCTCGGATTAAAAGGTGAACGCACGGCATCGAGGATGTAGTCGCGGAAGGGCAACGGAGAGGAGGACGATCACGAGGACACTGACAGGGACGCGGTTCAATCCGCCTGGTATGTATATGTTTTCGTGACCCGTCAATCGTCAATATTGCATGCCGATGTGGCCGATGGTCGCTGCGTCGTGACCGGCTGCATGCTTCGCACGCATAACTAGATACGTGCACCGTATTATGCACAGCTGCGCGTACGGTACGCGTGCCCGAAGGGTTTCAACGAGGAGATGCGATGCGATGCGTCCGCGGACAATCGAGAGGAAAGTGTTCGATCGATTCTCGGGATTTCTTTTTGACACGAAGCGCATGTTTCTCCAGAAGTGGAGCGAAACGCGTTCCTTGCTGGCACGAGTATACAATAGCACCCACGCGACTTCACCCACGAAGTAGAATCATTCTACGGAACGATGCGCATACGAATTTCGCGCTTCAAAGAGAATTCGGTTGACAACGAAGACTGCGCGAGCCGCTGGCGAGGCAGCGTTGGCCGGTAAGAGGAGTAGTGTAACTGACCTACAGACACCACCTCACCTGGATGCGCCTCGAACTCCACGAACGTTCACGCGAACGCTCGCTCTTTTTGCAACACGTATCGAGCTAAATACGCAAAAAACTGCTCTCAAGAGCAGTCAATCGAATGCAGATGTTCGTCTTCCGTGGAAAGCAATTTTCGTCCGGTACAGTTGCTAGCCATTAACGAGGATTGCATCGCGAAGTATGACGAGGAGGTAGGGAAGACCTTTCTAAGCGAGATAGTTAAGCGGAGGAACTGCGCGCTAATGAATCGTCGAAGAACAATCTTCAACGCCCTGCGTGCCGCGGAGTCGGTGGAAGTTTTCATCGGCCTGCGTCGCTGGCATCGCCTATCCCCTTAAAATTCTAATTAACTGCTCGACCATGTCGAAACCTTTCGATCCGTTAGTTCTCACACTGTTTCTCGAAACGCACGAGATTCCCAGAAGGCTGCAGGAAAATGCAATCGAGTGCGTTCGCGAGTCTGAACCATGGCTGGGCGAATAGAAGGGAATTGCGAGACGCGGTGAAATCTCGCCGAGTTCCCTCGAATCTCGAGAATCTGTGCTCTATTCGAAACGCTGCGAAGAACAGAGACACACCGTGGCAATCTAGGAAATCCGATTTGCGCCCTTGCAAGTGCGCGCGGCGAAAAAACTAGCTTTATCGTACATAAATGGAAATACAAGGTAATCGAGTGCTCCTTGGGGAAGGCTCGGAGTGAAATGGCGATTGGCTCTACCTAGAGGCCGGCTGTAGATGTTCTCGTAAGACAATCCCTCTTAGATTCGGTTTAGTCCAGCGTGAACTGCACGAATGTCTGGGCGTTGCGCCCTAGATCTTCCGATACGCGTTACATATTATACATACTATATCGCACCGCTTGCACGGGACAACAGCGCGCTTCGTTAATCGCACCGCAGTGGGTGAAAGAAATTGGCTACGGGCATTGGTACTTGCTTCGACGCCGATACCGATGCGGTAGTGCTTTAGGGACAGATGTCGAAAGCGAGCTGCGAAAAGCAGCTGGGGAAGGTGAAAATGGGCAACGTTGGCGAAACGGAAAAGTTTCGCACGCAGCACGTATCTGTAATTTGTAAACGATCCCAGGTGCAAACCGGAGTCGAAGCGGAGTCGCTTAGATAACGCTAGAGCTATACCGTGAGAGTTATCGGCGCTGCACGGGTCGTGGCCACCGCGCACACGCTTCCTGGTTTCTCGCGATTTTCATTCACAGCGCAGTCCGCTGCGCGTTTCCTTTCATTCCAATTCGCTGACCGACCGAACCCATTCGCCTCGGCCCGTTTGCCGCCACGCTCCGAGAAGATTCAGCTCGTTCCGCCCGCATCGAGGACAGCGTAAGCTTATCTAGTGCCACATCTTTCGAGAGAAAACTTTGCTCCGTTCGCGACGGTGCTACTACGGTTTGCCGAGCATTCTGCGCGCCTGCCCTAGACAATAACGCCGGCGCGCTGAAGCGATATATACTCGCATCGACTGCTTTTAGAACGCGCTAAAGATCGCGCTGGTCGGTCGGCCCGCCGAGCGTGGGTCCGAGCGTTCCCTCGCATCGTAGCCCGAGGGATCGACAACTTCCTCTTTCCCCTCTTCCTCCTCTTTCTCCCCATTCTCCCCATTCTCCCCATTCTCCCCATTCTCCCCATTCTCCCCATTCTCCTCTTTCTCACGTTTGACTTGGCGGTTCGGTCGCGCGCTGCCCTGACGCCGGTGAGAACCGTGCACGCTGCAAACGGCAGCGCTATCGAGAGTCACGGTAGACGGGCGCTTTTCTTTGTATGCATTCCACGTGTCGCAGTACGTGACATAATCGGCACGACACGCGTGTACAACGATGCCATTATTCGCAAACAATGGGACAAGTCGCGGTGCGGAGACTCGGCTTGAAAATTCCCCGTCAGACAACCGGATTCGTTGCTCCCGAATCTTGTCGGCAATTATGTAAACTCCTGCCAGCAGAATTGACGCGTGTTTCGGTATAAAGTTTGCTGCATTGCACAAATATAACATTTCGGCAAGATTAACCCAATTCTCTCAGAATTAGCGACAAAGTCGCAACAAACGAACGGATTCGATCCATTGTTCACCGGACGACGCGTACGTGTGACTCGTTTCCACGTTTGAACAGCGATTATCCCAACATTCGGGGCAGATTTTACTGAAATCAGGGCAGAGGGATATGGGCGATCGCGGTCGGTGGCGTAGATCGCGAAAACAAGAATTGTCCGATCGGTCGTTCGCTCCTTTGACCGTGGGACCCTTTTTGCAGCTACATTTTGCGCAACTGGAGGTAATAATTGCATGACTCGCGATCTAAGCAGTAGTAGAGGTGGTTAATTGAATCCTCTGATTCGGGTTCAAAAAACGGATTCCCGGCAATGATTGTACATTGTAATGAGGGGTAATGAGCGGCGAGAGCGCGCAGACCGAATAAAAAATTGCCCGAGAACGCGAAGAATTTAATTTTTTACGGCAAAGTACGTTTCTTTCCAACAATCCCGATCGCGAGAAATAAATTGCGAAATACATCAATCATTCGGAAATTTTAGCAACTAAATATTCATATTAATGATATTATAAATATCGCGATAAAAAACGCGCTTGCAAATTGTTGCGAATGCTAATAGACAATACTACTGATTACGTATGTCGGTTAATTATTTCGCGTATCGAGCTTGTTCTTTCGGACGAAGTTTCTTTGTTTGCGCGATAAGAGCGTAAAAATATTTCATACGTGTTAGGACTCACCGTTCGCTGACGAAGACGCCGACTGGTCAAGATGGCGGTCCGATTGTAATCCGCGTAGTTTTTCCGTCGAACAGTATCCATTGTTACGTATCCATTGTTATATATCCATTGGTGGGTATCCATTGCACTTTGCACTATCATCACAAGCACAATCACTCGCGATACGGCTGAAACAATCAGCGACGAACATGAAAGGACACTCCCAAGCCAATAACACACCACGATTATTTCAAAAAGCTAATTTCTCTCGGATATCGCACATAAAAAAAAAGGGCTACTTCGTACATCATGGCGTCCGGCCAGTCCTTTATAGAAAACGGAAAGCACGTTCTACTTTCATCCGCATACCGTTTGGCATCTGCCATTTAAGCCTGCGAACAGAAGAAATCCGCCGCGACAGTACTGAATTGAAATCCGAAGTATTTAAGGATGCCCAGATTGCGATAAATATATAATTAAAATCATTCGTTCTTTGTCCCGTTAAAAGAACTTCGATCACGTCGGTTGCCACCCGGCTACTACTTCTTCAACGGCATCCCTTCTCCCTAATCTTACAAAGTACGGTAAAAATATGACAAGTTCATTGGTCCACTCACGAACAATGTCACCAATCAAACATTATCTTCTGCCAGATCCATATGTAATCTTCTAATAATACATTTTGATTGCCATCGGAATTTTTATGGCATTTTATTCATTTTATAACGAAAAAACTATTTTATTCCCCGATTTCTCTTTGCGCGAACTAGACGAACCAATCGGGGCAAAATGATCAATCGTAGCCAGTCAGTGCATACTAATGACGCGCAACACTGTTCCTATACTCTGATTTTCGGTACATTGTTGCGTTGGTTGCCCTGCACTTAACCTGCATCTACAAACGTCCGGTAGCAGAAGGGAAAGATGGATCGTAAATGATACTTCGACAACGACCGCGATTCATCGGGCGTCCTTCGTAGTGCACATTCGTGATTAAAAAATGTTTAAGAAGCGTGACAGCATTCTAAATCGGATAGACAGTGATAATACAACGGGACTCTGTGTCGTTCCTACTCGTAATGGGTAATGTTTGCAAAGAAAAGTTCTCTCGGCACTCGACGTCGACACCACCACAGCGAAGACGATAGGTTAATAATATCTGGCTACGCAGCTTTCAAGGTATGTACATATGACATCGAAAGTGTTTTCATCAATATCTCAGAAATACGCGAACTAATAAATACGCGAAACTAAAATTGTATATATAATATAACCAAAACGGTACTCCGGGCATCGATATTGGTCGGCCGTAACCAAACAAAACTTTCCATCATCTGTAGAGGTTATTCGCAACCAAACAAAATGTTTTCTTGAGCAACGATCATTCGTAAATTGGTAAACAAAAAAATTTCTATCGCGCAGTAACAATTATTTATAATTCGAAAACAATTTTGGTCACAAATAACGGTTATGACCAACAAAATTTTAGACGTTTATAATCGTTATTCATGACCGGAAAAGTTAACAAGGAAAATTTTTCGGGTCGAATCATTTTTTTTTTAAATCTTCTTGAAGATCCCTTCAATTAGAATAAAAAAACCATTTTTTATCATATACTTTTACCTCAAAAATCTCTGGACTTGTCACGATAATAATAATAATAACAACAACAACAACAATAATATCGTTCGCGTATGTTCCCAAAGTTGTATGCACGCGTACGCAAATTATCACGGGCAGAGCCGTTCGAAACTTCTCGAAGCGATGAATTTCCTTCGCCCCTTTATCCGTCGAAATCCTTCGATGGCCTCGTTCGAGGGATGGTGGTATATTGGTCCGTTTCCCGAGGAAATATTAAACTACTCGAGTCTCGCGCAATTCGGCCGTTCCTTCCGATTCGTCGATGGTCGAAAAAGCGCAAGGATTACGCGATCGAGTCGAGCAAAAAGGAGGTGCTCGAAAGAATCCCGGTGATTACGACGGCCGGTGTCGGTTACTCGTTGGTCGCCGGTGAAACGACCCGCGGCGACAGTCGAGCACACTCGGGTCGTTCCTGAACGAACCACCAGCCGGAATAGAGAAGAATGAGAAGGAGGAGGAAAAGTAAGGGGGCGAAGCGTGGTAAGCGAAGGGGGACAGAGACACGAGAGCGTGGCGTGACACGTCGTGATCGGTAGAGAGAATCTCGTTCTGCAACCCGGAAACGCCGTGACTAACAACTCGGTATCACGAAGGTGGAAGAAAAGGCTTGAACCCTTCGGGGTGGATATCTCCTCTAGGGTCCAGGGGGGTCATCAACCATCGGCGGCCATGCCGACCGGGATGGAGCATTACTATGACCAGATCTAATTGAAACTCCACGGCTCGGGCTGCCTAGGCTCCGCGTCGGTCCTGCTGCAGGCACAGAAAAGCATCGCGGCTGTTACTTGCACGCGCGTTCCGCACAGTTCGACGACTTCTTTCTGTATTGGTGGTGGGCAACGTCGCCGTTTAATTAACAGTCTCGTCGAGCATCGAGCGTCGAGCATCTCTTAGGATACCAGGTCAGGACAAGCCCTTTTCATTTCTGAATTTTTATTTCACCTCGATCCTGTCGGGCTTCTATCGACGCGCGTCGACCGAGAAAGAACGCGCGACAGGGCACAGACGAGCACGGCGCAATTCGGTTACCGATATTCCGCGACACGGGTCACTTGAAATCTTGGAGCATCACCGATCGCAGATTCGTTTGGAAACAAACATTTCCTGATACGACACTCTCCCCTCGATCGTTGCCTTTCGAGAGCAACCCCTCGCGGTTCGCAGGTTTACAAGCACCCTTGTCCTCCCCGTCCGGGACTCGTGCGCGCTAGTTGAATTCTCGAGATCTGCACAGGCACATCTTTGCGGGGCAGCCTCGACTTTGCCACGAATTAACGCGGAACAGCAGCCCCAGTTTCTCTTTTTTCTTTTTCCCTTTCCCTTTCGGCTTGATATTGTCTCGATTTGCCTCTCTGTTTCCCATCGCAAAATCGATAAGCTGGACCGGAACAGAGCCGTCCGGCTGAGGGGCGCGTATACGAGTAAAGGCAACTAGCAAAGCCGTACGATGGAAAATATATTGACGGCAAAGTAATATCGGACGTCGGACGAGTGTGTCGAGGAAAGTGGAATCGCGGAAGAGAGAAATGAGATAGAACCGCTCCGGGCCGTTTCGTTCCGCGCAATCACATTTCAACCGTGTTTCACGCGTCAATGCGATGTCACGCTGTACCGGAGTTGAGAAATTTTTTCAAGGTAAACGTAAGTTTCCGGCGCTTCCAAATCGACGGTCGACGGGGGGATACGTAGCGCGGTATTAGGGTGCTGCGTTGCTTCGTTGGGCGTTTGTCGAAGGCACGGTGACAGTTATTAACCGCGAAGTCGTATAACCCGGGTGTTCTCGGGAGGAGGGCTTAATTTGATGTGCCGCGTAACCCGATCGTTGCAACATCGTCTCCGTTTAGCAGGCTATCGTTCGGTTACGGCTGAACGAAGTCGTTAAACGCGTTGCTTAGTTCCCTGTCTCGCGGTTTAAGTCCGTCCTCCTTACGCTTGCCTTCGCTTCGAATAATCCACGGAAAAGTATGCCGCGTCTCGTTGTCGTTCTTCTCTCCGGGCTCCGCCCCGGCGGACCGAAACTTTGTGGCCGGTTCCTGTTCGAGTTACCGCGATGCAACCGCGGCGACGGAGCCGGGGACAGTTTCATACTTTGCGCGAGCTTTTCCGCTTTACCCTCCGCGTCGCAGCAACGGCAGCGTAGACTGCATCCTTCGCTCGAGTTTATTTATGGGACGCACACGGACGAGGAGAAACGAAGAGAAGAGTTTTACACCTACGGTCGAGGGGGCTCGGTGTCGTTAAAGGTTTATCGACGACTCGTACGATGGTCGAAAGCTCGTTTGCTCGCGCAATTAAAATGGGGTGCATTCTCGCCTGCCCTTTCTCCCCCACCTTTCCGTTGGCTCGGCAGGGGCAAAGGTTAGAAGGCAGGCAGGTCGTCGGCGGGGGAATTTAACGCAAAGAGTTCGCCACAATCTGGCGAAAATCCGGCAGCGAAAGGGTTAGGGGTTCTCGCGCAAAAGGAATCCGATCGGGAGGAAAAACGGAATCGAAGCAAGATGAACGACGGTCGCGAGGCGAAGATTCGGATTGGTGATTGCTAGGGTTCGAGGAAGGAAGGCGGGGGAAGAGGCATCTAGGAAAATTGTCGAGAACCGAGGAGGATGCTTGGCGCGGTAAAAATATCGAAACGCGAGAACTGGGCAGATCGAGACAGGTGGAGGCTAGAGTCCAGGAGACTCGAGGAACAAAACGAGCAAAGGCAAGCGAGTGCCGGCAAAGCTCCGGAATGAATTGAGCGAAAAGGATAAAAGAGCTGGAAAAGAGCCCTTGTGGTACACAGGCGCGTATATGCCGTAGAACGAAACTATCGCGATCTTACCCACGCGTTACGCAGCGAACGTACCTATCTTCTTCGACGCGCTGGGTCCTCCAAACGCGGCCGCTGAAGTTTCTGGCCAAACCGCTCTCCCCTTCTTGCGTAAACTGCTCTCCCGAATCCCAAGGTCGCTGCAGGCGAACCCACGGGGTCCCGAGCAGTCGTTCAATGTCGTTACCGTACGATCTTGGCGCCGAAATGCGTGCAAACGTTCCGTCTTTGGAGCAGCCTAGGCGCGTCGTCGCGTCTGCGAACGCAACGCGAACTCGATCTCGATACACGTATCTACATATATCGGGGCAGCGATAAGTCGAGTAGCCGACGGAGTGCATGGCTAGTGCGCGAATTTAATGGAACCAGTTCCACGGCGAGGAATTCACGGACGCTCGTCCTTTCGGGTTAAGGAGGCCCGCTCGCCGCTTCTACGCGTACTCTCGTCCAACCCCCTACGCGCGTGCATATCGCTCTCGCGATCCCTTTCTCTTTCGCCGTGCGTACGCCCGTGGAGGAGTCTGAAGCGAACGGGAAGATGGCACCGCGCGGTCAGCGTTCGCCGAGCACCGACTACGAGAACGTTTTAACACCGGGCTTCCGAGTTTTTGGGTCAAAGAGTGTGCCGGTGGGCGGTTGGAAGCCGGTGCACTGAACTCGGAACCGTATCGATTCGACGCTCCGCTTTCTGGTATCGTCCATCGATAGGTGTACGTGCATACGGAGCAACGCATCGCAATGTGGCGGCCGGAAAGCGAAGCGACTAGCATAAAATAGAGCAACGGCGCGAGCGGCTTCGCGTGCCTGCTAAATTACCGCTCGCAGTTCCGCCCCCGCGAGCACTGCGCTAGTTAGACACGACGCGCCAGAAGATCCCGGAACACCGTCGCCGTCGGGATTGAGAAAAAATGGAGAAGCAAGATGCACGGGCGAGTAAGGTAGAACGAGTGCGAGGGATTAATAGGATAGACGGAGGTCGAACTACGAGGACCAGTACGCGATCGCCCTAGGTATCGAAGGGGGCGAGGGTTAGGCAAGGGGCAGGCTAAAACGCTGCGAGGCGTCCAGCGATGGCTAGCGACGACCAGCCGCGTCCTTTCTTGCCGCGAAGAATCAAAGATGTATCCGCGAAAAGATTCGCAGCAACGGCCGATGTAGCAGCAGCCATCAACTTGGATGCACCGGCATGGCAGAAGCAGCAACCAGTGAGCAACCTCTTCCAGCATTCTCTTCCTTTTCCTCGGCGCGTTGTTCCGCCGTGGCTGTAACGGGCACCCCGCTGCCACACTGACTCTGATATACTCGCGAGATATCCGGCCAAGATTTAGTGCATCCTTTTGCTAGCTGCTCCGCAGAAAATCTGCGCTGGGAATCGCCCTTCCATCCGATCGAAATGCTTCTCCTTTCCTTGAAATGAATACCATCGGAGGAAAAACTCCCTCCCACTTTTCTTTTCGTGTCCCCTTTGCTCTCGCTTCTTCTTCTCCTTCTGTTGCTTCCTTTTCTTCCTCCTCTTGTTTGCCGTGCTCGTTTCCCTTTGCTCGTTTTCTTCTCGCCTCCCAGATGAATCGGCCGGGAGAGCCGAACCGCGGTGCACCGCTGCAACAGCATCGAGAAGCGCTCGCGATTTCTTCGATCGGAAAAACGTTCGCTGAATGGAATCTTGATAGACGCGACTCGAACCGAGCCCAGACTGTCCAGGCGCTCCAGATGCGCCGTTCACGATTCGGACGATAACTGCTAGCCGGAGAAACGTAGGTTCAATTAAATCGCTGCTGCGATTTCATTGACTGGAAAGTGAGCTGCGAAGGGAAACCGCGATTCTCTCCTTTTCGGTGAACAGAGAAGAGGAGGTCGTGGTATAGTGGAGTGCGTCTGGAAGATCTCCGTGGAAGCCGAAGATGGGGTTGGACGGCCATGAGCGCGACACGGCGCGCGGCGGGGAAGAGTGTGGAGGAGACGAAGAGAGTTCCTTTCCGGTGGATGGCGAATATAACACTGGCTCGCCGAGGCGACGTTTTACAACCAAGAAGAGGGGCCCACGCAGGATTTATTGGCCGGAGAGAGGAGAATTTATGCGGAGATTTGCACTGGCAGGTGGTTTTACCCGCGATGAAAAACCAAAATTTCTCTCCTTCTCTGCCGGCCTTGCCTCGCGCTTCTTTCTCCCTGTTCGTCGTTCGACTCGGATTACCCGCGTTGCTAATGGCCTCGCGAACAGATCTGCCGTGAAATTCTGCCGTGAGAATTTCTTTGATGCTTCTGAATACTTTAAACAATTCTGAATAAACGAGGCACTGCGTCCCCGGGTCGAGGGCCTCGCGACAGCGAAATCGGTTTGCGAAATTCAATTTGCCCCGCGCGATCGCGTCCCAATTTATGCGCGTCTAGACCCACAGCCCCTCGACACGGTAGACAAAGGTGGCCCCAGGTGACGAATCGCGTTCTCGTCAAAAGATCGCTCAAACGCGCAGAGACCCGCGCTAATTCTTCCCGCGCGTCCTTCGAAAACTTTCCACGCAGTCTTTCGGTCCGAGTCGAAATCGATGAGAGTAGAAATCGTGTGTGGTTTACGGCGCCGAAGATCGAGTCGGACGGTGGTCCGATGCGAGAGAAGGTAATGGGCCACGTTATTCTCGGCGAACGTCGGCCGAACCTTTCGGTTCGCCTTGCCTTTTTTTCGCAGTCGACAACGCGGCGGTCCTCCTTCTCGACGCGTCCGAGCTCGTCAAATCGCGTACAGCTCGCTTGCTTTTATTTTCTTACCCACGGCCATGGTTTTAAATGCAAATTTCAGGCTGGCCGGCGAACGACCGATTCGAAAAGCTGCGAGCATTGAACCGCCCCCTCTCCTTTCTCGTCCAGGTTGCGTCCGTCCGCTTTACGTAAGCGCGAGTTTCGTTCTCGCCGGCGAGCTTCTGCCGTTCGTCAGTATCGCAACACGACAGTATTTTTAACCTCGGAAAAGTCAACGATTTTCAGCGGAAGCACGCTTGACAGACGCCATCGCGAAGGCGGACAACCCCGCGGGGTTGCGAACGCGCCCTGTTCGACGAATGATTGAAACCAGCGCAATCCGCCGTTTACGAGTACAAGAGGGATGTCGTTGTGCTCGGAGCATTTAAAATTAGAAGTATTCCGAAATATTCACTGCTTGAAGCGAAATAGGGGTACCGCTTTAAGCGCGAACGTGGAAGAATGATTTCGAATCAGAATTCGGTGGAAACGACTGGGTGTCGAGGGCGAACATCGCGCGACGCAGACCGTCGCAACACCTGTTATCCACTAAGCCTGTGCAAAGTATTGCGGCGAGGCTTGGGGTGGTCCGCGCCACGGTGCGGTTCTCCCTTGCCGAAAAAGGTCCGACAAATCGAGCAGGAGAAGGAAGGAAAGGGAAACAGAGTGTCTCGTTTATCTGTGCGTTCTGTGTGTACACACGCGAACACGCACGCACACGTTCCCGTCGAGTGGCGAAAACGGGATAGCGCGATAGAAAGTTCGACAAAAGGGTCTCGAACTGCAATTCTGGACGGTGAAACACGAATGCTAACAATAAGGGATCGAGATGCTGCTCTAAAGGCTCGAGGAGGAAGAGTGGGCTGAAAGCGAGCCGCCGACACCGTGGAATGATGAATGCGTTTGGGAAAGGAGCCGCATAAATTGCCGAGGATAATGCGGCTCGCACTTTTTGAGCCGAACCTTCCTTGAATTCGCGCGAGTTTTGCTCGTTTTCGCGCGTCTGCTATCGGAAGACTTTTAGATAAACAAACGGCAGGGTGCTTGAGATTTATCGTTTCGCCGATAGTTAGAAGGTTCGTTAATTATTTTCACGGCCGACGTAAACGTAGAGAGGCGATTCTCGTCGATCGAGGAGGGCGTGCTACAAGTATTACGCGTATCGCGTTAGGCCAACCTCACGCATTAGAAACCGTAGAATCGTGCGCGGGCAATTTTTCCGACGCCCCCACTATCACCGCGGTGCCTCCTTTTCGTTTGCTTACCTTCCTTATTTTGCGACAATATTCTGTCATGCTTTGCTCTTTTTACGCGGATTTACTTGCGCTTACTTATTTCTTCCTTGGGATTACGAATAGAACAGCCCCGGCCGAGCGTCACCCGTTCGCAATGTGCATGTACGTAAAAGCGATAAAGACGGCATCATATTCGAGGAATATTCTTTACCGAGTACCTCGAGAGCTCGGAGAAATTGTGAGCCGATCAGCGACACGGGTACATTGCGTATGTCGCGAGAGTGCCAGGACGAACGTAACGAAACGTTTCCCTTGGTTCGTTAGATGCGAGACTCGGATTTGGCGGAGCGGTGAAGCAGTGGTACGCGGCGAGCGAAGTAGGATCGCGTAGAGGCGTGGGAAGCCGGGACGAAGGGTTATGGTTATTGCGGAAATATTTCACCGTCTTAGGCGGCCGCACCGATCCCCGAGTGGAGTATTTATCATGATAAGTAGCAACGCGGTGCTCGGTCGTCGTGAATTAGTTTTGCCATCCACCTCCGATCGCCGACTCCGCGCTCCCTGTCTCCCCTCGCGATTATTATTCTCAGGACATTCAAGTTTTCGACGCGCGCCGCAACGTGGGCTAAACGAGTCCACCTCGCGCCGTTCCATTGTCGAATCATGGAAAGGTGGTTTTTTTTTGTTTTCCTTGCAAAGGATGTCGATCCGCGAGCCAACTCGTTGCAGGACTCTGGGACTCTGGACTCTGGACTCTAGACGGATGACCGACATTTAAGGAGCCCTTGTACCTCGGTTACGGATATCTGGGAGGCCTTGGTCGCCCGCCAGCTACGCGAGAGGAATAAGGTTAAAGCTTCCCTCGCAACTTCCTCCTATTGCCACTGTCGCATTCCTCGTTGCCAAAATGCTGCGGGGATCGAACTTGGTTTTTCGCCGCGCCGCCGCGCGCCGGCTCGAATTAGATCAATCACCGTCCGCGGAGTCTTTCTCCCGGATGAAATTCCCGTCGCGGCGTTTCCCCGCGTTCCTCTCGCGTCGACGACCGTTTCGCCAAACCGGCAGATTTCCCTCCGCTTCCAGCTGCACGGAGAACCGCGTTCGTTAACTAGCAATTTGCTTTACTATCTTCGTGGATCGCGTTGCGCGAGGGCCGAGCTTTATTCGCGATCGATCATTTCGCAACTTGCGTCTGGCGGAAGCTCTCGGTGCCGATGCTGCGTTTCGAGATCTTCGCGCATTAATCGTCGGCGAGGAAGTTTGCTTAGCCAACGTTCCCGTGCAACATTATGGACGCCGCGCCGTAAATAACAGCCGGGAAAAGAATTTGCTGGACGCGTATCTCGGGACTCGCCGCCTGAACTCCAGAGAGAGAGAAAGTGCCGCGCCCCATGGGGAGCAGCGCAGCGCGGCAATTTCTGCGGACCGAGGCGAGGCGAGCTTCGAATAGCCTCCGAGCCGATTCTCGGCCCCCGCCGGTGACGTAAGGCTGCCGAGCCGTGTTGCAATCGAGAACCTATTCCACTCGAGCCGATAAATTCGACCTCGATTCGATCGCTTTTCGACAAGACAGGCCAAGTTTGTCAGCCAGCTTCTCGCTGTCTCCTCGTCTACGCGAACCTGCGGAAACGGGCTGCAGTCGGCACTGGACTTGATCGATGTGCCGGTCATCTGTGCGGAAACTTTGCTCGAATTTTGTCCGCGGTCCGATATATTGTGCGCACGGCTCCACGGTTGCAAGTACGTATTGCTCGACCGCTGTTACTCTTAAACGCGGATTAGGACGTATTATAAGAATAGGGAGCAACGGTTAGAGCGCATGGATGGTCGAAGAAGGAGGAGAAGATCGTCGTAAGGCTTCGATTTATGACATTTTTACCACTGGCCTAGGGGCGCCGGAGGAGCGTCGCGAACCTGGGGCGATATACCATATCGGGAGCGCGGGAGGTAGGCAGCAACGACGCGGTATTTACAGTCCCGACTTACCTACATCTCCAACACAGTTTACTTCTTCGTCCTCCCCCTTTTGCCGCCCACGCGCAACCAGGACTGGACGCGAGAATTCTTTCTCGAGACATGTTACAATTTCTCCCCAGTTTACGAAAATGATTAGAAATCTCGTTTATAGTAAGGCGGTCGATCGCCCTGCGACGTTCTACCGTGGGACCGTCTCAAGGGAGTGCGCAGGTAATCAACTCTGAGTATCTGCGGATTGTCCGCTTCGATTCCTCCTCTTCGAAAAAATTGCAGATTATAGTTTAGAAATATTTTTGATTCGCGGCGCGACCACGCTTTATCGTTAAGCATCGTCAAACACCTCGATGCCGAGCTCTTTTATCCAAAGATCGAGAAAGGGTCGGGCAAAATATTGTGGCATTGTTCGAGAAGCGTGTACACCGGGATGCGTTATCACGAACCATTACGTGGGTAGTAATTGTCGACCAGGGACGACTGATCTCGCCAGAGTCGGGTCGGGTCGGGTCGGGTCGGGTCGGGTTGGGTCTATCGACTGTTTCTCGCAGAGCGCCGCGTTTCGCCCGATCGGACGATCGAAAGTTTTGCAAACTCGAGAGCTTTGGTATTGATAAATCCGATATAGACGCGGGAGGCGTTCCCCTGCGCGAAGCTTCCACCTCTGCTCGTTGAGGTCGTTAACAATGCCGGTTACCTATCGCCGACTCTCCTCCGACAGATAACAGGGAAACTGAGTAGGTGGAAAGGTGTAGGTAGCGATGGTAGGTGACTAATCCGTTCCGGGATGGAGAACGACTGCCGTTTGGCGACGCTCCTTTCGTATCGCAGGATATCTTCGCTCTCTCCGCGGGACTCTGGTAAAATAGCGCGACAACTGCCTGGTGAATTACGATCGAGGGTTGATATTCGCCGGTGGTGCCTCCGGCGTGGCACGAATGTTCCCCGTGGCTACTCCGGCTTTCTCGAGATATTCCGTCGCCGATCCGATGATGCGTCGCGGAAGGTCCGAGCAGGATCCAAGATTAATCGCGAGCACTAAACGGTGCATTAGTAACCGGCGGAAGGGGCCGACTGAGAATCGTGTCTGTGTATCCCAGTTTCGCGATTCCACCGAAGGTAATTACCGTTCCACGAGTTTCGCGATTCTGTTAGGCATCGCGAGCAAAACCGGGGGTCCGAGGGGCGAGGAAAGGTGGTACGATAGGCTGGCGGAAGAACGGTCGAGAGTTCGATCGCGTGGGCGGAAGTCGGGCGATTAATCGATCAAATGTCAAATATACTATGCGTCGGATCCACGAGTGCGCTTCGACTAAAACTCGGTGCGCGTCGCGTCGCCCTTTGCTTCGGCAGACTAATGGCTCGTCGACGCCGCGACCGGTCGAACGGGGAAGCGCGAAATTCCCTTTGATTCTCCGGCCCATCTCCATTAGCGTCTCAATTAATTGTAAGTCGGGGACTCGGCGGTTGTCGATACGTCGATCGATCGCTAGCAATCGTCGCCACAAAGTCGAGCGCGAGATGTCGCGCGAGATAAGGAAGCGATTCATTTGCGTCAGAAGTCGAGGCTCTGAAAATAATGCTACGATCGGATAGGGGACGGAGGTGGCTGAAATACGGAAAGGAAGGGGACACGATGCCCCCGATGTTAAATGGATCCCGTTTAACGGGTTCGAGTGAGGGGGAAGAGTGTGACATCCTGCGCGAATTGAAAGCAGGAGGGTGTCCCTGTGCCACTCCGAAATCGAGGTCAGGCTAACTAAATTGAGCTCGATCTAATCCGAGAGGACCTTGCCGTTCCCCTTTCTGTCGTGAGAAAAAAAAATCTTTCCAATTAATAGGCTGGCAAAACTCGAGCACGCGAAAAATTGTCGTTCGGAAGAGCTAGTTGCGTAGGCTGAACTGTGCTCCGGAAGGACGGAAGAGACTCTAGACAATAAAGGTTCAGGCCGCGACGACCAGATACTCGCCGCGCCGTCGAGGCACTTTGATTATCGTCCTCTATTACGAAACAGAGGCTCGCTAAACCCATTCATGCGGCTTAGTTCGTTCGCATCAATGGCGTGTCTCCGAATCGAGCGGCGACCGATTCGCGTGACTCGACGACGCCGGACGTCGCGGGGGGTTAAAAGTTTAGCCCGAAGGTCGGCGTACGCGCTGCCGTTTTCGATAGCTCGGCGGATTTGTTCGGGGGGTGCGATGCAAGGGCGATCCAGCTATTCCTGCAGCACGCGTACGCAAACACGGACGCGTCTATCCCGCGGGAATCGTACGGCGAATCGCTGGAGTTACGAGCACCTCGCGAGTCCATCCTTTCGCCCATCTCGATGCAAGCTTCCTACTCGGTTTCACCGAGGGTCGATCAATGTTCCGTTCTCTCGTAGCACTGTTTTCCCCATTTAGACTTGGACGATATTTCGATAAAACCTTTAAAAGTTGACCTCCTCTGTGTCCAGCCACGAAGCCCGTTTTCGCGCCGAGACAAGTAACTCGACGTTGACGTACATATGCACTAGGTACGCTAGTTTCAGTTGTGCTAGAAGGCCATCGACTTTTGAAAACCATTCGTTCGAAGCGTTCGAAGCGTTCGAAGCGTGGCGAAACTTTCTGTATTGGCCGGATTCCAAACGCTCCTCGGATTCGCATAGAGCTGGACGGGCAAACCATCGCTTTTCCTAGCAGTTCCTTGCGCGGTCGAAGGGTCGGGCTACTCGAAGGCGAAAGTGTCCCCAGCCCCTGTGCTCCGCGACAAAAGGACTCCCGCGACTTTGCCATTTCTCACTCTCGCGTGCCACTCCTGCTGCAAAGGGTGCGAGGCGACCCTCCAGCCACTCGGTCGACCTTCCTCCAGATCAGACGTATCTGCATTAGCGGGGTAACGAGCAGGGCGCTGGCGACGTCCCGTTCGTCTGTGCACGGAAAAGAAAGTTCGACTCTTTCCTCGAGTCCTCTAGAGAACCTATCGCGACACCATTCGATCGTCTTAGATCGTCGACGGGAAAACAAGATCTCTGCTAATATCGATTCTTGTGCTACTTACGAAATAGGTGACACTGGTAATCGCGCACGTGTAACTATCTAACGAAACAACGAACCTTGAAATACTGTAAATTGCACTAAGTTTTTGCACGCAACGCAACGCGTAATGACTCTTAAGGTTGCGAACGGTTCTGATCGATTTTGTCGCCATACAAGGCCAGCACCGATCGCTAGGAAAAGATGGTGCTTTCTAGATCACAATCCGGAGACTTCTGTCTGCACGTCAAAGCCAACAATCTCGAAAATCGAGGAATCCCGCGGTGAGAGGGTGATGAAAAGAAGTTTGGATCATCCACCGCGACGTTCTCCTGTGAATAATGTCCACGGATGAGTGGTGGATCGCGGAAAAGGACGTTCCAATGCACGGTTTGTTCTTGAGGGGCGGGGGAGATATTTGTGCCAAGAAGCTAATCAGGTCAACCGGATTTTAATTAAGGCCGAGCTCAGGTGGGGCGCGATCGAAGGTTCGCGTCACATTCGGGACAGATTTCGAAATCGAGAGCGGTCCAGCGCGACACATTTGCGCACCGCGAGGAGCAGTGCCGTAATAGGTCGCGTGAAGCAGCGAACAAAGATTTCGCGACGCGAATCGTAATTAGCGCGAATCCCGGACGATTGCTGGCGGCCAACGCTCGATCGAAAAAGAAATCTTCGTGACGACGGTTAAGAATCGGTTTGCAAATGAAGCACGAAACTATGAAGTACGAAACCGAAATATAGCAAATGCTGTATCGCAGAAGGAGCGCGAGGAAAACGGTCAGCTCTTTCCGAATCGCCGTCGATCATCGTTCATTAGCCGGGCAGTTCGTTGTTCTCCCAATCATAAATCTTGGCCTTCTCGTCCGTCGACGGCCACTCATGTGCGGTCTCTCCGTCCTCCCGAGTGCAGACGGCTGGCGTTCGCTAATCGTTTTCTGGCGAAGGTCTCGACGCGCAACGCAGCATCGCGGCCACGAGCAACCGCACCGATACCGACGGACATTCCTGGTTAGGGAACGAGGGAAGGTCCTCGGTTACCCTGGGCCGTTCTGGGCCGTTCTGGGCCGTTCTTGGCCGAACGAAGCATCGGGGCCCTAGCGAGCGCCGCCAAGGGCAAGCCGTCTCGCATCGACAAGGGTCGCGAGGACATCGTGCCCATCGCTAGAAGAGGCGCGCGAGGGTGGTTGCTCAGCGTGTGCGCGGGTGGGACCGAGAGGGAGAAAAATAGAGCGGGAGTGGAGCAAGATTGCGAGAGGGTGAGGGGGCGGTTGGCACACTCGGTCGATCTCTCGCGGTTGCCAAGCGACGAGCATCCACCATTCCCAACTACCCCTGGAACATCCTGAAAACCGGCTGGCTGCGCTGGCGCCACCTAGCTCGCCGGATTACAGACCACCCCCGTCCCCGCCCGCGGCTGACAGTCGCGCGATGCACTCCACGCTGGCTGGGTCTCGCTTCGGAGCCGCCGATCCTCGCTTTCGCGCCACCGATGCGCTATTCGCCAGCGAAATCGCTCCTCTGGTTGCGAACCAGTCGCCCGGACGCGAACCGCCGTATCCGCTGCCCTCCGATCACCTCCTTCGCAAGAAATTCATTCCGGAGGAGAGGACCGCTGTCCACCGGCCGCCATCTTGCTAGTGTATCTCGCCCCTGGAGGGAACCACCCCCCCACCTCCCGAAATATCGGCAAGGGAACGGACAGCGAGCAGCGGCCAGCAAAGGGATGGGGGAGCGGGTAGCTACCGCTGTTGTTGTCGACAATGGCCGTTGCTGGTGAGCCGGTGCGACAGCTCCCCGGCCGACCACGGGGTTGATCGTCGTTCGCGCTCACGCAGCCCAGGGGTCGTTGAACGTGGGGTAAGTGTCGGCAAGCGTCGCGACGCGTCGTTCGCGTTCACCGGCACGTGCTGCTCTCTTTCGACCTCCCATCCCTGCTTCCATTTATTTGCGCTCCCGCGCTCGTAGCTTGTTTTCAACCCGGAGCGTGGCCAAGGGGTGACGTTCCGTGCCGTTCCGTGCCGTTCCGTGCCACCCTCTAATGACACCCTAGCCTCGCTCGTGCTTTCGGTCTCGAGATTTATTTGTTTGAAAAGCGCCACTCTCGTTGGAGTCGCTCGGAGAATGGCTCTATAGTCGAGGGCGACGACGTTCTGCCGCTGACGTATTTGTTCGCTTCCGTTACGGATACTGTCGCGAACTAACTTTATTCCGAGTATCCGCTTCAAAGAAATACGGAAAGGTCATCGTCGACCGGCGCCCCTGAATGGCGTTCTCGGTTAGGTTCGTTAGGTTCTTCCGCCGAATGTGGGCCACGGTGGTGGCACGATTACCCTTATCGCATCGCGGCACGTTCGGCGCAGATTAATAACCCCGTAGCGTGCCCCTACAGCGAATAACGAGTTTCATATTTATACGTTTAAGGCTGAACCGTGCTGCCCAGTTATCCCTGGCCAGCGAAGTCGCCCGTCGCAAGAGGGAAACTACGCCGGACCCGATCTATCTAAATATTCCAGCCGCTAGAGGATTAGTTATTTATAAATTTGGTGAATGGACGGCGTTTGATCCTCTCGCGTCTCGGTCGACGCGGCGCGCCGTTGACGTTCGACCTTGCTTCCCCTTTAACCTTTGAACCATCGAACGACCAGACTCCGTTACTCGCGCGCTACCTTCTTCACCCCTACGCGCCCCTAATACTTCTGGACGCTACTGCCTCTCGACAGAAGGCGTTCCACCGTTCGCCGATGGTACTCGATGCGAAACGTGGGTCGAAAAATCGAACCCCTTAACCGATATCGTCGCATTACTTCTTCCGCGATATCGAACGGAACTCGAAAGCAGCGATAGCTCCGCCGGTACACCCTACGAGGTGTACACTAGATATACACGTAACAGTAAGTAACAGATTCGTCGTGTCGGCGTTAAACGGTAAATCTGTTTGCACGTTCCGACGTAGTATCTCCGCTAGCTGTCTCGTGTAAAACACCTTTCCTTGTGTACCCTCGACGGGATGTTACTTTATCAAAAAGCTCCTCGTGCCGCGGTTCCATGGATAGGTGGCACCGCTATTCTCGTCCCTGAATCGCGATAAAGAAACTTTTCAAAGGTACGAACGTATACGCGAGGAAGCGGGTTGAAACAGAAAATTCCCCGAGGGGTTGATGCGTGCCCCCTTAAAGGGGAGTTATCGGCGACCCGACGCGGAAGAGGGTGGAGCGTGTTATTCTTTCTTCTCCCTTCCGGGAGAACGTTGTTATCGGTGACGACGACGACGAGGTCGACGACGCCGAGCTTCTTTTTAGCGTCGGTGGCACCCCTCGTGCTCGCGGAACGGCGGAGATCGTTACATCGTAGCATGGTCGTAGCCGGAATCTCGATTCACCTAGCAGTTCCTTCGCTCAACGTCCCACGGGCCTTTCTTTAACCGCGTTAACTTTTCTTTTCACGCGCGCATTCCTATGGATTATGCAGGGTTCGTAGCGCGTTACTAAATATATTGGTAGAAAACATAATACCGTCGCTCTAACCATGTGTTTGATTGGTTTTGGTAATTATGATGACGGAATTATGTACATCTGCCACGTTCGATGACACGAGACCGGACAACGAGCTGCTCGAACGCGATGCGGCACTGCTGGTAACGCTTTGCACTCACAGTCAATGGTAATTACAGTATAGCCGATGATGTACAAATGTGCAGCATATGTCACCGTAACCGTGCCTCGCGCGTTGTTTCGGCTCTTCCGTTTTCCTTCCGCATACGCATACGCATAGCAATGGGGTGCCGCCAGAATGTTAAATTTTTCCATTTATTTGTCGACACGAAAAAAAAGCTACAGGCATTTCGTTGACCGGTCCCTTCTCCTTCTGTATTCCCTTCGTTAAAATTCTACGGAGGGCGCATTCAGCTAGCGTTTCAGTTACATCTCTGAAAAATCGATCCGAAAATGCTGTACGCGGAACACTCGAGTAGCGTAGCAAAAAGTTTCGGCCGAAGGAATAGAAACATTTGGGATTCCAGTGTCGAAGCGTTTATCCGGCTTCTCATCTAACGGCAAGAGAAAGCATGGCGCCAAGAAATTCCATTGCACCGTGTACCTGCATACTCGACGATCCATCGCGATGGAGATCATCCTCCGTTCTGACTGCCCCCTCGTCTTCGTATTCGTTTTTCCGTGATCTGCATATATTGTCCACCGACCGAGTGTCTCGGCGCTTCTTCCTCTCGTCCTAGAAACATCGTCGCTTTTTACCTATCTTGTCTTCCTCTGACATCGGAGGCCCGAATTTTTTATCGACGCGCCGAGCAGCCGCGAGTATGTCGCCGAAGAATCATCTCGAACGAGCGCGAGAATATTGTTCGGGGGTTAGAGTCGGAGGAGCCCGATCGCGACGAGGTGCCGTACTCAGCTGCGGAATCGGGAATGTCAGGGTCGTACTTTAACCCTCGTCGTCCTTCGAAGTTCCTCCCCTTCGACGTCGGCCGGAGTTCTATGGGCAGCCTTGGATTTTTTTAATTATCACTGAATCACCGTTAAGCACGACACTGTTAGGCGACTCTCAAATTAAGGTACGGCCACTTAAAGACAAACCCGTAAAGCGACGCCCACGCAGCGGGTACCTGCTGTATGCGCTTACGCGCGTACAGGGACGCATCGATCGGTTCGCGTTTTCGTCCTTACATTTCGCTTCGAAACTGCATCGATCCGCTTTAACAGATATGGAACAGACCCGAAAAATTGTGAAAATTCTCTTCGAAGAGAAAGCTCGAGCACAAAGTATGCATCGAATACTTGGTCTCCTCAGTCCCTTCGTTTGTCTTACTCTCCATCGAACGAGCCTGAACTTCCGATCCTTGATCCAATTTTGGGGACATCGATCTTCGATTATGTACCGCCTCGGCCCGGCATCGCGAACGGTGCGGTCCTCGTTCCTCGGTTGAATAGAGGCAAAGCATTGCAACTGTTGGAACCGCGACGGCCCTGACGGCGATACACACAGGGTGGCCAGACAGAAAAATCGCAGCAGCACTCCACCGATGAGTGCCACGAATAAGGGCCACATAAAGACTGATCGTAAAACTATGATTTACGGCTTGTCATTGATGCGTTCGCTGTCCGTCCATCCGTGCGATCCTTCTCCTCCAGTTCATCATCGTCTCCCTCCGTTCCCTCTTATTATCCTTCTTGTGTTTCTTCCTTTTGTTCCTGTTCCACGTCTCACGACTCGTGCGAAGATAGCCCATTCGAGAAGCTATAATCGATTAGCTGGTTGAAAAGGGCGAGGGAGCATCGGCATCGCTCGAAGGGAGCATCGGTGTACGATTCCAGTATTCAAATGTCGCGACACGCGGCGAGAAAGTTTCGCCGAGGGACACTAATTGTAGGTGTAGCACGGTGTTTCTAGATTAGTCCAGGATCTAGACTATCTTCGTTAAGGTTTCGCTTTCGCGGCAGCATCTGCCACCTCTAGTAATATTTTCGCTGACAGACTAGAGCTTCTCCCGTCTCACGACCGTGTCGGTCGAACTTCAGCATCGATATTGCACCTCTTTTTGGGTTCTGATTTTTTCCGTGGGTCGATCGGCCACTGTCCGCCTTATTATGTCGGGGTGCGTGCCTTTCGTGCTCGGGGGAGCCGTGGAAAAAGAAAATCTCAATCAGTGGAATATTGCCGTCTAAGGATGCGTTGTTTTTCTGATCGGTCGCGAAGGATGCGACCTTGGGGCGCTTCCACTTCGTCTTGGCTTCTTTGACTATTGTCCTCGAGTCTTCAGCGTCGCGTATACACTGCGGTCAGTGGGTTATTTAAAGTTTCAACGCAGCCCGACTTTGCCAGCAACATGGTTACATTTAATGGCTTCTGCGGTTTCCCATCAAACTTCTCCCCGTGCCACCTGACCTCCTGCGATCGGCCTTTTCAAATTCCAAAGTTCGTTCTCGCAGCTTCGAGATTTCGATCGATTTTGGCGTTTCACTTGAAAAGAAAGAAACGAAAAGGAAAGAATACCAGCCACCGTGTTTGGCGGGCAACGGTGGATCGTAAGTTTCCCAATTTGTATTCGTTTCGCGGAATCTGTGGATATTTAACTTCGACTGGGAAGTAATTAGAAAAGTTGTTCGATGTTCGTTGCGCGCGTACGCTTGCCGTGCATTGGGCAGGTAATAACCGGTTCATGGCTGACAAAGACATTGTTTCCCGTTGCACGTTCCGACTTCTCGGAGCCTGCATTCGCTGCGAACACAAAAATCGCCGTCTAGAAGACGCGCGACAAATCTCGGGTCTCCCTTGCGCTCTCGTTAAGGAGACGACTGAGTTCCGGGTCCGATTCGGAAGAGAAAACGCGCCTCTTCTTCTCGTCCTGTAAATGGATCTCTCTTTTGAAAAGTTCAGGCTAAAAGTAAAGAGAACTGGCGAACACAATATGCACATAAAATGCATAGCCGAAGACTTTCCCGAACGGTCCGTTGCTCGTAAAGCACGCGACCCGAAGCGTCAATCTTGATCGCAGGCGTCAAAAACGCGCAACAGTGCAAGCCTACCCGAACGTTTATACCTGTTGGAGGGTACCGAGTGAAAGCGGCCGTAGCACGTTCCTCGTTAGCGCATAAGTTATCGCCAACCCGTAGCTAACCCCCGAGGTTGGAGGTCGAATTGTTAAACAACTGGTTACGTTATCGGATCTACGCGTCGCGACGCAAGGGGCGCATGGAACTGTGCTACCAACCCCCAACGTTTTTGCCAAACGTAGGAAGTAGTTTTAGCAAGTTGAAAAATTATCGTGGCATCTCGACACCATGGTTTCTTGCGAAGCAGGAAGAAAAGGCCTCGCGACGGCACGCATCAAGGTGATAAACTCTAGCGCTATTGGACTGTTTCAGATGTGAGCCGGTGAAGGTGGAATCCGCGAGAAGCGCGAGGTCCTCGCAATGGAGGCGGGACCGAAGCAGCAGCAGCAGCAGCAGCAGCAAGATTCGGCGGCTGCTGGTACCGGACAGACACCGAGCCAAGCCGCGAGTCCGCAAGGTGGGCAGGCTCAAGGCCAAGCTCAAGGTCAACAGAATCAAGATGCGGCTGCAGTCGCAGCAGCAACTACGGAGGCCGGGCCGGTCGAGGAGGGAGTGCTCCTCGCTAGGGTGCACGTCCCAGAGCTTTACGTCAGCAAATGCCTTCAATTCCCCAAGGATCAGCTCGTTTGGGACGTGAAGCAGCAGTGCCTAGCATCCTTGCCCAAGGTAAGCCCCGTCCCTCCTCCTTGGTGTCGATTCTCTTTTCCGAGTGACTGACTTCTCGCGAGAATCCATTAGCGAAGATCCTTGAAGACGGATTGGAAGAGTCGGGAGCCGACGAATATCGAGCGCTGCGCAATTCCGTGGCGTCGATCGGTTAATCAACGTTCTCAAATTGCATTATCCTCGCAACTCGTGGCGTCGACGAATTAATCGAAAGTATGCGCTACGAGTTGCTCGCGTTTCGTAAAGAAAGCAAACCGTAATCGTGCCTGTAGTTGGCGATGATCGTGGGTTGTACGCGTCGTCCATTACCGTCCCGTCGATCTCTATCGATCCGTTCGTTGGTTCGTTTATTGGCGGTAGGTGCGACCACGAGTTGCTCCGCTCCGCCGAGACCACGGTACCGGGCATTTTCCAAAATACACACGGGATTACAGCAGCCTGCCACTTTGTATGCTGATTTCGCGAGCGCGCAGAGAACTCTCGAAGATTGCGCCGATCCGCCCGGAGTTCTCCAGCCGAGACTGGATCGGTCGTCCCGACTCTTCTCTCTCCCGACTACATCGGTAGTCGTACCTGAAATCTCGAGTGGTCTGCTACCGTACGCCCCTCGGACGTCTCGCTTTGTTTATCGCCCTATTTGTTCGTTACCCAGAACGTGCAACTATTCGCGCCGCTCGGCTCCGAACAATTTCGCGATCCCACAAACGGTACCACGAGCTATGCGCATAGCCTCGCCTCTTCTCGACGAAATACAACTTTCTCTCCGTCTTCCCGTTTTCTTCTACCCTTGCACCGGTGCGCTTTTCGTCCCATCTTGTCTCCCCGTCTTTCCTCGGTAGTTTCTGTCCTCACGCGTACGCCTACCGCGACTCGCTCTTACTCGCTCCCTTAACGCGACGTCCGCTTCCACTGTTTAACGAATCTGCCGCTACCCTCGCCTCGACATCCTCTGGCCATTCTTCCGCTTTAGACCGAGTCGTGGCGAACCTTGCTCTCGGAACGAGCTCGATGACGAGCGGTGCAGTGACCCCGCTGAACATTCCTACAAATGCGTTCACCCGCATTCCACAAACTGTTTCGCCTCTGTTGCGATAATTAGGCATCCTGTAATCGGCTGGCGTTCGCGTCGATCGACCGCAGCCTGCCGGCTGCGCCCGCGACGGGGACAACGGTAGAAAATTGGTTGCTGCTCGAATTTGGAAACGTCCGTAAAGCGCGCGGAGGATTTTTCGGGAGCAATGAGAACGTTGATAGTCGTCGAACGTGTTGCGAAGGATTCTCGCGGCAAGACGCACGCGCATACGCACGCACGCACACGCATAACCGCGCGGCACTTTTACGAATCGCACCGCGCCGAGCGAATAATGTACATTTCTGTGCGGGGACATAAATGCGCGCGAGTGCGTACGGGCGTATGCGTGCGCGGGCGCGTGTGTGTATATGCATTAATTAGTACTTTTGCACAGCGACACGCTAGTGTCCATCGATTAATCGTGTATATTTTCTGACCTGTGGTGTTGTTGTTGTTGTTGTTGTTGTTTTTGCTTTTGCCCCACTTGCACGGGGCGTGCGAATACACTACACCCGCCACCGTCGAACCACCACCGAACCACCACCAACCACCACTTCACCTGTGCTATCGTCTTGTTGGGGCCCGTCTCTTCGAACGCACCCTCGTACTGCGTGACACGCACGCGCGTATCGACCGACAATATCGAAAATATACAAAAATCGCGCCCTCGGGCCCGAGCTTCTTCACCCTTCACTTCCGGTGTGTTGCGTCGCGGATATACCACCGCTTCTCCACCCCTTTCGAGCGCCTCGCAGGTGGCCACTTGGTACAGGGTACGTCTTCACTATTACTAATAGCATGCATCTACCCCCTATGTAACTACGATACACCACTCCCGTCCATTTTATACTTTAGACCGATGCCTCGTATCTATCTATACTTTCGTTTCTTTCGTTGCTTTCGTTGCTTTCGTTCCTTCGTTTCCGCATAGCGAAGCGAAACACGGTTCGGAGAATTGCCTCGTTTCAAAGGTGAAAACGTGAGCTCGCGTTACGTGCAACCCCTAGACTCTCGTTTGCTTGTCGCCGCGAGCCGGCGTGCATCGATAAAGCGAAGAAAAACGATGCTTAGAAAAGCAAGAGACGGAGGGTGGCCGTAGCCTCGAGATACATAGTCCCGACTCTATTCGCTTCTCCCTCCCCCTTTTTTTTTCGCTCGCAGAAATCATCGGGAAAATTTCATCGAGTCACGTCGAACCTGTGAAGCGGGAAACGTAGCCGCTGCTTAGCCTACACGTATTAGGACGGTCGGGGAAGGGTTTCGAAAGTAAGGCGCGCGCTACCGCGGGTCGCGTGGAAAGATTGGAATCGTTTCGCGGGAGGGAAGCTCGAGCTACGTCGCCGATCGATTCGCAGGGACGAGGAGGAACGCTTTAATTAGCCGGGAACCTCCTCGAATCGATGATTCCGTCCTTACGACGCGACCGTAGACCACGAGCTAGAGTTATTTCGAGCGCGATTTGCATGCACTTATAGCAGCTCCTGCCTTTCAGCGTTCAAGTACCCTAGAGGATAAGTGCACGTATGGGTTAAGCATACACGATTCAGCTGCTGCTGACCCATGGTTCACGTTCAAGGATGATACGCGATACGTTCTCAAGGTCGCGCAACCGCGCGTACTTTCCTTGCAATTTCACGCAAGTTGTACATCCACATATATGTATATATGTATATCGTATCAACTTGTCAACTTCTCCATCGTGCATACGAATCAGCTGAACGTGCGTAATTGCTCTTCGCCGAAAATTCGTAAGCGTCGTCGCTTTAATTTCCGCTGCTAAAACGTTCTTCGAAATCCCCCAAGAAACGACTCATCGTGGCTTTTCCGGGAAGAACTATTTCGTCTGCCGTGGAAACTAACACCGGTTGCTTCGCATTCCTAACCAACCTCCCCGACTGAAGCGATCGACTCGAGGATCGCGCGCCCTACTGCCTGGCCAGTTTTCGATTTTCTGGTCGGATTGTCATCGACGGCCGGTTTTCAGCTGGAGGCAGGCGTTACGCGAGATTACGAGAAAGCGCCGCCCGGTGGCTTCGTAGATTTAATATCAAAAGTCATCGAACGTTACTGCGAAACGAAGCCGATCGGATCCGATTCGTCTCCCTGTATTCTCTGTATCTCTGTTGCGTTAGAAACGATTTGCGCGAAACGGTGACGCATTTCCGTTCGATTTCATTTCTCGCCTTTCGCTTTTCGGGCGAGATCCCCAGCCGATTTATCGTTATTATCGATTTTACGTCGACCGTTTCATCAGCCGTGTCCCAATCTCGTCGATCGATCGATTCGATCGAGAAAATGGGACACAAATATGATAACGGCGATATCCACGTACAGATAAGCGATCTCTACGCGTCCCGTGATAAAGTATATCATCGTAGGTGGTCCGCGTTGTCGGTGACGCGAGCACAACGGATCAGAGTTGGAGCACTGAATCGGCCTCGCGACCTCGCGAGTGTCCTCCAACGTGGCCCACTAATTAGCGGGAGGCGTGTGCAGTACAGCAGGTACACGCTTCGAGCATGGATATACGTGACTTTGAAACTCTTTCGCGCGTGACGATATCGTTGCGCTATTCGCAGACCATCGATATCGACGTAACGGAGACCTTATCGTTCTATCGTCACCGTATATGGCACATCGAGCACGATTATGCGCCCGAGCATGTGCATATTCGGTTAGCTTCGTACCGGAACTGGTGACCGCGCGTTACGGGCATAGACCAGGGCGCCGACCTGTGTACTGGAGGTATCCGATGCGATGATCTTGCTTCGGATAAATTGATCGGAACGCCACGAGCCGCGGGTCACGGGCCACGGGCCATGGGTTCCGGTGGTTCGCCGGGCTCACCGGGCTCATCGGGCTCACCGTGGCCACGGGTAGATCCTCGTGGGCGTGGGATCATTGTGATTCGCCTTCCAGGACTCGCATCATCCTTCACTTCCGATAGGATCGTCCCTTCCCTCTGTTTCGCGCGCAGAACCCTGTGGGCTCCGCGGAAGGCTCCCTTTCTCGGTTACCTGTGCTAACTAACGGAGAAAGCGAAACGCGCGAAAAGAGCTGCTCCGACTGATATTTTTTGTCAACTTCTCCGACTCGACCCCGACTCGACTCCGACTCGACGAACAATTTCCCGGACAACTGAGCATGGACGAAGCAAAGTTGGCGAACGGTCGAAGCCTGCAGGAAACGAAGCGCCGCCTTCGACGCTGCAGGAGGGCACGGAGGAGATCTCTCGATCTATCGATCGCGAAAAAACCGTATCGCCGCGCGATATCTTTGCCTGGCCGGGCATCGAGCGAGATGCGATCGGACGCGTCGTAAGTTTTCCTACGCGGTTCCGTGTAATTGAATGAATGGCACATCCGTGGGTTGCGACCTGCACCACCGGATCGCGATAATCCGCGGATCGCTCTCGGCAAGATTGGAGCACGATCGAGGAAAGCTCCCTCCAAATGCTGCGACCAAAAATACTAAGAGTGCAGCCAAACGAGCAACGACGAGCGGAAGAAGCACCGTTCGTTCGGCATCGGGAATTACGGCACGGCCGATCGAAAATGCGAGGGAAAAAAATGGGTGAAGGAGAAGAAGAACATGCTCGGAATACACCGACGAGCGTTCCCGTTCCGGGCCGTGAAACGTTTCTCGATCGATTTGCAGCAATGAATACCATCCGATCCGGGGAGTCGTTTATTGAACGATTCCGCGAACGAGTTCGAAGCGCAATCGGTGGTACTCGTCTCGCACGTGCTTGCGTGCATGCGTATGTGGAAAACGACAGGACCAGTATCGCGGACCAAAGAATAAGGATGCGAGGAGGGAGAAGGAGTGGGACAAACGAGCGCCTCGTGACTTCGCTGTCAGGATCAACAAATCCTTCCGCTGCAGACGCGGAACAAATGCACACGAGTTGTTGATCGCGTACGATCGGGCCGAGCTATTTATACCGAGGCTGGTCGACGCTCGACTCGTCCGAGGGAGTAGATCGAATGGAGATCGATGGGCTAGCTTTTCAGAAATGGAAAACAACTCCGCGAAGCCGCGAAGCTGCGCGGCCGCGGTAACTCGATCTTATCCTCTTCTTGTTGCTCTTGAAGAATGAGCAGCAAACGCGAAACAAAGTTCTCCTTGGAGAAACGGAGGTTGCCTGAAATATTCAGCCGTTTCCATTGCTAGCCCAGATACGCGCACACGTATCTACGCATACGTATACGTAGCCCGCGTATACGTTGTTTCCACGAGGGGCTACCTTTTCGAGCCCCGTTGGGCCCACCCCAAAGCCTGCATACCTGTTCGTTCTCTCTCGTCGCCGAAAGAGAATCGAGGAGCGGAGGGACCGGATATCGATCTAGCGTTTTTACTTGCAATCGCGTCCGAGATGCCGTGGCCCGTGCGTTCCTTCGTTCGACTCCGATTCGACGAAGCAGCTCGAAGCGTCTGCTTTCTTCGACCAACGGAGCATCGGAAGTTTGGATTGTCGAGTCGAAGTACGTCCGGAGAATTTTTCCGAATACTTTCGAAGATGCCGTTGCAAGTTTTTCTTTGGCAAGGCAGCTCGGCGTGCGCGCAAATTCGCCCAGCTTACTCGCATGGACGGGAGCGCGCGAGCGCGGAGCAGTAGCCGGCGACTGCAGCGGCCTTTTACCCGGGGCTCTTCAAGTGCAATCTCGTATTCATGAATTCCTTGTACGTATCCTCCCCAGCCTTCCCCCATCTCCACCTTCTTTCTCCGCCCGCGTTCCTACCCTCCTCTACCTCTGCGCCCTTCGACCGCGCTCCTGTCTTTTCTTCTCCTCTGTATGGTGCCCTTCCGCCTCTCTAACGATCCGATCTCGGGGGCTCAGGAACCAAGGAAATCGCGAGGGCGACGCGAAGACGACGCACTCCGTTCTGCCGGCCAACTTGAAAGACAGTCGCAAGACTACCGGCTGTTTGCCAGGGTTGCGTGCGTCGTCCCACGGGTTTCTTGGGATTTCTCACGGGTATCTCCTCGTCCGAACGAATAATCGTAGGCAAAAATAGGGTGCCCCGTTTTCTCGCGGATCTCGCCGTATGCCGATGATTCGCTCGGTTTTATACGATCGGCGATACTCCGGTCGCGACTCCTGCCCGGTACTGATAAGTTCGATCGCGAAATCGTGTAACCACTCGAAGGTTCTTCCCAGCTGACTCTAGCCCGATAAGGGTACCGGTGAAAAGGTTTTCCGAGGCATTTTTGCCCTCGGGGCTATCCAACGAATCTGAACGAAACAGCGGGCGACCTCGACCTTTCCTGGCGACTCTGCGGGAACAAGGTTCCTCGAAACGTTCAGCGTAGAGTCGAGCAGATAGCGGCGTAACGCGAGTCCTTAGTTATTCAGGTTTAGGTAACAGTTTAAACTGGATGCGGTGGTAGCGGAAGAGATACTTGCTCGTTCTTTGACGTTCGCAAACATTCCAGGTGAACACGGCACGGAGCCTTATGCTCGACGTATTCGATTAATTACCCGTCCCTTTGATCCTCGTCTGCTTCTATCCAAGGGCTTTCGAACTCTTTTGTGGAACAGACGCGAGAGAGCTTGGCTTTGGTGTCGCCCAAAAATCTACCCGTCCCATATTTCATCCGTATCGAACGCTAACGGATTCTGCAACATCGCGGAGAGAGGAACGATGGTCCCCGCGATGGGTAATCGATACCAACAATTACGATGTCAACGAAAGTTCCATGCCGCGAATTCCGCGCAACTAGCCAGCCGGAGGAACACTGTAATTGAAAACGTTGACAAAATCGCAGCTACGATACAGCTTGACACAGCTTGACAAATCCCACGTCGAGCGATTCGGTCGCGCAAACCGGTCCCGAGTAATGGGGACAGTCCATCGGCGAAAATGTGGCGTGAAAATGTTGCTAATCGAGTGGCAATATCCGGCGGAATGCCGGTACAGGACAGCCTTTCCACGTGGCAACGAGTGTCGCGCATGCTACGGTTCATCGATGTAATTTGTAATTTCCACTTCGATTGGCGGAAGGTTCGTTATCGTGCCTCGGTAAAGGACAGGAACGAAGCTACGAATTGCCGGCAACGGCGTAGCTAACCTGCTGTGATTAAACCCCACGAAGGGGACCTGCACCATTTCCGGCCGGATCCGAAATTTCACCCCGGTCATTTCGTGAGACGCTACGCGACGCGCGTTTCGACGTCGCCAAGTATTTATAGTTTATGGACGGTGCTCGGTGGAACGACGCGACGCGCGCGTTTCAGCCACGCTCCTACGTACCCGTTTAGAACACTCGACATTTAGATTCCGATTAAGCCATGGCTGCCTCGAATACGACCGAGGTTGCTTCCGTTCCGGCAAATCTCCATCGCGAACGTCGACCCCCGTCGAATCATTCTCGAAAGCAAAGGTAGCGTTCTTCTTCGCCGATTACGAAACTTCGCGCAAGATCGACGATCGTGGCGTGGTAACGGAACGCCGTTCGTTCCCGGAATTGATTGTCAATTATCGGCCAGACGAGCAACGGTTCGCCCCGATTCTCCGATCCAGAAAATTGAGTCTATCCCGCGCTTGAGCCCATCGCGAAAATTCGATATTTTACCTTAATCGGGCTCCAAATTGTGCATCCCTAAAGGAGGAGGTTGCGCGCAAGTTCGATTGGCTGGTTCGGCCGAAAAACAAGCAGGCCCACGACTCGATTCGACTATGGTCCTTCGAATTTCCTGTCCGCGCGAGAGTCGATTAGCTTCGAATCGGACTAGGATGAACGATTCGACGAAGCGATGCGACGGGCAGGCGCGTGCTGCATCGTCCAGGAGGAAGGAAGTTTGCCGTTGAACGATAACGAAGAGGCGCGACTCGTCGCGCCAATTAACGCGAAAAGAATAATTAACGGAACGTGGTCGCACAGTGGCGACTGGCCGCCGTGCGTCGCGTCGGACCGATGATAATTGCAGAACGTATAAAAGTGTATGTAACGCGGTCTCGGCTCGGGGTCGAGGGGGAACCCCGAAAGCGTCGGTCTGTTCAGTTCCCTTTCGTTTCGTATTCAGAAATACCAGGCTACGAGGTCTCCAGCTTGAAACGGAAAGCTCGGCAAGGAGCTAGGCGGTCGCCTATTTATAGATCGAAGTCGTAATTAGCCCATCGGGGACGTAGAAATTAACGCGAGGTAGTCGATGATGGATGGCACGTGGTTAGACGCAGGCTCGCGGGATTAAGAGCGAAAAAAGTGTTTGACTTATAGCGTCCTATATGCCAGCCAGAAGGATAACCCAGGACAGCGGAAAAAGTGATGGCTTCTTACGCGAGCAACCGCGATCTTACTTCTTTCGCGTTGCTCTCGTCGTTGATTTATCCAGATCCCAACCGCTCGAAGGAGCGATTACCGATTGCTAATTGCCGAGGCGAGGAGGGGTCTAACCGTAAGATCGAAGGAAGCCAGATGGATACAGCGGGCAACCATTAGCCGAACGGAACGTCTCAATTCAACTTTACTTTTCCACCTTCGATCTCTGGCAGCTGGTTTTTTGCATGATTAAGGAAATCAGTCGTCCTTTTTTCCTCGCACGATTCGCCGGAAGAGGGCTCGGTAATAGCGGGCAAACGGACCGACCACGACTCTCGGAGACCGGATGACAAAGGCGGAACCAGTTCTAATAACCTGTCTCGAAGCAAAGAAAAAGCAGAGATCAGCCGAAGAATCGATAGAGATTCCAAACGACCCTTGCTCGCTCAGCGATCATCGATCTTCCTGGAAGAATGGACTATCTTTTTCTCCTGTCCCACCGAACGCTCCGATTCGACCCGATTCTGATCTAGGATGCCAGCGAACCTACTCTTCGGGACGATCCGTGCTAGAGGCGGACGCATCCATTTAGACGGTGGCGCAACTTTGAATACGGGTACGCGTCGGTTGCATTCTCTCGGAAGAGTCATCGAATCCGTCGGTCGTCCCTCGAGGGACTATCGTGAAGTGCGAACCGGACGCGATGGGACACAAATGTCTACATGCACACCTCCGCGAGTACACGCGAGAGAGGCCTAGCACGTGTACCATCGACTGGTCATAGCCACCAAAGCAGATTCTGTCCCCGGCGATACCCCCAGAGAAAGGAAGTCGCGCGTCGTCCACGTTGTTGCTCGGTCCCTTCTGTTTGTCTCGCCGTAAAACAAAGATGATTTAACAATCGTGCCCAACTCTGGGGACCGTTCGCCAACGATAACCCGTCGATCAGAGTCGAAGGTGTGCATTTTGCACCTATCCGCTGCCGGCGGACACTGTATTTTGCGCACAGTTACCAACCGATGATGGCGAATGAAGCTTGATGCTGCGAAACTATAGCAAAAAGGTAGAAGGGAAATCGGTTGTTAAGTCTTGGCGTTTAGGGTTTGTTTGCAGAAAAGAGCGGCGCAAGGGCATTCGAGAGCAATTGGGAATCGAGAGCAGTCCTTTTTGGGATCGCTCTGCTACGATTAGTGGTCCGTGGAATCATTTTCCGCGCAATTTCTAGCCGCTTCTCGGACGGTCGATCGTCACGCTTCTTCTGCCGCGTAAGAAATAGAAGCGGTCGGAAGATTCGTTTCAGTGGATTCATTAGTCCCGGGAAAACTTGTTCGTTGGTTTTTTCGGCCCGGAGCTCCGCGGAGAACTGAAATGAATGCGACGTACGCGACGCAGTCGTACTCCATGTTTGGTTACGCGCGAGCGTTAGTAATAAAGCTTTCGAATTAATTGCATCAACGGATTCCTGAAAATCGACAGCAGCGATCGGGACATCGGAGTTTTGAATAAAACATTACTCCGGCGCAACGCGCCGTGCCGCGTTGGCGCAATCGGTGCAGCGCACCGCGGTGGTGCAATCGGAGTTGCTGCATTCCGCGCAAAGATACGATGCACGATCATTTTGGAAGATGCTTTCGTCAACAGTGTATGCGTTCCTGCTTGGAGCGAGCTAAGCATTACTTCTGCCGCTCCGAAACTACATTTCGCTGAACGAAAAAGGACCAGCTCGTTCACCTCGATCATCTACCTGACACGTGGAGCACGCGAACAGAATTTAATACGATAGCGTCTATCTTATCGAATGTAACGTTTAATTTTCCGGGCGGGTTCGCGTTCGTAGATACGAATCGTGGAGCTCCCACCACCCGGATCGTGCAATAAAGAGAACCCGGCGGTCTTGAAATTATCTGACAAATATTTGACCAAGATAGGACTCGTGCGTGTAACCTAAAAAGCAGAGGTGATACCTCCAGACAAAAGAGGTAATCCCACGAGCAGACCGATTCTTGCGAAAAGCTAGTGGATTTTCGATGTACCGTATCTGCGATACGAAGTATCTAATCGATTTGGGACTAAACCTTTTGGAACCTGGATACAAATATCTGGCACATCGTTTAAAGTGCCTGCCTCGAGAATATTTCACGTTGCACATCATCGAAAACCTTTCGCAACGCTGACGCGCAACGTCAGCCACGTATGCACCACGCGTACCCAAAGTGCTGCCATTAAACGACTGTGGAGCGATTTTTGTTATTTTGTTATTTTTCGGATGCGGCCGCAATTCGATGTTCTTCTCTCGCCCTCCGCCGCGTGCATCGAAGGTTTATGGCTCGTCGTTCCTTTTTAACGCCGAGGTTGCCCCAGCCGCGGGTGATTCCACTCACCTTTGTCCTCTCTCCTCTGCTTCCCACCATCCCGTCCTCCTACCTGTTCCGCTCTCCCAATGTTCATTCCGGTGGTCTCCGTTCTCCAGAGTATATACTTTGCATCGTATCCTGGTTTATCCACGGACCATTCGAGTATCGTCGAACCTTCCGAAATTCGCGTATTTGCTCTAGCAATTTGTAGTCTTCCGCAGGCTCTGCTAATTGAAGAAGAAGCGCCACGTTTGGTTAAAAATACTGGAGGGTGACGACCCCTGCGAGAAGAAACGACCCATACGGGACTCGGTTACGAAGCAGGAGAAAAGTATGCGAAGCTTGTGTCGGACGACGAGCAGAAACGAAGGGGAAAGTGGAGCGTCGCGACGGTGGTGTCGTATGTATACGTATACGCTGGAGCGACGCGACGCGAGGCGTCGATCGACTCGTCGACGAAGGTACTCGCAAAAACTCGTTTCGTGGTTCGTTGCGAAGGTTAAAATCGTAACGCTTCTATCTGGGTTGCTCGGTCGAGCTCCTTGCCGCGAACGCGCGCGGGCTGCTCGAGCTTAACATCGGCAAGGCCCCTTGCCAGACCGCAATTACATCCCATAAAGCACGATTGAGACACGGTTCGACCATTATTCTCCCATACAGGGCCATACAAAAGGGTCTCGCCGTTTAACGTGCCCCTATACCTACGTGCTCCGCGCTTTCGGAATTTATATCCTACGTACACGCGTGTGTACACGCACGCCTCGCTGCTCTCTCCTCGAACGAAACGAGGGAAAAGTGTTCGAGAAGACCTCGACGCCGAAGTGGCCACGAACGGATCGGAACCAGAATCCCGATGCGACACCGACGCATCGTTGCTCTTGACTCCAGCGCCTCGAGGCAGCTTCTCTGCCGCCTTTGACCACGAAACGACCCTGACGGCGGCCGAATATTGCGCTGCGTGGTACCGGATGCAAATCGGAGCAAAGTGCCTTCGCGCCTACTCCCGCCTAATCCGGAGCATCCGCGACTGCTCTACCTCGACGGAAGAAACTGGAAACTTCCGTTTCGATCGCGGCGAATGGCTCTTCCGGGTAGATCGAACCGGGGAAGAGGGTTGCGACGATCTTGGGAAAAATACGGGGGACAAAGGGGGCAGCGGTAACAGCAGCAGAAAGAAAAAAGAATCGAAACTGGCGTGGCCAACTTTCACTCCAAAGACGTAGGTTACGATCCTCTGGGCGGCGCGGCGTTGCGCGTGTTTCTTGATATTCGAGGGACAGAGAGAAAAAAATTTACGCAATCGCTTCATTGAGTAACCGCGCGAGATAAATTGTCGTCGCACGTCCTGGCCGGTCGGTGCGATCTCGAACGTAGGTACCGAACACCGCCGGAGGAGCGTTTCCTTTCGCTCCCCTTTACTCTTCTGGTTTCCGTCAGCTTAATCGACGGGAGATTCTCCGGACCAATTGGCGCGCCGCTAATTGGGGCAAGAGTCATTTGATATTCTTAATTTGTACACTTCATTCGTATCTACGCAATTACGATTTCGATGGCCAAATCTTACATAGTCTTTTCTGGTATTCGGATCCAGGAAATGCTTCCGACAGCGAGCTCGTACCACTCGCGTAATCTCCACCGCAGAAATGGTACGCGCTGGCTTCGTGCCACGCGCAACCTTGGTATTCAACGGGATTCCAGTCGTTAAATAGCCCTCGATGAAACTGTCACGCCAGTTCCTCGAAGCGGATGGAACCCCCACAGGTTTCCGATGACTGTCGAAACTGGGATTTCGCGCGCTGCGAAGAAACCGTTCTCGGTAACCTCAATAGAACGGCAACCCCTTGGTGCCAAGCAATTGAAATCAATTCGCCGATGGGGCAAAAGCTCTGCGGAGAACAGAGTTCGCGTGCGCGTACAAAGTACAGATAGGTGGAAGACATAGAAGCTCTGTGGCTCGGCCGTTTCTTTCTCCCTTTCGGTGGCGTTTTTCAAGGCTGATCCTCGGTCACACCCCCGTGCACGAGAAACGTTTTTAAACTTTTAAACGGGGAGCAGACGGTCGCGCGCATCTCGGTACTTTGGTCCGAGGCCTTTAATTTGCCACGTGTTTCACTCTTGGCTATTGTTGCCATGATTGTTGGGTGGATCTCACTATCCTCCCTCTCGGTCCGACATTCCCCGGCCGCGTTGGTGTCCTTTCCGTTCTTCGTCGCTGGTTTTTGCGGTAAGCGCGCATCGATGGTAATGCACGAGGCCCTGTGCACCGTGCACAGTATAGCACAAAAGTCGTCAATAAGTCGACGGATCTTTCGTCCGTTTGACCCTCGTTACCCTCTCGGACGCATTCTGCTCCGAATCGCTCATCGACCGCACGATAAATCTGCCTGTCGCGCGAGTAGCAGCGGTGAAGCGATTAACAAGGAAAGTGGTTCGCATGTGGCCCATTTTCGTGGCGCGCCAGCAAACCAGGCCATTCGTTTACCTTAATAGCAGGCCGCGCGGCCGTTGGTCGACTTTCGTTTTTCATGGCGACTGGTTTTTCGCGTGCCATGACCTCGCTCCACAGTTTCGCGGGATTAACGGACCCGTCGTTCCCGTCGTTCCCGTCGTTCCCGTCGTTCCCGTCGCATAATTTTCCCAGGGAATAAATCATCGCAGCAGCATCGCGTCGTTGGTTGTCGGTTCCTCAGGGGCCTGCGCGGCCCGGCCCGGCCCGGCCTACGGGAATAACGCGACGCAGAAAGAAAGTCTCGAGCACCGTGAACGGGGAGAATCTACGAGGCTTGTCGACCGGTAAGATAAAGAGTGGCGCGTATACAAAGGAATCTGCTGGCACGCAGCGCGCGAGGAAGAACGATGGTGAAATTCCCCGCAAACGCTCTGCAAATTCCAGACTTTACTGCCTGTCGTCGGCGAAATCGAAGCATATTATTTCAACGGAGCGCGCCGGACGATCCTCCACCCGCGGAGGAAACGAGAAAGTAAGCCAGGTGTGTTTGGTCGCGCGTCGCGAAGGTGGAAAATGCATCGCGCCGGATTCCTCGGGGGTGCCTTTTGCTCTCGAAGCTGCTGACGATCGCGCTGCGGACCCCTTTGCTTTTGCCCCGTGTCGGCGTAGAGATTTCTCCGTCTGCCCTAGTGTAAATACCCCAAACCTTTGCCCTTGTTGCATGCACCTAGTCTGTGTTTAGTAGAACGGGGGTGGCGGGACGATGAGTTGCCGGGATGGGTTTTAGATTAATGTAGAATCTGCGATGGTTTACAGGAGCTGAAGGAGAGCTTCAATTACGGCTTATTCTGTCCGCCCGTGAATGGAAAAGCCGGGAAATTCTTGGACGAAGAACGTCGCCTCGGCGATTATCCCTTCAATGGACCTGTCGGCTACTTGGAGGTAAGACATCTTTTTTCCTACGTTCCATTTGCAGCGCTGCGTTCCTCTCCGCGGGTACCCCGAAACTTGGAACCTTTGCTTCCTGGGCCAATTTCCGAAGGTTGACGCCGATGCAAATCCATCTCTAATATCAATTTTCCTCCCTGACCTCGCGATTATTCACGTCGAGGAATAATGGAGGCACGAGAACGACTGAATGCGGGGCTTAAATGAACTCGCTCGGGGGTGCGGTACGCGGTCGAGCTGGTTATTTCAGCTACAAGATTGCCCGTGCCCATTCAAGTCCGTTGCCCGTAAAAGGAGGACGAAGGACAGAAGGAAAGAATCGGAAAAGAATCGGGAAAGAGGTTTGCTCGGCCAGGAATATCCGAGGAGTTGCTCGCGGGGGTTCTCTGGAAGTCGCGGGTCAAGGATGATCCATGCGACTAACGTTTTCATCTCGCGAGCAAACGATTTTCGAGGAGGCAAAAGACGGCGTCGGTGGACGGTGGCCGGTGGTCGTCGTCGACATTGACGATGAATCGAAAACCGTGACCGTGACGGAAAAACGACCACTGCTGCACGCGTTATGAATTCGTTCGAAGGGCGCGCTCGTCTCGCTTTTTTGTCGAAACGGTTATCATGCGCCATCAATCACTCTCTCGATGAAAAGCATGAAACGTATACTCGCTACGCGTGTTCTTTCGTAGCGTTCGGAACGCAAGCAGGAGCAAAACGAAGATCGCAAGTGTGCAAGAAGAACGCTGACCGCCCCTTGCGGCCAAAGCGATTCGAGTAAAATATATTTCAAATTCAAATACGATTTCTCGAAGAAATATGAAATCTCCAAGGAGCTGAAAATGATTTTCGTGCGTAAGCTGATCGGGCGAAGGAGGTAGCAAAGGACATGGCAAAGCTGCGCGACACTGACCGTTCAAACCAGGGTTCGCGAAAAACAAATAATCCGTGGTCGGTTAACGAGATATCGGGATGCTGCCCGCGGTTTTCTTGCGTAACCGGATCTAGTTCTTCTTCTCCTTCGTCTTCTTCGTAGCTGGCCTCCGTTGACGCGATCGGTTCCAATACCGCGTGTATTCACTTTCTGGCATAGGCCGACTCGTCCCGACTCTCGACCTATCTTTTCAGCCTCGTTCGCCACGCACGAGGCGCCGAACGACTTACCGATATTCCGAGCATTCCGCTTTCCCTGGAATTTTCAAAATTCTTCGAATACACCCTCGGCTCTTGGGATTTTTTCTCGCTGTCGAGGGAAATGTTGAGCCTGTCGACCAATCGAAACTATTAGCTCGACGATTTCGCGAAATATTTCAACGTCCAAGCGGAAGATAAGTGGGAGATAAAGCGCGTATATACATACGGCCGTGGATGGTGCGCTGCGTGTTTCAGTTTTCTTGGACAGCGATAGAAATAAATACGCGGGGTTAGACAGGCCCATAGCTCACTGGTGCGTATGTATTCGGTGCCATCGGTATTCGCAGTTGCGTTCCTTTTTGCTTGGCGCGCATCGATCGCGCGACCGAACAACCGAGCGGGATGCCCACGGTCGATCTCGTCACGCGAGATTCACTTTCAGGGACGAGCTGACTCATGGACGAGCAGCTAGCTGGTCTCGTACTCTCGCGAAAAACCTAAGCGTGACTATCCATTTGCGCGCCACGATGTTTCATCGTGGAGGCTTCGAACTTGGAAATCGACGCCCCACTTCAGAACTGTTTGGAACGTGAATTTTTCTCGGTCTGCAACAGCTACGGCGCTATCGGCCCACAGAATAGTTGAAATCGTCTGGATTTTCGACAATCGGTAGATAGCAAACGCGAAATCACGTTACGCAATTAGACTGTGGAGTGTAGAGCAGAGGAGAAAATCCATAACGGAAAGGATTTCGATTTTCTCAAGTGTTGCGCCATCGGGAATCGGAGGAAGGGGATGATATATTCGGCGCGACCGTCACTCTCCCGTGCACCTTCCCTTGATAATCATAATTGCTGCTAACGGTAGTCATTAGCACGGTCGTAGACGCGATATTGCCTATCCGTCGGTAATCTGACGCTATGGAGCACAACGCCTTCGATAATTACAAAGAAGCTGCAACGACCAGGAAGCGACGGGGTGAATCCCCATTACGTCGGGATAATTTGCTACCTCGAGCTCTCGGTATCTTCCTCTCGGGGTCTACCGTTCGGGAAAAAACCGAACGCACATATCGCGGTTCCGTAACCGCGACCGCGTCGATAGCCCGATAAATAATATTTCGTACGAACGATGCGCCTGAGACGATCCCTTTGAAATTTCCAGCTCAAGTACAAGAGACGGGTCTACAAGATGCTGCACCTGGATGAAAAACAGCTGAAGGCGATGCACACGAGAACGAATTTGCGAAGGTTGCTGGAGTACTTGGCAAACAGCCAGGTCGAGAAGATCGCGAAGATGTGCAGCAAGGGCCTGGATCCAAATTTCCACTGCCAGGAAACCGGAGGTAAAACCGATAGCAAGTTTCTTTTAGTCGATCCCACTAGTCCGAGTAGCATTGCTCGTTGCTCGTTGCTCGTTGCTCGTTGCTTCGAATACAGAGAACGGCGAGGGAGGGAGAGAGAGAGAGAGAGAGAGAGAGAGAGAGAGAGAGAGAGAGAGAGAGAGGTTTCACGGTGGAAAGTGGAGGAAGGAGGAAGAGATCTTCCTGTCAGTTGCCCGATCGGATAACTGTATTCGGTAACCGGCTACATATTTCTCGTTCGGCTAATTGTAGCCTCGCGACCACGCATTCGCGTTCTGTCGCCCCGGGATAAGATGCCGACCTTGAGGCCGCGTCAACGGACCTCGGATTTCCTGATCGCGATAGGTAAAAGCTCTTCTGCGCTTTCACAGAGACTCCGTTGACCTTGGCCACGACTCTGAAGAAACCGTCGAAGGTGATTATAGCGCTGGTGAACGGCGGAGCGTTGCTGGATTATCGAACGAACGAAGGTTTGACGGCGATGCATCGCGCCGTCGAGCGAAACAGTTTGGAGGCGGTGAAGACGCTGCTGGAGCTTGGTGCCAGCCCCAATTACAAGGACACCAAGGGGCTGACGCCGCTCTACTACAGCGTCATCTACAAAACCGACCCAATGCTCTGCGAGACGCTGCTTCACGATCACGCAACGATAGGCGCTCAGGATTTGCAGGGCTGGCAGGAAGTGCATCAGGTCTCGTTTCAGTTTTTTTTTCCGATACTTTCTAAAGCGATACGCGCAGAAACTAGGCTCGTCCCGTTCAGCGCGGGGCGAGATTTAAGGGACAGGGAACGTAGGAGAGGTCGGTTTAATTATAATCGCCGTTCCCCTCGATAATCGATACTTTGTGCACGGTGTTCGCAGGCCTGCCGCAACAATCTGGTCCAACACCTGGATCACTTGCTTTTTTACGGCGCCGACATGAACGCGCGTAATGCATCTGGCAATACACCGTTGCACGTTTGCGCAGTGAACAACACGGACTCCTCTTGCATACGTCAGTTGCTGTTCAGAGGCGCGCAGAAGGACAGCCTGAATTACGCGAATCAGACACCCTACCAGGTGGCCGTGATCGCTGGGAACATGGAGCTCGCCGAGGTCATCAAGAATTATCAGCCGGAGGAAGTTGGTGAGTGCGACCGTGACACGGCCTAGCGATAGGCAAACCTGCGGAGGCGGCGATATTAGAGACAGAAGGAAATAGTTGGCACGGTTCTCGCCGACGCGGTACGAATGATCGAGTCCCTTTACTCGGCCGAACGAAATTTTCTTCCGATTCCGATTCCAATTCCGTTACGATCGTTGCATCGCGCGATTCTCGTTATTCGTGGACGCGGAGATCCGACCCGCTCTCTACTTATCTCTCATTGTCAGTCGCCTCGGTGGTGAACGCGACGACAGAAAAACTCGCGACTGGGTAAATTCCCTCCGTGCGTTAAGCCCTCCGAAATTCTCTGCGATAGTACGTCGACATGCTTTTCCGATCAAGATTACGAACAACTAGGATCGTAAACTCCGTAGAGAAACGAAGCTACGCGAAATACTTATCTGATAAACGATAAAGCGCGTACTTGGACCGAACGTTCGGGTATATCTTTGAAAATATAGCACGTCGCTAACGCCTATAGCTTCGCATGTGCATGTTCATACGTATGTATATAGGTGGTGCTTTACCTTTTTGTTTTCTCCTGTCGGAAATAACACGCTTCTGCGCTTGCTCGTAACGTAGCGAAGAGTAGCTAGCGGACAATAGCCTTGGTCGAATAGTGTAAATACATACATCTACGTATATATACAATTATGCGTGTGTCTGTGTCTGTGCTGTATGAAAAATGTACCTATACGAAATTGTAACAGTCTGATGGAATCTTTGGTGGTGATGGTCTTGTAAGACGTCGAGTATCTTTGTAACCGTACAGCGACAAGGAACGACAGAAGTTGGATTGCTTTAGAGTAACTACAGTACTAACGATATGCTATATTTTGGAACGTCACCGAGCGGCTTCGATCCTGTCGAATTTCGAAATCAGCTTCGAAAACTTGCGGAACTTGCTCGCGATGCAACAAACCCCGTCGGATCAGGCAATAATTCGGCAACATCGAAGTCGCGAGAACAAGTTGATTAGCAAATGTACTTTGTGAAATTGGTATCTCCGTGAAGTAAAAGTAGGAAAGCGTGGCTAGTTCCCGAGGGTACCTGCGATAGGTACGCGTATGCCGTTTGTCCAACCGTGCTAGTAAGATGTGGTATCGCTGTCAGCCCGCAACCTCGGCCAGACTGTATCGTGGAAGACGGATACAAGTAATCGGCGTCGAATGCGGGACTATTGCACCGCTTCCTTTTGTATAGAGAAACTAAGAGAAACGTCCGATCGTCGTTGTTCCTCGGTTTAACACGTGACATACCGGTCACCTGCCGGGTACATAACATTTTCAGTAGGGGCGCGCGTGTGCGTCGGCAGTGTGTAAATCCGCTTGAAAGTTATGCGAAACGTGTCACGCTGCGGAACGTCGAAAACCGAACGTCTCGCTGTTAAAGGCACCGTACAGGATGCGCGTGGAAAACGCACGCTCGAAACGATAGTCGGTAACTCGTCGTGGAAAGGTTTCAAGGGGTTCGGCTGATCATTGGAAAAATAGTGTAGGGGGATCGCGGGTGTGCATATGTACATATGTGTAAGTTGAGCGAGGGTAGAGAGGCGTTGTATCGGGAGACGAAAAGGGAAGGTCGCCTCAAGGAAGACGAGTAGCTGCAGGAAGCAGAATCTACTTTGTAAGGCTAAGTAATTCTTTCTTTACTTAACCTTGCAACCCTCGATTTTCCAGTACCGTTTAAAGGGCCGCCACGCTACAACCCGAAACGACGCTCGGTGGCCTTTGGCTGCTCGTCGACGATGACCACCAGCTGCTCGGCCAGTAACTTGGGCACCCTGACCAGGATACCATCCGTGGAACAGCAGCACAGCTCTGGTGGATCTGGCGGATCGGGCGTTTCCGGAGGAGGTAGCCTGACTAGAACGATCTCGGTGGAGCAATACGCTACGAGCATCAGCACGATTACGAGAGTACCGTCCGCCGAGCAATACGCGACCGGCAACCTGACCAGAGTACCGTCCACGGAACAACAGTATCCATCCACTGGCACGTTGACCAGACTACCGTCCGGAGACCAATACCCTAGCCCTGTGCCGTCGGCGACCGGTAGCACCTTAACCAGGGTACCCAGCGTAGAGCAATACTCCGTGACCACCAAAACTCTACCGTCCACCGAGCAATATCCGACTGGTACGCTCACCAGAGTACCGTCCACCGACCAGTACACCGGCACGACCGGTATCGCGAGGCCGATGGACACTCGCCACGCCACCCTCGTCAGAGTCCCGTCCATCGAAGCAACCAGAAACGATCTACAGAGAATACCGTCCGAGCAACACGCAGCCGCCAGATCCACCGAGCAGAACAGTCATCGGATTGCCTCGGACTACCAGAGCCCCAATTCGCTGAGGGATCCTAACGCGAGGTAAGCATAAACTGTCTTTGCGATCCCTCATGCGAGCTCGGTCGCTCTCGAAATCAGGATTATCTCCTTCGTTTCGTTCTCCGCCCGTTTGACCGTTACCACCTTGTCCGTAACTATTTTTCCTCCTTGTTCCCCTCTTTCTTCCGTCGCTTCGATCAATCTTTTCACTTTTCCCCTTTCCCTTTTCCCTTTTCCCTTTTCTTTCGACAAATTAAATCCAACATCGACGCCAACTCGCGATCGCCCGACTTCGTGCGTCGCGGCACAGTTTTCCACTACGAAGAATTCGATTGGTAACACGGGGCGAGGAATTGCGCGTGTTCGGGAATAAACCGATCGCGCGTTCAAGCAAAGACAATTTACGCTAATCTCGTGAAATTTAGTCGAGCATCGGGTCGAACGTTTCGCGTTCGACGGCTATACGAGTTCCGCTCCATTTCAAGATTACCAGTCACCGCTGAGAACTATCAGAACCTAAGAATGGAGGGACTGACGAGGCTTCATGAACACCGGCTCGAGCTACAGCATCGTCTCGACATGCACAGAACGATGGAGATGCCGCCGTCCCCGTCGCCGAGCAGCAGGAGTCTAGCTCCTTTCAGCTCGGCTAGCTCGAGCCTCTCCGAAGGCAGCAATCAACCGTCCGGCGAAGATTCTGCCAGCATCGTCACAGGTATACACACAGGTTTATTTTCCTCGAGTTTTGCCTCTCTCTCTGCCGCGACGGAACAAAGGGAGAGAGAGAGAGAGAGAGAGAGAGAGAGAGAGAGAGAGAGAGAGAGAGAGAAGGAGAGAGAGAGCGGGGGAGGGAGGGATAGTGAGAGGGGGGCGAAGAAACGCCGCGGCGTCGACGAGTTTGCGTCTCTGCGGAAATCCGCGCGCACACCCTGTGCATCATTGAAGAGATCTCGAGCGACATATCCTCGGTACATGCGTCTGGGACAGAAACGGTCCAGCGGAGCGCCACGGAGAAAAAGGTAGAGAGAAGGTGGCGAGAGCGAGAAGCAATTATATTTGTATGCATACATGTATGTACTCGAACGTTCAACCATCACCATCAGAACTGGTACGCGATACACCGGACCGGCTGATTTTGTCGCGTCCACGCCACGCGATCGGACAACGTTTACTCGAGACGAAGACTGCGTCTCATGGTCAGTGGAAGCAACATCAGCCAGCCAGATTTTCCGTTACAACCACGTACTCTCTTTCTATTTCTCTCTACGTACGTTCTCATGCATACCAATTAGGCAACCTCGAAGGAGCAGATACTTCTTTTAGCGTTACGCTAGCGCATTCGTTAGAAATCTAGCGTTGCATGACGTTCGTGGTTCTAAGACTCGATCGAGCCGATTGAACACCACACGCTCAACGACTATCCTTGGCCCGTGAATTTTTTTAGACAAGAGTCTCGGCGACACCGCGTCCGACGTGATCAGCGACAGCTCTGGAGTCGGAACCTCGCAGTCAGACACCACGAATTCTCTTTCGATCCCTGGGACCACGGTTGTCTGCGTCGAGAGCTACAACAGCGGGATCCTCGGTCATCTGAGCATCAATCAAGGAGATATATTGGAAGGTACTTGCGCGCGATTCTGCTCTCGCTCAAGTATCCTCTCTGTCTTGCTTTAATCCCACCCATTTACTACATTCGGCGAATTAAGATGCTCCTAACGGAAGTTTACATTCTATTTTCTTCGTTTATTTGAACAGTCACCGGGGCGACCGACTGTGGCCTCCTCGAAGGTGTGCTTCGGGGGCAGGGCACGGGTCTCTTTCCGGCGCACTGCGTGCAAGAAGTTAGACTTCGCCATACGAACATCCCCTTGGGGCCTCAACCAGCCAGGGACGGACGGAATCGAGTGTTGGGCCGGAGGGAGTCGCAGCACAAGTACTTCGCAACCGCTCCTAGATTGAAGAAACCGTAAGTCGCGGCCGCGTTTCCTTTTCTCGTTCGCGAAGCGGCCGTTACTCGATTAAACACTTTTCAGAGTTACATCCGAACCGCGTACCGTCGTGCTCCATCGATCGCGAAAAGGTTTCGGCTTCGTGTTAAGAGGCGCCAAGGCAACCTCGCCGCTCATGGAACTGACACCGTCGGCTAGATACCCCGCCTTGCAGTACTTGGACGACGTCGATCAAGGAGGCGTCGCTGATCTCGCTGGCCTCCGCAAAGGGGACTTCCTTATACAGGTAAGGATTTTTATTCTGACTGTGCAGACTGTGCACCCATTCGTCGTTCCGTTTCCTCAGATCAACGGCGAGGACGTGACAACAGCATCGCACGAACATGTGGTCGATTTGATCCGAAAATCCGGGGAGCTGGTTAGGATGACGGTGGTCTCCCCTGTGATCAGCCTACCGAATTCGCAATCGGCGGCCCTTCTTCCAACTAGTCAACCCATTCAGAGACAGTACGCGACCCTTCCGCGTAAAGGTAACAACAAAGTAGCGATTGGCGGTACCCTTGGCAGATCTCCAGCTCCCATGCCACCCAGAAGGGACCCGAAAACAACTCTGAGCGTTGGCCGAGCACGGGCACGCTCGATGGTTGCAGGATTAGGTATGCTTCGATTAAATGCTCGAGACATTCGAACGCCCCGACTTCAAACTTCACACCGTCGAGTTAAACGGACCTTCGTTGGATATGCTTAGAAGGCGGCGGCGAAAGGGACGATCGCGACGAAATCACATCGACGGGTGGCAAATCGAGCAGCGCGGAATCGATACATCTTCCTCAACAGCCATCGACCGGGCCGAATACCGGACAAAACACGCCGGTACAGCCGAGAACAGCCAGTATTCGATCGAGACCGACCTCCAGTAGGATCACTGCCGCGGAATTGGAGGTGCGTGCCGATGCTCGAACGCGAACGACGCGCTTCTCATTTTCCTTGAATGGCCATTGCACGAACAAATCGAAGCTTCAGCTTTGTCCTTCCTTTCTTCCAGGAATTATTTCAGCGGCAGCAAGGTAGCACCAGTGGTCAGTACAGCTCGTCCATGATGAGCTCTCACTTTCAGACTGGTCAAGCTACCAAGTCGCATCCTTCCTCGCCTGCAAAGACCGGCAGGGTATACGCGAGCGTAGCGGAAATGAAACGCAAGGGCAAAGTAAGAACACTTTCCCACCAAGTTAATCCTATATTTTCTCTTTTGGTCTGGCTATGTGGTTGACGATTCCTTACTCTGTCGCGTCACCTCTCGACTACTGGAGCGTAGACGTTTCGCTGCAATAGCTGTAGACTCTCAAGGATTTTCGGGATCCCACCTCGAACCTTCGTTATCTTTATACCTTGAAGCCTTAAACTTGGCTTATTAACCTTGTTGTTATTAACTTTCCTGTAACGTAGTAACTTGGATAAACATTTCGTGGTTACCCCGTGACAAAGCTCTGCTGCCCGACCCAGCCACCCCATTCTTTGTTCAAGGGTTATCGATATTCTGGTATTTCTGGTATTTCTGGTATTTCTGGTGCGGCGCGAGACTTTCAGAGACTCTTTCGGACAGACTAAAGCTCCTCGACGCATGCTCCCGAGGTGATGGTGGCTGTTTTTACGCATGTGTGTTATAGTTTTCTCGCAAGCCAGCACGAGTGTACGGCAAAGGGCGTTCCTGGTACGAGAGAGACAACGAGGATGACTTATATTACTGATCGAAAATACTTTGTTTCTAGCGCGTCCGTGACTTGCATGATTCCAGGTGACTAAGCCATTTGCTAATGAAAATCCGATGCTCGAAAGGGTATCAAAATATCACCTTCAGCTTTATCACACGCCTCGCAGAACTAACGACGTGTATCCATACCCATGAGACGAATATTTTAATTACTTTGCATTCACTTTTTGCACGATCGTGTAATATAATACCCCAGTGTATCGAAGATAATCGAACTCTGCACGTTTAAACGATATTCAACCGATTTTTCGTTTCGTTACCGAACTCTGCAATACTCGCGGCCCTTTTAAACACCGATACGGCTCGTTTTCCTCCGTTTTCCTCCGTTTTCCCCCGTCGTACATCCTGACGCGTCACTACGCGTACGAGAGTAGTTGCGTGCTATGCAACATAACACGCGTCAGCTATTGTTTCTGCAAACGCTATTCTCGCGAGGTTGCCCACCGAATTCTGGTTCCCAATGACTGGTTTGTTCGCAGTCGAACTCGAGAGTGCGGTTCTTCGGTGGATTGGGCGGTGGTTCCGATCTTCACCGAGACTTTCACAGCACACCGGATTTAAACGTGCAGATGCAGTCGTCTATTTTAGCTCCGAAAGGGCACAGAAGCCAGGAGGATGTGAACGCGTTGAACGGTAGAAACGGGCTTCCACCGCCGAACCACCCGCCACCTCCGCCACCGGTCGGGCAGGTAGTCAAAGTGAACGTTGGCGCAAACGTGCCGGACGTGGTTACGCCCGCCTCAGTGTACGATAATATGGCCCATATACAGCAGGTGAAAGGTACGAGATCAAGTTGCACTGTGCAGCTGTTATTTCTAGTGGACGTCGCACCGCCCGCGCAAGAGCTAACGATGCCCCCTTTCTTTTATATAGAACTGGCAGCCGCGACATCAGACGGAGGGTACGGCGTGATGTCGAGCTTCCGACCTTCGAACAGCGCGAAGCTGTACGCATCGCCGGAAGACATGAAAACGGTAGGATACCGTTCTCGCAGCTTGCCGACGCATACAACCCGCTGTCACGTAAGAAAGTCGCACAGCTTGCGCACCACCAACAACACTACGTTCAAACCGTTGAATAATCAGCAAAATGTGAACAACACCGTTAACAATAACAACCAGGTGAACAACAACCAGTCGGCCGGCAACCAGTACGCGCAACCGCTAAAGACGAACAGAAGTCACAGCACGGCCGGCATCAGAGAGCGAAAGAAGAAGAGCATCGGCAACAGCTCCTCGGTGACGAACCTATCGTCCGTGGCGAACAACAACCCTGGAAACGCGGTGGCAAATGCGGCACCGCCGATCCCAGAACCGGACTACAGCCTCTCCGAGTCGGAGAACGACGAGGGGGAGGAAGAAACCGACGACGAAGGAGAATCGGAGATAGCGATGGAGCTCGAGAAAGCGGCCGCGAGGGAGAAATTGGAATCCACGAGAGAAACGTCCGGCAACTCGAACACTTCGGGTTCGAGCTCGTCCGGCAGCAGCTCGTTGCCGCATTCGTTCAGCGTGGAGGAGATTCAGAAGGTCAGGACGCAACTCAAGTCTTCGAAGAGTCATCCGAACGACTTCCTGCTGCAGCAGACTCAGCAGTCCCTTGCGGAGGACGGTGACAACAGCTCTAGTGGCGTCAGTTCCGACCAAGACGTACCGGTCGGCCCGCCGACAGGTTTCGACGATACAGCCACGAGAAATCTCGCGAACGAAGCTACGCAACACCCAGCGACGGTTCTGTCGATGACTAGTGGCGAGAAGGAAAGCAATCCGAAGAGACCGGGCTACGGGGGAAGCGGATTGCTGACCAGACACGCGGTGAGTTTGGCCCAGCTACCGCCACCGATAGAGGCTGACGCGGAGGAACAGAGCAACGATCTGTTCGTACCTCCGCCGCCAGAATTCAACGCGGGTCCATCCGCGGGAAATGGGGACGAGCTGGTATTCGCCCCGCCGCCACAGTTCTGCGACAACAAGCAGCAGCAGCAGCAGCAGAATCGCGTCAAGATAATCGGGGCGATTCCAAAAGTTACCAGCAATCAAGTAAAGGCTTCGGGTGGACGGTTGCATAATCAATGAGAAGGGCCTTCGTTGCGTCCGATCGCTTATAGGCGGGCGTTTCGAGTCGTGTGATCGTGTAGCACGATTTGTCAGAGTCAATTTAATCTTTCCATATTAACCTGTACCCATCCGGTGTATTGTGTACGCGCACAGAGTCGAACATGGGTGTCCAGTCGACGATTAAACGGTGCCCCGTTCGCTCCTCGGACAAACATACACGAGACATTTTTTTTCCAATAAGTTTTCAGTGCGGACGAATTTTCGAAGGAATGAAAGCGTGCGCCTTCTCTATGGCAATTATTTACACATCGGTCGAGCATCCTTGGATTGCTCGATCCACGTATACGTGATAGTCGAGCGAGCAAGATATTCAGTGAGTTTTTATTGCGAAACCTAGGATACGAACCGTGTACGAATCGCGGATACGTTAAGTTGAGAAAAGCGTCCGAGCGGTGCGAGCACCGCTTGCAAAGTATTTGCTTATTCATTTTTGCCAACGTCAAACTCCCGTAGCCGTCTCGTGGGTTGGCCTAAAGGGTGAACGAGAGGAAAAGATTCATGAATTGTACTGCAAACTGTAGTCCGTAACTAGAGATGAAAGCGTGAGAGGATAGTTCTTTAAAATACATGCGAATGCGTGTTTGCGTGTGTGTATGCGACGTAGAAAACGAATGTATGGTGTATATCTGTTTGTTTTTCATGTTTCTATCAAAGTACGACGCGTGTTTAATACTTTTACATGTATCCTGCCCCCATAACGCCATCGACTTCTCTCATTCCACCACGAAGTAAATAGAAAAATGGAAGCATTTTCGAGGAACAGTGCATCGCGATACCAAATCGTGTTACGATATGTGGTCGATGCTGTTAATTGAATCTCGTTTGATACTTCGTTAGTATCAGATGTAACGTAATGCTAATTGAATGGCAACGGTGCAAAAGAGGAATCGAAGAGTTAGCTCCTAAAACGCGCGCGAGTCAGTTCGATTCCGTTTCTATCGTGTCTAGATACTGCTCAAGAGCCTAATTTACAAAGTTCTACTCACAAAGTCATTAGAGATTGTTTCTAGTTTGTAATAACGAATATTAGCGTAACGACGAGTATGAATTTAACTCGAAGCTCGTAATCGCGTTAATAGAGGCGCACTGTACTACGTTTAACGCACCAACATTATTCAGCTTGTAAGATAGATGGTATTCCTTCCATTTGAATCAGATTTCTGTGGGCCGCGAGATGTATCACAGCATTCAAAATGTTCCATCTTCGCTAAAGAAGAAGAAGAAGAAGAAGAAGAAGAAGAAGAAGAAGAAATGACCTGTGAAAGAAAGGATGTGTCCCGCATTCCGTTCGAATCGTGTAGCGTCGAAGAAAATCAAAAACTGCTCCTTTCCTCGAATTAAACGCCACGCATTAATTTATCCTTTGTATGTATATAGTACGCTAGTGATGATCGGCATTCAAGGAGAGACGAAAAGAAAAGATCTCGCGGCTCTCGGTAACGCTGCTACATACTGTACATATATACCGAACAACATTGCTACGTATTGAATATCTATAACGATGGAACGTTTATTATCATCACTTTTATGGTCACACCGCGTTAGACCTAAGCGATATCCATGAAAACTACGTCCTTCCTAGTTATGGTTTCTATGCCTTTTCAAGTTGAATCATATTCAAATACAATACGGCGAAGTATGATATTAAGTCAGTGCATGCTTGTCGAAGCATGAATGAAACAGTTTTGAGTCGAAGGAAATCATATAAAGATAAGTATTAAATGTTCCTTGAATATTTTATTGTTTGTTTTCGATCGGTAAGGAAAACGAAAGATCGCCGATGCGTGTATGTCGTTTTACAAACTTGATCGACTGGTTGATTCGGGTCAGTGAAGCAATATTGTACGCATTACAACGGCTCGTGTAATAATAAACCGTTTCAGAATAGAATTTTATCTTTGTTTGCGATCTTGAACAAACGGAATCGCCGATTACACTGGCTTCCTTATGCTCATGTGTGCGCAAACTTTGTTCAAACCAGATGCATAAATATTAAGAGATATACGTTGAAAAAGGTACACCCTATACATGTATTGGATCGTCCTGAAAGTTCCGCGATAGCGAATCGCTTTATTTCGAGGCGAATATATAAGCCTATCGAAGTTCAGTATCTTTTCTTTTGCTCAATATCGTATCGATCGTGTAGTATCGTGTCGAGCACGCCCCTGTTGACGTGGCCGAACAATATTTATATTCATTAATTTATATTATAATAATTGGATCACTTCCGTATGCACAAAATGATTTCAACATTCTACACATGCAGTGGATGCACTTGCGTAGTTTAAAGGGCACAGAATTTATCAGGATGACCCAATAGTTACGACATTCCTGCCAAAACTAATTATAACAGCGTATAATGTATCGAAATTGATGAAAGAGTTGGAATTACACCCATTTCGCCCAGTATCTGTTTCAAACGCTTTAACAATCTGTTTGAAAGATGTCACCATTATACACTTTTCACAAATGCTTCAACGTTGCGCGAGATTATTCGAGGGATAGATTAAAGGGTTATCTATATCTGTAGAATTTGTTGCTGAACATTTTGTACTCTGTTATACGAGGCGGTAGAATGATTTATAGCTTATTCCAAAAGTATCGCGTAGCTGCACCTGCATAATTATTTCTCCCGGAATAAGGACAGTATGCGTGCACCCTTTATGGTGACCAAGTATAAAAGTCTCAAAGGATATTGAAACGATCTAAATGAATTTATAAAACAGCATCCTGGATAGCTGAATAAATGTTTCTTATCCAGATACACCAAATATAGTTTAACATTTTTCTACTTATTTATCAAAAGTAAGCCTGACATTACAAGCTTCCGATAGTATCACCACAGAAGCAATCTTGCGTCCGGGATCCTACTAGTAAGGTACGTATGCAGGAAGACAAGTCTTCCAATCATCTTCATATTATACAAAAAGCAGGCCAGCACCATTGCACGTTCGAAAATACACTGCGGGTCATTGCAATTATCTCAACTTCTGCAGGCACTAGATTAATCATCGCGTACTTAAAATTAATAAGAAGGATGCTGCTACACGACAATAAACAAGTTACAAATGCTACTAGCGCTTTTATTGTTTACAAACAATTTAATAGTTGATTTGAGAATTCCGCAGAAACTATACATGAAGGTGATTCTAAAATAGGTACACATCGTTCCTTCAACCGTTTATATTAATTATAAACGATAGCGACTGCTTCGCCATTCCGGCAAACTACATCAATAATCAGACGCCATAAATTAAAGCTAGCAGTATATACTACAATCTCCAACATGTGGGAACAATATCCCATGTGCAGCTCATCTGTTATAAACAATTAAGCACTTAAAATTGTTAGCACGGCCAACAGCATACAGTTACAGTAACGGTCAACTGGACATATTTACAGCAGGGAGATATTGTGTTCGTGTCGCTTATTCTCTTCCCCTTTGTTTGGGGTGGCGTAGATTAAAAAACAATTTTTAATTGTTTATAACTTTTAAATCACAAGTGCCATATTTCTGAAACTATTGGAGATGATAGCTACGATTCGTAGCTTTAATTTAAGGCCAGTCCGGCTAACAAATACCATCTGGTAGCAATGGAAAGAGCAATTGTTTAAATTAACGATGTATTCGAGAATTTTGGTTTTTGCGGCGCGGCAAACTGCGTAAAGGGCTGTAAACGCGAGATGGCGCCATGTACGTTTTTCTCTGGTTGTTGGTCTCTAGAGCTGGAGAATCATTTCCCTGTCACTGACAACGTTATCGACAGCTCATAAGGAGCGAAGTCTAGTATAAATATTATATCTCGGCTCGTGTTGGTTAGTTTTTGATCTGTAAGGTAACATTTGAAAGGGAAGAAAATGAGCTATCCACCTATAATAGATTCGTTGCTGTCACTTTATCCACTTGTTCGTAATAATTAATTTAATTGTATAATAGTTTATAACAAACCAACGGGGCGAGAAATATTTTTGGCAAGCGACTGAAAAAAGGTATTTACATCCCTGAACATTTTTTTCTTTCAATAAATTTTCCTCTGTGTCAGAAGTTCATATTAACAATAGTATTCTTCTTTATTTGTGCCTCGCCGTCATGTTTCAACTTATTGTTAGTTTTCATATAACCTTGCTTTGGGTTACTATCTTAGCTTACGAAGTTTGCTCCTTTACTCCTTCTTTCATACATTCTGTATGTTTACCATTTACCCCATTTCTTATCTGTTTAGTGCAGATTTTTTATGTCTTATTCCACTCACCACGGCCTCTATCGTAACCCCACCTCTCTGCTTTTCTGTGTTCTGGTACCACATACTTTAACGGTCCAAATTTCTTTTGGCATAGGTAAAATCTTATATTGGCATCCTTCTCCCAATATCTGTTTCCTTTTGCATTGCTTCCACATTTTATATGTGCTATTGCTGAATATCCTATTGTCTTTGCTTATAATGTTGTTCTAATATATTTAATTCTTTCATTATATTTTGCTTGCTCTACTTTTACGTCTTGGCTCCTGCTATCGCATTTCATAGTCTCTTCTTTTAAGGCTGTCCATCAATTCCTTTCCTTTCTTCTTCATCAAATTCAGTCTTGTCAGACTCATTCCATTCCATTTTAAATAATCGTCTATTTCTCTTATGCTTCTAGTTTAACCCTACCTTCTTTCTTTTTCTTATAAATATCCCTTAACAATCTTATTTTCCCCTATTACATACTAATACATTTTTCGTGTGTGCAGGTTCCGAATGCAAAGAGTAAAGAGCATTGATCGGCATTTCTCTTCCTGCATAAGCATGAGAAAGAAGAAATAAATTTACCACATTTTTTAGTTATTGATTGTTGCTGTATATAAATAGTTTGTAACTATTAGTGAGTAAGTTTAAGTTAGAACAATTGTGAAATTAATTTTTATGTATATCAATTATATATTTTATTTTCTATGCAGTTTATTCTGCAAATTTCTACGTAATGACTATTTAACCAATTATCTAATTTGTACTTTGTGAACTAGTTTGAATAAATTTTAAATGAATGAAATTAACTGCTTTTATTATTAATGGTTCCTGTGATACTACTGTGTCTAATTCCCATTCTTGAAACAAGTTGTACCATGACTGGATCTAAAATGCTAAGAAAATCGTGTTTTTGTATCAGGAGAATATGATGTGCGTTGAGGTCTTCGAAACATAGCAATTCTAAGAAATGACAATGTATTCGAGGAATATCTGAATGCTTAATTTCTGAACAGCTACCAACAAATTTTGCAAAAACCGAGGTATTTAAAAATGATGTTATTTCCAAGAATTTCTTGCTGCCAAATTTAATAACGTATAGGGCCACTTTTACAAGTTTCTCACTTTGGGACTCTGCATTTAAAGTTCACCCACAATACTTCTTGTATAAGGAATTGGAATTAGGTTTTTCAAGGATTGTTAAGGCAGGAAAATAAAAACAGCAGTAGAATTCCGTTCATTGAAGATTTATTTAAATTAAATAATGAAATACAAGTTCAAAAATGTTATAATTCTGATTTAAACTTACAAGCTAATTCTTATGAATTATTCTTTTAAGTATATTTAGAATACACTTTACAACTAAATCTTGTTGAATTAAGTGTAACAATGAAACAAATAGTTGGAGTTTTTTACTAAATAGTTCAAAAATAATAAGTATTGTCAATTTTCACTTTGATTTAGTTTGTTCGGGGTCAAATATCCTGTGGAGATCCTACAATTAATCCGCCGAAGCGTCATACGTTTGCTTGACAACGCTGGCCCGATTAGGAGAACCCCCTTGCACTGGATTGCATATGTCACATTGCATATGCATATCGCTTGGATACACATACGCGCCCATATGTACACACGGTACAGCGCTACCTATCGTTATCCATGGCAACAATCATGAACACAATTTGAAATTGATCGTTCTAAACGTAAACAATATGGCGAGTAAAAGTCTTGTGGCGTTATGTACAAAAACATTGTTTAATAAATAAGTAACTTAACCATGCACCGTTGTAACATTTGTACATACAATTAGGCAGTTGGCCCGTTTTATTGTATCATTAAAACAGGCTTGCCTAAAAAATGTCGACCGAAAAGGTAAGGTACATATCTATAAATTTCTCGGTAAAGGAGTTCAGACTTCTTCTTCGAATGCTACGTTGTAATAAATACACACTTAAGATTATTATCAGCGAAACAATTCACATATGCCTACCTGTTCCAAATATGGTAGTAACAATAGTTTTTTACTCAGGAATGTCTTTATGTGTGAAATGTTAAAATGCAGGTTTTATATCAGTTGTATCAGCCGCATGGATCTGGTACAGTATTTATTTCATGGCGCCCTGGCAATAGCACTCATTTAGCAACTACTGGTTGTGACTCTACAGTTGCCATTTTCGATAGACAAGGAGAATTACAAGAGCGTATTCAAATCTTTGGTTTATGTACTGGTTTTGGATGGGATTCTGATGGAGATCTATTAGCTATCATATCACAAGGACCTTCTATTATTACATTATGGGATGCAACAACTGGAAAGAAATCACAAATAGACGCTGGTGTAAGAGATGGGTTGTCATGTATGATGTGGGCAAAAAGATCTTGCTTATTAGCAATAGGAACACAAAAAGGAAATTTGGTACTTTACGATCATATAAATGCCAAGTATGGGTTTTTAATGTTTTTTGAGCATTTTTGTATCATGTAAGACATATTATGTAAAATCATACTAAATAATGGATCAATGTATAGGCGAATACCAATTTTGGGAAAACATAAAAAGAGGATAACTTGCGGTGCATGGTCGTATGAAGGCCTTCTTGCCTTAGCCAGTGAGGACAAGGTTTTAACTATTAGCACAAGCGATGGAGATACTAGACGTGAGATACCACTTCAAGGTGATCCATCAGATATTCAGTTTAATGAAATGAAGATGGATCACAGAATTGGGGGTGAAAACACAGTATGTTTTCTTTCTTAAACATATGTGAAATACACTTTTGTTTATTTATGTGAAGTAATCATTTTTTTTTACGTTTTATTAGGTGTCCCTTGTTATTAGTAAAACTACTTTGTTTTTATATAATATTTTGGATCCAGAAAACCCTATTGAATTAGCATTTCAGAAACGATATGGTCCTATTGTTACTTATAAATGGTAAGGCCATATACTGACACAAATATATACATATAAAACGGTTTGTCTAAATCGCAAATTATATTTTAGGTACGGCGATGGATATATTCTAGTTGGTTTTGAGACTGGATATTTCACCGCAATATCCACACATATTAGAGAAGTTGGCCAAGAGTTATTCCAAATCAAGAACCATAAAGATTCCTTAACAGATTTAGCGATAAGCCAAGTCATGGGAAAAATTGCTACGTGTGGTGACAACACTATAAAAATACATAGTTTGCAAAATTTAGAAGAAACCGAGAAATTGATCACAATAAGTGGGGAAACTGGAATTAGCACAGTAGATTGGTCAATGGATGGTGCAATGGTAGCAGCTGTAACTTACAGCGGCAATGTTTTAGTCTACTTAATACAGATTCCAAAGTTATTTAGCGTTTGTGGAAATAGAATTGCACTACTTACCAGTTTGACAGAAGTGGCAGTTTATCTTTATACATTAGATAAGGTTAAAACCGATTGTATAACAGAAATATTATCTATATGATGTTATAAATAAATATTTAAAACCATTTTTCAGGAAAAGCCAGAACCACTATTAATTAATACAATAATAGAACCATCTGTATTAGCAATAGGGCCCATGCATGCAGCGGTGGGATTAAATAACAGAGCACTATTTTGGGATATATCTGGAAATCATTGCAATACTGCAGTGCACTTTGAAAGAGATTATCTAGCTACGATAGATAGCATACGATTAAACGAAACTTATGTATCGGTTTTATTTGATGGGAAATTGCAGTTGCACTCGGTAACAAGTATATTACAATGAATACGAAACGTATCAATTAATTGAATATATTATAACGTATTATGTTCGTAGATTATAATGAATGAAGCATTGACACAGGAGGGAAAGGATACCAAGATGTTTCCAGATTTAAATACTTTAGACTTTAAAATAACGTGCCATGCCCTTACTGCAAATTTTTTGATCTATGGTAGTGATGTAAGTTGTTGGTGCAAATATAACGCTTTCAATAAATACCAACAACACTAATCGACATTTATGTGGCAACAGATGGGCCACATAATCTATTTTTGTCTAGACGCTTTTAATCAATGCATGGAGCATATACACGATAATGGTATAAAAGAAATCTATTTAGATGCAAATGGAACACAGTTATGTTTTGCAGATAGCAAATCCGACGTTTACATGTATAATCCGGCCCAAGAAACTATTTTACAAATTCCCGACTGCCCGGAGTGTATCCAAGGTGTAATTTGGGATCAAAACATTTTAGAACGTCATATATTTGCAGTTTACAATAAACGCATTATTATTACATACATATTTGTTAGATACTTCATTGAAGGTGAGCGAATATAAAAATTATATATTGTATGCAAACCGGTGTATCAAAATTATTTTGAAAATAGGTACAAAAATTATAAGAATAAACACAACAAAGCTACCGTCCGAATCTTTACCGTTGTTGATGTATTCCGGAGAATTGACAGTAAGTTCTACGAATACCAAATTGATTCAAATCACATTAACTTCTCATGAAGATATAGGTAATATAGTGGAATCTAAAAAAATGAAGGAAATATTGGAAAACCAAATTCTTTGTAGAAGGTAAAAGCCTTGTTTACTTTTGGTAGAGTGCGGTTTCAAGTATGCGTATGTATTTTATTTCAGATTTCAGCAAGCATGGAACACATGTGAGAAGATTAATGAAAAAAACTCGTGGTTAAAATTAGCAGAAAGTGCAATTGCAAACTTAAATATTGATTTCGGTACGTTTTAACATTAGTTGTACGACAAAAAATAAACTTGCTATGTAAATAACTAATTTCTATGAAACTATTCACCATCAGCAATTCGAATCTATCGGTACTTAGAAGATGCTTCAATGGTTTGGGCATTACAAAGTATGGAAACTATAGATGAATTGTCATTGTTGTGCGGACACGCATGTATTTTACTTGCTGATTATAATCAAGCAGAACAATTTTTCTTACAATCATCAGAACCAGTACAAGCCTTGTACTTAAGAAGAGACTTAATGCAATGGGAACAAGCATTGAAATTGGCCCAAAAGTTGAAAGCTGACGAAATTCCGTATATTGCTAGAGAATACGCTCAACAATTAGAGTTTACGTAAGAAAACCACATTAAACATTTAAATTATGTGCCATAAGTAAGTATTAACACCATGAATTTTGTTTTTGAAGGGGCAATTATCCAAAAGCATTAACAAACTACGAACGTGGATTGGTAGATTTAAAAACACAACCAAACTCAACTATACAAAATCCTCATCACCGAAATCAGTGTCTCGCTGGCGTAGCAAGAATGTCTATTAGATGCGGTGACAGTAGAAGGGGTGTAACCATAGCAATGGATAATGAGAGTCCAAGACAGCTACGAAAAGAGTGTGCAGAAATACTAGAATCAATGAAGGTATATATAACTATATGCATGTGCTTTGCAGGTATATACATTTCGATAATTGTTATAGCAATTTACTGAAGCTGCTTTATTATACGAAAAAGCTGAATATTTTGATAAAGCAGCATCGGCATACATAAAATTAAAACATTGGCAAAAGGTAGGCCAACTTTTGCCACAAATATCATCTGCAAAAATTAATATACAATATGCTAAAGCCAAGGAAACCGAAGGCAAATACGAGGAGGCAGCGAATGCGTACGAGACAGCAAAAGACTATGAAAATATAATTAGAATTAATCTGGAATACTTAAACAATCCAGGTAACGCCAATTATTATCAATACATACTGCGTATAATATTAATTGCCATTTGAAATCAATATGTATGATTTTGTAATTATAGCGCGAAGTGTCGAAGTAGTGCAGCAAACTAAGAGCATAGAGGGTGCTAAAATGGTTGCCAAATATTTTCAGAAAATGAATGACTATAATTCGGCAATTAAGTTCTTGATTTTATCGAATTGTCATGAAGAAGCGTTTCAATTAGCTAATCAACACGGCAAAATGGAATTATATGGAGAAATATTAATAAACACAATCGACGGCAGTAGTGTACGGAGGGAAGACTTCAGAAGTCTCGCAATGCATTTCGAGTCACAAAAAAACAATTTTTTGTCAGGAAAATATTACTTTTATGCTAAAGAGTATCAGAAGGCATTACGCCATTTATTGAAAGCAGCTCAATTAACCGCAGATGAAGGTGCAGTCCTCACATTAGCGATTGATACAGTTGCTTCTTCAAAAGATGACGCGATAGCAAATCAACTGATAGATTTCCTACTAGGTGGGGACGGTCTACCAAAGGTAATGATACTTCTGCCAATAATATGATTGAACATGCGAACATAGTGTTTGAAAGACAATATTTCTTATAGGACCCCAAATATTTATTCCGTTTGTACATGGCTAGGAAACAATATAAAGAAGCTGCGAAAACGGCGATTATAATTGCGAATGAAGAACAAGTTAATGGTATATTTTATAATATGCATCATTAATTACAAAATAATTATAAAAAACATTCCTAATTTATAATAAATTACTTACAGGAAATTACAGAAATGGTCACGATGTTTTGTTTAGTATGTATCAGGAATTAAAGAGAAATAAAATTAACATACCTTTAGAGATGCAAAATAACTTAAGACTCTTGCATTCGTACATTCTTGTTAGACTGCATGTGAAACGTAATGATCATTTACGTGGTGCTCGTATGTTAATAAGGGTAGCGAATAATATTTCGAAATTCCCGACACGTTAGTAAAAAACATTTAAATCTTTCAAACTAATGTAATATGTATTACAAAATATTTTTAAGTATATATTATTTTAGACATCGTTCCTATTTTGACTTCCACTGTCATAGAATGTCAACGTGCTGGCTTCAAATATGCTGCATTTAATTTTGCTGCTATGCTTATGCGTCCAGAATACAGAAGTCAAATTGATGCTAAATATAGTAAAAAAATTGAGGCCATTGTAAGAAAACCACCAAAATCAAAGGAAAACGAAATTGAAGATGAACCATTAACTCCATGTCCATATTGTAAAAGTAAACTTCCAGAGACGGTCGTTACTTGTGAGAAGTGCAAAAACACAATACCTTTTTGTATAGCAACAGTTAGTCTCTTTTTTTCTCTTATTCACATATTAGTGTTGAAGCACAATATATTTCACATGAATTGAATCACGTTTTTCAGGGACGGCATATAGTTGAAAATGATTTCACAGCATGTCCGCAATGTGATTTTCCTGCTATAAAAAGTGAATTTTTAAGGTATGTTTGCAATTATTAAATGTTGTTAAACGTTTCTAAATATTTTATGTTCCAATTTTTTAGGATAATTGAATCCGAAGAAACGTGTCCAATGTGTTCGGAAAATGTAGATATTAACATGGTTTCTACTGTGAACATCCATCCGTATCTGGATTTCCAAGACTCAAAGTGTACAATGTGAAGGCTTGAGCACCTAAGTGCATCTACTAATTAGTAGGAAATAATTCCGTCCGAAATGAGTACAATGCAGTGAAGTACAAGTAGTTTAGTAAACAATTTCAAGATATATTTATATGATGTATGCACAAATCAAATAATGCTCATGCATATAGATGCAGCAATAATATGTAGATGGTTAATAAACAAGCTCTGCTCTAATATAATAGATTTCTGTTCCCTATCATTCATTTATCCTACTATTAATAGCATCAATAGTGTATTACTAATTATTTAAATTGATAAAACATTACATTAAATGAGATAAGTACATTTTCTAAACGAAAGTACTGTTTGATAGATAACAATTTTTATAAGATTTCGTCATGCAGTAAGAGTGCAGATTTCGTAAAGAATCTATGCACATAACATCATACATCGATATGCATGTACAGGGTCCGGCAGAGTATGACATTACCCGTTTAGTGCGGGGTTCCTGAGGTGATCCTGAACAACTTTTCCTTTACCAAAATGTTGGTTGAAGCTTTGTTTTTGAATTATTAACGAAAAACATTGGCCAATCTGAGCGGCCGTAGATCGAGCCCGGTTGTGAGCCACGCGGACGATCGCTCTGATTGGCCAGTGTTTTTCGTTAATAACACAAAAACGATGCTCCAACCAACATTTTGGTAAAGGAAAAAGTGGTTCAGAGTCACCCCAGCAACCTCCCATTAAACGCGTAATGTCATACTCAGCGGGACCTTGTATGTAGTAAGTAATTACGAATAAGGAATTCAAGCGACATCTAACGTGGTGTACACGAATTACAACCCAAGTTGTCATGACGTTGTTCAAAAGTACATGGAAGCATATACATACTTATATACGTAAGTAAGTACTTACATGCATACGACAAGAATTACAGCATGGCATGACTTTGAAGAATTGAACTAAATGACATGCAGATTTTTTTTTAATATCTGATTCTCAATACACTGAAATAAACCTATATATTTTTTGTAACCATTGAAGAATACTTCAAATTTCAGACAAATTCGTAGAAAGTTAATCCAATTACGTTCATTAGTTGTTACAGGCAAGTATTCAACAATTAAAAATACATAATAATTTTGTTATTCATTCTATTGAAAATTCAAAATTGCAGCTGCTCTATATTACATAATTTTGGTTTATATAGAAATCGAAACAATTTTATACTTTTGGTGTCACATAATCATAGTACCTATATATACTATACTACATATGTTAGTATACTAACGCAATTGAAAACCATTCAATAAAAATCTATCTATAAATTACCGATTTTCAAAACGCCCAAGTTTAGCAGGACGCATTTATGCGCGTACTTACCATTCAGATTTGAACATGTTGCATGACTAAGTTTCCATTAATTGTGATAAAATGTATTATCAGTATTAAGCTAAAGATGTTCTTAACCCAGTTTTTACCTTTACATAGCAATGATAATAATAATAAGACTCGCTATAGTTATCTGTTCCTAATTATACATTGCAAATTTGCTTTCATGATTAATTCATATGAAATATATAGAAAAGCTGCCAATGATATTATATCTTAGAATGACCACGTTATATCTTTTTTACTAGTATTGCGTCAATCAAATAAAAAAATTATATTTTTCTGTGCAAACAGTTAGTAGTGGGGCAGTATTCAGCATACAGTATCAAAGGACATTATCATATCCGTGTAGGTGCTAGTGCGGACGGCACCGGTATGTCAGCAGTGTACAGTTGAGGCTCTATGTGAATTATCTAAGGAGTAGATTTAAAAGATACGAAGTTATTCTTGGGAGGATCGTTTTGAATTTCTTGACATAAAACTTAATAAGTACGTACCGGGAATATAATCCGAGGTACTAAGGAAAAGTCGTTTTATTCTTCATCACTCGAAAGCTTGGTGGTCAAAATGGCGGAAAAGAATGACTCGCCGGGTTCCACCTCAAGTTCTACCGGGCAAGAAAGCCAACAACTGCTTTCAAGTTTTATAGGGGAAATCGTGAAGAGCCCGATAAATCTTATTTTAGTAGGCGTAATTGCATTTTTGGTTTATAAAATTGTAAAAAGCAAGACGAAGGTAGAAGAACCAGTAAGTATCGTAAAGGAACTGCCGAAGTTGCGACGTGATTTTACATTTGAAGAATTAAGGCAGTACGATGGTAAGGGCCCAGACGGACGAATATTAATTGCTATCAATGGTAGCGTTTACGACTGCACTGCGGGTGCACGGTTCTATGGCCCTGGTAAGCATTTAACCACTCCCATGAATTATTTTGCACGATAGTTGGTGTTTCTACGTCGTACACAAAATCGCTTCGTTATTACGATCTCTTCTCAATCTGTTCAAGTTTATACTTTTCAATCATCTTATGAGTAACTCCCACTGCCTACTTGTTATAATCAGTTTCAAATTGTGCAAAAATTAATTTTCAAACATCGCGAGATAGTGAGAATTAAGAAGGTTGTGATATAGTAGCCTGTCGAAGACTGTCATATTATGATACATATTTAAATTAGGCAGAAAATTAGTCGTCCATAGATGCTGACTTGATATATAATTATAAAAGAAATACACATGTGCACAGAATTGAATAATTAAGTAATATGTTAAGTTTTTCTTTTAATATGAAATCTATGGTTTCTGTTTATTGTTCAATTATTTAATAATAACATGTATTTATAATACATGTATATTATAACTTTTATTAACTTTGTTACAGGTGGTCCATACGAACCCTTAAGTGGTAGAGATGCAAGCAGAGCTTTGGCAACGTTTTCAATGGAAACAACAAAAGAATATGACGACCTAAGTGATTTGCAGACAGCAGAAATGGAGTCCATATTGGAATGGGAAGAACAATTTAAAGGTAATTGTTCATTTCATTCTATTTCAAGACTGCACCTTTTATTAATTTATTGCATTAATATTTTTACTCCAAAAATATATGTAACACTTCATTATTCTAATATAATAGTGGGTAAAATGGAGTTAAATATCAGAACATTAAAATGCAAAAACTAGAACATATTATTGTTTGTTTTTAGAAAAATATGATTACGTGGGGAAATTGTTGAAACCTGGTGAAGCACCTACAAATTATTCAGATGAGGAAGACGAAGGTAGCCAACAAGAGAACGAAGCAAAGTCTAAAAGTGATTGACTGCTTGATTGTACATCAAATGCCAAACAGATTCAAAAGAATATTGCGCACACACCATTAAAGGAACTCTCAAAACCATGGTTCATAAATATATTTACGGACATTCATCTGGATATTTTATTACATCGTAACGATATTAAAATGAAAATTAAAGTGGTATCTTTCGATCAAGTTCAAAGTATATAACTGTCCAACACTGGTGTTATGTGTGAGGATTTTCTTTGAGTATCCAATTTTTCAAACAACAAGGGTACTCGTATAGTATAATGTTTTTATATATGTACAAAAGATTTCTTACAGACCCTTGAAATTGGAACTAGACATAAGACAGAACTTTTAATCTAGATTTCATCATTAACTATCTATATTCATGCTCTCGTTCACATTTTGCCACATAGTATTTCGTACATATACTATATGTATTTGAAATCTGTAAACTTTAATAAAATCGTGTTACATTTGACAAGCATTCGAAGATTAATATTAAGTTAATGCAGTACTCTGCATATTTATATTACGGGAGAAAATATTTCTGAACATAAAAACATTATGCTGTTTGCAAACAAAATAATACCGTTTTTAACAAGAAAGCCAAACTGGGCTGATACATATTCACTGTTAGCTACATTTATCTTGAAAATATGATTGAACCAAGAACTACACTGATCGAAATTATTTGTAGAATTATAAGTCAAACATCAGAATCCCAATTGTGAAACAATTTTCCATACAAAGTTGCATTAAAATTTAATTAGAAATCTTGCAAAAGGCGGCAAACGCTTACTAGTCTTTATATGTACCGAAATGGGAATATATTCTATCAAAGATATTGCGTATTTTAACGTGTCACATGAATTGGTATTGTTTGAAAATATGGACTTCTCAAAGGTTGCTAATATTTCCAGCATAGTTTTGTTATGCAACATGTTTTCTTTATTGTTATGAAAGACTTTATCAAATATGTTCAAACTGAGGAAAGGTAAAAATCCTGCATTTATATGGGTAGATATAAATAGACGTTGTATAATTTTCTACTTTCTTTTAGTTGTTTATTCAATTAATTATATTTTTAGCTAATAATTTAATGTGCTAATTTTATAATGAGAAAATATTTATAGTTGATACAAATTGAACTAATTCATTAGCTTGGCGATTAAAATATTTGTTTTGAAATGCATTGCCAAAAGTAATAGAATTTATTAATTATGTGATAAACACGTTATTAATACTAACGTGGAGAACATCAGTGGATGGTGACGAATTTTTTTTCAGAGCAATGCATACAAATAAATTGGGTTCAAGTGTCAAATAAAAACTATGTGTTATAATAATAATGCAATTTATTGACATTTAATTACTTTTTAAAAATTACATTATTTGAATGCAAACCTCGGCGTTGAATACATTGTTCCATCTCTATACGAAAATTGTTATTCGGTTATTATGGCAACACATCGAGAATTGTCACAACTCCAGTGACGCACCCCGTAAGAGAGTTCCATATACAATTAACGAGACAGACGTTTCATTGATACACTAAAGAAAGATACGCTGCTGTTTTCATTAATATGCGAATTATTTGCAAAGATGGAAAAATTATTTACATTATATGCAAATTTGTGTATGAATTGATAGAAACTAACGTGTGAATGATACAACAGTGTGCATGCTGCATTTATGTGTAGTAGTGTTTTCAGTCTAGATATGAAGTAGTTTTGTATCATTCCCACAGAATTTGCATTGTTAATTTTACTAATATTCCACTTTTTACATCATGTTTTATATCATATATTTGTCATTCTAATCCGTATGAAAATATTTAATCAGAAACTGAACCAAAAAAAAAAGGAACGAAATTTATTTTACATATGCATACCTTACACTTTTGTATGTTTTATATGTGGTTTATGAATAACGAAATATTTTACCCCTGTTATTCTCCCAAAACAATTTGTTAAAAATGTTATTTCATGTCCGCGTATGTAGATATACTTTTCTTTTTAATCAGGAGGCCATTCGAAAAGTATATATGCTAATACTATGCATATAAATATGTTGTACCCCTTATGTAAAATTATTTATAAAAAATGTTACGTACTGTTATTGAAATGTGCATTCTATTCATACAAGGAAGCCGACGAACAGCTTGTATGGTGCAGGTTCGAATATGCTACTTACATATATGACACTAAAAGATGTTCTTATTTGTATTAAAAGAACACTGTTCCTTTTAAATAAGTACTTTCACTTATTTGTACTTAATTTAGCCCACCCTTTTGTACGATGAAATTTCTTCGTTTTTTAGAAAGCGCCCGAAATACTGTTGGTTTGTTAAATACAAAAATAATTTAAAATAAATACAGTGGGAAATGTATGAAGTGAGAATTTTAATTACGCATGTATTGTTGAATATTGTTTTTATTGCAATAAAAGTTAAATTTTATTTTGTTAACTCGTCATTACAAATGCTACTGGTAAAGGGCTACATTTAACTACATTAAAAATTGAATATTTCATGCTATACCTGTGTAGATCGGTACTAGTTCATACTTGTATCTGTTTATGATATTTAGTGTTTCCAAATATCTATAATTGCAGATACGTGGTACCACTTCGCATACGGTATTATAGGTCAATTTAGTGTATCTAAAACTTAATTTCTTATATCCGAAATGGGAAAAATACACTTATTGCATTTTCAAAATGCATATTCGAGGAAGACTGGGGTTGTCTTTGGCTTACGATTAAAAGTGGCCTGGACTTTTATCTCGTGTTGGTATTTTTTTTGGAATGAGTGACGTTAAAACGATTTGAACACAATCGACCTTGGTTCTCCAATCCATGGTAATTGTTGAGTAATTTTAAATTGATATCCAGCGTACGATTGAAAAAAGAAAAGGAATATTTTGCATTTATTACAGGACATGTATATTATTGTTCTCCATTGGAGTAACTATAGTTATTATATATATCAAAAGTATTAATGTTAGTTCAATTTGTAGATTATGAACAAAGCATTTTAGACAATTAAAAAGTATAAAATACTAATTACGATAGTTATCAAAAGTAAAGAAAGACCTCAGCTCTTCAAGCTATGATAATTAGTTTATTGCACTGGTAAATGTACATATAGCCGATAGAGTGTACTGAATATAATGTATCATTAAAATTGCCTTTTCTAAACATTACTGATATATGCATGTTGTAGTGGATAATACATGATACTGTAATAATTATTAATAATAATATAATACAAATTCGCATCATATTGACGGTAAGATTACGAAAACTCCGTTTGTTATCATGGTAGGCAACAACGTTGATATCAGTGACTCAAAGCTTGCGTGAAAATAACCCGTTCGATTTGTAATAATCTAGGTACTAAATACAATGCTAGTATGCATGAAAAGGTAATGTTCCTTTCAAATAGCTTTTTTCAGGCGATTAATGTATTACCCAATATTGGAGATCGGTCATTGCACCTTTAATAGATACATACATAGATTCATAAAGGATAAATATAATATAAATATAAATGTATTTATATTTCGACTCCATTATACAAATATATAGTCGGTAAGCAGTAAAAGGGGGAATACCGTAAATACACGTATAATAATTTGTTCCTGTGTAGAATACTATAAGAAGGTATAATTAAACCTGAACCAAGTGATAGAGTAAGTTTGCGGAGAAAAAATACGATAGTATAGCGCCATTTAACACCGATACATTTCGTCTACGGAACAGTTACGTAACACTTGTATAAAGCTCAACAGATTTTTGTGATTTTTTCTCCTTCGGTCTCATTCGTGATCGCCTCCTATATGTATATTATAGCCAACTCAAAAATCATGCATACTTTTAATGTAGGCAAGAATTAAGACTATTAATAAATTGGTACCATACGCGGTAAACTACAATGTCAAAGATACATGTACATCTGGTAGTATCGAACATATCTCAACTGGAAACTAGCGTAAGTACAAGTTTCATAATGCAAAACTTCCTACGGAAAGAGATCCATTGTATAAACATATATATATATGAATACATATACATATATATGAATGTGTTTAGAGATTATCGAAGGAATTATCATCATATAGTTAAAGGAAATAATACGGGGCAAGCGAATAACAATACTCGACAAAGAGCCGCTGTCACTGAGATGGGTGGCTAGGTGGCTGCTGCCACGCCGTCATCCAGTTCCCGTCCCATTTTCAATGCTCCCTCTCTTCTCACGTTCAACTCTTTCTTTACACAATTCTCTGTATCTGCCACTATCGCGCGCGCGCTCGCACACAAACACATGACTGCAGAAGCGGGAAGCAGAGTATCAGAAAGAAAGGTAGAGGAAAAGGGAGATGGAAGCAAGTTCACGCACAATATATGCGTGCGGCGAGTCGCGTGCCGTTCGCACCTCTCCACGAGTCAGATTCTCTTTCTTGAACGGAGGACGTTCTGCGCAACGCACCCCCCCCCCCCTTTCTCTATGCATTCTTCCTTGTAACCTGTCGATCGAGAAATCACTGGCCATCTTGTAACCACATCCCCCTGACAATATAGACTTTGTAAATTCATTGTCAATCAGGATTTTCCAATTTTTCAATGTCTGCATCATGTTAACTGAGCATACCTGGCGAAAATAAATGCATATGTATTTAAAATATTTCGTTATGAGCATACAACGCGGCGGATATGTAGTCATACGCCTACAAAGAGAAAGTGATTATTGATACGAATGGTAATATGGATAATTCAATAAGTTTAGTGAGCGAGTATTTGGAAGACTGTTACAATAATGAGTTTTAAATATTTCATGTATTGTACAAATCTTTGAGTTCTTGTCTCACAATAAAAATATATATTCATGATGTTTATCTTTAAATTTTTTAAGCACAAAATCAATAATAATATTATATAATAGATGCAATAATTTGAAAAATACTCTTACTTGACGTAGATAGTTGTACAACTTAATGTAGCTTAAGCTTTAAAAAAATGTTGTTAAACATGTATTCTATACAGGATTAATATACGTTTGCATATGTTTTACTTGTGCACTCGGCCACAATATACAATACATACGACAGAGACTTTCTATACGTTATAAAGAAGTAATGTAACGTTTCATCTGCATATGGAATGATATAGCGTCTGAAGGTTTCAACAAATTTGTTTTCTTAAATACAAAAGCAAGAAATCACGCGCATCACTATTTCAATGTTTATAAGCCATGGAAAACAATTAGGCTAGGGTCTTTCTGATTGTTAGTATCTTGAATTCTAAACACCACTGATAAAGACAATAGCGTATTAAGTTATTAAAAGTATATTTTCATGTGAATCGTAACGCCAAAATTTGCTATAATCGTACCCTTGTAGCTATAAAGAATCTAATTGAAAAAGCGTCTTACAACCACTATGCAAGGCCGGCCTTTATCAAATGGCGGCAGAGGAATAAACGAAATTCTCGCGGCTGTTGGACCGGCGGCGTGAACGTAACTATGGCGTTCGTGGCCTCGCGTTAGCTTGGCCAATGGTAGTTAACGGTTGGGTCACGTGATCGGGCAAGCCAATCAGATCGCTGGTCTAATATCCCGGCAACCATACGGAGCCAGTCGGACATTTTCTGACAAGCGTAGAAAAACTTCTCGTCAACAGCAGCCGCCATTTTACGTTAGCCGATACTCGTGCGGTGCGGAACTCTCGCGATCGCTTTTTCCAAGCGAATTTCTGTGGCGCGCGGTGGCCGCCCCGGAGCCGACTCATTTGATCGTGTTCGCCTCCTGGCATCCGTGATTGCCTCGAATGTGTGGGGAAAGCGAGCCGCGTCCGCGGTGATCGTTCGCGCGCCCCGTGTCGCAGTGTGCCAAGGCGAGAGAAGAGGAGAGGAAGATGGTGCCAGCGGGCCTCGAGAGCGATATCGTTGCTGCGAGCTAGCGCCGTGCGCGCAGCCACTCCGCCACACTCGAGTGTTTGACGAGTTGTGTGCGAGCGACTAAACCGAATATAACCGAATATAACGTGAGGACTTGCTCGGTAGTGTGTGCATTTAGTTTTAGTGGTGATCCGAGGGATTGCAATACTGATAGTCCTGTTAACTTCTCGACCTGTCCCGTCCTCACGCGAGTGGCCTGTGCGGCCGTCGAAAAATTTACTGTGTGTGTGGGCTTTAGCGCGGGGTTCGACGTACCCCCGACGATGCCCAATGGTTGATCGTGTACCGAAGCGTGCTCGGGGACGCTCCACGCGCCGCGATTTTCATTGTTATTGTCATGCCTCCGAATATGCTAAAAGCTTGGTGAATTTTCGCGGTTTCACCGAGGAGGAAGAAGCAGCAGCAGCAGTAGCAGTAGTAACAGCATCAGCATCAGCGGTCTTCTAGTGGCGTAGTGCAGCGTTTCGCCCGTGTGTGTACCCGTGTATACGTGCCTGCGTGCGTGCCTGCCTGCGTGCGTGCGTGCGTGCGGTCGTCCCGACTTGCTGCCGCCGCCGCTTACTTACTATCGAGAGTAAACAGCCTAAAAGAAGAAATAATTAATCGTAAAAAGAAACCATGGCCGACCACCTGGTGGATGGCCCGCCGAGTAAGCGGCCGAAGCTCGGGGATCATTTTCAAGGAACTTCGGACTCCGCGGGTAAGTTGTTACATTTATTTCATTGTAATTCTCTGTTGTTGGATTAGTCAAGGGTCGTTACGCGACTAACCTTTCAGGGATAAACGTCGCAAGCAGCATATAAGCGTTCTTCTCTTTACGCGAAGTCTGCCATATATCTTGTCATTGAGAAAAATATCCCCGCCGTTTTTCAGTGGTATACTGTCACCTCATTGACGGCCGCAACCTTTGAGCAAAATTTCTACATGTTGATGCTTCGGGTTTTCTTACAAAATGCACCCTTTTGTTGCCGTTTTAGTTAGTTCTCTTTAACAAAGCCGATGTATCAAAAATGATACCCTTGGTTTCACGACGTTTGATAATACTGTTTTTGAACTTTTAGAAAAGTGCTGTGGTTATAGCTGATCGTTTCATTTTGTGTTACAAGTGTCACCTTTTGACAGGGCCCTGTATTCGGGATATCTTAAAATCGTCGAAAGTTAACTTTCTTTGCTTTTTTGTCGTGTACAAGATCGAGATAATATTTGGCTGTTAGTTATGTGTTCTATAAACTAACCTAAACTATTCAAGAAATACCGTCGCCGGAATTACACTGTGTTGCAAATTGTGTAACGAATTGTTATCAATTCGATGAATATTTTTGACATTCTGTTACAGAATTTTAACCTGCAAAATCGATCTATAGAGAGGTTTATGTCACACCGGTGAAAAGAGATACTTGGGAATCAGTGGATTTCTGTTATGACAGGATGGTTATTGTTGTTGATGAAAATCATGAACAAATCATTTACTTTGATTCTGTTGACAATAATATGAGTTAAAACTTGGTTGTTCAAGAGTTCCATGAGATTCATGTTTATCAATTAATAGAATTTGCGAATAGTGTATAAAATTTTGCTCAGAGGTTATAAAACTATTTCGTGTTTGAAAAGTGATTGTTTGTATCTAAATAATTTACAACTTTTGTCTTGTTGCACGTTCTTTCTCTTATTTAACTTAACACAAACACAACTATAGCAATTTGTAAATTCTTTTTAGTTTTTTATTTTTAAATTTAGCCCCTATTTTATTTTTGTAGTGCATGGCAAATGCATGGAAGATTAAATACTTATTAAATACAGATATTACGCTGGCATGACGATTGATGCTCTAACCATCTCCTTGTTCTTATTTTCTTTAAACGCTACCTGATCACCTTAACAGTTTCTGAACTCAATAATACTTGGTATAATCCTGGGTAAATGAATAATGACTGTGTCACATTAAACACTCAATGTATAAATCACAAAATTTAGTCAGGTTACACAAAGTAAGTGGCAGACATGGCCTTTGTTATTTGCCATTGTATATACTAATTCAACTATACCTGCTACTTGTATTTAAAAGGACAAGGCTGTTTCTGCTGCTTAAAAACTGTGATCCAGAAAGCATAGACAGTTTTTCCACAGTCTCAAATAAAAACTGTGATATATATGTAGTGGGTATGGCGCCTCTAATGATGCACCATGCTTATACAAACTACGGGGGAGGTGGCAGTGGTAACATGCAACAAATGCAGGGCCCGCCACAACAGCTACATCTGCAACAGCATCAGCTGCAGCCACATTGGAACAACCATACCATCCAGAAAAGAAGTAAATATTATTACAAAACCCAGCAAAAAGTTCAAAAATACTAAATCCAGCACTACAGAATTTGTTTGTCTGTTTGTTCATCTCATTTATTAGTATCATAGAGTTGTAAAATCATTCGCGTACGTCTAACTTCTTTCACAATCTACAGCTAAAATGAATCACAAGTTTTTCTATCATTCAGAAAATGTAAATAGTTTTGGCATATTGTCACTATGGTTCGATAAAATCAATTTGATCTTATTATATGTGAAACCTACAATCGATAAAAGGATTACATTGTTTAATTGTACAATAGAATATAAGGATAAATAAATGTAACAAATATATCGCTTTATAATCTAAAGATATTTGTTTCTTTTATAAGATACTGGAGAAAAATTGGATCACTGAGTATTATTAAAACCGATATAATTTAGTTTAATGCACAACACAAAAATATAAATAGATATGCTGTGAGCTTTAGATGCATTTATAAGTGATAAATGTAACATGGACATGCGACACACATGTACGGAGCTCTAAAACTTTACACAAGGGTGAACATATACTAATTAATTAATGAAAATCTCCAAACATTACTGATTATAGTCTCTTTGAAGTAAAGTTGAACTATGTTCTTAGGTAGGTAACAATGTACATCTTTTTTTTATGTACTTATTAGGAAACTGACATCATAATGGAAATAAAGCAATTTACATTACTTGTAAGAGTTTCAGAAACCTTTTCTTTCAATATTACAGCATTAAGAAGCAATCCATTTACAAACAATTGTAAATACTCTTTAGAGTGATTATGATTTCTTCGCATGACTGTCTATTTTAAAGATTGCCATCAGTAGCTTTGCTGCTTTTGTAGTATAGCACGTCTTTATTGTGAAGAAGTTTTTATTCTGCTGTAGAATAAACTCCTTTAAGTTATGCTCACACAGTGTATGTCTCATGTCTTATTTATTCATGTATTTGTTTGTCCATATTTACATGTAGTTTGTTGTAGATTCGTTTTTTTTATTGTTTTATTTATATTTTTCGATTCTTTTCTTCTTTTAAATTTGCATTTGACCCCTTTTTTCTCCGTTGTTGTATAATCAGTTGTGGATAGTCAAGTAAGTTAATAAAAATACTTTTATACGGCAAATGTATTTCAAACACTATAGGCTAGTATGATATAAACAGATCCAACTTGCTGTAACATTACAACATCAAATGTACATAATTGTCAAAAAGTATGAGCATGTATACATATATGTGCATGTTTATTTACATGCAGATATATTATACAACATGTACTAGACATTACACGGTAGCATAAAGATATTACTATTAAATCTTTGGATACAAAGCTATGGTGACGGTGCTGAATCTTATCTTTATATTATTACTAATGGTTTTTTGGTCTCTATGGTATATGTTACATTTAATATCATAATACAATGTTAACTTATTAAACTGGTTCTCTAGAAAAGTAATTCTTTAATCTTTTCTTACGTTGATCCTTTTTATATATTCTTTAGCTGTAAAAAGGGTTCGCGTTGAGAATATACAAGATACATGTTAGGAACGTGCATATCTATGATCAAGCATTGGTGGCTTACTTTTATAGTAACCAGTATCTTTTACAGCATTTTGCACACTGACTAACTGTTACTAATACAAATGTTTATTCTCAGATTACATAACAAACACAGATATGTTTGATCTTGAAAATGATCTACCGGATGATCTATTGTCAACGGGTTCTTGGGGTTCGGCTACTGAAAGTGCGAAGCCACCAGCAACAGGCCCAGGTCCTGGGCAGCAAAATGGTGGCCTTGATTCAGAACTTAGACAACATGTACAGCAGCAACAACAACAACAACAACAGCAACAGCAACAACTTTCACATCATCTCATACAACAACAAGTTCGTACATATAGAATATATTTTTTAAAATGGATTGCATGTATACGCAAAATTTACTTTTTACCCTTTATTTCTTTACTTGTTTTGCAACAGGGCAACAAAAACTTGGTTGCTAACTCTTTAGTAATGGCTGCTGCAACTTTGGGTAATAAAAGTCCAAATATGCAATCTCCACCAAATGTTTCTGTCTCAAAAGTAGTTGACCCACAAATGGTCGTTAGTTTGGGAAATTTACCGAGTAGTATAGCCAGTTCCTTGGCAAATAATCAAATGTCTATCGCGAATTCGATGGGAGGCCTTCAACCATCGATGAGCATGGCTGGAAGTAACCCTACGATGTCAATGCCAGGTGGAATAAATTCTAGCCTAGTTATGACGAGCAGTGCTAGTGGGAATAATACTATGGGTGGTATGGCAGGTGGAAGCTTAATTGTAACCAACAGTTTGAACAAACAACCTTTAAATACTGTAAGTTCTATTCTGATATAGTGTAATATAAGAATATTGTAGCTTTCATGGAATATACAATGGGCAATTGATACATCTTAGGTAACCATGATGGGCCCAAATACTCAAGGACTACATAACTCCAGTGGTCCACATGGTGTTGCTCAAATACCAAATGGACCTGGAATAATGAATACTAGAGCTGTAGCAATGCAACAGCAACAGCAGGCTCATATGGTTGGTCCGGCAAGGGGTCAGAGTCCGCATCAACAAGTTCACCAAGTTGGTATTGTTGGTCCTGGTCAAGCAGGTCCACGAATGCAGGCTCCTCCAAATATGGCAAATATGTCCAACATGGGACAAATAGGTGCATCAAGTCCCTATGGTTACGGTAACTATATTAAACTTACGCATGAAACAAAAATTCCACAATGGATTTAAATACCTTATTTTCAAATAGGATCGCCAGCTAGCGCGCAAGGGCCTGGTGTTACAGTGTGTACTAACAGTCCTGTTGGAGTTGTTGCACCTCAGCAAAAGGGGGTGGGAACAAATATGACTGCCATGCAGGCTAACAGATTTGGGGGAACTGCGGGACCCATTGGATCCACAAACGTAGGTGGCCAGGAAGGTGGAATGGCGCAACAAGCTCAACCACCTGCACCAAGTCCAGCCCAACCTCAATCTGGTGCACCAAGTGGTGGGCAACCTGGTCCACAACAAGCAACTCAGGGGCAAATGCCTGGTGCTGGTGCTCCAACGGGTGAGCGCTCGTTTTTATTTTGAAGCCGAGTATTCTGAACCCTGCATCGAATAAACTTAACTCAACAGAATTTGTGTTTATTGTTAGGTGCTACAAAATCAACTGCTGATCCAGAGAAACGCAAACTTATCCAACAACAACTAGTTCTTCTCCTTCATGCGCATAAATGTCAACGACGTGAAAGTCAAGCAAATGGTGATGTCTGGCAGTGTTCGTTGCCGGATTGTAAAACTATGAAAAATGTGCTGACTCATATGACTGCCTGCCAAGCAGGTAAAAATTGTGCGGTGCCACATTGTAGTTCTTCGAGACAAATTATTAGTCATTGGAAGCATTGCAACCGGAATGATTGTCCTGTATGCTTACCTTTGAAGCAAGCAAACAAAAATAAAACAACAAATGCTGCTGCAGCATCCACGACACAACCAAATAATCAACCGAATCCGAGCCCGACCGAAATGAGACGAGCGTACGATGCGTTGGGTATTCAGTGTCCTACGACAACACCGGGTTTGGTAGCTGGTCAATGCGTTACTAGAAGAATGCCAGCACCAGGCATGCAAGGGGCGCCCGGTACTATGGCAAATGCTAGACTAACTCAACCACAAACTCAAACTGCATCAGGCCAATCTGTAGTTGGTGCTGGTCAACAAGTAGTTGCTCCAAATGTGTCCCTTCCATTAAATTCTGATCCTAACACAGTCGCAGTAGCTGGCAATCAAGCAGCACCTACCAGTGGTCCAACACCTGCTATAGCAGCTACAGCTGCAAATATACAGCAATCTCTTAATATACAACAATTATTTGGTTTGAATGATTCAGGACAGCTTAGTGTTCCAAGTGAAAATAGGCTAGCTAACCTTCAGCTTCCAGCTGGACTTCAACCCGGACAAGTAACAGCAACATCAGTTCAGGAGTCGAAGGATTGGCATCAAACTGTAACCCCAGACCTTAGGAATCATCTTGTTCATAAATTAGTTCAAGCAATATTTCCAACTCCCGATCCACAAGCTATGCTTGACAGAAGAATGCACAATCTCGTTGCATATGCAAGAAAAGTTGAAGGGGACATGTACGAAATGGCGAATTCGAGATCAGAATATTATTATCTGCTTGCCGAAAAAATATATAAAATTCAAAAGGAATTGGAAGAAAAGCGACAAAAACGAAAGGAACAGCAACAACAACAACAACAGTTACAAGCCCAGCAGCAACAGCAGCAACAACCACAACCTGCTGGAACATCTGGTCCAAGTTTAAGGCCATGTGCCCCACCAAGTGCAGGTAATGTACCTCCTTCGCGACCAGTTGGAACAGTTACGCCTAGTTTGCGTAGCCACTCACCAAGTATGGGACAACTTGGTACTTTACCTACAATGAGCATTCCGCACAATAGAATGCAATTTCCTCAACAACAACAAACGCAACAAGTACAAGTTCAGGCCCAAACCAACGTGCAAGCGCAAGCTCAGGCCCAAGTTCAGCAGCAAATGCAACAGCAGCAACAACAACAACAGCAGCAGCAACAACAACAGCAGGGAATTTTAGTTGGTCCACCGGGTCCTAGTCCGAATGGACAGACAACTTCTAATCCCAATGTCGTTCCGAATCCTGGTCTCAGTCCGTTCGGTCAACCCCAAATGTCACAAGCAAGTTTAACAACAACTACTACGTCCGCAACAACTAGTCAATTCCCAACCTCGAACGGTACTTCCGGTTTACCTAACAGTTCTCCCGTACAAAATCAACACCAATTTCCTGACCTTATGAAAGTTAGATTGGCCCAAGCCCAGGCTGCGCAAGCAGCAATCGCGCATCAGCAGCAGCAGCAACAACAACAGCAACAGCAACAGCCTTCGCAAACTCAACCACAACAACAATCAAGTCAATCTCAAGCACAGCAGCCGACGAGCACGGCGAATCAAAGTGCCTCGACGACATCTGTGCCGCAAGCGCCGTCACCATTCAACGGTATGCAGCAACAAAATAATCAACAACAAAATCAATTCAGCAGTAGTCGGCCATTATCGGTTCCCACACCTAACGATAGTGGCATCAGCGCTTCGACTCCACAAACGATACCACCTCCTGCTTCGAGTGGTCCTAGTCCGGGTCCGGTAACGACGACGAATGGACCACAATCTACAACTTCCACGCCCAATACACCACTAGTTCCTTCATTAATGACTCCAAATCAGACAGTTTCTTCCGCCAATCAGACACCTCCTCATCCTGCTACGACACCATCCCCTGCTGGCCTTGCAAGTCTAGGGAAGGGTATGACATCCCAAGAAAGGGCTGCGCTAAATGCTCCAAGAACTTCGTCCATGTCTTCGCAGATGGCTGCTATAACGGCCGCTTTAGATCGTGATAATTCTCCTAGTCCACCGATGAATAACAATAAAGGAAAGTTGGATTCCATTAAAGAAGAGAATATGAAGATGGAAATCAAGTCAGAGGATGGGTCTGAAAATCATAGAATGGATGGGGGCAAAAGTGTCAACAACGATATGGCCATTAAAACTGAGATCAAGACAGAGCCCATGGAAGAAGGATCCGGCGAGGGTATTGTAAAAGAGGAATCTGCTGGTATTAAAGAAGAGGCTGTGACGCCAATGTCCAGCCAAGACGCAACACCTGACATTAAACCATTAGTTCCTGAACCAATACAGCCCAGCGGCACGTCTACGGACAAGAAACGGTTATGCTTGTTCAAGCCGGATGAATTGCGTCAAGCATTAATGCCAACGTTAGAGAAACTTTATCGTCAAGATCCAGAATCTATACCATTCAGACAACCTGTGGATCCTCAAGCCTTAGGAATTCCAGACTACTTCGATATTGTTAAAAAGCCGATGGATCTCTCAACAATCAAAAGAAAATTGGACACGGGTCAATACAGTGATCCATGGGAATATGTGGACGATGTTTGGATGATGTTTGACAATGCGTGGCTTTATAATCGTAAAACGTCACGCGTCTATAGATATTGTACCAAGGTATATTTATTTAAATCTTATAATCGCCCACGAACTAAAGCACCATTGATGACCTTTGAATTATGATTCGCTCTGTTAATTTTAGCTTTCCGAAGTTTTTGAACAAGAAATAGATCCTGTAATGCAAGCCTTAGGATATTGTTGTGGAAGAAAATACACGTTCAATCCACAAGTTCTTTGTTGTTATGGAAAACAGCTGTGTACGATACCAAGAGATGCAAAGTACTACTCCTATCAGAATAGGTCAGTATAACGACAAGTCGCAGTTAAATGACTATGTTGCAACACGAGAATTTGTTTAATCATTAAGAAAATAGTCTGCATGATGGGAACACCTTAGTAGGTTTTATCTCCGTCTTGCCCTTTAGTCAATACTTTACACAGTCAATTAGTTATCTTGTTAATGACCTCCGTTGCTCCCAGCTGTCTCTAAATATTACTGACAGCAATATCACCTGTTAAATAAATTTTAGACATTCAAATTGTTGGAGGCGCATTCGACTTACGTGAGTGCATTTTGATCGAAAAAATGTTCTATAATCGAATACGCCAGATTAAATTGGCAGGCTAATTAACCTGTTTCGATGATATCAGTCGATATAGGCCAGTCTCCTGACCAACATTATTTTAAAATTTATTTATTTATTCTTTCTTTTAGTTACAATCATAAATCAATGACCGCCGAATGTATTTTTTCTTCACGTTCGCACATATAACGTTCAATTTTTATTCTGTATATACTTAAGAGATTTAGTTTTATATTCTAATTGTTGAAAAATGGATGTTTATTGACACAGAATATGGAAGGGGCAAAGTAATTGTTATCCAAAGTAATTAATTTATAACTCTTGAGTATATGCAATTAAGAAATATGTGTATATATTATGTAGTGTCTAACCATGACACTCTTCTCTTCTTTGTATGTTACCTTCGCTCTACCCATGGGTTGCGCACGCACACACAAATCCTTGTTTGCTGCTTGCTTCTTGTGTTGCCCGCGCCCCTTGCTTCTTTCTGACTCTACTACTTCATGCCACGAAAATTGATACTTGGAAATTGGACGATCGAAATTGGATACCTGAAATTTAAAACTGAAAACAAATTATGTATACGATAAATGAAAAAAATATACATTACTTACACGAAATGATGGTTCTCGACAACTTTTGGAACGTAAAAAAAAACGAAACGGATCCAAACATAATTGGCAAAACACTACTTGCATGTGTACAATTGCAAATACAAACAAATATTTATCAAAATTGGATATTCGACATTTGGATACATCGATTGGGGCGTGAAAATATTGATCTTCGTATGATGCACGCATTACGTTGACGAATTGAAATTTGGATCCTATACACTATGGGTTGGAACAGTAGTCTAAAGGCATATGGTCTTGTTTCCGACAGATACACCTTCTGTCAGAAATGTTTCAACGACATTCCTGGTGACACTGTGACGTTAGGAGATGATCCGACGCAACCACAAACGTAAGTTTCAAAACGCATACAGAGATTGTTTTTTCTCGACCAACAGGTGTAAATACGATTGTTCGTATTCTGTTGCAGTGCCATTAAAAAGGAACAGTTCCAGGAAATGAAGAACGACCATTTGGAGTTGGAACCCTTTGTTGTATGTACAGATTGCGGTAGGAAGGTGCATCAAATTTGTGTTCTTCATATGGAGTCAATTTGGCCATTAGGGTGAGCAAAAACATTTTCTATGGGACGTTTATAATTAGTAAAGCGTTTGTTGTCACTAAATACATTCATCCTAAATTCACACTTCTCATTGCAGATTTACGTGTGATAATTGCTTGAAGAAGAAGGGTCAAAAACGTAAAGAGAACAAATTTAATGCTAAACGTCTACCGGTCACTAAATTGGGCACTTATATTGAGACACGTGTAAACAATTTCTTAAAGAAAAAAGAAGCTGGTGCTGGGGAAGTTGCGATTAGAGTTGTAGCGTCCAGTGATAAAGTAGTGGAAGTGAAGCCAGGAATGCGAAGTAGATTTGTAGAAAATGGTGATATGCCTGGTGAATTTCCGTACAGAGCGAAAGCTTTGTTTGCATTTGAAGAAGTGGATGGCACGGATGTATGTTTTTTCGGTATGCATGTACAAGAATATGGTAGCGAATGCACACCACCTAATACTCGAAGAGTTTACATCGCGTACTTGGACTCCGTACACTTCTTCCGGCCTAGACAATTTCGAACAGCTGTGTACCACGAAATCCTTCTTGGATACTTGGACTACGCGAAACAATTGGGGTAAGTTCAAAGCTGTTCACAATCTTTCCCTTACATGGCACTAGTATTACCAAATGTTCGTTACATTTTGTGTTTTCTTCATAGGTACACTATGGCTCATATTTGGGCCTGTCCGCCTTCCGAAGGAGACGATTACATCTTTCACTGCCATCCACAGGAACAGAAGATTCCAAAGCCTAAAAGATTGCAAGAATGGTATAAGAAAATGTTGGACAAAGGCATGGTCGAAAGAATTGTGCTCGATTACAAAGTTAGTATTAACGAATTGCTAATCGAATTGTGTGAAACAGTCTCAAGTGTTACCTAAGAAGTACTCCTGTTACTCTTTGGTGTCAGAGGAGACTAAAAGTAAAGTCTGGATAGCTAATGTTCTTAGATAACTCGTAAATTTGAACATAGGATTAACGGACTACATTTAATGCCATTTGTTTCCATCGACAACTTAAAAGCAAACTAAAGTTTGCTTAACAACTAAACTAAAGCAACTATGCTTACTAAACTTAGCAACTAAAAGCAAAACCATACTTTACACTTTTATAATTTTAGGATATTTTAAAACAAGCAATGGAAGATAAACTTTCGTCCGCCGCTGATTTACCATATTTTGAAGGCGATTTCTGGCCCAATGTTTTAGAAGAAAGTATCAAGGAATTAGATCAAGAAGAAGAAGAAAAACGTAAGCAGGCAGAGGCTGCGGAAGCTGCTGCAGCTAATGCAGTAAGTACTATATTAATACAGACGAAATATACGCGCGTATATATTATTCGGAGCAGTGGATGTGATTAGCGACTACCCAATACTGTTACAGATTTTTTCATTATCGGAAGATTCCGAAACTGGCCCAGATGGCAAAAAGAAGGGACAAAAGAAAGCTAAAAAGTCGAATAAATCTAAAGCTAATCAAAGAAAGAATAGTAAAAAGTCTAATACACCTCAAACAGGAAATGACCTTTCTGCAAAAATTTTTGCAACTATGGAAAAACATAAAGAAGTATTCTTCGTTATCAGGTTGCATAGTGCTCAAAGTGCAGCCAGCTTGGCAGTAAGTATTTAGACTTGTATCGTGCTTTATATTACACGATGTCTGAATCATGTACTCATATTCGAAAATAATGTGTATTTCAGCCGATCCAAGATCCTGACCCTGTTATTAATTGTGACCTTATGGATGGTCGCGATGCTTTCCTTACAATGGCTAGGGAAAGACATTACGAATTCTCTTCCTTAAGACGTGCGAAATTTAGTTCCATGTCTATGTTGTATGAATTGCACAATCAAGGTCAAGACAAGTTTGTTTATACTTGTAATAATTGTAAGAGTCACGTAGAAACGAGATACCATTGTACGGTTTGTGATGTAAGTATGGTAATGATTGATATAAAACTTTCTATGCTCTCCCATACGGAAAGCATCGGTCTAACATTATTCTGATTTATTCTATTTAGGACTTTGACCTATGTATAAGCTGTAAAGAGAAAGACGGTCATCCTCATCATATGGAGAAACTTGGTTTAGATTTGGATGATGGTTCATCGCCGGCCGATGCCAAGCAAGCTAATCCACAAGTAAAACTTACTTTAATTTTTTGATTATGCTACAATACTATTTTTATGAATATCTATAAGAACCATTTCAATTTGACAACAGGAGGCACGCAAGCTCTCGATACAAAGATGTATACAGTCGTTGGTACACGCATGCCAGTGCAGAGATGCAAACTGCCGTCTAACAAGCTGTCAGAAGATGAAAAGAGTAGTGACACATACAAAAGTTTGTAAACGAAAGACAAACGGTGGTTGTCCAATATGTAAACAGTTGATTGCACTTTGTTGCTACCACGCTAAGCACTGCCAAGAGACAAAATGTCTTGTTCCATTCTGTTCGAACATCAAACATAAACTGAAGCAACAACAACTTCAACAGCGGCTACAACAAGCTCAACTGTTAAGGTACGTTTACTGATCAAAGTAACACAATAAATATATAAATGGGATTTACATGGATTTATACGTGCTTATTTTAGGAGAAGAATGGCTGTGATGAATACAAGACCCACGGGTCCTGTTGGAACGATGCAATCTGCACAGCAAAGTTCAAATGTTACTATGACAACTGGTGTCGCGATGAAGCCGGGCGTCAGTCCTACCAACTTACCTTCGCCGCATCAACCTGGAATCGGATTAAAACCTGGCACGCAAACACCACCAGCTCATGTCCTCCAAGTTGTTAAGCAAGTACAGGAGGAAGCTGCAAGGCAGCAAGTGCCACATGGTTATGGCAAAGTAACTCCAGGTGGTGGTGTCGGTGTTGGAGTTGGCGTAGGAGGACAAGCTGGTGGAGTAATGCCTCCACCCCAAATGCAGCGACCAATGCCTGTTCAAATGCCAAATCCCGGTGGTACGCATCTCATTCCAATGGATCAGTGGACGGCAAGGTGACGTATCGAGAGAAAATACAAATTAGGATTATGTTTAGATGCAAATCGGAAGAAAGAATAATGTTGAATAATATTTTGATTTATAGTAGGTACCAGCCTGCAGGTATGCAGCAGAATCCTGGTTTAAGACAACAAACCCCGCAACAGTTGATGCAGCAACAACAACAACATCAAGGACAGCCGGTAATAGGAATGGCAGGACAAATGCCGAGACAACCGGGAGTTATAGGTGGTCCAGTTAGTCAGGTTGGGCCTCAAGCTCAAAGCAATATGCACAAGCATGTATTGCAGCAACTTATGCAAACACTTAAGAATCCCCATACACCTGAGCAACAAAACCAAATACTTCAAATACTCAAAAGTAATCCACCGATAATGGCTGCCTTCATTAAACAACGGGTATGATGATTAGTCTTTATTACAATGTTTCCTGTTTTCGCTCTCGGTTTTGACGATTTCTATTACCATATGATTTTCTTAATAAAAAGGCGCTTGCCCTTCAGCAACAAAGTGGTCAATACGGAGGAGGAGTCGGCGGACCTTTGGGTCCTAATCAGCCGCAACAACAACCTGGTTTGCAGCATATGATGTCTCAACAGCAGCAGCAACAGCAGCAGCAGCAGCAACAACAACAGCAACAACAGCATCAGCAACAACAGCATCAGCAGCAGCAACAAGGCAGAATGCAGATACAGGCTATGTTGAATCAACAGCAGCAGCAACAGCAGCAGCAGCAGCAGCAGCAGCAGCAGCCTGTTCAGCAGCAATCGCAGTGGTACAAGCAGCAAATGCTAGTAATGCAGAGGCAGCAGCAAGTTCAGCAGCAGCAGCAGCAGCAGCAGCAGCAACAACAACAGCAACAACAACAACAACAGTTTACACAGCCACCAGCTCCTCCTTACGGTCAGCAACGACCCATTAGGCCGTCCCTTCTCGGTAAGAATTATTTAATTCTCGAGAGAACGAGATTCGCCGAGCCGGTTGATTCGTGGTCTAACGTTTGCCACGGTTCCGCGTATTCTTCCCCAGGTTATGGTGGCTTTAGCGAACAAGGATACGGTCAGCCCGGTTTAAAACCAACACCACCCCCGGTACCTTCTCCGCAAGGTGTGATGGGACCTCCAGGGATCTCTGTACAGCAACAGTTAATGCAGTCCGTTCGTTCTCCACCGCCAATTCGATCTCCTCAACCAAACCCTTCTCCACGACCGGTTCCATCTCCGCGCAATCAGCCAGTTCCTTCTCCTCGATCAGGGCCGGTACCATCGCCTCATCATCATCCACCTCATGGCACGCCCACGCATTCACCAGCTCACGAACTCGGCGGGCCTAGCGAAATGATGCTTTCCCAATTGAGTGGTGGAACAGGTGCACCAACCGGTCACCCTGGTACTATGCCACATCATCCGTCTCCAGCCCCACCGCCCACTAGTGGCACAGACTCCAGTGAAGTGACGCCCATGACGCCACAAGACCAACTTTCGAAGTTTGTCGAAGGATTGTAGTGACTGTTAGTGATATCGGTCAATGCGAGTAACTTTGTTAATAGTGGGCGAACGATGATCTCCAGTCCTATGTCAATCGTTTAAAGAACAGATGCCGTTCTGTCTCTTTGTCATGGGGCAGAGAGTGTGAGAAAGGGGGAGAGATAGAGTAACCTCCATCCGTTCTGCGTTCCTAGCTTCGTGGAGATCCAGGTACAACTACTTACGTCCGGTACGCTGACCAAGTGCTGATGTTCAGAATCGAGTCAGAGTACCACTGGTGCGACCAAAATAATCCGGATGACGCGTGTTTCCTCTTTCTATCTTCGAGTTAAGGTGCAGGAGCGATACAGCGTGACGTGGTGCTGCTTAGATGCTCCGCGAAGATTCTACTGTTGGCTCAATGGACATTGCATCTTATTGCTTTCTTGTATTTCAACCTCGAATTCAGCAATCGAGCATCGTTGAAACGATGGGAAAAATTATTTGAAACTCTACGCGCAGTAAATCAAGAGAGACTATTAATACATTCTCCTCGTAATCACATACGTACACGAATGGAAGTCACACAACACACACACACACCCCACACACACACATACATATACATAATGTCCTTGCCCTATCTTTTACTACCCTTACGCGACCTTTTCATCTATACCACCTTCCCTCGCTGCTACACGTGCAGGCTGAGTGAAATCGTACAAATGTGTTGTGTATACTTAACGTTAATTGATAATTAATAGTTCAAATATTATTAGCGTAGCGATTATATGCAGTTATTATATATCACTATTATTATTATCGTGACGAGATGCAAAGTATATAACAAAAGAGGACTGTATGAAACGGAAAGATATTGAAAAAGAAACCAACAGCATTGTATGTAAAGAAGGGAGAACAGAACTTTAGTGGAAAGTTAAGTAATGTTAACTTAGGCTAATTTGTTATTAAGAGATCGCTACGGTTGCCGAAGGTCGTACCATAGCGCCATTAAATTTTATGGGTCATTCTGAAATTAATCCTCAAGTAATATGCTGGATCGTTTAATGGGAGAAGACGATTCATTGACGGCAGGACAGGCGAGACAACGCGGATTAACGGTGTCGCAACCAAAAAGTAGATATTCAGGACGAGCTGCTATTTGCTAGTACGGGAGGATTTATAAATCGTGTTAATTTTGAAAAAAAAAGTTTTTCGTATCGAGGGTCCAATATGTACAGTTCAATCAAAATATGTAGCTACGATGCGTAACCGAAACGGACCCTCGCGTGAAAAGCGTTCTGTACATACTATACTATTATTACGATAATAATAACGATTATTATTATTAATTTCTCTGTCTATTATGAATTTATTATTATTAATATTATTGCTATTATAATTATTATTGATTCTTATTAAGAATTATTATTATTACCATTATTATTACTATTATTAACATTATTAGGAAGGAAATACGAAACGTATAAGTGTAGTGTAATATCCGAAAAAAGCGAGAAAAGGATCTATACACGCGTTAATTACATGGGCTACACCCGTGCACGATTGACACAAGAAAAGAAACAAAACAGGTACATGAGCGCGTACATACCGACTCTACGTGACTATGCCAGTGCTGTATCATAGTAAACTGTAAGTGTAACTTTTCCTCCCTCTTTTTTCTTCGACACCTATTTAAATGACTATTTAATGGTAACGGATGATGCGTGCAGGTGTGCTTCGAAAGTCCGCATCCGCGGATATTTTTTAAATACACGGTGTACAATGTAGCCACCATGTAATCAAACTATAGCCGATTTAGTCATAATCAGAATTACTAATGACACACGCAACCGGTGTAATGTTCAAACGCAAAGTCTCCGTCGACGAAAGCGCGGTCCGATCCGAAATGAACCCAAAGCAATGATGACCCGTTTGAAAAATACATTATTCCACAAATGTATATGATATGTTTGCTACATTTATATGTACACAAACACGCAGCATCGTACACCGTAAGATGTGTTATACGTCAGTATAGCGTTGCTTTCTGAATTCGTTTAATGGAGCTAAAGAAATTTTGTTATAAGGAAGACTAACAGACACAGGAACGAATGATTAACAAACCTGTTTTGCCCTGAAAATTTTAGTCGCTGTGAGGCAGCTTTATGAAATAAGTGAATCATTTTTTTTTTATAATACTTCACCAAAATCACGAAAGAGTAACCAGTTGATCCTGCTTCACTCTATTAAGTCGTACATTTGAAAGATCATTATATAAAACTTATATGATCTTGATATGAAAGTTATTATTTTATTTTTCAACTCGGTCTCTTCTTTTTAATTTGTTTATGAGTAGTATAAAAAAACGTCGACACCAACATGACATTCCTTTCGTTATAATACATTCTCTCTCTCTAATATTTTCATATATATATATATATATGAAAATTTGATTTCTTTTTCTATCTTTCTAATTCTCTCTACCCTCTATTTCATCGATCCATAAAAGAAAACTTTCAATTCATATTTTCATGATCGCACGTGTAAGAACAAGAAAAACGGAAGATAAGAAACGATTAAAAATTGTTTAATAACGGTCGGTCAGATCGGGCTGGTCAACTCGGTAGGTTGAGATGCGGGTCGAGTTTTGTGTATTTATACTATTTCTAAAAGTGAGTTAAACCCAAGGCAGGTATTAAGTAAGTTAACGAAAAGAAAAAGGAAGAAATCACGAAATACAAATGATAACTGAATAAATATAAATGAACGATTTTACTAGTAAAAGGAGAATAATTGTAATGACGAAAACCCAAAAGTATTTGGCTTAGTATGGCTGTGTTTAGGGCAGTGTTGTAAATCTGAAAGTGGTATACCTTTTATGGTAGAAAACTCTTTTGAGTGCGGACGTTCGAACGCTGTGGCGTACCAACCCGATGATCGCGATCCATCTGATCTATTTTCTCGATTGATTTCATTAATTTACAAAACAACAAGAGAAGCAGAGTCACTGCGTACAAAATTCGTTTCCGAACGAATGGTAAAGACTTGATGTGTGCGTATGTGCAACGAACTAAAAGGAAGGGAAGAAAAAGGAGTATCCTCTTTCTCGGTCTAGTTTGAGGACGACTGCGAGTGTAAAAATAAAAATTTAAATGTCCTCTAACATCAAGAAAGGGATGACTCAAACCTCGTAGAAAATTGCCTTCGTATAGAACGAACGAAGAAGAGCGAACGAAACAGAAGTAATTTGCACGTCGGACCTGTTGGTGCGTTAGCGTTCGTGGCAATTTATTATTGTAACGAAAAGCGAATGATACAACGCTATATATAAATATATATTATACAATTTGTTTTCTTTTTTATATTATCGAACACAATATAATAGACCGCGGTTATATCATGATGAACATAAATACTATGAATTAATTATTATTGATTAACCATCCAATAGACGATAACTGCAAACAAAACTATGGAATATAATTATTATTATTACGCTGTCATTATTGAAATACCGACTATAGAGTACTACTTTTTATTATGACATTTCGTAAATAGTGAATTGATTATCTAATTAAAGATTAATGAGACGCAAGTGTAACATTTATCCCCCAGGTAACCAAAAAACCAAAAACAAAAAAATGAAAGAACAGACCAGTTTTCATCCCAGCCCCTTTTTCTGTTCCCGAGAAGAGTCTCGAGAGGGACTGAGAGATGCAGCAGTCTCCCTCATTTTCTCCCGATTGAGGACCCGAATCCTAATCCAACACTGCATCGGTCACGATAAATGTAAAATATTTATAACGATGCGCGTTCCTTTATTTATTTTGTCGGTGGAATTCTCGTCGTTCTCCCTAAACGAGACAAACGAATGGATAGAAACGGCACTGTCGTCGTCGCCGCTATTCAGATACCTCTTTGCATCTCATGTTGGAAAGACCGTTCGCAGAGTGACTTAGGAAAAACTTTGGTTAACATCTTAATTGTCCCGTGTTCGCTACTTCTTTTGTAAACGCGTTTTGTAAAATATATAAGTTCAGTTTAGAAACGAGAAGGCTAGCTTCGCGATCCGCGATCCGCTCTGATAGGAAAAAGTGAATTTAGGTTTTTGCTACAGTTTTATACTCTTGGACGTGAAAAAGACTTCGTTTTTCTCGGAACAATTTGTAACGTAGATAAGGATACTGTATGTTGATGTTCATGAATATTTAACCGAATATTGTTACATTATTATTAAAAAAGAAATTTTAAAAATACATTCCATTTTTATTTTTCTCTCTGCTCAGGATATATGTATATCATATGTACAACACACGTACGTCGGGAGACCAAGATCCTTCTGATGAAGTATTTCTTATCGATAGTATTTATATGATCGTGAAGAATTACTAAAAAGTGACAGAATTATTTTGATCGTATCTTCCGAGCACAGGAAAGCGATCTTCTTCGTGCATATCCCTTAATAAAGTATTGAAACATTTACAGTGGGAGAAACTAAAGTTTTTCTATCAACTCTGTTATCTTGGCACTTTACTTGCACTTACTCACCACTAACTTATCCGCTCGAGAACTTCACTTTAAGTAATTGTTTCTACTTTTGTAACTTTATTGAAAATTGTTGGGTTGCACCGTCACGGGTGCAAGAGTAATTTTGTTTTACATACACTCCTGTCATTTCATACAAGTTTGTATGTAAAGTTGCATGCCGTAAAAATAAGAACGAGCGGTTGACTGCGCGTGTATACCCTTGTCTCGGCCTGTCGAGAAGTTGTACAGATTCACAATTAATAAGGATTTATATTTTAGTTCCTTCGACGACAGGAGAAAAGATAAAACTACAGCGGAACAATTTTTTGATTTCCGAGGAAGAAATCTTGCTTGTTCGAGCTTCTCAGAATAAAAAATGGGACTAAAACATGCAACGAACGTAGCACGGTTTTCCTTCTATCTTCGCACTACTTATTCTTGTTGCGTTCAAGGAATCTCCTTTCCATAGATGTAAGAACTAATCTTTTATTTGATTGCAGCGCATAAGATAACGTAAAAACAACACACAAAAGCAGAACGGCACACGAAAATTATACATATATGTGTATATATTTATACATAAATACGTATCGCTAACATAATACGAGAAACCTGGCGAAATAAAGTTTACGTATAATTATTTGAATACTATACATTGTATGTATCTCTATTCCCGATAAAAGGTAGCCTTATTTATGTATTCTTCCGTTTATTTCGTAACCTATCGTGTATATACCTAAACGCATTAAAAATTTAAATGCATTTCTCGTAGTCGGCTGTTGGCGAGGATATTCTGTAAGCAGTCGAGATAATTCGAAGAAATAGGTTTGCGAAAATTTGCGAGGATCCCAGTTTCCATCGTTGGCGGAAGTCCGGTGCGATTGCTGCTCGTCGGTTCTTCCGCTTTATCTTTTATTTTCACAGCGACGAATCCTTGCTGGCTTGGACGATATCGTTGGACGGATAACAAAAGGGGGAAGTTCAGAGTCCCTATTCTAATCTATACGTACGTTTACACAATATATTTATACTAATACACATTGTACACACAGGACACGATATACATGTGTAACAAGATTATTGCAATGTTCGTGGAGGACCACACCTCCATCGACGAAGAAAGCTCAATGTATAGATGTGTATAGATTACTGTAGCCAATAGTGGCAGTGAAAAGTTTTTAAGTGTTGAAAGAGAGATGTACGTTAAGATTTACGCTTGTGGCGAACAAGTAACACAGAGAATGTTTCGAGTAAGTACGCTAAGCGAAGCAATATTCGTCCAGTGGAATAGATTTAACGAAAGGAAACTGACTAAAAAGATCCACGCGTACGCGATCCTTCATTTTATACGGTATCTACGAATCGAATAAGCGTACCTACATACTTGCTGTAAAGTGTAACGCGACTCCTTTTGTACCGCATCGATGCGACTTTGATAGGGAGGCATTCCATAAACATATACATAAATCCGTATGCTATATCTGTGTAAAGCGGGCTCTGGTTTACCCTACTTGTTTTTAATATTGTGCGATCCCGTGTCCGTCTCTCGTTTTAATTGCTGGTTTGCGACACCTGTATTACCTTCGCGACGGAATTGTATAGAAAAAACAAAATATTTAATAAACAATTTATGGATTATTCGACTTCGGATTCTCTTCATGTAACTCGCCCCGTAATGGCTACGTCTCTTTTGTTGCAACTAAATGTTCCAAAACGAGGATTGCTAATCACTAATCAAAAACGGAGGCTCGGTATAAATATCGATCGGCGACTACCGCGTTTAACATTGAATTGCAAATTAGTTCAGCGATATACCATGCCTTGTATGTCTTTCACTTGTCTTGCTCCGAATTATTGGGGGTTCGGGGTAGAACATTAATTACTAATAACTACTGCATGGGGATTTCTCTTTGTTGCACGGTTTGCGATTGAAAATGATAAAGAGAGGACAATTGTTTCCTTCATTGTAATTATGTGCTCGTAAACGTTAGCGCCATAAGTTTCGCTAATATGGAAATATATGCTTTATCTTGCCGGACGTCAGTATACTTATTTCAACTTATTTAGCGCAGCTATAGGAGTTTGCGCGATCGAAATTTCGCAAGTATCGACTGAATCCATTGCAATGTAGTTTCAAGATAATTGCGAGTGGTAATTCGCCTCCAAACGAAATTTTATAAGATGTATTTATTATTCGCTCGAGATTTATAATGTTTATGTATAGACGTATACATACATGCATATGTAGAACTACTATTCCTATACTTTCCCTTCAATTATTCGCATACCGATACAATCTCGTCATTCATTTACGCACACAAGTGTGCACATTAAGACGAGATTGAACTTCACGCCAATCTTAAATATTTCTTCATGCTTTATAGTATGATATAGAATGATCATAATTCCTTTGTCGCATCGGAAACAGAATTTTCAACTAGAACGCGCCGCTGCGCCGTTCATTCGGGTCACGAGACAACGAGCGTCAGGCAGTAGTTTTGTTAATCAAAGGAATCCAAACAAATATTCATAACACAAGGAACAACTTGACTCTCGGTGTGATTTGAGATTCAATATAAAGAACAGCGTGTCAGTGATTTGATCGTCGGGAGCTATACAGCTCAAGAAAAGCGTGTGTCATCGGCGATGCTAGGCATAGCTCGGCATGCGTGGCCAAAATGGTGGTGGTAATGGAGGCACAACGACGATAGTCGGCTTTCTCTGCTTGTCATCGTTTCGCTTCAACGTTCTTCTTTAATTCTTCGCTAGCTCCTAAGAGGGTGTTAATCGTGATCGTTGATGATTCGCTTTAACAGTGGGAATCTGTGATGTGTTAGTCGTGCATCATCGTGAGGAGATCGCTACACGGTCGGTATATCTGTGAGATCGCTGCTGCGCCGTCCAAAAATAGATAAATGAACGACGAGCGTGCCATCCTTGTTGTCGGTGGTTTCACGCACTCCGTAACAATGATGCATAATTTGTAAAAGTTCGTGGTGAACCCCAAATGAGAATGGAGGTGCTTAAAACCAGTCAGGAGATTGTGCACGAAGGGTGGCTTATTAAATCACCACCAACTAAACTTTGGCGGGCGGTTAGTATTTAAGAGAACGATAGTAAATTTCAAATTCTGCTTCTTTGTAAACTTTCTTTTGTTTACGTACTTGAACATTCGTCAAACCACTATGTCTGTATTCCGCTGGTAATTTTTTTTGCCCATTTCTAACCTAGTAGGTTGGAAAGTGTTTCACGACTGTGGAATTTTGTTGGATTTTTATCAGATGATACAGATACTGTGGCTCGTCCTTAATTAAGTGTTGCTCTTTGATGACAATGGCAGTTTAATTATATTTATTTAGATATATTAGTTTCTTTCAAGTAAGACAAATGATTTATGCGATTCATGCATTCATTTTCAGCGATGGAGGAAGAGGTGGTTTGCTCTTCGGCACAGTGGGGAATTACCGGGACAATATTTTTTGGAGTATTATACGGACAGACGCTGTAGGAAATTGAAAGGTCGCATTGATCTTGATCAATGCGAACAGGTAATTTTTTATGTAAAATTGTTTTGCCCGTAATAAAATGGAATGAACCAATATTGTTGTATTCATCTTTGTCTCTTGTTATTAGGTGGATGCAGGTTTAAGGTTTGAAAATCGAAAGCAGAAGTACCAGTATATGTTCAATGTGAAAACACCGAAGAGGACTTACTATTTAGTAGCAGAAAGCGAAGTTGACATGAATAAATGGGTAGATGCTGTGTGTCAAGTTTGTGGTTTAAAGGCGTACACTCAAGATGAGGAACAGCAATGTCAGAGTATGCATCTTTGTTATGCAATATATATTCCAAGCTTTTTATGCAATTGAGATTTCATTTTGAGACTATAAAAAAATCATTACAGTGTTCCAATTTGAATCGCAAGAATCTCCGCCAATTTCGCCTACCAGCACTATCTCTGGTCCTTATATTCCTATTAGTGAATGCATTTCTGGACGGCGATTAAATGACACAAGTTCGCTCAATTCGACTTCGTGTCAAGGACCCGAGCACTACGATGCCCCAAGACGATTGGCCCCTTCTCCTCCTAGGTCTCCTACGACGACTGATGCCGAGAGTGTCTTTACCGACGATGAATGGGCTGCTCCAGTGCCTAGTGTTAACTGGGAAACCTTTCCTTCTCCAGGTAAATGGATATTTATGTCAATGCTCTGTTTCTTTCAAACGCATAACATTGGCTATATATTGCAGGTGACTCCAAACAAGGGCAAGGTTCAAGCGACGCTGAGATCGGCTCTTGGAGTGTGAGAAAGCGATTTGGAAAGCTGCGAATCGTTGACTCTGCTGTGCCGCCTGCTGTAGAAAAGTTACCAGCACCTCCTAGACCACCAAAACCTCCTTATATGTTACCTGAAAATCCTGGTCACAATTATTTAAATTTAGATGGTGCCACTGAGAGTTCAAAACCTACTACTCCAGCGACTCCTGCGCCATCAACCCCCGCTACAGCAATTGTAACGGACGAATCGTACGATTTTCCACGATCTCATCAACCGGGGCAAACATCCGAGCTGACTACCATAGATCAATCGTCTAAACATTTTTACTCGAATGCTGCCCCTAGTAATGTCGAAGATACACGTGTATTTCGCTATGACTTCCAAGAAGAGGAACCGTCGAGTCCCCGCTCTGAAAGTTCGACAACTGCTACGTATTCGAACTTACCCAGCCCTCTTATTCGAGATAATTCTACTTCTGTGCCAACAACAATGGCCCCGCCACCGCCAGTTGTTTATCGGGAATTAAAGCCGGGAAGAAAGACTAGTGACTCTGCATCCATCATTAGTAATGAAGCTTCCCCGGGTCCGATAGCGCCGGTCTCAGAAATAAGTTCGGCTGAACACTCTCCTGCTGAGCCACCAAGTATCAACAGGAAGCTGAAACCTTCGTTAAATAAATCTCCCGTGGAAGGTAAGGTCAATTAAACAACACTTTTCCGAACTCGAATGATCAGATTTTAACAGAGGTATTTCATATTATACGAAATTGTAGGCCCTCTGCAACTAGCCTCACCTCCTGGAAGGGGAAGAATTAGAGCTGCGCCGAGTCCAACACCTGCAACTCACACTCTCTCGAATCGTCATCAATCAACATCGGACGAAGATACTAATACTTTTGACGACAAAGAAGAGGTATGTGGGCATATATTTTTATGTTTAGGGTGACTTCGTAAATGTGATTATATTTTGAGATACATTGTTTTTCAGATATACTACTATCAGGACCAGAACACGTTTATTCCTGCTTCGAATCGGCGTCTAGTTGTTTTGCAATACTTGGACCTGGACTTGGAAGCAACAGAAAATTTCACTTCTTCTAGTTTACCACCGACTCAATCGCCTCCCAACACAACAGTATACAAAACCGTGGATTTTTTGAAAACTGAAGCGTTTAATCGTACGCGTCAACGAGTCGAAGAGGAAAGGAAGAAATGCAAGGGTGAACGGGCTTAACTTCGAACTTTGTTTTCCAAAGTTTTCGGCATTACAAAGTGGAAAAGAACAACTTTTTTAGGTACTGTATAATACTGTTATTATTTACTAGCAGTTGACGACATCGTGTAACTGCGCTAGCTGCGGAATCTGCGCTACACTTATTACGAGCGACATTTCAAATGCTTTTAAAATTTTTATGTCTCTTATTGAATCGAAGGTGATTCGAAATCTTCGTTATCGGTGATATATAATAGTTGGAAATCGAAGAGAGCAATATTAAATGGACCAAAAATGTAAAGTTAAAGTTAAGAGGAAACAATGAAGAGGTAATTACATAACTCTCGCAGAATTCGTTATATCATACTTTGTTAAACGATTTATAATTAGGACTGTAAGTATTATTATATTTAGATGCGAACTGTTTTTGCATACATTTTACGAACGTCTGACAATGGGACGTGAAAGAGACATTTTTATTGGCCACCATGCAACGAATAAGGAATGTAGGGGATTGTTGACAATTTTAGGTGTACAAATATTATGTATTGAAAAGTAATAATATGTAATATATTTTCAAAAATTTCCAATTACATCTCAAGTATCTTCTAAACAAATATACGATTTCTTGTTATTGCATAGACAATAGCAGCATATCGTGGTAATAATTACAGATTTGGCGAACGTATAAAATTGCTGTGTAAGTATTTTCTAGTACATAATATCGTGGAAACTCTTTTTATTTTATTTGTATTCCTTTTTGAATTTTTCTAAACAGTTTTGTTAAAAGTGTAGTTTATGTTACAATTATTAACAGTGTACTCATTGTACCTGGCAACATAAATTTGCGATTTTCAATAATGGAAATCCTGGTCGTAAAGATACTATGAAAATACAGAATTATATGCCATAATAAAATTATATGAAAGTCTAGTTTCTGTATGAAGAATACATACACAATTTACACTTTATGAAACTATATTGTATCTTTTGTACCAATGAAATTATTATATTGCTAGAAATGTGTTTAGTGGTACATATTAGTACAAGCAAGAGAGATGTTCTAATCGCTGGAATTTTGGGAGGCTATCCCAAAACAGAATGTTGCAACTCTAAAGCAACAAATGATGTAGCATAAAGATTAGAAAATATTTTTAATAATTCATATCATGGAAAAGTAAAGCACACATGCATCATCAGCATATCCATATTTTTATAATAGGGGAAAATCTGTTTGTCTAATCGTATTACGCTTGAACAAATTTCTGATTACGAGCAGGTAACACAATTTGATTGCAGCGCAAGAACCGAAAATAATGAGTTTGTATATAAATAATTGACAGATATAGGGATTATATTTTCTCAACTGTTTTACGGTATGTTGACGTGACTTTGAGGTAAATATCGCTCAAATTCGTATTCTCTAGGTGATAATAACGTGTAAATGTTTTATTGTTAGTAAAAAATGTGGAATAAGAAGTTTTGAAGTGAAGTAAGCACATCGTTGTCTTGACTTACCACTACCGTTTCACCTTCCATTTGGGTAACATTTTATATTAATAATATTAAAGATTAAAGAATGTTGTAGTGAAATATAATACTTGTTTATAAGATCATTTATTGTAAGTCGGCAATAATATTTGATATTGATAGAAATACTGGCGGGGTACAGAAAAGACAATCAATGGGACTACATTACCCCTGTTACCATTATCGTATCACATGCGACGTTATCGATTCATTATTGAAAAACATGAAAACATCGTAGTGCTACTACGGTAACATAACGTGACATAAGACCAGGTACACAGAATCATATAAATGGCTAAGGAAAGTTAAGGTGTTCTTGCTTGCGTATACATACTACACACGAAATATATCAATAGACAAATCGCAGACAAGATATAAGAGACAAATCACCTTATGGACTGCCATACCGACTCATAAATCCGACACTGATTCGAGCGTCCTCTGCTCATGAACAGTGATCAGTTGAAGCACTATTATTTGCTGAAGTAGAGTTGAGGACAGGTGTCCTGCAATTGTGTGAATAGATGTGAATGCTTTGGGGGGAATCAGGGAAGCAATTTCTACAGACACAGACGAAATATATGAATTCTTATATCTCGTCGGGGTCTATGTCAAAAGATTCTAGAGAATGATTTGAACGCCCACTACGGTAGGAATTATTATTTTAAATAAAGTTAAGGCAAGACAAATATTAGTTTGCTGGAAATAGTTTACTTCTAAACACAGATGTTTCTTATTACTAATAAATATATTTGTATCTCACTATTCGACTAATATCCATACTGTAACACTTCTAATACAAAATATTCAGTTGGACCGGTTATTCAAAAACCCGCCTTAAAGGAAGAACGCCACCATCCACTACCCACCTAGTTTTCTGCCAATCAGCGCGATCTATTTCGAAATTCTCCTTCTTTCGCCCAACGGATCTCGTAGTGACTAGACATGTCCAGAGTGTCGGTCGAATTAAGGTATGTCACATAGTCACATAATATACTCTCGAAGCAGGAAATTATATATATTGCTTTCATATCCGTGTCTTCCAAGCTTTCTGTGGCTTCTTTGTTAATATCAATGAATATTTTACAAGAAATTAAGTACATATTGTGCAGTGAACGGAATCGCACAGCGTGGCGCGCATTTCTTAATCGACTCGAGTATGCATATACGTACGATCTTTTACGTATGCGTATACGTATTTCAGCTTTGGATACCATTATCTTGCAGTATATTCTACAGTTACTAGCAATATTATTGTCATGCTGCTAATTCATAATGCATTTCTCTCTGATTTCAGTACGATTCTGTCCAATGGCGTATCCTTCGCTTGCCCCGAAATTTGAATCGGGATTGGCGCGAAAGCAACGTTGACAGGCGCATAGGCGCAGTAGCACAATGGCGCCAAGTCATGTCGAAGTGTCAAACGATCTGGTTGACAGGTAAGGATTTTTCAAATTTCTTCTCGAAATAAGTAGAATTGTTCAAATACTAGTAATATATCTCGATTAAATTATTATTCGTACCACGCATAAATCTTGAACGATATACAATTGTGTCGTAAGCATGTCTATACGTTTACAAATCGAATACTCACGTTTGCTATAGAATTATTGTTTTACTATATCACAATTATCATTAATTTCGTGCATTTCTTTTATTGATTTGTTATTATGTGTCACAGGAGAATGAAGAGAGTTGATTAGACGGATCAGAGTAAGCCCATACTTTGTATCTACACTGGCACGTAATAGTTCATTACAATCAAGGAGTATGTATGTAAGCATTTTAATCATATTTCCATATTGGTTTTGTATGATCTGAAGCTGATACTGAGATGAAACAACAACAGTTAGAATACTTACAAAACAATTCGGTTTTCTGTATTAATTACAATTCAGTTATTGGAATTGGAATGTTTCATTAATGGTGATAGCTAGACTTTGGATCTTTATGCAAATGCATATTTTTATAGGAAACAGATAGACCACTATAATTTTTTATTTTACACTTTTTGTATAATGTATATGCTTTTATGTTTTATATTTAAAACCATAAAAACATATGCAATAACTTATTGCATATGTTATTTTCTCTGTACATGTCCTTTTTCTGGTATGTCACAGCAATGGCAAATTATATTGTTAATCTTGTATATTTTCCTTGCTTATTTTTTTCAGAAGGTTTTGTAACCGCGTGCAATGCGGTCGGTAGAGCCAGTGTTTGCTCCGAAATTTCCTAGAATTTCCAGAGCAAGTGGCTCTTCTTAAATTTTCGTCTACACTTTAGCTACACGCTATTGTAGAGCCAGTGTTTTTTGCGTGCTATTTACTGACGCGTTCCCAGTCTTTTATTTATATTTTTTTCTTATATTCGTTATCGGGAGTAGAGTCAGTGCATCGCCGAAGGGGACGCTTTACGCAACACTGACAAAGTGAAAAATGTAAGTATCTTTTAAACAATTCTCCGTTTTCTATGAAGAATTAAATTATGTAGATTTAACGACAGAATTTAATGTTCTTTGCTTTCTTGTTTAGTTACAGTTTGCACACTTCCTGAAGGTTGAGTTCAATTGAGCTGCCTCGGAAATGTTCCTGATGTATTCCACGAGTACTTGTTCTATTTTTGCAATCAACGGTGTGGTGAGTCGCATGCGTTTTGGTTCCTCCGTTCCCCGATCATGCCGTAGGACGATTGGTCCGAAGCGGCACGGGTGACTGGTTGTATTTTTTAGTAGCAGTTTTGCGAGCATAGTGACCGCCATTATTTTCTTGTGTATTATTTCTTATACGAGGTTAGATCTGCCTTCTTGTACTCCGCATTTTTTAATATAAATTAATTAAGAACAATTAAAAATTAAGAATACATTGAACAAATGTATGTATGTTGAGGACACTGTACAATATATTAAATTCAAAATTGCATTTATAATGAACTGAAATTTGTTTTCACTGATAAGCAGTGCAGAAGTCGGATACCCTCCGACTTCGTTACTGCAAGGGTTTCATGCTTATAGCAATCACATTAAAATAAATAAATATAACGATACGTACATTAAAATCCGCATTAAATATGCATAGCCAATGATAGCATTTAATATTAATTTTTATATGGTATAGTCGAGACCTTTTCGCATGAAATTTATTAAACATTCTGTACAAGAAGGCACTTTGTATACGGGTAGATTTTCAAATCGGAGTAGCTATTTTGAGCAATTTGCTTCGATTAAAGAATCACCTAAGGCTTATTTAATATCTTATCAATTTTTTAAGTAAATATTTAATTGCATTACTTATTCTAGTAAACTCAGTTTCAATGATAGGCATTTCCCATAATAAATAAATTATTTATCAGTCATTTTCGAGTGTCTATTGGTATTTTATAAATTACAAGGTCTAGTCATTTTTAAAGAGATTGAAGATAAACTATACTATTAGTTATTACAATTTTACGTATACTAACCATCTTTTTAGATCAGGATTTTCTGGTTTAACCCCTTCCGTGTTGATTGCCAGGAACTCACTCATGTGCCCAGGTGCTACTTGGGTGAGTGATAGGCAATGGGCACGATGATCATATGGTTTTTAAAATAACAATGTTTGGCGGCTGACATGTGCTAGTGTGCCGTGCACGACGTATTTTCCACATTGCGTGTGTGTGTGTTTAGGCCGGGGAATTTGATATCAAATTATAAACAATTGCAAATATACATTAAATAACATAACGAATGATGAAAAATAGAGTACTATACAAGCCAAGTATATTTAGTTGAAGGAAAATGTACAATATATTTGAACAATCAATATTTGATACGAAAGTAACGCACAAGCACATACTTTTATGTGCTGAGTATGATTGATTGTATGCCAAGCTCGGGTGTCGGAGGCGTCCTCGGACGCCTCTCTAGTTTAGGCTCTTGCACCCAAGTGTTTGATTGAGAAACGTGGAATGAGGTGTGTTTGAGTGAATGCTTTGCCATTTTTTAAATATAGGTCTAGGTAGGATAGGTAGCATACCTTCTGGTGTGCCTGATAGATGTAAGTAGGTAGGGCCGGGTAGGTTGACACAGTCTCTGTTCGGGTAGGCACTATTTCGCGTGTTCTGCCTGTTTCAGGAAATCTGATTTGAAAAGTCGACGGTGAATTGGCTCCGAAACGAACGTGGTACGTTATGCTCGAGGTTGTACGCGCAAGCGAAGACCGATTACAGTTTTAATCGTAATCTTTACGATTTTCCATAATCGCAATTTTTATGATTATATTTTGTCGCGGATCGTTCACGTGTGTTCCATTTAGCTACGCGGTTCAGATTTTTGTTTTATTTTTGTTCTTTCGCGAATAGAGTCTCGAGCCTAGACTAAGTTTCAGCGGGAATTGCGCTCGAAGAAAAGAAGAGGCTAAAAGCCGATGAGGCCCGACAAACTGTCGCTCAACAGGGCAACTACCAATGGCTCTGCATCTTTTGGATGGAGAGTCATTCTTTGTTTCTATTTTGTCACTATGCTCGCTTTTGTATGCTGTAGTTGTAGTTTATTGTTTGTCCAGCACTATTGCCTGGTATCGGGCAAATCGTGATTTTTATTAGCGACGCGTACAGTTGAATACGGGTTGCGTTAGCGTTTATTAGCGGATAAACCCACGTCGCGACATTTTTTTAGAGGCGCGATTAAGTATTTTGAATTAGAGTTGCGAATTAGGACAATTTGCGGTATCAATTAGAGTTGATTTTATATTAAATTATACTTGGAACATGTACTTGCTTTTAGCGTTGCGATATTAATTTTCTTGCTCCTTTTTTTATACAGTTTGTAATTAGCATTTAGAGTACTGCGATATTGTTCCATGGCGAACATTTTTTCTTAGATATTCATATAGTGTTGCGATGATAAATGATCGCGATTTTTAAGTAGCGTTGCGGTTACAATGAAATGCCGGAATTGGTTGCTGAGTCGCCAAAGGCAGCTATTAATGCTGCACAAGGCGATTGCTTCGAGGGTAGTCTTGGATGCGACTACCATGACTTCTCCTTTATTAGTGTTGCGAATTAAAAGTTATTAACAGGAAGGCTGTTTGTAAACTAAATGACTTTTCACATATGCAGACCATACCTCAATTAAATTAGTTTTATAATTAAGCAAATTATTCCCAAACAAAATTAGCTTCCCAATTAGGCATTCAATTTTTAAGTTATGATGCATTATTAGTGCGGCAGGTGCTTTCGTGTCTTTTGGGTGCATGATCCTAACTTCTATGAAAGAACATCATAGACTCATCATGAGATATCGCTTGCCCTCCCTTTATATCGCTTCTAATTTTCAATTAAGTAGGATGTTTCTGAATTAAATCATTTTTAAATAGGCCGGCAATTTCCATATTAACTTAGCTTTTTAGTAAGGTAGGATGGTTTAGTTTAAGATAGATTTTCAACTAGGTAGGATGCTATTAAATAAGATCTTACATGACGTTATGTCAAATCTTAGGTTTAAGTTAAAATTTTATTTTATTTTAAGTATAGGTAGGATTTATTTGAACTCGTACATGCTAATTTATATTATAATCTTTATTCTTTAGTTTAAGTCAGGTCTAACAGAATTTTGATTTTCAGCTTTCGCCATAATCGATCATTTCAGTGCATCTTATTTGCTTAAACTAACTATAAGCTAATGTGTATAGTAATCTTCATGTTTTACTTCAAAATGTGTAACAGAATTTTTATTTTCAACTTTCGTTAAAATCATTTATTTTAACACTTCCTTCTTGTGCTCGTCAATTCACTTTGTATGGATGCACTGCAGCTATTGTATGTGGTGCAATTATAGTAATTGAAAAAAACCACAATTATAGATATCTACGATAGAGCGCGTTAACATCGTTTTCTGTAATCTGTTGGTAACGTTATGAGTGACGCGGGAATGGTATGGAGTTCTCGGATCCGCAGGAATTCGGGCCGAAAAAGTGCATTGACTGATTCGACTATTCCTATATCTCGTCGGTGTACATACGTCGTGTCGTCTGAAGTGATAAGCGCCTTGTAGTATTTGTGAATAAAGAGCGCTACAGTATCGGCGCAACGGAGATAGAACGTTAGAGCGTTCCTGCATATGCTGGCAGGTTATTGGCCTGCTTGTAGTGGGTCTGGTGGAAAACAGAGCCTCATTCGCTCGCTAACCGTCGAGCGTGCGTTACCCGAGTTACTACTGGGATTCATCGCCTGCATTGTTTTCCTTCACGGTGAAACGGAATTGCATCGTATAGTACCAAAATTTTGTGCGTCCCGAAAGACGATACCGTTGTGTGCTTCCCTTTTCCTGTGTGCTGCATCTGTGAAACATTGAATTTTGTGTGTTTTCCCTTTTTAACTGTTTGATCGGAAAGTGTACTTCTCGACTTGTTAGTGCATTCTGTTTGTTTTACTTGCAACCCGAGAGGTGAACCGAACGAACTGGAAGTCACCGTGAACGATCGAATCGGCATTACGAGCTTTGTTTTCAAGGTAGGCTGCGAGCAATCTTTCTTGTGAGTTTTTCACGTTGCAATCTAAATTGCAATCGAGGTTGTTCCACGTGACGACCGATTTGCAGCCACTTGTTGGCTGCTGACAATGAGGTGCGCATTGACCGACGCGGCGCGACGTTGATTGAATTTTAACGTGGACATAATTAGGTGTTGTCTCGTTGTCCATTGTCAACTAATACAATTCGACGTTCTATAGCGCGCGAAATTTGTTAAAAAATGTTAACTGTGTTTAACATAATTTGTTTCTTTTTTTATCGAAGGAATTTTTTATCTTTCGGATGTAATCTAACCGAAGGCGAACAAATACGTCATCTATATTCCGTTATTGAATAAACGCAAAACCTCGGGGATTCGTTTTCTTGTGTCGCCTTATTATGTTAGGCTTCCTAATTTTTTGAGTGAACAAAGTTCGATTGAAAGTCACACGTATTTAGTCCATAGTACACAGGATAATATGGCTCCTTCGGCCACTTGTGGATTTTCCAACTAACCAGCTGAACCGATATACATGTGTATGTCGTCGCTCGTAGTACAGTTCCTGACCCTCGTCATCCTTGCTGCACGTTATGTACTCTTGATGAATATCCGAACGGATATCATCTCTCCCGGTTGATTTCTCTCTGTATGGATTCAGCGTAACCTTCGGACTCATGAGAAGGATTATCTCGAAATCCCTGTTCCGAACAACAGTCGTTTTATATGTACTGGCATGCCAGTATTTTCTTCACCATTACTACTATGTTATTCTTAAATGTTATTTCCAGCTGTTTCATCGGACTAACCATGTTTATGATTCCGTTGTACACGCAACGCCAGCTCGTTATGCACCCACATTGTTGTTGCGTTATTGGCTGCTATTGCGAAGCACAGCGAAGTAAGTGAGAAATTCTCGTGCACAATAATAATCATTAACGGCAACGTTCTTCACGCGGGCATAATATGACGCAGCTATTCTTTCCTCGACTTTCGCAATATACTTTCTTGATGAAAAAATCGAAACTTGAATGCGATTCATTGATGATTCGTTCACCGTTTCGATCATAATACATACGTATGTACTCTGATTTGCCGTCTAGTCCATTACATTGGCGTCAAAGAGATTCGGTTGCTTTGAGATAAAAGATGGGAAGGTGATTTGTGGGGTCGTAATTGAGTCGGAGACTTGAGAGGTTCGTATCGTAGCTTGTTTTGAACGTGATCGAGTAGAGGGCGAAAATGCAGCGGCGTCAATGAAGAAATCTCTGGAAATAGATAGGCATAGATAGCCACTCCTTTCAGTCCCATTAGCAGTTCGATAACTCGCCTTTAGAACGAAAAAGCAGCTGGGACTGTGACGCTTTGCGGTTCCGGTATGTATTTCGAGTGAAGCTTCTACTTCGGCAGATTTTTTCGTTTGGCAGAATACATACATACTCACTGTATCCGTATTCATATTACATATTGCAATTGCAGTCTTTCGTCGGCAAAGGAATCAGTGGACGAGTCGCTTCGTGGTACTCGAATTGATAAAATAACCATTTTCTGTGCGCTCGTCCAGCTAACTCTGGTCTTCTTGGAAAAATACTGTTGCGTGAAGATACGACATTCCTAATTGGTGCACGACGACTCCAAGAATCGAAAGCTTTTCCGGTGCATTCCAGCCAGATCTATCGCGTTTGCTTAGGACCGGTTTACGTGCGCCTTACACGGCTGCAGGTACATCTACCTGTGAAAACTACCACCCACGCTATGAGCAGGATTTATCGTTGCTCGGAACGTCTTCAAGCCGAGAAGAATTCCTTAATATCTATCCATGCATACCGAGGAGTACTCGAAGCACTAATCTCTCTGTAAGCTACTGCGTAAGCCGTTGCCAAATGTGTAGGTACTATGTTTCTTTTTTCTTACTTCCGTTACCGACTGATTGTAATATACATGCTGTTGATCGTCTCCTGGCTGTTCGTTCTGATTTCTCCGTGAACGACGGACAACGTGGCTACGCACGTATATATGTACATATATAAGTTGCGAGGCCTATTAAAAGCAGCTACGGGGACGAGCTGTGACGTGCACGTATGTATAACTAGTCGTAACTAAAAGCCCTAATTAACGGGCGCAATTAAGCGTCGTTGTGCTCGTCACTGGTACGCTGTTGCTTCAACGATTTGACACGATCATTTTGTAATTCGTGAGACCTATACGAGCTGCGTACTCGAACAATTTGTATGTTGAGTATGAATGTATGTATGTATGTATGCACATATTATGCAACAATTCGTGGTAGCTGCTGAGCAAGGCAAGCCGCGCGCCGTGGCACCGTTGCAACTCTACGGTTACGGAAAAGTCTTCTGGAATCACTCGTTATGTATGCGGTACATTGTTACGAATTTTTCAGTAGGAAGTTTCGTACAGTATACTATAGCTGCCGATCGTGAGAAATCAGTTTGCATTAAAGATGCAAAAGTGGAAAGTTATTTTACATGTTGACGGAGGCAAAAATGACGAGGTTGCGTGCAGTTTGCGATGGTTAAACCAACGCCGCTCAACATTCGAGCTGTTCCATATAAAGTATATGTATACTTCGGCAAAGTATGACCACGTTACAACGAGCCTGTTTGACGGCAGGGTTCCTCCTATGAATCGAAAACAAGGAGAATCTGCCGCGATTTTGCTTCCTCCAGATTTCATTGTAGAACGATTCAGCGAACACGCTAGTTTGCCTGGCAGGAATCACGCACGGATTCATCGTGAATGCGTTGATGGAATAAAAACGCCGCGTTTTCGTTCATTCTTTCCTCTTTTCCGGCAGGCGGGTCCCAAGCCCCATAGTATATGTACCTATATGTATGCATGCGCGCGTTAAACACGTTCGCGGTTTATTGCGTTAGACAGGAAACCGAGAGAAGAGTTATATCGAGTCGACCTGGTTAGGTGCGCCCTACAGGCGTCTGGGATTGAGAGAAAGAGCGAAAGACCAGCTCTAAAATGTCAGGGATTAAAGCCCGGAGAACGAATACGACATTGACGCCATAATAATAATCGTCGATTGTCGGGCCTATTATGAATTCGGAGTCCCCCTAAATCCTAGCCACTCGTTTTTCCCGTCCATTCGATCGACGGTCGACTTATCGATCCAAATCGTCCTTGTATCGTGTACAAGTCCATATACGGACGGGATTTTTATGATACGATATCATCTTGTAGCGACTGTAAAATGGGTGGCCTCGTTGCCGAAAGTCATCGGTACGAAACTATTAATACATTGGCGGCGCGTACTTGTGTCGAAACGAGTTTATCGCTCCGTGTTCAAATATTTGCATGTACACGTGCGCGCCTCGACAGTGTCAGGAGACGCGTCGCGTCGCATGGATCGAAGAAACAGAGAACAATAATTAAGGGCAGGTGTATCCGTGCAGGGAGTCGCCATACCTATGTACCGATATACATATGTATACGTTTCGGAATGTTGCTAATGATCGTCACCGGGAATGGGTGTGGGTGTTGCACAGGTTTTGCTTCGTTCTATCGGCAGGCGACAAACTGTGTTGCTAGGTGAAATTATCGTTGGCACGCACCGCGAATTTTTGTTTGTCGAAGCTGATCAGCTTTCATCCCGGTAAAAAAATTGTTGCCGCCGTCGCGACGCGTCGTTCCGAATGTAACGCAAGCGCGTATTTCACCAGCGGGTATTAATATTGGGTTTCGCGCGCCAAGGATTCTTGCCTTCCCTATGGGACGCGACAACAGTCGATCGAACACTTCTTTGACGAAATTTTGTAAAAACGGGCCACCCCCGCGGTAAGCCGAATCTCTGGACCAAGTCTGGTCGGAATGTAATTATTCTCTGGCTGTAGGTATAACTCGACGCGATGGAGAGACGCGGGCGTTGCGAAACTTGGCCGACAGACGCGGAAAATTCTCGCTTAGTTCTGTATTCCCTAGTAAGGAAGACGCGGCGAGGCACAACCGGTCACCTCAGCTGCAGGCTTCGAGCAAAATGGAGCATGCAGCGCACACGAGTTGTCACGGATCATGGTTGAACAGATTCGACGCCGCGAGATTCGCGAGAACCACGGAACTCCTCTGTCGTGTATCCACGTATTCGCAAGTGGAATAAGCCGTGCACGCGGACGTTCGTCTCCGCTGCGAGTTTTCTCGGATCGAAACTGGTTCGCGGATGAGGTCTTTAACCTTCCTAGCCGCGGCGCTCGCAGTCTAGGAAAGCTGGTAAAAAGGGGGGCCGCTAAGATAACGCGTAGCCGTTCTTGGCGAAAAGTCGTGCTTTTGTCAGCTCCTTCTTGATCTTACGATTAGCCGTTGGTACCTGCCGGGGCCACTCGTGAAACAACGCAACACCCTTTCCTTTGCGCGTTACCGTTACCGTGGTCCTCGTTGATCCCGAGGAATGTCGCCAGCCCACCCACCAACGCGTGGAACGAACGATCGGGACCGTGGAAACGAGATCGGCGTAGCGACCAGCTTGGCCCCACCTTTGTCCCACCACGAGGACTATTTAATCGGGCACTTGCTAAAACTTTCCTGACTTGTATTACGATCAATTTCCGTTCAAACCGAGTTCCTTCGATGATCGTGAACGCAGGAGTCCTCCTCTGCTTTCGTCAATAGTCTATAAGCACGCCGTCAGGTACAACCTGGATTTGCATAGCTTCGTTCTCAGCGTCGCGCTGTTAATACTTTGCACCGTTCGCCGATCGGGGAATCACGGCCGATCCTAGTCGTGGTTGCTAGAGGTCCACACTCGCCGCCGATTTCAACTAATATCAAAGGTGTTCTCGAGCGTGTCAGTGGTTTCGAACGACTCCTCCGATCCAATGGCTTGTGGAAGCTGGTCGTATAGAGCGGCAGGAGAAAGTCTCGAAACGATTGTCGCTGCCGTTCTGGCCTCCGCTTCGGAGTACGGAGAGCAGTATTCATTTTTCCTCACCGAAGCGATGGTATCGTCGCGTCGCACTGCCCACATCCCGTTGCTTGCGTTTTCGGGGAAGTCATGCCACGTTAGTAAATAATCCGAAATGTTCGCCACTGATTGTCGGCTTCTTTCGAATCGCGAACACGAGACCGTTACCGCTTCCTTGTACGCGGAGGAACGTGCTTCTTCCGTGATAACTTTCGATACGAAACGAGCAACTTGACATTTCGACGAGAAGCGCGGGCAGCTCGTGGTTGTCCGTCTCTGAATACAGACGCAGAACGAAAACGGTTGGCCCAGTTTCTTCTGGTCGTTTGCGATCGTCGAGTCGCGGGATTCCATTAAGCAGTTTCTGTTGCGGTAGTCGGTTACTTTCACGATGCTACAATTGCTTTTGCTATTAATAACGAACGCGGCGTGGTTCGACCAATGCCAGGTAGGTTGGAATGATGTGGCTCTCGGCACTAGGCGTGTCGGGGGTGCGATGATAGCTCGACGGCGGGGTTAATCTATTGTCGTACAAAATTAGTATAGAGTACATATTAGCTAGTGTGTTCGAGCGATCGAACACACTGAAATCAACGATGTTACTACCAGCCCAAGAATAGCAGGGCCGAGGAGCTCGAGGGAAGACCTCGCATAATATCCTGCCTATGGTCCGCAGGTAAATGTATATTTATATGCTATATATCTATGAATTTTCGTAGACGTTTCTCTCGCGTCGCTATAGGTTCTTTGGTTTGTTCGATCGTATCCAAGCACGAGCACGAGCACGAGCACGAGCCACATGGCTCGAGTTTACTTCATTAGCGGATTTCGTTAAGCTAATTAGGGCCCCTCGTTACCGACTCGTTCGTAATTACGGTCGCGGTAACGCTTCGCAGAATCTGTGTAGACATTCTGATCTCGTGCCGTTGAACGTTCCAATTTTTTCTTTTCTTCTACCACCTGTCTTTCTACGACCATCGTCGCCTCGAATGCCTAGTGGTTCGCGTTTTCGATAGAACTTCGAGTGTTGTTGAGTAGTATTTCTGTTATTTCTGTTTGGCCGACTCGATTGGAACGCGTCCTTCGGTTGCAATAATTTAATTAATTGCTACTATCGGTGTTTATCGACGGCATCCAGGTGCAACGCGGAAATGCAAATCTTGAACAGGTGCGAAAACAGGGCGTCGCAACTTCGCTTGCTTACGTGCCGGGCATAAACGTCTAATGAACGGATCGCAACGTGGAACCGTATACGCTCCGCGATACGCGATCTACCTTGCCTCGAATAATTTGCCAGGTGCCCTGGACACTTGTCCGCTATTGTCCAGATTGCGAAGAAACAAGCATAGGTAGCTCTGTGCGCATTTGTCTGCTGAAACGTGGCTGCATTTTATTGCTTCCACTCGATGCGCTGTGGTGGCGAGTGCACAAACGCAGGGGAGACGCATCGACGAGATCGCGGACACGAATGCTATGTGCACTGGCCCGCACGGCCGCACGGCCACGCTCTGCTTGTCCTTGCAGACGCGACTCATTACGATGCATATCTCTCTCCCTTCTTCTCTTTTGCTCTTTCCTTTTTATTTGCTACCCATGTTCTCCTACCTTGCTCGTCCCATCCCGAACATCGCCATATTTTTCTTTTTCGCCAGTTAGTCCTTTTCCAGATCGCGAGCTCGATTAAAGTAACTCGCGACGTTCACTGGCAACATTATTGTGCCAGTTTCTCGTTCGTTGGCGTAGACAGTTTCCTATATGAAAAATTTTCATTTTAGGCAAACGCGTTCAATGAGTTCGAACGTAATACCCGGTAACCGATACTTTCGAAGAAGCAGTACTTAATATCTTGTGTCTCCGAGCTACTCATCGTTGCCGAAAGTATGCAGGTGAATGAAATACGTGTGACGCGATTCGAGTATCTCTCCTCTCGAACGTTTCCCGTAACGGTGGCGTGCAGTAGGTAACCTCTTAGCCTGCAAAAGTGGTACGGATGAGATGAACATCGCGCACAGCAGCGCGGATCTGCTATAATTATAAATAGCCGTGAGGTGTCGAGGATTCTCGTAACCCGAAACCGCCCACATCCTTTCCACGCCTTACAACATACTAGTTCTCACGTACGCCAGGAGGAAAGGTTCAAAAGGGTTACACCTCGGTGCATAGCGCTGCTTCGACTGTCGTTCGCTGTTTGCATGCACGCAGACGTTTTGCTTCTGCGTGTTCCCATGAAGAGCGCACGACATTTTTCGACTCTCGAGGGACCAAAGTCTATAATCGACAAACTGTTGGTCAGAATTTATGCCACGCCGGGTGTCCTACGTCCGTGTCCAGTTCGTCAACGTCAACGTCGACGATCGTTGCATCCGTGAATTGGAGCACCTGTCTCGCCGATCACGAATCGCGGTTTCGAGGTTCACCGCAAATTCGATCTCGACCAGGTATCGTTTTTCACTAACGCGCGACTATACGAACAGGAAGCTGGTTGCGAAACGGGGTAGATAATTTCAAGGAGGCGCGATGGTATCCTACAAAAGTTAGCAGCTCGACGAATACTTCGAAGGTATATATACACGTAGGTACATATTACAGACGCCGCAAGTTACTTATTAAAAGATTCGGAAACTTTATTCTTTTTTGCCTCATTTTCGTGCCATTTGTCGCGTCAAGCGGAGACTAAGCAAGATGGGACCCTGTTTCTCTTCTCGGTCCCCGCTCAAGTTCCCGAACAGCTTGGTCGAATTTCCTCGAAGGATGGATGGGTACGTCTAAAGTTGTAGTCGATTCTACTTAGAACCGATCCCCCAATACATACGTATATACATATGTATATGTGCATTGGTCGATAGGTTCATCTTTTATTTTCATTCGAGTCCGGTCTCGAACCTCGTTCGTGGCTGTGCAGGCCGCCCTTCACCCATCCGTCCCTTATAAGATCTAACGCGTCCACGATCGTTAAAGTGGAAGAAGAAACGGGTTTTGTTAGTCCGTAGGAGGAAGCCTGGTAGAGGCTTCCATTACCGTTGTAAGACTACGGCTCAGGGACGTATTACGCAAGAGAAGGTCCGACGAACTCGACCAAAACCATGTGCCCGTTCTCCCCGTCGCATCGTATCAACTGGAATCCGGACGACCCTTTCGCCCTAACCGAGTGCGTTCCTCGACTAGCCTCGGGGACACGTTCCCTGATTCGATTCGTAATCCTTGCACGGCTTCTCGTATTTTGCAACCCTGTCCCCGGTGTGCGTGCAAAATATGTTTCCTTCTCTCGTGAAGTTTCTTCGCTTCCGAAATGGAGCTTCGACGTAAAGTGATCGCGGTGTCGTCTTTCGTAACCAATGATTGCGAGCGATGCTCAGAGTCGCGAGTTCGAAAGGTAAAGAGACCGTTCGGTTCGCGTGCTGCGACGGCCGCTACTCGCCGTCAACGATTCCGATTGTATTAATCGCGCCCGAGGATGCGAGTTCCCGTGACGTAACTGGGCCACAATTAATGATAGCACACGTTGGAACAATGGGCGGAAGATGAGCGCGATCCCGAAGCGCGATGGGGCAAACAATCGTGTTGAGAAAAAGCGAGATAGGCGAAAAGAGCGAAAGCGAAGGAAAGAAAAATGAGAGGCGCGTATGTATATCTGTCGGTCCGGTCGCCTCGTTTCCCGGACACCGCAGTTTGTGTTTCCCCTGCATACGTACGTGTACACAGACGCCACACGCCCACATTCCATCCTGTCTATGCTCCGAACCCACTGCTACTTCTTCTTTGCCCTTCTTCCTTCATACTCTGTACGGCGCGCGGTTAATGTTCACCGAGTACTCGACGCATGCTTTTCGTGACCACGTGTGTGCAAAGGCTCGCCCCAAATGGAGGAGAAAGACTCGCTTGCGAACAATGCGAGAAACGAGTTAAACGTATTCCACCGTTTGAACGTTCCCTGGATACATACGTATCTACATATGTATATTGTATCGCGATATCGCGAGCGAACTCTATTCTCAGGTCCAGCGGAAAAAGTAGTTGGGCGAATTTGTCGGCATCGAAAAAAGTGGAAGACTTTCGCTTGCTTAACGGTTCGCGTTAAACAATTGGATCCCGCGTTATCGACTCGCGTGTACCTGGAAAGGACGACGACCTCGAAATAACGGCAACACGCTGCGCTGATGTTCAGAAACGATCGATAGTCCTCCCAACGTTTACTACCTTTCGAGTTGGAGCACCTGCGTCCGCGTATTTCTACCATGAAATAGAAATATCTATAGAGCATTGTTCTGTGCCACTTATCGCTGCTCTCGCTCTTGTTAAACGTGCTAGAATCCCGTCGCTGCAATTTCTCTCGATTCCAACGTTGTTCGTTTACTCCCTACACTCCGAACCGTTCATCTCTTTGCACTTCCATCGACCAAACATCTTTCTTTCCTTTGATCGCAGAACTGCATCAATTAAAACGGTTCCAGTTATTGACCGCGGTCCCCGATGCAATACACGCCGACTTTGTTCTAATGCTCGTACCTGAAGCACTACCCAGGTCGAGCGCGGTTTATCGAATAGAATTGGGTTAAAATTAAGTGCGAAGATCCAGTTCAAGAATCGTTCGTAGCGATCGGGGAAACCTTATGGACTACGTGATGCGTCGTCACTGTCGAACCTGTCGAGTGCAATCTGGAGTGATGCTCGAGTGCCGGAAGCGACGAACGTGTCTTACTACGTACTGGTGGTCCGCCTCGTTGATATCCAATTGTCTGAGAAATCGTTACGCGCAGCACCTTCTCGAGACTCGTTGTGTCTAGCGGGCTGCCTTTATTCGAGAGAACAGCCAACATTAGTGTTCGAAGAAAATGTACTCGAAGCAAAATCGCGGGGAACGTAACAAGGACATGGTAGAACAGCGGTCAGCTGGAATATTATCCTTCGAGAAAGTCGGTAGGGAAGGCGTCGCTGCGGTTGCAGCACCGTAACATCCTTTTGCGCGGGCCGAAGATAGCTGCCGCGATTGTCTCCGTAGATTGTAGATTAATGATTTCCTCATGACATTTGCGCTCGTGTGTTCGTGGCCGTCGCACACGTGCTCTCTAGTGGTGCGTAAAGATCAGGGACGGCGGAATTTGGAGTGAGAGTGCATCGTGGCTCTTGCAATTAGTTAGGGTAAGGTATTCGGACTAGACGCGGAGAACGTTGTGTCCGTTTTCGGTCTTTCGCCATTCGGGAACCATGGTCGACGTGGCGTTAAAAGCTGTGCGCTCTACCGCGACAGATGATCTCAGAGAGACGCGAATTCGAATAGCTTTTCTTACTGCTTCTCGGATTAATCTTACTCCTCTTTCGACTTTGTTGTCTAGCAATTATATCGTCTGGCGCATGGCACATGCCTATAACTTAGCGGCACGGAAACGGCAGCTCGATCTACTCACGTTCAAGCTTAGTAGATTAACTTTTCGTTGCAATCACGGTAAAGCGAAACATCATTTAACGGTATCCATCGTGTTCCGCAAATGATCAACCGTGCATTCTAGTCTGTCCTCGTATCGTAAAGGGTCTCGCGGAGAACTTATCGGATCGTTGAGGAGTAAGATGAACGGCTACACGTCGAACGTGTCTAGGCAGTCGCTATCGTTCTCTCGACTGAAGGTGAATATCGGTCGGCGGGAATACTGGCAAGATAAAGAGACCGCGTTAACGCGGATTTGTGCTCAGGTTACGGAAGATGGAGCATCGCGAATCCGCGTTCCAGTCCAAGTGTGGGTTACCGCTTTACACGCCGAAACGTAATGATCGTGCGTTGGCTGGTTACTATACGTCGAGAGGACGATAGCGAAACTCGTATTATCCAATCGTCGGGAGTGCTCACGAATAGCGTTTATAGTGACCCTAAGTCGTGACCGATCCTTTGGTGGGAAACCGCCCTGAGATCGACTCTCATACTCCTCGAGAAGAAGTTTCCACATCTTCCCCCCTGCGGCCCTCTCCTACCGCCTCCTTGCACCTCCTTGCACCTCCTCCTTTCTCTTCGCTGTTACTCTAGACTTCAGACCTCTCCCTTTCCCTCGACTCGATACTCTCTCGCCTGCTCCTCCCGTTGTCTCCGTTTCTCGCAATCCTTGTAACCTACTAATGGTTTGACGATCCCAACGATCGGTTCGGTTTACTCGCGTGCTGCACGGAATCCACTGTATTTGGAACGCTTGTTTCCGATTCCACCGAGTTTAGCTCGCCGACTTGCCCACCTTGCACCTCATACCTTCGAATACTCAAAGTTGGGAGATGACCCTCGAAGGTGTCGGATTCGTCGATAGGTTTTTGCTGTTTTTCGTTACCAAGCCATTTATACGCTCTAATGGTTAGTCTCGAACCGAAGAAAGGACGCCAGTCGGTCGCGCAGTTACCCTTTGCACGAGAATGGAATTTTCTATTCGCGTCGCTGGACCTAATGGCACGTTTTCGCGACGGGAAGTTGGCACGTTGCGCCAATTCCCCGTGGAATTTCGAAACAAGAGGTCCACGGCGCGACTCGGCGTTCCATTCTCTGTCCTCTTTCAAGTCCAGGCGGATTCAGGATCGCGTTTTCGACGAACGAAACCTTTAAAAGAAAAAGACGAGCATGGCGAGTCTCTGTATTATTCTTGTACTCGGACCTTCGCGCGGGACAAACAGTTCGACCTACAAATATCTGACGGCTTGACCCGCACTTTAAAAGTCTTTGCATCCATGCTGCACCACCGGAAATGGACGAGACACGAGGAAGCTCTGCGAGACCGTTATCTAGACACGATAACTCTTTTCACGCCCTCCGCGTGCTCGCATGATTTCCTGCGAGAAAATGATAGCTCCCGTTGACTCGCAGTTTCGCCTTCTCTTTACAATCTCACAGAGATCCCCAGTTAGAGGTCGTTGAACTCTTTGCGTCCATTATGTCGCAATTTTCCTCGCAAAAAGTAACTTTGTTGCGTACATAATAGAGCGAATCAAACGTCCTGCGCGGAAAGTCGCAGCTGTTGCCATGGCATACACGTGTGCAAAGGCCATTCGTCCTGGCAATCCCGATCGTGTTACCTGAAACATTAGTCGCTGGCAGATCGGGAGGCGCGGGATGTACCGTGCGGGGCACCAGGGAGCTACATCAACGAGAGCAATTAACGTGTTAATTAGCCGAGCGGGAGACCCAAGCGTTTGTGGCAATTAATCCGAAATTGAATGCGTCGACGTCACCTTCCGGTCACATCGATCGCCGCGCTGCTTCCAACGATTTCGAACTCGCGGCTCCATTGGCTCGCTTCGATCGGACGTGTGCGAAAAATTTGCCGAAATACTCTTCAACGAATGACGAAGCGCGCGCGAAGGCTAAATAGCCTTATTTCGGGATGATTCGACCTATGAACTAGTGGGTGGTGTCGTCTCGGACGTACCGGTACACACAGGAGGCGTGTGGTCGATATACAACTGGTCGTCGATTATCGTCCTACCGGTTTTCTGGATGGTCATAGCTGCGTAACGGTTCAGACAGACGGAGAAGAATCGCAAGGTTCGGTCAGCAGGACCGGTTCGTTGTTTCTCGGTAACCCGTTCCTCGTACCTTTGTCGAACAGAGAGCAGGTGCGCAAGATCATTTTTGCATCGAATTTTCCTCGCGCAGTTACTTTCTTTGGTACGAATCAGGATTCAATTTGATATAGAACCGCGAAGGGCAAGCGTCTCGAAGAAACTCGAAATGACCGTATATGTATGTGTACATCCATACATACATTTCTCGATTAACTGTTGCGACGTTAACGTCGTTGCATTCTAAGGGCACTGCGTGCCATGGGTCCATTGATAGGGACGAATATATGGAAGTGTGCGTACCATAGCCACTTTCGTACCTTCGTAGCATGGCACTCGGGAAAACCGCATACTTGCCTGTGACCTAATAGAATGTCAACGTGCAGGAAGAGAGACTCGTTACGCAAAGCGCACTAGGAGGTTCTGCCCAATAGGAGAACAGCGAAAGCTTTTTCGATAAAGCGCAACTTTAGCACAGCCACAGCATCGTGTCGCGGTCCAAGCAATTAGAAACTAACAATTAAAGTTGGATTTCCAGCACGCTTCGTGGTTCATCCGGCGTCGCGAGATGTACCGGCTTTTCAAATCGGAGAAACTCGACGAGCTTCACCCGTGAAAGAAAATTGTAACGGGTACGCGAGTAGGCAGGGATGGCGAAAAATTGATTTTTCGCTGCACGCGAATGTGGTTGGTAGAGAGCGATACGTTGAACTTGGAACGGTCGCGGGAACGAAGCACCGGTCCGTGGAAAAAGTTTCGAGGTCGGCGAGCATTTCGTTCGAAAGATATTGCTCGCTCAACCCACATTTTATACGATTAACTTTGCTTCTTAAGTATTCCTCCGTTCTCGATGCTCGGTTTCGGTTGGAAAATTTCTTGGAAATCAACTTCGCCGACTTCATCGGCCTGATGCTGCCCTCGAAACTTTTCCTTCGCCGTTTGAAAGAGCAGAATCGAAACAGGCATTGGAAAACGTACGATCGATCGAGTGTAGCCAGGAAGAAACGTGTCAATAGACACGTCCGATAGAACGGTTCGAAGAGCATTTTAGTTTTATATGAAAAGGAAAAGCGTTTGGAAACGGCGGGAAATTGTGAAACCCTCGAGCCATGCGGCACTAGTTAGAGGAAGGTTTTGTCGGTTCGAGCTGTCTGCATTCCTCGTTAAAGGCGTCGGATGGACAGTCGCTTCTGGCAAACGAGCATAGAAAAGCTATTCGCGGAGCACGCCTTGCGCACTAACCGTCGATAGAATAATTTCATGTATTATTTATCGCACATTTCGCGTGACTTTCCGATCCGGATTTATATCGGGTGTCCCCGTTGTTTGTTTCTCGCGTCAACTTGCGGGGAACGAGCGCGTTGTGGATCTCCGGATTTCTGAAATCGCAAACCGAGCAGGATATAAATATTCTGTTCGTCCATGAATACTTCGAGTTTGGTCGACGAGGTTCGCCTTGGAAAAAGTCTACATATTTGATTATTATCGCTCGATGTACCAGCAGATCACCCGGTAGGTGAACTGTGCTTCCATCGCGTGGGAATACGAACTTCCCAGTAATGGTCGTCAGCTCCAAGCCTCTCGTTGCACCGGCAATCCGTTCCGATGCACTTTGACGGCGGGCTGTAACGGCAGCGTAGAGACAGAAAAATCCGCTGTCAGCCGAGATCCTTCGCAATAAAATATTTGAACGGTACTTTCTGTGGCAGCGTTGTATTAGAAAGCCGGCCCGTACCCACGATCGATCTTGCTCTCGGTGAAGACATTTTTCACGGCTGCCCCTCTCTGTCGATAAACATTTTTCTCGCCGTTTGCTTTTCGAAGCGCATCAAACTGTGGTACGTAAGCGCGTAATAGTGGGTCAAAGTAAGTAATACGATCTAAGGCAGGCAAACATTTGCTCCGGCAAATTATGTATCTCTTTTTCCCAGGAGTTTTCATCCACGTGGATCGCGGTAGCCGAGCAAAACGTCTAGGTGTCCCCTTAGCGCGAGTGTCATCGACCCGATGAAAAGGTCAGAAAGCACGAGGTCTGGCTTTTTCGCGCAACACGTTACACGAGTTGTCGACGAAGGAACGCGTGCGTCTGTCGGGTCGTCCCTCGTAGAAGCACCTTTTCGCGCTTCCGAAGAAGCTCAACGAACGTCTTGTCCACTAGCCCGCGATACTGTACCAGAGGGAAACGTCTTCTCTGTTTTTCTCAACGTGCCTGATCGATCGGACGATTCCGTTTGTTTCAGTAGCACCGTTAGGCTAGAAGCGTTACGGCCGCTTTCGCTGAGCATCTCGTGGCGTTTTTACGTTAAACGAGAGTGTCGTTCGGGACGAATCATAAATGCGCGCACTTTCCTCGTTGAAATATCCAATCTCGCTGAGGTAGCCTCGTTTTCCATTTTCATCTGGTTTCATCTCCGTTTGCCGCTGACTCGCGATTTGTCGCGCGTCTCTGCACAACCGAGAGACGCGTTCCGTTTTAATGCAGTCTCGTACTCGCGACGCGAGTCGGTTCGAACGATGAAAAGTAACGAGGAACGGAAAAACTGACGGCGCTATCGTCCGGAGGAAACGACGAATTTTCCACCCATTATGAATTTCTAAAGCGAATGGATAATTAGCGAGCTCGTTGGGCGTACAAGACTTTCCTTTTAACAGTCTTCGGCTTGGAAATGAATGGAGCCGTGTGCCGTATTTTCTTTCGCATCGTTAGAGCACACTTGTTAGTCTGATCGATGCAAAAATTATTTCGCCCATCTTCATTGTACACACTCGATATTCGTGTAGAAGCGATCGCAGTGATATAATTTCTCCATCGTTGCACTTGTTTCGTAGAGAATAGGCTAGTTTTGAAATTTGAGGCCCGTGGAGAGAAAGAATGGGAGCCGGTTTCTCTGTTTCGTGTCGCGCGTCAGCCTTAATTCATTGCTCGACCTACGACCTACGGGGAAACAATTTCTCGGCAGCCTACTCCCAGAGAGGACGGTCCAATTTTCGCGACCATTTTGTCATTAAGTCGAGAAAGTCTGCGCCCATTTTATAGATCACCGACGTCCAGCGGGAAGGGGAATGAATTTTTCCTCGATTGATACATAGGATGTAGCCAGCCGCGATAACTCGAGTTGTTGTCGATGGTCGACCGGTTGGTCGCGCGGGGACACGCTGTCACTGATAATGAGTCATCAGACGCGGTGGGTCGACTCAACGAAAATTCCGAGGACGTGGTCTTTCCCGAGAAGCAGTCTCTCGTCGCACGCGACCCAACTACGACCTCGATAACGTTTCTTAGCAAATATGCTGCATAATATACTTTTCCAGTATATTTGGAACAATTCTTGAACGATATTTCTGGACCTGAATGTTCGTCAGGGTCGTGCGTTGCTAAACGTTGAACAAGAAATGTGACTCACGAGACTCGACGTTTCCTTTATTCGCGGGCGATCCGTTTCAGATGTGAATTCTACCACTACTATGTATACGGTTGGCTCGTGATTAGTTTAATCTATGGCGCACCGCTCTGGAGTCTGTAAGTTTTCAAAGTATCGGGAAGAGAGATCATCACCCGGAGACTTACGCGTGGGCCGTCCATCGAATACATAGCTGAAATCAATCGAAAGGAGGGCATCTCGACGATTTGTTTCTCTACGCCGTGATTCTAGGATTTCCAAACGCGCGTCCGCTCGGATGCCAATGTTTTCGAACAATCGAACGATAAATTTCGTGTATCGGATCGGTATCGGTAGCAACGAGACTGTGGCTAACTTGTTCCCCAACTGCACGCTACGCGTTTCACTAAACCTCTTGAAATTGATGAAGAAACCCGGTCGGCATGAAGGGGGGACGTGATCGTGCGCCCAAAGTAACGACCGTCTGCGATACATTTTGCCCACTGTTCGTTTGATTTGGGAATTACATGTTTGTCTACTATAGTTAATCATTATAGATCCGCGAATACCAGACCTTGCCCTGCATTTATTGGCAACGTGTAACGCGTGGACGGTGCACGATAGCGCAGAATGACTTCGATAACCATATATGTACGACCAATGAAAAAAATGATATCGAGTCGCGAGATTGCAGTCGATGCGGAGGGAAAAACGGAGCCCCGTCGAACAGGGTCTGTCGCTCCGATCGAGAATCCTTTTGAACGCGGTGAAGCAGCAATTCTCTACTTCCCTCTTGTACCACGGGACTAAAATACATCCAATGGTTCTCGTTTCAGAGAAGACGTTTCTTAAATTAGCAGTTAGCTGTTCGGGATGCCTCTTCGGTAAAACAGAAGTGCCCGGAACGAGTCACACTCGTTTGCACTTCCGGGCGAACCGACACTTATTGTCGTTGCTTTTGCTACGCCTCCCCACGTATGTGCGCCACGTCGCGTCGCTTCGTTTCGGAACAATCGGTCGGTGGCGTATTTATAGCAACAAATGGACATAAAAGAAGAAAGATAGCGAAATCGGGCAAAGGAGAATGAATTAGCGTTCAATTGTTGCAAAGCGAATTAGCGTGTAAATATTTTTTATAGCCTGTTTCACCTCGCGGTACTCTAGTTTTTCAGCGTTCTGCGAATTAGTCGGTGACCGTCCTGAAAAGAACGGGCTACTTTCCACTTGTGGAAGAGCGACTCTCGCGGAAAAGCACGGTACACGAATTATGTCGCTGTTCCTTCGTTTCTTCCCAGAATGAACCGGATCGGAAAGATGCGCACGCCATACGGGAGCATTCTGACCTGATGCGTTTCGCGTCGGTTGCTTCCTCGCCGTTCGTTCACTCTTTATAAATAGACGGTCGAAATTCTGTCGCGACCGGGCGTGGCTGGCCAAGATCTATGTACGTGGATCCTAGAGGCACGGAACAGATCACTCGACAAGATCCATTCATTAGGCGCCCTCCGCTCCAGTGTTTTTCTACGGGGTTTGCCCCGTATACATTTCGTTAACATTTCTCCGAACGATGCCCATAAGCTGAAACCTACCGCGGTGTGCTTTGGAGCAGCCTTGAGGACGTGAATTGTAGGGGAGATTTCCTGCTCTATCGCGATGTTACGTAAATCAAACGGGACTCTAGGCACTGGTGCACTGTACAATTTGCATGCAACGTCCGCGTGGTACTCGTGACTGTGGATCCGAAGTAAGAAAATCGCAGATTCTATTTATCCGCAATATTAACCCGTCGCGTTCTGTTTGCAGATATTCGGGGCACGGCAACACGAACCATCTCTATCATGTCGGTTCCTATTTAAGGTGAGTATCGTTCAATTCCTTCCCCGCACATTATTCGTGCGCGCAATCAATTTCTATTGGATACCCATCGGTCTAGAATACGATTGGAACTTATCGTTTGGACACCATATCGTTGGAACCGAACCGAACCGAACCGAACCGAACCGACGCGACGCGGCGATAAGATCGTTGCATGTCGCGTCGAGTCTCCCGAATAACATTTAAACCTAAAAATCCTTGGATGCTATTCAAATTACTATTAAATAACTCTTTGCGATATCCCTGAAATTTTCCGTGCTTCCAGCCACGATTCCACGGCGCTGTCTCATTCGCGAAAGAATTTATGAAATTCAATCTCAGTCGAGTCTATAAGTCTTATCAGCTGATCTCAATTACATACGCGTAATGCCAGCGGGCGCATCGGTAGCCATAAGCGCGAGAGAACATTGGGCACGCGTACATCGGTTCAAGTTTTATCGTGGTGCACGATCAGTGACGTGAAATAAGTTTTCTTCGATCGACCAAAGAATCGGAAAGACAGAGGGGAAGGGAAACGGTATTACCCTGGACGTTTGTAAAAGGCAGCCGAGGCGGACGGCGCTTCGTATCGGCTCACCGTTCCTGGATACATATTTCAGCGATGAAAGAATCGACGCCTCGTTATAGACGGTTGCGCAGGAGTAATTGTTCGGCAGAACCGGAAGCGTACAATTACGCGGCTGTTGGTCGCAAAATCGACTGGGTCGAGTCGCACTGGCCTCCCGATTCCGGAGTCGATTCGTCAGTTTTGTGCAGCTCCATCGACGTCGGAATAATTCACGTTATTCGTTGCGAAACTTCGGTGACGGGGAACGCGTCTTACAGAGTCGTAAGTCGCTGCTGCAAATGGAAGAAAATAAAAAGAAAGGTAGGCTGTAAAAGTAAAAGTACATTCGGGGGATCCGCGTTTCACTTTTGGACATTTGAAGAGACAATTAAAGCTTGGCGTCTTTGAAAATACGAACACTTTCTCCTCGAGTCCAGAGGTCCTCTTCCACGACAGCGGTTAATTGCGCTGCCGGCTGTGGTTTCATCGCTCTCGTCTGGAAGGATATTTTCAAAAGTGTAATTAGCAATTACGGGTCACGATTTAACGATCTACGCGCTACGCGACGCGACGTATCCAGCAATACTCAGATACCGAGGGCAGTGTGAAAGTCTGGGGTAAGGCTAAGAAACAATTAACAATGAAAAGTTCCTTGGCGATATTAATTCGGCCTCGAGCACGCGGAGAAAAAGTTTATCCGTTCCTGTAATCGCTCGAAGGCTTTCTACCGGTCGTGTTTGCGAGAAAAAGTATCGCCATTAGGGCGTGTAATTGACTGATAAATGAGATGCGTGGAACAAGGTCGCAGCATCGGGGCGAACTACGTCCCCGAGGTTCTCGACCATGCTCCGAAGTAAGAAAGTCGCGGAACGAAAACTTATTTCCGGGTCACCGTGACACCTTGGCTCTTCCTGCTCGGAACGAATGGGAAAAACGAGTGCCAGAGGAATACTCTAAGAGGGGACTGTAACAGGTCCGGTGTAAAAGGTGTAACGCGAGCCGCAACGATACCTTAACGAGAACCGGCAGCGTTAATTTACTCTGACAACCTTGCACATCCCGCGGCGCTGCACACGGACCAGTCGCAGTCGTCAGCTGTGCGAAGGTCAGGGTCGTTCAGCAGCCGAGGGTGCAATCGATGCACGATACCGCCGCGGCCGCTTCTGCACCCCTCGCTCGCTGCAGTTACCATGGAGACCATCTCCTGACCTATTGCTACAGAGAGAGCCCGTCGACACACGGAGGCTGCATCGGTCGTTCGCGTCCTCGGTGAGCGGGCAGTAGACAGGGAAACCTAGTCCTACACCAACACGCAACCAGGCAGATAGAAGAGAGGGATACCGGTGTGACATCGTGTGACGCTTCCGCGACGCATCTCCCGTCGACCCTTTCTTTCTCCATTGCGGTCCCCATCGCAGTCCCCGTCGCCGTCCCCGTCGCCGTCCCCATCGCAGACTGGAAAATTGGCCTCGAAGCTCAGCGCTCTGTCCTCGACGTTCATTTCGTCGCCAAGGAACTCCGTTCAGTTTTTCCAGCGAGCCAATCGGAACTTTGAACTTTTTCTTCTCCATCGGAACGCGGATAGTGACCTTGTGCCGTGGAATTCGATTGCGGAGCAAGGAGAGTGACAGTGAAGGGAGAGGAATGTGAAAGGAAATGAGAGGGATGGTGGATGCCTGGAAGATGCGACTGTTAGCCCGATTCAACGAAGTGATACCACGACGTTAGTGATTACGAGACACCAACGAGTTGATCCGAATTTATGCGAACGTTGTTCCGAATCGGTGAAATCTCGTCGTCGCAAATTCGACCCTGCCTACCTAACGAGATTTCGACGGATAAAAAGAGAAACGCGCAACTGTGATTGGATTAACGAATTCAAAGTGCCCCGAGGAACCGGTCGCCGGGCGCGTCGAGAGACTATAACGAGCCATTGTGCAAGGTCGGTATGAACGGGGACTAAGGTCAGCTGGTGCAGATCGATATCCGCGATTTGTCTCGACACGGTGGCCGCGTGCGTGTTCCGTGCGTGTTCCGTTCGTGATCAGCAGAGTTCGGGGCAGGAGGTCGGGTGGCGGGAAAAGTTTGAATGCGAATAATCGTACGAAAGCAACGTCGCGAACAGAGACCGCACAATGGATGGCTGGAATAGCTGGAAGAGGGCGGAAAATTCCTTTCTCACCGCATGGTATCAGCGCGTCAGGGAATCTTATGTCGCGATATGGATCTTCGGGGTGTTTCAGAGCAGCAGAATGTCGGCGAGCACCGCCACCGGAGGCGGTGGTTGCGGAGGAGGTGGTGGTGGTGGTGGTGGTGGTGGTGGCGGCGGGAGCAACGGAGGTGGTGGAAGTGGAGTTGGTGGTGCCCTGACATTGATGGGCTGCGTTAGGGAAGCGTCTCCACCCCCGCAGAGCCATCATCAGAATCAACATCATCGAACGCTAGGCCTCGGCGACCTGTCCGTGCAGAATGGCGTCGATCCGCTTCCAAAAGGTTTGTACTCACTTGCTTCGTCCATTCCACGATTATTTTTAACGAGAAGCTGAAAAAGTGTGTTTTTACTGCGAGGGAGATAAATCGAGGGGCACAATTTGAAGGATGGAAGGAAAACCGCGTGCCCACGGCTACTGTCGCGTAGACGTAGCATTGGAAAACGACGCGTCGTTTCGCTCGCAGATCGTATTTTCAAGGTCTCAGATGCGGATTACCACGTCGGTATCAAACGAGCCATACTATGAAAAACGGATTTACGCGAACTGCACATTCTGCGCGGCTCCCTCGGCTATCCTATCGATTTCGCAATTTTTAAGCTACATACTCCAGCGTACCTATCGCGAGGCCAGGAACGCGACCGAATTTTATACCGATTATTCTATCCGCAGCGGATCAAACGTTCTCGCGTATTTGCAAAAATCAGTTATCTTCCTGTGCACGACTCTTTAACTGGTTTAAAAAACACGAAAAATTTCTACAAGAGTTGGGGGATTGAGGTGAAAGTTTCCGGTAGGCGAACTCCGATTCCGTTTGCTGGTTAAGCGTGCTGCTAGAGTGAGTACAATGGACGCGGTTGCAACGAGTTATTAAAGGGTAATCCAGCGGAGTGCCCTTTATTCATTGTCGTCGGATGAACGTGACTTTGTTGCCGTTACGCGGGACGGTGCATTTCCTAGAGGGACCAACGACCTCTTTATTTTCATCAGCCTCTGCTAGATTACGAGGCCCTCGAGCTATATCAACCCTCGAGCTAATATCCCAATCGGTCGGCAGATTAGCGATTACCTCAAACTACGGTTTAAAAACGACGTCTGGCGCTTTCTCGCAGTGCAATTGGCTCTCCTTTCCGGCTTTCCTCTAGAATTCGAATCACTTGTCGCTGTATTTTCTACTAAACGCACAGGGGAATCTTTCTTTCTGCGAAGGACGTCGAGGCTATCCAAATGCAGCAATGGCAAAACTCCCTTTGGACTAACATTTACTTCCCTCGAATCAAGTGCGAGGAATTTTGACAGCCCACGAGGAATGTTATTCTGCAAGCCAGACGATTAACCATTCTTCATAATATTGAACCAAGGATCAGTGACAAGTTGAGCTCTGCGTTTGCGTGTGTTCATCGAGTCGTTTATGTTGCAACATCATTCGTATTGTACTACAGTTTGGTCAGCGCCGAATAGATTTTGCTAGCTTTTTGCGTACATGTCGTAAAATGTCTGTCAAATGGTTAGATAATACCGAACCATGACGCACGAATGGTCCCAGTCTCGAACTATTCCGGTTTCGACAAAATTAGGCAAGCAAGCCGCGTTTACGTAAACGCAGACAGATGTTTTAGCTACCTACGGATAAACTGTGTCGGGCGGTTCATGCGCGACGATATTTTTCACTGTTCAACAGTATCGTTATTGTTGGCACGTGCAGTCTCGAATGTTCACTATACTACATCTCTACGTAGACGCGAAACATTGGGTTCTTTTTGCGACCGGCGTCCTTCCTTGGATTTGGACACCTAGTGTACCGTGCTTTTTCCTTCCCCGAGTAGATTCAACTTGTTTCTCGGTGTAATCGATTTCATGAATCGAGTCGAAGTTTGGTAAAGAACGCCGGTCCCCGGTCGCAATTGAGCAAGAACGCACAGCTATTTACAGAAAGCGCGAAACTAGGCCATGGCCAATCACTGAATGAATGGCTATACGCGAACGCGCGTATTAAGTTACACCACACCACGGAGCTTACGCAGAATTACAGGAGTTCTAATTAACGTAGATACTATCTGCTCGCAACCTTCTTGCCCGACGAAGTAAATGAAAATCGTTCGGGTGTGAAAGCACGCAAGCAAGGTGGGCAGCTTGAAATTGAAGCGCCGCATAATCATGTAGCGAAACTCTCGCGAACGCACTGAACTCGATGCAGTGCACTCCTATAACGCTCGATGAAAACGTTTCGCCGCTGGTAAAGTCGGGAAAATTAATGCGTCCCTAGGTAAAGCGACAGATATCTTGACGGACACGCGAATATCTCATGCGCGAGACGCGAGACGCGGGTTCCTTTGCCAGGTAGAAGATAAATATGTAGTGTTTCGCGTAAGCCTGGATAAGAATGATTATCAGAGCCAGCAGATTTCTACCATATAAGGAGTGTCCATCTACCATATAAGATAGAGTAATCTTATCGGCATCGATGTGTTCGCTATCAAAGCATCGAGTCAGTTGGATGCCCGACCTACCCGCGATTTGTGGAGCATCCGTGGACAATTCATGGGAATGGACCCCTACACGGATTTCGAGGACTTCTTCGGTAAGGTCTCTCGTGTGTATTAGCACTTGCATTTCTCGCGCCCTCGAACTCTCCGGTGAAAGTGTCGATAATGCATCGTAGGTATCCGTCCATCGCGAGGGTTGGTGTAAATTCGCAGCAAGTGCGACCAATTACGTCGACGCGCGAAAACGTTGAAAGATCGATGCGAAAGTACAAAAGTGCGTCAACGTGGGGTACCGAATGAATCGTTCGAATAGAGGAGAGCCGGTGCAGCCCCTTGCCGAACAGGGGTGTAGAACTCGATCTCGAGAGAGGAGGCAGAGCAAGCGGTTTAATCGTGACTAAGCCCGAACGAAGAGCGTCGTTCGTACCCTCTGAATCGCCCCCTTCGCTTCTATTCCCATTCTTCTTGCCATTTCGACGATTCGGTGCAACCCTTCTGCCCCGTACTTTTTTCCCTCGTCGTCGCCCTTTCTTCCGATAGCCCGCAATTAAAAAGTATCCACGCACCGACGAGTGCTACGCAGGTCTCGAGGACGCGCACTGTATTTGCTTATGCAGCAGCCCTGCTGCCTTGCTCGCCTTCGAAGAAGCTGCTATTGTTGTTTCCTCGCCTCGCACTCTGGAAGTTGCACTCTGTTCTGTACGCTTTTAGCTGCCGCTCGTCCTCGAAAGGATAACGCGATTTCGAGAGGACGAGCAGATACATGTAAAGGGGATATAGGTCATCGAATCGTTTTCCATTTCGTGGAAATCTGATTTTTTGTGTCCGCGACCCGGCGCACGAAGACTGTTGCCCCGGGGTCGAATGCGAGGTGGGACACGCGGGAAAAGGAAGTTCGCTTGCGTGTAGTCTGATTCATCCAACGATGCCGTTGAAAATAATCGCCATTGTCATTCTATTGAAGGATTATCCGCGAGATAGATACCGATCGATAAATCCGAACACGACCAACTACATATCGCTCCAGCTCGAGTTTTTACGACTATCAGTATACGTACTATCTAACTGTATCACTCGTTTACCTCAAACAGCGTTTCCCTTTTATCTCGCTCCTCGTTTATTTGGAAGAATTTCCTCCAGGTAATACTAATACGTACGTGCATATGCATAAAATCAGTCTCGAATCGGCAGCCAGAACTCTGGTTTCTAATGTAGAGAAACCTCGATTCGTCGGGGGTTCGTTTCTCCCGATCGTTGCGAGCGTATTTTCACTTCCCGCTGACTGATAGCGGGTTCGCTCGAATCCGCTTAAACTCGTGCGCAAACATCGCGTCGCGCGTTACGCAATCGCGAGAGAAAGTTGACGCGAGATCGGCTCGACCGATTGGCTGGCTGGTTGTTTTGCGATCGCACGGTGCTCGCGGGTCTAATGTTCGCACTACATGCATACTAACGTGCCTCTCCGATTTCTGGTGTTCGTAGAGCCGAAGAAGCGCCGCTTTCATCCCCTTCGTGGACTCAGGAAGATCTTCCGACGTAAGAGTCGGGGTGCAGCGGATGCCAGGCTGGTCTCCGGTCATGTCGAACGGGATGGAGATCTGGCTCGACTCCCGAGGGACGGCATCACCGACAGACATCCCGCGGGGCGACCCGAAGAAGCCCGCAGCAGGAGCGCCAGTGAATTACTCACGGACTCCTGCGATCGCGAAAAGTGAGTTTTATCCCTGTTTGCTGTACTTTATTTTCGCACACGTGTTACAGTTGGTCGACATTGATACTCGAACCATATTGCTAGAGATTCGTAGTGTGAAACCGAATGGAAAATACAGGTATAGTAATCTTCGAGTATCGGGGGAGGGATTAGGAAGGGATTAGCAATGCAATGGGCTTATCCATTTCTGTCGGTGTTTATTTCAAACAGCCGAATTGTTTTTGCGAACAGAAATCGACTCTCATTTTTATCGCAAGTACTCCTACTGTTACCGTTTCAGCGGGCGAAAAGCGCGTACGTCGAAAAACTGCAGGCTGACAACGTGTTCGATGTCGCGCCGCTCCTTCAAACAGTAAATACTTAACATATATATGTACATACATAAATACGTATACCCATTCCAGCTATTCGAATCTTTTATTGGCGCCTGCCGTATCATCGTTCTACGCCGCTGCCGCTTGTCTGTTTTTCTCCGAATAATTTTCTGCACTTTAGACGTAAACAGAGAAACGATGCAAATAGAGTAGGCACTTTCCAATAGCCGCGATAGTATGTATTTCGCAAGCGACACGGCCAGTAGGAAGAAAAGTTTAGCGCGAGTCACTATCCTTGGCCTGGTTCGGCCGTGCTCGAGTTTTGCTTTTTTGTCCAGCTTAGCAGCTCGTGGCACGAAATATCGCGATGCCTTATTACCTGAACGTGTACGCCCGCGCACAGGGTCGAACAATCGGACAAGCGCGAACCGATACCTTGCCGACCTACTGTCCTTCATTTTCGTAACTCGAACACGACCGTTCGCCGCTCGTCGCTCGTCGCTCTTCGCTCGTTTCATTGATCTTCTACTGGCACGATCAATCGTTCGATTGAGAACTTTCAATAAACATCGGCAAAAGTAGTTTCCAGTTGCCGCTTGTCGCTAGATTGCTCAATGGTCTAATGGTAGGCGACTCGAAGCCAGGATAACCGGCTGCTTTATTTTTACTACTCGCGCGGCAACTAAACGGGGCTGCTCTGTATTCAATTGTCACCCCTTTGTCTCCGTTTTCTAGCGTCTTTCTCAGGAGGACCGGGATGGACGGTATGGAGGATTCCTTCGCCAAGCTACGCGGAGGAGCCGGAAAACTGTCCGTGTCGCACGACAGCGTTTTCCCGGGCGAGGTTCCTCATACACGACCTCTCTCATCGCTGGCTAGCCTCGCTACCCTCGAGGTTTGTTCCTTCCTTATTTACTGACTCCAAGAAACGTCCGTAAAGTCGATACTTCCGAGTTATTATTAGAAAAGAACGGTCACGGAAGGAATTTCCTTGAAGGGCCGTGAAAAACTTGGTAACCATAGAGCACGAAATCAAGACAGATACATAGTCGGCGTTTGGCTTTTGGCGTTAGAGAGCAATCATGTCGAGCTTGATTCACGGTGATTGATGTAATTCGCGTGGCTTCAGGGGAGAATGATAAACACAAGCGCGGAGGAGGTGTGACTCTCGTTATCCAATGAGCGTAATGCTGAGCCAGGCATTCGAGGCACGCGTGAATCGTGTTAAGGTGGTTACACATGTACAGAATCGGCTCGTGACTCGTCTTCTAATTTCCCTGCCGCGTCGCGGCCCGCGATCTCACGCTGCAACCGATTCTTCGATCATTCGAGTCGCTAATAATTCATTGTGCTCCGATTTCCAGTGCTACTTAACGATTCGTTCTTACTGTTAGCTTCTTCTTTTCCACTGCCAGAAACGGAGACGAACCGTTCGTTCGAGTTTTCTGTGCGTTCCGGCGCGGTCAACCGTAAACCTCAAGTCGAATCGTAACGTTGAACCGTGAAAAAGTGTCGCTGAATTATTTACGAAGGAAGTGCGAAGCTATAACGCGATGCACTTGGAAACGTTGGAATCCTGTCGCGATGTCGCGAAGGAGGTGAAGAATTCCAGAGCTTCTCCAGCGTAGCCGGGCATATTGTTTCCTCGCATCCCCATCGTCGATCGAAAGTCCTCCGCTAATCGGACGAGAGTCTACGAGCCAGCAGTTTGTGACGCGTTTCGCTCGCGCGTTGTATGCTAATTGTCGTCGCGCGATTGCTCTTACGCGACGTACGAGTAATCGTCTTCCAGCATCCTCCTTGCAAGCGGAATCCTATTCTATTCCCGAACGAACGCATACGAGTATGCGCGCGATACACGGTGTCGCGAGTAAAAAATGGCGCAGCGGAGCTAACGATTTTTGTCCGTGAAAATGAAACGGAAAGAGAATCTCCGGCGAGAAAGAAGCGAAACGTAACCAACTCGGCTCGTTTAACCGCGCAGCTGCGAATCTACATACCGCGACCAAGAGATTCGTATCTCGTTCGAAAGCGAGGAGCAAACGTCTTGCTCGGAAGCTCGCCGCGGCCAAAACGTAGAAACAGCTAACCGATCCTTTCTATTCGCGTTTCGCATCGGAAAAAAGCGCTGCCTGCTACCGTTCCGTTCTGATACTCGTGGAAAGTCACGAATTGTTTTCACGTTCGTGGAAAACCACGCGTAGAACGAGCGCGACCTCGTGACCACGGTGTTCCATTTCTTTCTTTATTTTGCAGCGGAGGCAAACCAGAAAGAGCAACGAGATCGAGCAGAAGGAGTACACGCAGCACGTGGTGCAGAGGCACAGGATATCTCTACGGGTAACTTTCCGATGCTTCTTAACGATCCACAAACGTTTCGCGTTCAACGATTTTAAAGCTCGAGTGGTGAACAGGTTTACCGGCGGAAGGAGTAACGGTATCGAAAAAGGTGTAGTTGATAGAGTGTTAGCTGAAACGGAAACGGAAACGTTCGGCGCGGAAAAAGCCTCTTTTTTCAGCTACCGTTTCAATAGAACCGTCAGAGATGAAATGTAGAACGGGGTTTACAGAAACTATAATTACGAGTAGCATTGTGGATAATTGCCGAGTATATATGCGGTTCGTTTGCAGGTGCTCGAGCAAATAAAGACGGTTATAGAGAACCGGAACCAGATAGCCTCGGTGACCTCGTCGGATACCACGAGCGTTGCGCACGTAAGTATCGAGACGTCAGATTAAATCTAAGAGCAAATGAAAAAAAAAAGAAAAAGAAAAGGAAGGGTCAAGGGAGGCGAGGCTGAACTGTTACTCGTTCAATGACCTCGTCCGCGAGAGACAGATTTGAGAGACAGGCTTTTATCTCGATACGAAAGTAAGGCTGGAAAGAAAGTCGTCGCTGTATAGAACGGCGATGAGAGTAACAAAAATGAATTGCCGTCTATGATTCTGGGAAACGATTGTTTATTTCGCTGAAGCGTCTCCGGCGCTTTTGCTTCGATGATCGTTGCGCCCTTTCGAGGTGCACCTTATTCTCGCGGGCTTTAGAAAAATCATGTTCTGCGATACAAGAGTCCATGGCGTAGTTGAGAGAAAGAAATTGCCGATGTAACAGCGGATTAGATTCCGCGACTCTCCGTTTCGTACTATTTATCGTATCTGATGTGACGCTTGGTTTTTGCGTTTCAGGCTGCCGGTGAACGTTATCAGCAGGAAACCGCCGAGGTAAGATAGCAACTACGAACACTTTTTATTCCCTGTGTAGTTGTTGTCACGTAGCATTCCACGACTCGGTGATTAGTCGCGTTCGCGACGCGTGCTTGTCAACTTATATTTTGTACCTGCTTCTCTATTGCTTTCCAATCACTTTATTTCCGTGTCCGACCGCCTTCGTGATTCGTTTGGAAGAAAAGACGATCGGTACCGCGTCCGTCGATTCGAAACGCGCAAGCTTGACATTTTTTGTGGTGAACGCGGACCACGAGGAAAATAGCAGAAATGAAATGACCGACGAAGATCGGAAATCGCCGAGGAAATTATTAGCTTTGACGTTCGCGTCGATCGTTTCGCGATTTTGGAGCAGGGAAGCAGCGGTAAGGAGCAAGCGTTTGGTCTCTTTTTCTCGACCAACAGTTTCAGAGATATATTGTCGAGCTTGAACTCCTCATTAACTACTTTCATTCGTTGCGTCATTTCTATTTGCGATCACGGTGCTACCATATTTACGATCGGACAGCGTTGACAGAAAGATCGATTCGTTACTTACTTTGGTTTTGCAAAAAAATACGTGCGCTACATGGGCGTAATAATATAATAATTTTCGATTTTCTTCGATTTTCAGAACCGTTTTGTTGGCTTCGAGAAACATGAGAGGAATGGGGAGGAGAATCAAACTAAGGTGAGTCCCTTAATCCCAAGGATCTTGATTAGTCTCGCCTTTCGTCTTAACGCGACCCGTCCGAGATAAAAACGAGATTGCAGGCAAATCAGTTTCTGGCAACGAATTTCTGCGGGCAACAGGTGGGCGTATGGTGACCGATAGAAACTGGATAATATTCCGCGGTTTTCCTCGTACCAGTGTTTGTTGTTCCGACGTCGCCAAGTCGCAAGAAAACGTGTTCGAAACGAGAATTGAGACACTCAATGGAAAAAATGCAACGATTCTCGCGAAAAGAGTTGCCGCGTTGACAGAGTATGCACTTACTTTGCGTTCGCTTTATATACCCGTTCTCGTTACTTTGCCTCTCTCGCGTTGGATTTGCTCCGTTTCGCCGCGTGCCACGACGCTATTATTTCGACCTGTTCCATCGCGAATCTCTGCTCGCTACTTTTAGTGTCTGCCCCGCGACATGCGACAACCGTTAGAACAATGCTCGGCCCACGTGTATAAATCGTACTCGCCCGCACCTTTGCAATCTACTCTTACTCGAATGTGTCTCGCGTTAAAATAACTGGGTTACGCTTTATCTGATTCAGCCATTTACTTTTAAGCGTGTGCGCTCGCTCGTGAAGGTAGCCTACACATTATGTGTATTCATATATGTATACGTATCTGGCGAGGGACCATTTAATGCGTCGCGGCATGTCGCGCTCGTCACGACGAAGAAAAAAAGAAAACACGAACGTGAATCAAGGAAATTTTCAATGTATGAATCGGTCGTAGTGTCAATATCGGGTTTCGCGTGACTAATGTCAATGACTAGAGAATCATAAACACTCGTTTGGAGTGAATGGAAAAAACCTTCGAGAGTGAGCGCGCTGTGAATAGGACAGTACGATATAAGAGCGACGCTTAATAGCGTTTACCGTTACTTGGCCCGAAGACTCGTTACAGCGAGGATGGGGCCGTCGAATATGCATATACACTTCGGGACGGCTCAAGCTACCTCGCTTTCGATCCATCGGTGAAACATTCTTGAGAGGGGACGGATTATGTAGTTCGATCGCGACTGGTTAAGTCGGTGTTCCTTTGCGTCGAGTCTGCTATACGCAACTAACCGCACCTGTTGCAACGCTCTGCGCACCTTTTGCATTTAGATTCGCATTTATATGTACGCAATCGCGGGTGCAATGCATTTTTGTTATTCCTATGACATATCAAGTATTCCAAGCACGAGCCTGTTTGCAATCGGTTGCCTTAGTTGCAGTTAGAAATGTAACTCCAGCTACTTGCTGCATCGGACACCAGAAATTCCTGCAGTTATGTATTATTCTTCCGTGTGCAACGCGACTCAAATTTTAAGAATTCGACCTCGCTGGCGAAGATCGATTTGTTTAGTACAGTTTATTCGATTAATCGAATGGCAGCACAAACGACATCTTCCTTGGTTACACGAGACTGAAGAGTCGGGCACTGGTGTCGAGTAGACACTATCGGTAACGCACGAGCAAGTAGATTTAGTTGTCTCTGGTAGGGAATACATCCGAGCATCGAAGAGACATACGACCAATCGTACAATATGTTTGTACGTCTCGAATTCCCAGGGTATTAAATGCCCCTTACCATTTTCATGTCACTCACAACGTTACCAACAGATTATAGAATACGATGTTAACGCTCTCTATAGAAATGAAACGAAATCATTTTGAAGATATGCTTCTGTTCTTTGTCGCAATGAAAGGCATAGCAAAGGCCAACTTTCAGTTGAATCTACGATCCTAGAGTTTTACCTACTGGGCTTTTGCAGCTCCTGACCCATTTTTGACCCACAGTACAGCTAATTCTAGAATATAGCTATTATAGCTAATTCCCCCCGATAGCATTCACATATATTCACACAATCGCATTCCTCTTCCTATCGTTACTTCAGTAAATAATAGTTACAATAAATAATAATCTCGTCTGTGATCCGAGTGAGTGGTAACTGTTCGTGTCGGTAAACAAGTCTGCGAGTAGTACAGTTGCCTGCGTACAGGTGCACGGAACCTGACGCTGATATAAGCACGCGACAGCGTTTGTTAATATCACCGGTGATGACTTCGGTGCGCAACAATTTATCATTATTGTAGTCTGGTTGCTTGTTCTTCTCTTTGGTGACACGCAGCTTTTTTCGCTCGAAATGAATCATTAGATTTAATCGGACTGACGTCTGACCGAAAGCTAAAGAATCGAAAGCTACAAATCTGCGGATTGTTTCGTAATTCGCGCGACGGAACTTCGTTTGCCGTCAGATATACAGTTTTACGCCTCCGCGCTGTTTCGTTCGTGCGAGATAGTACCCGCCAACTTTGTAATTCAAGCACAGAGTATGAATTAAATCAGTGACCCAATCCTTAACGTTTTGTTTCGGCCGCAGGTGCATACGGTTATAGAACGTTGACAATACTTTTCCCTCCCTATAGCAACGCCTTCTCCACTGTTTAAAAATAATGGAAACATCTTCGTAAATCGCGCTCCCATCTGGTTATATTTCGAGGACCGGATATTCGCGATGCGTTCCTACTTGCCGCAAGACAGCCACGCTTTGCTCCGTGTATCCCGCCCGGCTAGTGACATTTGCACCTCAGCCAATTGAAATGTCTGCGAAGCGGTATGGTATTTGCGTGGCATTTATTGTACTGCGTTGCTTTCGTCACAGAATACCAGCAAGGGCAGCGAATCCTTACAAATTCTCGCGGAGGATCACGATACCGTTACCTCGACGTACAAACTGCTGTCTATCTCGGTTTATCCAAGGAACTCCTACGATTTGTCCGGCATCAAATAAAATAAAACGGTCACGTTTGGAACACGTTTGGAACACGTTTGGAACACGTTTCACGGCTCCCTCGAATTTCTACTTTCGACGGCGATTTCCCCCAAAATTCTATCATCGTCGAGACGTTTACGGAAGCGTGTCACGATCCGTGGTTGCGATAGAATATTCCGAAATTCGCGGAGCGCAACCGACGCAACGGGATTACGGAATCTGTGTCGTTTCTGATTAGAAACCGAAATACATTTGTCCACGACGGTCTTCCGGTCGTTTGTCACAAAAAACGGTTAGGGTGGGTCAGTGACAGAAACATCGTGGACAACAAAATGTATCGACAAGATCGTCGAGCAAAGGGACGAGCAGATCCGTTTCGACAGCCGAGATGCAGCAATCTGTGAAAAAGACAGGCATTCTGCTACATTTTCGCGGTGTCGAAACGTTTTGCCAGGGCAAAGTGAATGTCTAGGTAAGAGGGCAACTGAAGGCACGAGAGAAGGGGAATCGCGGGAGCGTTCGTGCCGCGGTGTACACGAACGAACAGCTGGCAAGCAGCAAGATTGGTAGCACCGTTACCGCGCTCGCTTGTCCGATTCCTCGTAGATCAGTCTGCTCGATCGTACATCGTCCCATCTTTTTCTCTTGCCAGGGGTCATTAGTCTTCAGTGGCGTATCCAAAAAGGATTTGCCTCCTCGCGGTCGATACTTTGTTCCATTTGTCCGTTGATCCCACACTGCGTAGACCTGCCCAAATATACGTGTAACACGAGATCGGCAGCTACGCTACTCGAGATCGAAACGATGCCCTGCAAGGGCGCAAGTGCGGTCATACCCTAATTGTGAGAGTACCAAGAAATTGCCAATAGAAGGTGCCAGATAATTGGTAGTATTTCACAAGCTGTCCTGCGCTGTGTATCTTGGGTCTAGGTTCTTCTAAAGCCTTGTTGCAACTATCTACGTCATCCCGTTTTATCCGTAAATTTGAACTCCAATTCTTGTCAACGAATGCAGCGTCACAGAAATACGAAAGCCTGATGCGCGTTCAATTTTCCGGATTCCACGGAACGCAGTAACGAATGGTAGTTGTGGCCCTCGATCGCGCGATTACGTCCCTGTCACCTGTGCTACCACCACGATCGGCATTACCACTTCTACCTGGGCCAACAGTCGGCAAGTCGTGGAGGAAGAATCACCGAGAGCAGCCAGTACGGCGACGCGTTTTCCGCGCGCGACACGCGTGTATCTTCATCTCTTTCATCGTAATCCGCCCTTGTGTCTCCGTTTCCTTCTTTCCTGGCTTTCCACGAAGGGCTTCCCCCCTTTCACTCTCGCCTAGTTCTCGATCGATCGCGCGGGATTCGAAGGACGAGGCGGTTCAGTTTGAAAGCCGCGTTTCCGTGGCTCTGCACGCGACTACAGGCCATAGTAAACACTCGTAGTTTTATGCGATACGTCCTATGGTGCTAACGGGGTGAAATATGTAGATAACGCTCCGGTGATCGGCAAATTCGTTATCGTTTCGAGTGACGGTGTTCGGTGGTGAAGGATAGGAATTTGGTGCTCCGTGGACAGTTTGTCGGCAGATTTTAGTGGCTGCGATTATTAAGTCCGTTTCCGTTGGGATATAATCTATTGTTCAGTACGGTTCCAGAGGTGTATTCTATATCGCGATACATCGTACCTCGCTTTTCGATTCAGAGGAAATTGTTTCACGCTCTTTTCGCCGAGCCTTAATTGGTTTTTCAGCAACACATGGACGATACTTCATATTTTTCACGTGAGACATATACAAGGATAGTTCGTTATCGACAAGATTTCGTTAAAGATAGTAGACTAATCTGTCGAGTACGCAATCCAAAGACGATAAGAAGGCGAAATTGGCAAACTGTCTTTCGAAGTCGGCGACGCGATTAACCCTGCGATCAACCCACCCTTCCAATACACAAGGATTGATCTCTCGCGAAGAGAACCGAAGAATACTTCTTCTTTTGTGCGATCGGTTGGAAAGTCTAATAGCCATTGTTAGTCGAAAATTAAAACAGAAACAGCAACATCGTTATAAAATCGCTGCATCCGGAGCAAAGTGCTGCAGCGCGTTTGGCAATCAGACCGCATCGATCGGTCAATTCCAAGGTAGATAAACGACTCTCGGTGTCGGTACGAACCGACGATGGAAATCAGCATACTTCCTCCATTCGTCGTACTTCCTCTTCTTCCGCTTCAGTAAACGTACGCACTGGACGGAACGGCCGCTCGAACTCTTCCTCCTCTTTTTCTCTCTCTTCCTTTCTTCCTTCCTTCCTTCGCTCCTTTATTTTTTATTGCGTACAATACGTTCACTATCTCTGGACATCATCCACTTTTAATTTTCAAATCAGTCCGAATCATTTCGAAGCGCATAGGACGGTAATGCGGAGATACGCATTTGGTTTTCCCAGTGCTTCCCTTCTCAATCGGAGGACCAACGAAATTGCTCGCGTTATAATTAGATTTCTCGCGAGAAAGTCGTCGATACGAGTCTGAAAAACGAGACGACCGTCGCTCAGCCAAGAAGGTTGAAACTTGAAACATAAAACTAGCTGCAATATACGATTTTTCATGCAACGGAACAGGGCCGAATCTCGCGTTACTCTATCGTTGCATCACCACGATCGATTCTTCCTTCCAGCTCTTCACGATCTCTGAGGAAATGTTCGTTCGAGCGAACGAATTCCGTTGTCCCGCGTTGATTGGCAAACCACATACTCGAGACCGCGAAAACAGATCTCGCGAAACGGAAATTTCAAAAGCGATAACGATATCTCTTTCGAAACGAATTTCACCGTCTTTGATAGGCGATCGTCAAATATCTGTGTGCATTTGTACGCGCACTTTAGATCGTAAATATAACTATGTGATCTAAATGTTTCATTTAGAACTGCGCGCAGCTTGGCTGATGGGTGAAACGACCGATATTCGCCAAATCGCGTTGACCCCGATAAAATCACCCAGCGGTCCGTAATAGCCACTTTCTTTTTTTTAACATGTGCGCGATTGGTCGTTTATCAGCGACATATTTTACGAAAGTCTCGAATGCTTCTAATTGATAAAATATTCATTGGCGCCTAGATAGTAGCACTTTTACCAGGATCTACCCGCGGCCGGCAGATTTCACGAGCTTGTTCAAGAGGGAAAACGATGCAAAAAAGGCGGAAAACGAGCGCCGCGGCGTTTGAACGCTAAAATCCGCTCGCGGGCGGCGCGATTAACCGCTCTCTGTGACAAAACGTTCGTGAGAACTGGGCGAAGTTTAAAACGCACCTCTGTACTTTTCGTGCGTGTCACTGCGCTCGGAGAGTTCTCTTTCGCTCGAAACGAGTTCTTGAGGACACGCTCGCAGCGTGACCGAGGTCGCAGGATGAGGCAGAAGAAAACCAGCACTCGTGGTAATCGCTGCACTGCGTAAATAAGTGGTTATCCTCGCTTCTTCTGTCGCCTTCCTGCACCTACGGTTCTGTGCCAGCTTTTAACATCCAATTACAGTCATTATTCTTCTGTTCTCTCCTTCGTTTGCGTTCGATTCTACGACTGCAATTTGCTCGTCATCGTTTTTCGCAGATTTTCGCAACATTCGCGTTTCGTCGGGGTGGATGAGTTTTCGCGCAGACGGTCCCTTTCCTCTTTCTCCATCTGTATACGCTGCACGACAATGGCCACGTGCGTTCTCCGATAAAACACAGCTGTAGGATCATCGCGGCGATGGGAGTTTCAGTGTCGGGATCCTGTAGTGTCTCCACTTTGCTTTACTTTCCATTTCCGTGAAAGCCGGTGGCTCTCGTTATCCGTGCAGTCGCGAGCCGAACGGTACCCAATGATCGCGGTTCAACGACATTCGAACAACACCTGAAAGAAAACTCTAATCGACCAAGGCGTTCGATTTCCAAGGCCGAAGATCGAGTAACATTAGCTGCTCGAAAAAGCGAATTTGGCTGGACACGTGGCCTCTATTGTTTTCGTGATCAGGAGTAACGGTGTGCGCGCAAGCAATAAAGCAAATTGAGAATGATGGCACAGTAAGATAGACTGAACGGTTGACCAACTATGTACCGCGGAAGACGGTAGTCTGTGGATCGCGCAGATCCATCTCGCTGGAAGCTTACGAGATGTAGACCGTCGATGAGTTCGAAGATCGATTTAATCTCCGCCACAGCCTGTTCACCAGTAACCTCTTCTTTCTCGCCCACGTCCAGCCTTCGCAACGTTTGCCCACAGCGGGCACAAGCTGCGATCGCGAAATAAGTAATTGCTCGGGAAACGCGTTATTAACTACGTGGCTGGCGCGCGGCGGGAAATTTTCGTCGGTCGATAATAAATAATCATGGTCACTTGTTTGATCGATCATCTTCGTGGCAACGAGCGACCGTGACGGTAGATAAGCAACGCGTGGCTGGCTTGATTCATTTGCCAGCCCAAACAGTAGGCAAAATACGGGGCTTCCCTCGAGTATCGCGTTTCAAGGTGCACATACAGGTCTCTTCAAAGAAAATCGCTCCGACATTTGCCTAGCGTTTGTATGCATACACTAGCATATAAATGGAGTGCAAGTGAATTTATTTTTTCAACAGTAGTCGACTTAAACATAAAGGGGCAGGTGGAATAAAAGTTTAATCAACGGTCCGAAAAAACGACAGAAACGTGCGTCGGTTGGCCGGCCATTTATGGTAACAGATATCTGGCGAAAATTTCAGCGACTGATTCATCCCGTGTTCCAAGAAAATAAGTCGGTGACCGTGTACTATGAGCGGGCCCACGATTGCCGTGGAAACGGTTAAGTTGGCGCAATTTCTCATCAAGCTTTCTTTCAAGTAAACAAATCTGCTCTGCCAGAAAATCGATCGTGCACCCAGTCGCAACGCCGCTAACCGGTGCGCTTATTAAACGATTGCGCAAGTGGTTCGAGTTTTCTTTCGCCACGGTGTCTCGACGTCACTTTCTCTTCTCTCGTGGAAAATTATTACGTTCCGCAATTTCCGCCGACCCCGACGGCGTACCTACACCGCGCGTATCCGGTTAGAGCGCAATCGGTCAGATCGTGCAGGTGGTATAGGTGTAACCGTGTAAAGAAACAGCCAGTGATTTTGCAACGCAACCGATCGAAGGTGTTGCACTACTTACCCCGTGTACGGCCGCTGAAGATTTGTAGTACGCTATTTAAACTGGTCCTTGGCCCGAGGGGATGACACTTCCGCCCTAATTTCTGCGTACCATAGATATAGATATAGCGTGCAGTGTGCAGTGTGCAGTCAGTCGCGGTCGCAATGGGAACGTTCGCGCCTCTTAATCGCGATTCGAAGAAAGGTGTTGAGTAAACATCGTGGGCGCTCGACGTGGGCACGTCTTTGGCCTGGATTGCACAGGAAAACATTCGCCTTTTGCACTCGTAGACTCCGCTAAAAGAAGCTAATTCAACAATCAGGAGATCGTATGAAAATTTTCCCATTGAAACGCGTATTCCGCTTTGGAGAACGGCCCGCGTAATGCGAACTGACACCGAGTCTCGTTTAAAGCGTAGCGAATTTTTCACCGACTCTCTGGATACGCGAAAGGTCGAAAGCATCGTGCGTCCGAATGGGCGATTTTGTGGAGGGTCGGAAGAGTGGATCGGATAGTTGGTTTTCGTGGGAAGCGGTCCTCGTGATCCCGACCGGTCGGAGGAAAGGAGGACGAGCTCGGGATATACGCGTGAAACCCTGAGAAAAGCGATACGTTAACTGCGAAAACTAGGTAGGCCGCTGGTCGAGAGGTACGCTAATGCAATTAGGAGCGAGCGTGATTGTTCTCTCAGCGGCAGCGTTTAGAGTTTGAAATTGTGACGGAGGAAGAGCGAGCGAAGCTTCGCGGTCGCGTCGATAAACCGTTTAGAAAGTTTGTCTGCTGCGCAAAGGTGTTTATCTTTTTCTTGTCGGAATAATAGAGTTTCGTTGGAATCTTGTCGGCCCGATTTCGGATCCGTCCTACTACTGAAGACGCGATCCGTGAATTTCTGGGCTTATTTCGACTTGTGTGTGAAACGCTTGCAGATTGCAGGGTCCTCGCAATCGGTAAACCGTGTTCTCGGCCTCCTATGACGTTTCCCTCGTGGACAAATTGCACCGATCCTGGTCGCGTTGCGTGAGATCGCGCTAGGATCGAGAAGCACTCCAGTGTTGAAAAAAGGACCGAGAACATCATGGTGGTGTCCCATCGGGATGGCAGCATATCGTCGAACATACGAGCGATAATCGAGCAGCTGAATCTGAACCCGGTGGAGAGAGGCCGGTTGTTGATCGACCGTGCGAAGCAAGATAGCTCGCGATGCAAGAGTTTCCAGGGCGTTCAGCCCACGGCGAAGATCAGCATCGGTGTATACGGGTGCAGAGGGAAGATCGAGTACGAGATACCCGGGCCGATTAGGCGCGTGTGCAAGTTCGAGGATCGCTCGAGACCGAAACAGGAAGCCGGCCAGCAAAAGATCTTCGCTTCGTTTAAGAGAGTAGCAGCCTTCGTAGACGATGGCGCGGTGGAGGTAATCGGTCAGCAAGATACTAGCCCCGATACGTGCATCTCTTTTCTCTATATGTCGAATATCGTTCGTGGATTCGTGAATCCGCGGCCCCGTGAGTAGGCAAAGCTCGAACGTTCAGGTTCGGTGTTGTCGGCCCTGTCTTCGCGCGTCGAAGTAGCGCACGGAGTCGCATTTCCACGAGCTTCGCGAGAACGTACACACGCATTGGCGAATCGGTACCGATTTCCTTCGTGTATCGCGGAATAATAGGCTGAACGGAGAAAAGAGGAATTGAAGTTTCGGTGGACGAAACGAGCATAGACTCGCTTGTACGCATAGCAGCTGTCTCTCCTGCGATTACGCGTTCGCGGTCGATAAGTTTGAAGCGTGAGGAGCGCGGTGGCATAAACGAAACATTTTCTCGATGAAGAAGTGCCTTGCGAGACGGCATCTGCAACCGGTTTCGAACGATCACGGTTAACTGGCCTTACTTGATCGCCCCGATACCAGCGGATACCGTTATAGCTTTGCGCGCCCGACAACCGATGCACCGCGCTAAAAGGCCGCGAACAATGTCACCAAATCATTCGATATTTTTATAGACGAACAAGTGGTTGGTTTTCTTGTTGGAAAAATGTATGTTACCTTTGCGTTCCAGAGTCCAAACTCGCCAAAGGAAACGATCGATCGTGCTAGCCCTGTTGCCAAGGAAGGCTTACGTAAGTGACTGAACCAATTGTCTTACTAGGAGCGGACGTATCGCTCGTGTGCGTGTGATGTAATAATTGACGTTACTCGATTTGTCCAACAGCGCAACTGGAAAGCGCGAGCTTGAGTCACACTGCGGCGCATCACCGAATCTCTGTTCGACCGAAAAATCGGAGGCCCCCGAGACGTTCGGGCTCGCAATCTGTCAATGCATTCGCATCGACGATCACGACCATTGCGGAGGATTCGTTGGACAGCTTGGGCCAGCAAACGGTTAGCGCGAACAGCAATGCAGTCTCACCCACCGAATCGAAGAACGCGTCGGTCACCAGGAAGTCATCGAACCGATTGTCGCGTACGTCGGACATCTTCGAGGAACTGGAAGCTAAGCTACCGAGGAAACCACCGAGCGTGGCTTCCTTGTCGCCAGACAGTCTGGACACCGTAACAACATCCAGGACGAGCGTCGAGCTGAACGAGGAACCTCCGGAGATCCGATCGATCGTCAGAAAATCGTCGTCTCGGATACCAAAGAATACAGATATGTTCGAGGAGCTAGAATCGAAGCTGCCTCGAAGGAGATCCACCAACAGGTTGTCCAAATCGCCAGACAGCCTAGAAGCGACGTCCTGCTGGTTCTCCAAGTCGACAGAGGGCTTCGATAAATTGCTAGAGTACGAGGAAACGAAGCCGGTCGCTAGAAGACTGTTGAACCTGATCTCGAAATCGCACGAGCGGGTCTCCAAATCGTCCGACAGTTTGGAAGCTATTGACGCGCTCACCAGCGACGAATCCATCGAACGTAGAAGAAGTAGCTTCGAGTTCCGCACTCGCAGATCCCCTAAGAACATATCGATATCGTCGGAAAGTTTCGAGATCCTGGATCTCGAAACGCAGACTACAACGGATACAATTCAGGAACTCCAGAAGAGAAGTAGTATCTCGGACATCAATTTGAATCGTGGAAGAAGGCTGTCGAAGAGCATCTCCAAGTCGTCGGATAGTTTCGAGACAAACGAAACGAAAGATAGGGAGGAGAATAGCAGAGACAGTCTCGGGAAATGCTGCAGGAGATCGTCCAAGAGGATGTCGTCGGAGAGTTCCGACAATTTGGAGCTAGACGATAGGTTGGAGAACAGGAGGATCAGAAGGGTACCGAAGAGAGTACCCAGCACCAGTTACGTGGACATGGTTGCAACCGACGAGCAGGAAGAGGAAAAGAGACCGATTCCTACCAGGAAGCCGTCTAGGCTGCAGAAATCGTCCGAGAGCTCGGAGTTAGGCAGCACGGACACTCTGGACTCGGAAAGGAGGATCAAGTCGTCCGAGAGTACCGAGACTTTGGACAGCCTGGAGAGAGATTTGGATCAGGATCGAAAACAAGAGGACCTTGCGGACGCTGTGCTGGACAGACGCGAAAAGAACGTGAGTCTTCGAAGAAGAAGAAACAGTTTTGTTCTACTAAAAGAGTTTAGGAAAGTAGAATGTAACTTGTATCCCTTTTGCAGGACCAATTTGGACCAACATGGACCAACAAGAACATCGTGACGTCGCATTCGGATCAGATCTCTGTGGCGGATGGTACAGAGGACTCGAAGTCGTTGATCTCGCCGGACAAGTTCTATTGGCGTCAATCGTCAGAGTCGAAGGAGAACATCGACATTCATCAGCTGTTAGCCATCACGATAGTTACCAGAATGGCCGAAAACGGCAACAATCAACGAAGCTCTGTGATTTATCCTAAGAAGAAGCAACAAATCACTGCGTCGCAGCCTACCTCGCCAGTCGCCAAACAGGAAGACAACAAAATGATCTTCGACAATCTTCTCGTCAGCAAGAATGACGAGGATCTGCAGAATATGTTGAACGGCAATATATCGGAAGTGTCCACCGACACGAAGAGTTTCAAAGAGAAACTGATCATGTTCGAAAAACTCGGTAAATGAACACTGTACACGCGTACGAAACGTTTACAGTGTTGAATGGAAGAGGGCCTAACCGAAAGCTCTGGTCAAAACGATGAAACGCCTTTTTTCTTCGAAGCATTTATACAATATATCAATTTCATTTGTAGACTGATCAGACCGGGGAAGGAGAAACCGTAAGGCGTTCGAACAAAGCTGTTCGGGCTGTTAAAACTACGAGAAGGACAATAACGTGAAATTATTTCCTTCAATTTTGTACAATGCTTTTTCATAAAACGTTTCTCCGTTTCGGTATTGCAAACGAAAAGAAGATGAGAAGTAAATGGAGAATTTCAATTAGTTTCCAGCGAAAAGCATCATAAGGTAAACGTATTTACACGTAATTGTAATTCCTTCGGTGCAGTCGGTTTTTCTGCCCCTTTTCAAGTTGCATAAAGGTCACGTATTCGTTAACATTGCCGGTCGTTTTCGGATCCAGTATTAAATGGCGTACGATATCGCGAAACAATATGACTGTGCGTCGTGCTTATAGATTCTTCTCGGTAGGAGTTTAGTATTTCTTGTTGTACAGTAGCATAGATCGCCAATAAATGTCGTGTTTCGTTCCACCGTGTATATACAAAGAATAAAACCCCTGTTGCATAATCAGGCAGGATCGCGAACAGAAGAATAGGGAGAAACACAAACGAGAGGGGCGAAAAAATATAAGAAATACAAGTTGAGTTGATTCAGAAAGCGTTTAGTTCCGTAGTCACGAGAGCCGTGTAACGAACACAGGGTATATTGTTAACGAAAATATAATAGGGAATCATTAATGTGTAGTGACGTTACGGTAATCTGTGGAATATGCAGCCGCCCCATACCAATCTAGCACATCCTATGCGTAACGTTGAACCATGCGAAAACGACACAATTCGAGAAAGCAAGAGCACTTCCTATTTCGTTCTTTTCTTTCTTCGTACAACTGTACGATACACCGAGTGTGTATTTTTCTTTTTTCTGTTTCTCTATTTCGCAATTACCAATGTTCGTTTGGGATGATGATGCATTCCTCGTTAAGATGAAACGAGCCGCAACTCCTGGTCGTGTACGCGGAAATGTGGGGAAAAAATGGAATTATCGTGGGGTGAAAAAGATGTTAGAGCGTATCGTTTCTATCACGCATAACAGCGTGAAAGACAAGATACTTTTTCGCAGTCTTTTAAGTGCCTTAACAGTATCGAGGAAGTATCGGGGAATCGACTGGTTCCATCCGCGTTGGAAAAATAGCGCAGAAACGTTTATCACCCCTTCTTCATTGGACCCCGCTCCTAGACGTTTTAATTTTCTAGCTGATTATATGCATCTCAGATACTGAGAGATGCCTACAGATTCTTAGATTAACGGGATATAAATAGATGAGCCAATTAACCATCATTAAAACGTATAAGAACTCGCATAATTGAAAGATACGCGTACTTAATACAGGAAGAGTAAAAATCGCCCGTTGTAATGTAAATAAAGCTGCCATCGTAATTACAGTTCGACAACAAAAATTTGGTTTCTCTTTATTGAACCCACATCCCGATGCGCTGAACATCGGCGCATCTTTAAAAAGTTACAAAATACCTCGCTTAATAATGATCGACACGTTAAATACAATTTCTACGTTAAACGCGACCGTTTAAAAATTTGGAAAAAGCTTTATGTTTCTTTTTCCTTTTTCGTTGCACTCTTGTATGCGTGCGTGTATATTATGTTGTTTAAGTCCACCTGCTTCGGTAAGAGATGTGTAATGTGTAAACCTTGACAAAACTATGGTCGTTCGAACGCGAGGTGATCCGATGTGTGAAACGGTTCGTTAAAACTCATCCCGTACAAAAAGAGGAATGTATAACAGTGATACAATATTAGTAATGACCGTGTAACGATTTCTTCATTCGCGTATCACGAATAGTAAAATGTTTTTCGACAAACTTTCCTGCCGTTCAAGCAAACCGAGCTCGTCGATAACCGCGTTGTCGACTACAAATCCCAGTTGTTTAGTATGCAAATAAACGAGCGACGAATTCCTATGCAAGGATGAACAATCGATCGCGGATTCACTGTTGAATCGAACTATCGTTGCGTAACACGCAAGGGTTGACTAGGCTCTCTTACCAAGGCTTATCGGCTTTACTTATCTTTCTTTAAAAAACGTTGTGCAAATTACGACTGTCATAACTGTCTACGCTAACCGTAATTCATGGAAAGTGCAAAAAAACAGGCCGGATGCCGGACGAATCGACGCGGTCATTATTTATCCTCGCAATTTTTACACCCTATCTTTGAAAGTCACATGTCGTGTGCGTTTTCTACGGGATTTACAATTCGTCGTGAGAATTAGCAGGCTCCACGCTAGGGTTACACAGAGCTGGCGTTGTGAATTCCATGGCGTACTCGCATCGGCTAGGTTCCGTTACCGAGATTAACCTATTTTCTTTGCCGCAGGTTAGATTGATCGTTGTAGAGCGTGCAGGCCCGTTCCAGCAAGTAAGACCATGGTCGTACATCATCTTTGAATATTTGTCACCTTCCGGGCCGATCCAGTCGTTCCAGTGACCCAAGTTGATGTCGCTACCCCCAGATTTCGATTTCTGTGTCGCTTTCCCGAACATACACAAGGTGTAGACATATTCGAGATCCGTGTACTCGAAACATTCATCTTCCAGAGACGCGAATTCTTGTTCAGTGCCATAGTCGCGATCTAACTTCTCCTCGAGTCTTCTGATTTCCGACTGTAGTTCGCTTGCGGATCTTTCAGCTGTTTGATAATTTTCGCGTGCAACTGTTGCCCCGTCGATAAAAGCTTGCGTTTCTTCGTCGTACTGCACCTGAGGTTCTTCAACTTTCTCTTGCTCGTCAGCTACAGTATCCTCCCCATCGCTGCCTTCATCTTCCTCCCTTCCCTGTTCGCTTTCCTCTTCTACAGCTTCGTGAGTTTCTCGTTCACCTTCTCCGTCACGATCTGCTGGCTTGAATATTCCTGAAATAAGACGTCGCTACAGTGTGCAAAATTGAAATAGAAATAATGGTAAATGCATTGTTAATAATCAACCTTGCTCCAACAGTAAAAAGGGTTTGATGTTTGCCCAGGCTATATCCATAAATTCTTGAAGGTTGACCTCTTTCTGATTGTTCAAGAAATACATGGCCTCTTCTTCGGTTACAACTCCATTCCGGTCTTTGTCAAATACCACTCTCGTTTGGATCTCTACAACTGTTATTGTACCGCTATTATCAGAGTCTAAGAGTTTAAAGTAATCCTCTGCATCCGATTCTTGCAACTCCTCTTCCTCCTCTCCTTCTTCTGCCACGGATTGCTCTGGCTCAACCTGTTTGTATTTCTCCAGGGCAGCATTTTCTAGCTCCTCTGCATGAGTCTTCAATGATTCTTTCTCCTTTTTCAAAACTACAGCTTCTTCGTAATCAGCTCGTAACTTAACTAAACGCACTTGATAATCTGCCTTTAATTGATTGCCCTTGGCAATCAATTCCACTCTTATTTTGTTACCTTCCTTGATCAGTTCTTCAGCCTTTTGCTGCTCCAACCTAGCTTCTCGTCCAAGTTCGTTACAATTATTTGGACATTCCTTACCTGAATTATACTCGTCGCTGGCATCGCAACAATCGCAAACGCCATCGTTTACCCAAGTAGAGGGTACGTAACGAGGTTTATGACCGGAATTTTCGCAGTAGAACGAACCGTTGGTGCAGGCGGGTGTACCGGGCTCGTCACTTCCATCGGCGCAATCACAATAATTATCGTTAACGTGTGAAAATGGTATTAATAAGCTCCCGTCGAGGCACTGGAAGTCATGATCTGGCGAATAAAGCGCACTTTTCGCGATAGGTATGCCATGAATTTGTAACACCTTAGAGCCGGCTACGTGGCCCAATAGAATTGACAGATTAACTGATAAAAGCACCAGGTATGTTCTACAATTGTTCATCGTTATTTCGATCAATTCTTTTCCTACTGTGCGAGAATGTTTCTACCCGCGGCAATCCAGGAAAAACCTTTATGGTAAAATGAACAAATTTGTTCAAATTCAAAATCGCCACGAGCACAATACACGCAACCCATGCACGCCTACTACTACAGCATGGTACGCGTCTCGCGTTTCAGCAAGGTAGACGAACCACAATGCCAAGAAATGATAACCTGTGGCGCTACATTGCACGCAGGTCGTTAATCAACTTGTGGCGGTATATTCACAAGGAAAGTGTTAAATAACTTGGTAGGTACCAATTTACCCTGATTTTTTACCAGTATGTAGTATATGCTACAAATATCTCGTGCGTAATATCCTTCCGCTCGTCGTGGACTGCAAGCATATTAAAAATATGATTAAGCCTTGGACTATTTGTTACGCCGCGTTGGCGAAAAAGCATCGTCCACTGTGTGGCGCGACCAATACGAAGCGCGCTATTCAAACTTGTGCTAAAACTACTTGGAAAATGACAGTAACGGTATCCACAAACTTATAATTTCCGTTATTATTACATTTATTTAAATTTAATTATTTGTGAAATAGGTTTATTTTTACAAATTTCTCGTATTTGAAATTTGCATTCACCGTTCCTCCATAGTACTTCTTGTTTAATTTGGATGTACATATGTATGTACATAATGAGTAAGAATTTTTGCAACAAAATGTGAACAATGGAGAACGATACATTGACTGTTCTTACAGGTTGTGCAAAAAACGTAACTACATTTCATCTAAAAGTTAATACAATTTGTTTCGAGTTATCGAAATTAATAAATTATTTATCATTGTAATACACGATAATCGCAGTAGATTAAAATGCTTGACATTTCATATTCAATATGTATATATATACTTCTTAGAAAATATATCTATAACGAAATCATACTCTAATCTGATTTCAAACAGATCAAACGAAACCGCAACAATAACTCGCTAAAGCTTTGCGATTTACGCAGGCACTGTTCTCTGGCTTATTATTCTACAAATGGGACAAGTTTCTATGTGGGTGGTATATATATGGTGCACAGCATGTACATAGTTTCAAGGTTAAACGCATTTCTAACAAAAGTAGTGACACGGTATTATGAGATAAGCAATAGCGCGGAAGAACATCTTGTATTTCAAAATTTATTGCACTACCGTGTTCGAATCAACCTGTCAGATGATGGACAGAAATACTACTTCGTAAATAACAATAGTATGACCCTATGAGCTTGACATGTGACTGGTTTAAAGATTCATAGTGACTCCCGTGGGCAACAATAATAATTCGTTTCTCATAAGTATAGCCAGTAACGAGGCTGTCTGCTCTAGGTTATGTGGTGTTTATGTCACGGCCCGTGCACACAAATTCGTAGTTGTTTCCAGTCCATTCAAACCGCCGAGTTAAGTTTAGCATCAACTCGAACAACGTCCTGCGAAATATGAGAGATTATATGAGTGACTTGTGCGTCTTGGACCAATTAGAATACCACTTAACGATGCTGCACTGCTATATTTCAGCGTACTAATTCAATAGTCGGGCCAAGGTTTGCACTTTTTAAGTAACTGCATTCGACACCAGTGTATATAGGTAGATACAAACGCAATGTACATGTGCAATCATGCATGTACATCCATTATTCACTTTCGATATTTTGGAATAGCTAGACTAAAACGCTTTTTCATCATTCACAAAGTAATTGTTTCTCCCTATTTATGTTTGAAGTGAAATATACTATGTTTACAGTAACTCAATGTTCTTCGATTTTTGTCAACTAATTTATATATATGTATATATTATATAAGATCATGTAACTGTTATATTTTATTCCAAATTTTTTCCTTGATAATTGCCTATGATTATGATCATAAAGTCATCAAATGTTTGTAATCTATGTATTGCTCTATAGGTGCAATAAGGCAGTGTAATGAACGTGGGACTGTCAACGTACGATGGGTTGGAGAAAGAATCCAATTCAACTAATGCATTGGAAAGCGAAGGAGGAGCTCCAAAGAAGTTGGCAAGGGGTATATCTCGAGCAACTGAAAATGCAGCAATTGTTTCCCATGCCCGCTCCCAGTTAGCTACTATAGGATCCTTAGATACCCCAGAATTTACATTTTCGCTCCCTGATCTAACCGTATATCCAGGTATTATATCTATTACTTCTTAATGATATGCAAATACTTTTTTCTACTGTGCTCTACTAATTAAATAACACATTGTATTCAGATTCATTTCGGAAGTTTTTGGAAAAAGATCTAATAGAAGGTGGGTGCCTGACTTCTTTGGAAGCTGCTGGTCGTTTGAATTGGTGGTGTGGGGGTAAAAATGGAAGTAACAGAGTGTTATGGCCTTTGGCAACATCTGGAGATGGCAATTGTCTTCTACACGCAGCGTCCCTTGGCATGTGGGGCTTTCACGATAGACTCCTTACATTAAGAGAAGCACTACATAATATTTTAGCTAAAGGAGAATGTAAACATGCGTTATTCAGAAGGTGGAAATGGCGACAAATGGGTTTAAACGCAGCTGCAGGATTGACTTATACGGAAGCAGAGTGGTTAACCGAGTGGCAAACTATCGTAGATATGGCTTCTCCCATTTTCCGAAACCAGACTGCTACTTCTTATCAAAGTCTCGAAGAAGTATGTAGAACCTCCCATCTTCTACTATACATCTCTAATTTTAGTCTTGGGTAATATTTATGATAATATTTATGATGGCAAAACTTTGTAGGTACATGTACTAGCTTTGGCTCATGCTTTGAAGAGACCTATAATAGTTATAGCGGAAACTATGCTAAGAGATGCAGAAGGCGTAGCGTTAGCACCAATACCATTTGGTGGTGTGTACCTACCCTTAGAAGTACCTGCGTCGCGTTGTCATAGAACCCCTTTGCTGTTAGCGTATCATTCGGCACATTTTTCACCTCTCGTTACTGTGGACGGAGCGAGTGATTTTGGTGATAGTTCTAACGAAGGTGTTAGCATACCTCTTGTAGACCCAGATACAGGACAATTATTACCAGTTTTATTCGCGGTAGATCCTGGACCTGATTGGGATTGGGAAGAAGGTTCTCGTGATTTATTAACTTATCAACAGGATACGGTAGTTAAGTTTTATTAATGACTGGATATTAAATGGAGCTTGCGTTGGAACATAATTTAAAAATTTCCTTGGCTTTAGATGGAAGTTTTATTGCGACAATACTTGGACTGTGAATATCAAAATTTTACATCCGAAGAAATCGAAAGATTAACCGATACGGATGGTTCACTGTCTAAAACAGCAAAACAATTGGTCGGTGTTGCTAAACAATTCGGATCCATTGGGAAGTCCGTCAGTAAAAAGCTGTGGGCAATGACAAAGAGACCAAAAAGTCCAACAACAACATCTGGCGGTGTTTCAACGGAAGGTTTATTATGTGTAAGGATCAGAAGCAGGCGTCATGAGTATGTGGATCAAATGCTCCAGAATTATCTTCAATGTGCTCACACAAGGTTTTGTATCCTTTTTCCTTTTTTTGCTATATTCACTTCGTTTTAATTGTATTATTGTCTTTATAATGTTTTATAGGTACCTGCACGATCATAAGATTAACGAAACAGGTAGCGAAATGAACTACGGTGCAGGTAAATCCAAATTTTATGCCGCCAGCGATCGAGACAGTCATGCAAGCGTTAGTAAATTATTACCCACCAATCCGAACAAAGACCGCACCCTTTATCTTTCAAGGTATTCGTCGTAAAATATTTTGGTAATTTGCAAATTATTTGCATGTACTTTTTGCTGACCATGTGTTGTTTATATCATTACTTTTCTTTTACAGATCTACTTTTTATAACGACCAACCCTCGTCTGACAAACCGGGGCCAGATTTCTGGGATAGCAGCAACGGAGTACGTATTTGTACAAATATATCTATGCTAGTCATCGAATATATAATAATTGAAGGTTCTTTTTTAGGCTACAGTAAAACAATGTCGTAATGCAGAATGTTCATTTTTCGGATCGGCAAAAAATGATTATTATTGTTCACAGTGTTGGGCAGATCGACGTTACCGTTAAGAAACTGGTCTCGGCGATAAATGACAATAATAGCTCTTCAATATTGCTCGAAATAAATCAAGTATAATCGGATTTAGGGATAGTGCTAGCCTTTTTAAAGCGCTGCTTAAAAAATAACTTTCTCGCCAGACCTTTTTCTTCCTCTTTTATGTTAATACATTATGTTTCATCTTTGGTTTGAGAGTGATTAACATGTAAATAAGCAACGAATTCAACGACAATAACGCTTCCTACGTTTGATCAGTATACATACTGATAAATATATTCGTATTGACTGTGGTAATACGAAAGTTGTAATTGAACTACAACACACATGTGTAAAGCTGACAATGAAACAAAACTCGAATGTACATGCATCGTCGGCATCGCAATAGGCTGCGAGTAAAGTCGGACAGGAGAGAACAGTATTTGTATTAGTAAAATGCACGCGTATAATCATATTGCACTTGCGATTCAATGTATCATCATTTGCATTTTCTGTTTTTACTAATTGGCATTCATCTATTTGAAAAGCATATCAGATGTCCAAGGTTTAACTTTCTCTTGTGTTAGGCACATACATATACGCATATACATGTGAATACGTCATGCCTTTTATAAGGATGTTTGGTATCTGTATAGCCATATGGTTGACTGGATGGATGGCTGACTGTGAGCGAGCATGCGGTGGCATTTTCTGATTATTATTGATTTAAACAAGTGGATGCGTTGCGCGGTTATTTTGTAGAGAAGCGTTATGGCGGATTTTCCCGAACGTAAGAACACTAATCCGAATTTCAAACCAACTCTTTATCCCACTTCTGAATTTGTAAGATGGCTTACACGGAAAATTTGTTTATTTATTCAACGCTCATCGGAAAAACCGCAATAACAACGCTTCTCTATAAAATCACGACGCAACCTATCCACTTGTTTAAATAATATGAAACTGCCCCGCTCGCTCGCTCACACTCAGCCATCCATGCAGTCATCCATATGGCGAGACACATAACAAACATCCTTACACTTTCATCTATATAGTAACTATAGACTTATATTTTCACAATAAATTTGCATGTGCCTTCTTTCGCGTATAATTAATAAGAAAGAATAAAACTAAACGCGATACTAAAATACTCGATTTACAATGATGAAATGGAAATCCCCATACCCTACGCAATTATCTCTACTGCTTTTACGATGCTTTGTACGATATTCATCGCATCTTGCTTGCAGTAACTTGCTTAGTGCGAGCATGTTATTTCAGACGTTACAATGATGTCGAATCAAACATTATATTTAATCCCGTTGTCTATTGGCATATAACCATGTAAAACTGTGTGAGAAATAAAATATATTTTTATATTTCGTCTCATTTTTACCTTTCGCAATTAACCGAAATCACAGATGCTTTGTGTGCTACGGGCAACAGCGATATCGACCTGATAAATTACGACTGATGTCAGCGTCCTCTGGCCTTGAATAAAGGTCAGCCGGTTAACTTTTGTTTCCTAATGCATCTTTGTCGGACAAGAGGGATGTCGTGCGGTAATATATGTCAGAGCCAAACTAAGGTGTTTGTAATATGGTTTATACCAGGGACGTCCAGCTTTCCTCCTTGAATCATCGAGTCCCGACTACCAGCGACTTAAAGTCGCCATACTCCTTTGCAAAGATAAAGACTGGCTAGGGCACAGGTGCAAGGCACCACTTCGGCGAAGGTGGAAGCTCCAGAGAGGGGAAGAACCCACAGATGGCAAATTAGTTTTTAAGAATAGTTTATAAGTATTATTTAAGGTATATTTTTCATATTACATAAATGTTAGTTTAAAATGGGAACAAAATGTAGTTGTACGATGCGTATTGTAAATATATTTAGTAAGGTTGAGGTCTATTTTTACAAGTCTCCCGCTTGTGAACTTTGCATTTACAGTTCCTGCATGGTAGTACTTGTTTAAGGAATTGGAATGAGGTCTTTTCAAGGATTGGGAAGGTATAAAAATAAAAAGTGCAGTGGAAATCCTTGCACCGAAGATTTATTTAAACTAGTTCTCAAGTCCAAATTACATAAAATATATAATAGATATACATAACAGATAGTTACACAATTGTTCTATAACAATCTTACGCGCTAACAATTACAAACTACTTTTATAAATCAATTTACTATAACTAAAGTATGTGGCAAGATTCTTTCTTCTTTCTTGCATTTACGCATGATGAGAATTGTCACTCAATGCTCCTAACTACTTGCCTGCGAAACCTGCACACACAAAAAGTATATTAGTAAAGGTATGTAACCAGAGGGAGAAAGATTGTTAAGGGATATTTTGAGGAAAAAGAAATAAGTGAAGACTAAATCATAGGCATAAGAGAAAGAGAAGATCGATTATTTAAAAGGGAATGCAACCAGTCTCGTAAGAGTGAATTTGATCAGAGTCGAAGTAAAGACACTGATGGACACCCACAAAAGAAGGGACTATGAAATGCGACAGCAGGAACGAGACAACAAAAGTAAAGAAGCAATAGAGAAAGGTTTAAATGTATTAGAACAGCAACACTACTAAAGTAACTAAGTAAAAACAAAAGAGGGTGTAATCAGCAATCAATAGTGCAGATAAGTTGCGAAAGAATTAAAGGATGAAGAAATATTGGGAGAAGGAAAAGAATGAAAGATCTGAACTACACAGACAAAAATTTAGAACGTTAGAAAACCTATTAACAGAATGTATAGAGCTACAGATAATAGGATACCAGAACGACTTGGGAATTTGAAACGAAACAGGGAGGAAAGGAAAAGATGCATAAACGTGGGAAATTACACTGTGTAGTTGGAGGTGCAGAAGAGGGTAGATTGAGCAGTATGTTAGAGTGGGTGTGGGAGTGAATGCTTTCAGATCAGCATGGATCTGAGAGCAAACAGTAAAGTGTAGAACAGCGTGGAGCAGTGTGGCTTCAGCAGAATAAATTAAGATATATTTACGCCATATGCCACTTTATATTAAGATATGATAATAAATAAGATATATTTGGACTAACAATAAGTACAAATTTCATGGCTACGAAGTCGCAAAGAAGAAGAATACTAACGTTAGTATGTACTTATTACACACACGAAATATATTGAAAGAACAAAATATTTAATGATGTAAATACCTTAGCCAAGTAGCTTGGCAAAAATATTTGACGGATCCTTGATTTGTTTTAAACAATTGAACAATTAAATTAATTATTACGGGCAAGTGAATAAAGCTACGGCAAGGAGACTCTTACAAGTGAATAGCTTATTCCTTTCCCTTTTATTTGACACCTCACAGATTAAAAAATAACCACCAGGAACCGAGATAACAAACTTATAAATACCATCGCATTTTACAATCTGTCGGTAACGATGTCAGTGATATAGACACGGAAATGGCGCTCTAGTGCCGCATAGACAGTCGATAATCGGACATGTGGCGCCATCTCGTGTTTGCGGCCTTTTTCGCAGTTTTGCAAACCGCCAATCCCAAATCCTCGGATTACATCGTTAATATAAACGATTGCATTTTTCTCGGCTTCTAGTGCGTATTTCGAAACCGGACTTATCTTAAATTAAAGCTACAGGCCATAGCTATCTCCGCCAGTAGTCGGATCGAGGTAGCATTTGTGGTTTAAAAGTTATTAACAATTGAAAATTCGGCAAAACTGCACTCCGGGTCACTGCATTTATCTCGGCTGCTGGTGGCCCTAGATTAATGATCGGGTGCAAAGATGCTTGTACACGACAAAGGACGATTTTTGAACGCTACTATCCCTGTTTATTTTTTAAGTGCGCGTAATAGACTACAACTTTAATTGGATGAAATTTTGGATATTATCGCAGTGGAACGAGAAAAGAATAATTTAGAAGGGTAGATATAGAAGGGACACGAGTGGTTTCAAGTACTTGTGTACAGGCGGCAGCACCATTTATTAATGGACAAAATAAATTTCTTTTGGGGTAGTAGTAAGAGTTATCTATAATTTTGTAAAGCTTGTTTAACAAGTTTTACTTATCGGTCTCATGAGTGACATAACTTGACAGACAACATAGATTTTGATGAAAGAGTTCGTATCGACATGATCGAGTCATGCACAAAGAAGCGAATGTTAATCGGCATTACATTATTAGGAGGGTTAGTTTTATTTTATATTTTATATTACAATAGAGTTGTTGCAAGTGGAAGGAGAACTTTATTGAATGTACTTATCATGTGTTGTTGACTTATGATAATATTAATAGCAATTGCGTTTTACATTATAGCTTAACAGTGTTAGTACTAATTGTTGAAAGTCATTGGACGGATAACCCTAGTAAACTGTATTTGGAAAATTTCGAAAATAATACAAAATGTATTTCTGAAGACGCATATGAGATTACATCTGAATGTCAACCTTGCTCTGCTTTTGAAATAGCAAGTAAAAGTATTGATGTATGCATTCGTGCTAGATATAAGGAAGTGTTGAAATGTAAAAGCGGAGAAACAATAACAAGGAGGTAATTATTTGTTCTTAGCCTATACTTTATTAGAGCTGTTCAAAGAATGATGAAAACATTACAATAATAACATATATATGATTCAGTTGTGACAGGGTTGCCTGGTTAGAAGAAAGGGCATTTTGGAAGTTTGAGACATTTATGTTTCTTTCTGCATTATCTTCTTGTATAAGTGTTTATTGGAGAGAAAAAGTATTAAGACAAAGGGTAATTAGAAAAGTGGCCAGGCAATTGAGAGCTAGTGTGTAAATAAGTTACACCGAAGAGGTTTAACAAAAATTTGGTTATTGGTGCCACTATTATAGCTGGACAATTTTGAAAATGAATCAAGTTTATTTAGAGGTATATTCTTTGGCAAATCTGTGTGTAGCTCCAATAGAAACAATAGTAACATTGTTTACAGTGAAATATTGCAAATCTAAAATTAATATTAAGCTTGTACCAAGCAAAGAAAAGTCCCTCGAAAGAGCGTATACAATAGATATTTCCAGTTTTGTATATGAAATTATTGCAGGAAATAAAGTACCGTATGCTGCGAATTCATGCGAGTTGCCAATTATCATTGTAAATGAAACCAGCTGCATCGCAGGCCTTTGTGCGATATTGCGGCAAATAATCAAAGAAGCTGCAACAGAATCTTCAAAGCATTATTGCCGGAAATTATTAGGTTTTAAAGATTCGTGTCTAGCCGCTTGCTCGGAAGCAAGTATATGGACAAAATTTTGTGAGGTAGATTTGATTTTAACAGCAAAGTTTTTACATGTGGAAGATCCAGTACAGAATGAATTGCCTACCAATATGGCGAGATTTGAACGTCATATGTCCCAACCAGTCAGGTTGCACAATCTGTATAAATACACAATGTCCAAAAAATTTTCGGATGTGAACATTATTTCACAGAATGGAACACCAGAACATACGTATGCAGAAGGCTCGTACATCACCCTGGCAGATATAATTATATTTATCTGTACTCACATGTTGCTGACTGTATTTTCAAGTGTAGAAGCAATGAAGTTACTTCCACTCACTGCTAAATGGTATCAAAGAATGGTTGGAGACCAATTGGTATTCGACTGCCTCGAGTGTTTGCCAGAATTAAAGAATAGAGCAGATGGGACTGAAGTGAATTACATACTTCCAGATGTAGCGAACCAAAGTTTATATAAAAGTGCCACAGCTAGATATAAACCGAGAAGTCGTATTTATACGAGACAAGAGGATGTGGAAGAATCATTGCAATTGTTTAAGACTTTGGATATGCAAGCAAAACTCGATTTGGAACCATTTGGCGTAGAGTTAAATTTCGATTGGTCTACGGTACCGTACGAAGCAACCCCAGAAGGAGGATCCTTACCACCACAACGCTTGGGAAGAAAGCAAGAACAGTTACAAAATATGTGCAAGCCTATCATGAAATTGGCGAAAGCAGGAGATATAATTGTTGATTTCTGTTCAGGCAGTGGTCACCTAGGTATCCTAATCGCCTACCGTTTGCCTTACTGCACTATTGTACTTTTAGAGAATAAAGAAGAATCACTGAACAGGGCCAAAGAGAGAGTAAACAAGTTGAAGTTGACAAACATGAGATTTTATCAATGTAATTTAGATTATTTCAAAGGAAACTTTGACATTGGTGTGTCATTGCACGCGTGTGGAGTCGCAACTGATTTAGTGATACAGCAATGCATCAGATCAAGAGCCATTTTTGTTAGTTGTCCTTGCTGCTATGGATCATTACACGATTGTCATCATTTGACGTACCCGAGAAGCAAAGTATTTAAAAATCAAATGAAACAGGAAAACTATATCATTCTGAGTCACGCCGCGGATCAAACGCATGATGCAAAAAATATTAAAACAAAGCAAGGGTACGAATGCATGGCGATCATCGATACCGATCGGAAGTTACAGGCTGAGCAATTTGGATATAGAGTGTCCCTTTCCAAATTTGTGCCGGACACGTGTACACCAAAAAATCATATATTAGTAGGCATTCCTGGAAAAGAAACTGTGACGAGCATATGCTGAGTCGCGCATTCACGAATAATATACGGGCAACGATTTGGAGCATGCTTAATGTGTAATTAACTGTCCTTGTTATTGAACGAACAATTTTTCAATAAAAACACGCATATTTCGCTAAAAAAACATGAATTGTTTTTAATTTCTTAATCGTATTGCTCGATAGAAGCTCGAATCGCAGGATCATCATAGTAGAGTTTAACATAATCTAGCAACAAAGCACGCATTACTGTTATGCTAGTTTTATTAAATTGTACGGAGAGATTTTATTGGTATGTACAAAAAAAAAGGAGAAGAGAAAAGAATTATATTGCATATAAATGATTAGTATTAGGTCAGTGTCTTATACTTTCATAAACTATTAAGTAGCCAAGAACCAAATATGAAATGAAAAGGGTTTTACATTGTATCAAGGAACTAGGGAATATTCACTTTTTTGTTTTGCTATACCACTACATGTGCTGAGTATATGCTTCTTTTAGACAATATTGAAATTTAAATACTCTTTTGCTTTTATTTTACCGTTCAACATCTTTCAACACTTAATTTTGGTCTTTTAAGAAAATGGCTAATGGAGAACGAAGATAGACGTACCATATACACATGTCATGTCTGAGATTGGGTTTCATGTACTATTTACAATTTCAGTCGTACGAGCACAGATATGCTACCACAGAGCAGGTTAGCCGTATCTTGTATTCCTTTCACTTAAGTAGTAAGCTTATGTTTAATCAATTTCACCTACAAAGCTTTATCCACGTGTGAAAGATAATACTTAACATCAAGAGATCTTAATAATTGTTATAAGCTAAACTAACTTTGTGGATGTAGCGCAATGCACGTAGAAATTCGTAAACATATTTCAGTACTCTTCTCAAAGGATTTAGTAATTTTAATATGAAATTATTGAAGTTTAACGTTTATCCGTTTGATAGCAAAAATTATAATCTACGTCTAAAAATCGTGAACAAACAAGCTGTTCAAAGACCTGCCCTAAAATACTGCGTCGTATAGTTCGCAAGAGACAATCCTCGTAGCTTCCATATAAGCAAGATGTACAAGTGTTTATCGAAGTATTTCATCGTATAGAAACTTTCGTGTATAAAAGAATATAAACGTTGCTGATTATTTTGCAGAGATTTAAACGAAAATCAAAGTAACGTTAAAACGGTTTTCACACAGTGCAGCTCCCTCAAAATTGTATGTCTACGAAGAATGTTTCGAAACAGGTCTCCCTTGGCAGTTTGCTTTTTTTCTCTCACTTGAATATCGTATTTTCTTTTCCCAACTTTTGGCTTCATAGCATAAATAATCACACGAAACGCAGGAATTTTATTTTATTGAATGCAATTTTTATCGGAAATTCGAAATGCAGGATCAATTGATGTACCCACTGATAACTTCAAATATGACACACAGATAAATGAGACTTGAGCCAGCCCAATCATTGTACGTTTCATTACGATTATAATTTTATCGAACGCTGAACACCGTAAGGTAAATCAATTGGTCCTTTTCCTTTTTACCTAGTTAAAAGACCGACGTGCCAACCACAACACAACAAGCACAGTGCTTCTAACAAAGTACCTATACTTGTACCGTATATTGCTTAAGTTAAAGAGCTTATAAACACGGCATTCTCAACAATTTATATTACTCCTTACAAGTTTCCGACCATAGAAATCTGATTCCATTGTTCGAAATTTCTTAACATAAATATTATCCCTCGATGTGTACGGTGCTAATAGAATCTCGTTATATAGTTTTCACGTAACAACTGCAAACGAAAAGTCAGCTAAATACTCTATATAATCGAATTCAATCAAACTACTTTCATCGTAAATTACGCGATTTTGCAAAATCACGATGAATACAAATTGGATATAACAGACGAGAAATCAATAGACCTGATGTTGACTTCATCTAAACCACCGTGACAAGGAATAACGCGATAATTGACACTATTCCGAAATACGCTTCTATTTAACCATCTAACGAGATGAAGTTCCTATGACCGCGTACTTGAATTTTAGGTGGCACGTCTGAATAGAGAGAGCGTCCGGTTTAGAAGCCCGTTAATTTATTAATCTATACAGAAATGATAATAATAATTAGCGTTTTCGAGTTTATTTAGTCGTTTTAGGAGATAGATCACGACTCTCCGTTGCCACTATCGTCACCGTCTTCGTAGTCGCTGGCGCTCATCTGCTCATCATCGTCGTCATCGTCCAGCTCGTACTCATCATCATAGAAATCCGTCATGTCTAGCTGTTGTTCAGCTGGCCTCGCGTGAGTCTTGATGCAGTAATCTTCCAGCGTTACCGGTACAACGATGCCTTCTTTTTCAGCCTCCATTTTAGCTGCTTGCGCTTGTTTCCTACAAATCACGGAAGTATTTTTTCGACGTTCTTGTGCGTCATCTTGTCCGAGATTCGCGTATTCCTTCGAAAATGGCCTTATCATCGTTCTCTAGCTTGCATCAAGTTATATTTATATCCCGAATAATCTTTACCTCGTGATCATGTAGCATACATCGAACAATGTCTACTACTTTGCCAAAAAGAAAAAGACGGCGACACGTAGAGAGCAATGACAAGTAAAAAATTGCAAGATGCGGAATAAATAAATATTATTGTACCTTATGATATTCTCATACTCTTTGTCTTTACCCTTGGAGTCACGCCAGCGCCTATACATGACGGAGGCATCCACGTTCGCAGGACTGTATGTATTTGGCTCGTTCAGTAGTGAAATCACCGACAGGAGGATCGTCCTATTCGAAAATCAAACATTTGTTCATTTTACGCTTCACTTTCGTGTAGTCTTTAGTACCGCGCGGGCAATTTTTACTTCCGTGGCGCTCACCTGACATTCTGTGTTGGATTCCACCTCTCGCACGGCAGTTCGCCACTCTGTGGATCGTCTATAGGTGGATGAAGGATCGATATGCACAGATCTCCGTTCTGTATAAAAGAAAAGAAAATTAATCAGCTGGATTCTGTACGGTAACCGAAAGTACTAGCCCTGATACGGGTTGTTTCTGCTACCTAGAAATGGACAAAGTCTAAATATTTCTAAAGTTGAATGGATAAACGGCTTAAACCTTGGGACATCCTTCCAAGGGCCGCGTTTAGCTTTGGCAAGAAGAGAATTATTGCGATCGGTGTACGGGGAAAGGAGTATAGTTCAACGTTAATCGTCCCTGAAGGCGCATTGCTTCGTCTGGATTCGAAGGATAAAACCTTGCAACGTCTTACGCGAACGTGAAAAGCCTTGTCCAGAATCCCTTACGCGCCATATCTGGAGCTGGAGCACGAGTCACGGGCATAGCTGTGCTCTTTCAAGCGCAGACAAACGCGCAACACTTCCAAAGATGTTGAAACTTGTTCGTGCTCCTTTTCCTTTTGGCCGGTCTGGACGAACTCGGGGATCTTGTAATAAACCAGGTAAAAAACTCTCCACGCCAATGCACGCTATCCCACGAGATCGCAATTACATTTATCGGAGTATCTGTTTTGTTCGACGCGGCGTTCGACATGTGCGTTTCCGTGGATGCAAATTACGTAGCATAAGGGAATTTCTGCTCTCGGCCTCTGAGCACCCTGATTCCTCCGATCGAACCGCTTCACCGACTAACAGGCCCTCGACGCCAGAATATGCATGTCAGTTTATATGCGAATGAAAAGCGCAGCGGTTAATTAAATTTAAGCGGCAGCTTACGATAACAATGGGACCAATGGGAGAAAAGACACCAGACACGGCGGCCACTAAAACGAAGTTGTATGCCGTTTCTCGTCCGTCAACCATTACCAACCAACTACTTCCGCGTCCATCCAGTTGGTCGAAACGTCTACTAATCTACTTGGTAATCGCGATTAGCATTTACATAGGCCACTTCCAGCATCGTATGTCTTCGAAGAACCCTCGTCCTGGTTCACCGAAGCATTCAAACCCGATCGACCGTCACAAGAAATCGCTACATAAAAGTTAACAATGGCGCTGCTCCTTTTTGGAAAAGCATGCGAACCGAATTGTGATTTGACGGTCGTGAAAAGACGGAAGGGGGTCGTTCGATTTTTCCGGAGATCGGAGCTTCTGAAATCCCTGGATCGCGTGGATCGAGATCGACGACCGTCATGCCGATAACAGGCTGAACATATACCATCCTTTCCCCGCTTTCCGTCGACCTCGGGCACTCTGACGGGAACGGAGCAGAAAGAAGGATGCACGAAGATATATTCGTGTAGTAAGCACGTTCTTTGTGGACAAAAGCATGGCATACCGCAGTGCCGTTGGCAATTGGCCAGTGCACAGAGAGAGGAAGGGGCAGATAGAGTTGTTCTGGTTCTCGGCCTACTGAGGTTCCCGAAAAATCGCAGTTACTACTGCAATTACAAAATATTCCATGGTATCTGTCGAATCGAACATATCGATGGAAATGACGGCCTGGATCGACGAAATAGAAGTACACTCGAAAATTATCAACGATGCGTAAATCTCAGAGAAATGGGGAAGGAATTCGTTTCCGAACGGTTTAGGTGGCTGGTCCGTGGGACCTTGGAGAAATCCTGTGTGCGTGTATATATATATTAGAATTTTTTATAGGAGTTCAAGGAGGTGAAAAGTTCAGCACCAAAATACAATTTTAAAGATACAAAGAAGTATTCAGAAGTATCGTACAAGGTGACTGAACCACTTTCACGCCTTCAATGACGGTGAATCACAGCGATACGTTTGGATACAGAAGAGAAATTCTCTTGGCCGATCCAAGTGGCAAACTTTGCAGACGATCAAATAGTCTCGCCAGAACTCAGGGGCGTTTGCATGACTTCCTCGCAGTTTCGAAATCTTTCGTCGGTACTATTACTTACAATAATAGTGAAAGAAATGTCCAATTCTCTCGACGGTGAAACTTTATCGTTCATTTCCAAGTGAATTTCTCTCGATTAGAAAAGCACGAGGAGGAAGAAATAGGGGGCTCGCTTGTCTACGACTAGACAGCTCCTAATTGTAAGAGTATCCTGATCGACTTCAGAATTTTTCGAATCACGGGCTACGTCTTCGTCGATTCTTGCGATGCTCCAAAGTGATCCAGTCCCGTTAATGGCGGCCATAGGTCCCGAGAGCGACCTTATCCCGCAGCGTTTCACCTTAGGATTTGCTCGGAAACGGCAGCACATATGCACGCGTAATTCATGCCGATGCACCAACCACCGAGCCCACATACTCAAGCAGACTTGCGACACAAGCAAACGCACCTCTTCACCTATGCGCACAGGTAGATAGACGAAGGTAGCCGCGTGAGCGAAGCGAGGATCTCAGGAGCGCGCGAGTGAATTGATCTCCCTGGCTGTATGTAGGTGTACGTACAGCCGGTCAGGCGTTTTACGGTTCGTCGAATCTCGAGGCGACGACCTCTCCACCGGGGGAAAAGTAGCCTGCGGATTTTGTAATGATTTCACCTCGATACGAGGCGCAGAAGTAAATTTAATTCCTTCTTGCGGGGCGGCACTTGTGCCAGAATTAATCGACATAATGAATAAATGCTACGTATCGCGGAGGTAGAGTATCATAGAGTATATACTATACGTGTGTTCCTTGACGTGGCAATGTTCGGGGCTACAAAAGATCGATCGAGGTATGCGCGAAAACAGTGAATCATTGCAGCAATTCATCGATGTTTTAAAGGTGCATTTCATCCTTTGTACGGCATGGATAAGCAGACAGGGCGGTACTAAGGGTAAAAACGGAGAGATTCTTTTTTTGAGAGAGATACGATATGTATGTTGCCTAGATTCTAGTGGCGGAGGTGTATATAATTTGTCGTCCGACAAACAGTTGCTCGGCAACAATAGTATTTCGCTAGTCGAAGCCAGAAAGGGAAAAATTCAAGCGGAAGATCTATTATTGTCTGGCCGTGTCTCGTGTTTACACCGCGTTCGTAAGATCCCCCGTGTAATAAGAGGTCCATCGCGCCCGTAGCTCACATGGCGAGGCGTAAATCTTAAAAGGGATTATCTTAAATATACGGATAACGTATCTTATTAGTTAATTAACGTTTTACGAAGCTGTAGCATGCAAGTTATGTGAACTGTTCGCAGCGTGACCCTTTTATCAGCAACGACGGGGTAGAAATCGTTGGGAAAATCGACCAATAAGCAGATGCTTCGATTCACTGATAATCGTCGAGCACCGATTCCATAAGGTTCAGCGAGGTGGCAGAATGTTCACGTTTTTACAACGCTGCCTCTTGCATACTCTTTAAACAAATTATTCTTATTCTTCTCTGGTGTCACGCTTCTACGGTGAATTAATCTTTGGAAGAAAAAATGGAAAAGGGGGCTTGAGATGACGGTAGGTGGAAGTGCATTGGCCTCAGCGTCGGAGCATGGAAAGACGTGTCGTACGAAAAGTATACCCCGCACGGAAAATAGTGCATACGAGCGCAACTGTCGACCATATATACGCATGATACGTATAACGGAACGAAAGTTCGTTAGGAAAAGCTGGCCTGCATCGAATGGCGACATACAACTTTTTACCGCGTTACCATTTCTCTCTGTTTGTTAGTCGCATATTAAAGCTCGTAGATTATTTGGTGCTGTCAGGTGAAAATCTCTGCGTATTACCATCAGAGATATCTCAAACTGTTCCTCAACATATTCTCGAATCCAAGAACGAAATCGGAATTTGCATCTGCAAGCTGAGCGATATCGCTATGTCTAGCAGTAATTCAGCTCGCTGCACCCATCGACCATGTATAATTAATGCAGCTACTCGACGCATGAAATTTACGTGCGTTTATTCCCGTTAGCATGTTCGTCTAGTCTCATCCCTGCCAACAAGTGACTGGACACGGATGTCCAACGAGCTTTGGACGGTCATTGACTCTTTGCTGGTCACTGAAGGGTCACACTAAGAGCACGAGACAGATCGCTTTTAAAACTTGGCCTTTCCGACAGAGAGAATATTCAACTATCTTCCGTGATTCAGGTTCGACCAAATTTCGTGCAAGTAAAAGAAGGCCCGCGACGAATCGCTTGCAAGTTTAGTTGAATAAACGTTTACGATAACCGCGCGAAAAACGACACTACTACCTACGCTTGATATGTCTCGCGGTTTAGTCGCTGATTTTGCAAGGTCCTGCGAGCAATAACGCAGAAGCTTCGCGGATAGGGTGCAAAGACAAAGAGAACATCGGAGAAAGTGAAACGAACATGTGAAAGAAAGAGAGAGTAAGGGGTTGTCGAGGGAGGAATATTCAGCGACAGCCGGAAGAGTGGAAAGGGATAGAACGAGGGTGGCGGGGAAAGTGGTTGGACCAAACGAGGGGGATAAAAAGAGGAGCTATGAGGGGGATCGATAATTCGTGTATTTACTCACCTCGTATACGTTCGGGTGCCATACTTTTGTCATAAACCGAATGCTTGGCGGACTATACGGATAATCTGGTGGGAACTTCATGTGTGCCTGAAACAGAAAAAGCAGCAACGCCGACAATGCGTTAAAATGTTTATACATTGGGGACGGATTGATTGACAATCAACTGTGCAGCTTATCGAAGCCAGTTTATTCGGGTTTCCAAGAATAATTTAGAAATCATGTACGAACTGCTCATTTGCGACCGGCAAAAAGATTCTACGTTAGGGCGTTCTCATCGGTCGTCGAATCGGTAAGAACGCAGTTTCACGAGGGGCGAGTTTGTCCGGAAAGCATCCAATAATCGAAGGGCTGTATAGAACTCGGCCGGTTTTACATATCGAAGGGGCTAATACATAGAACCCTGGCGCCCTTTGGAGCGATTCGTTCGTTTCTTCGACGCATAACTTCAACGCCCGACAATTCATCGGGCGACGAATAGTAATCGTTTTGTGATTACTAATGAACGACGGAAATATGTGGTAACGGGGGAATAATGAACAAGAAGTTTAGCGTCGATAATAAGAGGTGGAATAACGACAAGTATTTGTATATGGACGATCGTCGGAACGTGAAACGTGGTAAGGGGTAGAAACTCGCTCCCCGCCGCCGCGTTTCACGCACTTGTGTTGGTACAGAATGAATCCATTTCACACACAGGGTGTATATAAGGGTCGTTCCGACGTTGCTGGTAGACTTTCGTCGATGCTTCGCCGACGGGATGCTATATTGATCGCAACCTGGTCATGGCCCAAATATCCGCCTCGTCCTCTGGGATAGCGCGTCCCAGTATTCAGTCACTTTCTATCGAGCATCTGTTTATCTTTCTGCAACCGAACTATTTCTACCACATTGGATCGCGCGTTGAATTAATTATTAGTACGCTCAATTACGTGTATGTACCACGGAATAAAATTGCGGCGGTTCCTTAACAAACTATGCTTGTCTTTTTCAACCACGAATTCAATGAGATCATCTGCTATTTTTCCTGTTTGAACAGGCGTCAAGGAATTTGGTTGTGGGGAACCTATCTCTGAAACGGTGACGCGTAGCGGATCATTGCATAGCGCGGATAGAACACAATTACATTGGTTAAACCGTAGGATCGTAGAAGAGTATCCGGGTCGGTGAATTTTAAAACGCTGCTCGGTTCTCCGTTAGAACGAACGTTGGTTGTGCTCCGCTTTTCGATGTGACACGCGAAAATCGATCGCGCTTATCAATCAGTAATCTCGCATGACGTCGGCGAAAGGTAATTGCAAAACTGCGATCAAGATCGAATATTTATGCAACCGGGCGACCGCTATTACGTTTAATATCACGATATAAATATAATACGGACGCTACCAACTTGCAACTGCGGCTACGCAATTCACACTTCTTTCGTTTCGGTTACAAGCATGGAAAAATACGTGGATCGAGAAAAAAAGGAACGCGGAAAAGCGATAACGCTTGTCTAGAATGTAAGGCGGAACAAAAGGGCGCGGACATTCGGTTCTTATGGATAGTAATGCACGCGTTCCCCCCCCACAATGCCGTAATGGGAGCCAAAAGATGCGGTGTGTAGTTCATAGACGCGTTTGGCAATAAGGGAAAGAAGAACGATCGTGAATGCAAAATCGAATTCGAGAATATAAGGAACAAGGGTAAGCCAAGATGAAGGTTATTTTCATCACATTTTACACAGACCTTGCATTGTCAATTTTTCACTAGCTCTGATCTATTATCGAGAACCGCGAGGCTCGTGCCGATTCTGGTGGATCAGAGGATGACCTAAATCTGGAAGACTGGCGTGGCCACAATTCCTTCAAGGTCCTTTTCAGTAAACGAGGTCGTGTAATATTTATTTGCAAAAGCAACTCAACCTCCGTCGGAAGTTTGTAAATTACGATATCTAGCACTGCAATTATTTTATTGCAAGATAGTTGTTGACACGTATTCTGTCATTTTTCCTCGACCCGACGAATGTAATAAATTTTTAGCTGACAATAATACTCGGATGCGCTGTACAAATAAGCAATCGTGTCTTGTGCCACTGTTGGACTTCTTATCGCACGTGCCACGGCTGAGGAGTGAAGAGAAGCGGACAAGCAGAGACTTAGCGCGACAAAATCCACGATCGATCTCGAACGAAAGAAAAAGTCTATGGTCGACGCACCTGCAGAAAGGCTTGCTTCGAAACGAAGAAGGAACGTGCAGTAAAGTTTGCGTGGCCTGTGTTCTCTTGATAGCAAACGAAAAGGAAACCGAAGGCGAATCAACCTTCAAAATTCGGGCATACATATTTGTATTTGAGGCGGCTGTTATTCCTGCTAAGAATTATTCATCTCCATTATTCATCGTCCAAACGCTACGTGAAATGGAAGTAGCTCGCATTTGTCCCTTGTGTTTGACGCTCAAAATAACTTCATCTTTTTCCCCATCGAGGGGACACGCGTATCCCGGTCAACTCCATACAGCCATCGAACATTTCGAGTCGGTTGATTATCGACACTTTTGCCTCGCTACGAATTTTTCTCCAGCGCCCTCAACTCACTTCAAAGTAAATATCTCCAAAGAAGTGTATAACATTTAACGCTGTTCGATTCTGTCGAGAAAAATACAACCGGATATATATATATATAATTCCCAGCTCGCGAAGGATTTTAACGAAAGATATAGAAATGCGTACGATTCAGAAGTAATTTAACATCTTTTGTGAAAACTGGTAGGGCGCGTGGTATAATATGGAATATGATTCGCATGGTAACACTCGTACGCAATAGGCATAATACGGCCGAGTTGAAGTCTGGCAATGTCCATCTCGATGGAGTGAAAGGATTAAATGGGCCAAAATCGAAGCAGAGCAGGTAAGTTCTCGATAGCAGCAAACGGTGTGAGCTACAAACACCGTGAGGACGTATTTATCGGTGTTTGTCGAGGTTGTCCCCTTTGCGGGAGTCGCTTTTCCTCGGGGAGAAAAATCCGGCCTGTTCATCCGAAGTGGAATGAGACTGGGTGAAAGTCGTTCAGGTGATTCGGGGGATGCCAGCCAAAGATAGACGCGAGACAATACTCGATGGCGTTTTATGTAACTTGGCAACACATATTACGCCTCGATTTCACTCGTCGATCGTAAATCCTCCAGAAAAAGGGCAGCGGATTATGATAAATCGTGTATGTACGTACATGGAACGTGATCCAACAGGGACAGCACGATAATACCAGCACAGTTTTATGCGATGAACATGAATTATCATTTTCGATCCTCAGCAATGGCAGTCCATAATAACGGGTCAACCTGTGTAATTGTTCCTGCGTTTAGAGTTTAGCTCGGCGAAAGGACAACGCGAGTCGATATATCTTGTAGACAAGTCGAATAACGAAGGGTATTTGAATTTGATGGGTCCGCAAAAGGTTGCTTAAACCATGTTTACAATGCGTGCCCTACGTTACGATTACAACGCGACATAAAATCTTGTCGAACAAGATTCGAGACACCCACGTAGCCACGGATCACGTGCACGGAACGATACGATTTGCAAATAACGGCGTTGTCGGTTGTACTCGTTGTGGCCAGTTACACGGTGGGAAGATAGGTATGCTAGTGTTATGTGAATAAGCGTTCGTAAATTCATAACGAAGCAGAGAGTGGTTTAGAAAGCGGGCGCAGGCTATAGAAAAAAACCTCAGAACTGTGTGGCAATGGCAGAATTCATTTTCTACTTGTGGACTAACCCGGGCGTGCATAATGCTATAGTAACTACTCGCAGACGTAATTATCAAATGAGAGGATAACCAGAGAATGCGTCCTGAGAACATATGCCGCAGCATATACATTCCACGTACATATTTTCAATTTTCTCGTAAAGACTGCACTTGCATTCTCTTAAATGCTAATTTACAATAGTATACAAAAGCGACAGCTGGGAAACATTTGTTTAATGGCAACAATTGCGGTAGCACGTTCTGAGGTGTATTATCGAAGAGTAAAAAATTCGATAGCAAGTGCTTTGTATGTATCGTAGCGGGGACGTAAAACCAACGTGGAACGCAATCGATCCGACTGCGTTGAGTAATCTGTAGTTTTCAAGATTACTCAACGCTGCTTGGGATTCAGACGTTTTGGTTTGTATGCATAAACGTTTGTTGAATTGTATCCACTAGGAAAGCCGAGCAAGCAAATTCATGACAATAAGCGCTGCAATACGCATTATCAGGGAAATGAGCGATCGGTCGCGGGAAAAGTTGACAATCATGATGCGAATTTTCTCGTCAAGATAACGTTTTCACGAGTGTACTTGGTAAAGATAATGGAAAAACGAGAAGACGAAGATACCGTTGCTGCCGATGAATTTAAATTTTACGAATCTGTACTATATACGATTATCAAAATAATGGAAAAAATATAGTTAAAATGTTGATCATACTAGACACCCTGCTAACGAAACGTAAAATGCTAATCCGTAATAGCGGAAAGTTAAATGCTATTCCCGTTAATGGAGCAATCGGGAACATAACCAACAAATGACAAGTATATCCTGCTGCAATACTTGAGCGACAACGAAAAGGCAAAGAAAAAGTGTTGTCAAATTATTTTTGGTTCGGTGGTATTATCGAAGTGAAGAAAAATGAAGAACAATTATGATAATTACCTTGAAGTATCCTCCTTGGTAAAGAGTATCCGGAGGCCCGAAGATAGCTACTTCCCACTCAAACATGTTGTCCTCGTTAACGAGTTTCACGCGGAATCCCTCGACGGGTTCTTCTTGAAGACTTTTATATTCGAGGGCAAGTGCCCTTAAAGCGCTACTCGTTGTTTGTGCCATATTTCCTTTCTGGAATTTCAGCTGCAGTCTGTTCCAGAAAGCGGAACGTCCCAAACCTCCTGAAGTGGTAGCACAGAACACTACAGTCGGACGGACGCCTTTGCGAACAGTGCTCTTCGAAAGAATCAATTTCCAACGGGTTTCGAGATAATTGAGCCCTCTACCACGATTTCCTTGGCCGTCCCTCAACGCGTTGCGATGTTTCACTCGCGGCAGGACGTTTTCTATGATGATAGTACGATTCTGCACACTAAATAAACAAAGAAATATGATCAGATCTACGAACTGCGAAGTGCCTCTGCAATCAACAATACACCATTCCCGATGCACGCACCTCTAACAAAACAGCTGACGTACCTTCTGCGTCAGCGTTGCTTTCAGCGCATGCGTATTATATATATTCCTTATTTTTCTTCTCTGCGCCAATGATTCCCATATGAATACGAATGTAAGGCGAATTTATTATACTAGTGAATTAATTCCCGTTGATTCCACTTAAATTAATGCAATTAATGGTAAGACAACTATTAACCATTTAACACAATTTTACAGTTCTCTAAACTTCCTGTTTCCTGATTGGAAAGTATGTCCCCAATCACGTTACGCGCTGAGAAGCAAACATATGTATACCTGTCGTTAAAGAATTTCTTGCTAAAAACATCTGCGATTGCACACTTTTGTCCCAGCGTTAGGGGAAGTAACCAATCAGGGGGAACTGAAATGTAATACGTTTCGATTGGACAGTGTTGGACAAGAATTGGAAAGTACATGTTAAATCTCAGTAATGAACGAATGGACATGGAATCTTTTTACTTTTTCAGGTATGCTTAATGAATGTCTTAGACTAAAAATTTTAAACGGAATGTTAAATATATAACTTCGAAGTACTTCAATGAAAGAAAGATATGAGAAAAACAATCTTGCTAATTTTTCCAATCACGTTATCATTATATATGTATATTAATCATGCTGATTAAAGACTCGTGACGTGGAATGACATTCCAGTTCTCCCTACTAAGTTCAGTTTATCTACTACGCTTTTTTAATACCATCTCATGGGTATATAATCACCCGTGGGATTCGAAACGTGAGCTTTTTTCGAGGTTTTAACTACGAAATACGATTAATGTAACGTATTTCATTCAACTACTGCTTATATTTGGTAATTCAAATATACATTCATATAAAATACACAATGTCCACTTTAAGTACATTTGGCATAGACTCCGAAATTCTAAAAGTTTTTGGATTTTGGGGCAGCATACTTGCATTAAAGGTATTTGCAGTTTTAATGACAATCGGGCGTTACAGATTCCAAAAAAAGGTACACTTTTGCTTACTTTGTGATATAAGAATAAATTTTATAATTCACATAGTTTCGATAACAATGATCTTTATTGCAGATATTTTTAAATCATGAAGATGCAGCAACTGTAAAGGGAGGAAAGGTGTCCTACAATGATGCTGATATCGAACGTGTACGCAGAGCACACATGAATGATATAGAAAATATTCCTCTATGGTACATCGTTACATACCTATGGTTAACTACAGGACCTTCCGCGTGGTTAGCTGGGGTTTTAATCAGAACTTTTGTTGTTGCTAGAATTGTACATACAATATCATATGTCGTGTTTTCAAAGCAACCACACAGAGCAATAGCCTTTTTTGTAGGTGCTGGTGTTACTGTTTACCAAGCAGTCAGTACTTTGGTATATTATCTTTAACTTCCATAAATTTGTATCAATTCTAAAACAAAATATGCAATTTGTACGACAGTTTATATCAAAATTTTGTATGTTATATTTGTAGATATAAGAATTAGAATAAAATTTATTGAAAACTTTAAATGTTAAATATATTTGTAACCTTCTGGACAATGAAACATGTTTTGTAAGGCTATTTAGCCTTCTAATTTTTTTATCAATTTTGCTTTAGACTAAAGCATGGAATTATATTTCATATACGCCACATTCTTTGAATACTCACTACACTGTATATTGGATTCAGTGATTTGCAAGTGTATCTTTTGTTACAATTATTGGTCTTCTAAAGGAGTGGCGATCTGATTTAAGACCTCTAAATCGTATCCATTTTTTGGCACCACTTTGTTACACTGAATACAGTTACTTTTACTCAATATCTTCATAAAGTTTATAACCAATATAAGAAGGATGATGCAATGCAGAAGGATGCATTGCAATGCAACACGGCATGATTTCATAGATTTGCTTCTCCAAGCTGAACAAGAAGATGGTTCCTTTTGTGCGTTTTTATGTTCACATTTTGAAATAATGAAATAATGCTTCTTGTACTAATAAAATAATTCCAGGTTGGGCATACAAACAAATGTCTCTTTGCTCTCAAACACAATGTGTTCTAGAAAAATTGCACAGAGAAATTTTATATAACATAAGAGCATACAAAGGTCAACCATAAGAAGCACTCATGAATATGAAATACTTAGATATGGATTTGCAAGGTAAATCAATCTACATCCTCTTGTGAGTGTGTATACTATATGAACAGAGCAAAACAGGACTAATTCTCGCATCCATTAATGTATTCATCTAAAATTTGAGACATTAAAATACTAAAGGTTGAACCGTTACTGTTTATTTACGACTATTTTCCCAGTCAGCCACACCTGTTCCAACAGATGATTGACACCAACACGGTGTGTATGTAAATGACCATTTTCTGTCTGTACTCTTTGAACACTAGAAATGATTAAAATGCATTTGCCATACTTTGTTTTTGCTGTTAATCCTTTGCCAAAGATCACTTCCGCGTAAAATATAAATATATACAGTTTACTCGAAATGCGCGTGTGCACCTGATTGTTATGCGCGGTCGTCATGACGATTACGTCTAGACGCCAATTGGCGCGGGAACGTCAGACGTCGCGATGCAACTGTGAAGTGTGAACCGCCGTCGATGCAACGGCGTCTTGCCGTTACCGAATATGTATACGCTAGACGACTGTTCGGTCTCGCCGGGAAATTATGTGCAATTTCTTCGAGAGAATTAAGGTTGCAACGTCTTAACTTGGAAATGATCAAAAAAACGTTCTCATTTTCCGTCAACGCGGTGATCGATATGTTATGTAGAAACCGTTGCTAGAACGTAGTTCAAGGTAAGAGCTGTTTTAATTTTTTAAACTCATCGCCCCTGGTCTATTAATGTTTTCAATGCATTTAGTGCAGCGACAGGGAAAGACAGCATAAGAAGCACGATATTTTCGTGTTGTGTATATAAGTATAGTTAGACCTTAAATTTGTTTCTTTCTCTTTTAAATTCTTCTCCCCTTTTGATTTGATAAAATTGCGAATTCCTTTGTACGCGGTACGTAATGCGGGAAACCGGATATCTTTCATCTTCCAGCAAGCGTAAATTCAAAGCATGCCTTCGTCCCTTTTAAAATTCTACAAAAAAGTAGGGAAATATCATTTGTTGAATTTAACATTTTATTCGAGCAGAAGCAAAAATTATACTTGGATAAGTAGAGTTCATATGTTACTTCGATCAAGTCAAATGGCTCGGCATTTGCAGCGCCAAAACTTATAATACAGCAGTGTAACAATGGTTGCCGCTTTCCAGGGGCACTACTACCGCGACCCGATATTCCCGTACGTGTAACGTTCCCTTCGACTTAAAGTATCTTCAACTTATGTCCCGACCAATTACGACTAACGTAATTTATTATTTTCTGCGAAAGATGAGAAAGCTAGGAAATGGTATTACTATATAATTGTTCGAATATCATATACATAATCTGTTACGTTTGCATGTTTCCCATTACATCGGGCCTTGTACCCAAGGGTATACATTCATGTGCGAATTGGGATCGATTTTTATGGTACTTACGTCTACCGTACACTACATTCCAAGCGCATGTATTTCACTATGTGCCCTGTTCTTTCAGTACCGCGATCATGTACTTATTGTTTCATCAATACTCGCTCTGGTAACCGCATCTCCAATGCTACAGAAATATACACATGCATCGACAGGTTTGAATAGGTTCTTGCATAATGATGATTGATACTGTTCCCTTAGTCCTGATAAAATCCAGCGCCATCAAGCTGGATGTCGTGTGCCAACACACGCGAGCGATAGATAGGTCAACAGTCCGATGTCTTGAGATATCTTTCTGAAAAATGTTAATATTAGAGCGCAGTCAACACGATTATACGTGAGGTGTGCGTGATATCGACCTCATCATGGGACAGTGATGTGTTGATCCCATTCTGTCTACGAGACAAAAAAATCCTTCTGCGTGCGCCATGGTGATCCCCACTGCCTTACTGCCTTATGGTTCTGAACTTGTTCCGTCTAACAGCTGCATCGTCCTAAGTCATCCAGCATCATTGCGATGCCCATTCGTGGTCGTAATTACACGTTTGTTAATGCTGACTTAGTTTTAGGCCGCTGCTATCTTCGCTACAACGAAATCACGCAAGTGTTTCGACCTATTATTCGTCATGCTCACTATTCTGCCCCGGTAAACTTTTCACCATGCTTGAATTTCTATTCTCGCCAGTCCATTTACTTACACGAGGATAGCGGGTCGAATTGGGTCTGGGTAGTCCAGTTTTTCAAGTACACGGTATACGAAAGAGATGATTAACTGCATCGCTTCACGTCGCGCGTATATGGAACTATCGTACTTGTAAATGCAGATTGACAGCCACTGAATAAGTCGGTAATTTAGTGTCATGGTCGTATACGGAGAAACGCGATCTGTCGTTTACTTATATACGCGAGACATACATATACGTGCATACATATCTATCTCGACGGCCCTACAAGCTACAAACTCTCGAATATTTATCTATATATCCAGGATTGTCCTTTATGGCTACCCTTTAAGTAGGCCGAACAAGAAGGCCCATGATATCACGACCTGCAAATGCTTTTGAATCATATCCCTTCCATTCCATCCCAGAACGACGTTAAATTCGTATGTCCGCATATGGACCGTTTGCCTCGAGTGCAATGAGAAACGACGCCTCCACTCTGCTTGTCACTCTTGTTCCTGTTGTTGCAATGTTGGGATATCAGTTTCCTTTAACATAAATCGATGTGACACGCGAATGTTCTCGTTTCCATACCCTTATTCATAACTGTGGGATCAAAGCTATCGATGATATTTAAACGCAATTATTTTATTTTATAAACGCGGCGATGACGATGATGATGTGGATGCGACTCTGTATTCGAACTCGAAACAGGCATTTTGCTTATTCCGAACTGTTCGGAACTTTAATTTTCCTGAACATCAGATACGTTTTGATCTTGAGGATGATGGAACGATGTCCGCGCAGAGATCAGAATACATCGCTTCGCCTTGAAGGTGGAAATCCAGAAATTTCCCTCTTAACGTTAATTAATAAGAGGGTGCGCCGTATCTTGCCTCATTACAGCGCAACTCATTATAAAGGGAAATCGCCGTTCAAGTTAGGAATGATTTCGATCCTTCGGACAGAGACGTGGAGAAAGAGATCAATACTGGCGATTGACTTTTTCTTCATATGTACTTAACCTTGTTAGCCATAAAGATCGATGGACGCCCGTGAGAAACGATCGATTTCGATCCGTCACACACGAGGTTGCGATACCACAACCTGTTTGCGCCTCGAAAGCGTTCGTGATCGTGTTTCGCTGAGCGAGGATCCAACATTATTGATTGCTCGGTACCGAGACCGCTAGAAACGAGAATTATTAGGAATGAATGAATCATGTTCGGGAGATGTGACTCATAGTTCAATGGATGTTCGAAGGAAGTTGACCTTTACCGAAGATGAAGACGAAGACGAAGTAACATTTGTGCGATAGTGTTTCCACGCGAACATGGTGGGTCGGTCGGCTCGTCTTTATTCTTTATTCTTGTTCTACGCTTCCCGGATGACGCGGTCAAGCAGTTACTGGTTCGCCTACGGATTTCAACGCATTTACCAAATACGGAGCACCGAAGTTGATCTCGCGTAGCAAGCTTTTGCACGGTTCCTACCCACGCCACGACCAGACGACACTTTTTATGGGGAACACGCTAAGATTGGCATGCTACTTTCGCTCCTTACTAGAACTTGATCGTTGAAATCGAGATCAATCGTATGCACTGTGCTGCATCGATTTTAGCATCCCTGCACCAGGCTACAGAGAGCGTTGGGTTCGTGTAACGTTTTCGTAATGTAACGTCTTCGTACTGGGACTTTGCTTCTCCTCTTCGAAAATACTATGAGTTATCGACACGTTCAATGTGCATTTAAAACTCCTTTTCTCTTGTACCTTTTGCTAGCTTGGATTCGTGTGTGTACCAAATGCGCTACGATATTTACTTCCGCACTATCGTTGTACAGAACCTACCTACATATAGATTCGCGCTTCAATGATTTAGCGATCTTGTCGAAATAATACATCACGCATTGCAGCATCGGAGGCCATGCAATTGCGATTGACGCGGAATTGCAGGTCCTTTGAACGTTACATCTAAATGTGCGTCGCAGTTTCATGTTACATCATCGACTCATTTATTCTAGTTACATAGGAGTCATTATTTTTGCGAATTCTATTCGGGATTAACTGGTCGGTGACTGTCGTCGATCGCCGCCGACGTGTAAAAGAAATTTGAATAATTTGGGGGTCCGCGGAAACGTGGAATCGGCGCTGCCTGTTAGTCATTCACAGCCAGGTCAATTCCCTGCGATAAATTTCAGCGTTACGGGCCAATCTACGGTAATTTCTTCAAGTCCGTCAGCTCGTTAACGGCGCTACCACTGGTGCAATCGGTCACAACATCTGCGTTAGTGCACACGAAACTAATGACCATTGGCGAGCCAGTTCGATAGCTCGAGGAGAACGACGCCGGTCGTCGCGACTTTCTGCGGCCTACGTCATCGCCCGGTTTACATCGAGACATCACGAGAGACCGGTTCCTTGAAAGTGCCCCCACCGCACTTGCTGCATCACCGCCAGACATGCTCATTTCGCGTTAGTGTACAAACGCGAGATCTTTTTTTCGTTACAACAAACGTAAGCACCTTGACAATGCAAAGAACTCGCAAACAATTTGTTAGACTTGGAAACAGACGAAAGTGTCGAAGAAACTTCGACAGGTATACGAACTGCAATGAACCCTTAATCTTAATAGCAGGTGTACTTGATGTTCGATCGTCCGTGCATGTACGAGCAAGCCCCTTTCTCCCTTTACCCGGCACTCTGTTTATAGTGCTTACGGGAAAGCCGAGAAATTCGAGCGTACGTCGATTCATGGTAGAAGACGTGAAAGCAATCACGTAGGTCGCGGTGGCGGAAATTTCATTGCTCTGCGATCGTGTTATGTACATATGTATGTAGGATCACCGTTGACGTAATATCTCGCGATGGAAAACATAGGGAGCAAGGGTACGCGGAATCGCATTATACCTTCCACCGCCACGAAAACGTACATGTATATGAATGCACCAGAGCGCGATTTGTACTTGCACGTGTTACGCGTAACATACTCAACCGCTTTCGAGCTTTTCCTTCCTTGCTTTTACGAGCGGGGCACTTTTATTACGGGTGCGTAAAAATAGAGGTGCGAGTTTACGGGCTGTATTTTCCGTAAACGAAGCGGTGGTCACGGTCGACTATTTTATTTCACAAAATTGGAGCGGAACACCGCGACGCGTCGTTGGTCTAGGTACAATTAAAAGCCGTATGTGCCCTTAGCGTGCAGCCCGTAGTAATTAACAATGGTAATGGCGGTATCTTCGGCGACTACTATCGTCTACTAGCGTGGAAATAGATAGAAAGGGAAAATGGTCGTCAGCCGGAACGGTGTTACACAACAGCGATGAACTTGAAGCGTGAATGAATTCACAATTATCGTGACCCGCATGCACGACTAGAGGTGTATTTACATATGCCAAATAATGCGAACGCGGAAGAGTTTGCGCACAGGAATCCTATATACGTGGATAGTGTGGCATCCGCTGAACCGTTGCTAAAGTCGTGTTAAAGGTAGGAAGAATTGATGCCACGTTGGTGCACACTTGGGGCTTGCAACTCGAAACACAAATTGCCGCGAAGCGGAACAAAACGATGCCATGGCAGGCATGCGACAATTCGTGACTAGGCTGTTACACAATTTTGTTGATCCGATGTGCGTACTCTGCGCATTTTGTGTACGTTGGTTTCGCGCTTTTGCCATCCCATGTAGGAATGCGTCATCGAGAAAGAAAAATCGGGAATGAGATCACTCGATTAGCGACGAGACTGAGACAATCCTTCTTAAATCAACCTTAAAGACGATAAATCGGTGCGAAACGGGCAAAGAGGAGCGAGGACAAAGTGGGAGAGCAGCTTTGGGAAGGAGAAGAGAGGAAGAGTGTATCTGGACAACCCACACGAGAATGGCGCACAATAAGAATCGGGTAGAAGGATCGTGTGCACGCGCGGCGCACACGAGCGCAAAACGCGAGCTAATACGCGGGAACATCCCACACCGTGCGACACTCGGGAGGAAAGTAGGGATGCCGGATCGGCGTTCTCCAGGCAAAATGCATCGATGCGTGCATCGCCGGTGCCACATCGACTCGCGGTACCGAATCGAGAACATCGGTTAAAACGAACCTTCCCTCCCGCGCTTTATACTCTGACACGTTCAGCAACGGGCCACGATTCACGACACACATACGTAGTACAGCGAGGAAGAGCGAGAGAGTTAGTGAGAGGAGAGAGCGAGAGAGAGTAGGAGAGTAGGAGAGTTAGTAAAAGGGACCAGAGCATATCGCTGGCGTGTATACGTAAGAGGCCGAGTCTTCAGGGACGAAGAGAAACGAGTTTACAAACGGTACCGATCGCGGTGAAGCATCAGTCCAGCTAGACACCTTAGCTGGTTAACGAGTCGCGTGTTCGTCGTCGTGGCGGACAGTAAACATTCGGGTGGTTTGCTGTTTTTCCGATTTCGTTCGGTTGTAGTGCGCGACGTTCGGAGTTCGGCTTGTCGGCGACGTCGTGTGTTCGTTACTCGTATGAAAGGCCAACGTAGGGCTGTGACCGAGAACAAAATTACCTTGAAATGACTATACACAAGAAAACGAGTGGAAAGGGTAAGGGGACTGCGAAGGAAGTCGCTGCGACTTCCTCCAGCCCAGCAGACACGACGACCGTCGAAACGGTCGAGGTGGTATCGTCGACCAGCGTCGTCGAAGAGGCAAGGCAGGTGATGGAAAGCGAATCGAGAAGCAGCGTCGTCGAAGTTACCAGCGCTAGTCGCGAGGTAATATACGATTCGAAGGGTAACGTGATCAAAGTTATCGAGACTTCACCGTCTATCGTGGCTCACCGTCTACCAACGTCTACGAAGAAAACGGACAAAAGCTCGCAGGATTTCATAATGGAGGAGCAGTTGCGATCCATAAAGGAAGGTAAAATCAACGACAGTCCACAAAATACGAAGGATCTCGAAATTTATTCAGACATTCGTCATGGCGGCACATTGGAGCAAGTTAGCCGGTCATCCGAAAGTCACAGTGAATCCAGATCAGAAACTATTGAGGAATCGATGTCCTCGACTACGGTAGTGGAGGCGTCATCGTCTACGGAGGACTATTTCGACCACCTGACGAAACCGTCGGTGTCTAGCAGAAGCACGAAGGGTGACCACGTCCCGCGAGTACAGACCTCCTCGAAGTCATACGAAAGCAGCGAAGCTAGCAAGGAGACCTACGAGGGTAGAACGAATGGCGGGCAAACGGTCACGAGCACGACGAGAGTCCACGAATCGGCTGAGAAAATGGACGACGACGGAAGGGAAACAGCCTCGCAGACCCGCAGCATCGACAGCGAGACCACGATTGTGCCCTCCGGCCGAGGGCGAGCGAAGCAAACGGACGACGCGAGAATCGACAGCAGCGTGGTCACTCTCGACGCATCGTCCACTGGTACCGTTAGCGAAAGCAACGCAAAGAGCAGCGCGAAAATAGGCAGAGTCAGCGAAACTGTCACGCGTTCCAACAAACCCGGACAGTCTACGTGGGATGGCACGTTTGTTAGCGAAAGTTCGCCGACGACAAAAGGCAAGAACGTATCGAGAAACGTGGAGAACTCCCAAACAGATATGGACAACCCTGACAAGGCGAAAGCGGATCGGTTAGTTTCGTTGATAGCAAAAGTTGATAGCGATGCGAAGCACGGCAACGTATCGAGCATCGAAGTCACCGAGCAGAGTGCAGTCACCGGCCAGCGGGTGACGTTCGCATCGACGAAAATTAGTGACTCGAAATTTATCATCGACGAGGGCGGAATATCGTCAACCAACGTTGAACGATCCGATCGAAACGCTGCTTCGTTCGCTCGAGATTCGTCCGAACGCGTTGCAGCCGATTCGACCGATGTTTCCGGAGCACATCTGAAGGATTGCAATCGGCACACCAAACCTGGGGGCTCTACGTGGGATGGCACTTTTGTAACCGAGAAACAACCGGAGCCCAAGAGAAGAAACATTTCTGACGCTTCTGTATTTCATCATCCAGGCGCGGACAATACTGTAGAATCGAGCCACAGAACGGATTTCAAGGCGAAAGGCTTGGATGGAAGCTACGAAAAGAAGACAACGAACGTAGTCCACGTGGTCCAGGGTACCGCGGATTCATCGAGGTTTATATCAGAGGAGCGCAAGGACAGGGACGTAACGGAAAAGTTTTACGTAGGTGGAGAACCCGCTGATACACTGGACACTTCACCGATTCGTAGGGTTACGAGACCTGGCGAGTCATCGTGGAACGGCCAGTTTGTGTACGAAGTATCTCAGGATGGTTCGAAAAAATCGCCGAGCGAGAAATCGGTTGTCAGAACAACCGAGAAACGACACGATTCCGTGGACGTCCAAGAAGTCACGGAAGAGCAGAACGTTTCGAGCGTGTCCGAGTCCGTCTTGTCCTCGTACGTAATTGAATATTCCAGCGACGACACGAAGAGAAATACCGAGAAGATCACCTCCGTCTCCGAAACGATACTGGAGGAGGACTCTGGAGATGCCGAGTCCCCTCGAAGACAATCGAGTATCGAAAAATCTATTCAAAGAGACACCACGCCACGAAGTTACAAACCTAGCCAGTCGACGTGGGACGGCAGTTTCGTTTACGAAAAACCGCAGATCCCTGAACGTCGCCGAAAGTCGGATACTCGAAAGGCGACCGACTCTATCATCATCCGAGACGTTACAGGGGATAATTCGATCAACGAGGCGGACATTTCAACGTCCTCTTATGTCGTCGAGCATTCGTCCAGTCAGCACAGTTTTATCGACGTCAAGGATTCCAATGTCTCTTCTGTGCACGATACGATAGCGTTCGACGTGCGATCTCCAAGTCGGGATTGTACGTCGAGCAAACTAGAAAATCCAGAAAAGGTGCCGAAAGGTAAAGACAGTGTAGTCACCAAGGTAGATTCGTCAACCTGGCATGGGGCTTTTGTCGCGGAAAAAACACCAGAAACGAAGAGATCCCCAAGACCTATCGAGATAATTCGATCTGAACCTGGAGCAGGTCCTGCAGCTCGAACCGGGAAGCACGTTAGCGACGTCACCTTGGATATTTGCGACACGACTGATAAAGTGTCTAGCAGCAATTTCTTTGTCGTGGAACAATCGGCAACGCGCGAGAGTTATTCCGATTCGTCGAATCGGGATTACTCTACTAGTTCCTTGGAAACAGTAATTACTCGCAATGGAATCCCAACGACCTTAGAGAAAACTGTAACCATCGATGAAGGGCTGAAGAGTCCCGACAAGGTGGCTTTGGAGCAGAAAGATCGTCAACCGCACACGGATGGCACGAAATCACCCGAGAAACGTCCTAGAAGCCCGGACAAGACTGACAGGTCGGCTCGACCGTCGAAACCAGGTGCCTCCACGTGGGACGGTTCGTTCGTTTACGAAAAACTCAAGGAGAAGCCGACCGATAAGAGACCCCCCTCGGACGTTGCACATCGTCCAAAAGATAAACAAGTTTCTTCGATTCAGACGACACCGGTAGACGTTAGAAAGGTACCGGAAGACAAGCAACCGACCTACGTTACCGAAAAATCGATTACCCTCGCCGACACATCGAGGGAGACTTCCGAATTCGTCGCTTCGACCACCCTCGAACGCACGCTTGTCGCGGACACAGAGCTCTTCGATACGTCCAAGGTCTCTACGACAATCGTTCATGAAATCGATAATAAGAAACGTTCTACCGATGGACGAGGGCCCCGGCCGGAGACTCCTCGACCACACATTCAAAAACCAGCGGAAGGTGACAGAAAATCTCCTGAGAGACGACCCATGAGTCCAGAAAAGAGTCCAGCGGACAGATCTGTGAGACCAAGTAAGCCTGGCGCCTCTACTTGGGATGGTTCGTTTGTGTACGAAAAGCCGCAAGATCTAAAGAAGAAACCGACCGAAATCGATCAGGAAAAGAGACCGTCGAATGAAGAAGAAGGTCCAAGGAAATTTCCTAAGAATGTCAAGCCGAAGGATGACAAGCCAACTCCTTTGTTGTCAAAAGACGATGCTACTAAAATCTCAGTCGTGAAGCACGATGTTAACGATTTACGAGACGCGAGGGATATCACGGAAATCGAAGTAGTTGAGCGGACTTCTTACATAATCGATCAGTCGTCCAGTTTTACCTCGGTGCAAGATGTTCGTGATGTGGTAGAGGAGCACGTCACCAGCGAATTTACAACGGATAGGCGTAAAGACGCGGTGAGTAACGAGTAGCTATTAGTCAATCTGTTCGTACGTAGTTGGCGATAGGAGTGGAGGAAGTGAAGTGGTAAACATTGTTCCTCTAAGGTTATCGCAACCCACCTCAACAATCTTCCCCTGTTCTTTTATTGAATCAATCTCTTGCGCAACACTTGCGTTAGTCTGTTTTACGCGAAATAAGAAACAAGGGTCAAATTAGAGAGCCAGCGGTGACAATGAACTTGTCAAGGGGTCTTTAATCTTTTGGGCTATTTAAATTCGTATGTAGCTAAAGAATGCCGTTTATTGAACACCGGTTTCAAGCCAAGAAAAAACACGGAGGACCGACTGGAACAATCTAGTATCAAGGAAGCCGATGCGTCGTTTCGAAGGCAATAAAGTAGATCCGAAGTTAAGCTGTATATCTCACGGAAGAGACTCATTGTCAATCGCTACTTTCACTTACAAGCCGGGCGAAGGTTGTGGCCCTATGTTCTCTAACGTTACACGTTAACATTAAGAATAGAGCTGACGTAAGCCCAGCCATTCGACAGGACGAAATATCGCGATGCAATTATCCCAACGTAATGGTTCCGCCGAAATTAGACGATACGTGGACGTTTCGAATAGCAGACACGAATGCTCTAATGAGAGCGCCATCACCTTTTTATGTTCGTAGCACACGGCATATCATAAATTCTAGATACTCAATCGATCGCAGTAGCCGGCCGCGCAATCTCGACGTAATCCTTCGAGGCAAATAATTCAATAATTATTAACTCGGCGAGGAATCGCTTGTGCAAGGAAATATAGTACGAAACGTTGTCAGTAAAATGGGTGGCAATGTTCGTTGGAAGTATGGAACGGTCGGCTAATAAAATCCGGCGGTATCACGGACTGCGCGACACGTGTCGCGTGCACGCAACTAGAATCACCTGCAATCGACTTCAATCGAGCGCATGTAAAGCAATAATAATTGCATCGAGTCTGGCCAAGATCGGTAGTGATCTCATCTCGATTTCTGTTGCATTCTGGACTGCGACCGAGTTTCCTCGATCCGTTGATCAATTTGTCACGCTTGTCGCTTAACTACCGTGCTAAACTTTGACCCGGTTCCTCGCCACTCGACTCAGCTTCTTTCCTTCGGCACCTCGAATTGATATATTATAATTAGTAGCTGCGCTTGACAATTAGTTAACTCGAAGTTCTCTTATCTATGAGAACGATTTCACGATTTACCGACCAGTTTGGTCGCGTGCATTCTGACATTTACCTGCAGTTGTCTGTAACAGAATGCATGCGATACATTGCGAACAATTACCGTAGAACATTGTGTCCAAGTTCGTAGGTGATGTCATCGGTCGTTGTTAGGCTGTTTAACTCGGAACCAATTGAATTTCATGCCACGATCTGGTCGGTTCTTCTTGCTTGACCGCTATACTGGATCCTCACGATCATTCGTGCCAACTTTCATTCATTTGTAATCGGAACCGTCCGATTTCTTCGACTAACAGTAAGGTAAATTATCAATGCCCAAACTTGTGAATGATGTCACCGTTTTCAAGGCTTTAGCCTGCGCACGACAAATGGAATCCCAAGAACACATTCGTACTTGTTCGAGTAACCTTGTTCAGGTTGATAACGCCAGGCGAACAGCATCGTGTTACCAAACGACCGATTTAGCAGTAAAATTGCAGTACCCAAGCGTATCATTATCACCTCCAGTATGCGTGCAAGTATCTACATAAGAATAGTTCGTGACGTCGATTAAACTTACACTTCGTTCAAGTCGTAAATCATTTTAGACGCTGCAGCGCTGTTTCATTGGAACGCGATTCAATTTATCGTTGGGTGTTCCACGATACAATGAAAAGAAAATGATAGCACGGTATCTTTAGCGACCGTGCAACGGTCCATCGAAAGTTGCAATGTCCCGTAGAAAACGAAGTCGATAATTGATACCCAGTCTCGAAGAAATGGCGCTACGATCCCTTTAAACGTCTAGTCGAACGACCAAGAATTCCGTGTTCACAAATTTTCGTTGCATTTTCTCGCTATCAGTCTATCGAGGAATCGCAATTGCCTTCTTGCACCGATTCCTTTCCTTCCTATCGCGACGTCGCGTCGCCGTGTCTAACTCGTTAACCCTAAACCTTGAACACTATCCTTATGCCCCCATGGTTCATAGGCAACTCGATAAGGGAAGATCGTTAAATGTCAGTTGCCGATACGTTAATTGACCCAATTAACATAATAATCGAATCCAGACTCTTCGAGCGTGTTTAACGAGTGTACTCGACTTAATTGCACGCGCGCTCCGGTCTGACTAACTCGAAGACGCCAATTTTGTGCCTCCTCTTTCCCGCCGAGAAATGTTCCACGTGTCTATATATGGACTGGGCGGTTCACCTAGGAACGTATTCACACGGATACTCGACGGATTAATTTCCTTAGATCGTAACGAGTGTTTTGCGATATTAAAATAGTCGTTAATTCGTTGCAATCGTCTCTACGTTGCTAATTCTCTCCGCGTCGATTTAATGCCGATAAGGCGATTCGAGAACCTCGTGTCAGAGTCCCAGCAGTCTTGACACGTGTAGAGCGTCGTATATCGTCGCGTGACGAGGGAGTCTTTGTCGAGTCGAAAGTAGCTGCAAGAGGAACACTGCTTTCGATTGTTCAACGTCGGCAAACAGTCACTAACGGAATAGAGTGCTCTTCCTGCATCGGCACACGCTCAGACGACGTGTACATGGAGTGGCGTAATCGTGTTTCCTCGGTTCATGCCGATGGTACGAGTTTGCAGAACGGTGTACCCGTTCTGGACGACTAGTGTGCCATTACGTGAAAGGTTTGAAAGAGCTTCTCGCGTGAAATTGTCACACGATTATGCACTCGTTGTTCACGGTTGTTGCGCACGACTGTTATTCCAGATGCCCTGAGTCCATCGAATGAAAGACAGCAGCGACATGAACTTCTGTGAATTTCGTCCAACGACCAATCATTCCATAGGCGGCATTAAATACTTAAATGCTTCACCGAGCGCTTTTGCCGTGCATGTACGTATATCTGTAGAACGATAAGAGCCTGGAAGCAGTGCGCGGCTCGCTGACTTATGGCTCGGCTCGCAGAGTGCTTCTAGCACCGCGCAATCGACAGCAATTCGTTCCAGCACTAATTATATTCGTTTAGTTTCCACCCAGTTCAAATTCAACGTTCGTTTTACACGACTCGTTTGCTTGCCTCGTGTTAAATGAAAAACTCGTTTAAATAGTATAATAAAATAACCTGAAAAATTTGTACACGATTTAATCCTAAGTCATCTCTTTTTCCCAAAGATCTTTTACTCCGTCGTGGATATAATTGTTTTCCATAAATCCCGTCAGAGCATTCTACGCGTGCGTTGTTGCCCAGCTGTTATAAGGCCACGTTCAGCGGCTTCCGGCGAGGAAATTGAACCCTCGAAGGAAGTAGTAGGTGCACGATGCAAAAGTAACTGGGGTATGCGATGCAATGCCGACGTGTGCATAAACGCCATCTGCGTTGATCTCGCATTACGTAGATTCCGTTGCGCCAAGCAACGTCGTCGTTTTTAATCTAGGATGGCTTTGATATTCGTTATACCGCATGTTTGAATCTCCGTATAATTTTCTGTTAAACGGAATCGTCGATTATACTTCAGGCGTTAGACATCTCGTTATCTCTTCCACGCAACGGCGATCCTAATCTCGTTTCCGCCAACTTTCTGCTCCTTCTTCCGAACCTAACTAATCAATTGTGATTTGGTTGCAGAGAGATGTCGCAAAGTCAACGACCGAATTTATCGATCACGAGCAGGTGACTAGCATGGTAACGCGGGATGTCGTTGACGACGGCCGGTTCGAAAGAATCGTCACTTCCACCCCCAGATCCGTAGATGATTCTCCGCGGAAAACTTCACCGGGGCGTCCCGGTTACCCGCGAGGAATCCCAGGCCTGCGGGAGGACGATCGACCAAAACCGATTCCAGCCGCTGGAAAGCCCAGCCGACCCGAGCAACGAGAACCGAGTCCCGGAGAAACGAAAAGGTGGGTATACGAAAGTGGAAATGGCGATGTCGAAGACGTTTTCCTTCTTGGTGCACAGTGCACCACATTCTTAGCAATCTAGTTTACCTTGCCCGGCAATGAAGAACGCGAGCAAGATGGGTCACATTTGTCCGATAGTGTTTCCACGCGAACATGTTGGATCGGCTCGTCTTTATGCCCATCGGGTGGTCCCGGATTACGCGGACAACTGGTTCGCCCACGGTTTTCAACGCTTTCGCCAAATAGGGAGCACCGAAGTTGATCTCGCGTAGCAAGCGTTTGCACAGCCCCTACCTACGCCACGACCTGGCGGCAGTTTTTATGGGAACCTCGGCAAGACGGGCGTGGTGCTTTCGCTCCTTAAGAGAACTTGATCGCGGAAATCGAGATCAATCGTATGCGCTGCGAGGTATCTATTTTTTAGTAGCCGTGCATCAGGATGCTGAGAGCGATGGGTTCGTGGAACGTTTGTGCAATCCCTTCTTACTAGGACCTTGCGTCCCGCCTCCGATAAACAGCCCTTAAAAATAGATGTAGGGGCCTCGTGGATGCGAAACTTCTTTCCTCATCTATTCTTTTGCTTCTTTGCACACAGTGATTTATATCCACTCTGTCGTAGAGCACAACCATCAATGATTTAGCGATCGTATGAATAATTAGCGATATCATGTATCACGTGCTTCGACATCGAGGGCAACGCAATTGTAGTTACAGAGGAACGATACCTTGAAAATAATCACTACTAAAAGATGTGTGAACAATTTCGGGGTTTACGGGCAATTCCCTGCGATAAATTTCACCGCTATGGCCCAACGTAGCGATAATTTCTTCAAGTCCGTCAGCTCGTTAACGGCGAAACTACGGGTGCAATCGGCCACTGCGTCTGCGATAATGCACGCGAAAGTAATGACCATTGACGAGCCGGTCCGATGGCTCGAGGAGAACGGCGCCGGTTGTCGTGGCTTTCTGCGGTCTACGTCATCGCCCGGTTTACATCGAGACATCACGAGAGACCGGTTCCTTGAAAGTGCCCCCACCGCACTTGCTGTATCACCGCCAGGCATGCTCGTTTCGTATTAGTGCACATACGCGAGATCCCTTTTTACAACAAACGTAATCACCTCAATGTCGAACGTTGCGATGGAACCGCGGCGGCGTTTGGGAAATATTGAAATTCGTAACTGATTTTGAATTAAAGTGACCACGTTGAATCCTGTGCACCTTCGCATTATGTCTGGTACTAATTTATAGTATATTTATAAGTACCATTTGTTCAAGCTACTGGAGCTTGCGATCAATTCCCTCTCATTAATAAGTACTGGATAAAGAAGGGCAAAAAAGTATATCCACGCTTGAAGTTTCTTATTAAGTTCCCTTAAATGTTGCCTTCTGTGCAGATCTTATGGCACCAGGCCACAATTTCCGGAAAAGGCCGGCGATTACGTTCTGCCGGTCAGGGAACCGGTGCCCGCAGCCGGAAAACCGAGTCGCCCCGAAGAGAAACCTGGCAAGGAGCCACGATCCGAGGACACGAAGCCAGGGAAAACCGCCAAGCACGACGACAAACCGAAAGATCATGAAAAGCCTTACGACAAGCCAGCTGCTGGAAAACCAAGCCGACCGGAAGAAAAATCGAGGAAACCCGAAGAGAAACCGAAGAGAGGAGATCAGACACCTGATTCTCTCGACGAGGAAGACGTTCGACCTGGAAAATTGCCCGAAATACTGTCGAAGATTCCTTTGAAGGAGCAATGCATCTGCGAAATCTGCACCTGTGGGTAAGAATTCACAATTTCCATTTCCAATTGAACGGCCATACAAGCGACGACTCGTTACGAGATACCTCACGATCTAGTCGAATATTCTGACTAATATACCAGACAGGTCCCTTCACTGTACAAGTTTTACACTTGCACGTAACGCGACAGAGTATTATCCCAAGACCCGAGTTGGGAAGGAAATAATGATTCTATCTAAGATATTTCCTACGTTAGCATAGCTGTTGCGTAAGTCACGCATCCTGTTTGGATCATGGCTGTATCTGAATCTGACAGGATTCGAATGTTTGCCAAGAATAGCCTCGAAACCCCCGACTGTGTTACGAAATAGTTTGTAGTCTGTCTGCATATGAAGGGAACAGGCGCGCGCAGAAAAGTAGGACACCAGACAAGCCCTTTTACGGGAGCTTGTATCTAGCCAATAGCGACTGGCTGTTCGAGGGTCTTCCTTATTCGAGCGACTCGCGACGTCCGCCCGAGACAAGGTGATCGCGGTCCAAATTTAAGGTGATCCGCTCGTGACGACGGTGCTCGTCGCGGTTCGCGAAGGAGAGCTATTGTTCCGCCGAAATCCAAGGATATCGATGCACAATCTCGATTAACCGATTTTCCCCTATATGGTATCAGTCGAAGGTGACAGTGCTCGGGCGGGAGTGAAGCTCGAAGCGATTCCTCCCGTTCGACTCGAGCTTCGACTCGAGCTTCGAATCGAATCAAGGACGAGCGAAGATTATGCTGGACGAACGTTTGCCAATTAGGTCAGGATGTTTGGCTCGGTTGGACTCATCCCTGTCGCCTATTACTCATACCTTCGTACTGTGACGTTACTGCTACTAAGTCGACAGACTATTATTATTATTATAGTTAAATGTTTCTTCAAGAGCCGTAATTGAATGCAAACTCGACTGCATTTTCTATTTTACCTTTAACTGTGCATGCTACTAATTGTAACAATTGTAGTAGCAATTTGCTTACCGTGGTCGGGCGTTGAACCGAACAAATGAATCTTTTAGCAAGTAGACAATCTTCTTATCGTTCCTTGTTTCTAACGTTGAAACATTTCAGGCGGCATCGTTGCCCTCACAATCTACCCCAAGACCACCTGGATATCGCTCGAGACGAACCAGTGCACGCGGTCACTTCCTATCGCGAAGAATTCGACGAGAAACACGTGGACAGGCGAACGATATACCACCACGAAGACAATCTGCGGATGGGAGGAGAGTTCACCGGGGAGAGACGAACCGATTATGTATTAACGAAGGGCGAGAGGGCGCCGGTGAGAAAGCCCCAGGACAATTTGAAACCGGAGGGTGAATTTATCGGAAGACCGAGGGAGGAAGCCCCGAAACGCGGAGAGCGGGCACCAGTTAAGAGGCCGCAGGATAATCTTAGGCCAGAAGGAGATTTCCACAGTAAGTTTCATCGCGACGAAGAGACAAGGGGAAGGGAATTTTTTTACTCACGTGCCGTGCTTATTTTCTTTGCACAGGTACGACTACCTCGGAGCTGGTGTTCACCGGAACCCCCGGCGAACGTCCAACACCGATACGTCGCAACACCTACACGAAGTGCGAGGGTGAATTCATCGACGCGACCACCACGAGATCCGAGTACGTCGATCATCGATCCGTTCAGCGTGCCGAGATCATCAAACGTACGGACAACCTCACGGTGGGAGAGGGTGAATTCACGGTAAGCTTGCGATACTCGATGTGTCTCGGGTTGACCCGGTTATTCTTATCTCGCGTTAATCGCTTATCGAGAATGGAATCTGCTACAGGGTACCTCTCACCTAAAAGAGGATTTTCACACGTACGACATCGTCGAGAGGGAACCCCGACGACGACTCACCTACACCGACGAGGATGACCGCTTCTACAGCAAAACCGACGTCGTGGAGAGCAGCACCACCACTCAGGAAGAATATCGGAATTTCGACCAGACCGATTACCGAACCACGGCCGTGATCAGACGGGCCGACAACTTGAAACCTGAAGGACCGTTCGAGGGAAGGCCAAAGGACGATTACAAGCCAACTAGAGGAGAGAGGGCAGACGTTAAGCGGCCGCAGGACAATTTAAAACCGGAAGGACCATTCGAAGGTCGCCCGAAGGACGATTACTTGCCAAAACGCGGCGAACGGCCGGAAATTAGGAAACCGGAGGACAACTTGAGACCCGAGGGCCGGTTCGACGGAAGGCCAAAGGATGATTTCTCTCCGAAGAGAGCAGAGCGACCGGTAGTGAAAAAACCAGAGGACAACTTGAAATCCGAAGGACCCTTCGAAGGAAGACCCAAGGATGATTATTTGCCAACTAGAGGGGAAAGAGCTGACGTTAAACGGCCCGAAGATAACCTTAAACCGGAAGGGCCGTTCGAAGGTCGACCGAAGGACGATTACTCGCCAAAGATAGCTGAGCGTCCGGAAGTGAAAAGGCCGCGAGACAACTTGAGACCGGAGGGATCTTTCGAAGGTCGACCGAAGGACGATTTCTCGCCTAAACGAGCTGAAAGGCCAGAGGTGAAGAAACCTGAAGACAATCTGAGACCTGAAGGTCCTTTCGAGGGACGGCCAAAGGACGATTTCACACCGAAAACCGCGGAAAGACCGGAAGTAAAAAGGCCGCAAGACAACCTTCGACCAGAAGGAGAATTTCAGACTCGGCCTAGGGAGGAATACAGCCCTGGTGAAAAGCGCACGCCTATCAGACACCCGGATAACTTGCATCCCGAAGGAGAATTTGAGAGACCAGAGCATATTCCTTACGGACCTGGCGAAAGGGCACCGATCGTGCGTCATCCTGACAATTTGTTCCCCGAGGGGAACTTTCCGGACAGGGAACGCGTCCCGTTTACACCTGCGGAACGCCGAACACCTATCAAGCACCACGATAATCTTCGTCCCGAGGGACCATTCGAGGGTCGCCCGAAGGATGACTACTCGCCGAAGCGTGCGGAACGGCCGGATATTAGGAGACCCGAGGATAACTTGAGACCAGAAGGATCCTTCGACTGTCGTTCAAAGGACGATTACAAACCAACGAGAGGAGAGAGAGCTGACGTGAAACGACCCAAGGATAACTTGAAACCGGAAGGCCCGTTTGAAGGCAGGCCAAAGGATGATTATACACCGAAGACAGCAGAGCGACCGGAAGCCAAGAAGCCCGTGGATAATCTTCGTCCAGGGGGACCTTTCGAAGGACGGCCAAAGGATGACTATAAGCCAACGAAGGGTGAACGCGCCGACGTCAAACGTCCAGAGGATAACTTGAAGCCGGAAGGTCCGTTTGAAGGAAGGCCGAAGGATGATTTTCCGGCGAAAAGAGGTGAACGACCGGAAGTACGGAGACCGCAAGACAACCTGTATCCTGAAGGCAAATTCGAGAGGCCAGAGAAGCCGACGTTTGGTCCTGCAGAGAGGCGCACTCCGATTAAACATCCGGATAACCTTCGTCCTGAAGGGGACTTCGAACGACCCGACCACGAAGATTATCGTCCAGCCGAGAGGCCCGAAGTCAAGAAACCCAGGGACAATCTGAAACCAGAAGGCGATTTCGACCGGCCGCGTCCAGAAAGTTTCGGCCCGGCAGAAAGAAGAACACCGATTAAACATCCGGATAACCTTCGCCCTGAAGGGGACTTCGAACGACCCGACCACGAAGATTATCGTCCAGCCGAGAGGCCCGAAGTCAAGAAACCCAGGGACAACCTGAAACCAGAAGGTGATTTCGACCGGCCGCGTCCAGAAAGTTTCGGCCCGGCAGAAAGAAGAACACCGATTAAACACCCGGACAACCTGAAACCCGAGGGAGAATTCGCTGGAAAGCCCAAGGATGATTTTACCCCTACCAAAGGGGACAGAGCCATCCTGAAGAGACCGGAAGATAATCTAAGACCGGAAGGACCGTTCGAAGGTCGTCCCAAAGATGATTACCAGCCAGTCCGTAGCGATCGGGTGGAAATTGTTAAACACACTGACAATCTTCGAATGGAAGGAGATATCGAGACCTATAGGTCCAGAGACGAGTACGCGGACTTCCTTGTTCGCGAAAGGACCGAGGTTACAAAGTATCGAGATAATTTGCGCATGGAAGGAGAATTTATAGATACGAGGACGAGAGATGATTTCAAGGTTGTCAGAGGCGAACGAGTGGATATTGTGAAACATCCTGATAATTTGAGACCCGAAGGTCCGTTCGAGGGACGTCCGAAGGACGATTACTCTCCCAAAAAAGCGGAGAGACCGGAAATGAAGAGACCGGAGGATAATTTGAAGCCCGAAGGCAAATTCATTGGCAGGCCCAAAGAAGAAGCACCTAAACCGGGCGAAAGAGTTACGATTAAAAAACCTAAGGACAATTTAAAACCCGAAGGGGAATTCGAGAGACCCCAGAGGAAACCCATAGGTCCTGCTGAGAAGAGGACACCTATTAAGCATGCCGATAACTTGCGACCGGAAGGAGAATTCGAAAGACCAAAGCCAGAAGAGTACAGACCTGCCGAGAGGCCCATTGTCAAGAAACCAACGGACAATCTGAAACCAGAAGGAGATTTTGTCGGTCGTCCAAAACAGGAAGCGCCAGGAAAGGGCGAACGAGCCGAAGTGAAGAAACCCAAGGACAATCTTTATCCCGAAGGTGAGTTCGAAATTCCAGAAAAGGAACCGGTTGGTCCAGCCGAGCGAAGAACACCGATTAAACACGATGACAATTTGCGCCCCGAAGGAAACTTCGAGAGGCGACAGCCGGAAGAATTCAGACCAGCTGAAAGGCCGATCGCGAAGAGACCGCGAGACAATTTGAAACCCGAAGGAGAGTTCATTGGACGTCCAAAGGAAGATATCCCGACGCGAGGCGAGAGGGCTGACGTCAAGAGGCCGGAAGACAATTTGAGACCGGAAGGAACATTCGACAGGCCAGAAAAGAAACCGATGGGACCAGCTGAAAAACGTACTCCGATAAAGCATCCTGACAACTTGAGGCCAGAGGGCGAGTTCGAGCGTCCCGAGCACGAAGAGTACAAGCCAGCCGAGAGACCAGAGGTTAAGAAACCAAAGGACAATTTGAAACCGGAAGGTGAGTTCGAGAGACCTCGGCCGAAAAAGATTGGGCCGGCCGAGAGAAGAACACCGATTAAACACCCGGACAACTTGAAACCCGAGGGCGATTTCGCTGGGAGGCCAAAGGAAGAAGCGCCAAAACGCGGAGAACGCGCGGACGTCCAGAGACCGCGGGATAATCTGCGTCCAGAAGGCGACTTTGAACGACCAGAGAAATCTGTGGTTAAACCTGCGGAGAAACGAACTCCTATCAAACACCCTGATAATCTGAAGCCTGAAGGGGAGTTCGTTGGACGACCCAAAGACGATTATAAAGCGACTAAAGGGGATCGGGCAGATGTAAAGAAACCGGAGGATAATCTCAAACCTGAGGGACCATTCGAAGGTCGACCCAAGAACGATTTCGCACCTGTCCGCGGAGAACGGGCAGATATCGTTAAACGTACGGATAATTTGCGAATGGAAGGGGACATTGAGACTTATAGATCCAGAGACGAGTACACGACTTTCCTTATTCGCGAAAGGGCCGAGGTTACAAAATATCAGGACAATTTGCGCATGGAGGGGGAGTTCACGGACGTAAGGACCAGGGACGACTTCAAGGTGGTAAAGGGAGAGCGCGTGGACGTGGTGAAACACGAAGACAACCTCAAATCGGAGGGTCCGTTCGAAGGTCGTCCCAAGGACGATTATTTGCCCAAGACGGCGGAAAGGCCGAAGATGAAGAAGCCCGAGGACAATTTGAGGCCGGAGGGCGAGTTCGAAAGACCCGAGAAGAAGCCGGTTGGTCCGGCTGAAAGGCGGTCTCCAATTAAACACGATGACAATTTGAAACCAGAAGGCGAATTTATGGGCCGTCCGAAGGAACAGACGCCGACGAAAGGAGAAAGAGCAGATGTGAAGAAACCTAGGGATAATTTGAAACCCGAAGGTACGTTCGAGAGGCCGGAGAAGAAATCATTCGGCCCCGCGGAGAAGAGGAGTCCGATTAAGCATCCAGATAATTTGCGACCGGAGGGAGAGTTCGCTACTCGTCCCAAGGAAGAGGCGCCTCTCAAAGGAGAACGAGCGGATGTCACGAGACCGAAGGATAACTTGCGTCCAGAGGGAGAGTTCCAGAGGCCACAGAAGTCTCATGTCGGCCCAGCAGAGAGAAGAACACCTATACGCCACGAAGACAATCTTTATCTCGAAGGCGAATTCGCTGGACGGCCCAAGGACGACTTCGCGCCGAAACGCGCCGATAGACCCGTCCAGAAGAAGCCCAAGGATAATCTGAAACCTGAAGGTGATTTTACCGGTAAGCCGAAAGACGATTACAAACCGACGAAGGGCGAGAGAACGGAGATAGTGGTTCACAGGGATAACTTGAAGATGGAGGGTGACATTGATGTTCGCCGATCGAGGGACGACTATAAGACTGTTACGAAAGTCGAACGCGTGGACGTCGTTCGCCGGGAGGATAATTTGAAGATGGAAGGTGAATTCGTGGATATTCAAAGACGCGACGATTATAGGGCGACTCGCGGAGAACGTAGCGAAATAGTTAGACACGCGGACAACCTTCGACCCGAAGGAGAATTCGAAAGACCAGCAAAGTCTCCGGTTGGTCCAGCGGAAAAGAGGAGTCCAATTAAACATCCGGACAATTTGAAGCCCGAGGGTCAATTTGCCCAGCGCCCTAAGGCACCGACGCCTACCAAGGGTGACAGGGCACCTGTCAAAAGGCCGAAGGATAATCTGAAACCGGAAGGTGACTTCGAGAGACCGGAGAAGTCTTCAGTCGGACCTGCAGAGCGACGTTCGCCGATTAAACATCCAGACAATTTGCATCCCGAGGGAGAATTCGTTGGCAGGCCACGGCAGGACACGCCGCCTAAAGGGGAACGTGCTGATGTGAAAAAGCCCAAGGATAATTTGCACCCTGAAGGAGAATTCGCCAAACGAACACCACAGAAGGTGGGCCCGGCCGAAAGAAGAACTCCGATTCGCCACGAGGACAATCTTTATCCCGAAGGTGATTTTTATATGGTGCCCAAGGATGACTTTACTCCTAAGAGAGGTGAACGGGCTCCCGTTAAGAAGCCTCAAGATAATTTGAGACCAGAAGGAGAAATGGATGTTTCACCGTCTTCCAAGGAAGATTACAGACACGTTCGCGGTGAACGGGTAGACGTACGCCGTCACGAAGATCATTTGAAAATGGAAGGAGAAATAGATGTCCGTCGATCGAGAGACGACTACAAGAAGTTTACCAAGATCGAAAGAGTGGATGTTAGAAAACGCGAGGACAATTTGAAAATCGAGGGAGAATTCATCGACGTTCGCCGCAAAGACGATTATCCTCGCTTGGTCTCGGAACGGCCGGAAGTTAAGAAGCATCCAGATAATCTACGTCCCGAAGGAGAATTCGAAAGACCGGAGAAGTCGCCCGTGGGTCCAGGTGAAAGAAGGGCACCTATCAAACATCCTGACAATTTGAAGCCGGAGGGTGACTTCGAGCGCAGAACGCCGGAAAAGGTTGGCCCAGTCGAACGCCGATCTCCCATTCGTCACACGGACAACTTGAAACCGGAAGGAGACTTTGTTGGAAGACCTCGAGACGATTTTACAACGAGGATAGGCGATAGAGCCGAAGTTGTCCGCCGGGAAGATAATTTGAAGATGACAGGTGAATTCCAGGATACCACGTCGCAGAGATCCACTTACACGGTGGTTCGTGGCGAACGCGCAGAAATTAAGCGTCAGGAGGATAACTTGAAAATCAGTAGTGGTGCAATGGAAACGAAGACGACCAACAGGGACATGTTTACCCCAACCAAGAAAGCTGATTCTCCGATCGGCAAAACTGTGGGCCGTAGGCATCACATGGAATCCTCGATTACTTTGGGAGACGATAACACAACAATGTCCACGACTACGCAAAGGAATTACAATACTTTCACGAAACGCACTGCCAAGGAAGCGGCGGCGAAGGTTAATAGCACAGAGTCAGATACCAGGACAAGCATTTCCACGGACACGAGGAACCTGGAAAACGGAACAACGATGACTACTGTGAGAAAAACTACCGGAGAAAGAATATCGTCCGCTCAAAATATTCAACATCAGCTGCAACGTACGTCGCCTGACCACCGTGCAATACAGCCTAACGATGGAGTAGCTCCACGGCCAGATTCTCGCAAATCCGTAACAACAACTTCAAATCATCAACAGTATGCCAACGAGCATCATCAAAGGATGCAGTCGAGCGAGCAACACTCGCGAACGCAGAGTGCCACAGAGACGCGAAGAGTTGTCGACGACAGAAGCCTTGCCGATGTTCAAAATCATAGAGGCTATATTATTGATGGAAGGTACAGCGAGCAACACCAGACGCAGAACGAAAGACATCAGCAAGAGAGTAGCAAACGGGATTACGTAAATACTCAGCATGTCGAGTCACGACAGATAGCGAGTAGACAGAAACAGCACCACGAACAGCACACAGTTTCCAGTCAAGCTCGCTATAATTCTAGCCAGAACAGCAGCGCGGAGTTCAGACAAGCCATCGGCGGGCATTCTATGGAGAAGTCGCAAACAGACACTGCCATTGCGAAAGCCAGTCATCACAGGAAAAACGTAATCTCTTCTTCGTCAGCAGACGTCGCCAATTCTGTTCTCCACAGACGCGGCACGACATCTTCCACGGAGGCGCTTCACACGATCTCCTCCACAGCTGCGGATCAAAAGAAGAGTATCTCGAACCTGGCAGAGAGCGGCCAGTACATTAGCAATTCGAGTCAGAGCAGCGATCGTCGCAGTTTGACCTCTCTGCATCGCAGTACCAAGGAAGGAAATCCTTGGGCGTCGTCTACCTATGAACGTCCTCAGAGAATCGTTCGGCAAGATAATCTGACCGTTGGCGGAAAGTTCTATTCCCAGAGCGAGGCAAAGAGCTACGGAAACTTTAGCAGCCAGAAAGTGGAACGGGTACAGAGACAGGCGAACGTGTCTCATATCAGCTTGGGAGACGGAACCACGGTCAATTCGAGCATTTACAAGAAGGAGTACGCGCCAAGACACAAGGGTCCCTGCCCCGCGGCGCTTATCGAAGCTAAACAGACGCCCTTTAAGCACACCAGGGACACGCAGAGACACAAATTCTATTTGCCCGTTGTTTCCAGTTAAAAATTTTCATTGTCGTCTTTTTCGTCCAAGAAATGTCCGTTGGGTCTGGAGAAAGAAATATTTACTTTTCATCATTATCTCGAAAGCATAATATCCGTACCTTCTTGTCCAATGTTCGCCTCTCAGCCCCTAGAGATTATACGAAACTGGATGTAACAGTAAATTATATAGCGAGCTGTGATAATCTCGCGCCGTTATGTATTTCCAAAAAATTCATTTCGCCCTTGCACAGCAATTTTGTTTCCCCTGTCGCGTCAGCGTGCAGATGAAGTTCGCGTTAAGATTTCTTTCCACCTTAAACCACGTGTATTACAAAGCAATAACTAGAGCTTAAATCCGTGATACGGCGAACCTGATCTTGGAATTAGATTCGACCCATTATTAGAATAGACGCGAAGCTGGAGCTACGCGTAGCGTTCATTTCGATCAGCTTCGTTTTTGTATTTAATCGTTTCTTTTGTTTCTTTTGTTTCTTTTATAACCCCGTATCATCCCGTCCTTTATGGTCACTTTAACACCCCACGATTTGCATTAACTCTAATATAGAACGACCGAGTGGTTAACAATTTTGGTAGAGCGTTTCCGGTCCCTTTGATCTATCGAATGTTGCAATATTTCGTCTGTTCCTAGAGCAGATGATCCTATTTCTGTTTTTATTCCTCTACCTTTCTACTTTAGTTCGTTTACACGAGGTGTCATATATATATATATACGACCGAATAAAGGTTTTTTTTGCAATTGCTCCCTCGAGAGTCACGTGTAATTTTCTTCCTATCGTGAAGTCGTTTCGTTGATGTAGACTTTCGTAGGTGTAGCGTAGGTTATTAATGCATTTCAGTCGAGATGCAAGGTTCTTTTTTTGTTTGAAGTACACTGGGCATATTTCTCTACAGGACCATGAGCTGTTCGCCAAATGCGTGAACAACTGGAGCTCCATGGACAGAATGAATTACATTTCCCTGCGTTATTTTATTTGATTAAGTTTCTACGCCAGTAATTGGTGCCGTTAAAGCAAGAGAATATAATGCAAATGATTTCGCAATGAAAATCAACTTGATAAAAATAATTTCTTATTAGTTATTAATTCTCTATAATCACACGAATGAAAAGTAACTCGAGAATGTATACAAGATTTACATGTCATCGAGTGCAAGAATTCTATTGCAACATTTACGGAATCAATTGATTTGTAAAATCACGATAATATTGATCAGATCGAAGGTGTATTGTAAATAAAGCGAAAAACAAATTTCACTTATCACGATTACTATTAACCTGAGAGATTGTATACGATAGTACAAAATGTTTGTATCTGAATTTATCACTACGGTTTTACGATTGGCAAAAGCATCAAAGTTTCCGAGTGTAAACACATGCATTGGTACATATCTACACCTATATGCGCTGTGTATCGTGTGTAGATCAACGATAATAAAGAAGTTATTTTCTATAACGTAATTTATTTTCCGGCAAACCTAAATACCAGAAAGCCCACCGACCACCAGATAATTCATTTTGCACGACTACGCGGCATCGATCGGGAAAAAGCAGCTTCTCGATTGAACTCGATTCGGCGTTGCTTCATTCACGCAGCAGCAACGTGGTCCGATATATTCTCTCACAAACCAAGCATCTAAATGTGAAAGTGGGTCGCACGTCCGACCATTCATAGAAATCTGCGCTACGATGTCCCTTTTGTGACACCATGAACGAACGATTCCAGCTAAACTGTGCTCACATTCTCGTCCTGTCGATTCTGCTTCACTCCTTCCCATCCCATTGCTATCCACAGTTTCTCAAAGACGCGTCCAGGTACTAAAAGCTCTTCTCTTCATAACCTTAGATCCGCGTGACATTGCGTCGTCAGTATTCCATGCATCCTTATTCATATTCACGAATCATAGTTTCTCGTTTATGCCCGTTATCGTTATCTCCGCTTGTTCTTTCGCTACTTGTTCCCAGTAACGCGGACGAGAGTAATCATGTCATCGAGGAGCAACCGAACAAACTGGACCCCTCTATTGAACAAATTTTCCGTGGCCCTAGCGACAGGAAGAACGGTCTAACTAATTCCAAACGTAACACAGAAACTGAAACCAGCAAGACTGCTGTGCAGCCCGATGAAATTGACAAACGTGCAAGAATTAAACGCGAAAGTGTTATGAAAAGCGGCAGCGCGAAAAGCTTGAACGGAGGTACGAAGAGCGACGAAAAACGTTCATCCTCCAAGGCGAACGAAGCCGCTTCGAGAAGCAGCCGCTCCTCGAGAGAGCTACCCGCGCTTCCGGAGAAGGACTACGAAATTCCCGTCGATCAGGATAAATCAGAGTATTTGGACGAATCGGAGGACGAATCTGCAGTTGGCCCAAAAAGCGCAGGAAGCAAGTACAGGGGTAGCGAGTTCCACGTTGGCGAAGATTCCGAAAAATATATCGATCAGGAAGAAAGGTCTAGTCTGTACGACGATTTCGAAGCGAAAGACGTCGTTAAGAGAGGAATCTCGGGAGCCGAGGATTACGAAGAGATGGACGAGGATAGCGTAGGATCTGCAGAGGACAACGTCGCGTTGGAGGAAAGGGGAATGCCGAACGAGGTTCACGGTGATGTCAGAGTTAAAAGGGAGCCTGAAAGTTCGAAGGGAACTGATAGCGCGGTAGCTGGTGTCGCAAGTGACTCGTACAGTGATTCAAAGATCGCAGGGGCGGCCGCCAACGGAGGAGCCCCGGGTGGCAAAGACAGCGAGATCGCGGCAAATCGAGCGAATAAAGTAGAAAAGGAGACCGACGAACAAGGGGAACAGCCATCGAAAAGAAACGTTGCAGAAAAGATAGAGAATAATATTTGTAAAGTGAATCCGGACAGGGTGGTGGACGTTCCGAAGAAGGCTCTGACAGGGAATGACCAGAATGAGGTCGAGAGCAACGAAAGCGCGAAATTACAAAACCAAGAGAATCAAGATACAATGGTGGACAAGAAGCCGCAAGAGGCCAGCTTGTCGAGCCGGGAAAGGGTGCTTAACGATGCGCTCGGCGAAGCTCCGAGCCTCAAGGCTTCATCGAGCACCAACTCCGATGAATCCAAGATCATTGACGCCCCGAATCCGGAAGCAACGAAACTGGAGGTCCCTGTTAATACGTTAGACAACGCGCCTTCGGAGGACACTGCAAAATTAGAAAATTCGAAGAGCGACGCCGCAACGGGAGGTCAGCTTGATGGAGATTGCGAGAAACGAGTGGAGGAGCAAATTCAGAGGAAAATCGACTCCATCAAGGAGGAGATTAAGAGGGAAATCGTGGAAAATCAGCGTGTCAGAGATATCGAGGAAAATAACGCGAAGTTCGACGAGTTACGAGAGCAAGAGGAGGACGACGGGGAGGACGCGATCGAAGAGAATCTATCCAAGAGATCTTTAGAAAATTCTGGCAAGTCTCCGGCGCGTGATACCCCAGGCGCGGAGAAACGATTGATCAAAAGGAAGAAGAGGCAAGGCGAAACCGGTCAGGAGAAGGGCGCGAGCGAGTCAGATTCGAGGAAGAAAGCTCGTCGAGCGACGCCGAAGAAACGATCGGTCGCGAAATCGGAACAAAGTTCGACTTTGAACGAATTACCAAAGAAACGCGAATATTCGCGGGAAGTTTTCTTGGTGAAGCGTGATTCGAACGTGGCAAAGAAAAAGAGGAAAGTGCGGTCTAAGAACGCTATACTGATCCCGGAACGACGCTCTGTCAAGCTCGAGGAAAATTTGCATGAAGATTTTGCGTTGGAACCGAGTGTGCGGGAAGAGCTTGCCGGTGGAAAGGTGAAGGCTTGAAATTTATCTGGGATTGCGGATGGTTAGCTTAGTACGGTGTATTTGTTATTAAAGAAATCGTTCCACCAGCAGTCGAGGTTGTCGAAAATGAGCGAAGACGAGAAAGCCACGGCTGAACACGATTCACTGTTGGAAAAGAAATTCGGTTCCGTGTCATCGTTGACAGGGACTAACGGAGAAATGGGGCCCCTGGCCACGGAGTATGGAGAAGCGTTTGGTGGTTTGCATGGAGAACCCGGAGTGGCGTTAGCTAGGTTCAAAAGAATTAAACGTGTTCTTCGGCCCACAGGTTCCAAGTCTTAGCGTAAAATGTTTATACGGCGTAAATACTTGAAATGTTCGGTCTGAGGAAAGAAAAAATATTAATAAGCGATAGGTAGATTAATCAGTTGTACAGGTTTACACGTAGTACTTTGTCGCATACTTCGATTTCGAAATATATTTATTATGTATTTGTATATTTTTGATTTCGATCTACCTTCACGAGACGGAAGCCTCTAGAACAGTACCAGACGCAGGACGAGTTGACACTGCTTTCTCTCCTGGGCAGTTTTGTCCTTAATCAAATTATTTGCAAAGATATTACAACTCGATCAATGTACGGTAAAAGTATTATAAGAATTCGCGATGAATCACGAGGATTAACAATAAAATTGAAATCGATGTATCGAGCAGGTGTTTTCGGAAAAAAAATCATTTCATTACCTGTATGGTCCACGGCCGTAGGTGCTCCAACGACGACACTAATTGTAAGGAAGGAGGGACAGGTTCCTAGACAAATACAGAGACAGCCGCATTCGTAGACGTTCAAGATTTAATAACAAAGATACGATTAAACACGAAGAAGACACATAGATCGTTAATCCTCCATTTGTGCGCTTACATTACGGGGAGACTTTGACTTTTAACTCTCGGCAAGCGAGTCTCGCCGTCTCCTATTTGTATCATCCAGCTCTCCTTATCACCGTTCTACTTGATAACAATATGAAACAATTATTTACACATCGATGGTCAGAAAGATCACGGTGCCGTGTGATGAATCCTGAAAGCGGCATTACCTTTCATTTTTCTGCCCTTTTAATTTTGTACGTGCATCGCGTCGACGCCCACCGTGTAACAGTGTACAGGTACAGGATGCGCACTGTTTTTCCAACTACCGAATCGAACGGCGACCAGACCCGGTCGACCGAGATCGAAATTTCGCTACAAAAATGTTAGCTCGCGAGATTTCGATCTCGTCTCGCTTCGACCGCGGTTTCGCTCGTGTTTGTCCAACCGATCGCAATTCAATTCACGCGAACAGTTGTCAATATTTTTCTGACGTTTTTGGAGAAAATCTGGATCGATCTTTACGAATTATCGACGATAGTTTCGTCAAAGGCGTGTTCAGAATGAATTCCAATCGAAGGGCCAACAAACAGCGGTTCGTTCAGGCGAATTTAAACGCACATCCTGACAACAATGACCGTGTCGCGTCTCTGATCGCAGACTGACTTCGTGTATTGGTCGTGCGATAGCGTGTACAGCGCGCTATCGTGCTGCCGATCGTTAAGAAGGTAGATTAATGACGAACATCAGTCTGATAAGAAGGCTCGTTGGTGAAACGTTCAGGCACCGATCGTTACAAAAGTCAACGCGCCACTCTTCTGTACTCTCCCAGCGTCTGCCTCGTTGCAGCAGTGAAGGAATTGACATTTTTTTCCAAACATTTCGGGAAGTCGATGTATGTTACATTCTGCGAAACAGAAGTCGAAATAGGACATGACGGGCGCAGTACGTAGTTAAAATCCGAGCGTGAATGCGGTAAAGTAAATGGGCGTACAGAGACGATGCAAGTCAAATCGAGACGAGACGAAACGTGGCGGGCGAACCGCCGCGGCTTATAAGATGAAAGTCAAATCGTTCGGTGCGGTGGATTTTACGACGGATACTCTGCTTGGTACTTGGTGCATGTCGATAGAGACTTTCTTTTTATTTAAAAAAATCGATGTCTGAGAAATGGTGTTCACAATAATATGGTACAACAACGTAACGGCATTACAGACTTAATCTATATATATATATATATATATATACACACATATATATACATATATATATATATATATATATATATATAGATACATATATATATCTATATATGCGTAATATTTATAATAGTATAGGTAATGTTCTTTACCACAATAACATGGCTATATACAAATATTACAACGCTTCCATCTTTCCGTTCCTCGTCCCCAAACCATCGTACGCACGTTCGATGCGACAATCGATCCAAGTCGAGACGAACATTTTCCTACTTTCTTTTTTCGATTTGCTTTATACCCTTCCTTTCTCTATTCTTGGACGCTATTACAATGAACATATTTCTTTGAATTCGCCTTACTTGTCGTAGGGGGACCCGGACCGATTTCATATCGTACATGACGTTAAATCTTTGCGTTCCTCATTTAAGCCGTTCCCTTCATCTTAGCGCGGAAAAGAGCGCGCGTCTTCTGTGCAGTATGTTTATGTTGAGAGAGAGAGAGAGAGAGAGAGAGAGAGAGAAGAAAGGAGAGCGGGGGGAGAGGAGATCACAGAGAAAGTTACTTACTCTATTCATTCATTTATCTACGTATATCGAGAAAAGAAAGAGAAAAATTGTGACGATGCATAATGTGGGATGAGGTGACAGAAAATTCATGTAACCACATTGGCTACAAAGGAATATGATTCGTGCGCCAATTCCTCCCTAATTCGTCAATCTCCCGAAAATCGGAAACTCTGCCTCAATCTCGTAGGTACTTATAATCATAGACTCTGAAAATTCTTAACGAAACAAGAAACAGCTTTCGCTGTATCCACCTCTCATGTTTTTACACCTGCACGTTTTTACACACGAAGCACGTCCATCCCGAGGATACCGTTTACCTGATTCGTTCCATCATCTCCAGGTTTCGTCGGTCGATTATATTCACTAATTCATGATTAACATGATCGCGCGCTGTAAGTACTACAACTTCCATGTGACAAAAAAGTGGCGACACAAAAATTTACATGATCGTTACATTGTTCCTTTCTATTGTACGGCTTCACGTATCGGCACACCGATCTTACAATCTAGGTACGACGAATGGACATGCGCTTCGGCACCGCCTCGCAGCTAAGTAACTATCTCTTCGGGAACGAACCGAAATGTTTTTCTTGTCTTTTTCTATTGGCATCTCCAACACGAATAAAATCGCAACAAATTCAAGTATGCAACATTTCCCTTACGACCCGTGCCATCTGATTTCCTTAATCACCTTTCTACATTTACTTCGATATTAGAGAAACTTCTTTGCGAAGTACCGTCATCTTGGCTACGAAATTTCAAGTAACTGTAATATTCAAATCGTCTTGGGCTAGCGTTTTAATTGTAAATTTTTTGTTGCACTCAAATAGGGCTCGAAACGTTTTTTAAAGACTGATCTCATAGACTGATCTCATCAATTATATAAAAAGCTTAAACTTAAGAGTATTTCCCCGGAGAACTCATTTTTGTTATCATTTCTCGTCTTCGCGTGTACCATGGAAGAGCAACGAATTGCGAATGGCATCCGAAATAGGGCGATTTTCGTTAAGTACGTACGTACGTACAGTGTACATAGGTACGAGCGTCATTTAATTCTTCTTCTTCAATTACATATTACACTTTAATCGAGTAGTCCTATACAGATCAGACACACATACAGAGTACAGTGTATTACTTTCAAACAACAATTGACGACCGTCGAGTGTGCTCGACAAAGTGCACTCGATTCCCCCCTTTTTAAAATTTTCTTCTTTTATTCAACAAGCGGCACTAACTGATAATCGGATGAAAGTGCCCCGACCCCCGACTGATACTACCGCATATTAGAAAAGAGAAATTCGAAACGTACATGAACGATCTTCGCAGGCTGGCCGAAGGTACGCGGCGCAGAAAAGGGCAAAGTATGTATAGAGAGTTCGTGATCTAAATGCTCGGTCGTGTCCGACGAGTCACCGCCGAAAGGTGTCTCCCTCCTCTCTCCTGTTTATGTCTTTATGAATTTCACGTACTCTAAAATTTCCTCCCCGTTAAGACGTACATACTCCTCGTACGACGATGAGGAACATACATGTTCCATCTATTTCGTAATTCCCTTTCATTTCCTCTGTTTCTTTCCTAAAAGTTAATTTTCACCTAAACAGTAGTATCTTCTTTACCTTACTAGAATCGTATATGACAAAAGCATGTATAAATCAGTAGACATTTCGTTTTGTGCTTCTTAGAGATCATACATGATACAATGTACAAAGTAGTATAAAATAAAAAAAAGGGTTAATAAAGATTTGTATTACTTAATTTTTAATTAACGGTTTTTATCACGAACGGGACACCAGAGTTGCCGGACGATGGACAACATTTCCAACGCGAACACGTTTTCCGACCGTGCTTGATCTTCGCGACGCACGATCCTACATGACTCTTCCCTGAGCGATCCTTTGATATTTATTTCTCGTCGACAGTGGTTAGAATATCGTAGAAACTCGTCGATCGTGATTGTTTGCTCTCCTTCAACGACGACGACGACGACGAGTGTCGGCATTCGCAGAAAAACGGCTTCCCATTGGAAGGGCGTCAAAGGCCGCGAGCAAGACTCGTCCCATTTGTCAAAGTGTCCCAAGAATAAATCGCGACACCAGGACAGATAAGAATTCGTATTTCCTACGTAATATAGTCAGCGCATAATCGAAAATGAGTAAAATGTCTCGCCTTAAAGTCGATCTCGCCTAAAATGGGCTTCGGCGCTGGGATCAGATATGACCATTGTTGGGTCGGTGAGCATTTGTAGACCATCCATGTCGATGGGATCGAGGCCTTGCCTCAGAGCGTCGTCCGATGGAAAGAGATCCGGGTCAAAGTCGCCCATCATCGCCGTTCCAAGATCTTTCACGAACTGCGGGTTCGTCAGGTCGTCCGCGCCGGAGAAGTCTGCGAAGGAGAATTATTATTATTATACGTGCGATACGCGACACTCGTAATCGATATTTCTTATCCGCCAGGGAGCGTGAATGGCAGGGAGGAATCGATGGATGTTTGAAATCTACTGTACGCCGCTGCAGAATAGAGTTGCAAGCGACTGTGCGATCGAGGATATCTTAGGAAAACACACCGGTGAGGATGATCGTCGGGGTGTTCGGCGTCTGTGGCGCGAGTTGATGAGTAGTGGTGCTGTTGTTGGTAGTGGTCGTGGTCGTAGACTGATACGGTATTTGTGGACTCGTGCTGAAATATCCAGCATCTCCACTGCCCATTTCACCTCCGACATTTATCGTATCGTTCTGGAAAGAAATTCCAACGAGTTGTAGTCGTTATCGCGTGGTTGCGCGTTCGATTCACCGTCGGACTACTGGCGGGTAATCAGCCAATAATTTAGTGAAATCTTGAATCGATTCGTGCGGCAAAGTGAAGGCAGAAACGTGTCGCTCACCTGCGTAAAATTTGTGGTGTGGTTCGGCGAGCCGATATACGTTCCAATCATATTGGTCGGTACAGGCGTGTCCATCTGAAGCGAAAAGAGGATAAAGACGAGTGAATCTCTGGGCCTGCGGGGAAAAAGATCATCGATGCGCGCTCTTCTAGCGTAACGGCAGGATTCAAATGGAGTAACGGGTTAGGATTGTTGTAGGCTCGGTCGTTTCTGCATTAATTACGATCGCGCGAATTTTGTTGCTTCCTTGTTCGATCTGCCCGAGGTTGGAGAAACGGGGGAACGCGGAGAAAGCCCATATAAAAAACGAGCGAGGAAGATGGAAAAACAAAAGGCGGATCTGCTCGAACCGTAAGCGCCCTTATTCGCAACGAGGATACACGTTCGAGGATTCTACAGTTCTATGGGTTATCGTTTTCCATCGTTCATCAGCCTTTCAATCTGTCCCGGTAAAAAACTTCAGCGGATATTTTACCAGAGAGAATAAAACACGCTTGGAACGTGCCAGGTTAAAAAGTTTGCTTTTTCTTTCATTCCTTCTTCGTTTTCTTCTTCGTTAGCAATGGAATTGTCGCTTCTCGTTTCCCGAATATAATTCGGTTATATTTTAGTCCTTCGGTTTCCGGGCCGAGCAAAGGGGCCCGGGGGTAAAGTTCTTTGCGTTAGAACGACGTCGTCGTCGATATTTGACAGGCCCCGTATCCGTCGTAAGTAGTGTCGTAAACTAAAACCTGCGGTTGTTTGGCAAATTTTACCTCGCTGGTCGACCTATCGCGACGATCAACGTCCACTGCTACGGTTCCTCGTCACCTAAACGCCCAATTATGGCGCTAAAGATTCTATTTTGAAGGAGCAAACATTTTTGTTTAACAAACGATCGTTATAATTGGTGCGCAGTTTAAGTCATAGAAAGACCGAAAATCGGTCTGGCACGGAACGTGTCGAGCATTAAAAAAAAAATAAATAAATATGTACAGAAGAAAAGAAGATAAGCAACGATGAGACTAGACGGCGAGAATATACGTCGATCGCGAGATTGACAAGAAGTCGGAAAAGCTCGAGGCATCGAAAGGGTATAAGAAAAGGACGAGTTTCGTATAGTTGGCAAGGGCGTTATTTCACCTCTATCTGCGTGCTCCAGGTGCAACCAAGTTCCATGAGCTGCTGCGCGAATTTCGGCCAATCCTGACGGATGCGGGCAACAGATAAACATCAAGGCTTAACATTTCAATCGTATCGCAGAACGAGACAGTTAAAAGAGTGGGTAATTTCGGGGATGACACGCGAATGTTTAAAGGGGAAGCTGTTTATTAATCGTAGAGCTTGCGCTGTCCGTTTCGAAAGGAAGCGCGTGTTCGAAAGAATGCACCGCATCAACGGTGCTCCTTACGAACAGCGACGGAAAGTTCCTTCGCGACAAAGGAAAGCTGCATGCAGAAATGATGTCGAAAGTAAGGTGAAGCTCAGGGGAGCGTGGTTCTTTCGTCTACCTCCAATGCGAGCCGTTTTTAAAACGATGGTTAACGATGCGCACGAGTACGATACCGACAGCTCATGGAATATTAACTCGCATAATTACCCGACCTTTTTAATCGAGGGAACGCTTGCTGGCCAAAACGAGAAGCATGCCAGAAGCGAGAGTGACAGAATAATTCATGCTAACTCGTGCGCGTGGAATAATTCATATCGTTTAGTCTACGAAGGTTAGTCACCGCGAAGGAATAATCGAAAAGTGTGCACGAAATCCATGAGCCACGATTCAAAGGGAATCGTTATCTTCGGACGACGTAAGTATAATATCGTACATACATATGCATATGAATTATGGCGGCCCGAACCCGAAGGAAATCGTGAAACGCATTCTTCGTGACCGGGCATACCGAAAAATGCAACAACTCTGACAACTTGACGCATCCGTGTACAAACAATGGGTAAAGTGTCGACGAAGTTGGACAAGCGTTGCGTATCATGCACGTCGGAATCGCAAATGGCGAAGCCTCGCGTATATACGGGGATCTGAAAATCGTACATACCTAACGGCATCCACGTATCTTACGCAAACGAAACGACAGGAATTGATCGCTTACTTACCACTTCCTTCCGTATGCACAAACAGACAAGTACGAGCCCATTAAAACGCGGTTCTCTTCGAGTCACCTATCGTTCGAATGCTACAATTTCCAAAGCGAGCTACACGAACGCTATCGACTCTGCTACTACTCAATAAATAAGGGAGCGTTTCGGATTTCCCTGAAACAAAACGACAAGAGCGGCGGCAGGACAAATTCTTCGAAATTGCGGTTCGAGGACTGTGTCTCGTTCGAAGAAACGCGACGTCTTTCAGCCGAATGAAACGAAGCTGAGCCAAAAGCGATGAGCGTGCCTGAAAACGCGATTATGACAACCGGAAACGGACCCGTTTTACTAACCATGGTGAACTGCTCGAAATCCTGCTGAAGCGCCGCCGCCTGCGCTTGGTTCAGGAAGTAGCTGTTTTGGTCGATGTTTTCCGACGTCAGGTTCGGTGGTCCTGGATGCCCTGTGGGACTAGGAGGCGCCGATGGATTGTTGCTGTAACTCAACGGGCTGCCCTGTTTCGATTAATGGGAAGGGAAATATTACCTTCGCATATCTTCTCTCGAAAGGAGGTGCTCGATCTTTTCGAACCGTGCATCTTAATTCGATATACTTGTGCCGCATTACGGAATATCTTAATCTCGTGTACGACAAATATAACTCTCGTGTATGCATACATGTACGCCGCTTACTTGAATCGTTAGCCCGGGCGACGACTGCGGCGACGGCCTGTTCACCTGCTGCGAGGATCTGTACGAGCCTAGGGAGTTGAGCTGCTGTGGTTGTTGCGCCTGCGCCGACTTCTGCGGAGAGATAGACAGGTAGATTGATAGATATACATATAGAGGAGCCCGCACGGCTCGAGGCTTTGTGAGATGCAAAAAGCATGTTAATAAATCTTAGAAATTGAACAATTTCGATGGAATCGATCGCCTAACGTTACGCTATTCTCTTCGATGCACGAGACTGGGAAGCACTTAACGGCTCTGGCGAATCTATGTATATGGTTTAATCAGGCACGACCATTCCCGTTCGCTCGAACGAAAATGGTCCAGCTGTATTTCTCCTTTCATTTCATAAACTGTAAATTCGAGATCCATTCTCGGTATAAATCTGTAGCATACAGATAGAGGAAAGAAAAGGCATAGCGACGTAAAATACTAACTGGACTTTGCGGTGGCACAGGGCTGTGTGGTTGCTGATAAATGTAGTGGCCAGTTGGGCTGTGGGACGTCGCTGACGGTGGCTGATGGACCGGTTGTTGCGAATAGCTTTGAAGATCCTGTTGCGAAGTACTTGTGCTGTTTTCCAGCGCCACACCCTATTTCATAAGCATAGCTATTAACGATCGGTCGGCAATTTTTTTTTCCTCGCCTAGTTGGTTCGAACGGTTAGCAGCCGCGGCTACAAGCTTGCCTGCCTAATCGATTTCTACGCCGATTTCGGACGTTCGAAGTAACCGAGAGAACGCGGTTTGTACCGCGATCGGGCTGCCCGCAGTTTAGCGGAAATCGACGTCGCTCGAACTAGACGTACTTACTTTGCTTCAGTTCTTGCTTCATTCGATTTCGAATAAACGAACTTACTCTGGCAAGGATAAACGTTATTCGGCCGCCTTTGAAGGCGGACAATTAACGTCCATCCGGCCGAGTAGCTCGACGCGCAAAAGTTCTTTTTCCCGCGGCACTCGCGAATGCAAGGAAGATTCGCAACGATGTCGGATTCATTCGGCCGGCAACGTTCTGGAGCCACGCTAACACGGAACTTCCAAGCTCCTCGTCGTGCCACGCTATGCCGAAAGAATCTTTCCCCGACTGGAGTAACAGCCCCTCGAAGAAATCGAGGTCGAAACCGAGCGACAAACATTTTCCAATTACGCGGCGGTGGATGGGAAAGCAAGCTTCCGATCGGCGTCCTGCCTTCGACGAGCTCGAGGAAACCTTTGCTAATTCCTGCTTGAAATCTTATCGCCGGGTTTTTATTTCGGAAAGTGCACGAAGCGATTCTTTAGCGCGGCTCCACGCTTGTCGAAGTTTTACATTTCGCTCAACTTTCCACGCATTCCGCGTTGGGCACGTGCCGTTAAAGGTCACCGACGTTCGTGTCCGAAGCAGGCTAAACCGCGATCCGTGCTGCTAAACTCAATTACAGATACGGCACAACTGAGAAAGCGAAACGATATTGAAAGAAAAGTGAAAAATATAAGGATGGGCAAAGGGGGAGATGCAATTACCCGCGGCACTATTGTAAGCGCAAAAAGAAAAGTTGCTACTAACCTTGCACGTGTGAAGGAACCTAGAGTTAACAGGCACTGATAAATGGTTCTGCAAAATAACAAACACAAACAAACACTACAACAGAGGCAAAATAAAAATAAGTAAAATGAAATGTGACCATCGAGCACGCGTGGTGCATTGGATAAGCGTGTGTGATTTTCGTAATCCAAAGTCGCGTTTGGACCAACCGTGCGTATCAGTATACGTGCGTGTTTCACGAGAATACGAGAATACGAGAGTGTCTACGATCGGCGATCAACGACCCTTATCTACGGAAAGCGGAATAACTCGGAAAGACGCAATGCTGTCAGCTACTTGGCAAGTGCAACAACATTCTCTAAGAATCCGACAATGCGTAAAGTAAGGAGCCGCGAAGATATTTACTTGGCTGCTGGTCTGAACTTGCGAAAAGGATGGCCTACCAGCTTGAGGCAAGCTGGTGGGCGACAGGTTTGTGGGACTCCTCGTTTCACGACTCTGGAATACACCAGCATTACGAATATTTCAAGCTGCGCCTAAGACTTTTACGCTACTTGGGTGAATCGGGACGTTATCTGATATGACACTGGCACGGACTGACGGGAAAATGAGAGAGAGAGGGCGGGCTAGGGAGAGAGAGCGTATTAGAAACTGGACGGACAAAAAGCACGCAGAAATTATTCTGATATCGAGACACGCGCGGGAATGTATGCAAGCTGGAATCGCTCTGTCTCCTGTGGCTGTCGATACATGTACAATGTCGAGAGCATATGATCTTTGTAATTGGGTAGACTTACGTTGCTGAACGGCGTACTACTCGTATGATCCTCCTGATCCGACGGGAAGTGGACCAGATCGGGCAGCGAACGTGTATTGCCGATGGGAATTTGCTGCCCCGGTGGCTGAGAGCTTGGGTCTATACTGTAAGACAGAGGCGGGTTTCTGTTATAAACCGATTCGTCTATGGGCAAACTTGAATGTCACTGCGGGACATTCGTTGCAACCAGTAGCAAAATAGGCAACCAAACAAATACTAGGACAGATCGGACGATGCCTGTTCAAAATTGAATAGGTCGAATGCCCGAATGCGTTTGTATGCGCGACACAAAATGCATCGCAAATAGAATAAAACTCGGTACAATAGCTACGGTGTATAAATAATGCATAATGCATCGGTGCACAAAACAATATACGGTGCAGGTATCGGTAGGCGATATTCTAGGACCTAGGAAATTCCTGGAACTTTGGAAAATCGGTACGATATTGTCACGAGCATTTAAATGAAAAAGAGAATCTTACTTGGTGCCAGGAACTCTCGGTATTTCGCAGGACGATCTTGGTCGTTCGATGAATCCGTAATGCAAGTCTCTGTTGTCGCTTCCGCAGCCGCTCATGGTGTGCTGATCTGTATGGACGAATTCACAGGTTGAAACAAAAGGACGAGCTTTAGAAAGGTAAGGCGCGCATCTGGAGAGGATTTCCAATATGAAAGATATTTTCAACCCGGCAAATTGTACAGCTTTTATTAATACGAAAGAAATCTGCGCGCAAATGCTCTGCTGTGCATTTCCAAGGTAGAGCGTCCGATTTCGCTGAAGCAACGTAACACCGTGTAATGCTACTTGCTAACGTTACTACGGGTATAACGTTTCAGTTCCGATCCCCTCGTGTCGTCGCTTCGGGCCAGATTAAGAGGGAATCATCGAAGCCGCGTATTCGAGCAAGTGGAATCGGAAAACTTGCCGCGGCCAATGACCCTTCTTGCGGCTCGTAAACGCGAAAGCTTTTGGAGTAAGGAAGTTTTCAACGGTCGCATTGTTTTCAACGGAAACGTTGATTCGCTTCTCGTCGTTGATATTCAACCAAAGAATGCACGGTGGTAAGTGCAATCCTGTGTCACAATTCGGACAGATTTTATCGTCGCGATTTTTGGGAAAAAGAGCCATAATAAATTGTTGGTTAGTCTTGCAAGGCGTAAAAAGCTCGATCTTCGCTGAAATTCGCGAGGTAGTCACTCGAGGCCGAGTGTCAGTCGTTTAACGCGGTAACGAGGTAATATGATAATCAGGGAATTTCTGAGACGAGCGAGGCTCCGCGAAATAGGGATGGAGTAAAAGCTGCCGGGCAACGGAGCAGGACAATAATTTCCAAAATAATGCACACCATCGAAACAGCAGCGAAATTATTTACGAAATTAATACGAGCCTGGCATTAAGCTTAATGGGCGACGATTACTTGCACCCCTATTTTCATAGATTTTTCATAGACTCAACCATTCATTATGGGCTCACAATTTCATTTCATTTCATAATAGATTTGATTGTTCAGAAAAACTTTACGAGCGACTCGCGCGATTGGAAAATAGGAAAATAGATAATACCTCGCCGATGTGGGATGGTTGTGGCGGATTGACAGGCTTCGTTGGCGCTCTGATGCAGCGCTGAATCCGAATTCGTCCTCCTCCATGTGTCCGGTGGTGGCGGTGACAGATAAGGAACACCGCTATACGGCGAGGTGTCGTGCCTCTTCTCCATCGGTCGGGGCCGCATCGGGCCAACCCCCATGCTTCTGCCCCTCTCGTTGTTGCGGTACACCATGGAATTGTGCTGCATTTCCTCCAAGTTGCTGAGCGCCGTCTGTAAACGCAAAATAGCCTTTCACCGTGGGTTCCGGTATTTGCGAAATCAAGCGTATCTCGTGCATGCGTGTCTCCCGCTTATGCTCATTTGCCGCTTTATGCTCTTCTCCCATCCCCTTTTCGTACAATTTAGCGAGGATCCCAGCAAAACGCGCTGCACGAGGTTAGCATCCTAGCAGCGGCTGCCGCCGACTAAAAGCAGTCGAATGGTTTGTGAAGAAAACAGAAAAATTCGCGGCTCTTTGCACAGATGTGAGTCGCGATCGCGATCAATGCGGCACTCGGCGCGGCGCGGCGCGGCGCGACGTAACGATCGGCCTCATTATCATCTACGCGTGTATTGGATGATACGCGAATCGTTCGATGGTTCGGCTAACAGGTACGCAGCTCTATTTTTCGGCGCATCAGAAAAGCGCGCGTGCAGCTGCATTTAAATACGAAGCTGCCGTAGGCGCAAGACAATCGATGTACGATACTATAATTAAAGTATCCTTCGATATTTCGCTTGGAAACGGATCGGAGTAGCGCGACGCGAGTCGACGGAACAGAGCGAGCGAGGAGAGTGCGAATGCGAAGAAGAGGGAGAGACGATGCGACGACGGTTTACAGTGCAGCGAGATAAAAACGAGGCGACCGTGAACGTGTACAAGGAATCGCCACGAGCGTCGCCTCCGATAGCCGATGTCACTTTGCTCTCGGTCAGCGCAAAATCGCGCATTCAACTTCCGCCCCAGGCGTGGAATTCGTTTGACCCCAATTTGGAATTGAAATCGCGTCGTCGCGGGTATTCCGGAAACTTGCTACCGACATTTAGAGCTTCGCGCGATCGGGTAACCGCGAGCCGCTGCTAATTGTCGCGCGTTCTACGCGATCCACTCCACGATTCGATCTATCGCCGATCGAAATCATCGGACTCGACGAGAGAACTCGTCGATGCAGCAAATCCCACAAGGAACATTGTCCCGAGTGGTTTTACCATGCGCGGCAAAGTATTAATTATAACGCGCTGATTGGGAGGCGAGCGGACGGGAGCGCGGCTATCGTAGCGCAAGGTTCAAGGAAAACCGCATTCTCCATACGGCGGAAACACAATCGTGTTTGTAAACGGCACGCAGCCGCGTATAGCGCAGAATTTTCTTGATTTTGGGCTCGGCGTGTGCATCCTTGGTTAAAGGAATGCACGAAGCGCAAATACGACTTCTAGACACTAAACACTTGCGGATGGTACATTGTGGCTGGCGGAATTCGAAAAACGCTGTCGAGAGGTTCAATTTGTCGGGCCCTCGCCAATCAGGTCTGCCGCGGCTTTCCAATTTTAGCGTCGCAAGAATTGTATGGCATAACGATATATTTTTAGTCGGTACACGGTACATTGCGCGTAACTCCACCCGCCGTCTCGTTCAGGGGTCACGCCGTAAACACATGAACAGAACTGCTACAAACTCTCTCGCTCGCACTCTCTGTGGCGACACGTGCTCGGAGCAGGTACATATGTATATGCGCCTGCAAGCCCATTCATCCACCTAACCACCCAACCGATGCTCTTTCTCTGTTCCTGCGTATTCATTATTTATATTGCGGACCAATTGCGATTCGGTAGACGAATACGACGTAAGCCACCGTGTAGCCGGGCGAAGATTGTCGCATCCAGACCGGTGTGTGGACACGAAGATGTAGCGTAATCGTAATCGATTTTCGATCAAATTGCGTACCACTGCCGAGGTAACTCCATTCCCGACCGATTTCTATTGGAAAAAAATGATAATACATAAGACATTACGTATTACTCGTCCAAGAGAAGCACGAGGCCCACTGCTGCATCCTCCTACCGCGAATCGAAAGACTTTGGGACGAGCATTCCGTCTATGTGACCTCAAATTCTAGAAATAATCGCACCGATCGATTCACGCGATACACCGTGTGCGGTGCGCGATTTTTTTCAGAATCAAACAAGACTTTCGGTGAGCCTCGGATCCGGCATTCGTTGCACGCGAACGCGTATCGAATACGAACGGGCGTAGTGATTTTTGCACGCGCATCGCTAATAAATGAATCGAGTTATCGGTCGTCCGCGACGAAGAAATTAATAAGCTGTCAAGCGGTATGAACTGGTACGAACCGCGAGTTAAATCGTCTCACCCGATCGTCGCAATTAACAACGATTCTCCGGTTGTTAGACGCTGTCTGGAATTGGCGAAATCCGGTCGCCTGGTCCCGTCGCGACGCGTCGCGCCGATTCGTTTCCTGCCGCGTGCACCATCCACCGATACCAACGAAACGAGCTGATTCTTTTTACATCGCGACAGTGCAACTCTTCTGCGATTCGTCGATCGAAATAGCTTCGTTTTTCTCTCTTACCGCGGCAATTCGTCGGGGGTGTGCATCGATCGTATTTGCCGGTTGTAATTACGCGCGGCCGCGATTCAAGCCCGCCGAGACATAATTAGTCGAGCGGCAGCAGACATCTCGAGGGCGAACCAACGTCTCGCGAAAGTGAACTTCCCAACCAGAGAATGACTGGACGCAACTCTAAAAATAACAAGTCCATCGATTGCACGGCCGCGAAGTAGAATAAACCGATTCGCAATTCGTCGTACTTCGGAGCAATGTTTTCTCAAATGTTTTCAACTACTGGCGCACTTTGCCGAACTTCCTGTTGATGAAGCCCACGGAGAAATTCGTCACCGCCGCTGCTCGCGATGGCGACGCGTTGCCGTAGTTCACACGACCATTAACCCTAATATCGGTTGAATTATGCCGTAAACAGAGGACGCTCCGCCACGGTTTGGTTCACGGGCACCATCCCGGCGTGCCCGTGTCACCTCCTCGGCCACCGCGTCTCCAGAAATACCCTCGCCGAATCGCGACTCCTACACGGAGTTCCATTCACTTTGACAATGAGTGATCGAGCTCGCGCGACTTCTGATCGCGTGCCACCACCATAATCCGTAAATTGTTTAGCGCCGACGATTGGAGAACGTCCAATGCGATAATTCGAGGCGTACACCAGCCAGATATCTACGTATACCGCGTGGGACACTCAACGCTCCGCAATTATCTGTGCTACGATTCGGAGCGTTTCGAATCGGAGGTAGATCGTTTCGTTGTATCAGACCCGGACGCGGTCGAGTACTTTATCAGACGCAATACACCTACCGGCGAATCATGTTTCGCAAGTAGACATTTGTTTATCTCGACGGAGATGAACTTCTAGAGAACTCCTCGAAACAAACTTGACGCGTACGTGTTTGCCAGCAAGCAAACAGGACGCATCTTCGCGGCGACCACGCAAATTTAACCGTAACTATAGGAGAGTAAACCCAATTATCGATAATACGCTGATGCATTTTGGGGTTCGATCGGGAAAAGGGAGACGAGCCGTGTGGGCTGGCGGAACCTCGAGCTGCTATTACATGTACCCAGTACACATGCACGTACTACCGCATACAAGATTACAGAGTATATTATTAAGGGTACCACAAAGGACCGGTTAGAGAGAAATTTTGAAACGGAACGGCCTCGATGCGAGGCGCTCTTCGAGACGTTGCAGAAGAACGGGCGCGAGGAAAACACGGAATAATGCACCTTGCCATTAAGGAAGTTTACCGCAGCTCAGAGTAGCAAGGGCTCGGGGAATTAATCAATTATCGGGCCGGGGCCTAATGCAGTGCAGATAGGTATACTTTCCTCGAAATAAAATCGTTTTATGCGTTATCGTCAAGTCACTCGACGCTGCTAATTTGCCTGCCATATTCTGAAATGATATTCGATCCATGCCTCTGGCCCTGGCCAAACGTGGCAAATGGCTGAATCGCGCAGGAGATAGCTAAGGAAGGAGCTGCGGGAGCGGAACGAGGTGTTCGACCCCCGATGCTCGTCTCGCCAGTTGTCGCGTGCGAATTAATGATTTCTCGTTTAAAAGTATAGCTCGTGATCGTGATTGATGCTCCAAAAGTCGCGGCAAGATGACCGCGTTCAGCAGCGATCCTACGATGCTGGATGTTCACTAGTCTCGTGTCCTTCGACTTTTGCAGGTGATATTCAAGGACGGTAGGAACGATCGAACGCCGATGACACTTTCCACTTTGTAATTTTATGCTCTTCTGACCCCTTATGCACATCGACCGTTCGAAGAGTCGGCAACGGTGCAGTGGAATGAGAAATTATAGGATCAGTCACAGTCCCCTGCTCGCAATAGCGTACCACTTTTCCGTAGGAAAAACAATAACCTTCGGCATTATTCGAGAACGTTACATAGAGTCCGCGAGAAATATGCTTTCCGCAAAGCTGCACCGAAATTGTCAGGCGGCAAAGTTTCAAAGGTTTCGCAACTGTTCATTCTACGATATCTACCGATCGATACCTTTACAGTATCTACATACATCCGCCGCGTGCATTGTGTAATGACAATTTCGACACAAATGCTGGACTCTTGTCGCGTAGTTCCCAACTAATTACTATATTAGCCAAGTTCGGTCATTTGCCGGCCGAAAGTCGAAGGATTCGGGGTGCATGCATATACGAAACGTATCCTTGAGCTTCGTTCGTGGAACGAAGATACGCGGGGCTGGTATGAATGGCGAGAAACGCGGAAGGCGTTGGAGAGGTCAGGAACCGATCGGTGACGAGCTCGATGCTTCCCCTTGCGCTCCTTCAACCCTTTTGCCATGCTCCGACCCCCTTCTCCTGCGCGTTTCACTCCTAGCTAGTCCTTTCAGAACGATTTCGCTCAACCCACGCAACGGCGCCGCGCGTCGCGTCGCGTCGCGTCGCGTCGGGACGTTACCCACAACCGTCTACCGTCGCCCGTCTCCCGGCCCCGGTTGCCGGTGACCTACTTCCAAGAGGATACCCCTTGCCATTCAAGGCTGTACAATGCGAGAACACAGCAGGACTCGCCGACTGTCGGCGCCTGATTTTCAAAAAAGAACCGACTCGATGACATTTTTTTATACGAGCTATAACATATATTTATGGTATATTAATTGTAATATAGTTTAGTCCATTTTACAAACATACGAGTGTCAATTGACAATTCTATCGACGTACCAGCCTACGTACCAGCTTTTCTATTCATTATTGACTATCGTAGGATTGGCACGACTTCTTAAACGGTCAATTTACACAACGCTCGTGCCATAAACGTGGCAATGAAAGGCTCGAATAAAAACTCCTCGGAAGATTCATGGAGGTAAGTACTGCTACGCCATTAATGATCGTCAGCTGGATTTTTATCTTACGACGACACTTGGGTCTACGAAATTGCAGTTTGCCTTCGATACAAACTCGTCCTACCGTTCGGCCACTCGATGGAAACTCTAGTTAGCGATCGATCGTGGGGGCTCGATCGGTGATTTTTCATTAGACTTTGACAAGGCGCGTCAAAGTAACGGGAGTCGCAGATGCAAGAACCATCCCAGAATATTCAAGTCACCGATGGAAGCCGATGGAAGAAATCGTTCGCGTAGACCCTCGACCAACGAGCACCGGATATTGCGATATAATCATATTGGGAAATGGGAAGCAAATCGCAACTAACGGCTGAATTTCCCTCGTCTCGAAATCTCCTTACGAGACGCATCGAGTAGCTTCGGGTGGCCGACGCCTCTTCAAACGAGGAAGATCCTACGGAAGGACAAGCAATAAAAAGTTCCTCGCACTGGAATGCCAACTTGGCACGGTGCGAAATGAACGAAGGCGCCTCAGCTTAACGCGAATATTGCAACATTTGATCGTAGCAAAAGCAAAGATCGCAGGTTCAAATCCCGATACATAGGAATTTCCTTTTCCTCCGATTCCTGCATTATGTATTAGAGAAATCCAATTATGTAGGTACATATATCTCGATGCGAATCCGAGATACCGTAGTAGAAACTACTATGTACTTCCCCGGTAATCTCAGGAGATCGAAAGCCGATGCGACCAAGTCGCATTTCATTATTATAGCCTTATCAGCCAAGGAAGGTATAGGCGAGGAACGCGAAGGTGCTCCGATTTTCGTTGGAATTCCGATCTAGCCATCGAACAGGGATCAGAGTTCCCGTGTCAAACGATACGCATAGACATGCCGACAGTAGGCGTCCATCGAAATGACTCGCAAGGAGAAGAGATTGACTACTGCGCGCCGTCGACATTTCTGCGCATTTACGTACCACCGCGACTGCCGCCACGACCGAAACCTTCGTCAACGGCCACCTGTAGAATCAATAACGAACAACCGATTGCATTCGAGTAGACGACTCGCGGATCGCCCAGCGATTCTCTGAACGAGTAGTGGAGGAAAGCGAAGAATGGCACGTGGATTCGCCGGTAGCCCGATCGACGGGGATTATGTAAAGCGGGTCTGGCACACACGATATTTAATTTGGACCGAAGGGAACAGCTGGTGGCGACAATCCAAACATCTTGGGAAGACACTACAATTTTGACAGTATTATGTTACATGGAAGAAGAAAAGCGAAAAAATATTAGCAATAATAAATAGCATCTTTACGAACGACGATGCCAATGTTGGCGTTTATTTAACACTTTCCGTGCGGGACAGTTCCTCGGGATAGTTACCGATCGATTCAGTATTAAACGCGTTAAAAATAAATAGTTTGGAACGTCTGGCAACGAGTGCAGTCAGATACATGGCGAGGAAGAGCGGGGTCAGTTTCGCGCGGTGGTTGTTTGCCGGGGTTAGCGGAACCGGGCGCAGTTGCAGCCGCAGCTGCAGTCGCGGCAGCAGCAGCCATCGACGTGCCACTAACGAAACAGGCAAACGAGTACCTGCAGAACGCGATCAATACTCCGTACACGGGTGAATATGTACTGGTCGGAGCACGTGTTCCCGTTTGTTTTGTTCCTTACCCCTACAGCCCCAACTGCAGCGCCGAGCTTGTCGCGGGAATTTCGCATTCTTTTCTATTTGCTCCGAAAAACATTTCGAAGCTTTCGGATTCCTACGTTAATGGGACAGCATTCGCTCCGAAACGGATCGCAGTTTCGCGAGTTCAATTAAGCAGATCAAAATTGAATAACAGTTCGCAGATATTCGTACACCGTTTCAATGGCACAGTACGGACAACTATTTCAGGAAGGAATAGACAAGTTAACGACGTACACGTACACTCGAAAGCGACCACAATCAAAGGCAATAGCGGCACACCCATCGACGGTCTCGCGCTGGTATTCGAACCGTTTAATCGTCAAGTATAAATTACCACGGCGAATTAGCTGTTTAGCATGAAACTGTTCGTCCAGTTAGTCGACCGGATAATAGACGCGAAGTCTAATCATAATTATACTCGGTTGAACTAACCGAAATATCCTGTACGCGCAGAGAATCGTTCGCCCAATCGCGTGATCTGCTTTTACGATTTACCGATCTTAATCGGAAAGATGTTTGTTTCGACCGAAATAATCTGGTAATTGCAAGCCATTGTTTCTCCACACCGATCGAAGAAATGCTTTTGTTTCCCATTGGAACGGGGCGATTATTCAACGGAGACAACAACGACGAACGAGGGGAAAGCTCGCTGCGCCGAATCTGGAGCAACCGTATCAATGTTCGGCAGCACTCATTTTGGGCTTCAAGAGGTTAAGCCGAGTTTGCACGGCAACGTAAACTCGGGCGCACGGCAGGTGGGCCACTGCACGTGCGCGGGCAGCAGAAATCCGGCAAATTCGATCGATTCTAGCCGGAAAGGAGGAAGGTTCGACGAACATTCGGCTGTAATCGAGCCAGCCGTTGACGACTGACACGACGGGGCGAGAGTTTGCACCGCCGGCCTCGAATCGACTCGGGCTAAGAAACCGAGTGCTCTCTTGACCTCGATATCCCCGAGGTGCGTTTCTTTGCCCGATCGAAACCCGACCTTGGTTTCGAGGGACCGATGCGCCCGGGCGAACTCATCTTTCCTTTCCATCCCTTTCGCCCGGACGAAAGAAGAAACCACCCTCCTATCTAGCCACTCGCGGCAACTCTGTTTTCTCTTTTCGAGACAACGGGCTTTCCTTCCACGTAGCCACGAAAAATCCGACTGGCAGAGCGATTAGCGAGAGAATTCGCTTGAATCTTTCGTCGGTGTGGAACTGTGTCCGATCAGTGGGACGGTCATCCACCGATTCGCTTATTTATTTTACTCGTTCGTTTTTGCCGACCGCGACTGAGACAGTCCACTCTGATCCAGCATAAATCGATTCCATCTGGCTGTAACGTCGACGACGTTTACGTCGGCGATCTGCCTCGAAAGTGTCTTAATTGGACATCGAAGCGGCGATAAAGAAAACGATGACCGGTGACCATTTTGCCAGTTCTGGCCAAACGAGCCAGACCCTGTAACGTTCGATAACACGCGACCAGAGCTTCGTCTCTTTTTTTTAACCATTATCGGTTTCGTTCGGCGAACGCCAGGATAAATGAAAAATGCAATTATCGCGGTTGGAGAACCCATCGATGCGAGGGGAACGCGAGTCTTCTCTATACTGTATACGTATACCGGGCAGTGTGTAATATGTATACGCGTCGGGGGATGCTCGGGCTTCGTTACGTATAATTTCGTTACAGTGTTGTTCGTTAATTTTGTTAGATCATAGTAAACGCAGCGCTGCGAGTTGCCATGCGTGTAATTGCACCATTCGAAATAATCGCGGCCACCAGGAAGTTGACACGTGGAAACGTGAATTTTTCGGTGACATAATCCAAACGACAGCGTAACCTTTCCACAGATTCCACCAATTGTTCTTTTCCTTCCATTGTTTCTTAGCTAGCCAATTCACCATTAAATCGTAAATGTACAAAGAAAACCTAATTGCTGGCTACTGTTGCGGTCGAATAAATAAAACGGTGAGTTGAACTGCGTCGTCACCTTCGGCTCGACTGCTCAACTATAATACTTTGTAGTCGATAGTACTATGCTTCGGAGTAAACTTTCTAAATAGCGTCTCGCATCGCCAGACCTTGATGTTTCGCTAAATAAGTGATACACGCTAATATACTCCGATAAGTTATACAGTGCATGAAACGCCGTTCGATCGGTTCTCGAACGGGAAAAATTGGGCCCACGGGAGCGCGTTTCGTGCGCGATCGGAGCAGTACTTGAAGTTTCGAGAAGTTAGAAAAATCAAAATAAATCAGCGAACACTGCCGTGCACAGGATTTTGATCGTGTTTGCCCAACAGCTGACTGCAAATGTGCTGTACAAACTTGCCGCACAGTATTATGTAAGCAAGCTTTTATCGTAAAATGTATATTCGGACGAGTATCGAGTTAGCAGCAATATTCTGTCGGAACCTGACCACTTTAAACCTATAACGGGCGGTTTAACGTCCTAATAATAAAAATTGTCCCGCTGCTGTCGGGCAACGAGTGATTAAAGGAAACGTGTACGTTGTAATTTCAGGAGTAACACGCCGCGGATCTGCCAGCTCATTTGCAATCAGCTACGTCCATCGTTGGTTACCCGGCCATCCGATAATACCGAACATTTTTCCATTCCATAAAATCTGATCCGCGATGGGCTTGCTCGTTGCTATCTACGATTGAAATTCGATACTTTATCAGACTTGTAGGAAGCAGCTGTATATTCGGGCGAAGGTAAACTATAATAAACAGGCAGCTACCTTGGCCGCGTGCAAGGATCGTGGAACATAGGAAGCGTAGGTATTGTCGATCAGAGGTCGCATTTCGGAGAGAAGAAACCGGACACATGACACAGGATGTACCGAAGGTCGTGGTCGCGGGTGTGCACGTAATCCAATGCGCACTTCCGTTATGCAGGTCAAAATTAACAGCGACTGAACCAACTCCCGAACGTCGGAGAACTTCAATCAACGTACGAAGAATGCACGCTAGTAACCCTCTCTTACGTACGCCCACATCCCGTGCATCCCCACATCTCGGCGAGCCGAAGCGTTATAAAAACACCGGGATGCCTACATCGAGGCATTATCGTACGCACAGAATCGTGGCAGAAACAGTGTGGAACAATAACGTGCGATCCTACTACCATGGCTATCAAGCAAGCCTTACCGTTGCTCGCCATCGTGTGCTTGCAGGCAGTTTTCGTGCGTGCCGTGGTAAGCGATCAAAGTGGCTTACATTTTCATCGGGACAGGGCACAAGATACGAAGGGTGAAGAACGATAGAACGTAGAGAAGGGAAATCGATGGTCGAGCTCGATTCTCCTGAGCAGTGCAACGGATCGATTTACCGGGAACAGATTGATTAGAGATATCAACGAGTCAACGCTCGGAAGCAATATCGATACGAATGCCCGTGTGACCGACTAATCGATACCAGGGCAAGTGGCTTCGAGATTATAGAGAAAGCCCAATTGGAGCGTACAAACTTTCTCTTGCAATAAGCGCAATTGAATCATAGCTCGTTATTCCTTCCTTTCCCTTCTTGCATTAGTCAGTTTTCGTATCTTTTTCTTTTCGTGTCGCTACGTTTACTTGTCGCGAGCGTGATTAAACGAACAGCGAATACGACGGAGCATTAGAAATTGCGCGATGTACGCAACGAAATGTGACGTTACGTACACGAAACGAACAACCAAAGGAACAATGTCTAATGTCGGTTCGGTTCCTGTTACTTTGTCACAGCAACGTTCGAACGGTCCGGCTTACAATTTCTACCTAAGCTTTTCTACCGACTGGAATCGATTGCACCTCGCCGTTTTAGTCATTCAAGTATCGAGCTCGCTGAATTATAAATTCCACCAACTATTCGTATACTCGGCGCTAATTTCAGCAATTTCAAGTGAACGTGTTAGGATGAAACATTGACCATGGACGACGCGAAAGCGATTTTCCGTAATCTACGCTGTGGAATAGCGGATAAGATAAGGCATCGTCGACACCATCGGAACTCGCTTTCGTGTCAAAATCTCAATGAACTTTCCCCCATATTGAATCGAAATTGACACAAGAACGAAAAGTTCCGAAAAGTGGGAAAGAATTGCAAGCGATCGGTTTGATTTGATTTCAGCCGGACTGGGTACCACCTGAGATATTCGATATGGTGCAAGAGGATAAAGCTCGATGCATGGGCGAGTATGGTACCACGCAAGGTTAGTATTAGTACGAAAAAACGATTAACGAATGAAAAAAGGAGAAATTCCAAGTCACAGCCCGCGCAAATTGAAAATAATTCGTCGATTCGAAACGTAGCGCAGATCGACGAGGTTGGCCAGGGGATCATACCAAATGATCGGTCGATCAGTTGCTACATGTACTGCTTGCTGGAAGCGTTCAGCTTGGTAAGTTTAATTACGGCAAACTCCTGGTCCGTTCGAAGCAACGACTGTTCGAAGCATCGTTTCATTTAGGTTGACGAGGAGGGCGATCTAGACGCAGACATGATGTTGGGTCTACTGCCGGACGCTCTCCAGGAAAGGGCTCAATCGATTGTAGGCAAATGCACCCCTGCACGTACGATATTAGCAACGTTTTTAACTCAGTATAGTACACCTAAAGTTCGAAATTTCACGTTTCCCTAACTTCCAATGTGCTTCAATTTTACAGCGGGCACCGACAGTTGCGACAAAGTATACAATCTCGCCAAATGTGTGCAAGCCGCTGCACCGGACGTAAGTGTACTTTGCAATATTGTAGCCCTACTTTCTTTCGCGATAGTACTGGGATAGGAAAACCGAGTCGTTAACTAGAGTGAAAGTGGACCGCGTATTTAAAAACAATTAACTTCAGCTAGTCAATTGAGCCGATAACGTTTTCGTTTTTGAGACAACTGCGCGCTAAATAACGAACGCGATATAATTTCAACGGTACGGAGGCATAGAAGCGAATGCAAAGAAACTGCGGCAAACGGCTTGCGAGTAGTTACTCGCAAGACAATTTCTATAGTAACAAGAATTCAACGATCATCTACTTTCAGATATGGTTCATCGTCTAAGGGTGTCGAAATACTTTGGCATACCAATACAGGAATATTAAAACCAGCAACGCAAAACGACAACAACAAGAATCAATTTATAAGACAATTAAAACGCGTCGGCGAAGAAGGCAAACATTATACGACCGTGTATAGATAGCAAACATAAATCAGCTCAAGCGGGGATACACATTTTTCTAATCTGAAGCGAACAATCGAAGTTGTAACTTGAACCAGTAATGAGACGACGAGTGCGAATGGTTGCTCCAATAAAATATATTCTGCCGGTGATCAAAGTTGAAGGATACTAAAATTTGTAAAGTGAACTCCATTCTATGCAGGATTCGTGGCGTTTAGAATTCGAAGAATTTTCTCCGATTCGAGTTCTATCGGGATGTTTGGGAAAGAAACGGGAATCACGCGTACCTCGCGTGTAGCAACGTTACGCAATGATCGAATGGGCCGCGACTCGCTTCCCCCATTCATACAGTAATTTGCACGAAAGGTAATTCGCGAATCTCTCAAAGCACGGCGTACTGTATGTTTGTTGCGAAACACCGAATATGTAGCTGCTTCCTCGATCGTAAAACGATGCGCAACATCTAGCACGTTGCCAGCAAGTAGCATTCTTAACGCTCGTAATCATTTTACAATAACTCAGTCGAAACAATGAACGCGATACATATCGTTCAAGGGCTGTCGAGTTTAGCTATGTTTGAACTCTGACCAAGAAAACCCCTCGATTTCCCGACCTCTCCGTCGTACCCGTTCCACAGAATTGAGCTGGACTCGATCGACACTTGATCAACGAATCCTTTACTTAAAAATATTCCAAGGATGCAACGAAAGAAATTCGTGCAATTACTTGCATCGGTTTTATAGAAAGGTATATACCTGGCGATGGAAGATCGTTGTAAGATATCGATGGAAAATTTGGACAGATGGACAGACTGTGAAACTTTTTCGACTCTACGCAAATTATTGCCGATACATCGGGATAGCCGAGTGCAGATTAAAAGTTCGAGCGATCGGACTTTCTCCCGATTTCCAAATGCTCCTTAATATACTAATTACCTGTTGGTGCCTTCCAGTATATGTCTGTTAGATAAATGAAGGGAAAACGACGTACGTAGCTTAAACTGACGAGTTTACTTATCGATCGAACCACTAATACCTAGTCATTCCATTGAAAAAGTCCATTCCATTCTCACACTAATAGTACAGGCACTAATCGACCATCGTCAAACAAAATTCTCGTGCATTCTCATGCGTATTATAATATATAACGTAACGCAACAAAAAAAAAGAGAGAAAGGGTAGGTTGAATATTGTCCAGGAGATTAACGTGAACGTTTCGCCATCGATTTCGCGATGATTCGAAATTCGAAGGGAAGATGGAATGAAAAACGTGGGTCGACGCGAACGATACTGTCCCCCTGAGCTAGAGCCTCTTTACGTTTCGCCCGCGAAATCGAGATAGGAACCGGCAATGCGTTCTCCTGCCTACGAAGAAAAATCTTGGAACGTCTATTTTTACGCGGAGACTGGAAATAGTGTTTTTAATGAAAGGAGGCACGCGACCGGCCGTACGTTGCTCCAGTCATGAGTCACGCTTCCAACACGAACTCGCAACAAGTAGAGATCCCTCGTAATGTTCGCGTAATTGATCGAACCAACACCGATGTAATTTCAATACCGTGCAAGTTATCGCGCATCCGTGGTACAGCGCGCAGGGCGTACGTTCGCGCACGAAACGCTGTCGGGGCAAACGATTTTGCTTCTGTTCCCAGGACGAAAGTTTCGCTCGATTCTGACGCAAATGGGTAAAACTGATTCGAAGTCACGATTGTGCATCGCGAAAGAAGAACCGTGGAACGTGACCAGGCGACGATGAGGTAGGTGGAAGAAAATGAAAGAACAATCAAGTGCAGTCTACAAGTGGTACATACGTCTAAAGAAAAAGGAACAAAAAGGAAAAAAGAACGAAATGAAAACGGAAAAGCTAGACTAACTCGATGATTAGATGACCAATACCTTGAGGTCGATCGAATGAATAGCGGTGTTCTGTGGTGATGCGTGTTCTTTCGCGTCGTTCCCGCAATTCGCGTTGTTGTTAACATTCGGCAGAGAACCACCCGCCCTGAACTGATTCCCCAGGTTAATGTGCAGATGTTTGCCGCTGGACTGCGGTGGGCTGGCGCCGGCACTCTTCACGGACATCGGAGCCTCCAGTACCCCGGATCCCGTGGGACTGGCACACACCGAGCTGCTTGCCGAGGCGACCTAAGCAGGTCCATCGTTCGTTATGGTCACCAATTTGCTCGTTCGCTCCAACTAGTGCCTCCTGCTACGCGTGTTGCGCTAATCACGATCACAACCATATCTCCCGGACACCGATTTCATTTTTCATTAATAATTCATGCCTAACTTTGAATGACAAACCAACATTCATTTGGTGGAACCGATCGGTCTATACGCTCGCATTACGCCCTTAAAACGCCATTTTTCTATCAGAGCCTGTTTAACATATCCGATCTTGAATTCGAATGGTCCTGTAACAGAGTATAGTCGAATACGAATGGCCGGATTTATCGGTGCGACAACCTTCCGAAGGTTTTCCAACCGTACAAGAACCGACGATTAATGAGAGAATTTCCAACTCGACGAACAAATGTTGCCACCGTTACGGGATTCGAGCGCGAGTAGGTTCTAGTCGGAAATCAATAACATTCAGAAGCTCCAACAGTTGATTATATTAAGAGGAACGTGTTTCTCGTGAATGTAGAAACAGCGACTAAGGGAGAGCTGCGTTTCCCTCGACGGGACGACGTTTCCCTGTCCCCCGATTTCGATCGTTAAAAAGCCCACGCGGCTTATACATTTATTTCTACTTTATACCGCAACGCCGACATTCCTGCTCCCATCTTTATACGATAAACAGCCATTCTCTCTCTCTATGTCTCTCTCTCTCTCTCTCTCTCTCTCTGCCTCGTGTCTCCTTTCATGGCTTCATTATTATTTACAAACCATTCCCTGTTCCTCGTACAAATTCAACGGAGAGCCAAAAATTCGAGGAAATTCTAAGGAACCGTGTACGGAAACGATGTAACGGAATCGATGAATTACATTTGGATTACACTAACGGAATCAATGACAGCGAGTTTCGTATCCTCTCTGCGATATCTGGGTAGGAAATCGATCTCAGATGATCGATCTAACTGTAAGTAAACGTAAAAATAAAAATTGGGGGCAAAAGTGCATTCGTGGCTGGTCCGCTACATCTTGCGTTGCAATTATGTACACGTGTACATAACTCCTCGCAGTGAAAGTGTCTTTTTTGCTAAAGTACAACTTGTTTTGCATTCATCCAAATTGGACAGTTCATGTTAGAAATTGAATTTCGTCGCGTCCAAAGGAACTCTTGTATTCGTGGAGAAAACATTTCAAATGTTAGTTAATAATAAAAATAATTATGAACGCAACAACGAGGATGATGATGATGATGATGATGATGATGATGTCGGCAATAACGATAACGATGACGAGGATAATGAAATGGTTCGAAGTTTAGAAGTATCGATTGGACACGATTATTTACGAAAAACGGACAAACTTGTTCAGTGATTTATTTCGATCGCCGCCCACTATGGTAAACTATCGAGAACTTTCTAGAGGATAAGAGGTACATAGTTTGAAAAGATGAAAAGCGAGTTTCTATACATGGAATCTGCTCGAAGCGGCAGGCGCGCAAGTATACACATACATATGCACACCGTTTCTTCCGGCTCTCTTTCTCTCTCCTATCCTCTCCTATTCCATTCACCGGTCATTGTTCTATTTTTCGCGATTCAGTGCTAGTGATCGCAGTCCCTCCATAATTACCTTCTACCGAAGGTTTCCATTTGGAATAACATTTTCTACTAGTAAACACTTGTTATTCGATGCGTCGCAGTATGCAGAACTTCACGACTATAAACAACATTTGAAATGCAAAATGCAAAAGAACGTTAAGGTCGTGCATTTGTAGGAATGTAGGGTATATTAACGATGAACATTGTTTTTCCCATTCGACTCGAGATTAAGGCACGCACTGCTGGCACACTGTGGTTGTCGCGATAATCGTCGCCGTCGCAATCGTTATCGAGGTCGTTAACGGTACAGCGATTCAGAGGCGTACAGTCAGCTCTTTCGATCAAAAAAAATCATCGCTCGGATCAAAGATCGCGATTGAGACGCAAAAATCGGCCTTCGAATCGCGGCATATATGTAGAAAGCGATCGCGAATCTCGATTAACACTATTTTCGCTGGATACCAGTTATCGATACCTATTAACTTACAAACACCTACGGGCTACCAGCTTACACGAGGTACATACACCCTCCGTGTGACACCAACAATTACACGTGACTAGCATGCGCACGAGTCAGCAACGAATCTATGACATTCCAGTTATCCTTAGCCACGAAACCGACCGTACTCCAAGGAACAAAAACATCCGTTACTATATCCGAATTATCCTCGCATTAAGACGCTCTCCGAATCATTCGTCGCCGAGAGTTTGAAGCGTGAATGGTGAATAGAAATAAGAAGAGCAAAAAAATACTAACCGCGCAAAGCATCCGCTGAACAGATGAAAACGCGCGATTGCATGCGCGCGTATAGTTAAACGCAGTGCAACGTAAATAATGCTACATATATCTATTGGCCGAATAATGAACTGTAACGTATAACGCAGCTTCCGCATTTAGTACAATGCCAACGTTATGTAACCGTGGTAGGATTATCACTCCTGTGTACTGTGTATACGGTGTACTGAAAGACGCGCCAATTCCGCGCGATTTCCGCGACTCGGCAATTTCCCCGTAATACAGCGAAAGAGGGCGCTGCGTCCAAACGACATAAAACACTTACGATGTCGCGGAAATCCCACCGCCTTCCTGTCTTTCGCGTCAAAAATTCGGGTTGCTCGTGGACCACATGCCCTTCCCGCAACTGTGACTGGTTCTTCGAAAAATGGAAAACATCGTGGGACCGTGGTATTTTCGAATACAGCGACGAACAAAAAACACTCCAACGAATATGAAATATGAGTAACACGTTGCTCGTTTTTTTTTATACATTCGCGGTATCTCAATTCGTGTTCACTGCAACGTCTTTCCAACAGATATTGCCCACTGTACGATATACAAAAATACAAAATACATATAGTAAAGCATTCTTTAACAGAAATGAGATGATCGATTGTTTCTATGTCCTGAATCAAAAGAGTCGCGCTTAACGAGAACGTTTTTCATCAATATTTCGAGGACAAAACAAATTCGATCGACTATACAGTTTCGCAATTTGAAAATCATAGCTCGTCGCTAGGATTAAGGGGACCGCTCACCAGCCAAACCGATTAGACAAACAATCCGCAGTCAACCTGTTTCTTCCCCGTAAAAGAGATCGAAATGCACTTTACACGAGCTCCATTCTGGCAATGAGTCGAATTCGAGACGACACGTGACTCTAAAAGACACAGTTTCCAGATTTGTCACAGTATTGAGTGGGTAAGGAAGATCGAATTAATCCAACCCCGATGCAATGTCTCTGTCATTAAATACATCATTTGAATGCCGGCTGATGAGTGGGAAATATCGGGCGGCGTATTTCAACGACCGATGAACTATTGGAAAACTGAACAGTTCGTTCGGTCACGATCGATCGCGGTTAAAAGTGTAGCGCGTAAATAGAAATACAAACACGGGCATTATCGAGATTTCTGAGAAATGAAAAGTTTGATAGTGAACAGTAAACGCTTAAATGGCGATGCGATTCACTTGATCGTCAAGGCATTCGTGAAACGAAACGAGATCTTGGAGAGTTAGCAGGCATGGATACGATCGTTGATCGCACACATATGCATTTATTAAGACATATATACGGGGCGGATGGCGGGATGGCGGCGACTGGCGACAAACGCACAGTACGTTCCGCATACTATATCAGAGCGTATACTCGCTTCACACATGTACACGTATTCGAACATTCTCTGACACGCGCCAACGAAAACGCATACGCATCCGTCCGCACTCTACGCCGCGACGAATAGGAAAGAGAAGCACAGACCAACGGGCGAGTATATGTAGTTGTGCGCGTTAACACAAATACTGATAGTAGGCTAATCACATACACTCAAACACAGACGATCGTGTAGCGAGAAGAGCACATTCACATAGAGGCATACACATAGGCGACACACGACGTAACGAGGAGAGAGAATACTCGTTGTTTACGTTCTAACATCTGAGCCCGTAGAAGGTACACGGAGAATATCAGATATGTCCCTTAATGGCAAGGACCTACTGGGATTTCCTTACTCTGCTTGTGACATCCGAAACTTCTCGCATGATCGCCTCGAACGCCGCTCTTTCCTGCGCTTCCTTCTGTTTGTGTAGCGCGATCTTGTCACTGAATTTCCGTGGATTCGCCATGATGGCTGGGCACTAAATCTCCTGACACTCGCGAGTATCGTGCACAGACTATTATATGCCCTCTATCCCTTAGCACGTTTCCTTTTTCACCGTTCCCACGAATAAAGGCTACCTATATTTCACCACGTTAGAACCCGTAACCTACTGCCTTCTGGATGGCACTGCCGATCACTGATACGCAAGATTATGCGGCGCAGCGCGCCACGCGCATCGCGCAGGACCCGCATTTCGCGGGCTCATTGGTCACGCTGATCCCCCACCACCCTAACGCAACCGCAATAAAAAACCTAGGACACTTTTCCGGGGTGTTCCAAAAAGCTCGCTCTTTCGTTTGCTGCTGCTAGAACGTACCACAGACGAGATATATGAATAGACCAATCACCTTATGGACTTCCGTGGCCCATACTAACTGCCATACCGACCTGGAAACTTAAGGCTGACTTGAGCGCCCTGTTCTCCTGAATATTGGCCAGTTGAAGAACTACTATTTACTAATCAGGCGAGGGCAAGAGGGATTCGATTGTGTCAAGCTACGTGAATGCATAGAATTATCTACTGATTCAGTCAAAAATAGGTGAACGTCCAGTAGGTACAACCCTAGGATCGTACATTCAGCTACAAGTCAGTCAGAACCCGCCAATGTCCAGTAGGCACGACCCTGAAGTCGCAGGCCTGGCTAAAAGTTGGTTAGAGAACAATTAGCGGAACCTGAAATCCTAGGGTTATAAATATTGGAGTGGCGTTGAGGACAGAAGTCATGCATAGCTTTCGTAGCTTCGTTACTAATTTGGATTATGAAACACAACTTTTTTGTCAAGCTTTAAAAATTGGTCAAGTTACATTTTTTATTTATAAAGCCAAGTTAATACAGCATGAAAAGCTTAAGAATTAAGTTGTTCCTCTGTATTCATTTTTACTTTCCTGCCACCGACCAGTATAGGAAATAGAAAAATAGACAACCCATTTTATCGACCCGAATTCCCGGGGATCCGAGAGCCTCATACCCTTTCCGTGTCAATCTCAACGTTGCCTGCAAATTACAGAAAACGACGTTAACGATATCTATAGTAACCACTGTAATTAAATAATTTTAAAAATAAACTTCGTTCTTTGCCGCAATGAAAGGCATAACATGTCGCCTGCGGGACAGCAGACGCAACACAGGACATCAAAAGTTCCGCTCCATACGTACATGCAGATCGATCCCTCATTGACCATGCTCCTAAAAAAAACACATTGCAACAAATCTTATTTCAATTGCATTAATATATCAATAAATGAAATAATGTTGAGAGTTATACTTCACATAGTTTTCTGATAAATGACGATGAACTATGTACAGTTACGCACAACATATCGTACCGCAATGAAAAATGTATCTTTTTAACACTTTACCAATGAAATTGATGCAATGAAAGAGATAGTTGCACTAATTGAACACTATAATTTGTTAATTCTATGGTTATCTATGCGCTCCCTTCAGTCCTCTTCATCATTGAGGCAATTTTATTTTGTTTTGACTCTAATTGCAATCGCGATTTGGTTTTATTCGCAACTCGGACCGTATTCAATCGTACGCGATGGCAGTGAGCCAGGCAATAGGGCTGGCCAAACAATAAACTACAACTACATCATAAAAAAGCGAGCATAGTGACAAAATGGTAACAAGGAATGATTCTCCATCCAAAGGATACAGAACCATTGGTAGTTGCCCTCTTGAGGGACAGTTTGTCCGGCCTCTTCGGCTTTTAGCTTTTTCTTTCCTTCGAGCGCAATGCCCACTGAAACTTAGTCTAGGCTCGGGACTCTGTTCGCGAAAAAACAAAAACAAAACAAAAATTTAAACCGCGTAGTTAAATGGAACACACGTGGACGAATCACGATTAAATACAATTGTAAAAATTGGGATTACAGAAAATCGCAATGATTACGATTAAAATTGTAATCGTTCTTCGTTCACACGTGCAGCCTCGAGCATAATGTAACACGTTTCGTTTCGAGGCCTAAATCGCGACCACGACCGCGAAGGATTCGAAAAGTCGATAGGCAAAGCCGGAGGCGAACGCATTTTCGTTCGCGCCACTGCTTCGCCGTCGACTTTTCAAATCAGATTTCCTGAAACAGGTTGAACACGCGAAACGGTGCCTACCCGAACAGAGACTGTGTCAACCTGCCCGGCCCTACCTACTTACATCTATCAGGCACACCAGAAGGTATACTACCTATCCTACCTGGACCTATATTTAAAAAATGGCAAGGCATTCACTCAAACACACATCATTCCACGTTTCTCAATCAAACTCGCCTTTCACTCACCCAAGTAGCACCTGGGCACGTGAGTGAGTTCCTGACAATCAACGCGGAAGGGGTTAAACCTGAAAATCCTGATCTAAAAAGATGATTAGTATACGTAAAATTGCAATAGCTAATAGTATAGTTTATTTTCAATCTCTTTAAAAGTTACTCGACTTTGTAATTTATAAAATATTAATGAAAACACAAATATTGCTGATAAATAATTTCTTTGTTAAGGAAAATGACTGTAATTGAAACCGAATTTACTAGTATAAGTAATGCAATTAAATATTTACTTGAAAAATTGACAAGATATTAAATAAGCCTTAGGTGATTCTTTAATCGAAGCAAATTGCTCAAAATAGCTACTCCGATTTGAAAATCTACCCGTGTACAAAGAGCCTTCTTGTACAGAATGTTTAATAAATTTCATACGAAATGGTCTCGACTATAGCATATAAAAATTAATATTAAATGCTATCATTGGCTATGCATATTCAATGCAGATTTGAATGTGCGTATCGTTTTATTTATTTATTTTAACGCATGATTGCTATAATCATGAAACCCTTGCAGTAACAAAGTCGGAGGGTATCCGACTTCTGCACTGCTTAACAGTGAAAACAAATTTCAATTCATTACAAATGCAATTTTGAATTTAATATATTGTACAATGTCCTCAATATACATACATTTGTTCAATGTATTCTTAATTTTTAATTGTTCTTAATTAATTTATATTCAAAAACGCGGAGCACAAGAAGGCAGATCTAACCTCGTATAAGAAATAATACACAAGAAAATAATGGCGGTCACTATGCTCTCAAAACTACTAAAAAATACAACCAGTCACCCGTGCCGCTTCGGACCAATCGTCCTACGGCATGATTGGGGAACGGAGGAACCAAAACGCATGCGACTCACCACACCGTTGATTGCAAAAATAGAACAAGTACTCGTGGAATACATCAGAAACATTGCCGAGGCAGCTCAATTGAACTCAACCTTCAGGAAGTGTGCAAACTGTAGCTAAACAAGAAAGCGAAGAACATTAAATTCTGTCGTTAAATCTACATAATTTAATTCTTCATAGAAAACGGAGAATTGTTTAAAAGATACTTACATTTTTCACTTTGTCAGTGTTGCCTAAAGCGGCCCCTTCGGCGATGCACTGACTCTACTCCCGATAACGAATATAAGAAAAAAATATAAATAAAAGACTATGAACGCGTCAATAAATAGCACGCAAAAAACACTGGCTCTACAAGAGCGTGTAGCTAAACTGTAGACGAAAATTTAAGGAGAGCCACTTGCTCTGGAAATACTAGGAAATTTCGGAGCAAACACTGACTCTACCGACCGCATTGCACGCGGTTACAAAACCTTCTGAAAAAAAACATGTTGCAAACAAATATACACGAAGAAGAATATGAAAATATGCAAGTGTGCAATAAAGATAATCAAATAAGCAAGGAAAATATACAAGATTAACAATATAATTTGCCATTGCTGTGGCATACCAGAAAAAGGACATGTACAGAGAAAATAACATTCGTTATTCAGTTATTAAACAGATCGTTTGACACTTCGGCATGACTTGGCGCCATTGTGCTACTGCGCCTATGCGCCTGTCAACGTTGCTTTCGCGCCAATCCCGATTCAAATTTCGGGGCAAGCGAAGGATACGCCATTGAACAGAATCGTACTGAAATCAGAGAGAAATGCATTATGAATTAGCAATATGACAATAATATTGCCAGTAACTGTAGAATATACTGCAAGATAATGGTATCCAAAGCTGAAATACGTATACGCATACGTAAAAGATCGTACGTATATGCATACTCGAGTCGGTTAAGAAATGCACGCCACGCGGTGCGATTCCGTTCACTGCACAATATGTACTTAATTTCTTGCAAAATATTCATTGATACTAACAAAGAAACCACAGAAAACTTGGAAGACACGGAAATGAAGACAATTTGTTCAATTTCCTGCCTTCAAGAATATATTAGTCTATGTGACATACCTTAATTCGACGGACAGTCTTGACACGTCTAGTCCCCACGAGATCCTTTGGGGGAAAGGGAGACAATTTTGAAATAGATCGCGCTGATTGGCGGAGAGCTGTTTGGGTGTTGGGGGGTGGCGTTCGTTCTTTAAGGCGGTAATTTTTTGAATACCCTATCCAACTGAATATTTTGTATTACAAGTGTTACCGTATGACTATTAGTCGAATAGTGGGATACAAATATATTTATTAGTTATAATAAACACACCTTTGTAATAAAATGTTTGCAATCTTTGTTGCATTATAGAATTACTAAACCATTTCCGTTCAACTAATAATTTACTTGCCTTAATTTGATTTAAATTACAATTCCTACATAGTGAGCGTCCAGATCGTTTTCTATAATCTTTTGACACACACACCGACGAGGTATAAGAATTTATATATTTCGTCTGTTGAAATTGCTTTTCACTTATTCCCCCAACAGCAGTCACATGTATTCACACAGTTGCATGGCTTCAGTACGTACACTATTTCAGTAAATAAGAGTTCTTCAACGAGAGCACAATAAGCTCAAATCAGTTTCGGTTTTTGAATCGCTATGGGCGTCATATTTGGCCATGAAAGTGCATAAGGCGATTTCTCGATTCATGCATTTTGTCAGTGAACGTACTGCTGTGGATAAAGCAGATTGACATACACGTTTTATTATCGCATGTTCGCAAGCATGAAGAACGACAGATGGTTTACTTTGAATTTTTGAGCGCATGTAAAAACGGATCACTTTGCATTTTCGATCTTCGATCTTTGCAGAGTAAAGAATATGCACATTTCATCCCAATATTTTAATTTCCCAATTGTCTCTGCTAAAAGAGACAAACGTATTGCTTTCTGCGTAGATAGTTTTAGACGAAAGATTTTCCGCTTCTACCATATCGATCGAGAACAAAACGGGTATATCATTGATATATGACAGTTCCCAAAGCTCCCCAATAAGTTAGAATCATTTGATATTTTCCTTAAAAAGGTAGTTGTGAAAACATTGGAAGTGTAACATTAAAATCTACTAGAATGTCAATGTAATTTATAATATTAGTATGTTTCACAATCTTGTAAGATCTTCCATAGATTATCTTTTAACTTGGAAAATTTTTTTTTGTAGTGAGTATTCAAAACGTGATATGAATAAAAATGACTTACTTTGATAAAGATATGTACATTGAATGTTTACCGACTAATGTCTACAAAGAATTAATTAATGCATTAAAGAAAGATGCAGATTGGGTAATATTAGCAAATCATGTTGCTAAACAGCTTCAATATCCATGGTAAGAGTAAAAGTATATTGAACACTTCCCTGGGATGACAAAATTTCCATTGATTTACAATCATGTTGATCGTCAATTGATAGTTTTAAATTTGTGCATAGCGTGCCGTGGATACAATCTCTGGAAGAGATCAAGTACCCTGAGGATTCACCCGCACAAAAGTTGCTTTCCGAATTAAATATTAAAATGTGCACAGTAGAGATTTTACGAATTTTGTTGGACGATTGTAAACTTTACAGTGCCTTATCCATTATATCTGATCCAGGTATAAAGATATTCATTCTAATTACCCTCTTACTGTATTATCATCTTAATATCTCTCACAAATTGTTTTAGTACCATTGAAGATTGTCGTACATCCAACAGAACAATTGCGGATAGACATTTTAGATGTACCATTTGGACATCATCTTTGTTTATGTTGCAAAGCATTGGGAATGCCACTGCCAAGTTATGTTTGGCTCCACAACGATAAACAGTTGCAACATTGTACCTCCAATGAACTTGATATCGTCATTTCTAGGTATATATTTAATAAAAACAGGTAACATTTGTATTGATTGCGAACCTTGTTGTACTTATTTTATACATTCCAAAGCGTCGATCAATCAGGGCAATATAGATGTAAAGTATGTCAAATTAAAAATGATGGATCTCTTGTATCAACTTTGACTTCGAAAGCGGTAACTATAAGAGTTTGCTCTACACCTGTTGCAATAGAGCAGCATCCGCAGCCAATCATGGAAGTAAAAAATGGTGAATGTTTTACAATTTGCTGCAAAGCTAGTAGCTATCCAGAACCGCGTTATCAATGGTTCCATGATAATGTTAAGCTAGAAGGAGAGACATCGAATATCTTGCATGTATGTACTAATTATTTTTTCCCTCTGACTTGCTACTGGCTAATGCTCGATTTATCATTGTAGGTGGAACACTTCAGTTCTAAACACGAGGGAAAGTATTATTGTTACATTTATAATGATATTAGCGAGGCGTGTACGCAAAAGTCCTGTATAATGGTAAAATTAGAAAGCAGTAGTTCTATTAATATTCTGTTTTAAGTTTTTGACATTTTTATGCAAAATAGAAATTGAGATTATGCTATTTTGAATATTTAGATGGATCTTCCAAGATTAAAGGCCATTGCAAAAATAGCTTTGATTATTGCAAATGAAGAGTACGAGTGTCACAAGTGTTTGCTAACGCCTAAAAATGATGCTGCAAACATTGCTAATCTGCTTAAAGAAATAGGATTTGAAGTTATCTGTTTAATCAATTTGACCATTAAACAAATGAAGAACGTGATAAAAGTATTTAGTAAAGCCTTAGTAGAAGGTGTATATGGTATGTATATACGTACGATTGGACGATCTTTAAAAAATTGAACAAGAAATGTATTACTAAATAAAGTTATCTTTGTTCTGGTAGGTTTATTCTATTTTGCTGGTCATGGCTTTAGAATGCAAGAAAGCTATATGCTTGCAACAGATACTCCAAAAACGTATTTAAGGAAAGATGCAATCTGCGAAAGTGAACTATTATCTGCGTTCCTTGAAAATGATCCAGAATTATTAATTGTTATCTTGGACATGTGTCAAACGTTGCCCTCAAAGTGAGTCCTAGATCGTTTCTTTCTACTTCCTCTGTGTTTATTAACTTTCATGTTACACCAGAATGTCTATTTGTAGAGAATTTAATCCCGAAATTTACCACGAGGTACCAGCGGTAAATGAATACAAAAGTAAAAAGAATCTTAGAAATCTAATTCAAGCATATTCTACATCTAGTCATCGTCCAAGTTATGAGAGAGCAAATTGTCAATATGGTTTATATATGTCACATCTAAGTAAATATATTAATAAGGACATAACAGTTGCAAAATTATTTGAAGAAGTAGGAAAATGTAAGTTCTTGAGTGTCCATACATATTTAATGTTTCTCAGTTGATGTATGCCAATCATAATTTACTTTCACTGCAGCTATAGACAGCTGTTTTAAAGGCAAGGAACGCAATCAGATTCCGATGTTCGCTTCGTCAGTTACAAAACCATTTCGGCTTACTGATGCTATTTATGCAAGTAATTTCATTTTTTTCGGATATCTCGAATATATGTACGGTCCCTTAATTTTAATTATTCTTATTCCGATGATGTTACAGAAAATAGTCCGGCGTCCGTGAATTATTTAAGTAAAATGATATCGTTCTCGACACAAACAGTAAACATAACTTTTAAACAAGCAAACATATATACTACTGTTACGATATCACTGTTCATGGAACCATACTTAAATTTAATAAAAGTCAAAGTACTTGACTTGGAAAATACGGAAATTAATTTTTTTAATTCAGTCCCGGCAAAACGCAATAATTTGTATCAGGACCAGCATAAAAACGAGTGCTGGATTCACAATCCTCAGGTTAACGAGGTATAATTTTGTAGTTAAAATGTTTTCATGATATAAAACAATTTATTGATACATACAGCTGTATTAATATTCATACCTATATGTGTTACAGGGCCCATTAGTTATTTCCATGTCAAAAGATGGAACTCCTGTTGGCGCAACGTTATTACACATAAAGAATTACATTCCTCCTCTACTACAAATTATTACTATTTGAAAACTTGACGTTTATTTATATAGTTCAGGAACAAAATACAAATAATTGTTTTGGATATTGTTTACTTAGCAAATCCACCTGTATATATTGAATCGTGTCTTGATTTAAAAAATATTTAAGAATGTGTATACCAATATGCGCAAAGGTAATAATTGATTTGGAAATAAACATTTATCTTAATGACAATCAAAATTTTATGTCATACAGTTTAGCATTATGCAAAGTGATTTACTGTTTTTACTATCCAGGATCCACCTGTCCCATCTATATATTTCCTTTGAAATACGTAACTACAACATGATATATTATCTTGAGATATTCTGTAATCCGGAGTATCTTTCAGGCACATCCCAAGTATCATTATTTCAATAACTTTTTCAGTACTGCCTATAACAAAATTACACAGTGTTGAGAAAGCAAACAGATAAGAAATAATAATAACTCAAGGTATACATTACTTTATTACAAAATTACCTTTACGTGTTCTTATATTTATGTTCCCTGGCACACATATGAAACGCTCTGAGTTTATAGTGACTAATTCTCGCTGGCTTGGTGTTAAACGATTAACCCTGTGGGTAAGTATCTTTACTGTCCTTTGATTTACTATTCCATCTAACATCTCATAGTTTTGTGCAGCTAGTGCGTTAGATATTACTAAAATTGCCTGAAAATTATATTAATGTACAAAGTATACTAATGTTTTTATGATAAGGAAAAAACATTATTTTTGTACGAAACATGTGATTATTGTTGATGTGCAACTGAATAATTTACGTGGATTATATTAATACAATCAAGGATATAATTAATTTGCGTTCTGGTTTCTGCACATAACGCGTTATTCAACATATTGTACCTGTTTAGCTCCGGTAATAAATCCTGTTAACCTAAACTCTTTGTCAATGGTTAGACGAATATTCCAATATGAAATAAATACATTTATCACCGGAAAAAGAAAGGTAGGGATTGGTTGCCACATTAACGGTGGCAAACGATATTTTTCTCTGTTTCGTTCAGAATCAGTATTGAAAGACCTGTGTATAGTAAGATTTGGATTGACCAAATTAGAGCATTTCAAATCTACCGAATAACATATCGGATGCCCTTTTACTTGAGTCCTAGTACACGAACAAGGTGCTACGAATAATCGGATTTGTGTATGAAATACACATCTTTTCAATGCCGATAACAACATCTTAATGTTTGTTTAAATTTCATTTCGGAACGAACGGACTGTATAAGGTATAAGGCTATGTAGACCTTAATATCGCTAACTTTCTTTTTACGTAATATTACGTATAATTTAATACAAACTTGTGTTACACTTTACTTCTACCGAGTAAGTACACGTGTATTCTAAAATTAATTCAATACTTTTCTGGTAAGAATGGTGTTTTTTATTATTAGAAGTAGGTACAGTTTAAAATAAAATTCTATCTTTGATTGCTTTCATTTTAAAGTATCTCAGTAATAATGGAAACAGGAAAAGAAGAATAACTTGTTAGCATTCATATTCAGCATAATGATAGCGTATAAATACGTAAGTTTTGAATCGCGAAAAAACGTGAAACTAGAGGGTGGCCCAAAACCCGGGGAACATCGGGAAACGGGGGGTAGTTGGGGTGATTCTGAACAACTTTTCCATTGACAGCAATGTTGTTTGCAGCTTTGTTTTTGAGTTATTAACGGAAAACACGGTCCAATCAGAGCGCCCATAGAGCGCGCGCTCGAGCACGCAACTTTCAATCACGCTCGGCCGTGGTCATGAACCAACGCAGTGACATAGCGACCGAGCACGATTGAGAGTTGCATATTTCTATAATTTTCTATAATTCAGCGTTTCTATAATTGTCCGACATAATTAGCAGATCATTCAATTTTCAAATAGCTCGCATTGCCATCTGGTGTGTGTAGGTACTAAACTTAGATAAATTATCGACATCTAAGGTCCAACCAGGGACGCGACCGTGGGACATTTCTACATCCCATGCCAGCTCTATCTTATACCTCGTTTGTGATCCAACTCTATTTAATTCAGATTTTCGAAGCTTATGTGTAACTTCCAGTCGTCTGTATTAACAGAATCACGGGCAGATCCTTAACTATGGTTTGATAGAATTTGGGAAACGAATAAATTCCTTGTTTGTGGCATTTTTTAACAGAAACAATGAGACTCACAACTGGCTTATTGTCAAAAATAGGTCAATGGTCTAAAAAGTATGCGAATTTGCCTGACCGTTACATAGAACGAATCACAGAGCATGTACGTAATTGTGCCTTAAAGGCACTTCAATTGCACATTACTTCCCGCCGTGTACGACGTGATCATACAATATATATAATGATAATAATCTGTAGGTATACTGGAAACCACCTCCCGGTAAACCACAATATCGTCAGCGTAAAATAGTAGCAAGAAAGAAACTTCAATTCTCCATTCATCGACCGTGGACAACGCCGTTCCAAACAGCAAATTTTCTTGGCAAAAGTCGTTCATATATTCCAGTGGAACCCATAAAAAATTGGAGTTTTTTTCGTGGCGATCGAGTATGTACTATATAAGCATTATTATACAAAGATGAACAATATAACGTTATTGTTTTACAGGTGGAATTACTGGTTGGAGATGATAAAGGAAAGCAAGGAATTGTGAAAGATATTATACAAGAAAGAAATTGGATTATTGTACAGGGTCTGAATACAAAACTTGAAATACAAGGCAGGACCAAAAATTTTCCCGGCGTCTGTATGCGTATCGAACAACCATTATTGGTTACATCGCAAGTTCAACTAGTGGATCCATCAGATTTGTAAGTGAAGTAACATTTACCCGGCAGAAATGGATGGTCGTATCCATTTATAATTTTATTTTAGGAAGGGAACTCCAATAGAGTGGAGATACACAGAGGAAGGTGAACACGTTAGGGTATCTACGAGAACTGGTAGAATTATTCCCACCCCTATATCAAATAATGAAACCGAAGACTATAAATCTCCAGAAGTGTATAACGAACAATCTAAAGATACTACTGAAATTGATGTAAAGGAACTTACGTTCGAGGTATACAAAAAACGCTGCCTGTTAAAATTGTATTACTTGTTGCGCCACTTAATGCTAATTGTTAATCTGGCCTGTCTGCAGGGAGGATTGAAAACTTTTGAAATGGATATCATGAATAAAATGGATATCAAAGAGGATGGTGTACCAGCAAAATATTATTGGTATTAATTTTGTTGATCGTATATTGTAAATATATAAGGTAAAATATGTAGAAGCAAGAGTTGAAGTTGTAATAATATAGTTTTCAATAATGTTGGACATCAACGCCTACAATTTAATTCTGTTCTAAAAAACGAAGTGGAATTAAAAAACGACATTTTTCCATCGTAAAACGAACTGAAGACATTTACAAAAAGAATAGATTACACAACAACAAAGGACTGTTTGAATATATTTTTTGTAGTACTATCGTTTATTGGGTAATTCGTCAAAAACAAGCCGTTTTTATTAACGCTTATTACGATTATATTAACACACATACATATCACAGCATGATTTTTAACAAACGGAAGCCTAAAAACGAATGTCAGTCTACATTTAAATATGTACTTCAAGGATACATTATATTAACATTTCTTCTTTCTTTATATTATTCTTGCATACTGCCCTTATTTACAATTTTTTTTCTTCGTTTGTATCATAACATCGTATTAAACAAAGTCGTAAGGCGGTGTTGTGTATTGCATACACGTTTCTTCTTGTCGATGAAAACTAATAACATATAATGAGGAAAAGCGTTCCTCCCTTTACAGGAATGGTATATGTATGTTGAAAGGTTGCACAACATAGCTGATCGGTACCAGGTACCAGGACAGTAGAGAATAAAAATCTGCCCGAATGACGACCTATTCAAATAATGCTTAACAGTATGTCGGCAACATTTGTAAGCATGATACGGAAAATTGAAGTAACGTTTGGAACGAAACATTTGCTGATTAGTAGAAGCAAAGAACAAAATTGCCTAAACATACACGACACAACGGAATTTTGAGCACGAAAATTATCAAGCGATCATGGAACCGATGCACTTTGCATCTGTCGAGTTCAGTAAGAGAATTGTATGCTACGCAACCATTGCACTTCCCAAGTTCGAAATTTCATAAATCGTGCCATGCTTTTCATAGCAATGCATTCGAAACAAGTTTATTCGATGATTACGAGCTGGAGTTGTCGAAATTTACAACTTAATTGACTACCATTCACGACGACTTGGTGGCAGGATGCCTGACTAGGAGGTTTACTTCACCGTCGTGTAACTTCTTCATAAGAGACCACGCTTCGATCCTCGACATTCTTGTGACATCGTACCCGTTCAACTCCAACAACTGGTCCCCTGCCTTTAAGGCACCTGTTTTTTCGGCAGCACCTCCTACATGAAAATATTAGTTGGTGTAGTATCCCTTACTATGTTTACATACCAAGGAAGCTGGAAGATTGCTGAAACATACCGGTGAATATTTTCTTGATTATCAACGGTCTGTCTCCAAGAGGGCTGTCTCTACCTCCTTCGAGACTGAAGCCCAAACCAGCTCCGTCTTTATACACAGCCACGACCGAGGGTGGCCCCCACGCCGTACTCTCTGCTGTGTCGTTCGTCTCGAACCCTACGATACAAAAAGAAACCGTGCTCGATTATTCTTATTGAACAAACTTTCGGTTACTTGCCGTAGAATAGAAAAACCCGTTATCCCGACTTTGCTCACCTTCGATAATGGTTTCGACGCTCGCAGTACGTGACTTCAATTTGCACCCTTCTTCGGTTCTCGCTCGAGAGACAACTAAAACAACTTCGGTTCTAGGTTGCTTGAGCACCGCGATGCTCTCCCTGTGCGTGAGACCTTGCGTGCTCCTCCCATTTATGCTCAAAATCCTATCTCCTCTCTGGACACGGCCATCTTTGTCCGCTATAGAGTGAGCGAGTACTCGATGTACCGTGATTTCCTTGATCTCGCAGTCCGCTCCTCCAGCTAGAGTGATTCCAACGCTACCAGCTGGATTCTCCTTGTGAAGTAATACCACGATTACATCGTGAGCACCTCGAGCTTCGTCCAGACTTGCTTCCTCCACCAACTGCGCCAATTCTTGCTGGGAGATCAAACTAGTGCTACTGGCCAACGAACTGATACTTCCAAATTGTTCGCTACAACATCTGTCCGCATCCACGTCCGTTCCAACAGAGGAGACGTTTTCGTCCACGCTGCTGTCCAAACTGGGGAATCTGTTGTGACATGCTCCGGTGGTCTGATGCGGACCGGTGGAACAGTTCACTTCCAGAGCCTTTTTCATATCTGTGACACTGACGCTTCTTCGACCGAGGTTCCTCGTGAGTGGGATTTTCGATAGCATTGATTTCGACTTTTCGATTTCCGTTATCTCGTCACCGCTACTGTCACCATGTCTGAACTTTCGCAAGCTTGGTATCTTGGAGGGAGATTTCTCGTCGCTCCATGACTCGTTCAACGCGGCCGAGCTTCCCCTCGCGTATCTACTACCCCTCGAGTCCCAGAGAGATCTGGTCTGAGCGTTAGGCATAACGCTGTGTCTCTCTGCCCTTGTCTCGAGAGTTTGAGTTTTCGAAACTTTCGTATCTCCCTTCGCCGTGAGTATGTCTTCTAAACTCATCTGGCACTTGGACGGGCCGTAACTTCCATCGTCCACATGTATCGCCGATCTAGATCTGCTCTTCGTTGTGAGGATCGTTAGAAGGTCGTTTTGATCGTCGAGTGGTTTCTTCGGTGGTACACTCGGGAGGCATCTCTCTTTCGACAATTCCAAGCGAGCAGTATCGATTTCGTGTTCCGCGTTTCTCCTCGACGACGACAGATCCACAGAATAATTGTTTTGCCGTTCGTCGATTACCGTCGACTTATTGGTTTTCAAGGCGCTGTTTGTAGGACTGTTATTCGCGTCTGGAGATTTCTTCTCGGTGCTGTTGGTTATCTTTTCTCCCGCGATTCTGGTCAGAGCTTTCGCCTCCGCGCGTACCCACATCCTCAGATCGTTCGAGGGTTCCATCGTTTCAAACTTTGATGCTTTTACGATCGATGAGACCACGATTCCCTTCGGTGACATCTTGGACCGTTCGCTCTCCTTCTGCAAAGGATCGTCCTCTGCGAACGAATCCGTCACCTCGATGTAGGCAATCTTCACTTCTTGGGTACTCGACACCGTGTCCATCGCATGGGTTTCCTGATAATTATCGTCACCGTTCTCACCGGCGGCCGAACGGTACTCCTCCTTGTGGAACTTCCTCTGGATCAAAGGCGATCCATTTAGATCCCTACCGCTCCTGCATCTTGCACTGGCTAGTATATTCTTTCGATTAATCGCTTCCACGCTTTGAGGTTTCAGCACTCTTCTAGAGAGAGACTCTGCGCTGGCCTGTGAACCGGAAGTGAGGGTCGAAGAAGTGCTGCAGTTTGTGTCCGTGCTATTGGATCGTTTTAGCTGCCTCTGAGGTATCTGAGAGTTCCTCGAGCTCGATTCGGACGTCGGTGAGCGAAAGTCAGAGCTGCTGCTGCTCGACGACGATCTCTCGGAAATGAACGTTCTATCGGCTAGATTGTTCGACTTGCCGAGGAACTCGACGCTGGATTCCCTAGGGTACGTTCTAGTTGGACTGTTCGTAATAATGGAGCGTCGTTGGTATGATTCCGTAGAGACGTGGGATCTTTCTGACGAAACTGTGGATCTTTCAGAGGGAACCGGTGACATCGGAGGACTAAATCCCCGAGAAATGCTGCTCTGCGAGCTGCTAACCGCGGAGTCGTTGTCGGAATCATCGTAATCCATTCTGGTCTTCCTCTGGACGATTTTCGGTCTGCTTCGTAATCCTTCCGGCGAGCTGGCAGTCGACGTGAACTCGAAACTGTAGTCGCTTCTCGTCGGACTGCATATGCTTTCCAGACTTTTTGGTGGATCGGAGAGAGTCGACGGAGTCATTGGTGTAGCGACCGGAGGTGTCTTTGCGGTGTTACCGTTTGTGGCCGAATTTCTCAATGAATTTGTGGATACATTTGTGGAGGAGGATCCGTAGACAGCTAAGCTCTTCCGTTTGAAAGCTGGCGAATACTTGGAGTGGATCTGAGGAGCTGGCATTTTGAAAGACGTGGTAGCTTTCAGGGGAATACTGGCTGTGCTCGCGTTGCTCGCTAAGGAACTTTGGGATCCCCATTTATCTTGAATGTTGACTTTTGCTAGCTGCGGACAGTTCACCGTCAAATTATGATGAAATATTCCAAATAATATACTGCGCATAGAACTACGATAGATCGTGGAAATACATTTACCTGATGTAACAGTATCGACTCCCGCGACTTGATTTCAGGTAAATCGACGATGGGGGCGTCGATGGGAATAGCTTCCTTTTCTGGAATAACCAGCCCTCTCAGCTTCGATATAGATCTCCTTCTCTGTTCGATCAGCTGATCGAGGCTCGTTCTTCTGTTATCTTCGGCCGGCGGCCTCTTGAACGTAGATGCTAACGAGTTAGTCCTGGTGATGTGCGGTCCTGTCGGGACGTCATTCGTTGTCGAAGTTCGATCCTGGGCGTAGATAGTCGATCCGGAGAAGCTCGTGGCGCGCGACAAGGCGGTCGTCGCGACAGGTTTCAACGAAACGCTGTGAGGGGAGCTGTGGGTCGTGGCCGTCGGAAACGGGGAAACCTCGAGTGCATTTATCGATGTCGCGGCCATCGAGCTGGCCGGTTTTTGAGGAACGATCGGGAACGTTTTCGACGCGCGGATAGTTGGCGACGCGAACGGGACACCCTGCGTTATACACGAGAATAGCTGCTGTCCGTATTTTCTCCCAGGCTCTTGGTTAACGTTTCTGACGGAATCGGTTAGATCCAGCGAACTCTGCGTTCTGTCTGCAAAAAAAGAGACCCTCTCCTTCTGGCCAGGGCTCTTCTCGTCGCAGCAGACATCCTCCGTAGATTTGTATTTAGACAACCTCCTGCCGCCTCCGCTCGTCGCAGAAGCAACGGTCACTGAATTCGGAAACAGAGGTCCGTCTAAGCTACTCTGCGACGAGAACATCGCAATTTTGTCCCTGACGGACCTTTCAGACTTATCGTCCTGTCTCCACAGTTCCCCGTTCAAGGAAAATTTCCGCGGCGTCGCGGTCGCTCCGAAAATAGGTACGTTCCTCGCGTACGTCGGGGGACAGTTTGCTTCCATCTTGGGTGGTCCTGAAACGGAAACGAGCAGGGTTTAGCGGTCGCCGTGAAAGTTAGCAGACAGAAATAAAAAGCGGAAGGAAAGTTTACCCGTGAGTGGCAGGGGTGGAGGCGTATCTAGGGCGTCTTTCTCGGTGTGGACCTGCTGCTCTTCGATATCCGGCGCGTAACCGTCTTTGTGATAGCACCCTGTGATTTCAATCTTCTTCTCCGACACTACAGCGTTACCGTTACCGTGGTTCCCGTAGCCGGAGTAGCCGATCACGGGCCCAGACTTTTTAACGAAGTCGTCCGCGAAGTCGTCCGACATGTAAGGCTTCGCGTCGTCGTTTGCCTCCTGACAAACGTTCTCGACGTTCAGCTTGCCGTTTATCTCGATGCTCGGCAGCCCTGTGCTCTTCGTCTCCTGGCAGACGTTCTCGACACTCGCCAGCCCGGCGACCCTGTCGTCCGGCAAAATAATACCAGCTGTGCCGACCGCGTTGCTCTCGAGCAATTTGTAGCCCTCGTTGCTCATAAACGGCGCGTTCTCGTTGGAAACGAGCCGGCCGTTTCCGATCATCGTCGACGCTCTCGCTGTCGCGGTGCTCGTTGTCACGAAACGGTACTGCTGGCTGCTGCTGCCGAACTCTTGGTAGGCTGTTGGAAACTCGTCCCCGTCCGGGGGCAGGCGCTGACCGCCTCCGCAGTTGTCCATCCTACCATTTACCGTCTCTGAAATCACATGCGGGACATCGTCAACGTTCACTGCTGAAGCTGGCAAACTGCTTGCATCGCGGCCGCATTTGCAACGCAAAACTTTCCAGTACAAAATCTAGTGCAAGGAGCTTTGCCACGGGTGCGCGACAGTAACGTTCGCACCTTTTGGTAAACTTGAACGAACGCGCAACGTAGTTAGTTAGCGCACCGACGTCGGCATTCGAATGCCGAAGGAACACGTCTTCTCACGGTTGGAAGACTGCGATCGCGTTAATGCTAGTCTCCGTCGTTGAAACCTCGAATCTTCTTCCCTCGGCGCACGTTGAACTCTCCTATAATCCTTGACACGCGTTTACAAACTTACGCAATGTTCCATTATACAATACTTTATTGCGAATCGAATGGTAGAAATTTCCGTTTGCGCGCAATTGATCGTGCAAGGGAAGTCCTGTTTGCAAGTTTTCTGCGCAAGCAAACGGAACGAACTAAAAATTTCCCTTCGCTTCGAGCAAGATTCGGAACTCGTGCGTAAAAGTTGCTCCAGTGCACTCGACGTGGAGATCGGTGCTGCAATCCGTTGCTTTTCCAATCCATAAGCGTCGTTGCTTTCGGGACAAGGAGAGCGTTGCTGCGTTCGAGCATGTCGGATATGCGAGATTCCAGTCGCTGTAGCTGTCGTTTAATCGATTCTAGTTACCAGTTCCCGATAAAGTTCAGAAGCGTTCGACAGATATTTTTTTAAACATCCATTTCCCGTTTATCGGCCTGCCACACGTAATCGAGGTAATCTGATTTACAGTGGCACAAGCTCCAACGCAATGCAAAAGTTTAACCCTTTTTTTTCTTTTCAGTACGAAGGTCGCTGCATTACAAAAGCCGAGAAGATCTTTCACGATACGTCATCATATTATTATAGAGATAGTGGCAGTGGCCCCGAGGCGCATTTTTCTCCATTTTTAAAGTGTTAATAACTTTTTAACCACAAGTGCCATATTTTTTAGACCTGTTGGAAAGTCAAGCTTGGGGCCACGGCTGCAATTTAAGGCCGGACCGGTTAAATAGATACCCACCGAAAACCGAGGAAAACGCAATTGTTCGAATCAACGATGCGTTCCAGAAAGTTATTTTTGAAGGTGCTCGAGGCGCGGCAAACGCGAGATGGCGCCACGGTTTTGTCCCCGCTTTGTGGGGCCACACAGACCATTACCATTTCCGTGTCACTCGCAACGTTACCGCCAAATTATAAAAAACGAAGCGCGCATGATTTATGCAAAAGACACGCGTTGCCGTCTATAAGAATATGTAATAAAAAATGTTGAGTCCCATTTAAAAATTTGAATTTGCTATACATTTATCTCGCTCGAACGGGGCACAGTGTATATCTACATAGATAGCTCGGGTTCTTCAAGAGAATCGTGTGGCTGGACCGCTCCGGAGTATCATTCGCGGTTTTCTGGTCGTTCGTATCCAAGGATTTCTACATTCTAACGCGCGTACACCCACAGATAAAGCTCAGAAACTGCGAACGGAATAAGAGTTTCCAATGCGCGACCGACTACGATCAGAGGGAATATTTTTCTTGGAATAGTCCGCGGGGATATGAAAGATTGGAGATCGCGGCGGAAAAGTTGAATCGCGCTCGCGTGCCGCTCTTCCCTTCGATCAGCTGCTGCACACCGCGAATAAAGCGCGACCAGTTAACTTCCGATTAACATTCCTGGCTGGCCGCCGTCCGATGGAACTAATCGCCGATAGACGCGCGACCGGCGCTATTCCTCGACCGATTTTGCGATACGACGCACCACGTGCCATTGGAAATTCCATCGACTGGCAGAGAGGGTGGATCGTGCCGGTGTACATACGAGTATTATGCAACCCGTAGACAAACTGCACCTACGAGTTTCCTCTTTCTACCAGCCGCGTTCCGGTCGTTTAACGGAACACCTCTCTACTTCTCTCTATACTTCTCGCCTATCAGTTACAAACACACGACAATGATACTGTTTTTCACGAGCGCAACGATGTCTGCGAAAAGCGAGGAATTCGTTGAGCGCAGTCCCGTGAAATCGGAGCAGATGGGCGACGGTTTGATCCCGTATCTCGCATTCCAGTGTACTCCGTTCGAGCCATTCGCCGACGACCGCGGTCTACGTTTGAGCGCGGCGAACCAAACTACGTAAACTACGGGACTCGATATCCTCCATGTAGATACGAATATGGCAGGATTGGCCAGACAAGTACACGCAGCATCGAGCCGCATCTTTCTGCTCTATATACGCGTACAGCCGATTAGCTCCATCCACCGCACCAGCACAGCACCGCGCTCGGCTGGGAATTTTAATCGGATGTCGGACATACGTCCGCGTTCTCGGTGCTCCGCCGCGATCGTGTCGTTTCGTGATTTATCCGAACCTAAACTGGATCGCGACGCGGTGGAATCTCGTTTTTAAACGATTCCAGACAAGTTTCAGCGAGTTCAGTGATTTTTATTTGCCTTTTCTCGCCAGGCAATGCAAAGTTCGCGAAACTAGATGGTCGGTGGGTTTCTAACAGCGCCGCGGATCGACTTATCGTTACGGCAAGTAAACTGACCTCGTCTTCGTTCGAGAACCGGGCTTCTGGCAGGGGCCTATCAGCGCAGCGTTGGGCTTCTTCGCCAGTGACATAATATTCTTTTCTACCAACTGATCCTTTCTCTTTTATTCGAAGCAGCTGAATTTTCCCAGCGGCAAATGGGTCAAACTTTCCCCGAGAAGCAGTCGAAGAAGGTGACGGCCGAATCGCGGGTCACGCTCCCAACCGCCTCCGTCTCTCTGTGTCCGAGGGCTCGCGATTCGGACGAAAAGCGGACAAAAAGCGGACAAAAAGCGGACAAAAAGCGGACAAAAAGCGCGGGGACTCTGGCAAAGGGCGAAAACGACGAGGAAGGACGACTCGTTCTTGCCGGTAAGAAAGCTCTCGCAAGACTGGACGACATTGCTAGTCGAGGCCAGCTTCCGTGGTTAGCACCGTCATCGAGAGTTACGCGCTCGCAAACGAGAGAAGGGATAACGCGCCGGCTGACCATCGCGACGCGTCGCGATCACGTTTTCGGTCCTCGGGCTGGGATCGTAGGGCTTGTAGGGCACACCGATCTCGAATCTATCGGTTAGAGAGCCGTGCTTCCCAGAGAATTGGGTTGCCGGTAGTTTGCTGGCCGATTTATCGTTTTTGCGGACGGGACTTGCACGCGCGTAGGCAGCTACGCGTATGAAAATGTCGATATCGCGATGGCGCTGTTTGTTACTCCGGAGAAACTGGGCCGAGATAAATCTAATTGTTTAGAAAAATAACTGACGAGTGGAGAGATCGAGTCGCTACTTACGGTCGACTAAAGCCGGATGACACGCAGTCTCGTTTCTCTTATTCCACGTGTGCTCGTTCCAAGTGGAATGACTTGTGCCGCAAGATCGAGGTGAGAAAAAAGAGTCGCGTCACGCGAAGGTTAAAGGCTATTAATCGCAATGCGATGCCAGCTATCGACGAACGCGTTCTACGCTGATTAATCTTCCCGGCGTTTGTCAACCGTGCGAAGCGTGTGTTTGGAGCGGCGCGCGCGAGCTCCGCGACGCTTCGAGCGGAACGGGTGGTAAGTGGTAAGTGGTAAGTGGTAAGTGGTAAGTGGCAAGGTACGGCATCGGTTGATGCGTGCCGCGGGACAGGAGCAGGAAGCACTCCGCGTTCCATTACCGCGACCACTCGATATCAACGGATTGATCTTTCGACCCGAACTCTTATCGACCCGATCGTGAGATAGCTTTGATTGGATTTCGAGGTAAAATTTATGGATCGAATTTTCGATACCAGATACGAGATACGAGATACGAGATTCGGCCGCCGTGCAATCGCGGGAGAAATTTGCTGAGAATCGACGGTGGACTTTTGAAAGATGAATCGTCGTCACTCTCCGAAATTTTTGCCTGGTTTTACCGAAGACAGGGGGCAGAGAGGTGTTTCGAGTTGCGATCGTCGCTGCTCGCTAAGCCAAGATAACCCAGCTTCCATCGATCGCGAAAATAAATTGCGCATACAAAAGTCGGAATCGGAAGTCTTGGAATCGGTAGATCCGAATCACGAATCACTAAAGCATGGAAGCCTGTCCGCAGATTATTAATTGGCATTTTTATCTTTCCCAATTATGTTAACTCCGTCGAACGCTTTCGGTGTGCCAACTACGGGTCCACCGATATCGTTCCAACCTGCTAGCGTTCATTGTTCTCCTTGGACGTACATGCTGACCTCCGATCCGATTCATCGATCACTCGATTCGGCCGACGAACGGCGACCGTTTTATTTTTCAATGGGCATAGGTCGCTCGAGTAAAACGCCGTGCTTAAGCCAAACGCGATAAATCATCGCGATTCACGAGAGGCAAGTGGCTCCGTAACGCTTCTCCATCCTTTAAAATGCGCGAAGAAGACGATCCCTGAGTCTACGCATGGGCCAAGTTCAAATACAAGCTTCGTCCAGTGATTCGTGTAGCTGCTTAAATCTAGAAGAGTAGAGCGCAACTTAATACGTCGAACCGCGTTAAAGGGTTAATATCGTGTCGCAGATCTGCCAGTGCCATCGACCACGTCTGCGTGCACGTTCTGCCTGTTGCTCGCTAAGCCAACCGTTCATAACGCAGCTATCGAAAGCGATTTCAATTGACACGTTTCCATCCTTTCTCGAGACGAAAATGGTTCCCATCGATTGTCGTCGTCCGTTGTCGTTTCTTCTGCCTCTACGGATCGATCGTCGCGGATCAAAAAGTTCCAGATCTTCGTTGCGTCCAGTTTACTCGAATCGTGGGCTATGCGATTCGCGCGTACTTCGCGGCACAGAAGACAGCTGTGTCTGCTTGGATCGATCGGCAATGAATATTTGATCAGGCTCTCCCTAGGCCGCATTGCGAAATAAAATTTTGCCAGCCGATCGCCCACTCCGATTCCAGCGTTACATCATTGTCCCTCCTTTCTCTCTTGCTGTGATTTTTGCGAGCGACTACGTAGGAAACAAATGTGTTGCTGAAATGCGACGGGACGAGATCGCGTTACTTTCGGTACCACTACTTCCGGAGCTTTTCATTAAATTGACCATCGTCGCTTGCTCGGCTTCTCGATGCGGCCTCCTTTTCGACGATTCGCGCGATCACGGATAACCAGATCCTTCTTGAAGACCAGTTTCGAAGTTTCGATTCATTACGGTATACGCTGGACACCGAAATCGTTGGCAAAAAATCACGAGACCGTAACCGATGATCTCTGGGTACAGTTTCGCGCAGTACGTTTGCCACCGCGTCGAATGCGATTCTTTAGTCAGCCTTTAATTAACAATTGGTATACTGTCGGAATGTCGAAATCGATTCCGCCAGTCCGCTGATGAATTGGAAAGGTTGATTTCGTGGCAATCATTACGGCCACCGTTACTCCGTTTCGGCACACCCAAACTCGAACGATCGCGCAATCCTGCGGTTCCCACATTATTTCCCTAGCTCGGCGTTGACGCGCGGGTCCTGACCTTTCAGGGACGCTAGGCCTAGAAACTTCCATACGTCACATACTCACAGGTGTCCGAGAAGAACACGCGGGTCCTTCGTCTGCTCTTCTAATCGCAATCCGGCGAGGAAAAGAACGAGCAGAGGCATTACTTTACGAGCTTGTTGACCAAACTTTTAACGCAGGTGCTAGATTAATTCTAATTTTATCGATGCTCCAGCTGCAAGGTGAATATCGTTTAGCTAGAAAACCGATTTCGTAATGCGGAAACATGCGGCGTCGACGAGCTGTCCACGCGTCATACGTGCTTCGAAACGTCGCGTCCCGTCGATGACGCCGATTTCGCTCGGTTTCCCTTCGTGGGAGCGGCTCGCGAATCACACCTCGAGTATCCTATCCAATTAAGTTTTTACGGGCAGCCGGTGTGCACGCGCCAGGTGGAGAAAAAGTATCGCAGTCGATGGAAATATAGCGAGCTTATATACGTGCCTCGATATCGAAACAACCAACTCGGATGGCCTGACGCTTCTCTTCTTGGCGTCGACTCGCACTCGCGCTTCCTCGTTTCTTTTTGCGGACAGATCGCATCGTTTACTCGACGCGGACGCGTATGTATAATAGAAAACGAGCAGCCGAGTTCTTTCCTGGAAAGGTCCAGTGATCACGTAACAGTTTATCGTGGATGATTCGATGACGCTGCTACCAAATGACATCAGCTCCAGGCACGTTGCGCGTTTGGCACGACTCGTGGCGAATCGAGAACCGTAGATAAGATGGAGCGATGAAATTGGGGATGCCCGGACGAGAGTTGCGAAATCGGCGACGGAAACGATCCCGCGATGCCCAAGGGAAGTTTGTTCGCCGCGGGAGGAAAGCTCATTGTCAGCCGGGGAGAAATATGCGCGGAACGAGAATCGTGACTCCGACAAGTAACAGATATACGTTTTCGTCCCGGAGCTGGCACGAGGCGTTCATTATCGGTCCCGAACGTGTTCGTGACACGTCACGAGTATCTCAATGTGAAGTTCGCAGGCACGATCGAGGGCGAATTCTTGCGGACTTTCACCTGGCGAAGGACGGGGCGACGCGTCGCATCGCATCGTGGAGCTTAGCACCATTGTTGCGCCGGGACGACCGTCGCGTCGCGTCGATTCCGTCGTTCTCGGTCTACAGCTTTGAACAAATTCTTTCTGCTCGTTTTCTTTTTAGAGGGAGAGAAGCGTTTCCGAGAACGGAATGCCACGCGAGAATACCTGGGCCATTTAACGGGGGGGGGGGGGGGGGCGATCTGCCGAGTGTTTCTAAAGCCAGCTAACTACGAGCGAGCAAGTAACACGTGTTCCCTTACCTGCGTGAAGATTTGCTGCGACGGCCTCGGGGAAGTTCGCGGCTCGATTCGCGTTCTCTACCTCGTCATTCCGCGCTGCAAGCAAGAAAGACGACAAGTTGAATCGACGAAGGTTTCACTCTCGGACGATCGCGTTATCGAACGTCGCCACTCGACTGCGTTTCCGCGACTTTCCCAGCGGCGATCGCCACGGCGACGACCGTCCTGGTATCGCGGGCATGACGTTTCAATTCAATTAGGAAAAATTGTCCAGCCTCGATCGCGAAGCGAAAAACGCGCGCGCACAAGCAGCACGGTCCAGCGATAATGAATCGAGGTAATAGTTTACTGCTAGCGGACACAGCTGCACGGTTCACTCCAGTTGACCCGACGTTTATTAAACATCAGATACACGGAGACGGAGAGTGGAATAAGCGTCCGACACGCGTATACCGTGTGCGCCCACCAGTCCACTGTGCTTGCGCCACGATCAAGCTCGACGAGGGCAAACCTTCTGCCGCGCGTCGGCGGCCAACGCGAATCGAATTGCGAGACGTATTTCCGTATGCAGAAAACGAAACACATACGCGGACTTGACTGGTATCTTGGTCTCTTCTTCCCCGCGACCTTGATCGCTTAATTAATGAACGCAGCTAGCACAGATCCGTATCTCGAGACGCAGCTACTTCTACTCTGCGTCCCCCGAACCCCCTGGACGCTAACGAACCTTTGAACTCAGTCGCTATTAATATTGATCTCGATCGGTGGGTGTCCTCATTCCGGAGCAGATCGACGGAAAAGTGAATTTCATTCTTTTATTGGATCCTCTTGGGGTACGGAGCTGCAATTAAAGATGTTCGCGGTTCGAGGCGGGCTCGATCTCGCCACTGGTCGCTTCCCAAACGTCGAAATCTTTCGGCCCACTCATTCCTTTGCAATTCATTCATTCGTCCACAATTTCTGCCGTTCTACGATCCCTGTATGTGTAAACGAATCAGCGTGACACGAACTTTCTTCGGGACAGAAATTTGGAAAAAGCACCCCAAACGCTATCGCTGATCGCCGAGAGTTACATCGACGACGGAAAAAGGAAGGAGATCGAATTAACGAGGACGATGTAACAAGACGGTGCGGAATTTTCACCGCGAACACTCTTGCGGCGCAGGCAGATTAAGGAGAACGATATCAACCGCTTTATGAGTCGCTGCGGTGCGTCGTAAACCCCTGACGGCGAGCCGAGACGGTACGCGTACCAAGTCAATGCTGCGGGGGCAAATATCGTGGCCTAATCGACCGTTCAAATTCCCCGTGTCCGTTTCAATTTTGCCTTCGCGGATTTGCAAAAATTTGTGTCACGCGCTCCGGGGCCAGGCGGAAAGGAGGATACCGCCGCCTCGTGCACGCTGCACCGGTTATAGGTACTGTTCGTGCCGCGGCGATTAAGATGAACACGTTTCGAAGGACATTTTTCAGAGGCGGTCGAACGGGAAGAGAAGTCCGACGAAAGGGCCGGCGGGAAGTTGACATTAAGGGTTCCGACCGGGGGAGAGAGAACGAGCCAGTCGCCTGCAGCCGAGAAACGGCAAACAGGAAGAGGACGAGGCTGGTAGGAAAGGGAGCGAGCGAGAGGGTGACGGAAGGAAGGAGGGAGTGCTTGGGGATGCGCAAAGAGAGAAAAGAGAGCAACGAAAAATAAGTAAGAGGTTGGGAGCGGGTGGCCTTGAGCAGGTCATCACCTCCGACTGCGGTGCTGATGCTGCCCGCGCTGGACCGTCTTAACTTCTTCTCCTTCTCCCTTTTCCTTTTTCTTTTTCTTCTTCTTCCTCCACTTCTTCCTCTTCTTCCACTTCTTCCTCTTCTTCCTCTTCTTCCTCCTCTTCCTCTTCTTCCTCTTCTACTTACTCCTTGAACCCTTCGCTCTTTCTCTCCGACCGTCTTTACCTTTCTCCTTCCCTTGCTCGTTGCTCCTCCTCTCTCTCTCTTCCCTGCAGCTTCTTTTCCCTCTTTTGCTCTTCATTTTTATCTCAAACCCTCATTGTTTTTCCCTTCCCCTGTCCTTCTTCCTGTGCACGCTCTTTACATTTTTCCGTGGACCTCCAGTATGCGGCACACAGAACAATCCGTCCGAGCTAACTCCGCGGAGACCGAGAGGATTCGCGTCGGGTCGCGTCCGTGGCAGAGAAATCGCGTAAATTGAGTTTGCCAAAGTGGATCACCACGGTCGGCCTTTCAACCAGGTAATAACGACGGATGCGTGGCCGGCAAAAATTCAATTTCGCTGTCGAGCAACGTTCGACGCACGAAATCTTCGAGCCTCGCAATTTCGGTCGTTTCGAGCGCGAAGCTCGTGCCCGCCGCCGTTTGCTCCGAAAAAGTATCGGTCTCGTTCCAGCACACGATACGATAATTGCCCGTGCGAGATTTCGAGTCCGAGTGGACGAACGGGAAGAGAATCACGCAAATCGAGTTTGACAAAGTGGATCGTCCGCACCGCCCCTCGAAGGTAATGATCGACACGCGGCGGCGTAAAATTTCGCAGGTACAATGTTCGGACGAAACCGTTTCGGTAAAATCGACGAGTGGATCGACCTCCGTGAGCTCTGATGCACCGGCTTAAGTGAATGAGAAAGATAAACATAATAATTACGCGAAATGGCGGGCTGCTGCTGAAAACGGCATCGAGCTGGACCGCGCCGATGCGGGGAACAAGGAAGGCGAGAGCGCGGCAAGCGTGTGCACGCACTTATCAACGCCCTTGCTACTCTCGTCCGATAGAATCGGGGGGCGCATCTCAAAATCGGGATACGGCGATCGCTTAAATCGCTTAAACAGTCACGCGGTGAACTGTACAAGAGAAGCGAAGCGAATCGCAGCGAATCGCAGCGAATCGCAGCGATTAAGCGGCGAGAAGGAGCGGCTGGCCGGAAGCGCGTTACTCGTCGCGCGAGTCGATACTGTTGAACAACGTGTTCATGCAGCACAGACAGTTCTGATAACCAACTGTGCCCGCTCCTTCGATGAATCCGTTCGGGTTTTTCACGAGCTGTTCGACAACATTGTTGCAAGAATACCTGCTGAATCTTGGCTCGTTCCCTTCCGCGCTCAGAACCCCCTGGTCAAATTCGAAACACTGATTTCCAGCTCGTCGAGCTTATCGTTGGAGTGCTTGGAGCCCGCCAAGCCAGACGTCGCGTCGCGTGGGATTCTTTAATCGTAAACTCGTTTACGATACGTTCGGGAGCTGGAAAGTGCGAGGAGCGGGCCGGAACGGGCACGCTGGGTATTCCGGTAGGAGCGTGTATCACGGATCGGCGTAATGCCTACAACGTGGCCCACGGAGCAAGGAAACACGGCTAACTTGCCGAGCGCAGCTAGATCGTAATGCCGCGCGAGTATTCCCGAGATCATTGGTTTCAAATTAATCGGCAGGGATTACATGGTGCCACTGCGCTGATAAGCGATTTTGACCGAGGGACGGACGGAGTTAATGCTCGCAAAATCCACGGTCGAATCGCGTGCACGCGACGCGGCCAACCTGTGTCCGCGGTGAAGCAATAAACGCTCTCGGGATGGCTCGCGCGGTTAACAAGGTGCATCTCGCGAGTCGCACCGAAGAAAGAGTTAGTTGGCGCCTGACCGATAATCCGACCAACGCATCGCAGGAAATTTAATACACGTATAGGCGAGCGTACGCGCGCGAAAGCGGGGATGCTTTCGATGAATGAGCCATTTGTGCCATACGCGCCGCGAATTCTATGTCTTTTATTCGCGACCGTCTTTCTCTGGCCGTCGCATCGTCGTACACGGATCGCGAGAACGACCTGCTAAACGCATGCGAAGTAGAGTGCAAAGCGGTTGCACGTTTTTGGTGCAGGACGCGCTGCGGATACTGTCAAGGTGGAGAAATCGGATAGAAAGATGGGCAGGGTAGCGGGACAGCCAAGCGGGAGTCTAATTTCTCGCAGAAACAACAGCGGAACGCGGCGGTAAATAAAAGTTGGAGGCAGGTGTGGCCCATCTGCGGTGTCAGCTGCCAGCGTCCGAAGCCCCTGGCACAGTCTATGCTTGCTATTCGCAAAATATCTTTTACGCGCGAACGGCAGCTGGTGCAGCGTTTTTCCGTGGGTGGTGAGTGAAAGTGCAGCTCCGAGGTTAACGCGCACCACGAATTCAATTTTTCTGCGTGCATCCTCCGGCGAATCGAGTTAACCGAATTCCCTCAGACGCGAGGTCGCGGGTTCTGTCCGCTCGGTGGGTTTTCAGGCAAGAACGGTTATGGGGAACGGGTCGGGGCTGCTCGGAAAGAATTTGCTGGATCCTTCTCCGGCCCGGAGCTCTTTCGTCAACACGGATGGATACGTACGGTCCGGGGGAGAATCTTTTTTTATCCTCGAAGCTGCACACTGCGCGCTAATATCCCACATCCTGCTGTCGAAGACGCTCTCGCGTCGTTCACGGCCGAATCGTAAATTCGAGTCTGCTAATTGGCCTTTAGCCGAGCGACTTGCTTGCGGTTTTCTTTTTAACGGTATTTTATTTAGTATGGTATCACGATGACGCGATCGATTCGTGAGTCAGGCAAGAATTATTCGCCGATAGGTAGTGAATCACCCGATTACGCGAAACTCCATACTCCGATTAGCAGTGTTCTCTCCACGTTCTTGTACGCCGTAGCCGGTTCGATTTCTGGCCAGCCACTGTTAGCGGTCTCTTAAAGGTAATTCTCGCGATTCCGTCATCGAACCACCACTTGCACAAATATACATGAAAAAAATATGGCGCAGAGGAGGTAAATATTTAAGTACCTTTCCACTCACGAATCAAGCCGTTTCCATGAATCGTCCGGCAGCTGTAGTTCGTTGACGAGCAAGACGATCCCACGGAACCGGTCGTTTTTAATATCTCTCGGCCCGTTCGCAGTTTTTAGGAGAGAACGGCACCAGTTGCCGTCGACGAATCCAACACTTTGGAAACCGCGTCTCGTAAGTATTGTCACCTTTTCGCGGCTTCTGCTCGGACGCGTAAATATCTATCGATAGAGTACGGGCTGTTTGCAATTGAACGATCGACAATTTTACAAACCGACAAGCACAAGTATATTACCCTCTGGAAACCTTGGGGAAATCCAGAGTTGCATAAATATACAGGGGGACAAAAACTGGGCACTGCACAGAATTTGAAAGAAACAGGAACAGAAGCGGTAACGCGGGCAAGCCGCGAAGCAAAACGGACGAAGACCCTCGGAACGTTTTGACTCGGAGCGTCGAGAGGAGACTGGCGAACGCTTTTCTGCCTCTGCCTCAGCCTGGGACATCGCTGGCCATCCCTTTCCACCAATGACGAGGCTTCCTTACTGGTCCCACGGAGAGACCGACGTACCTTTACTCTTGATAGGTTACCTTCGAGTTAACTCGATAGGATCGTAAACGTGCGCATGCATATAAATCACTCTCTCTCTCTCTCTCTCTCTCTCGATCTAAAAAAATCGTACAGATTTTCGTAAGATCCTCCAGGGAGGATCTAGCAAAACCATAGTAGCGGATCATACTCTAAAGGCCACACTGCATTTCGAAACATTTTTCTCGCCGATTTTCCGCTTTTACAAGAATATCTCTCGAAAGCTGTTCCATCGACGTTAAATAATGTTCGCAAGTCCGTACTTTTGTAATAGATTTTGCTATTGAAATCGATGGAAGACGCGGAGGAAAAATTGGCGAGAAGTTGCGCAAAATTTAGAGAGTGCGTTAAATTTCCCGCAAAAGATGTTCGAGTGTATCGAATATCCAATAAGACGCAAGACCGCGGGGCAGGCTGCGCGCCGCGTGGCGGATATCGGTTTGGCGCTTGGCGCGATATATCGACCGGGCGCCGCGCCGGGCGGCACAATTATCGATGTGCAATATTCGACACAGGTCGGGAGTGTATCGGATCGATTTGGAGAACGCAGTCTCTCTCCGTGGCGCGGTAGAGTGCAGGCGGACAAAGGAAGTCTCTTTTGGTTGCGGGACGTTGGTTGCCGTTCGCGAGGTCGAACGTCGATCGAATCGATTCATCTCGATTCATTTCGATTCATTTCGATTCACGCGCTCGAATCTGCCGCGCCGGAAAAAAGTATTTCGGGTTGCTGATCGCGTGGGTCGCGTGTCGTTCTTGGTGCGATTACTGCTTGCGCATCTTTCGTGGATGAAACGTGGATGCTTGGCCGCGGCGGGGTTTGATCTTATTTCGCGCAGAACCAGTAGCGCCGCAATCTCAGCCATCGGGTTAACGCATCCGGAGCGATCTCTCTGTGCAGATTCGTTTGCAGCGCGACACAACTTTTGTTTGCCATGTTTGTGCCACGGAGAGGAAGACCAAGGTTCAATATTTTGCGGAAAGAGGAACCAGAAGCGGGGTTCCAAAACGATAACCTGGCGCGGGATTCCTCTACGATGGAAAGCTGCTTCCATTCGAAAGGCTATCGATGATGTATTATTCAACGCCTCCTATTCTTGACCACGCGAACGAGGAATTTCGAAGACCTAATCGCGCCGCATTGCTACCAGGCTGGCTTGGAACGAGGAATGTTTCACCGGTACGTACATATGTACAGTATTTAAACGTTGCATGCGTCTCGAGTTATAATTTCGTGTCGCCGTGCTGCTAGGTTTATACATACATGTTTCGCGACGCTAGAATCGAATTGAATCGTCTCGCAGCTGCGCTTCGCGGAGCGGTTTCTTTCATTTACATGCATATATGCACACGTATACCTGTTAGCCATGCGTTTGCAACGGGATCATGGAAAAATTGAATTGCCATTGGAGCAGATTTACCGCGCAGCTTTCGTCGGAACGTTTCGGTGTATTTGCCGAGCGACCTTGCTCGGCAAGATCTTGTCCGCGTTGGCGATTCCATCGATCGGCCCCTCGGCCTCTCGGCGTCTTGCGTCGCGTCGCGTCGCGTCGCGTCCTCCTCCTCGTCCTCCTCGTTCCCGTGGATTCCACGAGAAACAAGACAGCCTCGTAAAAAGAATTCTCTCGCTTCGGGGAAGAGCAGCGAGAGGGACGGCTTTGGAGCTTTCGAATGGATTTGAGCGTCACTGACGTACGAAATCGCCACGAGGCGACTGCGGTCGAGGCGGTGGAGGAGGCGGTAAAAGAGAAGCTAACCAGTCTTCGCGGGCTCGAATTTCTTGCAAGTTCGAATGCGCCGTTTAGATTCGCTGCAACGCATCGGCGCTAAGGTCCAGTTGGCGACGCGTTATCGAGCAGACGAAACTTTTCTTTCGAAGAACCACGCGAGCGTGCAACGCCACGGTGCGCGCAATGTTTGGAGAAGAAAGCCAAAGTGCTTATCCGTGTCCCTCTTTTCCACGAACGCTCGTGTTTCGCGCCTGCTTACGACAGAGAGATTGGCCGCTATTGAGTTTTCGCGGTACTCGGCAACACGTTACGCGTATATGCGAATTACCGCTAGCCAAGATGCATTTGCATGCACGACGCGTCTCGCGCCCCAATATCCCGCACAATGACGAACGTGACGCAAATGGGAGATGCACACTTGCAAAGGCCGACTCGCGTAGAACGTAGAGCCTTTAAACTTGACCGTTCCGCGTATACGGAATTTCGTCGCTGTCGAACAGGCTCGACGACCGAGCGGTGATGCGCGTTCAGGAACGCGATGGATAACGGATTCGCGAACACGAATCGTCCGTATCGGATTTCGATGGCCTCCCATTGCGAAATACCATTCGGAATTTTTTCGATCTCACGTTCGCGACAGATAGCGGGGGAACGAAAAAGCATCCGGGTACACGCGTTCGCGCGGTGACCGTCCAAAGTCGAGGTACGCAGGAAAGAAAAGTACCGTGGCGTCGGAAAACTCAAAGGAACGTCGGCTGTGCAAAGGTGCACGTGGGAAATACCGGGGCGTCGCTCGTCCCGGACGATCGGTGAAATAAGATCTCCAGCGAGAAAACGGTGAAAACGAAAGTTCGCGATACTGTTCCGCTGGATATGCAGGCGGATGTTCGGCTCGTGGCAGCTGGTCTTTCGCCTAGTACGCATACACGTACGCAAACGTGCATTCTTTCCTGGGGTCCGGACGCCGCTCCGGTGCAGCGGTGGTCGCGTTCTACGATGCGTGTGCGCGCACGCTCACGGGTCGCGACAAAAAAGAAACCGGTCGAGCTTCTTCCGTTTCGCGAACGAGGGGGCATGGAGGGCCCTCGAGAGTTCAAACTTGGCGCGAGCAGCTCTATAAATGCAGAAAGGGAGAGAGACCGAAGCCGGACCTCTGGTATCGGTGCGGAATGCGAGAATCTGCACGGCCTCTGCACGAATTCCTCGTGCGACAGAGGGACCGACCGGGGACCGACCGGGGACCGTCCGGGGACCGAGCGAGGACCGGCCAGTCCTTCCAATTAAAGCCAGCTCCGAGTCGAACGGGATCTCCTCGATTCCAGCGGGGAGCGTATAAGCTCCGTCCTCGAGATAACAAACGGAGCTGTTATAGGCGTGAAATAAATATCGTCTCGTTCACCGACTTATCCGAGGTCGGATCGAGCAACGATGCAGCCGCGACTAACGCTCGGACAGCCTCCAGCGCCGAGGCATCCCGCAAATTTTTCGCCGATAGAACGTCCCGACCGACACCGAGTCGAAGGTTATCGACGACGAGTCGTCGTCCTCGCGGCGAGATTCGAAAGACACCGATCTTTTCCCTCTGTCTAACTGGCATGCGAGCAATGTGGCCGGTCACAGCCGCGAAGATATTCCGACCGGAGAAAAATCATCCGCCGATCGTACGTCGCGTCCTGCTTGCACGAGGTACGCGTACCGGATCGCTCGTGCTCGTTCTGTCGACAATGTTTCTAGCGCCTCGAGCACGGCAGCCGAGTTACCGCGGTGTCGCGGATAAGTCAGTCGCGATGCGCTCTCCGGATGGCGGAGCGCGAGTGTAACTGTAAAGGGACATTTCCTGACACCCTTCGGCTCTTCGGCTCTTCGGCTCTTCGGCTCGGCGGAATTGCCTGGCCGGTAAGCGTCCTTCGTATCGGAAATACTTGCGTCCAAGTATGCGCATCTGATACGTATTTTGCGCGCACGCAAAAGGTGCACTTGGACCTTGCGCCGGTCCAAGTTCGAATTCGTTTCCAGTCGATCGGATCGCTATAGGTCGAATACCACGGGATGCGGCACAGGCGCGCGCTGGCCTCGGTTCGAGTATAACTTATCGGCGCGAATCGAATCGAATCGAATCGAATCGATGTCGATGCTCGAGCTCCTTCCGGGTTGCCGCTGCGGAATATTGTCGCTTCAATTGTACGTCCTGGACGCGCGTAGGCGCGATTGCCCCCCCCTTCTCTATCGCCAATAATGGACTGCATTGCTTTTTATATTTTCACCGTTGACTTTCCGAGCTTTCTTAAGCTCTAGCTTTAGCGAACTTTGGCGACCCGCGCACCGCGTGTCGCCCGCGTTTGTCCTGCGATTACGCGTCACGGGGAAAGTATCGATCGCGTCGATCAGATCCGTGCTGAGAGCTGGCAGCAGACCACTCGCGCAGCGCTTGCCCAACATCCCGACCGATCGAATTGCTCGCTGGCTGCGCAATAAATCAACCACCGAGCGATCTAGTTCCAGTTCCACGGAAAGTGTATATTTGGTAACTGTCCGCACGACGAACCATTTTCCGGCGAAGCCGTGGTCCGAGCATCGTTTCGCCGATTTCTAATCATCGGTCGTGCCTGGTTCCCTGGAACCGAATCGCCGGGAAGTTATCTTCGAAGTTGGGTTAACGCACCGCAGCCCCGCTCGTTGACTCCTCGCATACGTCCTGAGGGAAAATGAGGAATCGCTATTGGGAGCGAACGCAGTGGCCACTTTCGGGTAAAGTGGGAGCGTATCCTAGATTAAAGATTGCGATCGATTATCGAGCGATTTTGACGAAAACGCGGATTAGGCTGGCTATCCGAGGGTCGGTATACTGCGACCAGAATCGTCTGGCTGTCAACGTGGAATGCTGCCTCCTTCGATCAGGATTCATAGTCGGCGCGTACATGTACCTACGTGTACATGTATGCGCGTTGGGCAGAGATGGCGGTCTCTTCGATTGGGAGCGAAGCAAAGTGAAAGATCTCGAAAAGGAAGGCGATTAAGGGGGAATGGGACCTTGAGCGCGGTCAGCCACTGCTAGAACCCGAGACCAGACGGCGAACACTGGAGCCGAGTATGCGCAACCGCCATATTGTTGTGACTACTATGCCCTGACGGACCCTGACCAACCACCCACACTCGCAGCTAGAAAGCTTCACCCGATGGAACGCGGTGACACGGCCGACCGCGAATACCCCTTGTTCCTTTCTAGCGAACCATTTCTCGTCTCTCCCGGTTATCTGTTGCTTGCCACTTTACGTAATAGGATCCCTCTCGTTCGGCACAGAAACGCGTCGACCTATCATTCGGAACGTACTTGTCGCGACTCTCGGTGGACGAACGGCGCTCATTTTTCTGCCACACAATTCGGTGACCCGAGGATTAAGTTCGAATACTTTCGTCGACGAAGCATGGGATCTGTTTAAGGAGCGGCAGGGTTGCGAAGCGAGCGAATCGATACGGTGAACGGAGGAATGTCAACGATTTCGTTGTGCACAAAACGACGAAAAGTTAAGCACCTCTTTCGTTGAAAGTAACGCACGGAACGTTTATTCTTGCGTCGTAAAATTTCGCGTTCAATAGGATCCTAGAAGGCGGGCTCTTCGTTGGCTGCGCGAACCGTCTACCTGACTCGGATCACCGACGTACCTTGCCTTGCCTTCCCTGGTACTCCGTTGAATTATTCTTAACGGTTTCGTTCTCACACCCACCGACCGCGATCGGGCATCCACTTTCGAGGAGTGGCGCTCCCTGATTATTACCGATCGAACCCAGTTTCCTTATTTTCTTTCTACTGGAATCGTCGATCTTGCCCCCGTCTTTTACGAAACGCAGCCTTCGCGATCGCGCATCACTGATATAGATGAACCCCTCCGGAGCTTTTGTCAATGTCTACCTGGCACGAGCGGTTGACTCGGCCGCGTTTCCTCAATTATAAATAAAGCGAGAGGAAAATACGAGTGCGTCGCCGGTTCGCGCGAGGTCCGAAAAACCTCGGCTGCGTGTGCCAACATTCTGCTGGTTCGCGTGGCGAGCTGCTCGCTATAATATACCGAGTGTAATGATCGCGCGTACGCCCACGTTAATCGACATCCGGTACATCCGGCGTAGCAATTAGCGTACACCTCTTGCGCAATGGGGAGGCGATGCGACGCATTAAATTCTTTCTTCTCGTGCGCGCAAACTGCCGCCAATGGGAAATACATACACGTTTTCAATCTGTTTGGTAGCGTTCGTCGCGCAAGTCGCGATCCATCTTTGGCGGACAATGAGTAGCGGCGCTGATTCCGTTCGACAGAGATAAGACCGTAGAGAAATTCCTCGCGCTGAAGGTGCGCCTTGCAAACACGCCTTTGTCTCCTGCTCGAGGGAGCCGCCTTCGTTTCAAATGCTCGTTGGCGCGCACACGCGCGAAACCGGAGTACCTTAGCGGCGCGTAACGCACCGAGATTCAAGCGCAACCTTTGCGAAACGCGACGCGAAACGCGACGCGAAGCGAGGCCGTCGATTACCTTCGATACGCGTGCTCGCGACTTCTATTTCTGCGCAGAGTTCAATGGAATCGGTTTTGCAAGGTAACATGCAAGTTGTAGCGGGCAGCGTGTAAATTGCGCGATAGACATTGATATTCCTGCGCGGCTTACACGTTTTCTATTAGTTTCCAGCGGGCGCCGTTTAATTAAATGTATGGTTTCTATGCACTTACCATTTGCAACGAAAACGTCCCTCTTAGCGGGCGACTCCTGGCACTCCGATTTCTCCGTCGGGATGGACTCGCAGTCGCTCGACTCTTTGTTCCTGTGAAGCAAGAGCAACTTGAATTTTGCCATTCCCTGAAATTTTCGTCAGGTTCGCGAGATTGAAAGCACAATTTGTGCGTATAGCGTCGCGTTTCGCGTAGTCGGATAATTTGATCATTTGACGGGTCCGTGACGGAAGCGGCCGATTAACATTTTTTGCCCTCGCCGCATCGGCTGTCGCGCGAAGCATGCGGCGCATTCGCCAAGGGAACAATCGAAGGCTCGATTAAGCGCGTTGCGTTCGAATCCACAAGGATCCTCCGGTAGGTTAATCGGCACCTTTCCATTCCATTGGATCCGCTGCGCGTGCTGCGAGTTGACCGGCAACGGTGAACGATAAAGCAGCAGCTCGGACACGCGTAGAATTCGATAGCAAATCGATGGTGGATCGACCTAGGTGTGGCACCAGAGTGCTATAAATAAATGCGAGTAACGTTTGGTAGGCGTGAATCGTCGCGGGCGTCTTAATCGAGGCAAACCGGAGTAGTTGCGGACAAGGGAATAATTTGCTTGCAATTAAGCGGCTATTCTAGTTAGCTACGCAGAGTGCATAGAATTGGGTACGCTTCCGTTTTTCTCGGCAAACGCATTGGCACACGAGCAACGATACACGCTCGTTCACCAATTTACTAGTTCCCCTCGCAAAATTTTACGCAAACTGTGGAAACTTACGCGTCCGTGTATTCGAGGGAATTGGTTTCCTCCTCTTCGCCGATCGTGGCTAAATTGCTCTGCCAGTAGTAATCTCCGTCGTCGCTTTCGTCGCTCGTATCGTCATCTTCGACTACTTCCTCGGCGTTTCGGTCACCGCATCGATACGGGTCTTCGTTTCCTTCCCTGTCTCGCCTACCAAGTACGCCCATTTTGCACGACGATCCAGGTTCCTTTGAGCGATCCAAACCGTCGCTTCGCGCGCATCCCTTATCTTCCGATTCGGTTATGGGTTCGTTAAATTTCGTAATCTGTTCGATGTTCGCCGCCGAATCTTCCGTTTCCGCCGCGATCCTGACTGCAGTCTTCGATTCGCCCTTGCCCCCCTCCGGTTTCTGATCGCTGCTGCCGGCAGCCGAGTGTACCGTGGAATTAATCACCGTGCTCTCGTCGCCTCTAATCTTATCGTTCGCCGCATCTTGGTCGCGCCATACCGCGTTCGTCCTCCGCGGCGGAAACGCTTTCGCTTTTCGAATTTCGATGATCTCGAGCACCTTGTTCGTCCTGTGCCCTCCGTCCTCCCCAGGATCGTAATTCTCCATTGACTCGGTGTCGTCCGTCTCGTCGATTCCCTTTCTCTCAGCATCGTTATCTTCGTCGGCGAAACGCTTGAACGTTCGCGTCGAATTCACCGACGCATCCTGCCTGTCCGATGTGTTCGACCCGTCTCCGGTTCCTGCCTTCGCGACCGCTTCGTTCGGTTCACTCGGAACTGCTTCGGCGTTTGAACGCGACGACCGGTCCACCTCTTTCTCGAAACACGTCTCCCTGGACTCCGGCAACGAGGAGGATTTCACCTCGACTCGAGGCGCGATCGCGGGTGGTGGCGTTGGCGGTGGCGGAGTCGGAGGTGGAGGCGGTGGCGGAGGTGGCCTCTTCCGTCTCACCTTGACGTCCCTTCTGGGCAGCGGCTTGGGGGGCAGAACAGGTGCAACCTGACCGTCGCAGCGATCGACGCTAGATTGGTCGGGCTGGTTTTGGGAACGCGGATCGGCGGTAAGATCGGTAATCGATTGATTGACGCTGACCCTGTTTACGTGATTTCTCGCCGGCAGAGGCGGAGGTGTCTTCTTGCTCGAGCCTCGAACATCGGACGCTTCCTTGCGCTTCTCCGACTCCGGAGAGGAGTTCGCCGACTGGAATTCCTCGTTGATACTGTTTACGCGCTCGACGAGTTCGACGTCGTCCTTAATTGGCCTGAAATGCGTCGTCGAGTCGGCGGCCAGATCGGCAGTGTAGAAAAGATCCGGCCGGGCTTCGTGTCCGTAGCTGAGAGGTGCATCCTGGAAGCTGAGAGGTGGCTGGAAGGTGATCGTTTCTTCGATCAGCACCGTGTTAGGGGCGACAACCGCGGTGATCTTCTCGACCTCTCCTCGGGACTCCACGTGGGTTACCGCCTCGGAGCTGGCCAGACGACGCAGCAAATAATCCGGCGGACTCGACGTGTAATCGTTGTCCAAGTTATCGAGAGGACAAATCGCCTTGGACAGCTGATCGAAGTCCCGATCGATTCGCGAAAATTCGTTGGGCTGCTCGGAGGTGGTCGACGCAGTCGAGGCCGTCGAGGCCGTCGAGGCCGTCGAAATTGTCGATACTCGATCCGACGTGGAAAATCGATCGATCACCGTAGACATCGAACTTCCAGTGTCGTCCGACGTGCTTCCGTGTGTCGACCCGCATTGGGACCTGGCGTCCATGTACACCATGGCTTCCGGTGGTTCCTGCGGGCATACGAAAGTCAGTAATCGCGAACCAGATTATTTCACCTGCCAATTTCTCCTCTAATCTAACCTGCTTCGATTTCGCCAGCTCCGGGGAACGTTCCTTCGGCGTGGCCCTCGGGCTCTCTGGTGCTGGGCCGTTGACAGTTTTCGGGGAAGACTCGCAGCTCTCGAAGGAGGTCGACTTGCTGCAAGACTGACCGGCGGGCTGCGTGTTAGGGGAGCCATTTTGAGAACTGCTTTGCGAACTGGACTGCGAGGTGCTCTGCGGGGCCCTGGATCCGTTCCAGGACTTCTTCGCTGGACTAGGGTTCGCCTCGCCGTCGGCCAAGCCCCGAGCTTGCCTCAGCTTTCGCGGCGGCACGGGCGGAGGCTGGGACGGCAATTCCGGAGGCACTTTGCTCTTTTCCGGGGAACTCTTTTTCTCGGCGCTCACCACTTCGGGCCTGAGCGCTCCTCTGCACCTAACCATTAACTTGATAACCAGCTGCGACTCCTGCAATCTCCTCACGCAATCCAGCCGTGTCATGTGTGTCACTGGTACACCATCTATCGAGAGTACCTGGAAAAGAGACAAGCGGCGACAAGCTTATTTCTTGCTCGGTTTCCGCGCCACGAGCGAGCATCGAGTCGCTTCTCCTGGGAATCGTTCCGCGGCAACTGGGTCTCCCGTCCCAGGGAAAACGATCAAAGTCGCTCGCCGCGCGGTAAGGACATCCTCGGTCCAAAGACCGGAGTCGAACTTCTTACCTCGTCCCCTTCGCCCAAGATGCCCCAGGAGCATTTGGCTCTGCTCGCCGGGCTCTGTTCCGCGCAGCTCTGGACGAACAGTCTCCGGACTCTCTCGGACGTTTTGTTTCCACCCTCGAACTTCAATCCGAAGCCCAGTCGCTCCCCCGGAAGTCGGTAGACCTCGACTTCCTCCTCGAGCGGCCCATTGGCTCCGTCGCTCTGCCACTTGGTCGATTTCGCGGATGGAGCGGGCTCGTCGGTCTTCTTGCTGCTGCCAATGGACAGCACGGTGACGAAATTCTCCGCAGGTGGTTGACTCTCGACGCTGACCACCGTCACGAAATCCTCCGTTGTGCTCTTCGCGACGTCCATTTTCCGGATCGTCCTTAAAGCGTCCCATTCATCGCGAGCCCGATGATATTTACAGTCCGGAATGCTAGCCACTCCCTGAAAGCAGATCCGTACCATTGTAGACCAGAGAGGGCCTGTGTCGCAATCGACGCCCAACATTTCTCGTAGGTTCGATCCGGCTATCGGTGTTAACGAGCTACGGTATTTATTGTTATTTCTACCGCGGAAATTGGAATTCGTGCCGAATGCCGTCGCAGTTGCCACTACGAAGTCTCGAGGCCGACGAATAGATGTCAGGTAACTGTGTCGCGTAGCGCGAACATCTTCTCGAACGGTCATTAAGCGATCGTAACTGCGTGCCGGCGTACTCGCGTGACCAACTTAACGCGGAACTTTCATGTGTCTCGATGTACCTGCTCGTTTTCCCGGCTACCCGTGTACTGTTACAGTACGATTACGCTGCAAATTGCGATCAAATTTGGCGCAGGAGGGGCGACGATACAAATCGGGCAGCCAAAGCGCGAGGCACGGATATTCTTTTTGGTGCTTCGACCAGCCCTTCTCGCGACGAAGCCGCGACCGATACACGTGGCTGCTCTTCGATGGCGACCCTTCATTCGTCGTCTCGGACCGTTTTCACTCATCAGCATCCCAATCGTTTAACGATACCTACGTGTATACGTGCGTCGTGTCGCGAGAAAGTGTGCTCGCCTCTAACCAAGAATCCTCGGCTGCCGCCTCTGGTTTCCATAGAACGCGAGAAGTAGAAAGTAGATTGACCCGAGGTCACTGTCGAGCAATCGGCTGATGGCCAACTGTACCCCTCTCTATTCGCTATAAAATCACGGTCGTAATTTTTCATATTTCCTTTCCACGCTTCGTGCGAACCACCGGAATCGAAAGTTCCTCCACGAGTCTCGCAAACCAACTCGGCGACGCTCCTTCGATGCGCGCAGCTTTGAACACCTTGCACGAGGCGACGACGACCGATCGGTCGCTGCGAGGCGATAGAATAGAATGTAGGAGGATTCTAGCGAACAGTTAGATCGGGATTCCAGCGGCGAGTTCTGCGCGATTGATCGCGAATACGCGAGCGCACCGGGGGCGAACTTTCTTCGTGCAAGAGATCGTACGAAATCCGGCGGAGGGAGAAGCGCGGATCGAGCCGGGCACCTCGAGGATGTCGGGAAGGCAAAAAATGTATCCGTGGGCAGAGGACAGGGCGAGACGGGAGGAACCGACGAACCATACAAGTGCGGCTAACGGAATTCGTAGCCACGGGGCTGAGCGGCGCATTCCCGACGCGCCATCTCCGTCGTCTCTCGCCTTTGCATTTTCGCCTCGCGAAAATATTGCGAAACGCTGTTGTTCCTGCCTGAACTTGACACAGAAATCGAGCACGCCGGGTCGAGAGGTATAGGAAACGGAGCAAGACAAATTTTTTCCGACGCGTTTCTTCTCGCGCGATTCTCGGGCAGGTAGATGCAGGCTGTCGCGTGAAGGGACACCTGTTGCCGTAAACGACGGGAACTTTTGTGCCAAGGTAGTTTTGTATCTCTTTGCGATCGATGCCTAGGACGCCACTACTCGTCGTCTTCGAAAGAGGAAATTGGTAATCGCAAGTGGAACCCTCTAACTGTTCGCACGCCTCGACACCCAAAACTGTACCGCACCCTAATAAATGCACGGCTCGATTACGGCCAGGTAATCGGTTTGTCAGGCAACCGGGACACCCGAGCCTGCTCCGAATTAATGAACCGCTCGAAACTGACCTACAACTCCTCTCCCTTCTGCTCTAACCTGAACAGACGTATTCTACTTTCAGCGCCGAACGATCGTCCAGCTTCTGTCGTTCTTCCTCCCCGGCTTCCATTAATTCCATTAATTGGCCAACCAAAATATACCAGTTGCCGTACCGCGCAGGGAAGGATACCCCGTCTGGTAATTACAAGTTGCGAGAAATCCATGTACGGAGTGATCAGAGTCCAGATGCCAAAGGACACCGTCGCCGTGATTAGGTATGCGGAAAACAGACTCGCGAATACGCTAATGGGGTTGCGATTTCACGGCGCAGATAGAACTGTCTCCCTTATTCGGAATCCTCGGCCGTTCCGCGCGGAAATGTTTACAGACGGCTAAGCGGAGGCCAGCAAACCTTTGGAATTCTACGTTTTCCCAGTCGTGAACGACACTACAATACGGGCAGAATTGCGCAACGATGCCGTTCTCCGTTACGCTTCGCGGATTTCGACAGCGCACTCCATTCATTACTGAAATCTTCGTTCGTTTATCTCGCAAGGGAAGGAAGTCCCTTTAAATTCGTTCCATTTCGTTAGAACGAGTGCATCAGCCTTCCGGTCTTGCCCTTGCAGATTCAATCTACTGTATTCGACTACTCGGTCCACGTTTTCGGACGGCTCGCTCGCGAGAGGATCGTCCAACAATTGATCACGCTGCAACTAACGATAAGCAAATGTTCACTCGTTAGACGCACCTTCGCGCCGACGATGAACTGCAGCGACTCTCTTTTATGTAGCTCAAACGAGCCGCACGGAAACATCGTAGAAACGCGGAAACGTTGTACGCGTGTAATGCAAAATAAAATAAAAATCGAGCGGGCTGCAAGAAGAGACCTATCGTCGAAGCGTTAAAGGAATCTCGGCTGCTATTTGTTTGGCAAGCGTGGCGCTTCCTAACGTCGCTGTGCTGCACGAAACTTTCACGGGGATTGGGAATAATTATCCATGCATCGGCTCGGAATACCTGGTAGGTAGATAATCGTGGTCTCTCTGCGGGCAGAGGAAAAAGAACACGAAATGCCATCGGCTTTCAAAGGTCCCGCGGCGGCCGCTACCACGAAAACTGGTTTCGTCGGAGAGATTTCTCGTCGATCGGAGGAAACGTCGTCGCGTCGTCCCGCTGGAGCGCGGCGAGGGGACATCAAGAGAGGTAGAGGGAACGAATCTAGTGGACGAATCGAGGAACCGGACAGAGGTATTACATATAGGTACGTACGCTCGAAGCGTTTACTCGACCTTCGAATGAACAAATCTAGGGGAATTTGATTTTGCTCTCCGCCGAATCTGTTCCGCCGCTGACGCGCATCGAAGCCGTACTAACGTCCTCGTCCCGTTAAACGAATTAAGCAAACGTTCCTGGATATCAGAGAGATCGCGAGAGCTCTCCTGCCGCCACCGATATACCCTAACCGAACGACTGATTGCGCTGCGCGTAATACCTTCGCCCACCTGCTGCCTCCTTTTTTTTCGTGTCTCTCGAACGTCACGGCCCACGCCCGTTCGGCCGAACGTTTCGAATCAAAACCACCGAGTCTCTCGCGTTTCTTCGACTTTCAGCCACCTCCGGTGCATCTATCGAGCAGAAATATCCACGACGATCGCCTCTACTCACCATTCATTTGCCACTCGTTTGCGCCGTCAGGCGTAAGCGGAAGGGTAAACCCGGCCGGTTCTTTGATTCGCGCATCCACCAGCACTGTATCCACGTAGAATCTGTTAGCAGGCTGCTTAACTCCAAGATGTTTCGGGTAACCCACCTGCTGCGCCAAACCGTTAGATTCTAGATGTTGTATCTACCTGATCGGAGCTCGCGCGATTAGATTTGCTCGACATACGCGGAGCTGCATAGGTGGTGGACTCGTTCGTTCGACTCGTGGTGCGAATCGTGAAATGGGAATCACGTCGAGCCAACAAGGCCGGGAATGGTTTATATACGAGGCGATGATGCACGATCACGTGGCCACAACACGGGGATTTCGATGATTCGACGTGCATTCGGGACAGCGCGCCGTGTCGGACTGGCTCGCGCTACTCGCCAGTAGGCTGACTTTCTTCCGCTCCGTGCCGCGCCGCGCCTCGCCGCGCCGCGGGCCCCCCTTTGATTACAAACACACAGTCTCCTGTCTCTCTCCCCCCATTTCTTTACCCCTCTTCATTCCAAACAACCGTCCATTCTCTCTATCACTCTTTCTCTCTTTCTCTTTACCCGCGGCTGCCTCCACTGTTCGCGCAACCTCCTTTTCCAGCCAGCGGAGCGCCCATCCGTTCCTCCCGCTCCTCCCCTTTCACGTGCACCGATGACCATTCCAGTCCCAACCAGCAACTTTTCGACTAACTATGAATTTGCCCGTGCCGACTCAGCGTCGCTCCAATTCGATTCCGGGAGAATTTGCAACGCAGGGAGCCCGGAAACAATGGAAAAATCGCGCGCAACGTTCCGAACTCCGAGCAAGGAGTTTTGGCGATACGACGCCGGTTATACCTTCGAGAAGAAGACCCGCAACCACACGTTCTCGCCGCTACGCGCACCTTGCTAGTCGACCCGATTCAACGAGATTCTTGCGGTGCGACTGCTATCCGCCGCCGCCACGAATGGAACGCGTGTGTTTTCGCATCGATTCATTGTTTTTGGGGGGATTACGCTCAGTCGTAGGTCAGTCGTAGATACGCCTGTTCAAACTTCTCCTCGAAGCGGTCCCAATTTTTCATGCATGTATTTGCTCTGCGCCGGGAACTGGAAACAGATAGATACCGGTAAAATTATTTTACTCGCGTAGAGACGAATTTTCCAGTCGAGTGTTCGTTAGTGCTCTTGATTTCCCGATATTTTTCGTTTCTCGAGAAATCGGAGGTCAGAAACCGGAGAAGTCCAGCAGGTATAACCATAAAATCGTAGGTTCAGGTCAATATTGGCCATAACCTACAGAAGTCCACGAGTCAGATCTACTGGACTTCTGCGGGTTCTGACCAACTTTTCGCTGCACCTTCGACTTTCGGGCAGTGCCTACTGGACTTTTACGGATTCTAACGAACTTTTAGCTGAATCTACGATCCTTGGGTCAGAACTATTGGACTTCTACTGTTTCCGACCAACTTTTACCTGGGCTTACGATCCTTGGGTCAGTGCTATTGGCACAGACGAGATATATGAATAGACAAATCACTTTATGGACATTCGTGGCCCGATATAACTACCATACCGACTCAGAAATCCGACACTGATTTGAACGTCCTCTATTATTTACTTCCGTACGTCACTACTGTTTACTGAAGTAGGGTTGGGAACAGCAGCCACGCAGTTGTGTGAATACATGTGAATGCTATGCTGGAATCAGGGAAGCAGTTTCCACAGACAAGGTATATGAATACTTATTACCTCGTTGGCGTCTGTGCCAAAAGATTGTAGAAAACGATCTGAACGCTCACTACGACAAAAATTATAATTTAAATAAAGTTAGGGCGAGACAACTATTTGTTTAACGCAAATAGTTTACTTGTTCTGTAGTGCAGCATACGTTACAAACATTTTATTACTGAGATCTGTTTATTATTACTAATAAATATATTTGTATCCCATTATATCGACTGATATGCGTTCTAACACTTCTAATACAAAATATTTTTGTTGGGCCGGATATTCAAAAAACACCCGCCTTAAAGAAAGAACGCCACCCCCACCACCCTCCCAATCGCCCACCAATTAGCGCAATGCTTTTAGACAATGTCTCTCTTTCGCCCAAAGGATCTCGTAGGGACTAGACGTGTCAAGACTGTCCGTCGAATTAAGGTATGTCACATAGACTAATATATTCTTGAAGGCAGGAAATTGAACAAATTGTCTTCATTTCCGTGTCTTCCAAGTTTTCTGTGGTTTCTTTGTTAGTATCAATGAATATTTTGCAAGAAATTAAGTACATATTGTGCAGTGAACGGAATCGCACCGCGTGGCGTGCATTTCTTAACCGACTCGAGTATGCATATACGTACGATCTTTTACGTATGCGTATACGTATTTCAGCTTTGGATACCATTATCTTGCAGTATATTCTACAGTTACTAGCAATAATATTGTCATATTGCTAATTCATAATGCATTTCTCTCTGATTTCAGTACGATTCTGTTCAATGGCGTATCCTTCGCTTGCCCCGAAATTTGAATCGGGATTGGCGCGAAAGCAACGTTGACAGGCGCATAGGCGCAGTAGCACAATGGCGCCAAGTCATGCCGAAGTGTCAAACGATCTGTTTAATAACTGAATAACGAATGTTATTTTCTCTGTACATGTCCTTTTTCTGGTATGCCACAGCAATGGCAAATTATATTGTTAATCTTGTATATTTTCCTTGCTTATTTGATTATCTTTATTGCACACTTGCATATTTTCATATTCTTCTTCGTGTATATTTGTTTGCAACATGTTTTTTTTCAGAAGGTTTTGTAACCGCGTGCAATGCGGTCGGTAGAGTCAGTGTTTGCTCCGAAATTTCCTAGTATTTCCAGAGCAAGTGGCTCTCCTTAAATTTTCGTCTACAGTTTAGCTACACGCTCTTGTAGAGCCAGTGTTTTTTGCGTGCTATTTATTGACGCGTTCATAGTCTTTTATTTATATTTTTTTCTTATATTCGTTATCGGGAGTAGAGTCAGTGCATCGCCGAAGGGGCCGCTTTAGGCAACACTGACAAAGTGAAAAATGTAAGTATCTTTTAAACAATTCTCCGTTTTCTATGAAGAATTAAATTATGTAGATTTAACGACAGAATTTAATGTTCTTCGCTTTCTTGTTTAGCTACAGTTTGCACACTTCCTGAAGGTTGAGTTCAATTGAGCTGCCTCGGCAATGTACCTGATGTATTCCACGAGTACTTGTTCTATTTTTGCAATCAACGGTGTGGTGAGTCGCATGCGTTTTGGTTCCTCCGTTCCCCAATCATGCCGTAGGACGATTGGTCCGAAGCGGCACGGGTGACTGGTTGTATTTTTTAGTAGTTTTGAGAGCATAGTGACCGCCATTATTTTCTTGTGTATTATTTCTTATACGAGGTTAGATCTGCCTTCTTGTGTTCCGCGTTTTTGAATATAAATTAATTAAGAACAATTAAAAATTAAGAATACATTGAACAAATGTATGTATATTGAGGATATTGCACAATATATTAAATTCAAAATTGCATTTGTAATGAACTGAAATTTGTTTTCACTGTTAAGCAGTGCAGAAGTCGGATACCCTCCGACTTTGTTAGTGCAAGGGTTTCATGATTATAGCAATCATGCGTTAAAATAAATAAATAAAACGATACGCACATTCAAATCTGCATTGAATATGCATAGCCAATGATAGCATTTAATATTAATTTTTATATGCTATAGTCGAGACCTTTTCGCATGAAATTTATTAAACATTCTGTACAAGAAGGCACTTTGTATACGGGTAGATTTTCAAATCGGAGTAGCTATTTTGAGCAATTTGCTTCGATTAAAGAATCACCTAAGGCTTATTTAATATCTTGTCAATTTTTCAAGTAAATATTTAATTGCATTACTTATACTAGTAAATTCGGTTTCAATTACAGTCATTTTCCTTAACAAAGAAATTATTTATGAGCAATATTTGTGTTTTTATTGATATTTTATAAATTACAAAGTCGAGTAACTTTTAAAGAGATTGAAAATAAACTATACTATTAGCTATTGCAATTTTACGTGTACTAATCATCTTTTTAGATCAGGATTTTCAGGTTTAACCCCTTCCGCGTTCATTGTCAGGAGCTCACTCACGTGCCCAGGTGCTACTTGGGTGAGTGAAAAGCAATGGGCACGATGATCGCATGGTTTTTAAATTTATTATAATGTTTGGCGGCCGACATGTGCTAGTGTGCCGTGCACGACGTATTTTCCACATTGCGCGTGTGTGTGGTTAGGCCGTGGAATTGCGTCGGCTCGGGAATTTGATAGCAAATTATAAACAATTGCAAACATACATTGAATACCATAACGAATGCTGAAAAAATAGTGTACTATACAAGCAAAGTATGTTTAGTTAAAGGAAAATGTACAATATATTTGAACAATCAATATTTGATACGAAAGTAAAATGCACAGGCACATACGTTTACGCGCATTTACGCAATGGTCGCTAGCCTTTGTCAGCCGATTTCAGGAATTGGTACGTATCGTCGGAGTGTGAATGATTGTATGCCAAGCTCGGGTGTCGGAGGCGTCCCGGGACGTCTCTCTAGTGTAGGCTCTTGCACCCGAGTGTTTGATTGAGAAACGTGGAATGAGGTGTGTTTGAGTGAATGCCTTGCCATTTTTTAAATATAGGTCCAGGTAGAATAGGTAGTATACCTTCTGGTGTGCCTGATAGATGTAAGTAGGTAGGGCCGGGCAGGTTGACACAGTCTCTGTTCGGGTAGGCACCGTTTCGCGTGTTCAACCTGTTTCAGGAAATCTGATTTGAAAAGTCGACGGTGAAGCAGTGGCGCGAACGAAAATGCGTTCGCCTCCGGCTTTGCCTATCGACTTTTCGAATCCTTCGCGGTCGTGGTCGCGATTTAGGCCTCGAAACGATTACAATTTTAATCGTAATCATTGCGATTTTCTGTAATCACAATTTTGACAATTCTATTTGGTCGTGATTCGTCCACGTGTGTTCCATTTAGCTACGCGATTCAGATTTTTGTTTTATTTTTGTTCTTTCGCCAATAGAGTCTCGAGCCTAGACTAAGTTTCAGCGGGCATTGCGCTCGAAGAAAAGAAGAAGCTAAAAGCCGAAGAGGCCCGACAAACTGTCGCTCAAGAGGGCAACTACCAATGGCTCTGCATCTTTTTGATGGAGAGTCATTCTTTGTTACCATTTTGTCACTATGCTCGCCTTTGTATGATGTAGTTGTAGTTTATTGTTTGGCCAGCCCTATTGCCTGGCTCACCGTCTTCAAGTAGCGCTGCTGCCACAATAAAATGCCCAAATTGCTTGCTGAGTCGCTGTTTTTAAACTAAATTATTTTTGTATTTCCACAATTAATTCAGCTTTATAATTATGCAAGCAATTCCCAAATAAATTAGCGTTTGAATTAGGCAGGCAACGTTTAAGTTAAGATAAATTTTTAGTCAGGGAGGGCTTTCGTGTGTTTCAGATGCACGATCATATTCCATAAAAGAGCATCACAGGTTCATCATGAAATATTCCATGCCCCTCTCTATATATCCGTCCAGATTTTCAATTGGGTAGGAAATTTCTAAATTACAGCATTTTTTAAATAGGCAGGCAATTTCCAAATTGAATTAGCGTTTTAGTCAGGTAGGATGTTTTAAATTTAGATTTAATTTAGCTTAAGCATACACATAGGTAGGATTTATATGAACTGCGCACATGCTAATTCATATTACAATCTTTATTCCTTAGTTTAAGTCAGGTCTAACAGAATTCTTATTTACAGCTCTCGTTAGAATCATTTACTTTAATACTTGCTACCATTGCTACGTTACACAACGATTGGATATCAAGCGTGCTGCAAGTATACATCAGGAGGAAGTAACGTTTAATCTGTACATCAAAATTTGTGTAAATGGATGGTGGTTGTGGCGCGGTTAGAGCCGCTCGTGGCCCTTAGACTCCAAATCTTCGCAGCAACCTTCTTTTGGCGAGACTTGGGTAATCGATGATATTTATCATACATTTACCAATTCCATCGCTCATTCCTTTGTGATACAATTGCTAAATATATGATAAAAGCGTCGAGCAAAATGGGTGGTATTTTTAATATTTGTCCTATGCGTAGCATTGCACATTCGTTCGATTCATCTTGTCACCGTCGAGATATAGGAATAGACCAATCGTGCAATGGATCCTTTCGACCGGAATTCCCGAGATATTGGATACCCCTTACGCGTGTCTCCGCGTTGTCAGATACTCGGTTTCGCCATTCATGAGAGAACACCAGTTACGCGAAATTCTTACGGGATGTTGCGGCGCGTCGTTACGAAAGGAGTGCCTGTCTGTACTGACAATAAGCAGGGACAAGCGCGTTCTTTCGACCAGTTCTCGTAGATCGATCAGGTTTCCTTCCTTTTAAAGTCAGGCCCATGGAGGTTGCGATCAACGGGTAATCCTGTCAGGCGTGTTCGACATACCACTGGTGTCTTTTCGCCCAAACCGCGAATCCACCGAAACGCGAACACGCGTTCGTATCCGTCGACCGTCGAACCTCCTCTTTCCAATCGTTCGACTCGCAGTTGCCGATTATTTGCCATTAAATGCACTTTCGCCGGCAAAACCGTGCCGGTCGGTGGCCACGCGGGCGAAAATGGAATGCCGGAAGTGGAATTATGCAAAAGCCGCAACAATGCACCGAGACGTAGATGTTCGAAAGCGGCGACGGCCGTGAGAATATTGCGCCGTCGTTTATCGGGATCGTTGATTCAGTGGCAGAGAAGCGTTCGTTTCCCGGTCGAGTTTCGACGCGAGTCGGTCGACCGCTCGCGCGTGGAAAGTGCGACCGCTGGATGGTTTGCGGGACGATGGGCCTCGTTGAAAGGGACAAGAAAGTTTAAACAGACGTTGATGTTGGAACGTTTGCTTTCCCGTTAAGTTCCCGTCCATTTTTCCACGGTCGGGAAACGAGTTGCTTTTAGCGATGCTACCGTGTCTCCATAATTCCCAGCTACATAAATGCATTTACTTTCGCTCGCGTTAACCGGGCCGCGTCGCGCATACGCGCCAGAGCTGTAAGAAGCAGAACGCCGGAAGTCGTTTATCGCCGGGGAAGGTAACGAACGGTCGGCACTTCTATCGGGATGCTCCGTTTGCACGAGCGGCCTTCAGGGTTGCGGCTCGATCGCCGGACAGCTAATCGGTCATAAGTGTATAGGTAGAATGACACGTTTGTCCGCGGAACGGATACAGGCGCGCGATATCGAGACGAGTCGATCGCGACAATTATAAAAGAAGCGCGGCAAAAAACGCGACGCGATGCAGCTCACCGGCGCTTTCTTCGCGAGAATCGGCCTCTTCCAGTCGACGCGACTCGACGCGACTCGACGCGACTCGACGCGACTCGACGCGACGTTCCATCGACCTATGCATCTGTCCTGGATATGCTCTGGAACGCGGTCAGTCGATAACACCGAAGCGGTCGCCCCCCGATCTTTCGGATATACAGATTCGAACGATCCATCGGTGTTGCATCGATCGTCGAACGCGGCGGGAATCTCTGGCAAAGAACTATTCGTCGAACGGGAGTTACGGCTCCGAGCCTCTGGCACGTTTTAACGGTATACGTATGGATTTCCATCGCGCGGAGATCTGGGTTGCTGGAGCGAATGTCACGATGCCGCGGCGGCGCAAGGTGCGCGTGATTTTATGTACTTCACGCGCGGTCTGCTTTTCACTGGATTTTCGGAGGCGGTTGCACGCCAAGAAACTCAGCTCTCGCGGGGGTGAACATAGCCGATGAATCGCCGCTGCTCTGTCACGCGATCGTCATCGCGTTAGCCGCGCGTGCTCTTGCCTTTTACGTAACAATCGAGTAAAGCGTTGATCCGTTTCCACCGAGTTAAACCATCGATAGGATCGAGGAACGATAAATAACCCGCGAACCTCCTTAGGTCCGAACCGCGTTTCGATCGAGGCGGATCGAGGCCGTTCGGCACCTGGCTTTGCGATTACCGATTCCAAAGACCTGTACGGAGCACTTGGAATCGGCCGGAACGCGCAATCGGATCGAGCAACGGTGCACAAGAGCGCCAACGCCGCGGCGTGCCAAGAATATTGAACGCTTCCTTTTAATGGCTTTTAAACGGCGCCTCGAATTCGCCCCGCAAGATACGAGGAATACGCTTTTCCTCTGCTCTATTATATTTAGATGGTTACGCGTTGCACGGGTTACAAGCAGTTATGGGATAATACGGGAAATCGTGCCTAAGGCTCAAAGCGGGTGTCTTTTTTCGCGGATCCTCCGGGACCCCTCCCTCGCCTTCGGGGGAAGAGGAAGATGCAAAAGATGCGCGATAGGTGACTTCGCGATCGGAGATGATAGGCGCCTCCGTGTACATAGGTACGTCCGATCTTTGCGAGCGTGTTAGTACCGGAACGCTGTCACGACGCGCCGCTCATCCACGGGATTTTTTTCCCGTCCCTTGATGTCGTGGCCGATCGTTGAGCAATTTCGATCGAGCTCGCGCGAAACGTGTCCATCTCGACTCGATATTTGGACGCATCCAGTCGATGCTCGCGTCCTTAGGCAATCGAAGCACTCGGAAGTCGTGTAGAGAATTTCCAAACTCGCTCGTGAAACGGTCCATTAGCTTTCTATCTTGCGCGGCCTGGGTTCGCGTTAAACTTCTCGAGAGTACGTCGCGTCGCGTTGGTCCGACTTTCCTTTTGGTCGTAATCGTTGAAGCGCTAGCACGAATTCTTCTTCGCTCGACCCAGACGCAAGAAGCGCATCTCTCTTCGTCCGTGTCGCGTTGCTCGCCGATCTCTCCGAGATATTGCCCGCAGCGTGCAACGAAGGAGCTCACAGGCACAGATTTTCGACATGTACGTGCAGCTGTCAGCAGGGTGGGAGGAAAAGATTCTTTCCATGGAAGCGGCTCGTTTTTAGGGGTCAACGACGCCGAAGTTTCGCGGTCCTCGAGGAACAGGTATCCCCGGGGGAGCAGAAAGGAAGGTGGTTTCTGCGAGAGGAGGGACCGGGCTTCTTCCTCCTATTCCTGCCGGTGTTCGGGATCAGAGATGAAAGGAGAGATGGTTCGAGGAACAGGTAGTAACGGTACCTGCTGCTTCGGGCCATCTCTTCGGCTGTCTACCTTTGAATATTTTGCCTCTCGGTGACGCTCGAATCGATACGGTTCTCCGCGGGCCTAGACTTCGATTTACATCGATGGGTCGATGGTAACGTTTACGCGCCATCTGCCTTATTACACGCCATTCTCTCTCCTTTGACGTATTCCAACGAAGACCGTGTCGAATGAAATTCCCGTTCGTCGATTTTAAACGAATTACGTAGCACGCGGCGGCTCGACCGCTCCGGGGCTCGGTTAGTCGCGAAGCTGATTAAAAGTGGCAATCGATTTGCTATTTTTTGATCCCCGTAGGAAAGTAGTTTTTCTCGAATCACGGCTTAAGCACGCGCGGCGGCCAGTACCTATGCGCTGGTCGATCAGTGGTCACCTTGTGCCGGTGCACTTCTGAGTGTTCCGAAGTCCGGCAAGTGACCGCGCTAAACAGCGCACCGTTTAAGCTCATTCTTTCGATCTATTCTATTATTGTTACTGCCAATGCCGTCGCTCGTCCATTCGTTCGTCTGTTCCACAGAGGAAGAACGAAACCGTGGGAGTCGTTAAACGAAACGCGATCAAATGCTGATCGTGTTTAGAATTCGTGGCTCCGCGCGCAAAATCGTCATCGTGGGATGAGAGAATCGCAAAGCTCGTGACGATTCGGAGTCGTGACGCGAAGAGGCACGTTCTTGAAACGCGAAATCGAGGTCAGGCTCTTGGTGAACGGATTACGGTTGCATATAGGCCTACGATGCGACGAGTTTTGGGTGGCCGTGGCGAGCAGGTAACAACCGGGAGGCAATATTGTACGCGTATACGAATCTGTTTGGCGGGCCGACGATTCCGAAAAATCTCGACGTCGAAGATGCAGCGATGCATACGTACATACTCATCGTTGCTGCCGAGTCGGGTCTCGAAGAGGCCCGCGCGAAAGAAGCAGAACCGTCGGTATTTCCTTTACAAAAAAGTGTTTTATTAAAAAATCTGTATTTAGTAAATAAAATTCCGTCTCCACCTTGCGTACAGCGTAGCAATCGTCGTAGTAAATTTACAGTTAACGGGGTTTAGCCGGATTGCCATGTTAGGCTCGACGAACAGGGAAAATCTTTCACGACAGTCATGATTTTACAATGTCGGACAATTACAATTACAATTACAATTACAATTACAATTACAATTACAATTATTACGATGATTAATAGCATTCCATTTTAAAGCTAAGAGCAACGATTCGTTACGGGCATTCGTACGGGCTGTTTCTTGCCGATTAGACGCGTGGCACGGCGAAAACGTTTGCGGTTCGGCGAACGATGTGCAGGACAATTTTCGTAGCGGGGGGACGGGTTTCAGCACTTTCCTTTCGTCGCGGCGAGAACGATAGTGAAAGCACCTCGCGTATTACGCTCTAGAAAAACGTGTCTCGCGGGAAACACGTCGAACATGATAAATGATTCCTTCGTTTAAAATCCGTACGCCGATCGAGCGCGAGAGAATCGCTACGTTCGGTTGTCGGAGTTGAATCGTCGAGACGCCGAGCAGCGAGGAAAATCGGCAAGGTTGCGAAACGAGGCGTGTCTCGCGGCCATAATTCAATCGCGCATTGTACGTTCCGCAGAAAAGGAATTTTCTCGCCGAGTAGGCCACGCGGACCAAGGACTACTTGAAAATAGCATCACCGACCGATGTATCGCATCGGTACGATTACGCGACGATCGTTTCGCGTATGCCAATTAGCCCTGGGCACGCAACACCAGCGCGTATTCCTTTTGTTATTTGAGGGCGAGGTTGCATGGAAATTTCAATGAAACTCGGGGAGAAAATATTTTACGCTCACAAAATATAATAGGTTCCCCCGATCGGTTACTGCGACAGGTTTCGAATGTTGGCAATTATTCTCGGTCGATCGTTGCACAGCGATGGGTAGTTGCATTGAGCGCGATAGCTCGAAATCTCTATTGTCGGAGCGACACCGGTCCGTCCATTGTTTCCGTATCGGACGATCGTTCCAGCGTCGGCGTTCTTCCCGTGCCACTCGTATAGTGCGTGCCAAAGGTAAAGGCCGATGATGAAAGCGTCTTTTCTTTATCCGCGTATCGCAAGCTCTTTATTGACAAATAAATACGACAATAATGTATGTACAAAAAAAAATAAATAATAGGAAACACGTTTTACCCGTATTGGATGAACAACGTATCGGTCTTCCCTTTGCGGACCATTTTCCACACGAATCGTGGAATCGTTCTTACCAAAAGGGACGTCAAAATTGAACGAGCGGGCAGCGGACGTCGCGTCGAACTTTGTCCGCTTTGTTTATCGGGCTTAACGTGAGAATACTAAGAGTACTGTAATTCTAACAGTCGGATTAATAGTTCGCGATATTTTAAAATATCTCTCGACTCGTGTCCTTATGCAAAATACGATCGGCGTAAAAAGAAAAAAAAACTTCTAATGTCTACAAGATTCCTATAAACACTAGTGGCTTCTCCAAGGAAATCGTTCTATGGTTCATCTCCTTTTTCTGTTTTTGTGTCGTTTAGCAAGTATGATGTAGCAACTAGCATCTGCAACGCGTTAGCGCGGAAACGTGCGCAGTAAAATGGCTGATACGGAAAGTTTCACGAAGGGACGATATGTACGAGAACGGGAGAATGGAAATTGTCGTGAAAATGGAAGGAAAGCGATTGAGAGAAGCGAAATACGAAGAGTGTAAATGGGAACTGCTGCGTTGGAAAGGAGAATCGTTGCATTTTCTTTTCTTCGTTCTTTTGCGCACCGCGATGCCACCACCATTCTGGATGCCAGCCTCTCCATCTACGGATCGAACGCATAGCTTGAGCAATCTAATATTGAGCAGTCGTGTGAGGAATCGTTTTCATCGTTTGGACAGAGAACTGAGAGGCAGCTTCGAACGCGAAGAAACACGAGAGCAGGTCGCGCGATCTCTACCTAAACCTTAAACGTAAATGTCGCAAGAAAATCTTAGAATCTTAGGTTACTCGTGTCACGCCTATGACTAATCGCACGTAAGTAGTAGAGTTAAGAGTACAAAGAAAGGATGCGGAATAGGAACAAGAGCATAGTCCTCGATTTCTATCGTTACTTAAATTACGCTAGCACGATTTTCGCAAGGTATAAGCGCGTCATCGCAAGTCGAAACGAAAGGAGAAAAAAAAATAGCGAAAATTTAAAAGAACGCGTATATGTACTACCTATGTATAAGTCGCCGAAAACAGCAAGAGAAATAAGCCAAGCGTGGCCAACGATTCGATCGATTACACATCGGAAAGCAGGAGGCGGCGAATAGAATCGAGGAACGAACATCGGCGTCTCCTTCAGACGGTCGCGTTTCCCCTGCCGCAGCCCCATGCCGATCGATACGAATCATCGATCCAAACTGGACCACCGTGTCGCGCATTAAAATTCCTGCCTCGCTGCGATCGCTAGCGCGGTGTACGCGGATTTTGTCAGAGCAGCGTTCAAACTCGCGCAGTCGTTTCACTAATTTCAACGTACGCGTATCCACATTTACGCGTTACCCGATCCAAAAACCATCATAGGCCTATGAAACTCAACATTTCCGGGCGCACGATCTAAGCGTTAAACGCGTATAGCAATACGAGCTACGCTTCGGATCGTTTGCAATAAATACGACACGACACGACACGACAACGCGGCTGACCTATTTTGGCATCCATTAGCGAGTCGATCGTACCATACTCTCGCTCCGGGAACGAGGTTTTGGCGGGGATCGATGCGGTTACCTTAACGTTAAGCGAGACTGCGAAGAGCAGAAAGAAGAACTTTGAAGAACCTTGGCCGTGACTCGAAGTTCGAGCGCGATAATTGATTCCAGCGATCGCGACTCGGAGGAGCGCGCCGGCCAATCGGAAAAACTTCAACTTGTTGGCACTTGTGGTCGTCGAGGGGAGAAGAAGCGTGGAAGGAAGCGAACGCGGAAGATGCGGCCTCGTCCTTTCTCGCGTCGAGCAGACGCTCGCTGCTGCCCGCTTGCACGATTACTCGTTGTCCCGACCGATTTGCGCGAAGCGTTACGAATAAGTTAGGTACTTGGTACTATTAGGTCACCGATGCTCTAATCTCGTTACCGCGGTCAACCTCCACAGGTGACGAGCGAGGAGCGGCGAAAAGCGGCGAAAAGCGGCGAAAAGCGAGGGTGATCGAGTGTAAATGAATTTCAGTTTCCTTTTTCTTAACACGCGGTCGTGTCCACACGACCGGCGGAAAAAGTAGTACGTTTCTGTTTTCCGCGGCTAACTGCGAAACCCGCGAAATCCAATTTCCCGCGTCTCTGCTGCCGCTCTCGTGCTTTAAGCGTAGTTGGCGCGCGAAGGGCGCGAGAAAGGAACGAATAACGAGAACGCGAATACGTCTCGAGGAGAAAGAGACACGAAGCGTATCGTGGGTGAATACTCGGCGAACGAGAAGAAAATCTAAAGAGAATAAACCTCTGCGGGGATGAGAAACTGCGTGTATAGTGTACAGATATACCTATCGTGTATGTGGAACTTTTACCATTTCGTTCGATAACATTAAACTTACTCAGCGAATACGGGCGTAATAAATGGGATTAGCTAATCAGTCTTGTGTTAGAGGCTCGTTAACGTCTATATTCGACTGCGCATAGAGTCGCTCGCGACAGATTCATCCGGCTTGCCAACTCGACCGATTCGCATACACGTTTATGCTCGGACGCTTGAACGGGATCGGTGTCCGTCTCCGTTCGTCGATCGACCTCGGCTCTCGTCGAACAAAACCGTCTATGTTCTCTCGATTTCGCCAGCCGTCGTTCTTCTATTGCACGATTTCGAGAATTTCTCGTCCAGCCAGAATCGCTCCATATTTCCCGCGACCCACGCCGAGCATGCCATACATGCAAGACGAATGTGTACGCGGAAACTGTTGAACAATGGGGAACGCGTTTATCGGATCGCCCTCTTATCTATTATCGAGGCGATCCTCGAGTATATCCACTTCGTTTCTGTAACGAACGTCCTAGCCTAGCCTACGGTACTAATAATAGCATTCGGAAAAGTTTACGAATATTCGGGGGGGCATAGTGGCAATTAAACGCGTCGAACCGCGTATGCTGTGTAAAATATAAAATCGCGCCCTGCACCTGGCTTGTCTCGTTTAATTGCCACTTTGTCTCGTGAACGCGAGGACAACGAAAGGAAGCCTATGTGTCCTTCTCCTTTCTCTTCCTCGTGCGAGTAATTCGAGCGAAGAGAAGCGCAGTAACGGAACACATATACACGGCGGGGACACGGACATCATGTATACGCGTGGCATGCGCATCTTTATATAAATCTTTAACACTGTCGCGTATTTGTCGTACTCCGGTCGTACTCCGGTCGTACTCGTCATCCCGTTGCCGCTTCGTTTTCGACTAGCCGAGAAACATTGTCGAATTGCGGACTGAAAAGGCAGTGTCTGCTGTAACAAGATTACGCGCGAGTAAAAAAAAAAAAAACTGATGCGCACTGCAAACGTAGGATACTACTTATCGTTAGGTAGGGAAAATCGAGGGACGTTCGTGCTTCCATGAAAATAATTGGTCGACGTCGAGGACCGACATTGACGCGTCCGATCGCGTCTAATGGCTTAACATACAACTTACGAGTAAAACCTCCCGTACCGCCCGGTCGTGCAAAGAACGTCGAGTCGGAGGGTTATTTGGAACGTTTGATCGCGAGTTTAACGGAACTCGTCAACTTACGTCCAGACACTGCCCCTTTCGAACGGTTGGACTTTCTCTTTCATTGATGTGTCTCGTGGGTCCCTGTGGACCGCACCCGCAACATCGTACCCTTTCAGCGCGACGAGTACAGGAAACCGTCGAGTTAACGCTACGTCGTCGCCCCGCCTATGTACCCGTTGTTCAGGGGCTCCGATTTGTTCGCGTATTCCGCCGCCGACACGGTCTCCCTCTTGTCGACGCTGTTTTCGTTATCGATAGCGTCCATAGACGGGAAATCGAGTCGCAACGGGACCGTCTCTCTCTTCTCCGCGGCCGACAGAATCTCCGGACTGCCGTTCTCGTAATCCGGATTCGCCAACTTCGACGAGTTCAGGCTGCTCACGAAGCTTCGCTTGCCGGCGTTCTTCGGGCTCGCTGATCTATTACTTAACGAGAGCTGGCTCAGGTTGCTCCGCGACGCGCTCCTCGCGTTCACGAACGGCGAGCTCTTCACAGACTTCAGGCTGTCCTCGACGAACGGCAAATTCGACGCGTCCCTGCCGGAAGCCATCGAATCCGCGGAGACCCCGTCGAAATCGTCGAAACCCGCTTTCAACGGCGCATCCGAGGAGTTGATATCGTGACAGTTCGTAGTTGCTTTCGAGTTCTCGCTGTACGAGTCCATCCTGAAGCGGGGACTGAAGCTGTTCTTAATACTGTTGGGTTCGAAGCTGGCAAAGTCACCGAAATCCTGCCGCAGTGGAGAATCCTCCTCGCCTTCTGCTTCCTCCTCCCGAAGGTCTTGCAGCGTAGCCAGCTCTAGGTGTCTGCGCGGAACAGCGAGAAGGAGAAGGGGTAGGACGCGAAGGAGAGAAAAAGATATCGAATCGTTAATCCCGCGAACGCACGGTATACCAAAGGAGCGTTAAAAAAAAGAATCCACTCACTGATCGACTTGCGGCGAATTGGATCTGTTCTGATTCCTGGCTTCAACACCCTCCGCGCTGTGATAAAAGCTGACTTGCTCGAATGTGTCCGAATCGACGTGCTTCAGCAACAAAGTCGCAATGTCCATGAACGTGGGTCTCCTGGTCGCCTTGTGTCTCCAGGTCCGCTTCATCATTTCGTACAACAATTCTGGACAATTCTCCGGCCGCTCCATGACTCCTCCTTCTATCACGTATCGCAAAACCTACGAGCATAGAGCGTCGGGAAAATTCTATGCGGTTTAAACCAGCTGAAAGACGCGCTGAAAAGACGCGCTGAAAAAACGCGCGCGTACCTGCTCGTTCGACAAACCCTGATACGGTTGCGACGCGAATGTGACCATCTCCCATAGCACCACGCCGTAACTCCACACATCGGAGTAGCTACTGAACACGCCGTCCTTCAGACTTTCCGGCGCCATCCACCTCACCGGCAGCAGACCTTTGCTTCCCTTCCGATAGTAATCCCTCTCGTAGATGTCTCTGGTCATTCCAAAGTCGCCGACTTTCACCGTCAGATCCTCGGCGACCATGCAGTTGCGGGCTGCCAAGTCTCTGTGGACGAATTTCTTGGTGGAAAGGTACGCCATTCCGTCGGCGATCTCGATAGCCATTTGCAATATCCTATCCAATTTCGGGGGCACGTTCGTCACGATCTCGCACGTCCCTGGTCTGTGACTTCTCAGGTACCTCTTCAGATCACCGTTCACCATCAACTCCATGATTACCAAGGTCGGCTGGCCGCGTGTCACGACCCCGAGCAGCTTGACCACGTGGTGAGCATCGAACCCCCTAGGAGAAGCAGTCTCGTAAATAACAGCAGATCTATAATAGATTTCAGGTGAAACGCTATTGACTCGACTCACTTCATCACGGAAGCCTCGTTCAGAAACTCGATGCGCTCCCGATCGGTCGCGTCCTTGTTCACAGTCTTGACGGCGCATCGCACTTCCGGTTTTCCCTTGACGATATCCCTAGCTATACCTTCGTAGACCATTCCGAACGTTCCATTGCCCAGCGATCTCAGCATCTCTATCTTCTCCCTGGGCACCTCCCATTCGTCCAAAACATACGGCGTGCTCACGTACTCTGGATTCACGGTGGCGATCAGCGTCGCGTTCGGCACGTTCGTCATAAACTTTCGCTTAAGCATATAGAACGAGACGAAACCGACGGCCGCCATTATCACGCAGAACAGCAGCCAGAATACCACCCAAAGTGTGCTCAGAGTGTTGCGCTCCTCGATGTAGAAGTATTTCACTTGCGTGTACGAACCGTATCCCGCGAGGCTCGTTGCTCGAACCTTGACCGAATAGTTTCCAGAAGGAAGCTCCTTCAGTACGTACGAGTTCCCCGCTTTCGTGAACTCCCGCCTCGTTATGCACACAACAGTTGGGTTATACTGAAATTGAACAAATTTTTCTCACCTATACATATTACGATATTGGTGTATTACTAACCTGGTCGGAATTGCAATTATTATTATTATTATTATACGCACGTTTTGAATGTCCACTCTCTTGTACTCGATCTGATAGGTGATTATTAGGCCATTGGGTTGCGGTGGTTCGTCCCACTCGAGCGTGACCATAGTGAGGCTGTTGTTTTCACCGGATATGGTCATTTTGAATGTATTTGCCGGAATATTGTCTGCGCTCTCCATCGGCAACGTACGATAGGTCCTCATGCTCTTGGTGGAACATTTCTTATACGTGTCGTTCATTTCCTGAGCTCTGCATGCTTGCACCTCGATGTTGTACGCAGCGAAATGACGGAGGTTTTTCATGACGAAGGAAAGATTCGTGCTGGGCACCAGTCGCTCGAACACCACGTACGTTCCGTTCTCGATCTTGTCTACCACAGGCTGCGTCGGGTCCCGTCGTATTTCAAGCAAGAAAGGGAAAAAGAAAAGAATCTGTCAAGTATTCGCGAAAGAAGTCGAAGCGAGGGAGAAACGGGAAAGGGGATCCAACCGTTGCCGTACCTGATCTCGATCCAAGGAATTCACCTTCCTCGAAGATAGGATCGACATCTCGGTGGCGTCTCGTTTTCGCCTAGTTTTCCTTTTCACGTAAACTTGATTGTGCAATGCGTCCTCGAAAGCTATCGAACTGGACGCTTCCTTCTCCCTCAGAGACTGATCCGTTTCTCTATCGGCGCACTCGCAGCTCCCAGCTTCCGGCGTGATATTCTGCTCCTTCTCCTCCTCCATTCTCTTCCTCTCCTCCTCCGCTAGGGTAATAGCCTTCTTGTCCGGCAGCAGCATAGCTAAAACGTTCCGAACGTTTCGCCATCGTTCGCCATCGTTCGCCTTCGTTCGCCATCGTTCGCATCCTCAGAAATTAGGTATAGCCGTGGATTTTACTTACGCTCGTCGCAGTAGTTTCTCTGATCGATGAAGTTGGGATCGTCCGGCTCCCACCGGCCAAAGATTCGATAGTGCGTCAGGTTTCCGTTTCTATGAAGAGGATACATCCAGGACATGATGAGTTCGCTGCTCGAGTTACTCCAGGTGCTGAGGGACCTGGGCGAGGTAGGTGCTTCCGGCATCGTTCGAAAGTACGTCAGCTTGCTCTGCGCTCCGGATCTCTCGGTGGCTATCGTGTAAGTCTTCACGTAATAAGCGTACTGCGTGTACGGCTTCAGCTGAGAGAGGTAATGGGTGTGCACGTTCTTCTCCTGCCGACCGGAATCGAACTTGGAGCTGTCCTTCGCCGAGCTGGTGTTAGTGCTCGCAGACACATCGTCGACTTTCCATCCGTCGCCACCGCACGCATCTCTGCCGTCGTACATCGTCACGTTCATGTTCGGCGCCTCGATAAAGTACACCACGTAGCCGAGCAGCGACCGGGCGTCGTGGTGGACGAAGGGCTCCCACTCGATCACCGCGCCCCACGGCGATTTCTTGCCCACTCTGGTCTTCAGCTCGGTCACGTTGCAGGCAACCTTGTCGCCGTTGCTGTTCGGCGCTACTTCGTAGTCCGTGAACGGGCTCAATCCAGCCTTCTCCCGCAATATTTCGATCTTGTACAAGCACAGCTTGGGGTTCAAGTGGAAGAAAATTTTACCGGGCCCGTCTTTCGACAGAATCTGGATGTCCTTGTGCAAGCTCCAATCCCAAAGCTCTTGCAGATTCTGATTGTCCATCACCAGTAGCGAGTATTTAGAGTTGTCGATGTCGTTGCCCTGAATTACCCGTAGGTTCTTCAGGAAATTCAACGATATTAACGGGAAGCTGCGGACGATTTTCAAATAGCCGTCGATCTCCTCTATAGTGCTCAGGCTGTCCTCGAGTTCCTTCACGATATTTTTCCCGCCTCTGATCTGAATCTCCAGGCTGCCCGTTATATGAGTGCACCCGCGAAGCTTCTGCGCCGAGGCAATGCTGTCCACGTTCGCCCCGGCGCATTCCTTCTGGCAGGGACCTTCGCATTTCATGCACGAAACTTTGCCACCGATCTCCTCGTCCATGTATCCGGATGGGCACTCCATCACGCAGCTTCCGTTGAACGGTTTGTACGGATAGCTCTTCACGTTGAACGCCTCCCGCGGTTTCTCCATTCGCCGGCATCTGTCTTCGTCTATGCACCGATGGTCCATGAATTCTAACGTTCGATTGGGACAGCGTTCCCTGCACTCGTTGTTCGCCGTCACGACATCCTTGCATACCGCGCAGTCGTGATTAGTCGGGCCCGTGCACATCCCTAGACACGACGAATGGCAACATTTGCCCGTCGCGTCGCATGCATTGTTCTCGCATTTGCGATCGCAGACTGTAACAGGAAGAGAAATCGGCCCTCGCAATTAGGACACCGAATTATGCCTACGACCTGTGCCCGCCGACGCAAATTCTTGCGACTGGACGTAGAACGATTATTATCGTCGGAGAGGATCGTGCTCCGATGGAAAAAGGATCTTTTCCGACAGAATTTCAAGGTTCACCCGCGGAACGGCCCGCCGTCTACGACCCGAGTGTAATTTAGGGCCGCGGCACCCACGGGTGGCGACCGGCGCCGCGACAGACTCCATTTGCCGCAAGGCCAACAATCGAAATCGAACAATTTCGGAAGGAAGGACCGACCGAAAGACGCATCGACGCGTGGTCGAGTGGCTCGCCGCGTGTGGGAGGCGCCCAAGATAGCCGCGAGCTGGAATCGCGCGTGTAGTTTTATCTTCGCCTCGAACAAAGCGACGCGACCGTCGTCCAGAATCTCGTCGACGCGTACTCTACGAATTAATGACCATCGGCGTAGGAAATTAATGCGAACAATCGTCGTTCTCATTTTGAGAAGCGCTCGAAAGGAAAACACCTGCGACTTATATATATATATATATATATATATATATATATATATATATATATATATATAACAGATCGGAAATTTGGTTATCCTGAATGAGCAAAAAACAGGAGGGAAACCTTACCGCGTTGGCAGTGTTGCTGATTCCAACACAGGTATTCGTCAGGCTTGGTCGGTCTCTGTGGGCAATGCTTCTCGCAAACCGGGCATCCATTCTTAGGATTGTTTCCCTGCAAACAGACAACCGAGGGGAATCAATGTTGACGGGTCTGGACGATCCGTTTATCAGGATCGGAGGAACTCGGAGTCATTTTCCAATATAGAGGAATCTACTGATCGAGGAACGATCGCTATTAAATGCTCCGATTTTGCGTCTCGCGTCAGCATTCGTTGACGGAACACGTGGAATCACCGCGACCAGGAGCACGGGCATGGGAACAAGTTCACCCTTGTCGATAGGCAAGCGCCGAGACAACTCCTCGACTCCTGTGAAACGTATAGAGCCGCTCGAGCTCGGATCGATACGTCTGGCGCCTTCTATTATTTATTTTTATCGCCGTCGCACTACTTCCCCGCCTTACCAAAACTTTTATTTCCATACACCACGGGAATAGTCGCGAAACGAGATCGCGATACATCTCTTCTTGCCCAGCTTTTGTTCTAGCGTCAGTTTTGGCCGCGGCTACCTTCGTCCTCCCAAGCCGAAATCACGCGAGGCGACTTGGCCACGACTATTTGCGCCGTAAACTTTTTGCTAATGTAGTAGGAAACGTGATATTTATAGGAAAACAGGAATGCTAAATTATGCAAACCGATAAACGCACCACCGCTACGGAGTTCAGTGTTCCAAATATTTGTCGCCTAGTCTCGAATCGTTCTTTCGAAACGGAAGGTGAAGCACCTGCGAAATGCGCGTAAATCTAGTCGCAATATTCCTGAAAATCTTTGTTAAAACAGAAAAGTGAAACGAAGTCTTTCGTTAAACAAATCGGACAAACCAAACTTGGAAGTTTCATTCCCAAGGAACGAAGGGTACGTAGGTTAGGTGGTACGGTGCTCTCGACAATTCCGCTTCGTCGAAAGCTCGAAACCCTGGGACGAGCCCTCGAACCTCTACCCTCGTCACGCTTGAATTTTTAGCCCGTCAGCCGGGAACTAATTAACCCTCTGACCCGGTCATGTTTCATCGATCACGCCACCACCTATTCCTGCGACAAGTCACCGTCCTATCAACCGGACAAGAAAAGAGTTCTCGTTGCGTGACGATTACGAGAATCGGGTGATTCTTCTAAATCGATTTGCAAACCTTAAGATCGCGTGGCTTTATCGATTCGCAGATTGTAACCACTACGCGACTCCCCGTTTAGAATTATACATCTGGCGCAAAGTACTTTTTGCTGTCGATCGGGCGGGTTCGCTCCAATTTACACTCCTTACAGAATAGCAGGTGCAAATTGCCGCTACGAACCTTAACCGAATCAATGGCATGGCTTAGGGCGACGATGAACGTTACACGAAAACTACGATTGATTTCAGAGATGGAATTAAATGATCGTCGCGTCGTCGCGAACGAAGCCCTTGAAGTTTCTGCGACCGTCGATAATCTAGCTGAAGCTACTGGCGAGAGTGGCGGATGAAAGCACCTTGTTTCCCGGAGATTTGAATCTCGTTTACTCGGCAAACAATCGTTCTGTGTTTCGATTTCGATCGCCACAGTCAAGCTTCGACGAGATGATACCTTTCTTTTCCAATTTGCGCGATAGTCTTCCAAAGAGAAAACGATATTTTCACTGGCACATTTCAAATGTGCTTTCCCATGGACAGGACGACGATATTCCGACTCCGTTGGTAACGAGGACAGTCGGACAGCCTACGACAGAAATGGGGACAGGGTTGCTATTCTCTCCAGCCGCGAGCAAGCGGCCGTCTTCTCGAGAATCGACGCGGAATCTCCGTTCGCGAAGAAGGAATTCGCGCGAGGAAAAGCACCGCAAAAGCATCGCGCTACAGCAGAAGAACCGTGGGGTCTACGACTCGCGGAGAACGGCAGCCCGCGTTCTAACGATTATTCACTCGCGGGCAAATAGAATTGTTTACCGTTGCGAGCGATGCCAACGAAACGGTTCGTTGCTCCTCGCCGGAATAATGCCCCCGGTACTCGACGGGATCGCGAATTTCTGCCAAGACGATGTCCACTTGGCCCACGTCGAAACGCGCCCTATTAGCCGCCACTGCGATTCCTTGCCATACGAGATGGAATTCCCGTGCCAAGGTCTAAGAGGTACGGCGGAACGCCGATGCTAGACGTTTATCTCGGCCAGAATGCTCTCCTCCACGCGGTAGCAACGATAGCCGATATCATAACTAAATTTAGCAACAGAGACTGTCTCTGCACGCAAAATCGTAAAACTTTTCAATAAATTGCAACTTACAGCGATCACGTGCTCTCCTTTGCCCGCTTTAGCAATCAGGTCCCAGTCGATCGTGTCCACGTAGCAGAGCGCAGGGTTCTTCTCGAAACGAACGGAGCCTCTCGCGATGGTGGTGAGGCTGTGCAGTCCGATTTCCTGGAGATTCATCATCTCGAACGCGACCAGAGCATAGTTGACGAACAGCGAGTGACCTCGAATCACGGTCAGGTTAGGAAACAGCCGGCCGATGCTCCTTAACCCCTTCACTCTGCAGCACGCCCAAAGAACAAAGGGGAGAGAATCAGCGAAAGAGGGAAATCTTCGCGACTGCGACTGGGATTGCGACTGCGAAATGGGAAACCCGACTAGATGACGCAGCGCTTACTTGCCACGTTCCTCGCAAACGGAGATCGGAAAGAGTGGCACCTAAGCGGAAACCAGATAGATAGGAAGGACGAAACACCGACGGGAAGCTTAGTGTCCCTTAATCGATCGGACGGACACGATTCCTGCTAGGTTTAACTTAACGTTAGACGGACGAATTAGCCATCGGCGCGGACGCGCGAGTGGCGGGACGATGCGATTCAGGAGTCGCGCAACGTTTCGGTCTCCAGGGTACTTTGGACGTACGTTTCGCGTCGAAGCATGCACTGGATTAGGTAGGATTCCGAGGCGCAAAGTATTGTCAGCGGAATCGGAAGCCGCACTCGTAGAATTGATAGAAATCTAGCTTGAACGACATCGAACATTCGGAGGCAATACTTTGCCAGTGGAGCAGGTCGAGGTTACCTGTACAGCAGCAAGTGTCCGGTGATCTCTTTTAGTTCCGGGAACGAGATGTTCGCGTACTCCGACTGCTCGGCGTTGTCGATTAGTAAAATTTGTACGAAGCCTTCGACTAGTCGGCACCCCTTCAGTCTTGAGAAATGACGCACACTGTTTCTTATGTCTATGCTTTGGCACACTGCAACAGAAAAACAACGCCATGCTCGCTCAGTCACGCCGTCGACGTACAAATTGGCCTGGAACGTTCAATCGAAGGGAACGTTTGGTGCGACCGATAGCTAGGGTTTTTCTCGTTTCCTGTGCCGCGGACGAAAACAATCGACCGACGCGACGCGACGATCGAGAAAGGGTTGACGGAGAGATCGTCGACGACCGCGCGCCGCTACCACCGGCACCGCACCGATTACGGTCCATTCATTAACATTCGACCACGGCGAAACGAAACTCGCTATCTGGAGGCAAGGTCGTGCGAACCTTGGATTAACCCGGCTAGATCGCTGATATCCGTAGCCTCCCCACGGATCCGATCCAAATGCCAATGGTCTCCGAGTTATTCGGAGGGCAGACCGAGTCATATAACCGCGACATATAAGCTTAACACTTTAACCTCTTTCGCTCGGCACTGTAAGTCGTTTCTGACGGGCGTGCAAAAAGTGTCTCCGCATTTGGGCGGCACTATCGTCGAATTTTGGAGAATCGCGCTAAAAATGCCCCGCTCCTAATCGAGAAAGAGGGCTGAAACTGCTTTACATGGGTCCATCGGGCCGGCCAAGCTTGCTCGACGCCGAGCCATTCATTGCACCGACAACGTCGGTGCTATCGGAGCTACTCCCCAATGGCGCCAACGGGAGCCTAAACAATTGGGCACCTTCTTCGACAGGCACAGTAAAGCGAAAAGTTCATAACGAGTGACTCGAAAATCGAACCGCCACGTGGCAGTTCTCTTATCGTCTAACGGCGAGTCGATCGACTGATAAGACTTCAAGCGCCAGTCTTCTGGCGCCCGACTGCCAAACAAATTCCTCGTCGCCTAAACAAATTGTCCTATTGGTTTGTTTCCGTCTGCGCCACACGTGCCCGACTTTGAAACTTTTCTGGAGGGTAACGTAATAGCACTCGGCGAATATCGTCGATTCGCAATCGCCATATCGATCGCGCGCGCGCCAGTAAACGTGTGTCGGAAGGGAAACGCTGCGCCGTGGGTGTATTCCGCGCCCAGATGAATTTTCCAGTACACCCGGCAAACCGATTTATACCTAAATACATTAACGACCGTCCGTGTATTATCGTTGCGCGATTGATAGCAGGCGTACGAGAGGCCCGATAATCAAACCGCGATACAGGGTTCACGGGAGAGGAATTTTTCCCGACACCAGCATACTTCTAATGCAGCAATGTTGCTGCCGATCTTGTTGAATCGGTAGCGTTTAGTCCGAATGCGCGAGCTACTCGAATCCCCAGCAAAAGCTCCTTTCGAAGCGAAACGCGTATGCAAATTGTACGTACACCGTTACGGCGTACCTGCAGCCTTTATCTGCGAAAAGTGACCCGGCCAACCGATTATCTAACCAGGCCGCTACTTTCTTTCCGCGAATCCAACAAAACCGAAATCGATCAAGAAATTTTTGTTTTTCCATTACTATTCCATTTGGTCGGCGACGAGCTAGCTGTTAGTCCATAGGATGTTCTTTAATGGCAACGCGATGTCCCGAGCATGGTAAAACCGTGAAGGTGCCGAGCAGCGACCGACAGCTTTATCTTTATTGAATCGGCTGTCCCCCTCGGGTCCGCCGAAGATCGGAGAACAATTTTTATAACGAATAATAACGGGGCGCGAGACTAAATTGCCGTCGATATTACCGAGTAATTACGTCCCGTAAAATTTGCCAAAGCTGCGCACCATCGTAACCCTGGGACCGACGATAACGGGCTATTCAAACTCCCAACAATTTCAAAGCACGCCCCCCACTCGCGAGTTCTTACACTCCAAGTCGTTAGAGCGCACGAAATTTTGTATCGCAAACGGGAACAATCCTTGGTTCGCCCCTGCGCAATGCGCGCTCGCACTTGTACGCGAATGTATGCACGAATTTCCTATTACGGCGATATTACCCGGTACCTGCCATTGTTCATCGGCCTCTGTAGCCTATTAAAAGCGGCCCCTCGACCTCTCGCAGTCGCCACCGTTTTCGATCGAACGACTCGCCAGAGACCGATACAAGACGAACGGTTGCTTTTTGCGTCGCGCACGCATTTATAAATAAACCACCTGTGCACGCCCGTTGCGCCAAAGATAGAAGGGAAGACGCCTACGATAGGCAGAAGCACCTAGCGACCGCGTCTCCTACTTCGTATCGCGTGTCCTCGCATCGTCGAAACGAAATGAAATTCGAGTTGTTTCGGAAGCTCCGAGCTGCATAGTTGCAACAAACTGGCGAGACGGGTCAGTGACGCGCGATGCTGCTTGGCTCGGTGTGCGGTCCGATGAATGGAGGTACATACGACGCTAGAGAAAGGAAAAATTGTACGCGGTGGGTGCTCGGTCGCCCAAACTGTTCTGGCATTCCCTGGTATGTTCCCTTTAATACAGGCGGCCCCTTGACGGAGTCGTTAACAGGTGCGTGAAACGCTTGGAGACACGTGGCAGGCAATTCCATCGAGCATCGAGTGACGAGTCCGCGAATATGTACACACTCGCGTGGCGGGCGAGTGCAACGAAAGTGCACCGCGCCATTGCGTTTAGCGGCGCGGCGCGGCGCGGCGCGGCGCGGCGGCGTGACAGGCCGGAGGGGATCCCGCGGCCGCTGCGCTGGAAAAAAAGTTGCAACGGACACCGCATTCCAGACGCTCTCTTCAAGGCTATTAGCCATTCACCCAAAGGCCGAAGTACTCGGATGGCCTACACCGAGAGTCCCTTCCAGCCCCGTGGGTTCGCGCGAGCGTTAACGTTCCAACTTTCAAATTTATCTCCCAACACATTTCATGAATGGAGCATGCCGTAAAAGAAGCATCCAAGGCCGGGAGGAGGAAAAAAATATCTATGGCACGCATCGAGGAGGTTCAACGGGTTCCCTGCCACCGTCGAAGCATTGTCGACGTAGAATGCGACGACCCGTGTGCCACCCGGCGACCGTGCTTCGACGTTGCTCGCGTTGGTCCACGGATGAATTGCCACTGCGCACTCGCGGCTACCAAAAAGAGTCATGCCGATCTTCGTTAAGCCCAGGACACCAACATTTTCTGGGTGGCAGCGAACGTGTTAAACCGTGCGACCGAAACTTTTCGGACATCGAGTAATTCACCGTGTCGCCCGGAATCTTCTCACGATCCGAGGCCTTGGAGAAGTTGAATCGTTCTCGAACCGGTACCACGGGACCACCTTCGAACGCGGCGGGGTACGCGATGGAAAATTCCTAGCTCGAAAGTGGCGGTGGTGGCATCGATGGTGGCAGAGGTGGTGGAGGCGGTGGTGGCACCCATCGACTGGTCTTCGGCGTTCTTGGAAACGTCGAGCAGGCGCGCGTCGATGAGCCGATTCGAGCAACTTTGCAGAGACTCGCGTTCACTTCTCTAAACGAGAATTCGCGGTTAATAATATATTCTCACCGACTACAACATCGTTCCGACTAATTGCCACTTTGTGCATTCCAAGAGAACCGGTTACGATCGATGCTTCGAGCGGCGCATTTGGTACGGATAATGCTGCCCGTTCGTTCCTTCGATCGATCCAAACCGACCGAGGGAACGAGAAGGGAACAAATAAAACGGAATCCAAGAATATTATATATATATACATATGTATATATACTTTGCATACATTTAAGCAGTCGCCCTTCCAGTTTCATCGCGGACGTTGAGCCGCCCGACGCGAACTTTCCACGTGCCGTGGTCTATCGACCGTCGCGTCGTCGGATAATTGACTGGCAGAGTTCTCTCGCTTTCGAATCGTCGCAATCAATACTAAGTGAGTCGCAATGTTGGTGGCCTAGTTGAACGGAAACAAGGGCAAACGAGTTTGCAATCGTGATAATACCTAATCGGTAATCGGCATCGTTGCTGGAAAATCGAAACTGCGCGGGGAAATCAGTAGAGCTCGGACCTTAGCATTTTGAAGCGATTCGCGAATACGGAGGAACAATTAGTTTTGGCCGCGAGGAAACTCCTCTTTCAATGGCGAATTAGCCGTCTAGAAGTAGGATAGCAGCACAATAGCGTAGAAAGTCGAACCCTGCTTCGAGATACGGCTAGGAAGAACGAGAGGCTCCCGAACGCGTTCGCGAGTTCAAGCACCCCGCGTGGAGCGTAGGGCTGTCGCCCCGAGTGTCGCCTGACCCCAATTGATCGGGGGAAAGGGCGACAAGCTGGCTGGAACATGCTGGGCTATTACCGAGGAATTAAGTCGATTCGGCAACGTGCACGAGCCACGTATTAATCGGATTTCTGCGCGGAGGTCGGCAGAACCGAACGAGCTCGCGCAGTGCGACCGACACCACAAACGGGGTCGTCGACCGTGGCTAGCCGATGACCGCGTAGGGCCAGGTGGAACGAACCAACGGGGGTCTCCCGGGCATCTTCTGTTGTGCGTTCGAGCGGTACCGGAAACTACCGTCTAGACTCTAGACGATGCCTTTTTCCCTTCCTCCGTAGGTTCCGCCAACCGGTTCTACCACTCGAGTTTGGCGTTTTTCGCGTTTGTAAATTTTCGTGATTCTGCTTGACCTCGATCCAGCTTCGGATAATCCTGTCCCTTTGTCCCTTAACCCCTGGCGTTTGACCCGCTTTCGCGAGTCGATCTTCACCGGCGTATCGCTCGAACGCGCTCGGCCTTAGGTCGATGAGATTAGGTAGCTGACAGCTGCTGCCCGGATAAGGTCGGTCCGCGGAGGTTCGCCTTACGCCGAACGAGCTTCTTCGCGAAGATTGCGAAGAAGAATTCCTGCAACGATATATCTCGCAAGCCCGCGCGGCACTTGGCGGAAATCTTTGCGACTTCCCCTATCTAGAGGGCACGCCGCCCTCGAGGAAACCTCGTGCAAGGATCGACTCTTTGGCTCCCCGTAACGCAACGATGTCCATTAATTTCGGCGAAGGAGTACGATAAACTCCCTTGGGGCGATGCAGGGACACGTCACCGTGACCTATCCGTAGGAAGCGGCAGGGCCACCCTCCTTAATAACGACTGGCCTCGACGGATCCGCCGAGCGATATTTCCTCGAGCCGCCGCGATACCCCTTTGGATCGAGCCCTGCGCATTTATTCGGCCGGCTCTTCCGTGGCGTCTTTCGCTTCACCGGAAATCATTAAATAGTGTCACCGGACGACTTCCGTTGCCACTTGGCTCAGTCGCGTCGTGCCCATACTTGCAAGCATCACGTGTCCGCGCGCAAAGTTCGCAGACCCATATGGCCTGCGGTTCCATTTCGGCGGAAGAAAGGGACCGCAGACCACTGACACGTGTCGGTAGAGAATTTGCTTCAGAAAAGCTCTGCTCTCTATCTTCGTCTTCGCTCCCTTGTACCGCGCGTACTCCTACGGTATCGCCATTTCCTTCTCTCGCTTGTCCGTTACCGTTCCTACGACTACTCTCGTTACTATTGTTATTGCTATTATTATTACCATTATTATTGAATTATTGGGCTCCGACGTGCAATTGCTTGTCTCAGTTTCCCTACGGCTAAGCTCCAGTTCGTTAAACGCCTTCCCCAATGGTCGTAAAAGTCTCGCAAGACCGGCGCGGCGCGCCGCGCCGGTGCGTCATAGGTCACGCCTTCGATTCCCCGGTGGTAAACGACACTTAACAAAGCCTGCTACCGAAACTGTAATACGAGGTACGTGTATTTCTCCATCGATTCATTACCACAGGTGGTAGTAATTTGGACGAGAAAAAAGCACGCGCTCTCCTTAGCCTTCGCGACGTTTTATTACACCGTTTACGACTTTTAAATCACAGTAACGCGGTTCATAAATAAATGGTGGACGTCTACAGGCTCGTAAATTCCGTTTCTCTGTGACGATGACGCGTGAAACGTTACGTAGTTACGAAGCGCACGCGTTACATAGGAAAACTGTCCCCTTCCGAGCTTCCTACACTTTCGCAAACCGTGTGTCCACTCGACAAATTTACTGTTGCAGCGCTGCTGTATACCACGGACCGACCAGTTATCGCCTTCCGCGAGCCAGACGAGGAAAATTTCACTAACGGACAGTAAAATAATTAGTCGCTTCTGAGGACGCTGTTGCACCAGGTTGGGGTGAAAGTTGGTAATTGAACGGGGGCTGAGTCTATAGTCGGCCGAAATTCGGTCGCGACGTTCGCTAGCTCGGCCTGCGACATTGGAACCCGATCGAACTCGCAAACCTAGTGCCCATGGCGCGTTCCGTTTACCATTTTCCAAATAGCCCTGCCTCCCCTTTTCAGCTAAAACAAACGGCTTGTCCGTAAACTGATAGGGATGAGCTGGTGCAGGGGGCCAGAGGAACGAGACGACGAAGACGGAATGGTAATTAACGGGTACTCGTCGGATGGAAAATTTACATGGGGAGAAAAGTCGGCAGGGAAGTGCGACTATCTTCGTCAATTATTTTACGAGTAAATTGTGCGCGGAATCGTTTTGGTTCGCGGCATGTTCCACTTTGAGATCTCGTCGACGACGACGACGACACGACGACTACGACAACGACCACCACGGTTGTTTTACTCGAATGCAGCTAAGCCGAGAGAGTCAACGTCCCCTGCTACGCTTTCCAGATGATTCGGTCGCTACCGCGTCGTGTAATTTCAAGCGAGACCAAAACAGGAGAAATGCAGTATCTCCAAAACTAGCTGCTTTCATTGCTTCTCGATCTCTTTTCGCGCGGTCTGCAAGACTGTAGCACTTTTAATTAACCGCTTAACGTCCAGGTACGTGATATTACGGGCGTACGTTTAACAGCGTCACACCTTTAGCCAAGAACAAGATACATTGTAAGCATTCATTTAGAAAACAGTGGCTTGTCTACTTCGTGTCTCTATCATTTTTTCATTTTATATCGTTACTTTAAAAATGAGTTCTAACGAGTTGGGGAGTGATTACACAGACGTGTCAGAAAACGAGTGTCTGCTGTACTCGTTTCATGCTTTTAAATAGGGATCTTAAGTGGTTAAAGGTTGAACAGGTTCTGCATCTTTTTTCGCGCGATTTCTATCCGAAGCAACTTCGCTTGCGCGACGGATTCGTAATTGCTCACCGTCGAAAATAGTTCAGCTACGGCGTCGATATGTCTCGTGAAATGCGATGCGGTGCGAGCATGAATTCGTTCACCCGAGACCCGTGCACCCACCTTAGAGACGCGCGCGCTGCAGTCCGAAAGTATCGTGGAATAGAACGCGCGGTTGCTGCAAACGATCCTGGCTCGAGTCGCGGGATTTATGGCCACGCTTGTTGCAGCGGAATCGTCTACCTTGACGACCCGATCTCGGTGCATCTCGTCTAACGCGTACGCCTGCCGAAGTCCCGGACCAAGCATCGCGACACGTTCATCTTCCAAATTCCGATCCATTTAATTGCACAGAGATGCAAATGCATCGGAGTGTGGCTCGTCGTCTGGACACGTGGCGCAGCGTGAAAGCGAGAACCGAGTAGCAGGAACGAGGGAATGACAGTCTAGAATCTAGAATAAGAATCCACAGTATCGAGGGACTTCGCGGACCAGCTCTGACCGGAGCAACTAATTCTGCCTCGCTGCGCAAGACGGAGCGTTGCCGGTGCAGCTGATCCACCGCGGTAAGATTTTGGGAAAAAGTCGGCAAGGCGTGTAACAGTTTCGAAATTCGATTCGGGCGAAAAAAAACATTATTAGACGCGGCCCAGATTCTCACGTGCTATAGAAACACACGCTACACGCAACCATCCCACGTTTCGGGAAGCTGCGAGATATAGGTCAGATGATCGCAATCAAGTCTCTTCTGTCAACTGGGTTTCTCTCGATTTCCCGCGGTAATTTCGAGACTTTTAATCAATCAGGCTCGACCTCTCGGTCGATTGACGTATTAAAGTTGCCTCGAGCGGTCTGTGGTGCCGTTAATTGTTTACTGGCTCCTATCGGGAACCCGGGCTTGCGTTCGCCTGGCCTCGGCGACCGTTTAACGCGGCGATACATCGACGAGGAATCTGTAACAGATGACGGGTCAGGCGCTTCTTGTTCCCCTCCGAGGGCTTTGGGACTTTTCGCGCACAGCGTCGAATGGTCGGTCCGTGTTCGACTCGACGACGCCTTGAATCTATCGGTTCTTGCTTGCTTACGCACCGCGGTTGCGTTCGGATTCGCACGGGGATCGAATCAATGGGAAGCAAAGGCCGAAGATAAATCACTAGAAGGTAAAGACAGCTCTTAGATATTTCGGCAAGAGCTACACGAGAAGCTGCTTCGAACTCGTGTAACGCATCGAGGTTGATAAAAAGAAAACCGTTCCGATGCGATTGCCGTTAATTGGAGGTAATCAAGGAATCGAGCATCTTTGGCAACCATGGTAAAATTGGGCCAATCGGACAGCAGAATTGCCAGGACCGAATAACGGGCCTGTCCATCGCGTCCTCAAAAGGAGCGACGCGTTTCAATTCCCGCGACTGATTCTTCCCGCTTCTCGTACTCCACTGGTATCGCCGGTGTTATCGGCCGTTATTAATTCCCCGTTCGGGAAAGATGCGCCGGAATCTCTTCGATTCGTTTAAAGTCCAACGTTTAATTGCGCGCCACAATTATCTCCTTACATTTCCCTTCGAATACAGCTGTGTACAATATTTCAATTGGCCGCATTCGCAAAGCAGCGGCTGCTGCGTTACGAGCGTGCGCGTGCTAACACGCGAAACAATAAATGAGCAGCAATGCGAAAGATATGGATGCGTATGTAGGTGGAGTGAAAAATTGCGAGGAGCAGCGAGCAGAAGGTGCAACCGGAAAGGATAGGGGGCGCGCGATTGTCGTCGCCTTCGAGCCGTCAATGAATTTACGGTAAATGGTATCCTGTTCCGCGTCCGTATCGCCGAGCTCGAATACTCAATTTCCGGCGGAAGTGTTAGGGGAATTAACGCGGCATGCCGAGTTTTGTATAATCGCGTTTTAATTTGATTGTCGAGTGCGCTGTGTGCTTCCTGCGCTCACCCGCCAATTACCATCTCGTGCAGCTTGTTCCGTGCAAGAATCGTCGATCGCCTATCATACCTGTATACCATTGTACACCGTTCGTAAAACTTGTCGAAACGTGTAACAATACGTGTAACTAACGGAATTGAGGAAGGATTTAGGACGGCGACCTTCGTTCGCCTCGATTACCCGTCGAGAAAGAAAGAAGGAAAGCTACAAAAACATGTGGCGCCGCGACGTGGTTCGCGTCGAAAAGGAAAATGGAAGCTCGAATAGACGTCGCACGCGGTGCCCCGCTAAGGGGCGAGCTCCATTCCGCCGTCGGACTTAAAAGTTGAACAAATTTTTCCTCAGATATCCAAGCGGTTCGTCCTTCCCGAATGGCTGATTTTCGAAAAAAAATCTGGCGCACCTGCGAAACACGCTTCCACGCGCGTTTCTTCCGCCGATCTCGAGCCTCTTTTCATTTTATCGTCTTTTCCCCATCCTGTTCTCGCGTGGCGAATTTCGAAAGCGCGTTATCACCGCCTGGCTCTGGCGCTACAGACTCGACCGGCCGCCAATGAACTCACCAATTGCTGGCTACGTTACCACCTCGAGATATTATCCGACAGAGTTATGCGGGTTCACTGGAAAGGTCAGTTACTCGCACGAAGGCGAGCGCACTGAAAGGCCGGCCATTTCGAGAGTGGCTTCGATCCACTTTGCTTTCGTAACGAATTATACATTCTGTCGCGCTGCATTTTAATCGACACGCGATCGAAGCGGACGCAGCGAAAATAAACGTTGTCTTCTGGTTTGACCAAGGCTGATGCGCTTCCGCGATCGATGAATGAATCGTTCGGAAAGATGAAGCACAGACGAAATGGTTAAGTATTTCCAACTCGTTTACTCGATTTTCTCCTTGCTCGAAGCAAAGTCTCGTCGTCAGCTGCGCCGATCGCGCCTTCGACAAAACGCCTTCGCGAACGATCGATTCCATATAATCGCTGGGCATCCCTCTACAAATACTACAGAGAATGCGATTAATCTGGAATTTTGGAGGTCCAGCTCGGGCAGATATTTTACCACAGTAAAATAGCAAGACGTATCTTTGAAAAGCATCTCGTGTCATTTGATTTTGGCGTCCCGTCGCGACGAACAGAACTAGTTGCCCGTGGGACACGATTTTCCCTTCGCGAACAGCTAAGGCTGCAACTTGTCCGACAAGAAAGTCGTTTATTTCGATTTAAAGGTCAGAACCCGTACAAGTCCAGTAGGTCTGACCCAAGGATCGTAGGTCCAGCTAATAGTTGATCAGAAACAGTAGTAGGTATTATTATAAATGAGACTTATAATAATTTTCTTCAATTTAAGTTTCTCGTGACATATTACGTACGTTCTCGAGAATTGAGAACGAAGCAATTATGTTTCAAGTTTCTCGAGAATATCTCGATAATACAAGATACCATAACCGTCCATATATATGTATGTACGATACTTGTCCCTGTTCGAAACATCTTTCATCTTTACTTGTTTCCCCTTGTGCTCGTCGAAATCTAAAGATTTTGGATGCTGCTGGGTGGAAAAGGACGAACGGGATAACTTAAAGCGGGCCCATAGAATCGCCGCTTTGAAGAAACACAACCGTTCCAACGGCTAACTTGTACGGTTGCGCATATAAGATAGAATCCAGGCGAGGAAAGTTCGGGATAGATCTTCGTCGAACAGAGGAAACAAGGGTTGGCGTCTACAAAGGTGGAAAAGTGAAAGATGCGATACAAAATTGCGCCAGATATACCTAACTAATGCCGAACTCGTTACCTCGGTGCGCTAGCAGTTTTACGGCTGCGAAATCGTGAAAAGGAGGAAAAATGTTGACTTTCCTATTACTACCGTGATCGTCGTCACCATTGTTGGAGGTCTTTATTGCGAACAGCCACGCTAAATTACGAAGTATGCATCGAAACGATCGACTCACCTCCTTCTTCTTTAGAGGAACCTCTCGAAATTCCATTCTGCAGGTCCGCGAAGGTGGGGAACACGAGTACCAATAGGAACAAAATCGTCCAGGCGAAAGTCTGCCTCTGCCTGGACCAACGCAACGGGTTCACCAGCTTCGAGTTCCAGCGTTGCAAGTTGAAAGCGCAGCTACTCGATGAGACGGTCCGCTGAAACCTGCCTCGCACCGGTATCCTGGAGAAAGTTGCAGCGTGATCCGCATCGCGACGAAGCACATACCCGCGTCTCGACGGCCGTTCCAAGGGCTCCTCCTCCATGCTTCGGCCGTTTCCCTCGAACATAGAGTAATCGCAGTTTGGCCCTCGCAGGCGTTCGCAGAGGCAGCAAAGATCGTATTGGTTAGAGTCAACCGACGAGGAAGAAGATCCGTGCGGTTTGGAGTCCTCCGTTGCGATGCTGCCCGGCGAACAGTGACAACGACGCGTGACGGAGCACGTGCTAACGTCGTCGGAGCTAATATCCGACGAGCAGAGAATTTTGTTGGCGCCAGAGGAACGGGTGCAATCTTTCGCGAGACTTTCATCGCCGCGGGTCGAAGGACGAGCATCGGTCGTCGCGCGGAACGTGGACTTCTGCTCGGACACCGCCGCGCTAACACCGAGCCTGCGCGTGCACCACGTTGACGACTCCATGTTTGCGTCTCTCGGGGAGGATGAATGAAATTGGCCGCGCAACATCTGCGATTCCTCGTGCAGGTGCGGCAGAGCTCTTGCGATTTCGTCGTTTATCTTCCTCGAACTCGATTCCAGTCTCGCGCCTCCTTTCCTTCACGCGCTTCGTCTTTCGAGAACGATCGTGGACAAAAGTTCGAGGAAGATCTACGCTACTCAGGACCAGGTGGAGGTTCCTTTAATAGTCAGTAGAAGAGACATCTCTTCTCGCGGTCTCGTGCAGCTGGTTGGGCTTTCTCTTATGCCGAGAATGGGCCAAATATCAGACCTCCGCGACGAATCGACGACATCGATGCATCTGTGAATTCCGCGGCGCCATTGGGTCCTCTGCAGCTGTCACCAGTCTTTCGTACCGAATATTCTGCCGCTTCGCTTCTTCCTCTGCGATCGGCTCAATCGATATTCTGCAATCAGAAGAGCAGGCATGTATCAAATTATTTGCTTTTCCCTAGAACCGTGAATGCGATGCACGAGCCGATTTGAATAAGCCCCCGATTCTTTGCTAGAAATGGCGATGATATTTAACCGGAATCGATTCGCTTCACCGACAAAGTAAACAAAAACGAACAAATATTGTGATGAATTTTTCGGAGCGGAGCGGCAATATTTAATCCGAGGATTGCGCGCCATTTACTCGAGCTCTGCGTTGTTACCGCGTTCCCTTCAAAATTCCCGATAAACAACTATCCGCGAGCCACGTTGTTTTCCCCATTCGCGTTGCATCTGATACGCCTGTATAATTATCGTGGTTGATACGGCGGACGATCGTTCGTCCCGGGTGCTTCGGTGTTTTGCAGTTCTACGCTTTTAAACGGTCGGCAGTGCCCGTGAATAACAGGTTATTGCTTACCGACCGTACCAACCCGACCCGGCCGATTAAGTCACCTGATTCGTATAATGAATCGTACGAGAGCATCGAAACAGCCTGGGAACTGTCTCGTTCGTGATGAAACGACCGTTGCATCGATGCCAGGGGTTAAACGCTGCCTCGCCACCAATCCTATGCAACCTTTCGGGTAGCAAAGGTTAGGCGGAACTTAAAGTGCGGCTGACGTCGAGCGAAACACGCTCCGTGTCGCAATTACGATCGTTGAACCGACGCGCGACGCGCGACGACGATGCTTGCGCTGTGCCCCGAATAGAGCGCGTGGCCGACGTTGTTCGCGTTGCGCGTCTCGACGCAACCGGACTATGCTCTGTCATCTATAACTGCGAGCTCATCCAGTTCCGATGAAATCATACCTCCTTTCATGACGTACATATTCCAATCTACGAACGAACCAGCGAAATACGCCACACCTACGGTACACTTGACGTAAATTCGCTGACGAACAAATAGCAAGTAGAACGAACGCACGAGGCGTCTCCTTAGGGTGAGCTAAATAGTACCTGCGCAAAAGATACATCGCGGTGACACGTGCAGCATGCCGATGCACCTTCATTGCCGCGATACATCATGGCGTGGCGCTATATCTACGAACGATCTGACAAAATGCTCCGAAAATTAGACGCTTTAACGCGTTGCACCGCTGGTATCGATATGGATATCGATATGGATATCGATATGGATATCGATAGGAACCGCAGTCAACGCGTTAAGCACTCTTGGAAGACGAGGCAGCCGCGTTGCGAACGCGTGCTAGCAAAATACCGTTCTGGTTACCATGACACTCGGGTTAAGTAACGTGATTCGATTGAAGGTGCATTTTTCTTGCTAACGAGCGATAATTGATTTATTGCGTACGAGGGGGTCAGACGGGCCGTATACGCGGTAGCACGTGCCCTGGTACAGAGCGATCCGCTCGATTAAATCTCTGCTGCCCCATCGCCCTCTCCGCTCCCGATACGCTTCATCTTCCAGGCCTGGCGCGACGAGAGGACTGCCGATAACGACAGATCCACCCACCGAAATGTGAATCGTCGGCGCGCTGATTTTGAACATCGAAACGTTCCACTTCAAATCGATTCGGCTCGACGAGCGTAGATCGCAGGCTTGCGCCGGATTTTTCGTCCGAAGGGTGAAAAGTGGCGAGCGGATCGTAAGACCCGGAACGTATCGCCTCGTCGACCATATCTGTCTACCGTCCGAGCGTTAACGCGTTTGGTCACCGTGTTCTTCGACTGCGTATATATGGGCGGAGGATTTTTACGAGGCCAGTATATCTTTCCTGCGTCGCAAAATTATACAGAGTATGCGCAATGTTGAGGACACGCCGCTGCTATTCGCAGAAACCGACGTTTATTTTCGGAAAGGTCGGACGAGCGAAAAGGACGGGGACAATTCGGGATACCGGTGGTTCCCGAGAAAGCCGGCAATTGGTCATCGACTACGCCTAACGTTCCAAATCATCGTACGAAACACTTTTATTCGCGCGTTCTTACTTTTTCCAAACGGAACGCAATACCGGCTGCAGTACTCAAGCACCTTCGGCGAAACGAAAAACGTGAAAAGCGGCTGGATTGTATATATGTACGTATATGTATACTTGAGACTTGTTACGCGTTATCCTTCATTATCGATCTGCTCGCTGTGTCCGTCCTCCGGTGAGGCAGGTTCACGGCATCCAACCGGATGGGAAAATACAGGGCCGGCTCCTTTGGGAAACGGTCGACCCAACGGAAAGCGAGACACGCTCCTACGACTATCGGTTATCTCGATAGGCTGAAAAAGAACTCGCGCGGTCCAGATGCATAGAGACGTAACTACGACACACGCTTGCAGCAACGACCATCCTTAATCGCGCTTCTATTTGCGTAAATATGAATCGTGACGGATATAGACGATTGCGGTGCAACCGATCCGAGCGTCGCGACGCACCCCGGTATACACCTCTGTCGCCGCCACCGCAACGGTCGCCGCCTACTTGGCGATTCGAGTGAAACGATGAACGAGGAGGATGGATACATGGGTCATCGGAGCGATGGGCCACAGTGGGGGCCACGTATGCACACACGGTTGCAGGGTGGGGTTGCCAAAGACTCGGCGAAGACGGCGGGGAAAGGACGACGATCGGCTCATGAGTTGTGGGCTACGAACGACGTAGAGAAGAGGGGCAGAAGAGGGGCAGAAGAGCTGCGAAAGGTGAAGAGGGACGCGGAGACGGGAAGGGAGTAGGCCGCAGGCTTCATTCACCACGCGCTACGTTCGTTCTACTATGAAGTGTTTATGTCGCGTTTGCTGATCCGCCTGCACCGACCGATGCGATCGTCCGACGTCTGTTTATCTCTTTTCCCTAGCACCTCTTGCCGCGCGCTTTCGCGCATCACCTGTCGTGCTCTTCATCGGGAGACAACACTCCCTCTCGTTCGCTTCTCGCGTGCTTTACCGGGCTGCGCAGGCAACACTGTTTCCGATTCTTTCCTTCCAGCTGCGTGTCCCTTGCCGTTCTTCGAAACTTTGTGTATACATATACGAGTACGTGCCTGGGTGTACAGCTCGCGCGAATGAAACTCAAGCATCTCTGATAGCAGCTGAAGACTGCCACGGCCGCTGTTCGGAGTAGCGCCTATCCATGCCTCGGCGGAATTCCATCGGCTCCGTGTTCCGCAGAAATAGACATCGGTCAGGGTGTCCTGCGGTTCAACGCACCGAAAACACGGTCGCTGGTACTGAATCGCAGCCGCGAAAGGAAGAGGCACGAGGCGGGGAAGGTGAAAAAATGGGGGAGGGGTGAAGTGTAGAAAGGGCGCGTGGAATTGGACGCAGCCGACGGGATTCTTTTCTCACGACGCGACGGTCGGCTACTACGTCGTATCAGCTTCTTCGGCGTGTCTTCCTCGACGCTGATGCGTAACTGGCTCTACGCGCAAGTTGGACCAACTGAATGGCAGAGAAGATGGTCGATAGTCTCTCGTCGTTCTATTTTCCGCTCCAGTCCTTGCTTTCCCCTTTGCTATAAACTTAACCCCCATCTCTCCGAGACGACGCGGGCGCGCTAAACGCACCCAATGCTCCGATCGTCCTCCGCATTCTCATACATTTTTTGTTAGCTAGGGCCACAACACTAGATTACCCTGTTGTGTACCCTGGCCAGTCTGTTTCCGCTCCAGTCTATTGCATTTTTCTGCCCCGTATCTTCGTAATCCGCATTCGCGCAACGCCATTGTTCTATCTTGGAACGTGCCGCTCCATGGATCGTGGTATTTGTTTCGATTCTCGTTCGATTTCTTCCAGACCGCGTGAGCCCCCCTTTCGTCAGCGAAATCGGTCTGCGAAAATCGGTTCGATGTACCGGAGAAAAGACAGACAAGAATACGCTTCCACTCTGGGCGCGCGTTAAATGCAAATTGTTGTTGAAAACTGATTTTCCGCAGGGTTCTCTATGCGCGGTCGAATGCTTTCGTGATTTCCGGAGGTGTACGAGCAACACTTCTTTGCTCGAAACGCACGCGGCAGAGATACTTTTATTACGACTGGTTACGATGCCGGTTGTTTTGAAAGCTAGAATACCGGGGGCGATAAAGGCGAACGTAAAGAGATATAATGCCAGTCTCGAGTGGCGACAAACACAACCGATGTCTCTATCATTGTGCAAATAAAATTACGCGCTCTACGAAATTGCGCGTGCGGAGGAACACACGCGCACTCCAGCTACGAAGAACTCCCCTTCGTAGAATTCCTCGCTCGACGCCTACCGCCCAGCGTCCGTTCGCTCCTCGAGCCTCGGTGGCATCCGGTGCCCTTCCAAGCGGACCTGTATCGGCAAAGCTCGACTGGAAAGCTTCAAAACGGGCGGCTTCGATTTCCAGTGCCCCGGTGCCACCGAGCGAGTGCATTAAAACTAAAAGCAGTATCGATCGAAAAAGAAACGAAGGGAGAAATTCTTCGAGCGTAGGTAATTCGGTCGAAGAATCGATACCGATGAGGCGTCCTTGCGCGGAAAGACATAACGAGGTCGAGTAATTTTCGATAGCTTCGCGTCGCGCGGAAATCGTTCGGCCGACGGAAAACGACGCAGCGTGACATCGTTCCGACATTTCCAGACAGGTCTCGTAGGCGATATATATACATATTCCGCGCGCTGTCAATGCGAGCACCCGCGCGAAGCGTGAATCGTGGAGCACGCCGTTCCTCGCGTCCACGCCGCGCCTAGCCACCTCGTTCAATGAACTCGGCAGCGACGAGGGCCCACGTGAGAACCACTGGATCCGTGCGAAGTCGCCGCGCGCCGGCCGGAGGCGATTCGGCAGCGGTCGGTCCCGTCCGCCAGTTTTCGCTGTCTTTCGGCGGATTTCGGCCAGCTGACAGCAGTGCTCCGTTGCGGGAAGAATTTGAACGTTGCGTTCCCCGAGCGTGTGGTGCGCGCCGGACGAGACAGACGAATAAATTAATTGCAGTTTATACCGTCGCGGAGCCGGCGACCGCGATGCGAATTCCAGCTGGCCGGGGCTCTCCGCTGGATTCCGTTTGTTACGATTACGTTCGCGGATCGCTGGTGGAAACAAGTTGCTCGAATAAACCGAGGAACCGGTGTTCACGATGCCATCTCCCGCGAGGAGAATCGCATTCGCAATTCGAGCTTGGGCATCTTGGTCGCGGGGACCGTGCCTTCGCGAGTAGCCTTTCTGTAAACGATTCCATCCTATGTATGTCTTTGCTTCGCGACTTTCGAGAATCGTTTTCTTCGACCATTTACTGCTGGACTAGCAGCGAATGCGACGAGGTGGGCTCGAAGCGATTTCATCGAGAACCCCTGGCGTGGAAGGGTGGCGAGCGAACCAGGCCGTGGGGGGATTATGTGGGTGGTGGGAGAGCAACGGGCGGGAGAAGCAAAGGAGCATGATACTACGCCGCAGTGCAAGGGGTGGTCGATCGATGCCGACCAAAACATTGCCACATGCCCAGCCAACGCGATCGCTCTCTAGCGCGTTCTGTAACCCAATTGTCCGCCTAGAACACACGTTTTCTAAACGCGATTACGCGCGCCGCGTTAGCGCGAGGTCGGCTTGTTCGCACCTGTAGGCTCCGTTAAACGATATTTACTTCGACGCGTTCGCCCGCCTTTGTGTAAACGCCGCCTCGTCGTTCGCTGTAGCGCGGAACGAAGAAAGTTTCGTGACTGAATAGCTGATAAATTATTTTTGCGATATGCACATTTCCCCGCAGAAACACTCGTACGCGAATTTAATAGCCCCGGGCATCGAAAGATTGCGACGAACGACCGCGAAAGAAGTTCTACCCGTTTCGCAATTGTCGTCGAGTTCATGGCGGTGGGGTACGCGATCAAGGAATTCTAACGTCGCGCTTACGTAACTCGGTATCGACTGGATCGCGTCACTCTCTCGACGCGTGCCAAGGCGACACTGCGGAACAATATCCGGATAATCGTTATCGAGATTTCCTAGAGCCCAGCGACAACAGAACGGCCGCGCATTGGAAGCGTAACGAGCAACCTGCCGATCGATCAGCACAGAAATTGAAACGAAGGAGAAGAATCTCAGCCGACCGAAAAATTTCGTAACAATATGCTCCGAATAGCAATGCTGTCCGCGCGCGCGCTCCTCCAAAATTGCAAGTCGTATAAAAGATCGAACTACAATGTATCGGGCCCCGTTATCGGACGAACGACAAGGTAGCAACCGACTTTGTCGCAATAGTCGCGATAAATTTCCCACGAAAAGCGATAAGCTATTTGCGTGCAATTTTGGTCGTTGTTAACTTGGTCGATCGCGCCCAATTTCGACGAGCGTGCAATTGTAAACGTTTTAACTATCCTTCGAAAATTCCTTACTATTACCTATAGTTTGCACGCGACCCTGCTGCTGCGGCGCAATAGTTTCTTACGATCGACGTGCGATTAATTGAGGAATAATCAGCACCCCATCAATACGCCGGCCAACTACCCTGTCGCGACAGAATTAAATAGCAAGCGCGTAACTCGCAAGAGGGTCGTCATTTTGGAAAACGAAACGCGTTTGAAAGGGCGAACGGATTAGCTTTTATGAGATCGATACAGAATTGTTGGCCATGCAAAATATTTCATCGAACGAGGGGAATACAGGATATATGTACGTCGGTACTGTTCTGAAACACGCGAGATCGCGGAGGCCATTATCGAGCATACATACCGATGCGACACAGGCACGCGCACGGATAATTGGAATTGTCGTACCGCGTTCACGAACGGAAGCATCTTGCATTACTCGCTCGGACCCACCTCCTTTCTCCAACTTTGCCGAATTTCTACGTTTCGTACCGCCTGTACACTCGTACGTGTATCTGAAATTTCTCTTACCGCCCTCTTGATGCCAGACATCCTTATAGATAGCAAAATCAGCCGTACAGTATAGAATTGTTCGCGCTCTGAATTTATGAAATTTTAAAAACTTCGTTCTCTTAAATTTCAAGCAAGATTCCCCCAACGGAGAGGTCCACGTTTTACAACTTGAATCGAAGCGAGGGAAAATGGCTACGACTAACCCGCGAGAGGTACGTAGCCGCATGCAACAGGGATTTGCGGAGTGGCTATCGCGAGAATTTCGCCGAACAGATGTCGCGATAGAAGGTAGGAAAGCGTGCAAGCTCGATTGGTCCTTGCTACTTGCTACTTGTTACTTGCTACGCATACGCGTTCGGAGAATCGGGTCCGATATACGCGCATCTAAAGAGATCACCCGTGATTTAGTACCCTGGCACGATGCTGTGTTTGAAGACGTCTTTTAATCAGATGATCGAGCGTAGAAGGAAAGCTAGGAAGGGTAAAAGAAAAATCGGTTACAAGTAACGCGTGTTATTGTCTGCTAGCTCGATCGTGTCTTTGGAGGACCACCGTTGGAGCGGAGATCTCATAATTGGGTATCGTCTTCAGGATTTCAGAAAACGGGAACAATGGGTTAATCTTCTTAGACAATCGACCGTTCATGCCTGAAACTTCAACGACGTTTACACGGAATACTTTTGTCATTGACAGTTTCTAAATCTAGAGATAATCCACGGTACTTTCTGTCGGCAGGCAATACGAAGCAATGCAGAGATAATCCGTGGTTCTTTCTTCTGGCAGGCAATACGAAGCAATGGAGATTCACGTAGAAAAGATCGGCTGGTGAGCACCATTCGAGCCAATGATCGTTCTATGATGTCGATGTCGAGAAGTATGCGGCTACTGAATTAGAACAATCATCGAACAATCAAGCAGCTTGGTCTCGCTATCGTTCCGCGTGTAATTTCAATGCCTGAGAGGAAAGGAGAGAACGGCTAATATCCAATTATCTGGAAGGCGAGTCGGTGCATCGCTTGTCATCGAGACACGTTGAAATTCGCGAGACGAGGCCCAGCGGTTTACCGCTACCCCCTCGATCCCTTTCTCGTCCTCGTTCGAGTTTCGAGTACGAGTGACTCCTCGACGCGCGTGCATTGACCCCCTTCACCCTCGTCCTCACCCTTGGGCAACATCGTCATCCCTCGAGCAAGCTCGTGCCTTTCGACGCGCCCGCAAAACAGCAAAGCATCCCCCATCCAATTCCACCCTCGACTCTTTCACTCACTCGCCCACTCATTCTCCCTCGCTCGTCTTCCTTTGGCCACGTACGCCAACACATTCAGCACGCCTTTCGAACGATCCGCGATAATAAATACATCCAAAGATCAACGTTCCATATCGACGGATGGACGGATTACCGTTCGGGCCCTTCTACGAGCTACAAGGGTTATCGAACAGTGATCCGATTGAGGTGCACGTCTCGACGCATGTGTCTGCCGCTTGGATCGAACCATGTCGCAGCATACGATGCAAAACGTTCGTCGATGAAAAATTCTTTTAAAAATCGAGATTTTAATCGCGAAATCGACGCGAGATCGACCGTGAATAAAGACGAGCTCGGGTCCGTTACGAAAGTATTTTTTGTGCAGTTTAGGCGGGGCAGGTAGAAAGTGGACGCGGGCGCACCGCTGTACATACTGCACTGCACTGGTGGCGTTGGCGCTCCAAGCGAATCATAACACTGCCACGCCGTTTTCTGCAGAAACGTGCTGTCGTTCTCGTCCGAGATACTTTGCGTATGTTCTTCCTGTCAACATCTTTCGAGGATACAGCGTGCGTACAAAGCTAATTATACATGTTGTGTCAGAGATGGGCAAACCTAGTACGCACTTACCCCCACCACCAAAAGGCGAAGAAATGAAGAAAACGCGAGAAAACGATGCACCAGAGTGGAGAACGAGAACGAATTCGTCGTACGTACTCAGTTACAGTGCAGTACGAATGTAGCAGAAGGAAATCGCACCACCGCGCGGTCGAGTGTCCCGATATCCCGTTGACGTGGACACGTTAGGCGTCCTCGTGGCGCCTGGTGGACACAAAATCAAAGGGTCGACGAACGAGTCCAACGAACGAGTGCACGCACGTTAACTTCCCGGGCATCTTGGTATCCAGCAACCCTACGACGCACAACCGATTAAGCACAATGAACAGCTGCGTCGTCGAGACGAAGATCTTCGACAACGGAGAACGACGAACTTTTATCCTGTACAGCGGGTGAGACACTGAACGAAGGAAAGCTCGCGCCACCACCTTTTCTAACCCGCGGTCGTCGAGGGTTGAATGCGAACCAGCGGAGGGGTAAGAAAGTGCGCAGTAAGGAAAGGATGGGCCCCGCCCTCCGCAGCCTCCACCCTCGCACCCATCCCCACTCGATACTCTGGACTACGCTCACCTATTGCCGTTCCTCCGACAGACTTACGCTACCATCTGGAACCCCCGGCTATTCGAGCCACCCCCACGGCTTCCGTCATTTCCATCGCCAGAGTAACACCGCGACGGTAGCTGCTTCTGTGCTTTGCCGTTTTCGTCTTCCGCGTGCCCGTGCCATACTCTCCTTCGCACCAATTGGACCAGCTACTACTACTTGCATTTAATCTCCTCGAAACCGATAAACAAATTTATCTGATTACGCAAGGGTTGTTGGTCGATTCGCGACTAAATGCTGGTAGGGGTTTTTTCCCTTGAAAAGTACGCACGTCCATAAACAGAGTCCGCGTTGAAGGATCTGGACTAACGTCACCGAGCCGCGGGCTTCGTGCGCAAGAACGAACAGCCTTGAATTTGCATGGAAATCGGACATTCAGGAAGTAGAGACGTTGCGTCGTTCGGTGAATTCCGTTACCGCGGAGACCCGTCGCAATTAGCGCGTTCACCGAATCCGCGGTCCGATTGGGATTCGCGCAGGTTGCGCTGCGCGTGTTACAGCAAACTCCGTGGCCCTTCAGGTTTATCTGCGATTTCGTGTATAAACGTATACGTTTCACGGGGCATGATCTGGTACTTCGTAACGCGGCAGTCCGTCCGATGAATACGGCGAAAAAATTCCAAGAAGAATGCACGCCGTTCCGTGTGTACGCGTCGCTGCAACCGCGTAAAGAATTAAGAAGTCGAGGCAACCGAACGAGTCGACGCCGATATTCTTATTTTATCCAGCCGTGCCGCGTTCTCCACTTACGCGGTGTACATAGTTCCTGGTTCGTCTCGACCTGGAATGCCGCGGCGGCACGTTCGCCAGCGTCCGGTGAACCGTGGGAAAACAGAGAGGACCTGCGACGCGATCGTTTGGCCACGATCTCCTCCGAAACGGACGCCATCGCTGCGCAAGGGCGATTCTCCTTACATTTCTGACGCCCGTTAGATTCTACGCGCAGCAAAGAATTTCGAGTGCGATTTGTGCGTTCGCAAAATTGAAGTGGCGCGAGATGATAGAAGGGACGCCATCCAACGGCAGCCACGAAAACTTAGCGGATCGTCTGTTCTAGGGCGATAAGCGACGGTTTCGATCGTGGGAGTTTCGCCCCTCGCATCCTTGCCAACCTTCGCTCCTTTGAGGCCATTCAACGAGATCCCTTTACCACGAGATCGATAGAGCACACCTCTTCTCAGCGAAATCTGCGATCCGTTCTGCATCGGTCGAAATTATACGCGCGTACGCATACGCGATCGAAGCAACACCCATTCGTTGGACAATTGCCGCGACAAGTTCTACAATCGCCGCGCGTACAAGTAAGGGTCGCTCTAAAATAGTTGCGGTGGCTTCGTAGCTGCCACGGTATAATTGTCCCCTACGACGGCCGTAAACTTACGAACGAGGGACTCCTTCGAAAGAGACGTCCTTTTTGCCCGTTTCGCGGGGATTTATATCGGCGAGAGGTTCGTCCCACCTACCTCAAGAAATTGGTCATCGCCGCGAGATTATCAGAAAATAAGATCGATATCGACGGGTTTAAGGACGCCAGAAGAGGTTGGAGCGCGTACGAGAGAAACGCAAGGTGTACAAGTACAAAGGTAAAGTAACGCACGGGGCTATTAGCACCTATACTTCACTTGGGCACTTGGGATACTTCGGGCAGTTGGGGCACTTCGGATACTCGTACTAAGTATTTACCCACACCCAAAGGACAACGAGGAGAAGGGAGAGCGTGGAACGCGGTTGCGGTGGTCTGTCCTCCCTTGAACGGCAACCAAGGTGGAAGCAGAAGGAAAACGAGACCAACAGGGGTAACGAAGAACGACAAAAAGGAGAACGAAGAAAAGGATGTGGGGCTGGGTGAGGGAGCGAGAGAGAAGGCAAAAAGGAAAGAAGCGAAAGGCACACCCGCTCGCACAGCGTAACCCAGCCGTAGTGGGAGACGAGCAAAGAAGGCGAACGCCTATAGAGTACTGTAGACGTTCCCGGGAACGAAGAGGAAACGAGATAGATGGCCGCGCTAGACGGGGGCAGAGACAAACAGACCGAAGGGGGGCAGCGAGAAGGATTCAAACATGGCGCGAGGCAACACTGGAATGTTGTTGTCATATACTAGCAAGACATTTGTTTTGGTCGCTTTGCCCGTGGCCGCTGGACTATTGTCGGCTTCTTTTTCCCTTTCCCACCCTTTGCTTTGTTCTGCTTCGCGCTCTCTTTCCCCCATATCTATCCTCTGCTAGATCCATCTCGCCTTCGCAATATTCTATACACGCTCTTCTACGCTAGAAGGCTGTTCTCTCTTCCCACAGAAAATCCCGAACGCTTATTGCGACGTTTTCCGCGCGCCCCTCGGGTTTCTGCGTGATACAGCGAAAGAGATCGCTCGTGTACCCCGGTACTTCCCGCCGATTTCACGAGCCTCGATGTCGCAGCCAGCACGTTTCGGTGCACTTGTCGTTAGCCGAATCCAGCCTTCTCGTTCCTCCGATCGGCCGATCCGGAACAGACGCTTTGCTCGCAGTAGTCCGGAGAATCGATACCAGTTTGTCCCAATTACCGTAACTCGAAAGACGATGCCTCTCGCTCGATGCAAATATCGATAGTGCTTCGGGCACCCCGACAGGGACGACGAAGTGGAAATCTATTCGCGACTCCGGCAGATCTGTCCTCGGGATTAAAAAAAGCAGCCTGGAATCAATAACGGTCCAGTCGTTTCGCAGACGATACTCCAACACGGCAGCGTGTATACGGCGTACATATGTACGTAGGTACAGAAGACATCGAGCATTGTATCCCCCAGCTTCCCGACTTTCCATTCTCTTTTGCGATCCTATCGCTCGTCGAATGGTATTAATAACGAAGGAAACGTTATACGCCGTTGAGGCATCGATAATCGATAATGGAGAGCGGACTAATAGACTCGCGAAGAATAGATATCGCACAGCGATTGTAGAGCGCAAGGATGCATCGGATTCGTTTCCGTACAACCTAAAGAAGCGCGGAGATTCCGAGGTCTTCCACGTTCGAACGCGACATCGATCGGAGCATCGCGTAGACAGAAGACCGAACCTAGGGATAAAGGCCCAGTCGCTTACCCACCGCAACCCCGAGGCTGTACTAGGCGGTGTTAAGCGTGCAAAGAAATGCCGGATGCCCGACGCGTAATGCGCATCGTGCCGCGTCGCGCCGCGTCGCGCTTCGTCGAACGTAAGCGGCGCGTACTATCTACGAAAGAGACCGTCTTTCGAAGCGAGAGTAGCCGTCTCATAGCCTCGCTCCGCTATACATATTTCACCCCGCCTAGACGATGCCACCGTTGCTACGGCCAAATCGAGTCGATTCGCGTCAACTCGAACATGCTCTGCTGCGTAGTAATAGACGGCACATGTATATACAGACGGAACTCTCGCTTTCGATTCGTTACCCCGAGTACCGAAGCGCACCTCGAAAGGAATGTTACGGTGCAACGAGGAAAAAAACTCAATCCCTCCCTGTATCTTTCCGGAACATGTACTCCGTTTGACGGCCCGTGGAATTTGGATGTCTGCTAAAACCTGGATCGGTGACGTTCTGCAGAGTTCATTAAGAGAAACGAGCTTGCTTACGAGAATTACGAATACATACTCGGTACACGCGTCGATGGGCGAGACCCAGACGGCCTACATTCCCCGTGCCGACTCGGCGACGAATAATCGGAAGGCTGCTTTTGCGCGTTCAGTATATAACTCACGTGGCGAACGGATGGAAGGTGGCATACCAGGAAAAAAGGAAGAACCACCGCGCCTCCCCGCTGGAACTCCTCAAAGAGGACGACGCTCTTGCGACCCAATTTGTCTCCATTTTTGCCCTTCGAAATCGCTGACCGTGTATGCACGTGGACAGCGCTAGGTGGTGCGCGCGAGCGTGGACCCACGGTCGGGTAAATGTGCCAAGGCCGAAGAGAAGCGTGTATAGGTGCGTGTCGCGTACCATTCGCGTGTAAACAGAAAAGTCTCGTCAATGATGACGTCGTTGAAACATCACGGAGGAAAGGTAAGGCTAGTTACATCGGAAACAACGTAGCTCTATCGCTGGTCTATAGGCGCAACCCGATAGCCTCCGTTTTGCGCTCCATTAAGTCTACGGTCCTCGACGTACTTCGCTCGATCAAATAATTGCCCATTCACGGGAAGCCAGAAAATTTTCATCGTGGCGCAGCTACAACAATTTGTAATCCCGTGCAGCGAGGCGCGTGGAATTAGGGCCAGGCTGATTTTATAGAGCAACGAGGTACGAAACTGCTATATCTCTGCGGCACTTCGACGACTTTTCTCGTTGAAACCTCTGGACTAGAAGTTCCCTCTCGTTCGGCGATAGTAATTCTCGAATGGTGAAAACTATTGCGAGGGCACGTCGCAACCCCGAAGAGTCATTAACCTACCGCGTCGCATCGCGAAGTTGCAACAAGTGCAGAAAAAGGTGGTGCCGTGCGCGTCGAGGGAATGAGGGACGCGCGACAAGTACTCGTCCGATGTGTACGCGGGATGCGTATATACGTGGGTGCCTGCCCCCGCGAACGCTTTTGGAACAGCACGAAGCACGGGTGTACGCGTGGAATCCGCTACGTTCTCATCGTGCAGGGCTTGTTCACGCGGCCGAACGAAATGTAGTTCGTTGAAGGTAGAGCCACGGCACCATCTGACAGCGGTCGCACGCGCGTCTCTACGTAGACACAGATTGCATACTTAACGCGGTCGAGAAACGGCGTCGACGGAAGGGCGGCGCTCGTTCTCGCGTGCTTTATCCGTCCTCTACTCCAAACCCGTCTTCTACCTGCTGCTGCGCGATGCCCTTTTTCCCTCCGCACTTTGCCCTCGCGCTACCCTTTCTTTATCGCAGTACTGTTCCTTCATCCGTACCCCCGTCGCCAGTGTGCCTAGTTCCTCCTGCTTCTCTTACCTGACCGACCACCTGCCGCGTATTTTTTCCTGCCTCCAGATTAGGTGGACGCTGTGAAGTTCCTTAACTCGACTTGCCTACGATTCTTGTCATATCGAAAACGATATCGAACCTTAAGTGACCAAGTGGTGGTCTGTCGTGCCCGTCTTGTTCTACTTACTCTGCCTTTCGACAGTAGACTAAAAGACTCGCCGATACGACAACAAAATATGTGCATACATATATGGAACTCAATCACTGGGACAAACCGTCCGAAAGATCTGGGTGATTTTTTAATAAATAATTCAGAGCTCCTCGTCAAGACTTTCTCTCAGCGTTCGCCACTGCGATCCGATGTCGCACCGGGAAAGCCTTTAACAGCATAGGTCGTTTAGTTGTTCTCTTTGAAATGAATAAATCCCAAGAAGATGCGTATTAACGCGGAGATACGATATGCGAGCAATTATCGAGCAATTGCACGCGACCATGATCGCCACTTAATTCCTACGAACATGTCGATGATTTATGCCCTCGCTAATCATCTGACTGGACTCGCGAGGCGGCAACCAAAGGATTTGCACCATTGAAACTTAGAGGCAACTACAAACGTTCGATCCACGAGAGAGAAGGAAATTAGGGAAGCGACAGCGTTCGCGAGAACCGATCGCTATCGTTCGTGAGAACTCCTTGGCAAACCGGACGCGCGAATGTCGATGGTTGCCACAGTTGCGTATCGACTCCAAATCTGTCCGACAACTGTCTCCAATCTGCCGAGAGCAAGCATTTCGATACTGCTTACAATGCCATGATCCTCACTGCCAGTAGGTAGGATTAAAACGCAAACTGTCTCTTTCTCCCTCCTCCTATATCGCACGAGAAGCTATTAAACACCTGATATGGTGTTGGCTTGAATTATAAAATTAAAGGGTTAGCTCGATCGAGCGTGATTCGACAACAGTTATGAAGCATAATAGTGAAAATTCGCGACTGCTCGTAATCGTGCATGCGCAAAATAGTGACGAAGCTAGATTCGAAGAAAGGCGCGTGTTGGCGATAAGAGTACGGTCATTTGCGTGTTGACAGTCGTCCACGGTGTCGATCGCGGGGAACTTGGTCGCAGCGAGAACGACGTCACGCGGGAACGATTACGAAAAAGAGAAGCCGGGGCGGCGGTCGACGTTCTAACGAGACGCGACGTCTATAGAAGGCGGGGTGACCGCGTGCTTGGGAGCCGCTTTCGCGATGACGAACAAAGCGACCAGAAGTTACAAGAGATCGTTATTTACGACGTCGAATCGAGAGCCGCCTTGTGCCGCGCAATTTCTTACGCAAGCCCGGGAAAATAGAGCCACCGAGGCGGTGATCGCAGCGCAGAATGTAAGGACGAGCGTGGCGAACGCAATAAAAATTTTGTTTGCGACGCGTACGGAATGACTCGTGATACGCGAACACGCCGTTGCGCAACCATTCGAGCCACGTGGGACGGTTGCAATAAAAATACCGAGTGGTTTGCCCAGCGCGGTTTCGGTAAATAAACCGAAAATCGCTAGGGTGTTTCTCGACCGCAACCAACCGGACCGTTGGTCCAAGTTGAAACGTTTGGAACTCGAAGAAAAACAGTTTCGGGGATAGTTTTGCGGCAAGCCCTCTTTCTTAAATTTTAATCACGATGCGAGTATCAAGATGTAAAGGATCTACGATACTTTCCACTCGAGACGAAATGGAGCAGCTGGAAAAATCTCCGAGAAGCTGACTTTTCCCTCGATTAGGATAGTGCAATCCAGTAACGCAGTAATACTCGGGGCTGTCCGAATGTAAACATCGTAGTGTTTTTTGTCGTCTGGAGTAAAAGGACTCACCGGATCTGAACTCTTCGGAGCCTGGCTCTCGGTTAATCGTTAAACTGTCTTTCATGTGAAGCAGGGTATACGGCTTTAGAAACGCGCGTCGCACGGTTCAAAGTGGACAGCCGAAAGAGCAGCGGAAGCACGGATAATCCGCGATACGAAACGCCATAATGGCTACCTTAGTTCTACGATTAGACGGCCGTTTGTCCCGTTGTCTTTCGTGGCCGCGGAGAAAGCACGACAGCTGCCCCATTGTCAGAGGTTCACAGGTATGCACTGCTTTTATTTTCCATTCGGTTGGCCTCGCAAAAAGACCGCACTGTCGCAAAGGGATCTAAATTGGTTCCACGAACGCGAATACAGCTGGCAAAAACAAGGGATGCGTCCGAAAAGATCGCGTTACTGGTCGTCAGAGCGGCTCGAAAAATTCTAATTCTACCAATTCCCCTTATTTATATCCTCGAACCGGCGAACGGACGGACGTTCACCCTTCTGGAAAGGGCGGTTTGAAAGGTAGTTTGGGGAACCCTCTTAAGCGTCTCGTCCTCGAAGGGGGCCGGAGTAGAAAGAGGGCCGGCCGGGTGCTCGGTGGAAGCTTCCGAGCAGGACGGCAGTATCGGTGGAGAGCGGTAAACAAGGAGGTGAGAGTGGCGACGAAAACGAGGTTGGCCGAACAGCCGCGAGGTCAGTGACTAAAGAGAGAAATATCGTGGAATGCGATATAGCCGCGTCGCCGCGCACCACCGCGCGCCACCGCGCCGCTCTGCCTATTGACGTTCCTAGGACCTTTTACCAAGGAGCTGAACAGGCCACAACGATCCACGGTACTCCGATGGCACACGCGACCACCGACGTTTTCTTCTCCGGCTCGACCGAATCGCGCGCCACTGTTTTATCCGTCTCCGCGTCACCGCGGCTCCTGCCAACTTTTTCACTCTCCCTCTCTCTCTCTTTATGTTACTCCCCGAGCCATTTTTATACCCCAATTCCCCTACTCGCCCCACGAGAGAATACAATGCGTTCCAACTACGCACACGATTTTCATCTGCCGAAGCAGTTCCACCCAGATCATTGACATCGACTGAACGATGAGACGCGTTCGACGTGAAATCATGCGCGGCGGCACGTTTCGCCGAATCGATCTCTATTCGTACCAAAGGAAACTCGAGACGACCGACATATATCAGAGGTAAACGATTGAGCGCTTCCTCAGCACCTCTATCTTGTGCTCTCTACTCTCTGTGCCCCGTGTTCATTCACTCCGTGTGCAGTTAGTTACGGTAAATACGGGAGAACGTATACGATATGTACACATAGGTGTACACATTGCGGGGCAAACAGCGACCCAACGGTCGATCAATGAGAATCGAGAGATGCGTTGAAAACGAACGCCCGATTCAACTGTCGCGACGACTGGCGCGCATACACGAACGAAACCGGTCACGATGGATCGAGTATCGAAACGGGGAAACGATTTCGCGATTCGTTTCAGTTGCGGCCCAACCACGGCCGTGTTCCGAAAATACATACATCGCGGGCGCGACGGTCAATAGACGCGACGCTGTGACCGGAAACGTAAATAATTGCAGCTCCTTTATCAAAGAAAATGCATGAGATTTCACGTACCGCGTCAGCGTGCAGGAGATGAGGATCCCGGATGCTCCAGGCGAAACGTCGGGACTCGAACTTGATCGAAAGTCGGTCGATCGCACTGAAAATCGGTCAACACTGACGACACTTGTTCTATACAAGCACGTGTTGTACAGTCACAGAGCACGTAAACACATAATACGAAGAGAGGGAACACACGAGGTAGTCCGCGATCGAGTTTCTAGAGACCCACGAACGTTGCTAGCCACACTGAAATTCCATGTACGTAGCCGTACGTTCGCGGGACACACAGCAAACTGTCTATCCATGTACGGTACAATTCATTCTGACCCACGGTATCGGCCTCGTTCGGCAGAAAAATCACGATTACTCGGGACGCAGATTCCCCGCACGAGTCGCACACAAGTTGTTTACTAGAACGCGCACCACGCCATGCCCCATGAGCGTGCGTCCGCCTCCGTATTCCCCTCGTCCCTCCGAGCAAAACAAGACTCTGCGCAGTAATACCGCGCGCACCTTCCGGGCCATGTTCGCACGAGCCGATGTGTGCGCCGTTTGTCGTTGCCTCGTGGTCCACCAAGTCGCCTTCATCCATCCATTCCTGTCTCTCTCTCCCTCCCTTTCTGCCTCCCTTCGACCGCCAGCGCACACACCCTCTCTCTCTATCTCCTCCGTTCTTGTTTTCCGGGACCTCCTCGTCTCTCTTTCCTTGGCTGACTCGTTCGCTGCTGTTTCCCCTACCGTTTTCAGAACCTTGCTCCTGTCTATCGTCGGGTCCATACGATAATCGAACTATGTATATGGTACAACGAGGCATAACGGCCAATAGAGAATTGAACGAATCTCGTCTCACGTTCTGCGACGCAACCACGATTCGCCACGTAACGCGTAAATCGAGCGGGTCATCGTACCCTCGGGCTGCCACACGCCGACCTGCCGCGTTGGAAAATTCCGAGAGCATACCACAGCCCTACAGAGTCATCTATCAGAATATCTCTCGATCGAGTCGGTAAAATAACTTCCGCTAACGTACGATACCCTATGAGGAAAAAGGAGATGGCGGAACAATTGATTGCGAATATATTTTGGATACAATGTATATTTATTGTTCCATTTATTTTTTTTTTACAAGTTTTTCTACAAAAACGATTGCGATCAGCGATATATCTTCTTATCGAAAAGTAGACGAGTAGAAACAAAAGACTTATGAAAATCATGATACTATAGGGACCTTCCTTCGGTTACGCTACGTTAATGAGCAAATATTCTCGTTGACGTCCTTAGGACAAGCATCGCGATATCGAGAATAGCGTAACGAGCCCTAGTGACATGGACAGAACGCAAACCATGGCTAAAGTGTCTCTGTTGTAATTGGGGCAAAGTGCCGGTTCCGTGCACCTCCTGAAAAGAATTCGACAAAGCAGTTTCGATGTGCGTATCTTTTTCGATACTCAAAGATTCTATAGTAGTGCGGACATTCGTACCATTTCTCGATAAATATAACGACCAATCCTGTAACAACTTTGTCCAGAAAAGTCACGATCGAGTACACGATCGCACTCCGTTCCGTTCGTGGTCCAATTATTTCCGCCGTCACGCTCAAAGCTGTGACCATCGTGATCGAACTTCCACTGCCGATTAGGACTGCCACAATGTATACGATAATCGCTGAGTTTCCACCGTACTCTGCGACCGCTGCTGAAATTATGCCAACTAGAGTACCCAAGAAGTAGGACACCTGAAAATCATCACAACATTTTTCTTTCTTTTTTATGTCTTTCTGGTTTTTTTGTTAACAACAGCTCCATCTTCTTTAACCATTTGACTGCGGAGCGTTCAGAAATGAAACAGGCCAATCGTACAGTGCTTTAGCTGCAACAGCCGTGACAGTGGACGCCTAAAGGCGGTGTTCGCAGTCAAAGGGTTAATTACTCGTGTGCCATATTCGCGAACAGACCTTTGTCCCGCATGACTTGTTTAGGTACTTGAGCAATAACGCGGCGAAAAAGGAAGATAGATACGATAGGAGCGGAATCGTGGCCAGCGCCTGTCTTCCATCGATGTCCGTTTCTTCAATGTAAAGCGGCAAGTACACGGTGCTCAGCGTGATGAACAAACGACTGGCTACGTACAGCATAGCCACTCTCAATAAAATTGTCGTGCTAACCCAAGAGCTGCGATTGCTCTGAGGGTTATCGATAAGTCTTCTAGCTTCTTCGACGGTTACTTTGTGAGACGCCGTGTTCTCTAGGAGGTCTCCTTTGAGAAAGACGTGAAAAAGTGTAGTAGCCGCCAAACCAATACACGTCAGCGTCAACACGATGTTCTGCGAAGGAAAATCCTCGTTGAGTCCTGATCCCCGTTAAAAATTTCTTCCGTTTCGCAGGGAACAGTAATGGGCTGATTAATACTTAAGGCAATAGCGATGAACGTATTACGATCAAATGCGTCTGGAAAGAGGCTGACAATACAGCTATCTTCAACAGCCGGATTTGCGAAACTCACCCTGAATTTGTAACTGTCTTCTTGCGCCAATCGATCCATGGAGTCCCCGTTCATGGGCAAAACTATCCAAGTAACGATGAATACTGCAACGGCGGCTCCGACTTGAGCCGAGTACCTGTACTCCGCGAATGCCCCAAAGTAATTATGCGTAACGATAAAAGCGTCGTAAAAATTGGCATTAATGTTACCTTATTGCGGTTAAGTCCGCTCGAGCCAGTAACGAGTTGGATAACGCTGGTATCATGGACAAATGGGATATCTGGACCGCTGCCCAGCCAGTTTGAAACGTAGCAATGCTGAAGATGTAGAGGGACATGATACCGGAATGCGATGGATTTGCAAAGCCACCAAAGATTAATGGAAACGTTAACGCAACCATCGCGGAGCCGATCATGTGCCATATTTTTTTCTTTGGGTACCGATCGACCAGTACTCCGAAAATGGGCGTCATTATGGCATCCACGATTTGACCTGAGATCGACGAAAAATTGTTCATTCGACTGTTCCTTGGACGGATTTTTAATTCAAGTTTCCTTTACCTAAGAGTAAAAGAGCACCGGCGGTTATAGGTTCCAGCAGAGCTACCCTTTGAAAATAGATAAGCGTGTACGAGAACCACATGGCGGCTGTGAGATCGTTGAAAATGTGGCCCAAAGCGTAGGCAATTTTTGTGGAGGCGTAGACTTTTCCGTCCAGCAACGGAGATCGTTCTTCCGCCTTATCCATTTTACCAGATACTAGAACAACAGCCGTTCCAAAATTCGGTTTCGTTTGCGATTCAGGTGAACCCACTGCGATTGTACGAGAAATGCTTCATTCTTCTGAAAGTGCAATTCAGAAGGCTGGGGCGTACGAAAAATATGTACATAATTGCGCGTTGTTCGATTTCTTTGCGCTGATCAATTGTTCAAGTTTCGTTACGCAATCAAAGTATAAAATAAGTGAACTAAAGACCTATCTTCTCTGGCATTTGAAGAATTTCCAGTTCTACATATTTCGAAAACCGAGAGATACTTCTGAAAGAAAGTGTTTGCTTTCGAATTAAAACTCACGTTTATTTGTCGATGCCTCGACCGAGGTGCGCACCCGTCTAGTTTCGTTTCATAGCGTTACCGGAAGCCGCAAGACGCTCATGCATATTCCAATTCGGCTCTCCTTCATCGGCAACCTTCCGTTGCAACACGAATCTCGGGAAAACGATTTTCACATTCAGCTGGAATTTCTGGTGAGCATCGTCCCGCACGACCTTCCTTTCACCCGCGATTCGATTCCCGGCTAACGAGATGATTTCCGTTTAAGGCTATACACCGGCGGGCAAACGCGTCGCGGGTCGATTCTCGCTAGGCGATGGATCGACCACGAGAAACTCGGATAAGTTATCTGGATTCAGAAGCGTGGTATCGCCGCCCAGCGCATGCCGGAAACATCGACAAACGTTCCGCGAGTGTCTCTCACGGTATTGAATTCTACGCGACTCCGTTGTCACCGGATGAGGTGTCGAACCAGAGCTACGTATCTATTTGTTTTTCACGATTAGTCGCTCTTCCGCTGCATTTTCTGCCGCCTATCGATCGACCGCGATAAGCGCGGCGAAACGAAACTTCTATCAACACGATTCGCTCTGCCAGAACGAGTCGAATGGATCTTCGGACAACCACGATGCACGAACGTAGGGGACGGCATTCGGGAGAAATGTACGTGATGTATCTCTGCGTGAAAGAATCACGTAAGAGAACGGAGCAATCTTCGGTACGTGCGACGACGAGGTGTTCCGTGTATACACGACATTCCGATAGCGACCGTGAGCGAAATACGCTGCTGCCCGCGACGTGACCACCTAAGCGACTGAACTTTCAAACACGCGCCGTTTCCCGCTTCATGGCTCGGTGATTGTCGTTAAATCGGAGCACCGCACCGCACCGGCTTCATTGTTGCGGCTACCCGCAGTCTAATCGGACAATGGGACTCTCTGGAATGCACTTATGGGTCTGGATGTAAAATTAAGACACTGAAGTAAAAGCAAAATAGGTCAAAGGGACAGTCGGAATCGCAATGCTATCTTTGATGAAGGTCCTTGTTTGTAATTATAGTCGGGGACTTTTTTATAGGACGGTCATATGTATATACGGGAAGACTGGACGCTGGTGCGTCAAGTTTCGTTGAAAAAACGGAACCAGGCCAGACGAGAAGTGCCTGCGGTTGTGTGCACAGCCGTAATTAATGCGCGCGTGGTGTATACGGGAGTATGTAAGGGTGTCCCATAGGTGGACAGGAAAGGCTCTGTAATCGGAGCTCGCCGAAGAGAAACGCGAGCGAGATTGCGCGGCGAGAAATCGATACCGAGCAAGTTCTTGTACGGTCTCCCGTGTCGGTTTGACGACCTTACAAACGCTGCACTTCAAGAGAGTTCATTCACCGGCGAGACGATCCAACGAATCGAACCGACACTGTACCCAACGAAATGTACCAACACCGATGACTGATCGCTGCTTCTACAACGGTTCTAACAAAATTATATTTATTTCTAACAAATATTGTATACAAGTCGAATTCGAGAGTGGACGCATCAGATATAGTTACTTAATCGTAATGCACGTTGCAGTTTGTTTTCCTATTTCTTTTACAACTTTGTTTTCAATTGTATATTCAATTGCGAGACTCCTTAATCTCTAATGAATATCTTCTTTACTCCTTTTATACTCGTAAAAATTAGGACATCATGTATATTATCGTTTGATCGTGCAGGTTATGCGATCTCCGAGTTTTTGATGCATTTTGATGACTTTGAGTAATTACTATCTAAAAATATCCATCCTAAGAAATTCGCCATGGAATGTTCGCAGGTATCGCGATAAAATTACAATAAACGTTTTACAAGGCCAGTATACTATATATGTACATAGAGTAATTGGGCATATTTGATACGACGATATATTTGTTGAACGTTTTGAACGTTCCCGGATTACTATCAATGCCATGCCACCTAGTACATAGGCGTTGCTGATAGTGGCGATGATCTGTGAATATGTGGAGTGTAGAGGAACACGTATGGGTGTTGACGCGACAAATGTACTGTTTTGTTTCTATTCCATACCAGTGACGCTATAACTTTGTCCTTTCGGAAGCAGCGTACTCTGTACCCTCGAATTGCCTCAAGTGGATCTGCCCAAGTAGATTGCGCATATTGTATTTATTTAGTAATGCAAATATCATCAACCGCGTAGATAGCGATAAATCGTGCATACCTGTAAATGCAAATTAACTTCTGCCGCCCGACTTAAATATGGAAAATTCCCGCCGCTCTTTAGGTGTGCCAATTTAGCGTTTGGGTAACACTTGTACACTTCTTCTCGCACAGAATTTGATAACGCGTACTCGTCGAATACGTCTATGATCGTGATAGGTAGGTGGCATACCTTTTGCGGCTGTATGTAACAGGTGACGCAGTTCATCGTCAATCGAGAGGCCAATTCTGGTTGCGTCAAGCTCTCCAACTGTGAAATAATTATTACGCATACAATTCCAGCCGAACGTATTTTGTATCTACGGAATAAAAGACATTTTCGAAGATACAAACCCGTTCCACCATAAAGTCTATGGCCTCCACGATCTCTCCGTCGACCTTTTCGGTCACAAAGTTTCCCATTAGCATCTTTTTCAATACCAACGACGGTAAAATCCAAAAGCTACAATTCAGATTGATTAGTAGTAGTTCCACACAATACGCTCGAGATAGCGTATCGCATTCTGCTATACAAACGCTTATCTCGAAGCAGGCGAGAAACAATCGACAATTCGGTTACGTAGAAAATGATGGTACGTACAGTGCTGCGGAATCATTGTAGCTAAACACTGATGTATCCGTGAATGTGTTACAGAGTACCAATGAGACTACTCTAGGGCAATGAGCGTTGACCTCGGTAAACTTTTGCGCCAAAAATCCGCCTAAAAATAAGTAGCTCGATTATGGTTTCGAACGTGACAGACGCTAGTGTCGCCGAATTAAATGTTCATTTTTCTTCGTACGTTCTGACCTAATGAAGCACCGAATAGATGCACCTTGTCTAGTTCCATGTAATCCAAAAGTTTTCTGAATCCGTCACACCATTCCTTGACATTCCAATACACTGGCGGTTCGGCCTAAAACGAAAGTTACGCATTTGACAAAACAGTTCAGATTTCTATACTCGCAAGACTTGCCGCGATAATTCTGTATCCTTTCGCTGCTAAGCCCAATATTTGCTTAAAGAAAACATCGGCTGTTCCGCTGACCGGTGGAAGACATACGAGTGGACATTTCATGGTTTTCGGACTTGAGTCGTACACTTTCCATCCCTGAAAACCAAGTGCATAATTTTTGCTGCGTTCAATTTTCCACGCTTAAATACGACAACTAATTAATCAATGTTCGACGCTTCGAGCGGAGATAAAGTTCATCGCGCTCTGTTCAGTTCGTTCGATTAAAGGAAACATCGGTCGCTCAGTTCTGGCTTCGGAGCAAGGATCGAAACGCCGGCATACATAAAATACGAAAGCAGGTAGGTATATATGTATAGATATTCCCATTCACCGGACGCACACTTTATATCGATTCCGTAAAACCAAGGTCGCTGTTACGGATCTCGATCTCGAATGCGATCTTGTCCGAACTCAACGGCCGTTTCGGGACTTTAACATACAATCAAATTTAACAATTTACCTTGCTGCCGTCTGCATCAACAACAATTTTTCTCAGGGACACAGAGCTGCGAAAACTCAGATATTCCTGCGACCTGGACAGCTCGCTCGAGCACATTTTTTTCTCTTTCACCGCTGCCGATGACACTTTACTTGGAAGAACTGCTTGCCGTCGGGGTTACAGATATCTAGAAAACCAGACGGGGGGAAAAAATTAGAGACGCTGGACGGCAGACTTACTTAAGTCGCAGGCAACACTCTTTTTCATCGTTCGATTTTTAAATCATTGAAATAGTATACACATCGACGGGGCTAAGGGGGGTACGGAAGGGGAGGGGAATCTAGCAAGTTTCAACTTACCACGGGACTGAACAACATACTGTTTGTAATCGTACGGCGAGATGTTAGATTGAACCTACCTCAAAATCAGCTCGGAACGTATACGACTCTCTTCGTATTGTTAATCGTAGTATACATTCTTGGTTCTTAACGATTTCCGCATAGACGAACAATTTATTCTGCCACTTTGGAGTTCCAACCACGTTAATACATTTGTTGGGACTGTATACTGACAAATCCTTCCAATTTACACCCCCTTTCGGGCATCGTTGTCCTATTTCTTTCTTACTCTTTGCAATCCTCTCGTTGCATTGTCACTGTCGTGAACGTTAGTACGCATGCGTAAAATTCTCCGTAAGATCTGTTGGTACAGTCACAAAGTTATTTTACCTCTTCGCGGATAACTCTATCCCCTTTCGGGCTTTAACTAAATCAACAGTAACATTTGTGAACACATAAGTCGCTACAAATCCTTCTCGCAAACATTGTTTTTATGTATAATGAAGCTTTATTCAAAATTTCAGACAAATCAGATTTGGCCGGTGGTCGAAAATAAAGCCGTAGACACGTATGTACTTACATATTTGTATGAATAGAGCAATCACCTTATGGACTCTTGTGACCCATCGTGACTGCCATACCGACTTGGAACCTTACGACTGACTTGAGCGTCCCCTTTAGATGAATAGTGGTCAGTTAAGGAACTATTATTTACTGAAATAAGATCGTTGGTTCAGCTAAAAGTTGGTCAGAAGTCGCAGAAGTCCAGTAGGTATAATCCTGGTAGATTTAGATAAAAATTTCTTCGTAATCAAAGAACGGTTGCGATCAGTGATCGTCGAGAGTTTTCGGATATTGCGAATACCACCGAGCGCTATCGCCTGCTACTGGCGCGCCTGCGCGTCGCGGAGGGGGAATGCTTCCCGGGGGTAGTATCAGTTGGAACGTCGCAGCGTACGGGCTCTTTGGATTGCTGAAGATGAGCGACATACCTCACTCCACAACACAATAGCATCTCGGGCTTTACATTACTATCGCGTTTGCTTGATTATTAGCTTCTATTAATTAATACGCGTTTAATTAACAATCGTTCGACTATCGCAACAGCACATTAAGCTTGAATAATTAGTCTTTCTCGATTCTCGTTTGCTGGACGAATGACCCTGTCATCCAATTGAGGATGGACGCGACTTCTTCTGGCATCGAGGTTTTCTAAATACGAGATTAACTAGTCGTTGGTTGTTCCATCGTGTTAACTAATTTATTAGTTTGACCGGTTCTTCGAATCTTTATTATATTTTATTCAGTCACTTACACACTGCTTTTGCGATTTCAAATTCGATTCTGATTTTAGCACAGTTCTATTCTCCTAAAGCTATTTCTCGGTCAACGTTTCGGTAGAAAAATTAAGCTACGGTGCCTGGTCGCGCGATACACTTCGGGTTCCATCCCGTCCCATCGGGATGCATCGGAGCGATGAAATTGACAATGAAATGCGTGTCACGGAGTGGGGATTGACAGTGCGCGGTGTCAGTATGAGTTCAAGCGTCGTAGTAGGTGAGTTGTTTATACTGGCGAAGGTTAGTAACATACATAACCCTACAATGCAATAACATCTCGGGGTCTATTTTGCCACCGCATACGCTTGACTATTAGCTTCTATTAATTAACACGCATTTATTTAACAATCGCTTGGCTATCGTGGATGTACATTAAACTCTTTATCGCGTCTCTTTTGCTGGACGCTTGACCGGTCATCCGGTACCACCGATTCTTTGATACGTGATAAATAGTCGTTTATTAAAATATCGGGTTAATTAATTTATTAGTTTGAACGGTTCTTCAAATCTTTATTATATTTTATTACATGATTATTCGGAATCGATGCGGTGTTAAGATTGCGTTTGCTTTGTTTGCAATGACACTTTGATACCTATTTCGATTCTGATTTTAGCACAGGTTTATCACGTTGATTTTCTTTTTGTTGCAGGTCCAATGGATGATTGGTTGGTAGAGAATAATATATTGAGCCTGCAGGAATAGAATATTGACATACAATTACTACACGCTTACCAATTAGTCTGACGACTTTTGATGAAGGACTGGTAACATTTAACTTATAATTTCAACGGTCTGTGTAGATCTCTTGTTATCCGACGATTGGTTTTTGGCACAATTTCATTTCCATTTGTAACTTGTATCTTCTTTAATTAATTTAAATAAATCTTAAATGAAAAGAATTCTACGCCTCTCTTTATTTTAACACTTTCACTATCCTTGACAAGACCTAATTCCAATTCCTTAAACAAGTACTCCCGTGCAGGAACTTTACATACAAAGTTCACAAGCGGAGAACTTGTAAAAATAGACCTCAACATTACTAAACATATTGCAACCATTTATACATAAAGCGCCTCTACAAAATTCAACCAGGTTGCAAAGAAATGCCTAGCGAAAATGAAGTACGGTTGCAACCAGCGCCTCGGGAAAATATAAGATAGCTGCAATTAACGCCTAACAAAATGCAACAGAGTTGTGAACAACGCCCCGCAAAAACGGAACTACGTTGCAAAAGTTATCGAAACATATTTCCAACAATGTTACGCCAAAAATTTTGCAACAAAGTTGCAAAGAACGCCTTGCATGCGACAAAGTTGCAACCAACGCCTTGCAAAACGCAAAAAAGGAGCGAAAATTCTCGAGAAAAATTGCAACAATGTGCGCTATTTTTTTCAACAAAGTAGCAAAAAATTTTGAGAAAATTTTGCAACAATGTTGCGCCTAATTTTTTTCAACAAAGTTGCTCAAAAATCTCCAGAAATTTGCAACAACGCGCGCTATGATTTCTTCAACAAAGTTGCAAAAATTTCTCGAGATCTATTTGCAATAAAGTGCCGAAATTTATCGATTTGCCACTTTGTTGCATTTTGGCGCAACATTGTTGCAACTATGTCTCGCAAATTTTTTGCAACTTTGTTGAAATTTTTTGGCACAGCATTGTTGCAATTTTATCGAGAATTTTTGCTACTTTGTTGCACTTTTCCAAGGGGTTATTTGCAACTTTGATGCATTTTCTTAGAGCTCCTTGCAACTTTCTTGAATTTTCGTAAAGTTCGGTTTGCAAGAAATGAAGACTTTGATAGCGATGAAAATGATTGAGAATTTTCTGCTGCCAAGTTTAATAACGTATAGGGCAATTTTTATAAGTTTCTCGCTTCAGGACTTTGCATTTAAAGTGCGTCCACGATACTTGTATAAGGAATTGGAGTTAGGTTCTTTCAAGGATTGGTAAGGTATGAAAATAAAAAGCGCAGTGCAATTCTTTTCATTAAACATTTATTTAAACTAATCAATGAAGATACAAGTTACAAAAACGTTGTAATTCAATTTACAAGCTAATCCTTATTATCTATTTTTTTATAACGATTTATAATACATCATACAACTAAATGCTGTATCAATTCTAAACTAACGTTTATATAATATAAAAATACTATAAACAGAAATAATCTAATACGTATAAACTATTCTTTGAAGTTAATTTACAATATATTCTACAGAAATTCATAAATTTAAATTACAGCAATTGTGCAATGTGTGCATATGTAAATTATTTATTATATCTTTCATTTTATATTTAGCAGATTCAGTAGAACTTGTAGTACAAGTAGTATTAAAGTTTATACAAGAGCTACCGAATAAACTGAATATAAAATAGAATATATAACAGATATACATGAGACAGTTAATTACACAATTGATCTAAATAAACCTAAATATAACTAAAATATCTTCTTCTTCAGTAGAAGAAGTTTCTCTTTTCTTGCTTTTATGCGAGAAGAGAAGTGCTGGTCAATGATCCTCAACTTTTCCCAAGAAACCTGCACACACACAAAATATATTAGTAAATACGTAAGAGGAGAGAAAAAATTGCTAAGGAATGTGTAGAGGAAAGAGAAATGGGCAGAGCCACACTAGAAGCATAAGAGGAAGACAGAATTAAAAAGGAATGAAATGACCTTGTAAGGGTGAATTTGATGGGACTGGAAATAAAGGAATTAACAGAGAACCTTAAAAGAAAGCACTATGAAATGTAACAACAGAAATGAGACAGAAAAATAGAAGAGGCAAGATATAATGAAAGGTTAAAATATATAAGAAAAGAAGCGCTACTAAAGCACCTAAGTAAAAGCGGAAGATGGCACAATCAGCAATTAATAGTGCCAATGACAAATGTGAAAGCATTAAAGAATGACCTACCCAGACAAAAAATTTGAAACACTAGAACACCTGTTAACAGAATGTACAGAAACAAAGATGATTGGACATAAAAATGACAGCGACAATGAGTCAGCAATTAATAGCGCAAAAATGACTTAACAATTTGAAATGAAACAGAGAGGACATGAAAAGATATATATATATTAGATGTACGATAAAGAGAAGACAAAGAGTGTGTTGCACAAGGTAGAGAAGGTATGAAAAGAAAAAGTGGAACAGAAGATGAAAGTGCAAGAATTAAGATAGAATTGTGAAGATAGGTTATATGTACGCTAAGCCCAACTCTCGGTGCTGCCAGACCGAAATAAAGAATAATACTATTATTAATATGTATTCATTGCATGCTGGAAAATTCATTGAATGTAAAAAAGAATCACAAATGTATTTACCTTTGGTAAAGAGCTCGATTGTTGTAAAATGAAATGGGTTATGGAATTTAGAATGTCACTATACATATTAATGTATGAGTTTGCTAACACTTTATTGACATCTAAATAAAACCAAATTTTATTACATTTATCGTACCGCTATTTATGAAGCACTTATTCACATAACGTGTCACTTGTATCCCTTTCTTACCTACACCCAAAGTGGTAAATACTTCCGCCATCTATTGAGAAGGGCTAGAAGCTGCGTCTGCTTTATCTAATGTGGGGATCGACGACCCCCACACTAAAACCATTAGTATCGCCATCTATACAATTGTGAATGAAACCACTGGGGCATCTGCTATAACCACCAACGAGATATAGGAATAGACAAGACAGCCAATGTATTTTTTCGGCCACAATTTCTAGAACCTCTGAACAGCTACAAGATATAGCAATAGACAAGATATCCAATGTATTTTTTCGGCCAGAATTTCTGGGCCCTCAGGTCCCATTACCATTTCCTTGTCACTCGCAACGTTAGCAGCAGATTATAGAAAGCGATGCTAAAATTAAATAATTTTAAAGAATTCTTTTGTTCTTTGCCGCAATGAAAGACGGCAAAGGATATCAAACAATTAATGTTAATTAACAATATTAAAAAAATACATTATAAGAAGTTTTCTTATTTGAATTATAATATCAATAAACGAAATAATGTTGAAAATTATACTTTACATTATTTTCTGGTAAATGACAATGAGTGATGTACAACTATTTACGAACTTGAGCGTACAATAATATGAGATCTATATTTTTTAACCCAGAAACAATAAAATTGCTACAATCAGAAAGATAGTGACGAAGTAACTCATTTACTAATATAGGACAATTCCTGCGATAAACATGTTTGCAAACGAATATTGTTATATCATTTATACTCCGATTCGTAGTAGGTTCAAGGATTGTTTGCGAGGTCGCGGCAAACATTAATTGGGGAAAAGAACGAACATTAAGCGGCCATTATTGTACATTATATCCTAAGTGCAATGCGCAGTCAATTCGCTCGAATTATTTCCCACATAATTATCAAACGCCTCTTAAACGTTTAATAATTATACAGTAAACAATTGATTGCCCAGGTCTCACCACGTGGAGGTTACTGCGCATGGAGACCCACCCTAGCCACGGCCCTTCCACCCTCCAATTACGGGAAAACTAATTTTAATATCATTTTTGAGAAAGTAAAGTCTCCTATTATCGTCACTTTGTACAACGTTCATTAATTGATCGTAGTACAGATACGACAACAACAGGAGTACTTAGAAGAATCGCGACCGCGAACTAAATTGAATAACAGAAGGAAACCTGAAAGAAAATCTGCAAGAGGATTCAATTTCCTGAAATAAAACTTTTTCAAAAGCATATCCTATGATCTTAAGAACTAGACAACGAAGTATTATTGCAGTGGTGAACACAGCGGTCTTAAAAACCAAGACAAAGCTTAAAAATAAATCCTCCCTTCTTAAATACTAGATTACATACAAATGGGCGCTGCCTGACTAAAGATCTAACTTAAAACTAGTATGACCCTACCTAGCATAACATCTAAGAATTCAATTAAAAGAATAATTTCAGAAATATCCTACCTACGTAGGAATGCAAATTATACTTTACCATACTCATATAGGTATGAGTATGCATATAGTTAATTCCTCCCCAATTAGCCCATATTAATTTCGTGGTCCATGACTTCCTAGAACAGGCAGAAACTCAAACCAAAAAATTGCCGCACCTGCTAACAATTTTTGGTTTTATGAACCCTGCCTAATTAAAAGTCTAATCATTCCAATTCATGTGAAACCTGCCTGTATAAAGATCTAAAATTGTGTGTTCAAACAAATCCTACCTACATAAGGAGCTAAAAGGAGCTAAAGTATTGTTCGAATTACAATTGGGCCTGCCTAATTAATTGTCTGACACCTGTAATTAGTTAAAAGGTTAGGGGTTTGACCAGAGGAACTTTAAAGCATGCCACTCACCGGTTGCAGACTCACCAGGGGTGCGGTCAAGCTTGTGGCCATCGAAGCCGGGAAGCTGCTGAAACATTCAAAAAGAGCAGACAACATTAAAACCTTTATTCTTTCTGTACTTTTAGAACGTGTTAATTATCTACATTTATAAAATCTTGTAGCTGCTTTTAGAAACTGACTAAGAACTAAGAACAAGTACGTAGGTACGCTGGCAAACCTGCGCAGAAACTACAATTTGACCATGCTTATGCCTAGGTCACAGAGGTATCAAAAGTGTTTAATAGATACTAGTCAAGCTATAATAGATAACACGACCGAAATGTAGTGAAACATGAACGTATTTGAATTTTTCATTTAGAATTAAGGAAATATACTAACGCTAGTTTCAATCGCGAATATTCTAAGTTCTATGTGAAATGCTTTCATTATTTAATGAACATGGATACACGAATTGAGAGAAGAAAGTATTGAAATCTGTTTTCAATATTGATTGTGTTCAATAAATGTCAACTGAAGGAAATGAAATTGTGCCAAAAACCAATCGTCGGATAACAAGAGATCTACACAGACCGTTGAAATTATAAGTTAAATGTTACCAGTCCTTCATCAAAAGTCGTCAGACTAATTGGTAAGCGTGTAGTAATTGTATGTCAATATTCTATTCCTGCAGGCTCAATATATTATTCTCTACCAACCAATCATCCATTGGACCTGCAACAAAAAGAAAATCAACGTGATAAACCTGTGCTAAAATCAGAATCGAAATAGGTATCAAAGTGTCATTGCAAACAAAGCAAACGCAATCTTAACACCGCATCGATTCCGAATAATCATGTAATAAAATATAATAAAGATTTGAAGAACCGTTCAAACTAATAAATTAATTAACCCGATATTTTAATAAACGACTATTTATCACGTATCAAAGAATCGGTGGTACCGGATGACCGGTCAAGCGTCCAGCAAAAGAGACGCGATAAAGAGTTTAATGTACATCCACGATAGCCAAGCGATTGTTAAATAAATGCGTGTTAATTAATAGAAGCTAATAGTCAAGCGTGTGCGGTGGCAAAGTAGACCCCGAGATGTTATTGCATTGTAGGGTTATGTATGTCACTAACCTTCGACAGCATTAACGCCCCGTACGCTGCAACGCTTGAACTCAAACTGACACCGCACGCACCGCGCACTGATCATCCCCACTCCTCGACGCGCCGTCGCGACGCTGACGCTCGATCGCACTCGGTGGTAAATATGTCGTCGGTTGCTACAGCAACGAAAATATACATGGAGAATTCATCTATGCGTGCAAAATTGTTTTATTCGTTGAAATTTACAATTTGATCCATTCTGTTACGCATATGTGATATTATACATCTTACTATTACTACTTACCTTAAGCATAACTTTCTTATGCATAGTTAAACAAAACATTAATGTTGGAGGAAGAATTTTGTGTATAAAACGAAGCGTGACATACTGTATATTTACAATGAACTTTAAAAGTTTCTGTCAATCTTTACCAAAATTGGTACGTAATGGAAAATATACGTATCTGTAATACATAGGTTAACGTTTGTAGATAGTTACAAAACAGGTATTGTTTTTGAATAATTTTATATGTAAAAAGCGATTGTGCTTGAATATTATTTGTATATTTCATAGGAGCTTCATGCACACCTAAATGGGTCCCTGAGTCCTGATACTTTGAAGAAGTTGTACAAGATGCAAAATTTCAAACCAGGAGATTGTGATAACATAGTCATGAATATTGAAAAGTTTTCATCGTTAGGCGAGTACGACTAATTATCAAGCTTCAAATATTATTTGTTTATGTATTATATATTATTATTATTGTTAATATCTATTACATGTGTAACGTATTAGCACTGTTTGCAGATGTTTCAAGGCATTTGATATAGCACATTCGTTAACAGTATCACCCGAAGCTGTATTTTGTTCGACATATGAAACAGTTAAAGAGTTCAATGAAGATAATGTGATATATTTGGAGCTTAGAAGCACTCCTCGTGACGTGCAAGGAAAAATGACAAAACATGAATATATAGAAGCAATTGTGAAAGCATTCGAGTAAGTAGACTCCAATTGTACATTGCAATCTTTTTCAGAAATTACATGTTTCACTGCATTCTAGAATTTTACATTTCTTCATAACCATAGCATCTGCAAGACTGACTTTCCAACTACATCAACAAAGTTATTAATATCTATTAATCGAAAGCAAGGATACGAGGCAGCTCGCGAGAATATAGAATTATCAATACATTTTTTCAAGAAATACCCACAATACATAGTTGGACTCGATCTAAGCGGAGATCCAATGACAGGGCGCACGTTTTTAGATTTATTGCAGAAAGCCAGAATGGCTGGTCTGAAGATTGCAGCTCACTGCGCAGAGGTGAAATGCAGTTAGCAATTTCCAAACTACTAATTAATTTATGTGAATTTCCGAAGACACATTGAATAATTCGGTGCTCTGTCATTTGTCCCTTACAGATTTCAAACAAAATAGAAACTGCAGATATATTTGAATTCAGACCCGACAGACTAGGACATTGTACTTGTGTTCACCCCACTTTACAAGGGTCGGAGAAATTGTTCCAAATGCTTCTGGATTCAAAGATTCCTGTTGGTAAGAATGTTGAAACTATGAAGATCCATTGGTCGCTTTAGTACCTCAATTAAAATATGTTTTTTTATCTAGAACTATGTTTAACATCGAATGTTCAGTGTAAAACAGTGCCTAGTTATGAAACTCACCAGTTTAAATATTTGTACGAAGCTGGTCACCCTATTTGCCTCGCTGTGAGTATAATTGTGAATATTGATTTAAGGAATCATTCGAAAAAGGTCGTTTCATTTTTCAGACTGACGATAAAGGCGTCTTCTATACATCTTTGTCTCGTGAATACGAGATCGTTCATTCAACGTTTGATCTTGGACAAGAGGAACTCGTAAAACTTTGTCTATCGTCCGTGCAATATACTTTCGCGACGCCAGAGGAGAGACAAGCATTGCTGTCCACCATCGAAGATTTTCGCCTTAAAATGTGCAACAGTGTCAATTAATAGATCATACGAATCGTCGCTGATAAGAGCAAATATATTTTTGTATAAAAATAATGAAAAATAATAAAATACCCGATGCAGAAAAGCAGATATAAAAGTAATGCCGATTTTATTCGTTATAATATTCGTGGGCTCGTTTACATGGGCTTACAGATAACTAAGTCACTACTTACGGAGACTGTAATAGTTAAATGTCATCGGTGATCCATTTTTTTTTTTTCTTCGATATCATATACATATATAGTATATACAACATTTATAATAATTCTTACAATGCTATGTCTCTAAATGTGGTGCATTTTTGTTTTGACATTGATGAATAAACTAACAATGCTTATAAACCAAGCATTAACGATTGTTTCGTAAGCTATGAAAATCACAATCGAGTGTAAGAAAAGTATAACTTTGTATGCTTCTTTTCTCATTTTTTGTAAACCATACTTTGTCAACGTGTTTATACTTTCGGTAATGTTGCTTACTGTTTTCATCGAATTGTCACTTGTCAACAATAAATTTGAATGGTAAAGGAGAAGAAACTTGGCACCACTTGAGAAAAAAAAAAGATCGAACAGATAAAGTATATCGTCATTAGTTTAAAGAATGTCGCACGAATTTTTTTTCCAGTTTTTATACAATACCAAGCATTTCAGTTAAAAGCGGCGGGCAGGCTGACAATTTGCCGCAAGAGAAGAAAACAGGAGCAACAAGTATACCATTTGTTACTTCCACGCAAATATTTAAAGGTCATTTTTTTCATATTTTCTGCCTTTTATTAGAACCGTTACTCGCTATCACGCCATAACAAGGTGATAATAGTAAATAGCTGGATAATACTAACAGTAATGATAGGAATAGCAGTAATATAGTCGTAATATTAATATTGACGATGACAATAATATCGTTCTTAATAACCATAATAAGAAATTATTTCTACCATATATAATATTCGTCCTATGTAACAGTCTTTTTTTGGCTAACCTTCGAGCTATAAACAATAAAACAATTTCTTCCCTTTCAACGCCGTATCGTTATCGATTCACAACTCCTAGGATCCTAGGACAGAAGCTATTGCTTTATATCTCTTTCCGCCACCTGTTCGGGGATCAATGGAAAATCATTCGCAAAATTCCTTCCTCTGCTTCACTCTACGCCCCTCCTATTACTGTTGCGCGTACTATTCTCTAATATCTTACCTTCGCTAAGCATGTACCCTAACGACTATGACAATGGATAATTTACTCTCGTTCTGACCGGTTTGTGAATAAGTTTCGTAAGAAGATACGATTCCATTCTGCATGATTCATTTGTCTGCCTTTCACATACTATAATATTAGCTATGCAATGCTGTTACACACCTATGTATTTATAGATCCGTCTATCGATGTATCGCGTCTAACGGTATCGTTATCGAACTGGCCCAACTCGACACGGGGAACGCGGAACTTTTGCACATCCTTTGAAAAGGAGGGAAAAAAAGGAAAGAAGAATCGGAGTCCTAAGATCTATGGCACGCAGCGCAAACCGCGAGCGCGCAAAGCGGTGCGGGTGATCGAACGTCTCAATTGCTACACGGCTAAATGCTTTTAGGACAAATGCTCGCTCCTTCCGCGTCCAGTAAAGAAACAAAAAGAATTACGCGAAGGAGAGAAATCGGAGGACATGGGCAGGAGCGATCCATCTTTTCGCTCGTTCGAATTTATTACAGCTTTCTATATTCGTATCCGTGGCGGAAACTTAAAATCCGTTCCGTAGGATCTTTCCTCAAACCCGGCTTCAACGAAAGGAAAGTGAAAGAAAATAAAAATGACTCGTGCCTAGCTATATAAAAAATCACGACAGATATTTTCTCTCTCTGTCCCCCTCTTTAAGTCTAACAGATAGTGGTAATTATAGAGTAATGGGAGTAATAGTAATAATAATATTAATGTTAATAATAATAATAATAATAATAATAATAATAATAATCATAATAATGGCGTATTCGCTTGTAAACTGTCGCACTGAGCTCTGTCCCTTTTGCGAAAGAAAAGTAAATGTTCAAATGGCTATATACACTTAGCGAACGAGCGACAAGATGGACACGTATCTACGTATGCACGTGTGCGTGCAAATGTACATATATTATATATATATACACACACGCAGGCGCGTGGACCCACACGTACACACATTTATACATACATATACATGTATACGGGCGAACGCACGTACATACACACAAACATACATCTGCCCTCTCTACATTTGCAGCGATATCGTGTTAATAATCGAGATAAAAACAAATGTACACGTGCTCATTTAAAATGCTATAAAATATCGGAAGGAGGCCGATTTCTCGAGTCGTATCGACGGCAATGGAAAAGGAAACTACTAGAAACTAACTCGGCGCGAACGACGCCCGAACTTCAGGAATCGAGAAATCGGCGTCAATAAATAAGTTAAGATGTTTTGATTCGGTGATAAAGCGATAAAAAAAAAAAAGAACAAATGGTCGATCCTGTTCGGAAATTCGTTTCTCGTAGCAGTAACCCTCTTTTAGTCGAGTGCTTCCAGTCAAGATACTTGGAACAGTACTTTTCATTGTAGGTACATCCGTAAAGATTAATTCTCATCATCCTTTTCTCGTGCATTTTCATCCTTAAATTATGCTCACGCCCCAAATAATAGGAAAAGGCGGAGTACGCGAAGATAGACGGCGAGTGACATTCCGAGAAGTTTCTTGAACGAAAGGGAACGCAGGGCGCGAGAGATACGATTAAAAAAGGACGTTTTTCTTGCTATCATTGCACACAAATCATACATACATTACTATTCACACAATAACATTTGAAACGTCGTCGAGGCGGAGCAGCCTACCTTGGTCGACATTAATTTGATCGTCACAATTTATACAATTTCTGTCGGATCGGTAGGTACTCGTGTACACACCTTGATGCAAACGTCGACCGTTCGAGATCCCGAAGGCTGTAAACGAACGTACGGAACGAGAACTCCAGAAAGGGAGGATCCATCGATCGGTTCATTTGCTAGCATCGGCGACTAAGGAGAAAAGAAGGGGAGAAAAGAGAAAAGAGGCAAAAGAAAAAAGAAAAAAGAGAAAAATGCGAAAAAAGGGGGGAAAAGAAAGATGATGCTAAATGAACGTCTTCTCGGTTGCTCGTTCGTGCCCATTCCGCGATGAACAGGATTCTCGAGTATCGCTAACAAGAGAAGAAATCGGTGAATCATCGACGATCGGACAGACGCGTCCATCTGCGCGCCCCTAATATCACAACACGAATTCATAGCTGTTCGTGAGAACGTCTTTTATAACTGGAAGAGTCTATCAACGAACGACCGATCCGCGAAACACATCGGAACGAACGGTTCCCTGTGAAATCTCAGCGAAGAAATAGACACCGAGGTGTCGAACCGTACCGGAGTCGAGTTTTCTCCGGATGGAATCCAAGAATCTGTTTACCAAAGAAGAAACAAATCCTAGCATTTGTACAATTACGAAGACTCTACGATCGATCCGTCGCTAACACAATGGGCAGACTGCTTCGACCGTTTATGTACGTGGAGGTCTATCATCGCTATATATATATATATATGAATGATGCGATCCTTAAGTATAGAGGCATCGCGAATAGGCTGTCGTCGCAGTTCACGAGACAATGCTCCGCGAGACTCTCATGCTGCTGTTGGTTGCTACTGCACTGCTGGCGGACTTGCTCTCACTTTGGGCGAACAGAACACCTTGGTACATCACTCCGTTCAGTTCCATACTGACTACCAACGAATTGTCGCCGTTCCTTCCGTCCCCTGGAAACGAACATTACAGTGGTGTCATTACGGGGAACGCCTTGGGCTAGGAAATAAGGAAATCGTCGTGGAATAACTATTCGAGCCGCTTACCCCGATTGGAGATTTTAATATGCGTGCCAACGGGAGATACAGCGGCGGTCTTCTCTGCGGGATTCTCGTCGTCCGAGAGTGATCTCTTCATTGGCGGTGGTCCAATGCTGAGAAGATCTTGATCCTTCTTTACTTGCACACTACCTCCCGAAGAGGGTGAACCCTGTCTGACTGGCGACTGGGACATGGGCGATGACCTGTTAACGATCAAATAGCACCAGTCACGTGACCAACGCTGCACGCTTACATATTTTTCTCTCAATGAAACGATATGCCTTACCTGAGTCCAAGATCGAGAGCCTCCCTCTGAGGTTCAGGGCTCGACGCTGGAAGGGCCACCGGCGATTGCGGTGCTTGTGGAGACAGGGGTGGCGGGTGTCCAACACCTGGGTACAGAGTGTTGTTGTTGTACATGTTCCACAAGGTGAGTCTGGACATTTCGAGGGCGCTGAAACCCCCGTCCCTGGGTGGCGTGGTGGATTGCGGTGAAGCGCTTCCTTGTCGATGGATCATCGGGGGTGGTGTTCCGGCGCCAGCGCTTCTCAATTCCTTGTTCAGCAGTTTCACGTACTCGACCATGCGTGCTTCGAACTCGGATGGTGCCATTCCTGGAATAGGCCCTGGGACGAACGAGCACGATTAGCGTTTCGATTGCGGGAGCAGCATACGGGGTAGGTGCGATATACCGGTACCAATACGGAACGATCAAAGGGAAACGTCGGGTCGATCGTACGTCACGCCGCTGTCGCGTCTAGATCGATATTAAACTGGAGCGAAGACGGCGCGGCGGACTGATTGACGCGCCGTCACTGGAAGATCGCGCCTGCTTAGTAGATAGGAATTTGATTTTCTAGCGAGACGAAAAATTCCTTGGCGCGTGAAATGGGACACGGTTAGGTATATTGGACGCGAAAGGAAATCGTAGGGGCGGTTCGAGAGGCGAACGAGAAGGGTGCGAGTCGTAGGAGGAAAATTGGTTCGACGTTGGGTGAGAGGGTGGCGGAACAGAATCGAAAGGGGCGCAGCCGAGTAGTATCGAGAGGTAGGGGCGAGAAGGAAGAAGGAAGAAGGAAGAAGGAAGAAGAAAGGGGTAGAGAAGTAGGAATGCTCGTTAGCGAGAGTCATCCGTTAACGCCTGTCTCCCGGAGGATCGTACAATCAATTACGTCTCCTTCGCTCTCGCATCATCATCTCCGGGGAGGCCTGAAACCCTAACTACCGATTTAAAATAAACCCGCTCCCCTTTCACTCCCCTCTGAACCTTTCCCCTTTCTCCGCTCGCGTCTGTCTCCTAGCGTACCGCTAACTTTCGATCTAAAAGCTGCCTCCGGTCGACGCGACGCCTCGCTTCCGCTGATATACTTTCGGGCTCTTCGTTCGAACAAAATGTCTAAATGTCCACTCACCTGCATTCGCTGGCTGTCCGGGGAGGCCCTGCGGGTGCTGGGGATGATGCGGGTGGTGCGAGAGAGGCGTGTGCGCGGCACTTCCGTTCACCAGCGATTGTGGACCATGGTGTTGGCCACCAGCCGCCACGGCCGTCACTAACGACAGCGGTGACATTTGCGCGTGCAACGCGAGCGAACTCGGGGTGTGCGGACTTCTTTGTATCAGACCATCGGCCGTCGCGCCACCGCCGGCCGCGTACGCACCGTAGCTGCTTCGGCGTCCCTCTCGTCGATTGCCGTCGATCGCTGCCTGCAACTCTGCCGGCGTTGACAGTCGTCTCTTCTCGCACTCGTACGGGTACAGGTATTTCATGTATCTGGAAAGAAAGCAAATTATATTATATTATTCCGCTGGAACGATGGATCGTGTTGATTTTTCGCACGGGGCCGGCACTCGTCGCTTTCTAAAATTCGAAAGCGAAGCGTAAGTTGTGGGTCGCGAAACGCTTCGGGTATGAAACGCGATTTAATGGAAGGTGGGGAAACAAAGAGAGGGCGAACACTGGATGGGAGTAATTAATTGGTATCGCAGCAGGGTACAACCGACATTGTCAATTATTGCGAGGAAAGTCACCGTAGCTCGCAAAATTGGCAAGGGAAATTCGCTCGTCGCTTGTCCCAAGATGCGCCGCTTAATTTAATCCCGATCTCGGCGAAGATGCTCGAGCAGACCTTGCCAATTGCACCTGAACGCCACCATCTTTCGTGTCGGATGGTACAGCAACCTCTTATCGGGGACCAGCGATACGAGTCAGTTTGAAAACCAAGATACTGGTTGTCGGAAAGAAAGGGCAGAGAAGAAACGGAAGCAGCGATGAGCAAAGTCTGAAAAGGAATCGGTCGCAATACGAAGGCACAAGCTGGCGGAGAAGGTCCGAAACCGCAACGCGAAATCGACTTTTTCGACAGCAGGGTGGCTAAATAATTCGTATAGGGATATTGTTTATTTTGACGCGCTATCGGGCCAGACGAAGAAGAAGGCGTACATGCCCACAAATATACGCATCTATATACTTGGTTGTGCGTTCGCACACACGCTCGTGGATAGACATATTCTCGTCGGAGAACCGCGGTCTATAATTCGCGCTGGGATCGTTCGGCTTTTACGATTGTCTGCCAGACTGCAGCCAAAACTAGCCCTTCGGCTCGGTCGTTCCCACCTCCTCCGCCCCGTCGACTTCTTTGTCTTCGTCTTCTTCTTCGTCTTCTCCTCCTCCACCTTCTCGCCCTTCCTCCCTCCGCCTCTTCCGCCTCTTCAGCCTCTTCTACCATTCCGCGCTCCGTCACTGAAGAATAGCCGGTCCACCTCAACGTCTAAAATTTCGGAGTCTGGTGCGCGAGTGATGCGCATAGTTTTGTCCAGTTCTTCGTTGCGCGTGCACGCGAACCCTTGTCGGGCGTGCTTCTCGGGTTTGGGCGCAAATCTCTCACCCTCCCTCCTGCCCCGTATCTATTTACCTTGATCACTGGGTGATAATCAAATTCGCACTGCACCGATCGCACAGTTCTCGCGATATTCGTGCTGCATTTTGCCTCGCGAAGCGGTAAATTTACGCTTTACAAAGTAAACGCAACGGCTGACGCTTTGCAGTTATACACTTTCGCCTGGCAGATTCAAATCTGTGCCCAGTGTAGCTGTCCGAAGGGTCTGTATCGTTTTCGAAAACGTTCATTTTACCTGGTCCCGGTTGCAAAAGATATTTGTCGAGACCGGAGCATCTTTTCGAGGAGGTGCCGCCTCTCTCGCGACTATAAATATAATTACACGATGAAGACGCGTGGCTCGATTTAGTCGGCGCTCCGCGATACTAACCGGGTACCCGGTAACCTGGCCCTCCCTTTGCAATTTCATTCCCTCCGTCCGTCCGTCCCTGTTCCCCGGGCAAAGATGACCGGTTGTCGCGAGCCCGAGTGACATTGTTGTTTTCAACGCGCGATGCGATGCGATGCGACGCGATGCGACGCGATGCGACGCGAGTGAATTGGTACCAACAGAAACGGTTGCATCTCGTGCCGTTTAGCTCGTGTCCCTCGGTCGGTGGGAAATCTCGAATGACGATACGACGCGCACCGCACCAGAATGCTTCCTTTGTCGCGACGAATTTGCAAGCTTTAATTAATTTCATCCTGCCATCTGGTGAGGCGACGCGAATCGCGCGACGGGAATAGCTATCTGATAAATCGAGCGTCAAATTTATATTAACTATACGGTCAGATCTTGGCGCGGTCTGAAAGACGCAAGGATTCCGGGCTTCGTCGAGTTGACGGAAAATCTATGTACACGTATAATAGCTTTCAGAATTGAGATTCGAAATTTACGGAATTGGCCAGCCGATGCTTGAAAGTCGGGGAAGGGGGTGACTAATAATAGGCGAAACATCAGATCGGGGATCCTAATCTCCAGAAATTGTCCGACACTTTGATCAGCGGGCAATGAATGGACATTTCGTTTTGACGCCCGGTCTAGATCCACGACGACTTCCTCTGGCAGGTGACGAATGGGGTTAACCGGCACGAGCCGCGCACCGCCCCATCGGCTCCATTCCACAGTTTTGAGTGCTCGCAGCACGGCCAGAGGCGTTAATATTGTGCGTTCCCGCGATAGAAGCTTCTTTTGTACACCGGCGTTTCGTATATTTTTGTTTCGCGGAGAACACGCTGTTCTTGATACAAGCCGCCATCTTAAGCACACAAACAGTCGTTCCTGGTGTTCGCGTTCGCCAGAGGTAATAATGATAGCGTTCACCGAAGAACGGCTGTCCGGAAGGCGTACAACACGCGTCTTTGATGTCCCGTCAACTCTTTTCTACGATATTTCACTGTTATCTCGTCTACGTACACTCGAGCCGATCGTTGAAACCGCCAAGTCGTAGAACAACAAATAACGCGCCGCCTCCGTACCGAACTTGTACTCCAATAAAAAATAAGAAAGGACCAAAATGGAGATCGATTCGAGTAGAGGTGGTAGGTTTGTAGCGCGCACAGTTCTCCCAAGTTCTTGCAAGTCCTTCTGCGGGGAACGCAGCAACGCGAGGGTTAGGAGTTCTTAGTCATCGATGCAGATTTCATGCTCGGATGAGCGGTTCTGTACGAGAGTTACGAGAGTTACGAGAGAATAAGCACGGGGCGGAATAGGGTCCCGGATGAGAAACTTCACGATCTACTTACTGGGTGCGCAGAGTGAACGCCGCGGAAGTGATGCTCGATGGCAGGTGGAGGCCTTTGATGATTTCCTGCCAGAGTTTCTTGTTGATTACGTCGACCAGGCCTCCCCTTGCGATCACCAAATTGTACAGCTCGTACAGATCCAGGACCGATTTCGCCATGATTGGTAGCCGATTGATCGGGGTCCCTAAAATAGAGGTAAATTAGCTTGGGGTGAAAAAGAGAAAGCGAAGGAGCAACAAGATGGTAGAAAAAAAAGGGGAAAGAATAGAGAAAGGAGAGAAAGGAGAAGGCGTCAAGGAAGCATAGGTATCGTTCGGTTCGCGAGGTAAACTCGACCTTCTTATCCGTCACGTGATCGGTTCGGGCGCATTTTCGACGGTGGTTTACGCAGGGTGCACCGCTAAAACTTTACGAGGTTTGTCCAAGGCTTCCAGCGAGGGGCGTTAACAAGAGCAATAACGAATTCGTAACGATCACGCGAGCACCGCGGCTTTTACGACCTCCTTACCTACGTACGTGCATCGTACGCTCGCGTATAACAAATACAGTTAAGAAAGAAGGCAGTGGCAGGGAAGAGTAGCGGCAAAGGGCACAGACACAGCGGGAGCGATTCGTAACGAATCGCTGGCACAGATAATTTGGCAAACATTTCTTCTTTAAACGGTATTTAAACGCGAAACAAGACAGAAGTCCCGAGTATCGTTCGAAATGTTGGGACTGATACCGATAACTTTGTTGGAATTTAGTCGACGAGGCTGTCTCGGGTAGTTGCAACACTGTCAGGCTTCGAGGTAGCTCGTGGTCCGTGTCGACGGGGTGTTAGCAAGAGTTAGCGACTGTCTCGGGGTTCGGGAACATCCAAGCATACATGTACACGTATATATGTAGAGGCCGACTTTACGAGCTTTAAGGGTGTCGTAATCTGATCGTCGTTCCCATAAATAGGGGCTCGCGAAGAAAAATAATTGAAAACAACGCATTATCTAGCGCTATCGTTTTCTGGAATTACCTACTCCTCGCCGGAGTTAAACGATTCCGCGTACGATTTCGTTATGCGCGTACGTACTACCTAATTATGTTACATCCATTTAAAAGACGAACGACCCGGCGAAGAGGCGAGATAAAAAGGTAAAAAATCAATAAAGGAGAAGGAGAGGAAGGAGGAGATATTCTCGCATCGCGATGCTTCGTTCGACGTTTGCACTAAACACATAATTCCGACTCGATTTAAAGTCACGCGAAAATTCACCGGCAGTCGTGTACACCGCGTGGTAGCCTTACCGGCTCGAAGCCGGTAAATTTTACGAGTTTGTCCAGAGGTTCGAGTTAACGGGGCGTTAACAAGGGCAATACTCGTGGCTATCGCGCGTGCGAGCTCTCCTTTGCGGCTCTTTACGAGCTCGCGAACGATTCCTCGTACAAAACGTCCTGCTACAACAGCACCATCGCGATTACCACGCCACAGCAACAACAGCACAAGCAACAACAACAACAACGACAGCAACAGCAGACGACGAGAGCGAAGCGAACGCGACGATGCCACGGCAAGTAAGAGAAAACGAAGACCAGACAGCAGCCTCAATATCCGTTAAGATTGCATAGGATTAACGTGACACGTGTGCGATTACTTTCGAAGAATACTCTTGTCTGGTATTTGTATCTGCATGAATTACTCGCTAGAGAATTCGCGACGCGGTGAATATCGAGTGGCCATTGCTGGCAGTGGGTTTCGTATCGCAGGATCGTTTATCCGCCATCGAGAAGGACGAAGGGGGATGCCGCCATTCCTGCTCTCGAGAGAGAGGAGGCAATAAAACGTTGCAGGCAAGGGTAGGGGAACCGGCAATTTCGGGCTATCGAGCGTGGTCCCTCCGGCTTTATTATTGGCCCTGCAATTATTGTTGATATACGCGCAACCCGGCAACCCAGGCATAATGTTCCTATATAGGGCGCGGTGATAAAAGCTCGGCTCGCAAAATGGCGCTCGATTCTCTTCCCTGCCTCCCAACCCTGCTTCCTCGCCGAGACTGCATTCCCTACACCCCGTTCGCTTTCCGATCCATCCACGCGTTTCGCGCTTCTTCTTTTCTCCGTGCGCCTCGCGCGAAACAAAATGGATCGACCGATGAAACGGTTTGCGAAGTCGAACTCGGGTCGGATCGATCAGATCTTTCGATAGAGAGGAGAAAAGTTAGATCTATCGAACAGGAAGAATTCAGAGGGAAGAGCGTGGAAGGTGTGGTTAAGCGCAAGGGAACTTGATTGTTCGGCAGCCAGTACAGCGGTGATCCGCGAACAGAGAAGGGAGCCGGAGAGAAAGATGCAAAGATAAGGTGGAAGAAATGGCGAGGGGGAAAGAAAAGGAGGAGGTGAGGAGGGAGTGAAAGGAAGAAAGGAGAAGCATTTCAGGATGCGATTACGACTTTTCTTGGTAGAGCGTCCAATCAGCAGTTATTTTTATAATGGCCGCCGCCGCCGCCGTCACCGCCGCCACCGTCACCGCCGCCACCGCCACCGCCACCGCCACCGCCACCGCCACCGCCACCGCGTCTCGTTGGCGTATTCGAGGCGTAGCGAGCCGCAATGGTGGCCATTGCACGCTCGCTTCAGCCGGCCAAAGTAACCGTTGGAAGTAACGTGCAGGCGTTACGTGCCATCGTTGCAGGTACATAATTTTCGCGCGCTACGTTGGAAAGCGAGGGGTGAGAGTATCGGCGGGTGCGGAACGAGCCGCCCGATCGCCGCTTCCTTGTCGACATTTTCAGTACTCGTAGACGGGAGTCAGCGCGACGATTCGTCCCGAAGACGTATATACAATTTGAACCCGAATCGAAAAATGGACGCGCACAGGAGGACCGCGTCGACCGCGATGGAATTGGAATTCTCGGTGCGAGCGGGTGGCGTAATGGCGATGTTCCGCGTTTCGTTGCCCCCACGAGCGACAATTTTTTCTTTATCTACCCGCGGTCGTTCACTCTCTATTGCATATTCAATAGATAGCGCGATATCGACCGAGCGCAGTTAAATCCCCTGCCATTTCGTATCGTTGCTTCCCCTAATGACTTTCTTCGACTTGTCATTTTCAGGTCGCCATTTACGTACCATTTACGTGCAGCAACGAACGGCAACGTAATCGTAATACTTCAAGATAGATTGCGTTTGGTCGATAATGGCGAACCCGTATCCTCGTGCACCGCGTCCAAGCGTCGAGGAGGACGATCCGGACGAAACGAGCAGTCTTCGGTGGCACAGCCGGCTCGTCGATACGACCGCGTAGTAGGGGTAATTGGTATACGAAACAAAATGTTGCATTTTATGGGTTATTGCGAAGTATATTGGGCGGGTAGGATTGGCGGGCCGAAGGAGTGCCCGATCTAATAACGATCGACTATGTCGGAGGCCTTTATTAACCGACGCAGAAACTGCGGCCTGCCGTGGCCCGACTGCGCGTCCGCTTTAAAAGCCTTTCGGACGAGCGCGAAACGACTTTTCCCGGAATCTCGCGTGACGGCCCTGGAATCTATTCGATAATCTGCCAACGGAATATACCCTTGCGGTACCGAGTCCACCTTGCTCCCTCCTGGTCATCGATTTCGTATCGCGCCCGATTTCTCGTCGAAACGCGTACCCTGCTTCTCGGCTGGCCAATTTCTTCCCACGAAAAAAGGGATCGTTCATTCGGACAGCGCAATCGCGAAACGGCTGCCCCCCTATCGAATCTTCTGCCAAACGCGCGACGCTTCCGAGCGGATTCAATTAAGCTAATAAGCAGTTCCGCGGCGACGTCGCGAGGCTTTAGTCCCTTGCGGATCTGTTTTTTTAATTAACCGGCCGAGAAACGCGATTCACGCCCGAACGTATTTCGGCCACCTCGAAAACCGGCCGAGTACCTATCCGAACCGAGTTGCCGCGCTACTACAGCGCGCGCTTTACGAGCCAATTTGCGGTCTCGCGGTACGCGCAGTCGTTCAACGAAAATCGGAACGCCGCTCGTCCGCGGGATCCCCGAACGCAATACGAAGCATCCGACGAAGAACAATCTCTGCTCGTTTCTACGCGTATAATCGTCGTATCGACAGAAAAGTCTCGACTCGACCTGCCTCGACCCATTACGCTATTACGGCGAACGGGAGAGAACACGCATACGCGAAACAAGAAAAAAGACGGGGAGCGAATGGAAGGACAAGGTTGGAAGCGGTACACGGGAGACTATGTCCGCGCGGGTTAACTTTGTTAGCGCTCGGTATTATCAGACGAACGGGAGACAGAGATTGGCATTGCGAAGAATAGCCGGGAGGGGGTGGAGTTTCATATGAAATACACGCGACATTTACTGCCTCCACCGGCTGAGGCCCCTGCAAAGACGCAAACGCATTATAAATAGATCTCTCTTTCTCTCTCCCTCTCTCCCTCTCTCCCGCCCTCTTGCCGAGTGTTCACTCGTTTCCACCGAACGCTCTTTCTCCGTCCGACGAACGCCGAGTTCCAGCCCTTCGGTCCGGGCCACGAGAGATCAAGAAGGGTCCGAAGGAAGAGGAAGAAACGGCCGCTACGAACAGTGCTACAATCTGCTTTATAATCTTGTTAGGATTTCGCGGAAATATTGGCGTAATTTACGGTCCGTCTTAGAGAAGTTAACTGCCAAAGGGGAGTAGTCGCGATGGAACGTCGAGGCCGAGAGCAAGGGGTTGCGCCGAGCCTCGATTTTGCCACGCCAAACGCGAGTCGTGCGTGTACGCGTCCTCTTTCGATTCTTTTCTGCGCCCGCCGCTTCATCGAGACCGCGCGGAACGACCCGTCGATTCGGAAGAAACTAAAAGACGGAAGCCTAACTCATTGCAGATCGATCTCGATATATGTAACCCCGGCTCGAATAGGATAATCGCCTTGCGGGCCGATTCTGTCGGTGGCAGGAACCTGTCTATCGAGGCATCGAAATCTCCCAGACAAGAATAGAGAATCCCCCGTCGACTTCCCCGTAGCCACTTGTTGCACCCCGATCAAATAATTGTATCTTCGACGCAGGCGATCCCCGGGACGTCGCCCCTAGTTCCCTTTATTGCCCCCCCCCCCCCCCCGATCTAATTCGTTAAAGCAGAAGGATCCCCGTATCGATTGGCACCATCAGCGGCAAGAGGGACATTCCCGCTCGTTCGTCCCTTCGGTAAACGCTTTGCTCGAACGAAGGTTCACCGATGGCAGAATGAGAAGCAAAATTTTCGACTACGAAGGCCCGAACCATGCACCCGAGAACGGATGAAAGACAAAACGCGATCGGAGGAACGGTGCGGCACCCTCAGGAATACATAATACCGTCTCGTCCGTCTCGTCCGTCTCTGCTCGCTCGTTACCTCGTCCGACCGTCGCGTCGATTGCCGCCCTCTAGCAGACGCGGCGACGACCTGGGTGGGCTTACTTGCGAATGTCGATACTACCTGACGAAGCCGAGAGAGTATATCCGGATTTCCGAATTGTCTTGGATCGCGGCGCAGCGTTCGAGAAACGGAACGGAGGCTTCGTAGCTTAAATCTCGGAGCGGTGAAATTCTCGAGGATCGATGCTTCCGAGAAGCTGCGTCGTTCCTGGCTATTTGCAGGGTTATAAAATATCAACGCGAGCCGCGATAAAGCAGGCGGGTCGCGTTATTGTCCGATGCCAGGCGTAAATCAATCCGTATATCGGCCTCGCAGAAATAACTTTCGATTCGCGCTTGTCATTCTGCCAGAATAAGGGTTCGAGTCCGTCGCCGCGACGGCCACCGCGACGGCCACCGCTACGACCCAAATATTCCTGGCTTCCATGTCTGTGCGCGCATGCAGCCTCCTCCTCTCACTCTCTCTCCCTCTCTCTATTGCGACGCGGATTCGTCAGGGATCGTAAACGCGCCGATACGGTTGTGAACTTTAACGACGTTAATCGCGGCAAGGCTGCTCGTCGTCTGGTAATTACCTCCGTCGAACCTTTTGTCCGCGTGCGCATACCTAACCCGGTTGGGCGTCTTCGCGCGAAAGCTTGTTACACGACGCGCGTCGTCTGCGAGGTTCGGCGGATTAGTCGCGTCTTATGCGTAGCGAATGGAGCATTGATTGCGTCGCGATATTCTTATCGGCAGTGGATCTCGAAGTTAAGGATTTCGCGGGACAAATTGATCCAAGCGTTCGAATTACCCAGAGCTGAAAGGCGCACGGGAAGCGAAGGGGGCAGGAGGCGAGCGGCGAGAGACGAGGGGACGCGAGAAAGAGGGCGCGGAAGGGTGCAGGGGTCGGGGCTGGGGAGACGATATATCAAGAACCCCCAGAGCGATCGGCGCTGTTGTGAAATATTAATAAGCAAATTAGTTCAGACTTAGTGGCCCGCCAATACTAAACCGGCAGGATGGAAATGGCCGCTGGCCGTCTGCACCGCTCGTATTTCACTTCCCACGCCTGGACAGCGTCGAGGCCGCCGAACGCGGAACCCGTTCCCCGATTCCTTCCATCTTCCTTCATCATTTTCTTCGTCCGTCGAACCCCGATGCTTCTCTCGGTCGAGTCGCCCCGCCGTCTTCGAACCACGCGAACGACACGATCGGGAAAGGCGAACAGTCGAGAGGCGAATCGCGAAAAACTCGCCATGGTTGGTTCGCCATTAATCAATCGCGCCGCTGCAGACGATCATTCTTGTCACGCGAGTCGCGTCGAAGCGTGCAGGAAGGATAGGAAGGATAGGAAGGATAGGAAGATATAGGTAGAAATGGCGAGAAAGGCGAAGGGGAGCAGGGTAACGGAGGCGGTCTGTCGGGGCAAGAATTCGACAATTACGTCACGGGAACGTAACGGATGATCGGTGAGAACGGCCGGCGCGGCGTCGAGACGTCTAGAATGTGCGAACGTCATTCTGCTAAATGCTTTTCGCTCGGCTCGCGTGCGCGTGCTATCTATAGCACTGGAACGTGCCGGAGAACCGTGCGGCTCTATCCCGCTCCCTCTCTCCTTCGCCGATGCTGGAAGCTACCCGGTCACTTGTCCGCCGTTGGAAAATGTAGGTCGAATTCGTGCACGAGCTTCGAACTAATTGGACAGGTGCGCCGCGACACCTTGCTACCTTGCTACCTTGCTTGCGGCGCGGGAGCTTTCGAAATTCGCGCCGGACGACTTGTTGTCGTTTCTACGGGCACCCGAGCGGTCCGGGCTAGACGGCGGAGCTGTTCGAATTCCTGCGTAATTCGGGTGAAAAAATGACACGATTCGCGAGGTCCCCTTGCGTGGCGAGAGAGCGACGCTCGGCGGACAGCTACCGGTTTCGGAACGATACCACGCTCGGATCTCATCGGAATCGCATTATAATAATTAATGTCGAAGGAATTTCGGGGCTTCTGCACGAGAACGCGATCTTTCTGCGCCTGTATCGCCCCGGGGCATCAATCAGCGGGGGCACATCGTTGTATCCAGAGATTCCGAATAATTGCTGATGATTGCTCACCCCCCTTTTCCTCGTAGCCAGCTCGAGACCGGCAGCCACGCTTCCCCAGAACCAGTAGCTGCTAACTTATCACGAAACTTCTCGGAATCGCGAGGCCGATCGACCGGGAGTTTCTCTGATTTGCCAGCAGCTGAAAATATGCTCGGTACGGGATACCGTTTACCCGTGGGATGTCGATCGTAACATCGCGATCGCTTTTCGCCTAAATGAAAAAGGAGGAAAGAAAAGAGCGGACCCTTTCTAAATTATCGTGCTTGTAGTTGGTGTTGTACGCGCGTATCTCGATGGAAAGCATAGATCGACGAAACGAAACGAAACGAAACGAGCAGAACGATCTCTCGGGGATCATTTTCGCTCGGTGGGCTCGGTGGGCAATCCTTTGGTCGCAAACAGAAGGGAGTACAGCGTACGCAGAACCTGTAATCCCGACATAATCCCGATTTAAGACCCTCTAAAAACAGCGGGTGGCCCTAAGCAGCCTGATCCGTGATCCAACAAGGACTTTGGGTAGCCGACGAGGAGGGCCGCCGCGTACACTTTGGAAATACGTATTGGTCATATCTCTCTCTCCCTCTCCCTCTCCCCCCCAACCTGACCCGCTTCCCTCCCGCCGTTTCTGAGAAAACATTTAGAGGTGGTTTACGAGGGATTCGTCAAAGAGGAAATCCATCATTCGCGGGAACGGGTAGAGGTACGCCCATGGCCGGGACTCTCGACGATGATGCGCGAGCTAGGACTTTATTTCGTTTTATGGAGGTAGCCGTGGATGGGTGTTTATGGACAAGGTGAATTGACTCTGTCCGTCGTTCTATTCATGGTCATCGTCATCGTCGTCGTCGTCGTCGTCGAAGGTTCACGCCATCCCGTCGGTACATTTGTGGGACAGGATCGTAGAGTCGATAAAAAGGGGCGACTCGCGGGAGTACAAACGAAAACACGCACCAGAGATTTCTATCGGAAGGCGATCGGTTTCTCGCTCGAGATCTCCGATCCTATCCTGCGTCTTGCAGCCTACGTGATACGCTGGCTCTAACGGTACCAAACGCTGACCGCTACGTTTGCGGATTCAATTCTCAATTCTCGAGTCGCCGAATCGCGAGGGCGTTCGTTCGGGTCGTTTGGCGGTCGCGAGCAAGAGAAGTGGACGAATTTCCTTCGCGCAAGTCTGTCGCACAAAGACGCTGTCGAGAAGACCGCGCCGAGCCGGCACCGTAACAGCACGGATCGTAAACCGTTCGAGAATGGATCTGCTCGAATAAAAGTAAAATAGCGTCGCACGAGAGGAGCTGCCTTTCGGCACAGAGCAGCGTCTCCCTACTCTCGACTTTTATAGCCGTCCCTTTGGACCGGTCGAAGATCGATTCTCGGTAGAGGTGCAACCCGTATGAATTTTAATATTTATTATGTAATAAAGCCTCCGAGAGACTGTTCCCTCTTTCGTCGGCCGTTTCGTTCAGCCTTTAATTCCCAGCTCGAAGGCATTAGCGCAACCACGAAACCTCGATCGCCGCCCTTACGATCGCCGAGACGAAATCGGTGCACCGCCGGCCAAGGGTCGCAGGGAGAATGCGAGGAATCGAAGGCAAAACTATTTTCGAGGGAGCGCAACTCGCGTTGCTGCGAGGCGAAGTCAACATTGGAACTAGTCGCGCTGTGCCGTGACGACGCGCAGTTATCGAGTAACGGCGTACGAACGTGCTCCCGGCACCAAATATCGAATAATAAGAAAACGGCGAAAAAAGAACGGGGGAGAAGAGAAAAGAATCGCGCGCCGGGAAATGGAAGTGCACCGGCGAGGTTCGTTAAGTTCGAAAGTGGGCTGTCGCGAACGCGAGTCGATCTAATTGAAAGTACGCAACGGCGAACCTAACGACCGCGCGGCACGTGAATCCCGGGTAGGTTCCCCGTGAACGAGTCTCGCCCGGGACGATTACTTTCCGCCGTCGAACCACGGAAAGATCGAGTCGTGCGAGCAATTCTCGGGACGATTTGCGATTTCCATCCGCGCGTCGAACTCACCGGCGGACCTCGCGTCCGCGATCGTTCTAATCCTCGCTACCATTCAGGCACGCGCTCTATACATAGACTCGTGCGACGAAGAAAAGGGAGCGGTTCGTGCTTTTTCGATTTCTTCCTCGGAACGCGATAATCCGCGAACGGGCACAAAGTATCGGACGGCGAAAAGGAGCGAACGTGCGAGCTACGTACCGCGTTGTGTACGCAAACGGCACGCACGGCGCGCCTGTTCACAAGTGTGTAGCGAAAAGTGTTCGTGCCGAACACGTGTTCCCAGCGGTAACGCGTTACCCGCGGTCGCGTAAAAAAGCATTTTTCACGAAGAGCTCGTAACGCGACGCGGACCATGCCCGGTGCAATGCACCTTTGCAACGCGTCTCTCGCCGCTTGGAATATTATCGTTCAGCCTCCCGGTTAGCTTCGCACCTCGCTGATAGGTGGATGAACTTTCGCCGCTGGCGCGGACACGCTTTCGGAGTCGCGGGGCCGGTCGTAGAAACGCGCCGACCGGGTTCCAGCGACGCTGGACGTCCAGGAGACGCTTGGGTCGCTTCATCGTCCGGTCGAAGATGACGACGGAAGCGAAGATATCTCGTGGGAGTGTCGGTGCTCAACTGCCGGTTCGAGTATATCCGGCGCAAAGAGACCCGCAGGGTGGAGGATAAAGGAGGGCCCAGAGGAGTAAGATAATAACGTATTCGACGCAGAATGGCATTGCTCTGGCGCGGTCGTCCGTTGCAGTGTGAATTACATCGGCGATTGAAACTCGTTCGCGATGAAAAAAAAGCCACGGAGAGGAGTCCTCGGGCTGTTGGAGGTGCGCGGGATTTGCATATTAAATGGCTCGAGATTTATAACGGTCGGCCCGGAGAGGTGCTGGCAATACGCGCGATAAATAAAGAACCTTCCCTCGCGATAGATCCCAGGATCGTGACCGGCTCTTCGAAGCCTTGTCGTTCGATCGATATTGCCCGGATCGGAGAACAATGCGCTGCGTCTAATTGCCAACGGCAGCGCAGGAGAAGCGTGGAATTCGGAGTTTGCGCCGATAACGGAGCAAGGGCTCGAAGGGGACGCGGTAGTGTCCGTTTAATAGATTTCTGAATCGCGGAGGTGGCGTTGACGGAGACGAACCGGTTCCACGGATGTCGCGTCGCGTCGCGTCGCGTCGCGTCGAGTCGCGTCGCGTCGCGGTCCGACCGGGCCGACCGGACTTATCGTTGCCAATTATGTCCCGCTTACGCGAATTTGTGCGTTCCGCTCCGGCTCGTCGGTACGTTTGATATACGAACGAGCGGGACACTTTGTAGCGAAACCACCTCGTAATATCTGCTACCGCGCCGAATTTAGAGGTCATCCGGAGATAAGTACCGTGGAATGGTAGCACGGTGTCCTTTCAAGGTAGCGCCGATAAAGCTGCCGGACAAAAAGTCTCTATCGATGATTAACTTTACGACCGTTAATTAAGATAATCCCAGCGTTATTGCCAGCAGAGGAAGTCCGGAGGAGCCACAACCTTCGTATTCTTTCCACAAACGAGAAACGAGAACGTTCAACTTCATTTTCACTCCTCTGACCGTTCGCCAACCGACCGTGCATTTATGTCTACACCTCTTCGACAGTTTCGTTCGATTCGAAACGATTCGCAGCAATTAATTTGATGAGCATCGCGCACGAGCTACGGGGCGACCCTCGTACCACGGGAAGGGTGAATCGATAACAAACAAGGATCTTCGATGGCCCGACTAATGCAGCGAGATGCGTGATGAATGGTCTTTTATATCTACGAACGTGGCCGAGGTGTTATGAATCGCGTTAGCGTCGAATCATTGTTCGCGTCGGCACAATAATGAGCCCCGCGGGAGGTGCTTACACCCAACCCCACGCTTGCCCGTTTATGCGTTTCGCTGCTCGTTCTGGCTGTTTTTCAGCCGGTGATTTTAATCGACCTCGTAAAGACCGCATCATCGGACGATCAATCGGCGGTGATTGGGGAAGCTGTGTCTACCGTCGACGATACCGCTGCACTCTTCGCAACATTAGGTACACGCGTACATATATCGTTTCTGAAATACGACCGACCCCGACACCTTCGTCGTATTTCTTCTTTCGACGTCTGACGTCTCGTACGGTTAATCGCGCGTTATCGTCGATCTCGTTGCGCAGTGTTCGACAACACCGGGCACTGCGTACTACGAACGGTTTAATTGATTGCAGAGAGAAAGGACAGCATCGCGCGCCAAGGGTCGATCTAGCGGCAGGTCATCGAGTTTATAATTAGGGGCTGGCGCTTCCGGTCCCACGACGCCCGATACCAGCAGCACCCAATTCTTTCGATCGCTTCGAATCGTTCGTTCCTCCTGGCGACGCAGGAGGACAGGAATCTAATTTAGTCTCGCGTGACGGAGGCACATGCAACGCGTTATCGAACCTTTTATACACGTGGACGTTTACGAGGCGCTCGGACGCGTCTAGCCGCGAAACGTCCCGAGAATCCACGTGTGCAGGAAACGGGATGCGGGTCGCACGTGTGCGACGCTTCTTTAACCGGCGCGGCGCGGACGTCGCGAGTAACGAATGCTTGGTAATTTTCGCAAAGTCAAACGTACTTCGCGTCGCACGATATACGCAGATGCGCTGCACAAGCTCTACGGAAATTCGAAGGGAGCGAGAATTCTGACGCGAGAGGTTGTCGAGCTTGGGGATCGAGCGGCACGTCGGTGACGTAGTTCGAAGCTCGACGGGGCGCCGCGGAATGTTCACCGAATTCTAAATACCTTGGCACGGTTTCCAAAGCTCACGCGACGATGCAAATAATGTCACGGGATAATGCAGCGGTGTCGACAGGTGCGTTGACTAAATATAGACAGATAGGCAGGTAGATATCGTTTCCACGCGGTCACATGCCGACTAACTTTTTCAGCCGCACGATTTCCAGCAACCCCGTTTGTTTTCTCGCGACTCGCTAACTGCATATATATTAATTACGCGGCGGACACGCGTACCTATGCGAAACGACATCGGGGTGCCCTCTCCGGAGGCAAGGAACGAGCGGCCGAAAGCGTAGGTGGTCTATGGTTAAATCCGGAGTCTCGTCTCGGGACTCGGAGGCGTCTCGCGTTGGACGTGCCGGATTATGATAAAATTGTAGGCCTGCTCGGAACGCGACCGCTTGCCAAGAGATCGCAATAAGTCTTCGCCCGCGGGATGGAGACAAATGCGGGAGCAAGAATGCCCGCGGACGCGAGCACCAGCTGCGAGAAAATTCTTGCGGTTCTCGAGGTCGAATCGGCCTTGGACGTCGCGCGGCACCGATCAATATTTGCGGAATTAATTCCCGTGGACGATTCGCGGATCGGACGATAATGAATCACATCGCGAATAACTCTCTAAAGAGACCCGACGCGACGCGACGCGACGCGACGCGACGCGACGGGACGGTTCGATGAATGCGTCGTCATTTCGCGTGTTTACCACCGATCACGATACCTTTTGTTCCTTATCCTTCGAATTCATCCGACGTCTATGTCAACGTTCGAGGACGCGGTATTTGCATGCCGGCGAGGTTTCGATAAAAACATTGCGACAAGAAAGCACTTACCACGTTTCTGCATGTAACTGAACAGATCGTCCAAGAATTCCTTTCTTTTCGGGTCGTCGTTGATCTCGTACAGCTGAAAGAAGAAGAATAAACGGTAAAAATATTTGCGAGTGACGTGTCGTGCCGCGGTTTGTTTTCCCTTGCGCAGACTCGGGCAGATCCGAGTGCGGGAAAAATTCATTGTCGCGTTATCGCGCGATAATAAATTCACCGGTGGACACCGCCCCTCCGCTGCAGAACGAATAAAATGTTACTCGGAGTGGGCTAATAAAAACAGGATTGAAACAAGTGTGCTCATAGGGACAGGCAGATTAGTTAGCTCCGATTATTAATGATTCCGTTTAACCTGCCTCATAACCCGAAACCCCCTCGGCCGAGCTAAAGCCAAACTCCCTTCGGGCTGGCGGCCCGTATTATCATATTTGTTATGTACGATGTGCTATATCTAATCCGAGGCCTTCTAATTGCTTTTATAATACGACCCTCTTTCACCGACAGACTTTTTGCCTCCGTTTCCTTGCCATCCTTGAGCAGTGTTTCTACGCCGACTGCTCTTTCCTCTTGCAGCTAGCTACTCCTCGTCGAGACGCGAATCAAACGCGACCGGACAATTCGATTGCCACTTCCGGATGTATATTTCATTCGACTTAGTATTTCTTCGAGGGATTTCATCGGACGAAAGTCGAAATGCGCGACAGCGAGTACGAATTAATCCGATACTCCTGCTTAAGTTGGACGTGCTTCAATTCAAGTAGAAAAGTCAAGAGCGCGCGGCGGGACGATCTTGACGTTTTCTACGCCTCTTGCGCCATGCGTGGGGCCTTTTTTTGTCGGTCTCGAGTCGTGCCAGTCGATTAATAGCTGCCTCACTGGCGCTATTAGAATACGCAAGATATCAATCGAGATCTCGCATACATTATTTTTCCCGCGACAGGCTGCAATCGACGCTTCGACCTAAAACTACGGCGCGCGCATGTAGCCGGATGCCGACCGCGAAACGAAGGAATCGTTACGCGTCGCGGTTGATCATCGATCGCAGCTCTTGCGATTAATAGAGATCCGATCGGGCCGACGATTGGTCGATGAGTGGACGTGAATACGCACGCGGGGCAATTCGAATGCGATCGAACCGCCCGTTCTCCAAAATGGAGGGTGGCGTCGCGAGCCACTTACTCATGAATACCATTCTGTGTCGATGGCAACGCCCTAGCTGGACCCTATCCACCCCTGCAGCAGCGTCGAAACGAGCAACTGGACAAACGAACGGATGGACGGACAGCATTTCTCAAGGGCCATTTTGTACCACTTTCTCGTGTTTTTTCTTTGGCTGCGCGAGCGATGAGCTCGTTAGGGGCAGCCGAAGGGGCGAGGGGACGAAGAAGCAGAAGGGCAGAGAGAGAGAGAGAGAGAGAGAGTGAGGAGCGAGCCGAGGAGGAGCGGGAAGCAACGGAGACGGAACAGAGTGCGAGGCTTCGAGCGGAGTAGGTATACATATATTGATTGATCTACAGCTAAGCGGACTGACGGCAGCCACGTGAAGATCGGTCTCTCTCGTCGCATCTTTTCCCTATCCTTTCCTACCGTCGAATAAAGAGAAGCGAACGGAATTTGCTCTCGATGATGCATGTTCCGCTGGCCCCGCCCTCTCCTTCTCATCGACTGACGGCCAGTGAATAATAATTCCTGATACGGCCGACGTTGATCGGGTTACTTTCGTCCCTACGAGCAGAGATGATCGATTTCCACGGCGGTGCTAGCGCCGTTTCTAGCGCCGCGTCCTCCGGAATCCTAGACGGCGACCACGCGATACGATTAACTATCGTTAGCGTCCACGGCCCGGCAACGGCTCGACCCACTGTTTGCTCAAACGTTTTTATTCAACGGCAGGGATACGCGTGTAGAGGTGCGCCTCGCGATCTTCCTCGAACGACCAGGTTTACGAGCACGAACACGATCCGGAAGACGGGTCACCGTAAAATTTGCGCGGGTCGAAAGCAGGCCGCGGGAGAGGCGACAGCGCCATTTCAACGCCACACGTCGCTACTTTTACGACGAGTAATTATCGATGCGCGGCACTTTACGCCGCCTCCAAGATCCAGATAAGCCGCTCTTCCGGCTGACAGCGAGCCACGATAACGGCGAGCGTACCGTTGTGTTTGCACGCTCCGTCTCTGACGGATCGCAATCATCTTTTTCCACGGAGACGCTGACAACGCGTCCAGCGGGCACCGTGGCTCGTCAGCTACGCGTATACCTGTACCACGTGCCTCTTGTTTTCACACGAAACCCGTACCCCTATGCCGTGCCCTCGCTGGCGCGGGGGCCAATTTCCGCCCGTAAACGCTTCGCACGAGGGTGCGTCGCGATCGAAACGGAAACGGCGGTCGGTCGTCTAGGTCTAGCCGAAGTCGACTTTTTATCGTACGTGGAACATGCGAGTTTGGTGCCCGGCCAATCACGATCGGCACTGCGCTGCGAGAGCGATAGATACAGAGAGAACTAGAGAAACTGTGCAACCGAGCAAACTCGATCGCTCGATCGAAATCGATAAATAACCCTCTCGAAGGCGAACGACGAATCTTCCGTTTCGTTGATTTACGACTAGCGGCTTGGTGCGCTTGACCCCCGCGAATTTTATGTCCCGGGTTGCTCCCGACGCGGAAGCGACACGGAACTCGACCAACACCGTGCCAGGATGTCGCGAAATATCTACGAAGGATTAGAACAATGCAAATTCTATTCGAATCTCCGCAGCGACGCTCGCGCCGCGCTACTCATTACGTGCCTTCGTTTGTGGGAAAAGAAAATAGCTTCGAGGAGGAAGCTTGAAACGTGTACGTGTACGCATGCACGCACGTAGACGTACCGCGGGCGTATCAAGATCTCGCTTTATACGAGCGGTCGTAAGAGCCGTCGCTGCCATTATCCGCATCCAGCGTATTAAAGATAGCGCTTGTAATTATAATCATTACGATGAGAATGGTTGCGTTGCGCTTCTATGAAATCTCCGTTACATCGCCACTAGCCCGTAAACCGTGCAGACCTTCGGAGCCCTTTGAATTTTCTCTCGCTCGACTGGGGCCCCGGTGAATTTCGAGGAAGTACACACGCGGGGAACCAAGCGAAATACATACGCGGATACTGTTTGAAAGAAGCGAGGGAAATACATTTGCGCGAAGCAATCGATGCGCAAACCCTTTCTTTGATCGCGAATGGCTCCCGAGAGTCTCGAAATAGTGAGAACAGTCGGAGGAGTTCGATACGCCGAAAGGCGGGAGGCCGGGATACGCGGATTCGCGGAAACTCGGTCGCAATGCCTGTTGAAATATTGAGGAAACGTAGATTGTTTGTACTGCTGGCAGAGAAGCAAGCAATAAGCGTGACGCGGACCAGCCCCCTTGTATATCCGAAGGAAAGGCCGGATTCGTTTATATCGAGCCGGTTTTGTCTCCGGGTAGCTACTCGCGCGAGCGATCGCCCGCGTGGGGATAATAGCGGTGATCGGTCCCCGCGAATCCACGGGGACGTCGCTAATTATGGTTGGCGGAAAATGTTGCGGTTCGAGGAAAGCTCCGTGGCCTCGAAAGCGAGATAGCAACCGACGCGACAGCGTTTCGACGAGCTAACGTGCGCGCGAAGAACGAACAGGGCCGTGTTTCGCTCGTTTCGAAGCCCCACGAAATATCGCCCCGCTGTTCGGAAGATGTTTTCTCCCGTATCCGAATGGAGAAGGTACAGAAAGCGGAGTGCCAATGACGAAGGTACGAAACACAATCCGCTATCTTCCATTATCTAGACGAAATCAATCGGCTTTATTCCGGCGATAGGGATGGACCCCGGCCAGCGGTCCCTCTAATCCGAATGAGGTTTTCCTCGCCTTCGTTCGTCTTTTCCTTTGAGCCGTTTTTCAAGCGATTCGCCCCGAATTGCTTCGAAAGCTTCTTTCATCGATTGCCAGCTATCCGGAAAGGAAACACGTTCCCGTCGCCTTCGCCCAACAACGCGCCACACGCTACACGCTACGCGCTACATACTACGACGCGTTCAATTATCGCTCTGCCGAACGCGCCGGCTTGTTTTGGATCCGATCGTGCTTTGTTTCGAGTCGATCGAGTAACGAAGGGAACCGAAGGAAATTCCCTGGCGAAATTGAGATATTAAGGTGGCCGATGTATCGAAACGGAGTACCGTCGTACGATGAAGCGGCCCGCGATCCCGAAAACCCAAATAAAGAGGCAGGTCCGCCGGCGACGAAGGAGGTCGGGAGCTTATTTTACGAGGCGAAGGGTATAAAATACAAGGGACAAGAAAGAGGTTGACGTTCGATGACGCCAGATGTCGGCGTTACAAAGAGCCAAGTTCGTGTTCCCTTCGCGTCCTTCCACTCTCACGGCGAAGTTCCGATACGGCAGGATTTTATGCCCGTAGCTGGAAATATTAAATCGCACCTAAGCACGTTTTATGTCGACCGCCTAATAATCTCCACGGACTGTTTCTGCCTTTCTCTGTTGCGTTAAGAGTCCGTCTTTTCGTCACTCGCAATCAGCCTCGCCTGGACCTCGTACGATCCCGAGCATTCAAAACGGTCACGTTTCCGCACGGTCCGCGTCGCGCCGCGCCTCGCCGCGCCTCACCGCGCCACGCCGCGCCACGCCGCGTCGAGCGAGAACGATCGTTGGTGGCCCATCCAGTTGTCGACGGTTAATTTACAATCCCCGCCGTTTGCCCGCTGCTCGCAATTTCTCCAGGATTTCGCGAAGCATCGCCGAAAGTTTCTCTTACGAAACGTTTGCAAATGGAATTAAATGGTCCCTCGACCCGCGCGTTCCGCGATTCCTTATCGCCGCGTGCCGTTGCGTTACTTCGAGAAGAGGGCAAACAATTCTATCGATGTGCAAATATTTGATCGCGTAGGAATCCCTCCCCGTCGTCATTAATTACGTTGGTCGTCGAATTTAGTTGCCCGTTCCTACCCGATAACGATCGACCGATTCGATCGTGCGTCGACGCAAAAGTAGAAAAGCGTGTATCCGCGCCCCGAGACCGAATTAAAGGGCCCCGACATCCATATCTACATATTCGCGTGGCCGAAGCAACCTCGTTGAGCGGCGTGTCTAAACAGTTGCACGCTTTAAATATGGTCGCGTTTTAATTCAATTTGAAGCGCGGGGAAAAGCTGCGCGACGGGAAGGAGCCAGGGACCAATGCAGGGTGCAAATGCGTGTTAACCAGCGCGTTAATCTCTCGTCGCCGCAGCTCCTTTATCAACTGGTCCCAGCCAGTGGGTCCGCGAAGCGCGGGGCCCCGGCCAATAATTTTCTCCACGCGGGGACGATCGAACCCTCGGACTCCGGACTTCTTTCTGCGCCACGGCAAATCCCGCCGAGAGATAACGAGATGCCGGCCGTGCGAGATTTACGATCGTGAAATTTAATTCGGTAGCTCGTCCAATTTGATCGCGATATCGCGATAAAGCTACGGTGCCCGACACGCAACGCAACGCAACGCAACGCAACGCAACAATTGCTCGGGGAACCAGTCGCTGTGGTGCAATTTCGCTTTATTTTCGTTGCGGCGACACACGCGTACACGTCGCCGCGAGGGTGCTCTGCCCGCCGTCGAAGGGAGCTATTTGATCGAGGGAAGGTGGGGGAGTGGTGAAACTGCGGAAGCGACACGGAAGAAACACGGAAGGGCAAGGTGAGGAGATGACGGGGGAGATGGCCGACGAAAGGGAAGGGCCACCTCGGCGCGGATCAAACGGTGCTGAGGTTCGATTATAATAAATCAAGACGCAAATAATGAAAGAATGGATGGACCCGAAAGCGGTCGGGAGGGTGAGAGGGAGAAGAAGCACGGCTGCAATCGAATCTTGGTCTCCGATGCTTCGAGGCCGTGCAACGCGAGACCTTGCAACGGCGATTAATGTTCCTCTACCCCGAGGGACCGAGCTCGCCCTTTTTCGTTCCCTCTCCGTCATCCGTGGAACGAGTTTGATTTTATATCGTAATTTATTTCAATGGACCGTGCAATGGGATTAATATATACGACGGGGGTCGGTTGTTTTACGAATCGTTCCAGCGTTCCGCGGGGAGATACTGTTTCGCGCGTCGCGTCGAATCGTACGGTATGGGGAAAGATTTGGAAAAAAATCGGATGATGCCTACGGCCGAGGAGGTCGTAGTCCCACGCAACGGACAGCCGCGGCATTGTCTATGGGTGTCGCGGAATTGCTCGAACTCGAGCGCGCAAGGATTGTACGCGTCTGGCTTGAATTATGTGCGCATTAGTGGTGAGAAGAAAGGCAATGGTAGGCAAGGGTGGACGAGAGGAATCACCGGTACGGGAGGGGAGGCTCTCTTATTAACGAGGAAGCGAAACAACTCGCACAACCGTGCTAATCGAGCGAACATACAGAACGAGCAGTCGTTCCTGACCGCGGTATCAACGGCCATCTTTGTTTCTACTGCCTCCGCGATCCTTCACCGATGGGAATACGAATATTCCAAATTCCGTACACCGGTTACAAAGCACACGAATCGGGATCTAATGAGGCTGCGTTTAGCGATCGAATTAGAGAGTGGCGGGTGTCTCGGCTTTGAAATTTCCTCCGCCGTCGGTGTTTCGCTGCAATTGCACCCCGATCGAGCATCCTATCCTTCGCGGAGCTATCGCGTTTGCTCACCGGCTACGCAAAAACGTGCAAACGAAATCGCGAATACCCGCGACGAGTGGGACGCGGGCGAGGCGCGCGGAAGCAATCGTGGTTCAGCGAAGCCGCGGACTCGAAGCGGACCCGAAGCGGACTCGAAGCGGAGGGAAGGGTGGCGGATGGAGACGACGGCCGGCGTCGGCAAGAGGAGGCAGTTAGCGCGTGTTTACACGACAGCGCTATGTAGCCGGCGACCTTACAGAGTAGTCCCTCGAGCCGAGCGAAGTGAACGTTTCTATTTGCCCGAACACCTCTTTCTGTCTCTTTCCGGTCAGTCGTCCATCTACCACCGACCTCGCTCCTCCTCTCGTTCGCTCTCTTCCTCCGTTCGAGCTGACCGTGCTCGACCCTTGAACGCGTAACAACCCAACGGACGCGATTAACACCACGGGGACCGTTGCCCGAAGGATTGATATTTTAATGCGACCGATTGCACGGAAGCGGACTCGCAGCCTCGATATCGCCGGATTCGTGCTGCTCAGCGACTCGAAATCCCCCCCCCCCCGGAATGATTCGCGGCATTCCTAGCGGATAGGTGCGACGCGGAGGCCCGGTGCCCGGTGCCCGGTGTCCGGTGCCCGGGAGAAAATCGGGCTCGTAAAGACGCAAAGTCGATTCGATCTGCTCGAACGACGACGTAGGTTCCCGAAAACGTAGCCGACCGAGCGTTCTTTTACGATTTCGTATACGACATCTAAAATACGATGCTTACAGGTTGAGGGCCGGAGGGGGTCCGACACCAATGAGAACGTTTTTATTAATAATTTTAGTACGGGCCGCCGTTGCTCCTCGTAAAAGCTACCGCTTGGCACTTTTGTAAAGTCGGATCCTGGTTCGTTTCTCGCGGCCCCCGTCCCCACCCCTTGTAAAAGATATTCGCTCGGACGTTTGTTGACCATATCCATCGAAATTAGGAGGCCTGCCGACCGCGGTTTACGACGTTTTAGATGAATTTTACAGCGGCCAACTACGAGTCGCGCTCCCTCTCGGACGCGGCGTATCGGCGGGCCGATTAAACGATTACCGTAACGGAGCGTTATCAGCGGCTCGCGGCTACGGATTCGGCATCGACGAGAAAATTCTTGGCATTGCTGCCCGCGAGTACGGGATTCGATAGCGGCGACGTAGCGTAACCGATTCGGAATAATCCTTTCACCAGCTCGAAACTTCCGAGACTTTTGAAGAGGTACAAAAGTCGGATACAAAAGCGGCCGCCGCGCCGAACGAATTTATTATCGATGTCTCGGCTGTTTGTCTAGAATCCTGATGAGTCGCGCGGATCCGCTGGTGGCTGCTCGGGCGACCGATCCACCGTAACTTTTCGATTTGAATACCGAGACCGGGTACCTCGCCTGCTTTCTTTTATCCGTACCTCGATGCCCCTCGTTTATACGCATGTACGCCTATTAGTCTACATATATTTCTGTGAGGGATAAGTGGCGCGTAATGTATTCCGTCGTTTCCATTTGTCAGCAGCTCTGCTCTGGAAGGAGCCGGGAGGTGACACCGTCCCGTTGTCAAAGAGATTTCGAGAAGCTATATTGTTATAGTGGCTGAAAAGACCGCGCGAGACCAACAGGAATACTACGTTCAACGGCTGCGACTCTTTCATCCGAACCTCCTCGTCCAACAATAAGCGGCCGGAGACGGGTAGGGTTGGGAGAACGAGGGGCACTTTGGCGGGTGGAGAACACGAGGCGAGGACAAATTGACACTACATATTACTCGGATACCTCTTCATCGAACCGCGGGAACGATTGGTCGAATTCCATTCAGGTGAGACGAAACAAACCTCCCTGCGGCTGTCAGCGAGCCAGCTGGGAAATTAATCGTACGCTTCTTGGCTGGGTGTAAGCGACCTGCCGGCGGAACGAAATCCGGCGGGACAAAAAACAGTGAAATATTTCAATAACCCGAGAGGGAGCCGAGGAGAACGAGGATTCACCGAAAATCATATCTGTCAAGCGAAAGTTTTCTATGTATCCTTCCCCGCGTCGTTACGCGCGGCGATATTTTACCAGCCATAAAAAGACGATTAATCAGGTGTCGCTTCACCTCTGCCGCCCTCCACTCCCTCTCGCGCTCTCTCTCTCCCTCTCTCGATCTCCCTCGGTCGATCGCCGGATACACGGCGGACACTAGCCACCACGCATCTTAGCCCCGATCTTCTTATATTATATCGTCATACCTGCCGCTCATTTGTTAGAAATAAAAGTCTTTCCTCGGTCTCCTCTCCGCGTCGCACCCAAACCCTACCTGAGCACCGAAGCCGCACACCTGCACGCGAGAGCGTACCCACACGCGTCGAAAAACTTGTGCACACATCGCAGCTCGATTCCTCTTTCCCTCGCTATCCTTCTCTTTATTCCACCTCCGCCCCTACACCCTCCGCCCCTCCGCCCCTCCGCGGCTCTCCCTCGCCGAGTTATGACGTGTTTAACATATAAATGAAAATCAGGCCTATAAAAGTTTAACGCCCGCGATTATCTGGCAGTTCGGCTTCCCCTACCCCGTGGCCCTCCCTCTTTTCGACTCCCTGGACCTCTCTCCGCCACTTGCCGAGCCGCTCATTTACGGGCTGCTCCCCCGGACCGAGAATTTCTATTTCGGTTTCTTTTCGTGTACGAGTTTATGCGACGAAACGAGAGCACGATGCACACACGTCGCGCCGCCACGAAACTCGACGTTACCCCTTTAATCGATCGTTACGATCGTTACGACGATCAACGCGATACGCTTGTTCTTTCATAAAGATAGTCTCGATAACGAGTATACGTCCCAACTGTCGGCCAATGTCGAGCGGCCTCTAATTGGAGTCCCCGCGATAAATTGTCCGGCAACGCTCGACACGCAGATTGCAAAAACGTACCTACCTCGCGCAGCATATTCGTGGAAGCTTGCTTTTCATTCTGGACGGGAAAGCTGCAAGCGGGAATCTTGCTCCGCGCCTCCGCGGTCGAGAACCTCGACCATTCCAGATCCGTCAATCCCATCGCCGAAGGAGAATTAACCACGAGACGCGAAAAATTCCTCGCGACTGAATCACTCGACGAGCTAACCGTGGACGATAAACACGACTCTTCGCGAAACGATAAAGCTACTCGGCAGTAGCCGTAGTCACGTGCTCGGGAAAACGTGACCTCGTTGCGGAGCCAACTCATTGAGAACTGACTTCCCAAAAACTTGGCCCTGAAGCTTTCCGACCTCCTCGTGGTTGCATCTCCCTTTCTCCCTTCCCCTCTCTCTCGCTCCCTCCTTTCCCCGTCGTCCTCTTTTACAGAAAGCGCGCGGGGCAACGGATCCTTCGGGTCCGCTCAATCCCACCAAGCTACACCACCCTCTGTTTTATCTCGACACGCCCGAAATTCGTGCCCGAACTGTTTTCTCCGTTCGACACCGTTCGACACCGTCCGGCTTTCGTTCCGTGGTTCCACGGGACCCCAGTTTCCTATCCTGTCGTTGCTTTTGCGAAAGGTTGACTCTACGAATTACTGGGGGGGTGGGTGGTTTAGGAGGTCCCATTTCGCGAGGCGAATGTTTTCGGTACGTACGTATGCACGTATCTAACGGGGCAACTAGTGGACAGCAATTAGAATGGGAAAGGGAGGTTCGAAAGGTTCGCCGAGTGGACGGAAAAATGCCATTTCGCTCCGTGTCTCCGTCGTCTACCTGACGATTCCTAATCCCTACTAAGAGGCGACCTGGCATCCACCGGAGAATTATCTATACCTGAGTACAGGGAGCCGTTTCGTCGTAATTTATTGCTTCTGAATCTCAACATTGTTCTAAAATCGTCGATACCGGCGAGGGTTTCAAAGTCCAAGGTGGGCCGGATTAAGGCGCATCATCGTCGAGGTCTCACCGAAGGGACGACGGCTCTTGTCGAAGATGCGATTAATCAAGCTCAAATGCGGTCTAACGAGCTCGTACCGTACTGACGAACGAACGTTCCACGAATCGACGAACTACATAATTGCGGGAGCGACGCGTCGGCGGTTGGTCGCCCCGAACGAGCCCGTAGGTTCGCTCTCGAATTCTCAATTGCCCGTCCGAGCGACACCTTCGAGTTTATGGAGGGCCCCGGGTGAGACGAGCGACGAAAAACTACGAGGACGGTGTCCTTCGCTTTCGCAAACGGAGTCAGGTGTATAAACCCGAAGTCAACAAAGCTTTACAACCGGGCAGCAGTAAATTAGTAGCCCCGTGTAGAAGAGAGCAAGGCTGCAGGGAAGCGGAAGTTGTTCGTAAACCGTAACAATGGTACACAGTGCCGATGATCCACCGCGATATCCCCCTGAAAAGTGGACAAGCCCAGTAGGAGCGTCCGCGGACGGTTTCCGTGCGTTCGCGATTTTCTCCCTTTCACCCTTTCTTATTTCTTCCTGTTTTGTTTACCTTTTGTCGGCGAGCGACGAAAAGCGGACCATCTTCCTCTCTCGTAATAAAGGGAGGAGCTGGTTGCCGGAGACACTCGAGTGATTCTCCGTAAATGCGTGTCAGACGCGTTCTCGTGCTTAATTTTAGAATACCGGTACGCGTCCTCTCGCTCTTCCTTTCCACTCCTGGCTGTTCTTTCGCTCCGCGTCTGCTCGCGAGACGGTTGATCTCGAGTGCACTCGTCGAGCGCGTAAAGCAAGCGCCCTACGAGCAGACGAGTACGAAAAATTGGCAGGAGAGTGTACGCGTGTACTCCCGGACTCTCGACGCGGGTAACGCGCTCCGATATAGGCTGACGTGCACGTGCATCCTGTATCGGCGTGTTCGCCAAACGAAAGCTTCGGTAGAAAGGTTCGCGGAGAATCTACCACCGCGGCAGCGGAATGCCATTGCACCGACACGATCGAGCCAGCGGACGGCGACTAGATTTTTTTCACGGCCGCGGCAAAGATTTATCGGTCGGCGAAGTTTCCACGAGGTCCGCGATACGATCGGCACAGCCGGGCCGTGATTTATCATTCGCGTTGCTCGAATTCGACGTTGACGATTATTACGAGCGGACGCAGAGCGGTCGCCCTTCCCGGGTGATAGCGCGGGCACGAATCCAGTTGCACGGTGGTTGCGCTGCGCTGGTGGGGACCAGCTGGCGGGCTTGCATCATTTGCGCCCACGCTTCATCGTTCGCGGCTTATTGGATTAACCGTGCCGAATCGTAAATCTCGCCTCGAGTTGCCGATTCGCGGCCCATAAACACCCTTCCTTCTCCGCCGCGAGATGCGCGAGCCGACGGATCGAAGCTGGCGATAGCGTTGATCTTTTCGCCCGCCCACGCCACGCCACGCCACGATACTCCTCTCCTCTACGGCGCCAGCTCGTGGCTACCGAGAACACGGGGACCGATACAGCTCCGCCGTTACCCCGCGGATGAAAAATGGACGGGGCGATCGAGCGCGAGGGCCGATATCTTTCTCCGCGCGCGTTTATTCGAAATCGACGGAGCGGTCAGAGGCAACGAAGAACGAGTGAACGTCGAAGGGGTAGAGAATAATAATTGCTCGGCGTCGGTGAGCGTTCGCGGGGGTGAAACGGAGCCTGAATGCCGCTGAAGGCGGCTGGGGAGAGGAAGCGAAGGTTCGGGCAGCGCGTTCGAAGCTGCTCGAATGTTGGTCGACCGACAAATGGACCGGGCCAGAAGAAAGGAGGAGGAACCCCGGGAGGAGGCGAAGGAGCAGAGGGCGAGGAGGGCCGAGGGGGAGAAGCGATGGCGTGATAAATGATCGAGTATTTAACACTCTTTACGGATTAGCATATAAACTACGGGCAGTCCATAGATCTTCGTGGCAACGCATTAACGGACGAGGAGCAGACCACGGGGATGATCTCTCTCTTCTCCCTTCCTTTCGAGCACCGTCGTTTCTCTCGGCGAGCGTAAGCGATCCTGATCCTCTCTCCGTGGATCGACTCGCCGCGCGAGTTATTGTTTTGCGGTTCTTCCTTCGCCGTTCACCGTTCACCGCTCCTCTTCCTCTGTCCCTCTCTATCCCTCTCTATCCCTCCCTATCCCTCCCTGTCCCTCCCTATCCCTCCCTATCCGTTTCGGGCTTCCTCGAGTTTCGGCGAGACACGGCCGCGAAAAGCTCGTTGATTAGCTCGTTGATTCGACGAAAACGAACGAGATTTCCGTCGAGGTAACGCCGGTCGCGTATCTGGAGCGGGGGATGGAAAGCCCCGGTGGTCCACTGGACGCCTAATAGTTTCGTCCTAATTGACGCGCGTGCCGATAGAAATCTCGCGACAATTATTTCACGAAGCCTCGACGATTACCGTAACCGTCGACAAACGCGCGTCCGTATCGTTCCACCGCATCGGCGGGCGACGAGCCGCTTCCGTCGAAGATGCGAACGCGAGCTGCCTGTTGTTCGCAATTAAGCCCGGCGCGCGCGGTGGGAATTTTCTCCCGGGATCTCCCTTCGAGACCGAGAGAGGCCCTCGATCGGCGCCCGATAAACCGTGGAAGAGCAAACGACGTGGCTACACGGCGTAGATAAAAGCGAGATTCGCTGATTAATTGATTAGGGAGGCGCCAAAGTCCGCCCCGCGCATTAAACTCGACCGTACCCCGTCATTAGGGGCGCTCGGCCATACGAGCGCACCCCTCTAACGCGTTACACGGACGACCCAGCTCGTGTACGCACACTTGCGTCTCCGTGCAGGTGTATCGCGCCGCACACGAACCGTACGCTTCCATGAAATCGAGAACGAGCGCGGTCGATCTATCTACCTTAATGGCTTCATGAACGCGTTTCCCTCCGCCTAACCCTTCGGCCGAACGCACCCGGAGCAGTCCACTTCCAGCCGATTCGTACTCCGCTCGTTTATTCCATCGCGTCCTTTTCAGGAAGCGCGATCCGATCGCGGTAATAGCCGAGGGGCGAAGCAGAGTCGCGGTACGCTCGACGAGGAATCTCCGAGAGACGCGACATCCGAGGCCTCTCGTATATCTCCGCAGTTTCACCCAATTAGCGGGAAACAGGCAGAGAGGGCTGCGACGATTACGAGCGGGCGCGATGTTTCCGGGGATATCTAATCGGGGCAATTGCGCGCATCTCGAATGCCGGCGCGCCGCCAGAATAGCAGCTCGATGGCGAATCGAGCAGATTAGTTTTCACGGCGAGAGGAACGCGTGCGGTGCGATCGAAACAAGCGGGCGTAGAGCGTGGCGAGGGTCTCGAACCGTTTGAGGACCCTACTAAATCGCTGAATGGTACCAAAGTCCCCGAATGTTTACCCGCTGATGGAGGGGCCGCGAATTCCCGGTAGGCATAAAATCCGACTGATGTACGCCAACCGGGCTCAGATCAAAGACGCGGCTTTCAAACAATGTTAACGTGTTACGCCCGCGCACCGCCGACACTCTCGTTCGCTCGTTCGCTCGTTCGCTCGTTCGCTCGTTCGCTCGTTCGCTCGCGATGACCTCAAGTCTTTTAATAAGATTCGCGGCGACCAACAAAACCTACACCGTTGCTCCAATGGGACCCAGGTGCGAGCGCCGAGACCCCAGTGGGCATTGTGTTCGTTTCTCGCTGGGTGTTCGTACGATTCCGACGAAGCAAAGGGCAACGCTCAAGCGCGCGTACCAGCGACTATATTTTCGATCGACTTTGTAGTCGGGCAATCGTCGCGCTGGCTGTTGCCGGTGCGCGGAGCATTCGCGGGGGAAGAACGCCGGTCATTCTCAGCTACGGGGAATTTTCGCGGCGGACTGTTTAGAGAGACGCGAAATGGGCCGCGAAGATTCGTGCTGGAAACAATGCTCGCCGTGTGGCATTAACGGAGCCTCGTCTCGGGTCTCGAGGTAGGCTGCGCCGGTGACAATATTGTTTTGTCCGGAGCTCGCCGATCGTCACGAACCGTCGCCACACGGTTTCGCTCTTCTCTGTGCCGTTCTGTTTCGCGCCTATACATAGTAGCTGCAACCTCTGCGCTCTACGCCGAGCGAAAATACTGGCAGGCCAATTGTACGGCGGAGGGACGTCGAAATCTGTCGTTAACCTCGACTACAATAGACGCGCTCCGGCGTGGACTTTCCGCTAAACGAATTCACGAACGGCGTCCACGTATGCGCGTTTATCCTATCAAGATTATACCGCTCCTTCTCCGACGCGGTTCTGCGAGAGAAAAAGTACGTATTTTCCGATACGAGGGCGGCAGTGCAGAGGTTGCCGATAAACGCAGGTAACACGCGAGCGCAGGTGTGGCACGCGACCGGCATGAATTCACGCAACGAGCGAACGGTGTTGGGTGCACGGAGCTTTTACGAAGCGGTTCGGAGCGGACGGCAACATAGTGATCGCGCGACGCGGCGCGACGCGGCTCGGCTCCTGCCTCCCCGGCGACGCCGTGCAACGCGATATACGCGATATACGCGATATACGCGCCGCGTTAAACCGTGTCCTCGCGCCACCCACGCTATTTCCTGCCGATCTTTTTCCTTTCAGTCGGCACGCATTGCCGCCGACCGCGCGTTTCGCGTGCCGCCCCGTCGCCACAAATGCACCGTGCCGCTACGAAACGACCACCAAAAGTGTCCGAGAGCACGCGTAATGCGTAACATTGACTTCTAGACGCGACGCGACGCGACAAAAGCTCGGCGGGTCGAAAAAACGCGTACCCGCGCGACGTTTGGTATCGAGGATCGCGAAGCCATTCCAGGTTTCACGGGGGCTACCGAGAAACCGCTAACCATTTTAATAACATTATTAAGAGAGAGGTTAGAAGAACGAGCGACAGGGGAACGGTTGCCGGCGTGCGAATGATTTGTGGCTCGCTCGCCGGGTTCCAGCTTGGCAAATTGGACAATTACAGAGAGGAAGCGTAATGCTCGTGATGTTCGGCTAATTCCGGGCTAACGAAGAAAGATCGCATCGGTCAACGGGCGCTTGGTGCGAGCCGCTCGATTGAAAGCGAATCAAGCTCGTGGGAAAGTTCCGCGCTGTTTCGGCGGAATTGGTCGCTCCTTAATTGGTGGGGAAATTGAGCTCGAGGGGAACGGTGCCGGCGACTCGGAATTTTGACAAAACCCGGCAATTTATCGCCGATCGATCACGCGATTCCGTATCGTTGCGGGGAGACGCGCCGAAACGATCTCGGAGATAGGAATCGCGAAACGGCGGTGGAAAATTGAAGAGGACGGACGGCCCGCTTCGAATGCGTGTCGCTAAACGGCGTTCACCGTCTACGTAATAGGTTCGCGCTGACCTCGACGATCGACCGTAAACGTTCGATCCGAGATAGCGCGATATCGAGCAACGAGCTCGACTACGGGACAATGGAGCGCGAGCGAAAAAAAGGAGCACGGATCGAATCTGGCGACGACGTTTCGGAGATCCGCCGGTTTGGAGAAGAAACGGTGGACATTTGTCAAAGGCGGAAGCGAAGAATCGAAGATGTCGAGGGACACGGCGAGGGCACGAGGTTCGTTCCGCGTCCGCGGCGGAGATTCATTGGACGTCACGTAGGTATACAGGGTTCGTTGAAAGCATCCTCGACAGTGGCATTCTGCCGCGACGATGACGGACGCCTGGAACGAATTCATGCAGATGCGGAGAGAGGGAGGGAGAGAGAGAGAGATGCCGGATTTTTCTTGGTCGCCGGGCCGAAGAAAGGGGACGTCGTCCTGGACGCCGCGGAACCGTATTACGGATTCACCGAACGATCTCGAACTTGGTTCCATTATCGACCGTTAATAATATACGTCAGAGACACTAAATCACGACACAAAAGGCGAAAAGGTAGAGCGACGATGGATGAATGGCCATTGGTTAGCTGGAGGATTTCAATTTGTCTCGATCGCCGCGATACGAATACTAACAGGTTCCTCGGGCGCGTCGACGTTCCGTTAACGAAGAAACCACGGGAAATTCAAGGGCAAGCGCACCGAGAACGAGATTTCGGAGCGGCTCCGACGAAACGGTACAGCGCGTTACTTTTCGACTCCACGTGCGCCGCGTTCAGGATTCCGTTTCGCGTTTCGCGTTTCGTGTTTCGCGTTTCGCGTTACGCGGGCAGGCGGGCAGGCGGGCAGGCGGCTCGCGAGATACATTTCGCTCGGGTTCGCATCGATCAACGTGATTAGTTGAAAAGCCGAGTCCGGGTAGATGAGATGTCGCTCAGGCTGTCCGATAAAATCACAAAGAGCGAACGCGCACGGTTCTCCGTTCGATCATTTTTCATCGGCGATCGCATTAATTACCATCGAGATGGTTCGATCGTTCCGCACGGTCGTTAAAGCGATCAATTAAAGGGGGCTGGGGGGTGTTGGTGGCGATCGCACTCGACGACTGTTAATAGCATACGGTACGGCGGACGTTTAGCGCGATCGATTAAAGATATCTACCCTAATGATTCGCTCGTAATTCCTCGTTGCCGGGGTATCGCGTCGGTATCGGTACCGCGACGAGACTCCGATCTCATTTATCATTCTCGCATCGCAAATGCACACGAAGCACAACGGTCGCCCGTGGAAGATTTGCATTTCGACCCGAGCGCCGATCGGCCCGAGGAAGATTCGTAGTCGGCGATCCGGGGAAGCCGAAGAGCGCCGTCACTTTGCCGAATTCCTCCAATTTCCCGCGAGCTTTTTCGCGCGTCTCGCGAACGTCTCGCACGCGCTACAAACGACGGTTCTGTTTCGCGATATAAACACCCGCTCGGCTGATTTACGCCCGCTTTTTTTTATCGATCATCCGCCCTGGCGCGGCGGCCAAAGTGGAACGTAAAATGGAATAGGCCCGGCGCAGAATCTATCATGGTCCAACCAGGGTTGCGAGCCAAGTGGGTAGGTCCGTGAGGAAGTTATGGCCGCTACATCCGCTTCCGTCCCACGCTCCTATATTTTCCTTTTCAGTCAGCTTCGCTCCTACTCGCTGCCCGATACTTAACGGTTTACGACGCACGATCTTATCAACCCCTCGATGGTTTCTCCGAGGGCCCGTTCGGCCCTTTCCCTTAACCAGACGCTACACGACTACCGCGTCTCCGTTTCCCCGCACTCTGCGTAGACGCTAGACGCTAGACGCTAGACGCTAGACTCTAGACCAAACGATCGGGATTCTCCGAACGCCGAAATATTTTCACCCTGTTACCGATTATCCGAAGGACTCTGCTGCCGTGGTGAACAAGCGGGGAGCATTGCTGCGGCAGGCAACCACTTAAGAAACTCGACGGCTGCTCGTTCCTCGGGGGCCGATAAAACCCGCGTAAAAAGTAGGACGATTCCTGTCGATACTCGACCGATAACTCTCTATCTGCCGTTCTACAACTTCTTCTGCGAAAGGAAAAACTACTCCACCTTGTCGCTTAAACTAGTCTCGTAAACCCGCTCCCCTTTCAGACGCTCCAGCGCTTCCGTTTAAAAGCGTCCAGCAACGATAGGTGCTCGCCTTTCCGCGGAGGGCAACCTTTGTCCGAGTACTTCTCGGTGCGTCGCGTCGGCCACGAATCGAAGAAGCCGGAGAAGAGTGCGCGCTGCCCGCCAAAAGAAGATGTTTACCGAGGATAAGGTCCTTGCTGCATCGCGCACCGGTGCACGCGACCCTGCACGCGATCGGACACGGAAGCAACGACTCTTACCATCACCGCGAGGAATGCTCTCGCCTGCGTCCGTCGCGGAGTCGAGAAGCGCGCAAACCGAAGCCCACCGGGGGAGGGATGCGAAGACGAGTGCCGCGAACAGCTGAACACCTTCGACGCCATGAAAAGATGGAGGAATTGTGCGGCGAGGGGCATGGAGCCTAATTGCTTTCGCCCTCGTAATTCGGTTCTCGTCCCTCGTTCATCGAGCGAAGGGAGGCACGCGCTCGATCGAACTCAATCGACTTTCCAGTTCTCGGGGGGCAAGATATCGCAGGCAGATTCTCGAGGATGTGCTATTCGCGAAACGGAAGCGCCGTCTTCGGTATTCGATCGTTATTGAGCAGATTGTAATCGTAAAACGCGTTGGTCGGCGCTCCAAGGTAATAAGGCTCCTTGGTTAGCTGGCATCATGGCAGAGACACAAAAAGATGTTCTCGCCCCATGGTTAAGCGCGAGCAACGGCTCCTCCCGTGAACGTAATAATGGCGGCCGAGGCTGGTGGAACGAGGCGAGCGTCGGTATGCATTATAGTCGGTATGGAAAACGTGGATACGTATGCATGCACGGTATCCGAGATTCTTCTGCTTCCCGATCGGCCCCCCTCCGGGCAGCGCAGGAATCGTGGAAATATGGAAGAGCTTGGATTTCCCTTCTTTCGGTCTAAAATTATCGACGGCTCGAAGCTGAAGAATACGGCAGGAACGATGCACGCGCACCAGAGCACGCGGAGCAGAGGGTGGCTTATCCTAAAATTATCTCGAGCGCAGGATCGGCATCTCGTTTCACTAAACGCTCCGATGTCGCATCCAGCACGGGTCGCGTGCCGTCACCAGGGACGTCGGATGGACCTTGTGCCATGCTCCGTCCTCCTTCGATCCTTCCCCTCGGTTCGTCCAGCCGTTTCCCGCTCGTGTCGACTTCTCGACGCGCGCCGCCTGGATCGAGCCTGGTCCCTTGCAGCTGCGGCAGCTCGTAACTCTTCCCCGCGAGAGGACCGTAATTTAAAACGCACTTCCGCGCCAGCGTACGGCCAGCACGTGGAAAAGCAGCTAACTGCTCTCGTAATAAGGACAGGGGGTGCGAGGTTGCCCGTCCCTTCCCGTGAATCGTTTCGACAAACGTTTAAATCGTATCGCGCGGCTGGATTCGCCCGACTCCGGGGGAAAACGAGCGAGAGGCCCGCGAGCAGTTTTTACGCGCGACGCGGCACACCCCCGTGACAGCGGCGGTTTCATTTAGAGTCTAGACCGTCCCCGTGACCGGGTTCCCGGTATCCTCCGGTATTTATAATCGCGAAACTCGCCTCGCATTAAAAGCGACGATTCTCGGATTAGCGGAAGCCAGTCCAGTCTTAGATCTTGCGCGGGAGACGACCGACACATGTCGTGTCAAAAGCTAGCGCTCCACCCCGAACCTTTTCCCTCTCGCTCCTTCTTTTTCCCGTCGTATCGTCCTTTCGTCGCTGTTGGCCCACGGGCCCACAGCGCGACGCAGCTCGTTTCTCGTTTCTCGTTTCTCGTTTCTCGTTTCTCGTTTCACGTTTCTTGCGCCACGCCGCTCGATCTCTGCTTTCAAACGTTCTGTAAATATCCCGAACCACGCCGGGCCGGCAACGCTTCGACTCATCGAGATCATCGAGTCCTACTTCGAGCAGGTGTTACAAGTGTTGTTTCACGCGTCGCTTGTGCATACACGCGTGGTCCGAAGAAATCGACGAGGGCGGTGGTCCGTCGTGGTACAGTTCCGTTGATTACGGATGCTGGAAAGCGTCGCGACGACGGTCTGCGTGCACGGATCGGTTCGAATTCCCCTTAACCCTCGCGCGTCGGCTGCTCGAATAATGCGAACGGGCGTCTCACGGATAGCGCAATTAAGCAAATGGCGCGTCCCACGCGTGCCCAGCGCATCTCCGCGACCGCGGGCGTCCCTTTCGGTCGCTCGGACGCCGAAATTAATTTCGTTCGAACGCGCGGGTTTATCGCGGAGACAGGTCGGAGTAATTTAATAAACGGGACGTCGACCTTACGTCTTCGCTCGTTTGCGGTCTTCCGCGCGGCCCTTCGCGAGCACCAGCGACAGAAGACCCAGCAATCGGTGATGAATCGGCGATCCGCCGGAACGAGAAAGGACATCGAACCCATTTGCGAGCGGGTTATCGAGCGGTTCGGCGCAGAAGGAAGCGCGCGAACGAGAAAGGCGCCGATGCTCGACAGGCGATATAATCGTCAGTTTTCGGCAGCTGCGAGCGCTTGCGGCCACGCTGCCAGCGATTATCTGTAATTTTCGTAAAGGACCGCAATGCCCGCGTGCGTCACCTTTGCGGAATTCCGCGCGGAAAAGGAGTGAATTGCGCCACGACAAACGACCCGCTCTCTTTACCGGACGACTCGTTCGAAACGGCCTCTTAAAATGTCTCGCTGCACCGCCCGCGTTTCCCGAACAAAGGAGCTACTTAAGGTGTCGCCGTCGAAGCACCTGCAATCGCGGATGCAACAACGTTCGCGAGATCGTCGCGGGATAACTTTCGACGTCCGGCTACTGTTTCACGGAAACATCGATACGCGTAGCGCGGGCAATCAGGAAAACCGCGAGGAACTGAAATATTCCAGGACCGTTCGATCACAATTCTAAGCTTTCTATTCATCTTCCGTGCAAGAGAAATGACAAGGTTCGATACGGTTCGATACGGTTCTCGTTGGAGGGGAGCGCAAGTACGATCTGTAACAGTCGCGTAGCAGCGACACGGGAAAATCGGTCGACAAAAGACGATCGGAGATAATCTTCCTTTGTGAGCGCAGCTTGAATCGCGAGAGAAGAAACCTTTGTCCCAACTTGGAACACGAGAGCGTGAATACGCCGCGCCGTGGAGAAAAAATAAGAGGAACAGGATTCCGACATTTGTCTCCTCTGTTCCACGCGGGTCAGGCCGAAGGAGGGCGAGCGAGGAGCGATATTTTACATACGTACGAGTGCACCGTCTCCGTGTGTTCCTATAAACGCGTGCACACGAGTGTAAGCTGTGAATGAATACGAGCGACACTTGCACCCACATGATTCATTGAAATTCAAATGATATCTCCGCGGTCCGACTCGACGACTACGCAACGACGACGATTCTTCGGGACCGCCTGTGTCCGAACTGTGAGACGAGTTTGTGTCGGTGACTCGCGATACGTCGTAGAATGAATCGTTGTCTGCGAGACCGTCTGTGACACCCCCATGGAATCCCGTGCCTTACATTATATGCTTATAGACCGGCAAAGATATTCATTATAATAGCGAGCACACAGGCCCGTGTAATATAATGCAGCTTTGGTATGCTAACCGGGGTCAAAACACAACTCTTCCGAGGGCGTCGAGATTCGTGTCGGTCGTTTGTCGTTCACGCGATGGAGACATCCCCCGATTTCTTCGAGCACGCTTCCTACGCGGACGTCCTCTCGTCTCTGACACTTCCGACGCAGAAACGCTAAGCATGCTAGCCCGCGATCGTTCGACCGGCCGAAAGAAACAATCCCAAAGACGACTCCTGCGAACGAGGCAAGGGAGAAAGAAACGCGAAACGAGAAGATTCGTCATTCGTCCCGGGAAATGTACAACGAATTGGAGAGTGCGCGGCGCGGCGCGGCGAGGCAAGGTGTAGCGGAACGATTTGGCTGGCGGCTAAAGAAAAATATCGTAGCTCCATCGATGCGCTTCGGACACGGGATTCTTATCGTTGCGGAACCGGGGATCGCGATGCGGAATCGACGGTCACGACACCGACAAACTTAAACATCGTTTTGCCCAGCGGGCACACGATGCGGCGCCGAGATAAAATCGGCTGATGTCTTTCTTCGCGTGTATCTCACCGGCTATCGGCGCTACCACCGTAGAAAATCGTTCCGTGTCGTTCGTCGACTCCAAACACTGTAAAATTACACGCTGCCGGGGTGATTTCCTTCGAAGACGATTCGAGCGGGGCGCCAAGTGTCCGCAATTGCCCCATCGGCTGCCTCGCGACCATTCTTCCGAGGAAAAGTGCGATAAAGGTCGAGGAGCTGGGCTATTCGAGTTGCTCGGAGGTTGGTGTAAAGGCTGGAAGAGAGGCGCGAACGAGCGATAGCGGGGCGAAACGAGAAACACCGTCTCGCAATTGGTTGCTTCTAACGAGCGCGCGCGGAGAGCGTAGGTAGCCTTAATAGCCATATTTACAGCCACATCCAATTATTGGGTAAACACGAAGAATTCGCGGGTCAATATATCGTTCCTCCTCCTCTTTCCTTCGTTTTTTCGCGGAAAAAAGCCCACGGCGAGGGACCGTTTACCGCATAAGCGATGCAGGTGTTGCTCGCAGGGTAAGTAAGTAGATTAGGCCGGCACGGCTTTCGAGCGCAACACGGCCGTTCGTAATTTCGCGTTCGTCGTGGTTCTCGTCGTGGTTCTCGTCGCGGCTCTTCGCAGCATGGCTACGATTATTCGCGACTCGTTCCTGGTCGGAAACGGGAGAATCGTCGACGCGTTCCTTTTGAAAAAGCTGCCTCTCCGAATGCGGGAGAATTAACAAACCGTTGCACCGCTGCTCGGAGAAACCGAGGGGTGCCGCACAATGGAGGCAAACGCGCCCGGACAATTCCCTCTTCTGTGAACGCTTATTGGTGAACGTCCAATAATCATCTCGGTGCACCGTGCCGTAATTGCGCTTCTGCATGCATGGGCGTGCTAATTGATCGATAAGCGGGAAATACAAAGATAATGACCGGTGCGAATACGCCAGTCGGTGGAAGAAGGGAAATCGAGAATCCGTGAAAGGGGACATTAATTGACGAGCTTCTCCGGTCAACTTCCTTGCGGGGCATTCATCACGGGGGAACGAATTAGGTGCGGTCGAGGGTAACGCTGGTGCACACTGCTGCTCGAGTAACGCCGACGAGTAACGTGGCCGATATCTTCCGGACCTTACGCGGGACGCGATGCGGCCGGAGCAGAGAAAGTCACCCGAATCGTTGCAAACTGCCCGGCCGATGATATCGCGTCTGCGTCACTATCGCTGCATCGCAGTGGGTCGGCCGTGTTTACCTCGCGGCAGGTACCCCCGGAGGATACCGATATGCCCCGTCAACATTGTGCGCGCATAGGTTGCAAGAACGCGAGCAGCTCGGACGAGCGAACCTAACGAGCGATCGTGTACGAGCGAGAACGCGCTCGTGGGTGTGCGTTACGCGAACTGGATGCCCGCCACCAATGCGAAGCTCGAGCGGTGCAAAGAGCCGGGGTGCACACGTATATGGCAGCGAAATACCTGGCAATTTGCAGCTTTACGAGTTATTTCGCAATGGCTGCAAAGTATAGTGCTACAGTATTATGCTGACCGTGGTAGCTCGAGTGTACGGTCAGTGAACGATGGGGCGAGGAGGGATGACGCGCCGCGAGATACACGTAGGCGGTGTTGGAGACGAGCGTCTTCCTTAACCCCACCGCTTTAGTCCCACCGGTGTACCAAGGTGACGCGACCTGACTTATTGAACCCTATTTCTTGTTACCCTATTTCGAGAAAACAGTCCGAGAAATATCAAGGGAAAAAGCTTCTTCGATGCTCGCGTTTCGCGTTTCGCGTTTCGCGTGCTCGCTAGCGGAGGAAAGTTCTGTCGAAGACTTATCGATCGGCCGGTAGCTGGGTGGACGGTTTCCCGATGGAATTACTGCAGGCACCGTGCGCACGATACGATCGCGATACGTACCGCGAGGTGTATTAAACACCGAACCTCTTCGAATCGGTCGGGATCGCCGGGAGGATGTCTCCCTCCATCGTAAGACAGACGGGAAAGTTTCTGGCACTGGCGGGTTAAATTTGGTCGCGAGATCGAGAGCTGCGCGAAGACGTCGAGCGCCGTCAGCGTTGAAAAAGGGGCAAAATCGTAAGGGAGAAGGGAAGGAAGCACCATCTTCGCCAGGAAGAAAGATTAAAGACCCGGCAAGTACGCCCCCGCCGGAATGATGGATGCGATCCGTGAGACGCGGGCGCCGCTTTTCGAGTAGGTGGAGACTTCCATTTTCATTCCTACGCCTGCTCCTTGTCTCCCTACCGTTCCTCTTTTGCCTCCTCCCGCGTCTGTACGCTTTAATCAGCGATACGCCTCGCGCAGTCTCGCCCCTGCCCCCGTCTGCAGACATCGGCCACCCTTCGGCGAAAGAATACCGATCGCATTTTGCCGCGAATTCGAAACATGTTCGGTCGACGGAGAAGAAGAGGGACGAGGGCGGCGATGCAAAGGGTGGGCCCGAGTGCATCGGAGATTTCTCGGTCGACGAAGGGTATAGAGGTTTGTCGTGAGCCGCGAAAGAGTATCGGCGGGCAACGCGCGTGAACAATCTAAATGGTAATCCTACACCACACCCTCTTCGCAAAAACCGAAAACCGTGCCGGTAGCATCGACCGGGCCGACCGAGCAAAAATATTTACGCGAGCAGAAGGCACGACGGGACTGGACAAGAAGCGTTAACAAGGCCCCGATGCGCGGTCAGCGGCCAACTAATTCTCCAACTCGGGCCAGTCCGTCCTCCAGCCCTCGGCTTTCGTTCCTGCGCCGCCCGCGATTCACTCCGGTCCCCGTTCTTTCGCCCTCTGGCCGAGATACTCGCGTTTCCTGTCGCCCCGTGCTTCTTACGCGACGCGACGAAGCGAAGATTCGGGGACGGGCCGTCGGTAATTATCTTCCGCGCGAGCAAAAATAATAATTAGCTGGCATCGTTGCATCAATTAAACTCCCTGCCAATAGACCGCTTCCTTCTACCAGTTTCACTCGCACGAACGTTCGTCGCCGGTAATTACGCGTCCCTTGTGCCACTGGCCACTGACCCGCAAAGTCCCTTAAACCCTTAAACGTCGCTCGGCACCGGCGGTCGGGGCTCGCGGATTCGGGGCTCACGGGAATCGAGATCGATTGTTTGCGCGCCGCGCGACGACGACATCCGAGAAACGTAATAACGTAACAGAAACGTAATAGCTGCGCAAGACTAGATAGATATGTAGTACTTGCCTGACGCACCTGTTTGAACTGCTCCTCGAAGCTCCAGCTGGTTTGCTGCTGGTGATTCGTCCCCGACGAGTTGTTCTGCGAATGGTTGCTGGCTTCTCGGGACTCGCCGCCGTTCTTGGCGCTGCCCTGCGACGATTCGCTGGAATGCGAGCTCGCCGACGATGTGATCTGATTTCCAACCACGCTTCCGATGCCACCGACCGACTGTGAATTACTATTTTGCGAGTGATGCTGCGGCGTCAGAAACGCCGCTGGCGGTGGAAACGAGAATGGTAGATTGAAACCGGCGCCACCCATCGCTGCTTGCAGCGCTTCCAAGCCGCTTTTGCTGCTCAGCGTATCCGGATCGGTTGGCTGCGAAAAACGGAGCGCATAGCAACTTTTAGACCAGCGCGAAATCACGAGCTTTCGCGAGAACCGCCGCGATAAGAATCTTCGCCGCGGAATAAAAACAATGGACGCGAGTTGAAAGCGACTCGTTGCGCAAAGAAAGACGAAATGCTAGTTACCGTGCCGCCAAGAAGGCGCCGCACTTGCGATCGGTTAACGGCAACGCGATTGCAACACTCCGACAATGTTCGGCGTCGCTCGTGTCATTCGGTGAGCGACCAAGTGCGTACGCACGCATTACCGAGAAGCTGCACGCGGACAACTGTCCAACGCGTTTAACGACCCGTCGATCGTGCCGGTTCCGTTGAAACGCGACGGTCCTCGAGACGGAGAGAGACGGAGACGAAAACAAATGCATCGAAATCTTTCCACTGACCTCCATTTTCAGCTTGGCCAGAAAGTGCGGATGGTGCGCGCCCATCAGGCTGTTCAAGTGTGTTAACGGAGTAGGTGTATTAGCCGACACGGATGCGTTATCCGACGAGGAGTGCGTGTTACTCTGTAGTGGTTGCTGAGGTAACTCTTCGCCGCTCTCCTCGTCCTGAAGATCTGGATCCGACATGTCCTCCTCCTGGTGGGACTGAAAGCAGAACGACCATACCGATTAGCCGACAGATGCTACGCGCTGTGATGTTTTAACTGGCCGTCATTAATTTCCATTTGCCCGTCGAACAACAGTACCTAATACGCTACGCAAATTTTAACCCGATTCCGCGAGCGTGCGGGTTGAAGGAAAGTCTGGGAGCGTTGATACGCGATATCAACCGGTCAGGTGTAATCGTGAGTAAGGAGGGCAGATATCGAGGCATTAAACATTAATTAGGAAAATGGCGAATGCGACGCGCTCTATACGAACAGATAGCCGCTATCTGGCAAGCATTATTATGCTACGGGTGTCGCAAGTATTTTACGGCTGTGCCCGTTGCACCGGTGCGGTGCGGAGATAAAACTATACAAAGTGACATTACCGCGAGCGGAAACGAGCGTCGTAAAAATCATGGGAAAAAAAACGGATGTGGTCCGTTGTCTTGGTCGCGGGACCGGCTTCGATTTACGAGGCAACGCATTTCTCCAAACGCGTAAAGCGTAAAGAGGCCGCGAATAATTGTCCCCGTATTCTCGCAACGCTTGTCCTTTGTTCCTCTCTCGCCCTTCGGAATGGCTAATTCGTTTCCAGCTATCGGGCCCCCCGGAGACGCCTCGAGCTTGTCGCGTTCGACGCTGAATCGGCGTTATCGGTAGACCAACAATTGCTTTCTCACGATCGTATCGCGACGGGTATTAGCGGTTGCGACTTTCTGCGGGCAGGGTGAACGTGGCCGTCCAGAGATTACGCTTCTGTGTACAGTGCCAAGCCGGTGCGATAATTCGGTCGCTAGAATATGTCGCCGGTGTATCGCGGAACGGTCTCGTCCGCGCGAGCGCGCTGCCTCGACGCCTCGACGCCTCGACGACTTGCCAAGAGACGAAACAGAGTTTCCCCGCACCGCAGCTTCCCGAAACGAGTACATATTTTTCCAAGGGAATCGTGACGGCGAAAGAAAATTCGGAGGGCGTTCGATGGACCCGCCAAGGTGTGTCCCCCTCATCAACGACCTACGACCTACGAGCTACGGGACGAGCATGCAAATAGATTCATCGAATCTTCGGGTGTATTCAAATGCGGCGGCGAGCGTCTACCTGAGAAGGGCGGACTTGGATAAATATATACCTATCGAGTGCAGGTGCCGCGCAGGATGCGCCAACCGGTGGTCCCGATCTAAAATGGAATCGCGATCGGGCGAGGAGAACGGGTAGATACAAGGATGGTCCCTCTGTCGGCATTTCGAGCACGTGTGATAATATTGACCCTTCGAGGTGGTCACCGATGAACCAACGCGATGCTCTCGCTCCACGGAATCCTAATCAAATACGAGCGGGATTGCTCGACCGCGTAGGATTCCGATTCGTTTAATGGAACGAACCGTCGAGAATGTGGTCGGCTGTTCTCCGCGTGAAACGCATCCACGGATGCTCGTTGTCGCGTCGCGCAAGCGGTAGCTTGAATTTAGATATCGTTCCAAGTGCAATGAACGCACCGACACGCCGGGACTCCCTTCCCGATAAGACACCGTGAAAGTTCCCGGATATCGCCGAGGCCGTGGTAGAGAGTCGGGATCGAAAGAGAAAAAGCGAACGATGCCCGCTTGGCGTTCCCGAATCGGTATTCCTGTCGCGCGAGACGGCCTGCGAATCATATCGCTGACGAGATTCCCGAGTGGCCGAGGAGAGGTGTCGTCGTTACGATAATCACGGTAGAGGCGTTGACGGGGTGCCATTGTTTTAACCCGGGCCGGCTGTTTGCATGCAAACACGTAGGTGTCGAATCTCTCGACGGAGCCCACGAGTGTGCCGCGACGGATCGTTTTCGATGATTCGTCGATGCCGTAGTAGGAGCCAGCGGGGAACGGCGACTCTGTGCTGCGCGCTACAACGGGAAGTAATTTCGCGACGTTTCGCTAGAAAACTTAGTTCTTTAAGTTCTTTAAGAGGAACAAATACGCGTTCGAGTATTTTTCTCCTCGCCTCTTGCCGGCGATAATAGCCCGAGATGAGCCGAATAAATCAATAGAGAGCGCCGCAAGTGGTCCCGTGGCTCAAGACACACCGCCCAAAGCTTCAGGTAGAACTGTTACCCCGGGCAAACAAGTGGGCGCGGTTTGTTCCTCTCCCGGAGAAGGGAATCACTCCTACGTATCTGTCACCGAGGATACCTGCGGGTGATTGTGTCCCTGCATAATAATTCGTGGGTTAGGTTTGCCGAGAACACGTTCCTCGCGCAGGCTCGTGGACTCGTGGACTCGAGGACTCGTCGCCGGCTAATCGAGCCGCGAGAGCTCCGCGTCCGCTTCGTTGCCCAGAAAAAGTTACACAGTTACTGTATGCTGCGCACCCGCGATGGGATCGCCGTTCTCTGCTCGCCTAGCACCGAATAGTCGACAGCACCGGAATATTAGCACCGCGGACGATAGTAGGCGAATCGTCGAAAGACGGTGCGCGACGTCGACCCCCGGTTTCATGAAGACGTTTTAACGAGATTTAATATATCCTAGGCACGACAATAGCTAAATTTACCGAAGGCCGGGCCGCGCAGCGTTATCCCTTACGAGCCGCGGCAGATAACCGAGTCCGTCGTGATTTATCGCCGCGCCGCTGCGCGCGATTGTTTTATTGTTTATACCTTATAGTTTGCACGCTTCGCGGGTGTACCCGTGGCTTGGTAACAAAGACTCGCGCGACCGCGCGTTCATGCGTGCGTACGCGAGCGCACCCGCTCGCTCTAGCGCTAGTAAATCATCGTTTAAACGCTCCGGGCGCTGCGAGCTGCGCGTCTCTAAATATTCGAATCGTTTCGCGGTCTCCTGTCGCGCCGTTCATCCAGATCGTTCCCGATTGCCGTGGCTGACGCTCAAATGGCTCCGATATCGTTAGCGCTCGGTAGACGTTCGCGAACGTCGTTCGCGAGACGAAGAAGAAACGGGAAACGAGGAAAACGATGGCGCGTATGATTCCCGGCGAGCAAGATATCGGACAAGCTTTCGTGGGAGCGGAGGGAGGATGGTAGAAATCTTGTTGCATCGATCGAGCACGTTCTCCGCCTCCTCGTTCTTCCGAAAAACGCTCGCTCGACGACCAAGATTGCGAGTCCCGCGTGCGCCTCGGTCACGTAATATCGAGCTGACAGAAGCAATGGGGAAACGCGTGTTTCGCGGTTCAGACACGGTAAATAACGGCTTATCGACGAGCAAATAATAATTGGAAGCGACAGAAATTAGAAACCGTGTATCGCGGAAGCCCTCGTGGCTGGGCGCCTCCTCTCGTTCGGCGGAATGTTTATGGCCGCGGAAAATGGAAGCGAGCATTCGTCGCCCGTGGCAAATCGAAAGCCGTACAAGTGGAAATCCGAGGGGCGAGCAGGATAGGCGCCCGCGTCGCGAACGCGCGCGAACCAGAACGCCTTATCGGGAATGTTATCGAGCTCGTTTCCTAAGTCGGCAAGACGGAGAGGGTCCGAGGGTGTCGAGCAAAGGGGGAACGGGTTTCCAGTAATTGCTTCGTACTCCATCGAAGGAACGACCGACCGCGCGACTACCACGTATTCGCGAGCGAAAGATATATACTTGCGTAGGTATCTTCTTCAAACAACGGTTCGTCAATATTGTTGGCACCTATAAAATAGACGATCGTGCGGCAAGCGATACGGGCTACGGACGCAGATAGCAAGAGCGAGCGGAAATTAAAGAACGATTGAGCAAGCTCGATGATTAATCCCGACCGAGGAAAAAAATAGAATTATTGCAGGTGCGTTGGAAAACGCATGCACGTGCGGCGTATACGACGTACAGGGCTTGACTCATCATTCGCGACACTATTTCCGTACCGTTTCGTGACACGCACCCGCGAAGGAGGGTTGCGAGTGCAGGAGGAACAGGGCGATCGCGACTAATCTCAAGTGACTACGATACGATACGATACGATACGATACGATACGATACGAGAAATCGTTCGTGGCAGTAACTCGTAGAGCTTCCACGCAAACAGCCGTTTATCCGTACACGATGCGCCCGTAGTTGAGCACGAGTCCGGAGTGCAACGATTTAATGAATGACCCGGCGTCCATCGAGGCGCAATAAAAACGAAAGCTTAAGTATCTACACGAGTTCCGTTCGGACCCCCTGCGGTGCTCCCACGTAGAGATCACGGCTTCATCACCGGATCTTTCCGCTGTGTACGCGCGCACCGAGTTGTCCGTGCACTCGTGCGTGTACGTGAAATAAATTCGTAAGAGCTCGATGATAAACAGCTCCGAATCGAAGTCGTTTTGGCAGATCGATCGATTTAGATGGAGAGATTACCCCTGGCGGTCACCGTCGCGACGCGTCGTGCCGTGGGGTCGAGCGGAGGTGGGGTCCGGGGGCTGATTTATCTGCTCGGCCAGGACATTTGTCAGGTATATAAATTCATTGACCATCGGAATCGTCATCGCTGTAATCGCCTTTATTTATCAATATCGCCGTGAAGGCGCATCGATCAAACCTGTCTATTTAGGTGAAGCTTCCTTCGGGACACCTCGTCGAGAGACGTTCTCGCGATACCTGATCCTCGCTCCTTCGAACTTTGCGCGCGCTCGTCTTTTTAACCTTTCGAAGCGCGGGGCGGAGACGCGTTTCGGTAACTCGAGCGCAGACCGCTTTACGGGCGGTCACGACTCCGATACATCCTAGACCGACCGTAGTAACTAGAATCGATCGTAAACCGTTCGGGCCTAGGCCACGAGCCGCTCGGCTCCACGTGTTCGCCAGATTCGAGATCTCGAACGTCTCTCGCGACAGACACGAATTATTTTTATCGATTCGTTTTTATGCGACCTCGCACGCCCTTGGCAGGGGGTGCTTCCAAAAGGAGCTGACGCATTCGAGTCCATCGGTGCCGTCACAAAGGCGAGACAAGGACAAGAAATCAGTTTGGAAGTTCGGTGCACGCGCACACGCGGTGCATAGACGGTAGGTATGTACACGAGTGCCGTTCCATTGAGAAATCGTCTTCCGTCGTGACCAACGCGTGCGAGACGCGAAGCGTAGAAGACGAGCAAAGGGAAGGGAGGCGACACGGTGACGCGATTGTTTCGAGCAAAGACGAAACGTCGAGTTCGAGGAGCTTTGCGAGTCGCGAGAAAAGCTGTCTCGATCGGCGGGCACGCCGAGGAGAGCTTACGCGTATCCCTGGCACCGAGGGCGGTCCGCAAGATCAAGTTCGGGGAAAAGGGTCCCCATCGCGAGAGCCATATTTATAACCGTGGCGCATTTCGTGTAAAGTAAATCGGAGACGCGGTGGAAAGACGGACGGACGATGGCTGCTCCGCCAGATTTAATTAATGACCCGCCGAGTTTGATCTGCCGCTACAAAGACCGAAGGCAAGACTCGATCTCTTTTCTCCTTCTTCCTCTTGTTTCGTCCCTCCTCCAGCTCGGCACGCACGGCCACCAAAAGTCCGTCGAGAGAGCGAGCAGGAGAGCGGAGCAAACGTTTATTTCGGTCTTGGAGCGAGCAAATGCGAGAAAGGGTGGCCTCGCTTCGCAACCTCTCTCCCTCTCTCTCCCTCTCTCGCCCTCTCTCTCCCTCTCTCTCCTCCGCGCTTCTTCCCCCTTGCCGTTGTTAGAAAGCGCCGCGACTACGGTCTTATCGTGTTTTTCAACCCTTTTACCGTCTCATTAAGCTGAACACCGGTCGACAAATTGGGCACCCATACTCTGTCGAGATTCAACCCTCCAGCCCCCCCCGCCCCCCCAAAAAATCGTAATCCAAGTTCCCGACACCGTCCCGACACGTTTCGAGAGGCGTCCCGTACTTGGACAAAGTAGAGCTAAACGCGAAAGCCGCGTCGGACGTGGGGCACCTAAACGGGAGGACTTCTGGTATCGTGTAGCTACATATTTCGAACTTGACCCAGATTCCCACCTTCGCCCGTGCACACTGCGGTTCGACGGATCGCGGGTCGCGGTCGGCACAGTCGGAGGTATGCACCATCGGTTCCCCGAAGCCGAGTGTCATCGAGGTCCAAGGCGAGAATTCGCGCGAGTGCCGCGCCGAAAGAGCGGGCAAGGTTCGAAAGGGCGGCGAGTGTGCCGCGCAGCCAGCCGAAGGGGAGGGTATAGAGTAATATTAATAGCGTGGGTGGTGGCGGAGCGTCGTGGAAGATATTGTTAGAACTTGGGGGCTGCGTTACGCGGTCCAGAGGGGAGCTCCTTGCTAATGGGGTTTTAATGACGGCCAGCTGTCCGTCCGTCACACACTTTTAGACAACTATTCGGTATTTCTGTATCGCCATCTCTCGATCCGATTTCTCGTCGGCGTACTCGCGCGCGCGCTTCTATAGAAAACACCTACCGGAGATGATCGCGCGCCACGACAGCCTCCCACGCTCTGTCGAGCGAGTTCGATCCGAGCGCAAGCCTTTCAAGCTCGTCGAGAGACCCGACCCACCCGCTTTCTGGATGGCAAAGTTCCGCGTCAACCGCCGTTTCGTCTTTGCGTTATCCCGCGACCGGCGAATCGGAGTTCGAACTTCCGATTAATTCATCGGACGCTATCGTCCTTCCCGATTTCGATGCACTCGGGGCCAAGCTTTATTGGGCACGCGCCGCGCCGCCTCGACGGGTCGCGGCAAAATCTGTAGGAATTATTGGCGACGATTCGGGCAGCGGGAACGAAAGCGGGCTTCGCTCCACGTCTGGATCGCGAACGGCAATCTAGGGTGGCGCGAAGGGTGCGCGAGGGCAAAGAAAACCTGTAGACGGCGATGCGACTTTACGGTCCATTAACTCATCCAGCTAGACTGGTCGCGACATAGGAAGCTCCGGTACGGAATTCCGGTACGAATTTAAACCATCGAACGAGTTTGCTCTTCGTTACTTCGCGTACGGCGCGGCGGAGGGCAAAATCCTGCACCTATTCCGGGGCGAATAGAACCAAAAAAAAAAAAAAATGCGAACAAACAGCTCGACGGAAACGGAAGCGTGACGTTCGCGCGTAGACCTTGAAATTTCTCAACGATCGACGAAACCCTCGGCTACCTGAAGGAATAATTACACCGAGGGCTATCGGCTCGTAACTATTTCCAAACGGTGAGTCACTGGTCGTCAGCCAATGGGCACTCCTTTCCTTTCTTATAACTCCCTATCGATGTCCTTCCGTTTATCGAGAATCGGCGTTGCAGGGGAGGTTTGTTTCGCCTATTAAGATCGACCGAGAACGACGAGTCGAGTGAAAGAGAGCAAAGTGCACTCGTTTGTCCATTAGAGTAATAGAGTACGTCCATTAGAGCGAAACGAACGCGGTCTGCCGAACCGAGGGCACCGTCGTTGCCTTATCTACTAAACCGTCGCGTCGTTGGCACGCGTGTATCACGAATCGCCGATTACGAACACGAAATCGGCGACAAAGAAATTTCATCGCCTCGAGACGGCCACGTGAAAAGCGGGACGAAAAGAGAGGTACGCGCCGGGGCAGACGACAGCGTCGGATAATTAAGACGAAATCGGTAACGCAACGAAAAGTCTTGCGAGGGTTGTCCCTTGGTTCGTATAAACGGGAAATTCCGAAAATCTATTGTCAACGAACCGGGAGGCCACCATCTGTCGACCACATGATCGTCCCTCTCGCTCGTCGTTTCTCTTTCTCTCTCTCCCTGCCTAACTCTCTGCCCTAATCCCCGATTTTCCTTCCGCGAAAGCGTCTGTCTTAGACCATAACCTAGAATAACCAATATGCTTGTGGCCTCCTCGGATGTCGGCTGTAAGAAGGGGACGAATTTATGGAAAAATGTTTCGGGAACTTAACGAGCTTACTCCGTCTCGACCGTATCGGATTTGGCCCATTGTTTTCGACGCTTCGTTGTACCGTACCGTTTATACTTACGACCGTCCACCGTAATTCCCTTCGAGAAACTTTTTGTTTCCCCGGTCGACAAATATTTGGCATAACCGTAGTACTCGGGTGATTACGATGCTCGTTTCCGTTCGTAAGTAGCGTGCAAATATACGCGTGCAACATCTTGGTCGCAGCGACTGTGCAGCGGCTAAGAAAATAGAATAGGCCGAGCGCTATTTAACAATGACACACCGTCGTGGCAGGGTGGACCGCGTAATCTGCGTATTTATCATCGGCACGAAAATAAAATAAAAACGGTGTCGGGCGAAAAGTAAGATCGATTGCTGTGCCGACTCCGAGGCGACCAGGACGACGCGCGTTCTGAAATAATGCCAACGATATCCGATATCGGTAGAATTTTTAACGAACACCCACGTGGTGGTCTGCGTCCAAGCTCTTCCTTACGAGGGCAACGCCGATATCCAGGACGGTTCGTCGCGATCGAACGGGAAGGGAGTTTCCCCGACTCCACTTTTCACGAAGAGGAACCGTGCAACCGTAAGCGTTCGCGCGTATGCCCGTGTACACGGAGAATTATGACAGGCCTGTTAGAGGGCTGCCCGGTTTTTAAGTGCTCCTACCGTAATTTTTGTCTACCTATCCGAGGCACACTCTCCGATAAGGGTAATACAGTCGACGAGCCACGCTTTCCCTTGGTCGCGCCGGGGGGAAAGGGAATGCCTACGCTCCTACCGTCCTTGCCTCTTAAGCTACTTTTTCGATGCCATCATTGCAATCGTAACGAAACCAACCGTCGACCGTATCTCGAAACGACCCGTACACAGAAACCGTTCGACGCGTTCCTCGAGACGAATCGCAGCGCGAGGGGCCACCAGATGCTTCTGGAATGAAGCAGCCTTGACCTTGGACCGTGGCAGTGCCTAGAGAAGAAGCGCGTGCCTACTCGTCTGGCCATCTACTTTTAAATGCTCCGAAATCGTAGAGAGTATTTCCTAGCGAAACGTTGCTGCCCCCTGCGTTTGTGCGCGCCCGATGGAAACGCGATGCACGCGATTTCGTGGAAGGACTGTAGCTTCAAGTGCGGTCAACTTTCAATACGCTTCCGGAAGCCCGACTGGTTTCCGTCCCCCGAACGTATATAATACTCGGATCGATTCACCGGTCATCGCGCAGGTGTTCGGTTCGTCTTCGATTCCTCCTCGGCGGACACCCTTCTAAGCCGAACGCCCCGCGAAGCGCAATCTCGTCGACGGATATCGCCGCGGACGTCATCGCCGGTTGCGGAAGTTGCGCAATCTCTGCGCCGGCGAATAGATATTGTACGCGTAGACCGTCCCCGGGTCGACGCGGCATTTCCGCTCCACCGACAGCTCATCGATCGGTACGAAGCGCAGAATCGGAGCAAAGTGGCCGACGAGTACGGTAATAGGTATCGCGCTGGTTGAGCGATTAAATGTTTACGAAGTAGCGAAAAAAGGACGGGGTGCGAAGTGTTGGCGTGATCCAAGGCCGCCGTACGCGGAGAAACGAGAGGACGAGAAGAAAGGAAGAATCGAGGAGAGAAGGACGATGGTCGATCGCGTGTCCGGTCGAAGGAACGGGAGCCGACAGTGGCTCTTTCGCCTCCTTGAATGAGTAATCGGTCCGAGCATACCGTTCCTGGCGGACGCACACGGAAATCCAGTCCCACCGAAATTACGCCTCCGCGTAACCGTTTATTTAACGTTAACTTAATGATGCACGATCTCGGAAGGTACAACTATTTCGCAGAGGTCCGGCGTCTTCGAATCCCACCGAATCCCACCGAATCCCAACGAATCCCAACGAATCCCAACGAATCCCAAGGAGGTTTGGTGGCAAAGATGCCGCGGGTCGCCAGTGACGAATAATTGGGCTAGAAACAGCGGGAGAGTAGACGCGACCGCGCCTTTCTACGAGTGAACCGTTCAAGGAGAATTGGCAGGGGGCGGTGTCGATAAAAGGTACGCGTATAGTATCGCGCGTGTACGCGTTACGAGAAATCGCTGCGAACGCGGCGGCCGCAGGCACAGGGAACACGGGACAGTCGGGCGAAAGGGAGAAAAAGGAGCCGAGGGCCCTGGGAGCCGGACAGCCAACCTGGCGTTCCAGGCTTTTCGACTAACGCAATAAAGGTGCGCGCGATAATATTGCGAATAATAAATATCGGGATGCAAATCCGTTGGCAAAGGTAACGTCGGGCATAAATCAACGATGGCGGAAAGGTGAGGGGGCGACGGGGCGGCCGGTCGCGAACCGTCCATCCGTTTTGTACCCTCGTAGAATCGTGTCGTAAACTCGTCAAACTCGCCTCGCGAAATAGCATTAACTACCGGGATAATACAATCGTCGGGCGCGTATATGGGGTTGCGTACGAAGCTGGAAGAAGATCGTGCCTTTTGCCATTGCAAGGGGGTAGGGGGAGAGGACGGAGGAAAGGAAAAACGGCCACTCGTACAACGGACAGAAGTACTTGGGCGTTGCAGTTTCGCGCGGATCGTCGAGGCGTTGGGAATGCAAACGAAAAGCGTGCTCGCAAGAAAATTGTTCGTCGGTCCCGTTGACAGGCACTGGATCGCTTAGATTCCTGGATCGTTTCGATGGAGAAGGTCTCGAGACAATGTCGGTAGGCGCACAATTTCGATCGTTACCGAGAAGATACTTCTTGATAGATTATAGCGGATTACGGTGGTCGACTCGGCAGCGAACGCTAATTAATCAAATTATCGAGAACCGAAACCCGAGATCAACGATGATCCTTGCAAGGCTTATTATATACTGCTATCCACCTTTTCAGGAATAGGGTATCCGCAGTCACGCAATGTCCCGATCAAATTCGTGGAATATTTCGTACGCCTCTTTAACCTTGCGTTTATTCCGTGAGAGCGGTTCATCGACGGTCGAATATCAAATATGCCTTCGAGACACCGCGATATTGCAACATTGCCTATACTTTATTGCACGCGGCATCGTGGTATCGCGAGTAAAAGTATGTCGATTCAATTATTCCCGTGCAGCGCATGCGATTCCTATCGAACTGGATCGACCAGGTATTAAACGCGCGACGTAACAGGTACGGTTCGCTAAATGTCTGCATTCGCTCGTGTCCGCGAGTCCGGAGGAGAAATTTCGTGCGCGGTTCAGCACTGGAACGGATCGAATGAAACGGGACGGTGTGCATAAATCTGTTATGGGACTGCTACCGAGGTGGTCTTCCAGTCCACGATGCTTAGTAGCGGCTTCGAGAAGGCCGCGTAAAGGCGTGTTTATAATAAAGTACGCTAGCGCGGTCGCCGCGAGTCCGTAAACTCTGTCTCGTTCAGCGCGACTCGAGATATGCGAGAAAGCGAAAGAGAAAGAGAGAGAGAGAGAGGGGGGGGGGATGACATATTGGCCTGTAAAAGCGTCCACGGTGTTGTTGACGTTGCTCTGTCAAACAGCCCCGTGGACGGGTATTTACGTGGATAGATGCGCGCGTCCAGTGAAACTGGCTGCTCCAATTTTAATGAGAAAGGTATTCGGAGTATAATTGAGAGAATTAGCGTCTGGGGACTCTCGGCAACAACCGACGCCGCGCCGAATGGCAGTGAACGGGGTTGGAAATCGGTGCCAAGAAATCTAATCGAGTGCAGGGCGATTCGAAGCGGACAAATATTTTCCAGCCCGAGTACATCGGCTCGAAGTTGCACCTTGCCCCCCCCCCCCCGAGTTTTGGGATGATCCGCAACGATCGACGACTTGCTGTTCGAGATCGCTAAGAAAATTCGAGGAAATCTCGCAGAGTTCATGGGGGTAAATCGGTCGGTGCTTGACAGAGGAAGCGGGCGCGCGGAATCGAGTTGAACGAAATCAGTGTACCCTTCTGATCGAAAGGAATGCTCCCGAAGCAATTCTAGGCGAGTCGCGTCGAGCTGGTACGCGCAGGTGCGCGCGTGGGGATCGCGGTTCTCTTTGAAAATTGGTCATCGAGCCAGCGAAACAGATTCGTCGTTAAACAAGCTTGGTTTCCACGGTCTTTTCGATTACGCGCCGCTTCGCCGTTAAGTCGTCGACCGGCATAAAAGTTTTGAAACCTCTGCCCCATTTCGCGACGCTAATCGGACGAATCGTGACGAGAAACGTTCGAATATTCGATAAAGTATTTCGACGGGTGAAAAAGCAAGGGACAGGCGACGGCAATGGGTGACGACGAAGCGACCCCAAGAAATTGGCGAACGGGGCGCGAAGGCGGTAAAGGAGAAAGAAACGGGATACCGTAAACACGGGGCTTCTCTCGCCGCAGACTTAAAGTCCGCGTATCGCGCGCCTCTTGGGGAGGTTGTCGGTCTCTGCACGCGACCTCGCGTACGTACTTGCACGCACCTCGTACGAGACTAACTTGCGTGCGACTTGGACTGCACCCTCGTTGCTCGCGCATTCTTCACCGCGACACGCCGCGTTTCCTCACGCATGGCGAGGAGAAGATCGTCGCCGAGCACTCGGAGCTCATCGATGATTCGGAAAGTTCGAACTTGAGAAGAAGGTTAAGGGACCCGTCCCGCTCCCCACATCCGCCGGAAATAAACCATTCCGAAGTTGATCCTGTCCCTCCCGGTGCAGCCGCACGTGGTGCTTCGTCTTCTTCGACGATCTCGTGGAAAGATTCTATTTTTAAGAAGAGCTTCTCTCTCCGCCGTTTCTCGATAGATATCTCGCCCACCGGCCGTTCTAACGTTCAATTCTCTTCGCTGGGAATATTTTAAGATCACGGAGGAGAAGCAAGAATCGTGGCGAAGCCGAGTAGGTGGGACTGTCCTGATGGGAGAAATTTGTCAGTCATCGGAGTAGCGAATAAAAGGCGAGCCGGGAGGATGTTTTTTCGAGACGTCGAGCCGACGCGTTTTCCCGGGGATCATTTCCACGGTCGATTTACGAGCTACGCGTACATACGTGTTCATGTTCACATACGTGAACGGTGTACCGGCCGTCTAGACGGCGCGGCGCGTCGCGGCGCGTCGCGGCCTGTTCGCTTGCGAAGAAAACGCAACGCCCGTGTCGCTCGCGTTGAGGTAGGTAATATCAAACGAGGCGGCCTTGTACGGATTCTGTTACTAATATGCCCTGGTAGCGTAGGAACCCCTGCGCAGCATATTATCCGATACCAATAATGCGACTAATCGAGTTAGTCTTACCCCTTAAGCTGATATGCAGCTTTATACGAGCTCAGCCCGTAACGATTGCAACGCGATGCGCGCCGCTGGTCCCGATACGCCAGATAGCGAGAGTACCGCGGGGCTAGGAACGCGGGACTCGTTTTACGGGCCGACCGTGATCGCAAAAAATCACGATCGAGAAGAAGCTAAGGGAAGAGGACGCGCAGGTGAACGCGCGTCCTCTTCTAGACGCGCGGTTGGTCTCATTGAACCCGTAATTACACGAATTGTCGGCACTCTCCAGGACAGATTGTGGCTCCGAAATTGTTCAGTCCCCCTGGAGCCGACCGAAAAACTTTCACGCATCGACACTTCTTTCCTTCTATCCTTCGATAGCTAAGAGGCGCCTTCGTTTCTCTGCCCCTAATTGCGAGCTGCCGGCGCTGTTGGACGGTAGCAGCTGCTCCAATAAAATCGACTGACTCCCGATTGTATCTCGTATCAATGAACACGGAAAGGCGATGGCTGCCGCGGTTCAAACCGCCAGAGTAGACGCAGGGCGCCGAGAGCAAGCATGCGAAGAAGCAACGGAGGTCCGACCGATGCTGCTTCGGCGCTTACAATTTCGGCTGCAGAGTCGGCGTGGCTCACGAGCGGACGGTCGCGCGCGCGCATGGAATTCGGCTATTAAGCCGAAACCCTGAACTGCCTATAAAATTCGTCCGGTCTCGCGTTGTCTGCGAGCGTGCATTAAACGCTCGCGGTTATAGTCTCGTACGGTCCGCACAGGTGTCCTGGAGCGCGAACCGGGACCCAGACGGCGACGCGACGGTGTGGTCCGGACGCGTCGGTCGTCCCGCTTCTCTATAACGCGGACGATCAACTTTGAATTTACTTTGCGTCGTCTGCGAACGTCTGCGCGGCATCGCGTCGAAATTATAGTCATCGAGGTTCGGGCAACGCTTCGCACCGTTTTCCGTCTTTCTCCCGTTTCCCCGTTCGTACCATCTCTCCGCCTTTCTCGCCGAAGCGCGACCGGCCCCTCCTGGACGCTTTACGATCTCTAATTATAACGATTACGCCGATCTTTTACGGAGCGAACTTTTGTTCCCGTTGGCTGGATGTCCCGCTTCTGGGAAAGACCGCGGGAAAAGGAAAGAGGAACGAGCGCGGAGGATCGCCCTGGCCGTGGATTCCTCCAATCCGTGGGCGAATCCTAAATCCTGTCGGCCTGGTCCGGCAGGGCGGCCCCCGAGCGTTACGCGTATTCGAAACGATCACGAACCTGCCCTCCCACCGTATCGGGACTCCTCTCCAACCTTTTTCATCGCGGTCGAGTTCCATCTTGGATGCATCTCGCGTACGTACGCGTCCGCGGCGTTCCCGATTTCTCACGCCCTCCGAAAAGAAAGTAAAACGGTAGCAAGTGGGAGCGGCGAGGAGGATACGGGACGGGGAAACAGTTGGAGTTGGAAACAGAAACGAACGAGCGATCGCGAATTCGCAAGATCGTTTGGAAATCGTGAATGCCGTTCGCCGGACGAACGCTCGGATGCCGCTTATCCCCGGGGCACCAACGATATATTCGCAGTCATCTTCCTGTCCCTCCACCCCGGGGGCCAGCTTCGCCGTTCCCTTTCGATCGTGTAGATCCTTTTTGCTCCGTGGAATTTCGGCGGGATCCGATCTTGGGCCACGAAACACCCGAGTCTATAGCGCTCTTCGAAGAATACAAAAGGAGGAAAGTATTGTGCTCGTAGAGACGCGGTCTCGAGCCAAGAAGATCGATCTAAAAAAAATTTGCAAAATTCCGGAAAAAAAAAGGTGAATCTTCTTGTGTAGCAGCACGCACGCGATCGAGCCGACGTCGTTTATCTAAAATGCATCGCTGCTACCTGGTTACCCATCGCACGAACGCTCCAACGCTTCGACCCGATCCTCGATCGGATCCCATATTAACGTCGATACACGGCACGACGATAAAGGGGCGCGGCAAAAAGGGCAGAGCGTGATCCATGAAACGCCGCGGCCGATAATATTCGCAATTCAACCGGGGCAACATCTCGCGTGGTTTGCGAAGACATCCGAGGAAATCTCGCAACTCTCGCAACTCTCGCAACTCTCGCAACCAAATCCCCGGCAATTACGCGGTTCGCCATAACTGCGGCAGTAGTTTTCAAGCACGGGATAGTAAGGTTTTTGAGTTACGAGTACGTAACGCGGCTACGTTCCGGGACCCGACGTTCCGAGCGCGTAAGAAACGGACGACGTGTCCGGAGTATCCGCTGATAATGTCGATACGGTATACGTGAGTGGCAACGCCGATACAAAGAAGCGTCTTCCGAGTTATGAGCCCGTTACGTGCATTCTGCGGATAACATTCGCGTCGCCCGTCCACGGCGAGAACGTGCCGCGCTGATGCGTATCGGTGATATGTACCTCCGAGACGGTACATAAGCAGCGTGCACCGGTCAAGGGAACGACGAAGTAGAGGGAGGACGCGCGTTGTAAGCACATAGGACGAGACGTTTATGTACCCCCGACGATGTCTATAACGCCTCGAGTTACGAGACGCCTTTACGAGCGAATGCAACTCGCGCCAGACGTCAAGAGGCGAACCCCCCCGTTCCCAAGTTTGATGGCGCGACGCGGGCCCGAAACATAACCTCCGAAATATCTCCCTCTCTTCGCCCTCTCTTCGCCCTCTCTTCGCCCTCTCTTCTCCCTCCTTCGGGGACAGCGCTCTGTTTCTCTTTCGCGCCCTCCCTGATTCACCTTCCCCGACCCCGCAACCCTCCTAACCCTCCCACGCGTAGAGCGGAGTCGCTCTTTCGGCCGAGCCGCGCGACTATTTGCCAGATTGCTTTTCATTGAAACGGGAGCGTCGTCTCGTCTTCCGCGACGCGCTGTCCACCGATGTCCACCGATGTCCACCGACCAGAGAACTCAACTTTCTACGGCGCGACACGCGCGTTAAGATGTCTGACGAGCGCGAATTTTCTCTTTCCACGTCGGAGCATGTAGGAGCAGGTGCCTTCAACGGGACGGACGAGTCTCTTTTGCCGTTCGCGTGCGTACGCGAATCTCCGGAAACGCGAACGATTCCAAAGGAGAACCGGTCGAGCGAAGATTGCGGCGCGATTGTTACAAAGTTAGAGTTGTCACGCGGACGACTATTTTTTCGTCACCGGCGCACGAGAGAATTTCCATCGGACGTCAACCGCGCTTCCCGAGTCGTAATTCCCTCTCTCTTCGAGTTCGAGAAGCACCAGCCGACTGTCGGTCATTAAATTAATAATTTGTGGTCGACAACGGCATTGTGAGATCCGATGCAATCGTTATAATATGCAGGATTTTATTATCGGCCCCGATGGCGTATGCTAATTTACTGCTAATTGTATTCCGCGGGCGACAATGATGCCTCCTCGCTGGCAGAATGCAATCGCTGCCGCAAACGAACAAACGGCGACTACCCGTACAATGCGGCCGCGCGTGTACCGTTCTACGATTGTTGGAATTGTTCGCCCGAACGACCCCGCGGCAGACGAAAAAAAACAAAAAAAAAAAATAGCCAACTACGTGATTTTCACTGACGCGCGTGAAAAATTAGCAAGTAAAATCCAGCCGCGTTATCGGCGGAACTGCTTTCAAAGATCTTCTATAAATGAGGGACGGAATTAACGCGCGAACGGCTGTCGAAACGACGCGACGAGTCGCGATCGAAGAGTCGACAAGTTGAAAGCCGCGAACTTTCTTCCGGCCGAACGATCGCGCCCGCGGAAAATTATTTAACTGTCGACCTACATCGACGCACTGCGCGCTGTAGTTGCGCGACGTCGCCACTCCCGTTCGAGTTAAATGCATTAATGACGGGCCAAGATCTACGAGAACGGAAATTGAAAGGTTCCCTTCGAAAACCATCGGGGAGATCGTTCTCGAAACATGCGGTCGGCACGTGCGGCCTACCCTCCGATGTCCCTTTCGCTAGAGATACAACTCGAGCTGCGGTGATTCTCATCTTTTCCTCGAATATCTTATTTAAATATACAAACGAATTCTAATCCATCGTGTTTGCGTGCCTCTCTCGATTACCATAGACACCAGGGACCGCCGCACCGGCGCGTATTCCCCCCGCATTGTCTCTTCGATCGGTCCGAATGAATCGAGATATCGCGATCGAAAGGAGCCGATCGTTTAATATTCGTTTAAATTGCTGGCTAAGGATTACTATCGGGAAGGAAGCAAGGAAGACGATGATTCCAGGGAGAGGAGGGAAATATGCGTGGTATAAGTACCGGTGCCCGCGACCGTCCAGAGACCCCCCAGTGGGAGGGTTTCTCGATCGATAATCCCGTAGAGGTACGAGCTCTCTCGATGCACAATGACTATCGATATCGTGGACGTCGATCTGGGTCCGCGATCCTCCCGGGCGAGACAGAAAACTGCTCGTCCAGCCGAAAATCCTACCCTCTAACGGGACGCCCTATGACTTATCGTCGTTCGATGCTAATTCCCCTGGACCGTCGATCCTCCTCGCTGTTAATTATTCTCCGCTTTTCCGAACGCGCTCGATTCCTCCGGCCGCCAGCGTATCGTATTCGCGAGCTGTCTCTCGAGGCAAGATAATCGTACGATACGGTTCGTTTCGATCATCGAGCGAGCCGAGGAAGTATCATCGCGGATAGAAACGACGCATTTAACGACAAAGGGGAAACGACGTGTCTTCGTTCGAACGAGCAGAAACGCGACACTTGCGTAATCGCGCAGACGAGAGACCGTTCCGCGATGACGGAATACATCTAAAGAAGCGTTGCCGAGTGTACGCGATCGACGGATTTATTCAACTGAAAGTAGGCCGGGCGTAAAGTGCGCTGCTTGAAGCCCGGCAAATCGCTCGGCGATTCGTTCCTTCGTTCGTTCCTTCGTTCGTTCCTTCGTTCGCTCGCGTAAACCGGAAAAGGCGATTATGGTGTTCGGTGCTTAGGAAAATTAATTAACGGTAAGAAATGTGGATAATAGCAGGCTGTTGGCCGTCCAAGACCAATGCGCAACATATCTGTACACGTACGCGAGCTGCACGCTTCGGGGATATAATCGTCAGGTAAGCGCTACCTGTGGACGAATGCCGGTCGATGCGATTCCACGTTTTATCGGCGTTTCTGCCGGAACGCGTGCACGAGAGTTTTCGCCTCGTGAAGAAATTTCGTGGAGAGTCGAACGAACGAGAACTGTGCTCCGCAAACGGGGCGCCAATAGGAGCAAATATTTTGCAAGGGGACAATAAAAACACCGAGCCCGTCATTACAAAACGGCACAACGGGACTACGGAGAATAAAAACCCAAATGGCCCTCGAGGCGTCTTGAAACGAAAGATACTAGAGGAAAGCTTATTACGGCCCCTATTCCATCGAACGGTCGGGGAGAAATGGCAAATTTTATGGAACTACCTGACCCCGCGGGATTTATCGTGAAAATGAAAATGGTGTGATGTCATGGAAGGAAAAAAGGTAACGTACCCGGTAACGGTTTTCCGTCCTTGCCGGAGTTATAAAGTCATCAGACCGACCTGACCGGCGACCGGCGACCGGCGACCGGCGACCGGCGACCGGCGACCGTCACTTTCTACAAAATTATTTGTATTGTTTGAACAGGGCCAAGAGAAAAGGAAGTAACCCTCGAATACGCGCGGCTCTTGGTCAGTCGAAGGCTTCGAAGAAAACCGATCGACCGAGATAGCGTTAAAAGCTATTTTTCCAAGACCCATAATCCTTCCGTTTGGGGACATTCCACGATCCTCGGTAATACAACAGCACCGTCACGATCGCACGCCGTTCACGGAATCGCGCGTACAGAAAGTTGGCCGGCGTGGTCCGCAGGTATTGCGAAAAACAGCCTAGGAGCGCCGGCCTAGGATCGGTTAGCCGCCGCTAGTAAAATTATTTCGCCGTTCCCAGTCGTTCCCGGACGATCGGGAACGATCGAAAGAGTGCGGCAGAGAAAAACAATCGACTTCTCGGATCCGGGGTATTTAGGTTAGAGACCGACGAGATCCCCGAGCGCAAGAGCGTCGGCGGTGGCCGAACGGGCATTAATAGTCACGGAATAGAAGCCTTGGCTAGGATCGTAAAAATGTAATTGCACCGATTGCAGCAACGCTATCCGGGCACTAGGCACCGGCACGGATAATGATACGCGAATGGGCGAATTACGGCACCGCGGGCTTGGACAGCGACGCGTACACACGCATGCTCCAAGGTGGTCGAGTGCACTGTCGAGTTCTCGCGCGCGTCCGTTAAACCACACGGTGCACCATCGCGGTCGCGCGCTTCATCGACGAGCAGCAACCGCGATATTCCGCCGATCGGGACGCCGATCGGTCGCGCCGATGCAGAAACAAAGCGGATGGAAATGCCCGAACCGTTCCAGAGTGGCTCGAAGGTTTCTCGAGATTTCTCCGACGTCGTTATCCAGCCCGCTACGCAGGCCCCGTTCATCGAAACGCGATCCCCAAGTCGACCGGCATGAAATCGTCTCCCGGCGTTGCCTCCTCAAACACGCTTACGAAATTAAATTGAACTCGAGTCTTACCGTTTCTCGCGTCGTTCCACGAAGCGACCAGGTACGGAGTCGACGACCCGACCTGGAGAAGGCCGGTGTACCGAGGAGCAGAGGACTCGGACCGAGAGAACGAAGAAACGTCGGCGCCATCGGAGAAAGCGAGAAGAAAAGGCGCGAGCAAAGTTGAAGAGTCAACAAGAGGGTTCGTGGTCGGTCGTGGCACGTCTCCGACTCTCGATGTTTGCACGAGTTCGACGGAGAAACCCGTTTCGCCTTTTTCCTCGGCGCACCTTCTACGTCGTCGAGCGTGCACGAACATCCGCGAGAGTCCATCGAGTTAGAGTTTACTTAGGACCGCGCGATCCACGAGGTGGCTCAAATTAAATATCCCAACGGAGAGGCAAGGGTACGGCCGAAAATACGTGCGCGCACGATTTCCCTTTTCCAACTGCGCCGGCGAAGGTAGCGAAGTAGGGAGCCCGATCGAAATATCGGGACCGATTGTGAAACGGAAGAGACTAGGTATCGTCGATTACGCTCGCCGCGTAATCTGCGCGGCGGCCACAAGGGCGAATCGTTTGTCCCGGCTAAAGAAAGGAAACAAGGCGAATAATGTATATAGTGTATAGACTGTATAAATACTCTGGAAGGAGCAAAGGGAGCGGACCGTGGCACGAGAAAGGGCTGCTTTGTGAAAAGTTGTCCGCGTGAAATCGGCTTAAGCTTAGAAACGGGACGTTTACAGGCGGTACATGTATATACGCGTCTAGACTGTGGGGAATCGGTAGGCTCGTGCCAGGCCCATTACCTGCATGGGGTCTTTTCCAGCTAAGAGGACCCTACGACCACCTTGGTGGCAGTAGCCACCTTATAAGTCTCGCCTAATGGTCCCTCGTACCTTTCCCTTCGAGACAGAATGGGGTGTGATAGCCAATTGGGTGCTAACCTTCGAAAGTCCCACTTGACTCGAGGAAGACAACAAACAAACCCAAGTGGCGGCAATAGTTTCGGAAAATCTGAACCGCCGCATCGTTCTCCACCTTTTACACGGTGCTCCGTTTCTCCTCCGTTTCTCCTCCGTTTCTCCTACCGGGCTGCGTGCTCTGCGCTCGCAGGTACACCTAACGAGCCAGACCAGAGTGCAATCTCGTTTGAATTCTACTCCATCCTACTCTGCCGTGACATTCCGTGCCTCGTAATCGATTCGAAGGGACGATCGACGAAGGAGAACAGCGCCGGCAAAAAAGTTAATAGAATCACCGTGCTGGCCGCTGCCGCCGGCCGGCCGGCGTCGTAAAGGCTAGGATAATTTGCGAAGTACACAGTTCGTCGACTAGAAACGAAAGCGAGACTGTCGGAATTTGATTTCTTTCGGTCGCTCGCAGAAAGCTCGCGAATCGCAGGGGGGACGCGTTGTTACAAGAACTCGCGGAGGGAGCGTTATCCGAGGCCGCTAATCGACGTCCGACCAACGGTAACCAACGCGATCCGTGCCTGGAAAGTTCGATAATATTGCGCCGACACGTGGGAAGAGTTCGGCCTCGATTATGCATCGGTTACCGTGCATGCCCAAATAGTTTCGCGAACGATAGATGCGTAATCGTAACCTATTGGAACATCGATCGCTAGCAATTTCGTTTGCTATTGTCATGGTCAATGTCGAGCCGTTTCGATCACGAAATTGTCGCTGGCACTGCGTATCTAGAATGCATATTTATAACAGGAGACCATGCAAATAAAACTATCATGATTATTAACCGAACTAATAATACGCTAATGACCGCTATTACTAATCCGATACGGTAAATGGTAAGTACATGCCTGGAAAGAAAGCGAGTTAATTAAGCGTTCAAATTAAATCGCCATCGAAGGCAAGTTCGAGTTAGGTACATCGATCGGTTCCAGGTTAGGGGCGACGCGACAGACGTTAACGGTTCCTATGGGTGGCCAAATACGCGATATACCTGAAGCTCGAAACGCGAGCATCGTCGGTCCCTCGCATCGATACCTTTAAACCTTAAACTATGAACTTTAAGCGGGGCACGCGAGGCTCCCAGATCGAAATCGAAAGCGGAAGATATCGGCCGTGTCGTCGACGCATCCGCGTCGAGGGGAGTTCGAATGGCACGGCGCATAAATAAAGGCAGGCGTGACCGCGGCACGAGTTTGGACCAATCGCGATTCAGTCTGGCCGTTCGCTTTTTTCCTTTACTTCATTCACTTTTCCTCCACCTCCTCCTCCACCTCCTCCTCCACCATCTATTCATCCCTTCTCTCTCGGCCGCGACTCCCCTCTCCGTCGGCCGTTTAGCCGCCACCAGCCATCCGCCACGGCTACGCTAATTCCCCACCATCGGGGCACATTCCGTGCTCGGGCATACGGCCCGGTGAATCGCGATCACGCGCGTTGCAGCTCCAACGAAGAATGCATGCGCGCACCGCGAATCGTGCCCTCAACGATGCGCGCCCCGATGAAGGTGAACCCGCCGAACTTATCGACGCCATTGCGGCGAAAGCCGAGATAATAATGCGCCGAGCGATCGGCCGACGATTTTGTCTAATTAATTCCTTTACTCCGCCCCCCGCGACTCGGCCTCGCGGAAACAACGGCACGCCGGCACGCCGGCACGGAGCAATCGCGTGGACAGATCGTGACGCTTAAGCGATACACTTAAATAAAATGATTCGATTAGACGCGATATGCGGAAAAATGGAGGACGCCCATCATCGTTCCGACAGGTACGTCCTCCGTTGTCGGCACGTGTCGCGATAAACGCTCGCGGATGAAAGTTCAGCCTCTGGCCGTCGACGCGAGCGAAGGAAAGGGTGAGCCGGGAGTGAGCGAAAAGCGACCTTATCGGCTTATCGGCTTATCGGCTTATCGGTTAACCCGTGGCAACGAGCGTTCGGATACTCGGTCGGCGCGTGCGACGAGACGCGCCATCGTCGCGAGCAACCGCGGCCCGTTGGATAATCGTCGACGAGGCGCTTCTTCTTTTTCGTTTATACGCGAACCGTGAAATCGAGTGCTCGTCGCTTCGGGTAGAACAGTTGCATCGGTGCGATAGAAAAACGAACGGGACGAAAAGAAAGCGAAGGGAGGAGGAACGGATTGGTGTCTGGATATTTGGGCCCGGCCTTCCTGCAGACCGGGGACCCAAGGGTCGGGCCTCGCCAGGATATTACCTTCGAAATCTAATTATGAGATTTTTATAGGGCTATCGTAAAACGGTCGAATAATAGTTGGCAACTCTTCGAGGGAGCGGACTAGGGGCCGTGCTCTGCCGCAAACCTCCGCCAGCATAATGGAGAATAGCACCGGCAACCCCTTGAAAAAGGAAGATCGTCGACGCGGTGCCAAGGACGTTTTCGGGCTGACGCCGACTGTTAATCGAATCCTCGCCGTCCGGCGTAATTGGTTGCACCTCTCGGGGAATTTCGATCGCGGAATCTTCCGCGCGTCAATTTCAAAACGATTCGACGCGGCGCGCCTATCGCGGCACTGCCACGACGATGGTACCGCGCATGTTTTACCTGGTCCCGTCGTAACGAAACGTGACGTCACGACATGGCGTCTGCAGGTGAAGCAGCGAGGTTAGGTGCGCAAGCGAGCGCACTCCCTGGTCGATCCGATTGGTCGAAAGGGGAATCCCCGCCCTTGCGTTCCACGCTCCGTTTGTCCCTCGACGGACCCGGCTAACTCCCCTTCCGATCCCCTTCCGATCCCCTTCCGATCCCCTTTCGAACCCTTTCGGGCTCCCTTCCCCCGTCGACTCGCTCCAGCTATATCCGCGCTCTCCTTTCTTTCCCCTTTCTTTCCCCTTTCTCCCGTTTCCGCGAGAGGGCAAACACTCGACCGGCCCGACTGTCCGCACCTCTCCCCCCTCGCCGGAATGAAAACGCGACGCAACCCTTCGCGACCGTTCGCGTCAACGATCTATCCGAACGAGAGCCTCGCTAACCCGTTCACGTACGTCTCGTTTCGCCGGGCAATCGTCGCCATGGGCCGAACGTTTCTGCACCGAGGGGACTATTGCACACGGTTCGAACGATATTCCGATAGAGCAGGACGATAGCTGGCTGAAACGTCTAATCCGGCGTGATCGCGTTCGACAGAAACGTATTTGGCAAACAGCTGCGGCCGCGTCTTGCTAGGTGTTCGCAATGCACGCGAAGAACAAGCGCCGCGTTCCCAGAGTCGCGGATAGCCGTTCGTGCAAAGCTGGGTCGACCCGATAAAGTCGGAACGATTCAAGGATCAGCGTCGACGCGAAGGTGACAACGGAAGGAAGATTGAGAGCGCGAGCAAACAGTGTCGTCGGAGGCTAAATCGACCGTGAACAAACGTGCCAACAATAACAGCGCTAATTCTGCCAGGAGAACGACCTATGCGTCTTTTTATTCGAGGCAACCTTATATCGCGCGGCGTTATCCCCCGCGGAGGATATCGCTATTTCGCTATTATTAACGCGTAGTCGGGTTTAGCCGCGATGCAATATTCACGCGATATCAATCACCGCGAAATCACCATAGCGCTTTTTACGATTCGCCGAATATACTCGAAAACGCGTAGTCCGACGTGCTATCGCGCGTAACATTTACGGGGCATTAAATTCATCGAGATTTCTAGGGCGATCGCGGTATAAACAAACCGAATGTGACTTTTATATCGGGAGCGATGGGCACGTGCATAAAACTCGTAGTCGAGATATATAAAAAAACGAAATTCCAAGGCGTCAACAAGACCACCGGTGCGGCATTGTTTGTAAACTGTGCTGCCCTTCCGACTCCCCGTAGCATTTCGGTGTAATTCCAGTGATGTTCGTAGCAAACACGCAACCACGCGACCGTTCTCTGTTGTCAGTGAATTTTATCGACAGACCCGTGACCGAAGCTGCGCAAATTTCGTCCAGATGCTGAGATCGCTGCACGACACAGCCCAACCTACCCCCAATGCTGGTCCGACGAAGGCGGTTTAATCCCGCGATCGTGCTCATAAAGATATGCAAGCGGAAGAAAAAGGCGAAACTCACCAGTGGACTGTCCGGGGTGTGCTGATGATGGGCCATGGGGATGTTGACCATCGCGATCCCTCCTCCGGGATTCCCCATGTCTTGATACTCGTCGCTCACTTCCATCGCGTAGGATGGTAACGGTTCTCTGTTCTTCACCCGAATTTTGGCTGCTTTACCGCAACGCGGTCGCCCCACGATACGAGAGACACCCCCGCAGCGAAACTCGCCGACAAATTATGATTAGAGGAGAGACAGAGCGAGACGCGAAGAGTCTTGTGTACAGTGATCGACAGAGAGGGAGAGATGTAAAGAGTTTTATATATATAAACAAAAAGTATATATATATATATATATATATGCAGAGACAGAAAGAGAGAGAGAGAGAGAGAGAGAGAGAGAGAGAGAGAGAGAGAGAGAATGATAGGAACGGACGATTCGGTCTTGTCGTTGTCCGCGTCCAGTGATGCACGCCAGGCTCTGCCCGCGTCGCGAGAAGATATCGCGTTGAGAAACGTGCGTGATCGTTCGTTTTTCCTTGATACACCAGCCGATACCGCACGCGACGCGAAACAAATTAATATCGGCTCCGTCGGTAAGTGTCGCGTTATCGGTGAACAATGGCAGAAATCGACGGACGTATCATCGGCACCAGGAACAAGCACTGTTATTACCACGACGTCGCAAATTATACTTGTCCATGTCTTTGGTTAATCCTTCTATCCAGCGAAGCGACCAACGATCGTTTCTTGTCACCGATTATCGATTCACTCCGATCCAAAACTTTACGATTATCACGATCGACGTCGTTCCGACAGGTGATTCCTCTTGGTCGACGACGTAGTGTCCGGTTTGTCACAAGGCGAAAGAGGCACACGCGGCACGTTGATGGTTGACATGCGCGCGAGTTTCCTATCGCGAATGCCTTGGCAGTTGTGGTGATGCGATAGACCGTGGACACACAACAACAGCAACAGCAACAGCAACAGCACAGAAGAAAAAATGCGGATAGTGTAGGAACGAACGGCGCGCACGCGTACGCTTCTATGCGTTAGCAGTGTCAGGTACCAAATCGGTGGTACTGCGCACACGCCGCGATACCGAAAGGGACTGACACTCCAGGGAGGAAGGAAGAAAGACAGGGCAGCGAGGAGTAGGGGTAGAGGGTAAGCGACGACGACGACTCGTGGCCAAAGTGGCAGGGGTGAGGGAAATGAGTAGGAGTAGGACGCGATACGAGCGGGTGTGTTCACGAGTACGCACGAGCGCGACGACGAAGGCGGGACAAATTGAACCGATTTCTTGCTTGCCCGCGCGACTTTTAGCCCACGGCTCCGCTGCCGGACATCGCGCGTCCACAGCCGGTCACTCGACGACAAATTCCGTGGCGAACAGCGTACGCGTATGCCTTTCGGACGGAACGGTGCGGAACGGTGCGGAACGGTACGGAAGGAAACGCGACGCGACGAGGAACGGAACGAGGCGACGACGAGCCTATACGGAAGAACGATAAAAGCAAAGACGGAACTGACGCGCGCACACTCGCGTCCCCTTGCGTTCTGACGCTCTCCGCTGTTCGAACGCCTTCGCGATCCCCTCTTCTCTTCCACGCCTCGGACGAAGCGTCGAACGTTCGCTGGCGGACGGAACGAACAGGCAGGCGAAATAGTATTCGGTGGGCGGGGGCCTACGACGACGGCGGCGGCGTCGCCGGACAGCGCATAGCGAACCGCGGGAGGCGGTAGGCCGAAGGTCCCGCCCGGTATCGACACCTCCCTCTTTACTTTGCTTTACTTTTTCTCCTTCACCCACCTACCTTCCTCGTCCTCCCTTGCTCGACCGTTCCGCGTCCTCTCTTTCGCACACCCTATCGGATAACGACCCCGCGCTTAGAACTCTAGCGTGGACGGCCAAGATTTTTGGTACGGTCGCACGGAATATCCCCGATTCCGAGGGTTCTCGGTGCCTCGGCTCGCGATACCCGGACCCGGGGAGTGCGTGCACGCGTGCACGGCTCCTCTTTAACAAATCGCGAGCCAGTCGATTCCTCTGGCGCGGAATTCAATTATCCAGGGGAACGAGGACGCGCCTCGGCCGAACGATAACGATCGTCAGGCTCGTCTACGCTCCGGTTGACGTCTATATTTTCCTTTATTTTCCTTTATTTTCCTACACGCTCGTCGCTCTCGAGCGAGACCTCGAGCGAGACCTCGAGCGATCGGTCTCTCGATGGAACCACCCGAAAAGATCGTTCGCTCGCGATTCGTCTTGCATTTTCATACCGTATCGTGTTCCATCGAGGATGCGGCGCTGCAAGGTTAACGGTAATTGGCCATGATTGCGGCGATTCCTTTCGCGATACCGCGCCACGAGACTCTCGCGTTTCCTAGACATCCGATCACTTTTCGCGATAAAAATGCATGTTTCCAGGATGGGAGGTCGATCACTACAACAGATGGGTGGCTAAGCTATTCGCGGATGAAGCAGTCGCGAATCGATCGCCCGTTCTTCGAGAAGTTGTCCCGACACGAGCCAGGAACAGCGTTTTCCCTCGAAGCTATGGCCGCCCGATGGCGAACGTATTTTGCGAGAGGTGCCTTCGGCCGATGTCGCTAGACATTGCTGCGTTTCCTTCATTTTCTCTTCCTCGGGCCCTGCGTGCCCCTGCGATCTAACGCGTTCCTTCCCTGCAGCGACTCTTGGGAATTTTCGTAAATACACATGGTGCCCAGCTGGGCAGCCGATCGTGCGAAAAGAGCGGAGCGTTACGGTCGCGCGATTAGATGGTCTTCTCCGTAGCAGGTATACGTTTAAACGCAAATGAAACGCTTTTCCGGAACGAATCCGTCGTGAAAAAAAGGTCGCTACGTTGCTACGTTATCTGCGTACAGCGCGGGAACAGCCACCCTCTTTAACCCTCTCGTCCGGTTCGATCTTCCGCCCTCTCCCTTTCGCTCGCTGTCGGACGTTCCTTCTCTCTTTCCGGTTGCGCAGCTCGAATTCCCGTAGCTTCTTCTCTTCCAGTTCTGCCTCGTTCACCCGCGCGTTTGTAAGTACGCGCATCTGCATGCGCTCCACGTCACATACACAGCCAAGATGGCGTACACGATGCTCGTAGTACAAATTGCCGGTAATTGCAGTTCGCGGAGAGGGCTCTCCTCCTCCACCGGCCCCCGGTCCCCGGCCCCTGGCCACCGATCGCCGGAGACGAGGGACGAAAGGGCGAGGGGCTGGTCGAAGTCGAGAGCGTGTGAAACTGCGAATTTTATGATTTACAAACGCGATCCTTTATAAGGGTATATGGATCTACGCGAGGAACGAGGCGAACCGCAGTTAAGATCCGCCCCTGTGACCTCGCGGACCAACCGCGAGATAATTGCACGCCACGGACGACGCACGATTTACGATTTCGCTCGCTCGGACGAGTCGGGACGCTATCGACCGAACCGAAAAAACTTGTACCCATTATCGTATGCGTCCCACGAATCTCCGTCGATTCGCGATGGCAATCGATTGCACCCGAGCAGAATCTGCTCAGAATCTGCTCCGAATCTGCTCCGAATCTGCTCGGGGTCCAACGCGGACGGGCGAAGGGATCGGGAGCGAATCATTTCGTCACTCGTTGCGCGCCTCGGTGTATTTCTCTACGTCGATGACAAGTTGAGTCCTGAAAGCGAAAAGCATGACGTTTTCACCACAAGTAGGTAGGTAGCTATTGTCCGTTACGGGGTTTCTCGGAAGGTCGTCAGACCTACCGAAGGTCCACCGTCGTCCGTGCCGTCCTCGTTCGTTTCGATTAACAACCGTTACGATTTCCGACATTTTATAGGAGAGTCCAGCGGCGCGAGCGAATGTTCGATTTATTCGTCGGGCGCGTGCACGCGTGTACCTGTAATCGCGACGCCGCGTGCCGCGAGCTTGCACCCTCGAGAGTGGAGAATTTTTCTATGGCAATCGTCGAAGCCATGGGAAGAGAGGCGTCTAATTTATGCAGGGCAAGAAGAAGGAACACGTGAAAGTACGAAACGCGCACACGTGTTTTCCGGCTTGCCCGCCCGTATGCTCGGGCGTAATCGGAAATTATGACGGGGCCTGTGCGGGGCCTGTGCGGGGCCTGTGCGGAGCCGAGGTGACCGTTCAGGTTTCCGACTTTCATCGGAACACGGAATCCCCAAGCACATTAACCGAAGGACTTGGGATTAAGCCGAGTAGCCGGAATAAAGCCTTGACCGAGGGTTCGTTCGTTCGTTCGTTCGTTCGTTCGTTTGCGCCCCGATACGTTCGCAGACACGTTCAATTGCTTACCAACGGGCCGCGTTATCGGATCCCGAAATCTCTCGAAAATTAAATGGCCCGCAGAACTTGGGTACGCTCGCGTCGAGGATGTCGCGGCGAAGAACGTTTCCCGAGGACGGTTGGTTGATATTTCGCGACAACGTGGCCGTGCGTGAAATCGATGTTACGCATCGTAATACACCCCGAGCCCGAGATCATTCGCGGCCTCCAGCAAACGACGGATATTTGAAAAGCCGCGCCTCGAGACGTTCTCTCGTTTCTCGGCACCTTCGATTGACAGTTCTCAGGCCTGCGTCTGGCCACGGGCTCCAACTATTTGCTCTTTCCCTCTCCGTTCCACCTTTGGCAATCACGTTAGTCTCTTTTTCTCTTTTTCCTCTCTGTACACGTAAACTCTTCGCAAGCCCCTCTCTCTCTCTAGCCCCTTGTTCTCCTCCTCCTCCTTCCCTCTGGCCAGCGCATACGCGTGTAGGCACACGGACGCACACGCGAGCGTATCTGCACAAGGATGTGCCGGGAACGTAAGTTAACTTATTACGGGGTCTCCTCGCGCTTTTATAGCCCATCTGGGTGGCGTGCATACCACCGCCATCTTGTTAGCCACGATTAAATATTGATGCAAGAACGGATATCCAACTGGAAAGGTACTCCGTTCGTGGAATCGTTCCTCGGGAATCTGGGACACACCGATCGTCCATTACGTGCTAGCTCCTTCGACGTTCACGCCGCGGATGAATAGCGGGATCGAATTATTGTCGCTCCGACTTGGTACATGCTTTTCAGGCGCCATAGCAAAGGTACGCGCGCGCGCGCCCTTCTTGTCCTCGTAATTTGGTGACGGTCGATCGACCAGGTGTCCGTCGAAATCGTTTCGAGTCGAGGACGAGATCGATTCAGGAGCGTTGGATCCTGGCAAACGCTGGCAAACGCTGGCAAACGCTGGCAAACGCGCGGGAATAAGCTCGCAGACGGTCGCGCGCGATTCAACCGCTTCAGTTCGCTAATTTGCTGTTCGCCGGTGCGTGTCCATTATTGTGCAAATCGTCGAGCAGATTGTGGCAAAACGTTGACAATGGAGAGATCGCCGTGTAAATCTTCGTGGTCCCTATGGGGTGTGGAACCACCCCATCGTTAGCGTGCCGAATCAACCGGAAATTCCAGCTTTCGCCGCTTCCGTATTCACTCGCACAAGAGGCCGGAGACAAGACGAGGCAACGCGAAAGAAGAATAGAGGGAGACGCGAACGTTTGTCGATGCATCGACGGAGACTGAGCCGGTGAGGTGCGTCGACGGAATTAGCCTAGGAGAACTTCTCTCGACCTTTCTCTCGTTCGTTCGATTGTCATGAAAATATTCGTTTATTATCGGGGAAAGAAGAAGAGGGAGAAGAAAAGGCGTCGCTACAGGCTCTTCCCCGTTTCAAGATAATTAGAGATCGACGGCTGCGAACACTGGCCGTGGAGGCCACCTGGACCATCTATGCTAATTACCTCCACGGACCCCTTTCCGTTTTCACCGATCTCCTTCGGGTGGTGCTAATCCTTTACCGTGCACCAAAGAGGGAACTATCGTCGACCAGAATGCCGAATCTGAAAACTGTCGCGAACGCTATGGCTACCTTCGCTCGCGTGTCGCGAGAAAGGTGAATCGCGTTCGCCCGTGCCTCCAAGAGCAATGGGTGGCTCGCGAGACGAGGAAAGATTGCCCCGAAACGAGACAACCGTGAGTGGATCGCTTTTAGGATCGTTAATTATCCCGAGATGCGCGAGAGCGCGAAGAATACGTGCAGTGCGCTGCGCGACCAACCATCCTGATGGCAGGAGCAGGGGCAAGGAAGAAGGGAACGCCGGGCATGGCGTCGAGGAAGCGGAACGGAGAGCAAAGGAGACGGCGAGTGTCGCCACTGCAAAACCGAAATTACCGTCGAAGATTAATGATCGCGAGCTTTATTACAGCTATTTATAGCCGTGTTCGGAAATTCGAAGCGTTTGGGAATAGCAACGATACCGACGAATCGGTCGGACTTTGGAAAAATTCGAGATCCGTGCCGTGCCCGTGGAGCCGCTTCCTGTCCAATAAAACCCTCACGACCGTCCGCAAATACCCGGCAGAGTTTTTCACAGTTTACGATTGTGCGTATTAAGTAGGTACATTGCCTTGATTTAACGACGAATTTTACGGTAACGACCTTTTACGTTGCGCCCCGCGGAGATGCGTTCGTACATTGTTTTCCATCGATCCGGCCACTTTTCTTTCTTCCTCTTCTTTTCTTTCTCTTTTATTCTTTACTGGAAGAAAATGTATTACGATTCCTTCGCGAGATGCCTATCTATGCTATGGCAAAAAGAATCGTCGGGATGATATTTCCCCTCCCGCCCTCAGAATAGCCAACAGTCGCATTAATGAAGTTTAGCCGGAACGTTTGCTTCTGCGCGAGAAGAAAAGAAACCTTAATAGAGAAGGGAAGAAGGGAAGAAGGGCAGAAGGGGAGAAGGGGAGAAAAAAAGAGACAGCACGTACACGTACGTATACTTATATAGGTACACCTATTCTCGTAAATATCGGCGTGTATCGTTCCTTAAATAAATCGCTTCGAGTGACGGATTGGGGAAGAAGATTAACGAGCGTCGGTGTGTCGTTCGATTCGATACGTCGAATTAACGCGGGACAGCAACGTAGCTCTCTCGGTGTTCGTTATTAATGACTGGAGCCCGTGCCAATGTAAACCTTGCCGAGCCTTTCGCATTCGTGACTTTGGAACGCTTGAATTAATCGCGACTGATAAATACACGCGATACCCGTCGGTAGATTGTCCCTACTCTACCCGGTTGAATCGCGGTTAATTTATTCGATCGTCTAACAACCTTAAACGGCACGGGATTAAATAAAAAATGTTTCTCCAACTTTTCACACGATTTTCCTATTGACGATCATCGGCGTGACATTTGCTTCCCGGTCGACCAACCAAACGAACCGCCCTTTCTACCCGGCCCGTCAAGTTAAACGAATTCCAAAGTATACCTACGATGGGGTGAAAAAGTAAATGGTCACCCATCGCTACGAACCGGCCCGGTCCATTACTGCTTTCGATTTATTTGCCTACACCATAAACATATACGTGTATGTATTAACTTCCAGCCGATTGGACATTTGACTTTTCCCTCGACGAGTATGTTATCAATCGTCCTGGAAATTTTTCAGTGGATGGACGAACAATTTCAAACCCATACCCAATGATTGTATTGAAATTCTATTGAAAAGAAACAAAACTTCAAAAATACTTGCACTGTATAGTGCCTGTAGCCAACAGTAATGTTCGCGTGCGTTTTCATTTTTATCTCCCATAGAGTGCTGCAACCGCCATCTATCAGACTGTTAGTGTATTATTCCGCTGATATAGATGGCATTTCGTTTAACTACCTTTGCGAGTTCTTCATGATATTTTGCAATGATTCTGTAAATACGAAAGACGAGATATATGAATAGACGAATCATGCAGTAACAATAGGTACAGTAATAAGAAATCTACCGTTTTGGCATGCAAACAATAAAATTGATACAATGAAAGAGATAGTTGCGTTCATTCTACACTATAATTGTTAATTGAGTAGTTTTTTATACGATTTCTTTAATCTTCTTCTCCGTTTTGGCAATTTGATTTTATATTCACTCTTATTGCAATCGCGATTTTATTTTATTTGCAACTCTAATCCCAATCGTATTTAATCAATCGCGGTTTGTCCAATTCGATGACAGTGGGCCAGGGAATTGTGCTGGCCAAACAATAAACTACAACTATAGCATACGAAAGCGAGCATAGCGACAAAAGAGTAACAAAGAATGACTTTCCATCCAGAGGATGCAGAGCCATTGGTAGTTGCCCTCTTGAGCGACAGTTTGTCGGGCCTCTTCGGCTTTTAGCTTCTTCTTTTCTTCGAGCGCAATGCCCGCTGAAACTTAGTCTAGGCTCGGGACTCTATTCGCGAAAGAACAAAAATAAAACAAAAATCTGAATCGCGTAGCTAAATGGAACACACGTGGACGAATCACGACCAAATAGAATTGTCAAAATTGTGATTACAGAAAATCGCAATGATTACGATTAAAATTGTAATCGTTTCGAGGCCTAAATCGCGACCACGACCGCGAAGGATTCGAAAAGTCGATAGGCAAAGCCGGAGGCGAACGCATTTTCGTTCGCGCCACTGCTTCACCGTCGACTTTTCAAATCAGATTTCCTGAAACAGGTTGAACACGCGAAACGGTGCCTACCCGAACAGAGACTGTGTCAACCTGCCCGGCCCTACCTACTTACATCTATCAGGCACACCAGAAGGTATACTACCTATTCTACCTGGACCTATATTTAAAAAATGGCAAGGCATTCATTCTAACACACCTCATTCCACGTTTCTCAATCAAACACTCGGGTGCAAGAGCCTACACTAGAGAGACGTCCCGGGACGCCTCCGACACCCGAGCTTGGCATACAATCATTCACACTCCGACGATACGTACCAATTCCTGAAATCGGCTGACAAAGGCTAGCGACCATTGCGTAAATGCGCGTAAACGTATGTGCCAGTGCATTTTACTTTCGTATCAAATATTGATTGTTCAAATATATTGTACATTTTCCTTTAACTAAACATACTTGGCTTGTATAGTAAACTATTTTTTCAGCATTCGTTATGGTATTCAATGTATGTTTGCAATTGTTTATAATTTGCTATCAAATTCCCGAGCCGACGCAATTCCACGGCCTAACCACACACACGCGCAATGTGGAAAATACGTCGTGCACGGCACACTAGCACATGTCGGCCGCCAAACATTATAATAAATTTAAAAACCATGCGATCATCGTGCCCATTGCCTTTCACTCACCCAAGTAGCACCTGGGCACGTGAGTGAGCTCCTGACAATGAACGCGGAAGGGGTTAAACCTGAAAATCCTGATCTAAAAAGATGATTAGTACACGTAAAATTGCAATAGCTAATAGTATAGTTTATTTTCAATCTCTTTAAAAGTTACTCGGCTTTGTAATTTATAAAATATCAATAAAAACACAAATATTGCTGATAAATAATTTCTTTGTTAAGGAAAATGACTGTAATTGAAAGCGAATTTACTAGTATAAGTAACGCAATTAAATATTTACTTGAAAAATTGACAAGATATTAAATAAGCCTTAGGTGATTCTTTAATCGAAGCAAATTGCTCAAAATAGCTACTCCGATTTGAAAATCTACCCGTATACAAAGTGCCTTCTTGTACAGAATGTTTAATAAATTTCATGCGAAAAGGTCTCGACTATACCATATAAAAATTAATATTAAATGCTATCATTGGCTATGCATATCCAATGCAGATTTGAATGTGCGTATCGTTTTATTTATTTATTTTAACGCATGATTGCTATAATCATGAAACCCTTGCAGTAACAAAGTCGGAGGGTATCCGACTTCTGCACTGCTTAACAGTGAAAACAAATTTCAATTCATTACAAATGCAATTTTGAATTTAATATGTTGTACAATGTCCTCAATATACATACATTTGTTCAATGTATTCTTAATTTTTAAGTGTTCTTAACTAATTCATATTCAAGAACGCGGAGTACAAGAAGGCAGATCTAACCTCGTATAAGAAATAATACACAAGAAAATAATGGCGATCACTATGCTCTCAAAACCACTAAAAAATACAACCAGTCACCCGTGCCGCTTCGGACCAATCGTCCTACGGCATGATTGGTGACCGGAGGAACCAAAACGCATGCGACTCACCGACTCGTTGATTGCAGAAATAGAGGAAGTACTGGCGGAAGACATCCAGAACGGCACCGCGGCATCCCAATTGAACTCAATCGTCAGCAGGTATGCAAGCTGTAACTAAACAAGAAAGCAAAGAACATTAAGTTCTGTCGCTTAATACTTCATAGAAAACAGAGAATTGTTTAAAAGATACTTACATTTCTCACTTTGTCAGTGTCGCCTAAACCATCCCCTTCGGTGATGCGCTGACTCTACTTCCGATAACAAATATAAGAAAATAATATAAATAAAAGTCTATGAACGCGTCAATAAATAGCACGCAAAAAACGCTGACCCTACAATCGCGTGTAGCTAAAGTGTAAACGAAAATTTAAGAAGAGCCACTTGCTCTGGAAATATTAGAAAACTGCGGAGCAAACACTGATTCTACCGATCGCATTGCGCGTGGTCACAAAGTTTTCTGAAAGAAAACATGTTACAAACAGATATGCACGAAAAGTATGTAACTAAGCACGAAAAATATGTAAATATTTTAAAGAATGCATTCAAAATATGTAAATACGTAAATATGCATTAAACATATGAAAATATGCAGGAAAAATGTACAAGATTAACAATACATTTTGCGATTATTGTGACATATCAGAAGGAGGACATTGCATATGTTTTTATGTTTAATATTTAAAAACATATGCATTATACAAAAAGTGCAAAATAAAAAATCGTATTGGTCTCTCTGTTTTCTATAAAAATATGCATTTGCATAAAGGTCCGAAGTCTAGTTATCACCATTAACTAAACATTCCAAGGCCAATAACTCAATTGTAATTAATACAGAAAACCGAATTGTTTTGTAAGTATTTTAACTATTGTTGTTTCATCTCAGTAGCAGTCTCAGATCATATCAAACCAATATGGATATGTAATTAAATGTGCTTACATACATACTCCATGGTTATAATTAACTATTAAGTGTCAGTGTAGGTACCAAGTATGGGCTTAATCTGATCCGACTAATCAACTCTCTTGATTCTCCTGTAACACATAATAACAAATCAATAAAAGAAATGCACGAAATTAATGATAATTGTGATATAGTAAAACAATAATTCTATAGCAAACGTGAGTATTCGATTTGTAAAGTATAGACATGCTTACGACACAATTGTATATCGTTCAAGATTTATGCGTGGTACGAATAATAATTTAATCGAGATATATTACTAGTATTTGAACAATTCTACTTATGTCGAGAAGAAATTTGAAAAATCCTTACCTGTCAACCAGATCGTTTCACACTTCGGCATGACTTGGCGCCATTGTGCTACTGCGCCTATGCGCCTGTCAACGTTGCTTTCGCGCCAATCCCGATTCAAATTTCGAGGCAAGCGAAGGAGACGCCATTGAACAGAATCATACTGAAATCAGAAGGAAATGCATTAAGAATTAGCAATATTACAATAATATTGCCAGTAACTGTAGAATATATTGCAAGATAATGGTATTCAAAGCTGAAATACGTATACGCATACGTAAAAGATCGTACGTATATGCATACTCGAGTCGATTAAGAAATGCACGCCACGCGGCGCGATTCCGGTCACTGCACAATATGTACTTAATTTCTTGCAAAATATTCACCGGTACTAACAAAGAAACCACAGAAAACTTGGAAGACACGGAAATGAAAACAATATGTATAATTTCCTGCCTTCAAAAGTATATTATGTGACTGTGTGACATACCTTAATTCGACCGGCACTCTGAACACGTCTAGTCACTACGTGATCCTGTGGGCGAAAGAGGGAGAATTTCAAAATGGATTGCGCTGATTGGCGGAAAACTTGTCGCGAGGTGGGGGCGGCGTTCTTCCTTTAAGGCGGGTGATTTCGAATATCCGGTCCAACTAAACATTTTGTATTAGAAATGTTACAGTATCGATATTAGTCGGATAGTGGGATGCGAATGTATTTATTAGTAATAAGAAACACATCTGTGTCCTAAAATGTTGCAATGTTTGTTATACTATTTATTTGAATAAGTAAACTATAAGTAAACTATTTCCGTGAAACTAATATTTGCCTTGCCCTGACTTTATTTATATTACAATTCCTTGCAGTAGCACAGTGTTCTCGAAACCTCGAAAAAGTGGCCAAAAGTCAAACCTTCGTCGGAATTTTATGAAATTTAGTAGTTAAGGGTTTTGAGGTTGCTGATAACGAATTGGACACAAAAAATTCAAAATTCAAAGTGGCAGACAAAAAATACAAGAAAGTAATAAAATATATATATATATATATTTATTTATTTATTTATTATATATTTATATTATATTATATATTTATATATTATTTAATTACTAAATAAAAAAAATATATATATACATTTCATTACTTTTTTGCTTTGTTTGTCCGCCACTTTGAATTTTGAATTTTTATCATATATTATATACGTAATATGTAATACATATATGTAACACAAATACAATATGAATAAAATATAAATACAATATACTTATAACATTTCATCTGACTCTAATTCTATGTTGCTTAAATGTTTTAATAAGGAAAATATTGCTTCTGTCTCTTCAATATCTTCATCTTCGTCTTCCGTTGTTTCCATAACTGTAGATGTGGATGTGGGTAATGGTTCTTTATCAACCCATGGAAACAGCAATATAGATAGAACTTCGGAAGGGAGTGTCATTTTCTAGGATATTGGTTGTGACTTCTGTTTCTTAAACTTCTACTGGATATGAATGGGTCTGAGGTTTCCATAGCCCTGTTAAAAATCACCAAATAAATAAAAGATTGATTAAAAAGAAGTAAAAGCAATTACAATAACTTATTATAACTTATAAAAACAATCAATAAACTATACCTTCTAAACACATCTAGTAGATTATTTTTCCGACAGTTGTTTCTTGCATGAAATTCTCTTTCGTATCTGTATAATTTATTCCTGCTCTCTGCTGCATCTTCTGCTACATATCCTGGAGGCAAGATAGACTGTTCGACAATTTGCCTTCCGTCCCATATCAAAATTTTATGCAAAGTTGGTGGCATAAATAACGTATAACAGTAAAATGAAAATTCTATTCTAATCAGTTCACACAACACTTCCTTGTTGGGAAATGCTCCTGTCAGGAAAATGCTGTAAACAACTGACGAGTCTTAGGCAAAATTGTTATTATGAAAACATATGCGGAATAGCCGAATTAGCAAATTTTTAGGTGGGAGTAGGAGTTCGCAGAAAGGGTGTAAAGAACTTTGGTAAACCCGACGACTTTATGATTCTATTATTGGGCCACAATAAACATCTTATACGTTTGCTAGCATAACGGTTTTATTGCAGACAGGATATTAAAACGACATCCTTTTACTCTTTTCGGTATTTGATTAGTTTTGTACCCATTCTTACAGTATTCTAATTCTTTACCAATAGCGGTTAACAAGCACGATAAGCATGATAAATACCGCTCCAAGCGCCTACTAGCTACATGGGCCCAAAACGCCAAACTACGATGGATGTCTACTTGCTAAAACTCGGATAGATTCGTATAATCTCCTTTGTGAATGTCCAAGCTTTCTTGTAGGATAAATTCCAAGTTGAACACTTTTGAACATTTTTTGAAAACCCTTGTCAAAGTTTCAGTTGTTATGAATTATATACTGTTCGTACATGGATTAAAAAATGCTTACTGATTAATGATTAAATACCTTCAATACATTTAATGACCCGTATAAAACCATAATTTAAACCATCATTCTGATATTCTTTAACGGGTATCTAGAGCGTTTAATTTTACATCACATTTTACAATTTTGACTTCAGAGCTCTATATCTTGTCACACAAGTATGGGAAACCATTAATATGTTGGTTTGAAGCTTTGAAGGGTTCCATAGCATTCACGTATATTCACACAATCGCAAGACTTCGGTCTCTAACCTACTTCAATTAATAATACTGCTTCAACTGATCACTGTTCATAAACAGAGGACGCTCGAATTGGTGTCGGATTTATGAGCCGGTATGGCAGTCACCGTAGGCCGCGAAAGTCTTTAAATCTTGTCTATGGTACCGTCAACTATGCGGCGCCACTTGCCGGATCAAATACGCTGCAGGTTTCCCGCATTTTTTATAATTACGCGTCCTCACGTTCGTATCGAGAACCTGTAACCAATAACTCATTTTATTCTGCATAGAAATGCAACTGCACCCAGAAATGAATAGCCGAACAAGGTTACGGGAAAACGAAGAAACAAATACGTATACGGCTATTTGTACAGAAATGTGCGGGAGCCGTACGTGAACATTATTTAACACAACGTGAAATTACGACTTGTCGTAAATCGTAATGCTTAAAGTAGCGCTTAAAAAGTACATTGTGCATGTGCAATCATCGTAACAACGTGTGTATGCTGGCGCCACGAAATTCAATTTGACTGCAGAAACCAAAATTGTTTTTCTACTATTTGAATAACTACCTAAGTAAGCATAGATACGTTTTCAGTGGAAGTAGGATAAACCTATTCCCAATAAAATCTACCGTAATCTAAAAATGTTCTTGCGCGGATCAATTAATAGAGGAGAAAAACAAAACGTCTGGCCATAAGAATAATTTGGCGACCAACTCCAAGATTTTTCTGAGTAATTTTTAAGTTATTTCCAGGTAAACGGCCGATAGATATTAATCCCTCAGAGATTTCTGCAAAATGTCGTTGCCTTGAGCGATGAACCGGAGCAACCCTACGAAGGTGAAGGCTCGTTATCGATTATTCCACCAAGTTTCTGCCTATCGCAGGGCTGGCACGCCTACTCACGGTTCCAAGGGGCATACCATAGCGGCCAACTTACCCCCTGTAATATCCGCGTATTACGTGAACAGGCAACGAATCCTTGTAAATTGATAGCAGCTGACCGTTGCACCGATCTCTCTCCCATCAACGTGGGCACGATTGTCGTGTTCGTTATGATTGTGTTTAAATTACCCTATATTCGACAGTGGTGATACCCGTATTTGCTTCCCGGTTCGATCCTTTGAACTACTCGATACGATTTCATATTGAAAGTAGCGGGTACGCGTTTATCTTTCAACCGTGTTGGGGGATATGTAAAGCAGAACTTCTGAAACTGAATAACAAACTATGCGTCGTGGATGCTCGTATCGATAGAGCTTACCCAGGGGTTTGAATGTTTTGTATCGCGTCGATTGCAGTAAGTGCAAATCTTTGTACGGTTAATGCGAACTTTTCATCGAGCGCCCGTGTATGGTATAAGTTGGCTATTTTATCATGCGTGAATGTGGTCTTTACTTTCTTTCTGTCTTTAAAAGTACAATATTTTCTCCGACCGGGACGCCCATCGGCGATCGTGATTCGATTCTCGTTAAGTTTTTGCGTCGAGTTGTATTTACGATTCGCGACAACTCCTTGTCAAGACGCGAGCCGCGTACGTGATCGAGTATACATCGTTGTTTGCTGAGATTAATATAGCGAGATTCTAGTCAGGGCATTCCTTCGAAGGCGCGAGGAGACAAACAAGGGTATCTGGTGGATACTGCTACTGCTGGATACGTTTTGCTTAATTGTTTCGTAAACGTAAATTGTTTCATTGAGTTATGAAATAGTGAAATTGTAGGTCATGTAAGTAACCCCTGAAATTTAATTTCTATTATTAGTAATGAATAATAGCAGCACATGAATCCGTATCATTGAATGAATAATAAATTATATTGGCAACCTTGAGTTTAGTTATTACTGATAACACTGATAAGACTGCTAACCGAATAGCAGAATGCTCCATACGAAAATAATAATAATAATAATAATAATCGGTGATAAACTACGACTATTAAAATTTCTGGGTCAGTTAATTTTCATTAAAAAACCAATGGACTTTTATGGCACAGTATTTTTGTCTATTTACATTCGGGGAGTACTCGGATCGAATCCCATGATAATTTACAAGGTTATTCTGGTTCCATTGTAACATGATTTGCATAACAAATATTGTGCTACGCTAAATAAAAATGAATTACCGAATAATTCTTAATAAAAAAAAAGTATCTCAAATTGTGTTAAAATGATTCGAAGCTACAACACAGTTTCATAAATTATACTTTCATTACGTAACTGTAAATGTTACAAAATCGAGTATACAAGAACTCTGTACAGTATACACAGGTTTGATTAATCAAAGCTAAAGATGCAGCTTGTCGCAGCTACAATTGCCAAGCTAATCAAAGATATGCAGGAAGTTTCCAAGCGGGGAAACAACGGGCACGACCGACTGTATACACATAGGGTGGATCCGATAATCGATCAGAGCTTCCCCGTGGTCGACAACAACGATCTCTGACCGGGCTTTTCACTACACTGTTACGAGCCGGGGGTCCATCAGCGTCCCTTTGATCTTGCCGTTGAAATCCTATTTTGGTCCGTGGCCGGTATCGGTGCAACCACATCGCGATAACGCTACTTCAGACTGCGGAATTTATCGACATCGACATTTAGTCCTTATTCAGAATATTTATATACATATCAAGTAATCGGTGCAATGGACCACGCAAAACAGTGCACTGCATCTGAAAAATATTACCTCTACAATGTACCGAGGTAAAACTTGTCGTTTCAAACTGTGTCTATTACTACCTTAACTTTATCGCATATTACCTTGAGCGCGCGATTTATCGACGTACGTCGATATACAATTGGTGCGCGAAACAAAACGTAACAAATGTGTTCTGTTCGCGTTCGTACGATCCTTGCACCGGCCTTGGCGCAAGAAGATTTAATATTTACAAGAACGAACCTGCTTATGCAACGAAATTCGAACAAGTGTTGCAAGAAAGCATGAAGGTACGAAAAAATATACGTAACACTTTCGATGCGGTGCATAAATAGGTAGATTGCGATAAGCGAGTTGATTTCGAATAATTCGATCCGCGTGTTAACCTTAATGCATGTTAATGCGGTCACTCGTTACTCGTAATTCAATCAATATATCCATTCGTTCGGTAATCGTTATCGGCGCTGCATTAAAAAATACATCAGAGTTCCAATTTTACGTACACAAACGGAATCGCACAGAAAAATAAACATCTCATTTTTGAATGCGTACTATCGCTCAACTCTTGTTTCAGCGAACACTAAGACTTCTCGTTACAACAGTGAATTCCAAAGTATTGTAAAAAGAAATATTTTTTACACACATAAAATTTATTTCAAACTGACAACATCTTCGACGGAGTGCGCATTAGAATTAAAGGAAAACAATTAGCCTTGTCATATATATTTCTTTCGTGTCGCACAATGGTCGCGTTTGCGCATGTTCTCCTCGTCTATCCTCTCTAAAATAATAGAGATGCATCGTAACGGAATGTTATTCTACGAAACAGAATTTTAACCGCAAAATGACATACAAGAATCGTCGTGTTATCAATATTCGCGTTACATCGTTCAAGTGCAACGCGGCGCATAATCGATCCATTGATCCGGTATCGAGTGCAATTATAACCGCTTCGGTAAGAGTGATCGTTGAGTCTCGTAATCGCGTAAATGTATGATACGCTGCACATAAAAATCTTACTGCCCCTTTACGTTACAACGTTTTGCCAAAGTAATAATAAACTTGCGTGTCGCGCTATCTCGTTCGGTGTTTAATTTATTGTGGATAACAAAATACTCGCCAAAACGGAATGGAATGCGCATACGTAGATGTCGCGTGAAGAAAAAAAACCAGTTTCCAAGTATTCGCGTAAGGTACGAAGCACGACGCAAAAGGATCACAACGACGATAATTGAAGGTTGCACAACAGGTTGTCGTAATATTTAGCAATGTCGAGTTTAGATAGCAGCCGAGTTTCCTGCGAGTCCTGCGACTGTTCCGACTCTCGCATACGAAAGCACCCGACCAACGAACGTAGAAACTCGCGCGGCTCTCTTCCCACTATTGTGTGTCGTGGCGTTTTTGCGCGCTATTACACTTCTTCAATTACATAATCCGTTGGAATCTCGGTAGCGTCAACCTACCAAATACCTGGGAATACGATCGATGCCTTGGTACTCTGGATATCGCAAGAGCTCGAAGCTATTCTTCTGCTTCGAAAGTACAGCGAGAGTGGACCGAGTAGTGTATCCTATATTTGATAAGGAATAACAGAAATTAGCGATGACGCGTGCATCGCGCGTCAATTGCCGCGTAACGTAGTAAGGTACACTTTCTCCTGCGTCGCCGTGATCGTCCTTGGAGCGCGCAATCCCCCCGCTGTAATCAGCGGGACAGCCCGTACAGTCTATTGGTATAAGAAACTTGTGGCATTCGATCAACTCGATATGCATTCCAATGGTCACGCTATTTCGTTGAATCAAGAAACGTTTTCACCTGTTGAGTCGGAACGAAAGGGGGCCCAGACGAGCGAACATTGTACCTGGCAACGCCGCGATGGAATAGAGCACCGTGCGGCGTAGCCTGATAATACTATCGAAGACGAACATGAACACGAAGACGAAGACGAAGACGAAGACGAAGACGAAGACGAGACAGTAAAAAGAGTCTATCGGTTATAATTTTTGTACGATGTCGAACTTGTCTTTGAAACCGATCGATTCCTTCTTCGGGTCGTATTTTTTGCGTGCAGCCAACTGAGCTCTGAGCTCCTTAGCGCTCATTTTCAAGTTTAGGCCCTGGCGCGACTCGTTGCCGACAACGCTACCGTTTCCGGTACCAGGCCCGTGTCCTATAGGCGAGTCGTTTCTAACGCCATTTCCGTTCCCGTTTCCGTTCCCGTTCCCGTTCTCTCGTGCAGCATCCTCGCGTTCGCGTTCGCTCTCGTTCTCGTTCTCGTTCTCGTTCTCGTTCTCGTTCTCGTTCTCGTTCTCACTCCTGGTCGACGTTCTTGTCGCACTTGCCGAAACCGTGCTTCCTTCGCTGTGCGATGCGTCGTTCGAGCAGCTCGATTTTTGCACGTTCTGAAAAACAAACATCGTTCATTAGTTCATCATCTGTACAATTCCAACCGGCTCTATCCAACCACACGGCTACGTCGCATTATACACATACGCGGTTAGCCGGTAATATATCGGACAAGGAAAAGAGGAACGAGTGCTATAGAAAACTCGTGTCACGTATCAAGGTCGATCGAGGTACGGCGAACTACTTTTTTCCCAAATGCACACATACGCGATTCTGACCAACTTGGAAATCGGTCGCGACGAGAGAAAGGAATGACAAATCGGGTTTCGTGCATCATCGATCAGCAGGGGCCTAGAAAATCTGCACCGAATCTTTCTTTTCCCGATCTCAGAGCGATACGTAACAATTTTCCATTGGTCGTTTGGATGCCCGTCGATGGAAAGGAAAGGAGGAAAAACCCCGGTCACGACGATCAAGGGACCGTACGATACTGTAAGGCGAACGATCTGGAGGGACAAAGGGCCGTGACTATCGGCGTATCAAAGACGACGGACAAATTCGTCGAAGGAACTCATAATGACCTTGGCTCCTGATGCAATATGCCGAACGGTACTTAAAGGAATTCCATCGGGTAAAGGCAAGCGCGAGGGAAAACCGGTTTCGAACCACAGACCGTTTAAATCTCTTCGAAATAATTTTAGTTAGCTTGCCCCCCTCCGGAACGCTGTTATCGCCCCCGGAATTAAAAACACGCTCGGTCTTCCAAAAACTTTCCGCCATTCGCGATACGCGTGGCTTAGAAGTTAGAACCGCAACGAATTCTCGCCGCCGTAGGGTACCAGTGACGTACAGAATGTAATTACGATGGCGCAAGGAACGAAAACGCTCGATCTACGCGAGTTCGGTTGCGCTACGCGATAACCAGCACCAATAGAACCACCAGCAATCGCATGCAAAGATGGTGTTTATGCATCGAGATGACGTAACCTCTCCATAAAACTTCGAGAATCTATGTCGAGGTATTTCTGCATCGCCGTCGACATCCAGTAATTCAATTAATTCCAGCAACGACGCGACTCTTTCGCACGTATGTATGTACATACGTCGTGTAGCAGCAGCCAATCAGAATCGCCATCTTTGATAAAAGAATACCTCGAATGGCACGTGCTGCATTGGAATTGCAGCTGGTTCACCGTCTCTTTCGCACGATGCACGCTCGAAGATGATAGCTGGTGTGCACCATGGCCGAAACCATTGTTCGATTCGAGGGCCACGAAAAAAAACGAATCGGGTGGTGGGCTGTTTTATCATTCCGTTCATCTCGACCGAAGCAAACGAGATGCATCGTGCATCGTGGAATACCCGTTATCTCCATGCATACGCATTCAGTCTGGGCGATTTGACACGCTTTCTTCGAAAATCGCTTGATCGCGCCACACGGAAATCGAATAAGAGCGGATAACGGATTTTTTTAGGCCGGTCGCTACCGCGAAATGATTTCACCGGTTTTACCGTGGCATTGCCGACCTTTCTCGATAGCAGGAAACTAGGATATCGGAACGTCCGTCTAGCCGAAAGACCTTTTGCCAAATGTATCTCTCCGAAGAACGTTCTTTGCGCTCGGAGCAAACAGTTTTCCCTCTCGTTCGCGTACCGCGCGTGCCGCACGGTTATTCGATTGCGCAATAGAAAACGGCGGTAGGAAGCTGACCAACCCGTGGAGAGGCATTTAATTATTTACCCGACATGTGATGGTGTGCCCGCGACAAAAATGTATCTACGCTTTTGTAAATCTCGGCGAACGTTCCATTAAGGGTGTTCGGGGAACCTTGGCGCAATGATTAATGGAAACGTTGTTCACTCTCTTAACTTTATCCCCTTTTCCTTGGTTTCCTTTGTGTCTACACAAAGTACAAGCACGGAATGTTCCCCGATCGCAGCGTACACCTATGCGTCTTCGATTACGTAGAACGGAACAACGCGAATTTACGTAACTTTGCGCCGCGAAAAATGACCGGAAATCCGGCAAATCCCATCGACGGAGGACGAATCTTTCGATCGCGAGATATGTACATATGTATATGCTTGCCGGAAAATCGGTCTCGTTGGGAAGAGCGTATCGCGGCAAGGCGATCGAACGCGGATCCCATGAAGATGAATTAAGGCCACTGCCGTACCATTTTGCACAAGAGGAACTTCCGCCGATTAACACGGTAATTGTTACATCCGAGAATATCCTACGGTGATATCGTTCACTAGTGAGCAGAACCTTGTTTCTATCGATAATCGGGCGAGCCAAAGTAATGCATCCCAACGGCAAATGTAACGACAAATGCATTTCTCAATTGGCCAGAAACGGAGGAACGAATCTCGCGATACCTTTACCTATGACGTGTCTTATCGAGTGTGTACAAAACGGATGAATCACTCGGGTGCTCGCGAACGCTCACTATCGACCAAAGAATCGTAGAGCAAAGTAGGAAAGAGGAAAATTGTTTTTTTATTTCAATAGCTCCATTCCTTGAATAGAGCGTGAGGAAGAGCGGTAGATGGAGGAATAATGATTTTCCAGGAAAGGAGACTGCACAATACGCCTGACTCTTCAGTCCACGAGGAAATATTGCCGATACTTGAAATACTTATGGAATGTGCAATGAAATCGGTGATATAGGATAGGAAACGTCCGACACTACCTGTGCATCCATATTTGAAATAATAAATAATTCGCCTCGCTTTTCTTCCGCGAGTAGATATTACGAAATGAAGAATAAATAACGTGCTTAGATCGTTGTGAAAAGCAACAGAAAATAATGCTTTTTATCGAGTAAAAGCAACGAGCGAATGTAGGGCATACGAAAGAAGAATGAGTAGGCGCATCTGTGGAGTCTGCGATAATGATATCTACTACTATGCGTGTTATCGTTCGATGCCGTTTCACCGGAAAGAACCAAGCCAGCATGCTATAGTTGTATGTACATCGTGGCGATTCGTTATTCTTACATCGCACGATATGAAGCTTCCAGCACCGGGACAGTAAAGAAGAATTAAAAAAACACTTGCGAGCCAAGTGCATATGATGATGGCAATTGCCTGAACGGCATCTGTTCTGACGAAACAAGATCTTAGGTATCGATAGACTGATTCTCGCGAGAACCCCAAGTACCGATGCTAGAAAAACGTGCAAATTTTCCAACATTAGTTGAAATAGCTAACATCTTTTTGTACCACACAAATGCGCGTTATTCAAGTGACTCGTTTCAAATGAATTTCTCCCTCGTTCTCGTTCAGGCGTTACCAAAAAAAAATCGTCTGCACACGATACGATGGGACATATGTGTTCACTTCTTTCCATAGCTCGCTTCTACGCACGAGAAGCAAACACAGATGTTTTAGAGCACATCCTACTGGAACACTTGCGTGCTTATCTTTAAATACCGAAAAAATGCCTGTCACTCTTTTATTCCACAAGAAGCAAAGACTCCACGGTGAACTGATAAGACCAATCACAACACGGACAAGTATTACACCGCAGTTATTTATAAGAACCGAATCAATATCGATACCAGGTATGTACGATATTCCACGGTCGAAAAAACGTATGGAACCGATTAATGAACGAGAAGCCTTGCAGATCATTATTACGACGAAGAAAACAGAATTATTCTGTCCGAACCAGAACGTTCGTGTGACTCACGGCTAAAGATATTATCGAAGAGAAAACAATGCGCCCTCTCCAGTTTTTCGCTAAATTGCATAACAGACTCATCGGTAGTTGATCAAGAAAAAAATTCACGTTTCAGGTTCGTTGAAATGTTCACAAGCTTCTCGGTTCAGGAATTTGTTATTTATATAACTATTTAGAATAACGATGAATGATTTTTCGGAGCGGGTTCGAAAGTGATTCATTTAAGGAGCGATGTCTGTAAATAATACTATCGCGTGTGTATGGTAAAAAACATACACAGCCCTACATTCGGGCCGTCTGGCAGCGAACCGAAGCAACCATTGAAGCAACAGGTGTACGTTCGGTTCAGCCCCTCGTGCGTTGAGCAACAGGCAACTCTGAGACAGCAATTCGGTTTGAGCTGGACAACAAATAAACAATACGCACCTCGTCGGTGGAGTTGTTGCTGCCGTTGCGCTCCTCTTGTTCGACACTATTCGGATTCTTCTCTGGGGTCTTGTTCACCTTGACGTTCGCCATGGTGCCCTTGATAACGATGCTGTTGGCCCTGAAATATTCGTCTGCCTCTTGATCGACCACCAGAAGTTTCGTCTCATTCGGGAAGGCTTTTATGCGTTCAACAACCTGTTTATGGACCTCGTTCGCAATGTTGATCTCATTAACCTCGATAATACGATCACCTTGTTGTAAACCAGCGGCTTGACTGGGCGAACCATCGTCCACCTTACCGATAAATTGCCCGTTCTTTCCTTTTTCCGCGTGCAAGTTGAACCCATAACCATCAAAATCGTCCCACTTGACGATATGGCAAAGTCGCGCACACGGTGCCTTATCACCCTTCATAGAAGACATGTTTCACCCGTGTTGTTAGTGGCGCGCACAGAACGAAACGAAAAAACGGCCCAGGATGAGTCGGGGCCGACTAACGACTACGCGACTGCGACAGAAGGACAGCGAAGAACAGTAAACGCGCGCTGCACGAATGGTTACGAGAAAGTTTGTACACTATGTTTTGTAGCGATCGGTAACGAAATTTTCTGTGGACGAACGACGTTCGAGGCGCAGTCTTACGGTTCGTCTGTGCCTCATGCGGTGACTGGTTGACTAGGAGACTGCTACGTAACTAGCAGCCTCGACCTCGCCGATTTTCGTCCACACCTGCTACGAGGCGATTATTAGAACCGACTGGCGGTAGCTGCACCGTCGTGAATCAACGTCAATCGGCGAGCACCAGCGTGGTTACTTCGAATCTTAAAGGTCGGTTCACGCGTACGCGAGGTCACGTGCACCAATAGCTGTAGCCGAATCTATGAGGTATCACACGGATCTGTGAATGTGACCGATCGAAAGCGACACGTTCTTCGGCGCAGCCAAGGAACAACCCATGCGAAACGCTATCGCTGACTTCAACTGAAAACTATAGACTTGATAGTAGAGGGTTGAGAGAGAGAGAGAGAGAGAGAGAGAGGGGCGAGAGAGGGGGAGGGAAGGGAACGTGGATAAACGCAAAGGGAAGGAGTGAAATGAATAAAGGTGGGGGAACAAGGAGAACGAAGGTGAACGCTGCACGCGGCTGGGTTAATTTGGTGGGGATAAAACGGTGCTGCTGGACGATACCATTCGACGTCCATTGCAGCCGCCCTACAACGGTCCATTCGAGGTTTTAGCGAGGCCGAATCAGAGGCTGTATACGGTTCTGGTGAAGAACAAGCCGACCAACATTTCTACCGACAGGCTCAAGTCGGCGTACTCTGCTTCACCAGACGGTGTTGAAGAGACAGCTGTTCTGGTTCCTGATGCAGCACCACCACAAACGCTTCGTATCTATCCGGGCGCCGGCAATGCACCCCGCGGCAGGAAGAGGGTGACATTCGCCGCGTCTCTAGGAAGGGAGTGATGTGGCGACTCGCTTGCGCGCCATTGGCAGTGGAGTCGCGGACTTGTCTCACCGTGATTCCCGCCATGGGGATTCATCCTTCCACCGCACTCAACACCTTGCCGCTGCTCTCGCCCAATGGACTTGGAGAGACATCCGGCGCTCTCTCAATGATTGGCTGGATGCTCTCGGCCAATCAAGAGCTGCAGAATCGAAAAAGACGAAGGAGGGACGTTTCCTGTTTTCGAAAACGTCCTTTTGACTCCATCTTAATTTATTTGTTCTTTTATACGTTGTTTTTGTCACTGTAGGCTATTTGTTAATTGTTAAATAAATTCTACTCGTTTTTTTCGCGTTCTTTGAATATTTATATGTGAGGTTTAATTACGCAGTTCCCCACAATTCTAGTGGCCGTCCTTTACGAGTAGAGATCGCTAAATTCGTCGGTATGACAGTCATGCTGGGCCGCAAAGGCCAATAAGGGGAATTGTCTATTCTTATATCTTGTCTATGATTATGGTTTCATACCACCTCGTGTAATGTTATTTATCGGCGAAAATACTAACGACAAAATAGTATAACCTACTTTACGAATTTGCGAAAAGGAATTAAAATTCGTATTCAAATATGATGGTTCCTTTAAGATTTTTAGCCCACAACGTGTGGAAAAAATCAGCATTTATCAAGACATTGGGTATGATTTATCAGTACGAATAAATATTACGCATTTATTCTTATATGTTCGTTTCTACATGAAAGAAAATTTCGTGCTCTTATTTATTACTTTTAAAATATCAGAAAAGTAATTTTCTTATTATTCGTGCATGCATTTCCTGTATTATTATTTTTAGGCAACGACACGAAAATGCTTTCAACATTGGCCCAAGAAAAACCACAAATATTAGACAAGGCTGGTAGCCCAGAAAGAGAAGCTAATGAAGATCCAGCGAGTTCAACATCCTTGGCAAATTATAGATTTATCTACCCCGAGTTTCTACCAGATCCTAATCCGTTATATCGTAACAGTATAAGGGAAAAGTTAGAACGCATGGATATGCTGACTAGGAGATCTGTATTAAGTATCCCCGAATTTTATGTTGGTTCTATATTAGCAGTAACTTACTCTGAACCACATGCAACTGCAAAAGTAAACAGATTTGTTGGGATATGCATATTAAGAGAGGGTTGCGGCTTGAGAGCTTCATTTCTTTTGCGAAATGTTGTAAATGGAGAAGGGATAGAAGTACGCTATGAATTGTACGATCCTGCCATTCAAAAAATTGATTGCTTAAGGTAAGAGTACAATAATTACATTTAACTATAATTTGAAGTAAATAGTACATACATATGGATTTAAATTATTTGTACTTTATAGATTAGAGAGAAGAATGGACGATCGGTTGCTTTATCTCAGAGATGCACCATTAGAATATAGCACGTTTCCTTTTGATCTGGAAGCAGAATTAACAACTACAGGATCCATTCCTATAAATGAAATCAAGATTCCCCTTAATCCATTGCCATGGTCGGAAAGATGGGAATGCCAAAATTTAAAAGGAGTTCAAGATTTGGTTGTTAGTGAAAGACGCCAGAAAAAAGCAGCAGCTCGGGCTAAGCCATGGGAAAAATATGATTTAATGAAAGTATACAGGTAAATTTAGAGAATATTATAGGCACAAATATTACATTTATTATGTAGAGTAAATTATTGAAGTATATTGTTTCAATATTTAATTAGGGGGACTATTCCGCAAGAAGAACAAGTGGAAATATTTTCGGATATATACACCGAGATTCGTCAGTTGGAGGTCCAGAAGCACATATTGAAACGCAAACGTATGCTAGAGAGGCCGAAAAGAACTATAAAAAATTTCTAGGTTAATGATATAAATGCACATTTCCCATATATTACATGTACATACTTTTCTTACAAAACTTCCACTAATTGTAGCAAGAATAAGAAACATATAATTTATAAACATACGTATCCCGTAATTTTATTCTACGAATACTGACCTACCTATGTACCTAAGAAATATTGCTGAACAAGTTCAGTAATAATAGGTTCTTCTTTTTATTAGGAAGTGAAAAATATACAATAGAAATTATAAAAGTTTAATGACTACACATCATTCTTCGAACATTCTTATCTGAAGTATATGGGAACAATTGTTTTCTTCTGTATTAAATTATCCTAATTAACAGGGAGAAGATAAATATACGAACATGAAATTAACTAGTTAATAATGCTACATTAATTTCTTTAACCATTTTAATACGATATAACATCTTTATGAGATGTTCCTTAGCCAATGGTGACGTTGAATACCATACTGGGCTATCTGGTACACAACTTCTTTCAGGTAATAAATAAAACACATCGTTTCGGGTTTTGACACTCTCTGGGCTGAAATTATATAAACCTATTAATTTATTTACGGCGCGATTTGTTTGTATGAACATGCTATATTTGTATAAAGAACATACCATTTGGATAAGTAAAACTCGTATAATTTAACTGGACACCTTAATGGATTTTCTTCGTTTTCTTGCTGTTCATATACCTTCTTTTTACGTGAATTACCTTCTGGAATAAGTTAAAAAATAAAAAATTCGTTATATTTTTAATCTGTATATTTCTACTTCTTTTCCTACTAACCTAATGCTGATTGTGGTGGATAAAAACGAAGAAGAACGTTCCTAGTACCTGGAACCTTCCCTGCTGCAGTAGTAGGTTGCGCAGCAGGATTTCGTTTCCAATGTTTCATAATGTGAGAAAATGATAGCTGCATATGTTCTTCTACTGTCTAAAAGGAATCGATATTCGAATTCATATTTGTATTATAAATTTTCGAATAGTTTAAACCAAAGTGCCTTATGCGTACCACGAGATTAAAGTGTTTGGTGTTAAAAAACATTAGGGTACTTAAAAGGACATGAGGAGAGTGAGCTCCTAACTGCTTACACTCCCATAAATGTTCTTCCTCAACCCTTGTAACAATGTATTCTAAAATAAAATATATTTTATTCGTTATATGTTGCTAAATCAATCGTAGAAAATCAAACCAATAACTTACGTGAATCGTTATAAAGTACGGAAAACTTTTTTGCAACCTCATTCAGACAGTCTGTGAATCGTTCATAATACGAATCCGTAAATATATTATCTATTCTATTATTTTCAAATAAATACTGTTGTATTCCTGTAACATATATTACAATTATAACACAGTACAGGACTTTTTTTTTAATTAATAGAAATGTCTACTGCATTTACCTAAACAGAGATAATATATTGTGTCGGGAGCATATTCTGCTCCATTTGGTTTTCTAACTTCTTTTACAAAGAGGCATAACGAATAATTTAATTCATCCGCCGTGAGTTGCAAGAGATCGGTTTTAAATAATTTCATTTTTTTCGTTGGTGTAATTTGTTTTTCCAATTCGGCATTCTTTGTAGTTACCTGTTTAAAAAAAAGTCGATGATTTCTAATGTGTTTCCGATAATGTTTACTTTAAATAATATAACTATAAGATTACCCATTGTCTCCATGCATTTACTCCGAAAGTATATTTGAGTGCCATATTAGCATCTGGTTTTTCGACGGGTTCTATAATTCTCGGCTGCGGTGGAGGATGTGCTTCGGGTGGTGGCATTAAAGGCATATCATTTGCGCCAGATACACGTCTTCCTCGCTTATTCGGAGTAGATCGCGGTTTGTACGGAACCATTCGTTTTCTCCCACGAGGAGCAAGGATTAGCCGCTCCGACTGAACTGGATATTGGACAATAATCTGATCATTACTTATTTTTTTTGCTAATCCAAATCTTTACCTAGTTTGTGTACATTGCATTTATTTCGTTACCATCGTTTTCTATAGTTGTGTCAGGCTGTGCTGGTGCTTGTGTAGCAGTAATGGTGTTTGGAGTTAAAGCTGCTTCTAAATCAACAGCTGGCTCGTCTAATTCACCAGTTGCCATTTTTAAAGCCATTTGTAACATATCGTCACCGAATGTGTTACTGGAATCGACTCCTTCTGGACTGAAGCCTCCACTGTGAGAATGATTGCGATCGCCGTTATCTTCCTCTCTGTAAAAGGACGATAGAAAAAATCAAGAGATTTTCTCCAAATATATAAATAATAAATGTACCTATCCTCCGCAGAATCTGAATCAGTTTCATTAGCTTTTTTCTCTGTTGCAACCATTTCTGCCATCATAAGAAGTTCAGCTTCAAAGGGATCCGCTGGTATTTTCTCTTGTATTCTCTTAATTTCTTTAAATATCCCTTTAGCACTATTTCTTGTCGTAGGTATAAAAATAGGAACGGGAATTGGTAATGGAAAGGGTACTGGAACTGGAAAGGGCATACTATACATATGTACTGGAAATGGGACATAAATTGGAACTGGTATCGGTACGACAGCTTGTTGAACACCATCCGTCTGTGTAGCTTTTGTACAAGGGTGTGGACGTACTGAAACTCCTTTCGTGTGCATCAAGGGTTTACACTGAGTTGTTTTATTGTGTACTTGGACTGGACTTGGTGGTCTTGTTATAATGTGTTGCTTATAAATTATTTGTGATGCCTGATTTTGGCTGACAGCAACTGATGGTACCACCATGTTATTTACATTGTTTTGTTGTGCTGTCGGACTGGACTGTCCGTTTCCTATCGAGGCTAAACTTGTAACAGAAGATATTACAGGCATGTTCTTTTTATTTTGTGTATCACTAGTCTTTTGATGGTTGGAATTTATATTTCTTTGAGGTACTGTCCTTTTGGGCATGCCGGTAGGAACAGGATCATCGCCCGTCGGTATTGTGATCGGAGATTTAGTGTACTGAGCTTGAAAATTCATTACACAATGATACGAACAAAAATTTCGTATTGTGGCGTCAGACATCGTTAAATGATATTGTGCTTGTGAGAACTCTCTACAAAAGTCACAGTTTATACGTTTTGCTGAAACTGCGTTGATAGATACCTATGTACAATTGAAAACAAATGAAATCGATTGTTCTTAATCCTGTTACATATAATAATGTGGTGTGTCATACCTGATACAATGTTAAACAATTCAAACTGCACATCATCATTATTTGACCAGTTTTCAGTTCCTTTTTAATCATATCAAAATTATATTTTTTCACTTTGCACCAATTGCAAGGCACAATTTTTCGGTTCGTGATAATGAATATATTTAAACATGTTTTAGAACAAAACAAATGAGCCTCATTTTCATAAAAAACGACAGAACTCTTTTTGTTAGGCAATTCAAAAAATTTTTTGCAAGTGGAACACTGATCTGGATCAACCTTTTTTACAAATTTAAATGCTGCAAAACATGGATCACTGCAAATAGCTACTGGATCGGATCTATCTATCTGAACCTCACAGTGTACAACTTTTTCCTGTCACAAAGAATACAATTTAAGTAGAAAATGTTGTTCTGTATGTAAAAGATGTGTGCTAATACAGGAAATGGTTACTTACTTCCTGACAAACACTGCAACATTTTTTCTCCATGTTTGGAGGTTCTACAGAACTCATTTTTGAATATTTTTCCATGCAATCCTGCATGCAAAAATCTTTAAACTGCCCTTTATCGCCAACTGGTGCAAGAAACCCTTCTGTGCTAGAACTTATGTCTTTCTGACAATAACTGCACACTTTCAAACCTTTTTTGAATTCTTCTAAGCATGTGGAGCAACAGAACTGTCTAACATCGTAACCAAATCTCACACAGTATTTCCCTAGGCTTACCGCCTGTACAGAACCATTGCAATTTCTACAATAACTTCCATATTTTGTTTGAAATTTACCTAAACATTCCTCATTACAAAATTCCATTGTTTCCCAAGAAAGATTACGTTCGTCGTTGGGCTCAACGATTAATAAACAGTTTGCACAACGTTTCTCCCTCTTGGAATTGACCCCGTCGCTAGGTATATCCGTAGCCCTATTATTAGCAACTTTAAATAATGCTTTACAAGTTTTTGAACAGACATTATAAGTATCGAAACCAATTTTTACTTTAATCTTACATGATCTCTCTTCGTTGCACTGTTTACAAATTTCTTTTGCCATGATTTCTTCAATTTCAGAGTTTTTTGACTCTTCGTCAACATTAATAATATCTGTAGTAGCAGTTGCCTGTTTGTTATTCACATCCCTCTCCGTTTGAATACACTCTGTATCTGTTGTACTACTTTCATTTACAGTACATAATTCTTTTAGGTTTTCCCGCTCACTATCATTTACATTGGTGTTCACATCATTACTCTGACTCGTATCTTTAGCTTCATTCTGCTGATTATCAGCTGCATCTAAGGATTCCTTATCATTAGAGTTCAATTGTTCTCTTTGCCCAGGAATTATTACCTTCATGCTGTCTGGAATAATACACAATTCATCATCTTGTCCTGGTAAAACATTAGAGTGTTCTTCTTCAGTATCCAATTGTGTGATTTCGCTAAGAGGTTTCTCTACATGATCTACACATTTCTCAGTTGAACCTGCAACTTCTGTATTTAAACTGCTATTGTGTTCCGTTTCAATTGTACTTTCATTATCATTCTTATCAGCATCTTCTAATGTATTGGTAGTATCCAATATATCAATGGGTATGGTTTTTTTTGCTACAGTATCTTCTTCCTTATTACTATTAAAATTGTTTTCTTTGTCCTTTACCATATCTTGTAGATGATTATCAGATTGGTCACACAATTTAGAAAAACTTATATCAGTTGCATTGAGATCATCAGATTCCAGCGGACCAATATTTTCCGTGGCAAGATTATCACCACCAAAAGGATCTTCAGCATCAGTAGGTTGATTTTCTATTTGTGCATCGCCGTGTTTCTCTTGAGAAAACTGTACAAATTCTGTGTTTTCTGGTTCTACAATGTTTTTTTCTGAAGCTTCTTTATCATAGTCCTCTGTCTCCTTCAAGTCCGTCTGCTTATTAGAAGAATTATTTATTTCGGTAATAGACAATTTGTATATCTGGCTGGTATCTAAAACATTGTCATCAATATTTTTTTCTGTTAAATTCAATTTGCTTACATTATCCGTATTGATAGTCTCTGAATTTTCTGTTTCCTTTACTACTTGTTCTGAAAATTTCTGAGGTTCTGTACATTCTGTTGTATTTGTACCATCTGATACGTTTTCTATATCACCCTTGTCTACGCTGTTGGATATCATTGGTGTGTTTCCTGAACTTTCTTCCTGCGAAACATTCTTTGTAGTACATTCATGTAAAGTTGACAACTGTATATCATTGCAGTCTGTAACTGGTATATTTATATTTGCATCACTTGTTTGTAAAGCTAGTTTATTCACTTGTATGTTACCTTCTTCTGAAACACATTCTGCGTTAAATTCTGTAGGCAATATTTCAATGCTGTTTAAATTGATATTAGACTGTTTTTGTTCTATTGTATCTTCTGTGTTAACAACTTCTTTGTTAGTTTGACACGTATCATCCGTTTCTTTGTCATCTTGAAGGATTAATGATTCTTCTATTTCATCTTCGTTAACCTTTTTTTCTTCACTTGGATCAACTATATCTTCGATTGTATTTTCATTCACTGTATCTGAATCCTTTTGTGCTTGTTCAGTTGATAATTCCATATCAATATTAGGATCCATAATTGTTCATGTGATCAAGTATCTGAAACATCAATTTAAAATAAATATTACGGTATATATTAAATGATTACTATGGAAGAAACGAACGATTATAGTTATAAATAAGAAATTACGATGGTAAAATAATTTTAATATACCAAGAATACTACAGTCATATTCAAAATTATATGCAAGAATACAATTGATGCAAGAATCCAAGAATATCGAAAAAGATAAGTGAGTAAATACGTTAAGTTGACAACACTTTTTTAAGAAGAATATTAAATAACAAAAAGGAATAATAAACTATTTTTAAACAACAATTGACATTACATGATTTTCTGTTACTAGTATAATAAACCGCTGTACAATACATTAAGGTTGTTATAAAAAGCAACTGCACTTCGCCATATTGTGTTTTATACCTGCGCCTTAATCGAGCCTGACATCAAAGTAAAAGACAAGTGAGAGTAAAGTACGAAAATTAGATCTACACGTTTTATTCAATAATTGTTATATTTTGTGAACTAAGGATAAAGTAAAAATAAGAATCTATTATTTGAAACTGAAGTACCGTGCAATTTAAAACCTTACACCAGCTAAAATCACGTATTTAAACATGTAGCAACTGTAGATCTCTAATTCTTTTTTTTCTTTTAATAAGTGCCACCTTTTTGCTTTAATGCTTAATAGCAATTCGTCTCACAATTTTTAGTTAAAAATATAAATCCGTAATCATTGTCGAAACACAATAGCAGTGGCGGTAATCCATCTACACTACCAACATATGATCATAATTTTATTTGGGCTGAACTATATAATGCCGCGTTCTCATAATTATGGTTTTAATGTTGACTTATTTCTTTAACAAGAAAAATTGTATTGAATAATTAATAAACACAATGGAAAGTACGATTACATTTTTGCAGTACGTAGTTTTGATACATTTTGTTTCAAATTTACTATATGGATTGTACTATTTAACTTCCACTGATAAAAATAAAAAAATAGAGTTTCATACTTTTTATGTGGGAACTTTCGAAAAGAAGTAAGAAAAGTAAATTATTCATAATTGTTATAAGTAGTATATCGTGTTTATTTCAGGGTGGATGAATATTTATCAAATTAGGCAGAATTCTGAAAATACATACAAATATATGTAAAATGAATGACTTGCTAAATCGCATTGTTAAATTTAAGGATGATAATAAAAGTATGTGACGCTGAGTAAGAGAAACATATATTTAAATAAAAATCATAACAGATCATAAAATGTTCAATTCAACTTTGACAAAATATTTTTTAACTAACTTTCGATTAAATCACATGTGGAAAAATGGTTGATGCGTATATATCATTTTTGAATAATTCAATCTGTCAAGCGCATGCTCTGACCAGTGCATAACGGTCAAGAGTGAATTTGCCTGTGGTACTTTAATCGTGACGTATATGTGTGCTCTCATGCGTAAAGCTGATGAGTTGCACGTTAAAAATCATTTTTCGTTAGTGAATAAAAACAAAGTACACAAACATATATGAAACCACAGTTTGGATAAGCACGGAAATATTGTGACGACGAATAGGTGAAGGAAGGGAAAGAGCGAAAAAAAAAGGAAGCTGATGTATAAAGGAGTGTTCTTTAATCATTTTAGAAGAACCTTTGGAAAGATATCTGTCAGACAAAATCCGAGATATAGCATGAAATATTGTGGAATCTGGAGTGCACGTTTATTTCAATAATTCATATTTTATTTTATATTGCTTTTGTGAAAGAGGTCGTACGCGATCCTCGTCGAGGACGCGTTGCCGTTTATTGTTAAAGTGGAAGCTTTAGAAAATGGCCGACAGTTGGACACAGAGCGTTGTTTGCCGGTAAGAAATTGTTTTACTATCATCCCTTGAAACGTATTTTAAAGATGATTCATAAAAAAGAAAATAGTACAATGTATTTCCTTGCACACCAAAATAATTCCTAAGATTAACAATAAACTGAACGATATAAATTCCAACATTTTTCGTTGTATTGTTATTTATATATTTCCGCATAAAGTAAATATAAAGATTATACGCACATGATTTTGTAATTGCAGAGACAAGTATAGATGTTGTTTGTTTATATATATGTATATATAAAAGCTTAATAAAATAGTAAGTTAAAAAGAATGTTTCACTTTTGTTATTATAGTTACTTCAAAAATGGTATGTGCCGCGAGGGGAATAATTGCAGATATCGTCATAGTCAAGGAGTTAGAAATGATGGAAATAATGAAACAATAATACCGCCTTCCGCCCCATCCTTGAATGCTGTGTGTCGTTATTTCAAATATGGTATTTGTGAATTTGGAAATCGGTGCCATTTTCGGCATAGCTCTGACACTGTTGATAATAATTTGGTGAATGCAAATTCGGTAGAAAATTCTTCACCAGGGCAATACACTTCAAATACTTCAACTTCGACAACAATTAAAAATGTGTATGTTGTCGTTAGATGACATTATCATTTGGCAAGATTTCAATCGTAATACCATTTGCATTTCACATAATACATTGTAATATGGTATATAAAAATTTGAGATATATATAGGCATATATATACACACATGTGTGCTGCATTTTTGTATATGGCGCGTACACGCGTGTGTATGTATACTACTTAGAATAACTAAAAATATAATCTATATAAATATATTTTTCCGTTTATAGAAAAGAAGGTGCTCGTATTGCCGAAGAGTGGGTAAAGGCACCAGAATTTGTCCCCGGTTCAAATGTAGCTGGGTCATCCTCTGCAAATGATGCTGCTACTATATTAGGAACATCTACCAGTACTCTGTTGCCAATGTCTTACGCTCAAGTGTTAAATCCATGCGACCAAGCATCCAATCCAGCCTTAGAACCCCTATGTCCGTATGCAGAGGCAACAGGAATTTGTAAGAAACGTAATTGTACATATCTACATGGAGATATTTGCGACTTGTGCAACCGAGCCTCGCTTCACCCACATAATGAAGAACTTCGAAAAAAACATACAAATGTAATTGAACAAACTGTTGTGGCATGAATGTGAGAACATTCATATTCAATATAGCTTTATTTCATTAAATAATAAATTTCTTTTTTGCTTAGGCATGTGTCAAACAGCACGAAGTAGACATGGAATTATCTTTTGCTATTCAGCGTAGCAGGGAAAAATCTTGCGGCGTTTGCTTTGAAGTTATTATGGAAAAAGCATCTGGCGAACAAAGATTCGGTATTTTACCGAATTGTAATCACTGTTTCTGCCTTAGTTGCATTAGAAAATGGAGACAAGCGAAACAGTTTGACAATAAAATTATAAGAGCTTGTCCAGAATGTCGCGTCACTTCCGATTTTGTATGTCCTAGTATGTATTGGGTAGACACAAAGGAAGACAAAGAAAAATTAATAACAGATTACAAATGTGCATTAAGGTAGGAAACAAAATGTGTGTGTGTGTGTGTGTGCGCGCGCGCGCGCACATATGTACATAACACTATAGTGTTTAGTTGCATTATACTGCTTATTTCTTACAGCACCAAAGACTGTAAGTACTTCAATAAAGGTCGCGGGAAGTGTCCCTTTGGCAACAAGTGCTTTTATCTACATGCACTTCCTGATGGTACTAAAGCAGATGTTGGTCCACCTGTTCGTCAACGACGCAATGCAGATGCAGATGTTGCTCTGTTGCGTGTAAGTTGAAAATTTCATTGTAATTGAACTATCTTTTCTTACAAAGTTATTGACGTCATACTCTTATAAAAAAATATATACAAATATATCTATACTTTAGTACAAAAAAATTATTCACAGCAACTACTTTTGTGGGACTTCTTTGAAGAGAGAGACAACCGTTGGATATACGATGTAGATCTTGAGGATATCGTTTCCTTTTCTTCGGATTCCGATGATTCTGAATGGCCTGAAATTGAAATTGAGCTCGAGTAGTTCGATTTATTCGATCATTTCTGCTGCTGTTGCTGTTAACTGTACCATCTGTCACATTCGCCATTTGTATGTGGTCTCGGTGGCTGAATAGACAAGTAGTTAAGGATTGTTCGAATGGTTATGACTCAAAAATGTCTTGGCTATGTTAATAAAACATTTCTCTGCTTAGCTCGGTGGTATTTACATGAAGAATATGTAAATTACATCAGGGTGATAATATGAATAACGAGGGAGTTGCAGTTGCTGAACAATGGCAAGTTTTTAACTGCTACATAGTCACTCTGTAGTTGCTTTTGTTTCCGTATTTGACCAATATTATTGCAATTAATATTTCATACGTAAGAAATGTGCATCAGCTCTCTTCTTATATCAGTGGTCCAAATTAATTCAATTAATAGTACATATGTATATATCAATACAGTTACAATAATCGTTTGACAGTATGAGAAATAAAAGTTGTTTTTTTTTATATCAGCAATCTGTTTTCCTTGCTTCTTTACAGAGAAAAAATATTCAAGTTTGGTAAATGACATTATTTGCATAAATGTTATATTCGCTAATTCTTTGTTTAAAGCATGGAGATTGTTTACAAGTTCACTGAACAAACATTTGAAAGGATATACACTAAGAGTTTTTTGTACAACATAACTTTAGTGTTTCAGATTCATTTTAACTTCAATTAGGTACTTCTTCTACGAGCAAACAGAAAAGCATGTTAATAAAAAATTTTGTCCGATTTGGAGAATTTGTAGGATATAAAATTTCGATAACGAGTTAAAGAAATAATAAAATATTAATTAACCTGTTGTTTGTAGTATCTAGTACATAATATCTATTCGATTAGTGTTCATTTGTATCGAAAATACAATTAACAAATTTCGTCCTACCTCCTGTTATGGCTCTGCAAACAGTTAACAAATTTCTTTAAATTATTGAACTGTATAGTGATAGTTTTTATTTTTTGATAGTTTTAAGATGATCGTGATAAATCGCGCAAATCGAGTGTATCATGTAATAAGTGTATGTCTGAGCGATAGTATGATAATTTGGTTGAATGTGTGTACTGCTATCTATACTAAAAAAAAAAATTTTCGGCGAGGAAGCACAAACGGTTTTCAGATTAGGAAGAAATAATAAATAAAATTATTTTATAAAGGACAATTAAATTCGAAGCTGTTCGGAACTTTTATTTTAAAATTTAAAAGGTGAATAATTATCTATAGTAATGACTGCAAGCAATCAGAACTGTATAAGTAGAAAAAAGAAGCCAAAGAATGTGGTATCGAATTTCGTTGTTGGTTCGAAGTCATTTTTTAGGAGTGAGTTTCTATTATGTTCACAGAATTGCTCTAAACGAGTTTTAAAGTATAGAAAATGTAAAATTATTTTGAATGCATAAATTCCATTTAGTATTATTAATAGCTGTAGCGTAGGATTTTTCCAATTTAAAATGATCTGTCCTGAGTGTTGCTTGTAATAAAAAAAGCAATCACATTCGTGAAATTAAAGTGATATGATGTCAAGCTTTGTTAGATAATATTTTTAAAATGAAGTGTGTGCATAGGTTTAATTTTCTGTAGAATATTTACACTATTAATTTTATAGTGAATTGGTCGAATGAAATGTTTATTGTTGTGGCTAACGCCGGTTATAAAAATATCGGGAATACTTTTGGCAGTCTTCTCTGTATAGGAAGCATTTGTTTTAGACTTTTATTTGATCTTCTATTTTTATCCATGCTTTAATTTACTACATTGTTAATGATCATATAATACATTCGTTTGTATCGCAACTAAAAGTAATTGATTTTATACATTATGTAATTTTTATGTATTACGTTTTTCAAGATTTTATGATTACTTAGTGAATGTTAAAAAAAGTTATGTTTTCTCGAATTAACAATAAGGATGATAATAATACTATGCGTCAAATTTTCTTGTTAATCACTTGTACACTTTAATTTGTCTTCTTAAAGAGTGCATGTCTATTACTGATAAATCTCGTTACAAGTTCTTAATATTAATTTATTTGTAAAGTGCAGTTGTGAAATAGAATAAAATACTTTAATCCAGAATAAATTACGCGTATTTCTGTATTTGCAACTGCACTATACTAGCGTCATTTTTATGCGATTTGCGTGACAGTGTTAAGCATAAACTTTTAAGATTAGTAGTGTAATCGGTATTAGATACAACACATGCATTTTAGGTGTAATAAACATTGATTGTTATATCCCATAAAATCGACGAATTTCATAGATAAAATTTGAGTTATGGCAGCAGTATTTAAATTATTTGATATAGCATTTTTAAAATTGTATCGAGGTACATTGAATGGAAAAACAATCAAGTTTTGTACCTTATCTAATTCGTCGATGAGCCATCTCAATCTTTAATTATTTCCAAGTTAGCGTCATATTACAATAAACGTTACTATTCTATTGTGAACTATGGCACTAGATGTTTAGTCCCTCGATTTAAAGATCAAAGCATTATTTGTTACTATTAATGGTGCTGAAGAACATGAAAAATGAATATCTATATTGTTAATTTTTATTGCTTTCTACGTAAAAAACATTCAGTACAAGATTCAAGAATCCAATATTTACTATAGTTTCCAAGCTATTAAAATATATAATTGTGTTGAATATTTATTAATAGAATATAATAAATATTTTTTAAGTCTTGAAATAACTAGACAAGGGAATGTAACACGCGAATCCTTTTGGTATAGTCGTTAATTGTCAAATAATTCATTGGGTCATACAAGCGCGATATGAATTGCAACTTTGGAAATCTTTGCGCAATTTGTAAACTTAATTTCTAATGCCAGTCTAGATGATGATACTGTGCACATCTCTCAAGATCTCTAAATTATTTTCTTCCAAACATTTATTCATTATTCCGTAAACAAAACTTTTCAATACAAAAATGTAACACACTCTCTTTTATAATACTGGACATTAAAGAGAATACAAGATAAGTTTGTATCAATCATTTATTCATTCTTCACAAATATATTGTAAGATTGCTACTAATAGCCTTGCAAATTATTGATTATTTCCCGCGAGCTCGTACTGTTTAGATAAATTATGCATTAATTTTAACACATCAGCTCTAACTTTCACGTTTAAGTCAAAATAGTTCTTTAATTGAATAATTCACTTAGAAAAATCAAGTAAGATGTATTATAAATACAATATAGAAGCAATATATGAGGCATTGCGAGTAAGAACGGCGAACTCAACATTTTGTACAAGCTTTTTTATTTTACCTAGTTGATCTATGGTAACCAACATATGGTTTCATTTGGCGAGATTCCCCTTCTTTCCTGTATAAAATATGGTTTTATACAAAATTAAAACTTTTGAGTGTTCACTGTGTCGAAGTACAGAAGAACTTTTTGTACATAATGTACCATTATGGAAGATGTTTCAAACGCGTTTTCCGCAAAACATCCCCTTGTTGAATTCGCTCTTGCTATTCGCAACACCATATATTTTCTATACATTTCTGTGCTCTGTTTAAATAAATAACAAAACATGAAATATTCGAATCTTTGGCTTTTTAAGCCAAGAGCGTTGAAAGTGACGAAGCTTAACATATTTTTAAGTTTTACAGCTTTATGTCCTGCAAACGATTATTATACCAGCTTTATAAATGAGGACTATATTCAACTGTATAAAGTATTATTGCTTATTATTAATACTTTACTTTTATACTTAATCACTTGGCATATTTTAAAGTTCCTATTCCGTTTTAACTTGTTAACGTTTTAATTCGTTAACGTTCATTTGCTAAGTAAAATTCGTAAATTCTATTATAAAAATATTTATTAGAACCTTACGCTACAAATCAAATCAGTCAGTTAAACAAAGCGTAACTACTTTCTAGTATATCTTATCTTTTTTGTTAAGAAAGAATTATTAACTACTAAGGCCAAATAGTGATTGTCATTTTCATACGTAATCCACGTATATAACATTTAAAAGTCTTCGAGTATATTTATAAGCTACTCCTTGTTAGCCCACTTTTTACGCATTTGTCTTATAACATATTTATCGTTTACAAGTTGTACGATTTTTATAACAATTGTAATTAAAAATAAGGCACTCTTCAGGTCTCGATGTCAATTTTAACGCAGTCGTTTTTTAGTTCTATTCAATTGATGCCAGTTCGAAAAGTATAATCTGTATAATCTGTCAACCAATGAACAGCAAATTTTCAAAATTTAATTAATTATTTTTACAAATCCAATGCAAATAATTACTGCATTAAAGTAGATAATTTCGTAATCGCTATTTTACACTTAAATGTGTTTCAAATTGATAGTGGATTAAGATTGTTTAGACAGGACCAGCCTATCTTGCCTGGTGCGCATATACATTCTTTCGGATTATTTTTAATACGTATATAGTGAAAAATTATCTTAATGACGCAAGATAAGGCTGACACGTCATTCGTTGGACAGGCTGATAAATTCTTTTTTGAACTGAACTAGCAATTGCTCCATTATGTGTAGCATTTGAAGCCACAGATTCTCCGAGTTTATTGCTTGTTCCAACACAGTGTCCACCCCGAAAATCATCCTGAGCTTCACTTGAAACATTCTGTCCGTTTATTTCGTTTCTTTTACGAAACTTGGTTGAATATTTATAAAAATCGGACATTTCAAAAGGTTTTGTAACTTCTCTGTATGGTTGATACTTTCCAGCTTGAACAATCGTACAATTTTGAGACGATCCCAACATAATGGTTTCTTCATTAGGATCTTGTGGCGATTTTGATTCGGCTGGAATCTCGAGTACTTTCATTCGTGCTGGGTCATAACGTGTTGACAATGACTGTAAATGTGGATCATTTTCAGTTGTCATTATGTCAACTTTACGGTGATTTATCGGTAGAACATAATTATTTTTCGCGATTTCACCATTACTACTGGTTGACGATTTGGAGCACGATGCAAGAGTAGACTGATAATGAATATTTTTGTGTGATGATACTAAATTAATATCCGATCCTGGACTTGCACCCGAATCCAAAGAGGTTTCATACCATTCTTTTTCTCTTCCTTTTCGACTTACATTGTCTGTCGTATCTTTGCTATCATGTAGTTCGTGCAACTGATTTGTATGCCATTTCTCAACGCTTCCTAAAGATTGCGTGCGAAGTAACATTTTATTGTTACCCGTTGGCTGCTCAGATAAAGGAAGCAAGTGAACAGAAGCGTTTTGATGAGGCGCAATGTAGGAAGAATTTTTATTGCCTGCTACAGAAGCGGTACGATATCTCGATTGCATATCAGTGGCAATATTACCAGCATGCTGAACGGGATTACGTTTTCTCCGGTCCAAGCTACCAAATCTATCCGGCACTGGTTGTTCATCTGTACACCAAACAATTTCATCTTCGTATCGCATCCAATATCCTGATGGCAATTGAGTTTCACTTGGTGAATCTGTATATCGTAAGTTTTTATTTCCACTAGACTCACGATCTCGCCTGAGTAAAGACTGTGCTTGAGAATTACTTTTATGATATACCGGAAATTCAGGTATATGAGTGTAATGTAACGTGCGATAATCTCTTTCGTAATATTCTTGTCCAGATCTTCGCTGAGTCTCACCATCAGAGTGCTTATAATCAGAGTACTGTTGATAATTTTGAACTTGTTCTTGCTGTTGTTGCTGCAGCTGACGATGTCGTATTTGGCGTTCATCTTCGGTATACACATTTGTTAGAGGACGATTGTTTCGTTCACCCTCTTGATAGTGGTTTTGAGTACGCGAACCACCGCTGCCGTGTGAATATGTTCGTGTGCGATATTGGTCAGGTAATATGTAAACGTTATGATTATCATTATGATCATGTTCTATTATTTTTATACTCTGCCTTGGATCAGAAACTGTGGAGCAAAATGCACCAACATGATTGTTGGGTATTAATGGCTCATCATATCCATGGCTAGAATAAGTGTTGGGCTTGTCCTCCGATCCTACCGGGCTTAAACTTATACCACCCTCCTGAAGCAATCCTCTAGTAACCTTTACATTTGCATCGTTTGCTAGGAAAAAAATGCATGCAGTATAAGATTAAATCAATTCTATTTCGTGGTAGGAAATAATATATAAATACCATCTAATGGCGGTCGAGGCTTTTTCGTCCTATGTTTTACATTCGTTAGTAATTGTGGTTGAGTACTGCAAATTGCAGAGTGTTGGGGTTGTGTTAAGTGATGTGGTTTACTGCGACTTTGTCTTAGAAAATTTAAACGCGCTTCTAATTCCTGAAGTCTACGTTGGCTTTGTTGGTAAACGAGTCTATGTTTACGACGTACTGCTTTGCTTTCTGTGGGATCGTTTACAATTCCCAAAGCTGCTTCGACTATACCAATTTGAACCTGCCGTTCCAATTCTAAGGCAGACTCCTCCTACAAAAAGAAACAATATAAAGTATTTGTAACCTGTGTCAATGTATTTGAAATAACAAATGAACATGTTGGAACATACAACTTCATTTGTTTTCAATTTGTTAATTAAGTTCTGGGGATATGTAAATGCTGTTCCAACTCTTTTACGAAACACTGGCGGACTTTCTCCGGGTTCTAATGGAATTTCTGGTGGCAGTACACCAGTTAACTCTGCCTCCTCTACGCAGAGATTTTTAAGTTCATTATTTTTTTGTGCTAACTTTTCCTGTAGTGCTTCCCGACGTTGGCGAAGCCATTGTAATCTTGTTGACAATGAATCTTCTACCATAGATCCAGGGGTATTTTCGTTTCCTGCCATCACTTAAGACAAAGATCCTTTCATAACTTATCAATGCGATTCAAACCTCACGATTAGTAAATAATACGATAGAACGATCTATAAATTTTAAATTGCTTACCCATATTATTAGTGAAATGTAACGATATTTATTCACCACAGGTATTTTAACTGGGATATTTATATAATGGAGGAGTATCTTATACGATCAAAAATATCGATGTTGATACAATTAATAGATTAATATAACACGTAATATAACACATCACTTCCCCGTCACGCAATACCTTTAACAAATTTTCCATCAAATCCATACTTTTTATCATGCTTAAGCAGTTAATTAAAGAGTATTCGTACTGTATTTTATCTCTCCATAATTCGATAACTAGGTTAGTTGTTGCCCAAGGTTACATTTTGTACGGTTATTGCAGCACCACAATTCTTTTTACTGCTCTCTTCTATAAATTTGCAAATAACTACTATCTAAACACATATGTTTCCCTAACGAGCACTAAAGCGCATAGGTTTTTATTAATGAAACGATATTGCGGTCGAAGAAATGGACGCTTATTATCTCGTCAGTCAGTTATGGTGCCATTTTACATTTTGACGTGTATAGTGATTTCATGTAATTGAATTTTCCCTGTTATTTACTAAACTGGCAGAAACGAATCCCGTAGTCAATGTAGATTTGCTTCATAAATGGAATGTCATCTTTGGCTTGTATTATGTTTGTATTATAAAATAGACAATATATACTTGCACCTTGTGGCGTTATCAACAGTGCACTAGAAGAGCGACTAAATAAACACAATGCCTTATCTCTATTTAAACCAATTTTCAATCATTTTTAATTTATCGTAGTGTGGAAATTATATATTACATACTCAGTGCACACTTTGGTGGTCGAGCGAGAGTCTCAAATACATATAAACACTAAGTTAATGAATATACTTCGATTATTATCATTACTTTGTCAACTTTAATTTCAACTTACACTCATTTGGACTTGCACCGATTTATTTCCAAACATTAATTTGCCAGCATACACACATGATCGGTGTAGCTATCGATTAATATGATTGATAATTTGAAATCTGAATGTTCCTTTTCATCTTGGTATCCACGATTTCGTAAAGAATCTTTAAAATGTACAATACTGCATATTCCTGACGAAGTGCTCAAGTATTTGGAACACGATTTATTTGTTTTACCTGTCGAGGCAACAAACTCCAGGTTACAGAATAACGAATGGATGGATGGAACTCCAGTAGAAAATGAAGAGGTAGATTTAAAATAATGTATTTAAAGAGTAAGTTAATTCTTAGTATATATGTATACGTATGTATATACTCAATTAAAGATTATTTCTTAGCTTTCCGATGAACTTCAACCAACATTTCCACAATTTAGTCACAGTATTCAAGCAGCTATAGACAAATATGGTGCAGTTTTTATTAAAAGTAATTGGAGTTCACCTTCTGTAAGTGGACGTTATAGTTTTGTTAAAAGACCAGATAGATTTCTAAACATACATCTTTTTAGGATGCTACTTGGGTTGCACCAACTAAAACACTGAAATGTGAAACATTGGAAGAAGTATATCTACTATTGAAAAGTTCGGATAGAATTGGCAAAGATATAGACAGTGTAAAGAAATATGCAGATAACGAAGTTCCTATGAAATCGAATCTTGTAATAAAGCAATGGAGAGATATCAATCCCTGTACAGAGTTTCGCTGTTTTGTCATAGAAAATGAACTTGCAGGTAAACAATTTTAAATCAACTTATGTAGGATGCATTTGCAGGATATTCATATTTTCCATCAGGATATTTGCAAATATTTACTATTTCTTCCTATTTTAGCAATTAGCCAACGAGATATATCGCAATACCATAGCTACAATGAATCAGAAAAATATAACATACAGACAGATATCAAAAGCTTATTCATGGAACGTATAAAGGATACATTTCCACTTGCCAATTGTAAGTTACTGAAAGGAACATTTTTGCAAAAAAATAACTTACACGATTTTGTAAGCGATTTGCGGTTGTATTATAGATTCATTTGATGTTATACGGTATAAGAAAGAGAAAGTCAAAATAATTGATTTTGGGCCCATGGATGAATCTGCTACCAATGGAACGCTTTTTACATACAAAGAATTGCAAGGTCAGATAGAAGTTATGCCAGAGTTTAGATTTATAGGCGAGGAAGTTGGTATTCAACCGAAAACTTCAAATCACTTTTGCATTCCACGAGAAATAAATGAATTCTTTAAATCTAATGAAAGTTCTACACTATTAGATACTATTCAACGGGTAAGTATGGAATGTACAATCATAAATTGCATTGCATATTATTACAATTACAATTTCATAATAAATGTTTGATATAATCACGAGTGATACATTCGATATTTCTTATTTAAGGAAGTGGAATCCCAGCGGAATGATCACGAAAATACTAATTCTGATAACACGGCGCATGTTTGATACGTGTTCGTCAAAGAAAGCGGTATAATTGAATAAACGTACACTTCGAAAACATTTTTTAAATACAGAACTTTCACTTTTATTCTGCCAGACCCTCTTCTATCATTACATTACATAAAACGATTAAAGGCTATCCTACCGCTTAAAAGAATTATCGTAATATTGCAATATTTTTCGAGCCATCGGCCTTACCGAGCGACGTCCCTTATATAGAAAATATGTCTTGTTTATGTACAATATGCAACCCTTAATATTTCGAATTGAAAAAGGATTCATGATATACATATGTACCTCCGGACAAATTAATACGCTGTACAGTCATATCCACGGAGTATTTTTTTGTTGTTTGTTTCCGCATTACTAGCATACCAAAATCAGCGAGATCAAATCAATCAATTGATCCTTGTTTATTTTCCTGATATATTTGAACGTGGAAAATATTTGATGTTAACCTGTAGTAATTTTGAGTACAATGAATTCTTTCTCTTTTTTCTGCATTGGTCTCTATCCTTTTGTTCGTCTGGGCTATTACAATTCAGACTTGGAAATTGTGGTATGTTAAGAATTCAGTTGCTTGAAACACAGGCAAAGCTGACTTTTCTTTTTCTTTCTTTTGTAATAGTTATAAATAATAAAAGAACAAGCATTTGTTTATTAAATGAACTGCGAATGGAAACTTGAAAAACTCAGTATTCTATTTCTGGCCATTGAGTTATCGTCAAATTCGACACAGACATAGAGTATTTATGTTCTTAAGTATTCGATACTCGTAAACTTAAGAGTTGTGGTTCCTCTAAACAGTTCCAAGAACATTGTTCACGTTGGTTGTATAGAAATATCCTCGAAATAAGACCGTAATCTTTCACTTCTGATAAAAAAAAAAGATCAATCACGGAGTTAGAGGCAAAAATAAAAATGGCGTCCGATCGCGCAATTATTAATTAAAATTTTCCAATACCGATAGTTAAAGTTATACCACATTGCTAAGTCTTTGGACCAATTTATTGACATAGAATGATCCTAGAAACCTAAACTTTGATAGTTTCACTCCGGAATATGCGTTTGAAAATAACGAGGCCCTTAATATTCACCGAAGTCAGCGAGGGATAATATGTACCTCGTGGAGAAAACTATGAAAGTCGCAAGTTTATGTATGATTTTCTTCGCTTAACGCTCGTCAAATATTTACATATAAATGCCGATGCGCGTGTATTCACATGTAAACATCGATTTTACGTTAAATATAATAATGCGATAAATCGAACCGCGGCCCTCACCGAACAAACATTTTCCGACTGGTCGTGTATCTCGAAAATATGTATTACTAATGTTTTATATAATTACAGTACATATGTATAATGGTAATGTCTAGAAAAGAAATGTTCCCTTCATTCGTGTTTCTTTTTTACTGCATCCATTTAGACGTATATACAGAGAAGCAGATTTTTCGCGGTTTTTATCTCAAACTTTTTTGTCTGTTCTTCGGACATGACTGTACTGGTGTCTGTTACATCATCTTTGCTCTTTTTAGCAACTCCGCCCTCGGTTCTATCTAAATTTCCGTTCTTCGTCGATTTTTCTTCACTGTTTTGCAGTGCTTTCAATTTTTCGATTTTCAACTGATTTGTGCTGAACGACAACACGTATATTAATCAATGTACGTTTTGCAGTGCTACGGCTGTTACGTTTATACGTATTCTCTTTTCCTCACCCTTTGCCTACCTTTCATATAATCACTCTCGTTCACTCTCTTTCATCCTTTCTCTCGAGCTTTTGTAACCACTTTCTCCTTTTTGTTTTTCGTCCTTTCTCTCCGCTTGCACACTCTAGAATCATTTCTCACTTATTTCTCATTACATATATTTTTTTTCATAATTTTATTTTCTTTTTTCTACATTATTTTCTCACATTGCTCGTTTACAGATATCAAAGTGACGCAACAGCTTCGTCCTCTGGAATACTGGTAGTAAGGGGTGCTTTGAGTGAGAAAAACAGTAGTCTTAACAAACGTACGATACAAAAACTCTTAAGTTAATCGCTAAACGGCAAATGTAAAGCGGTTTTCTTTCTTTCTTGTATTTAGAGTTTCTTTCACCCTCCACTCCCCTCTCCTCAGCACTTTTGTTTGCCTTTCTTAAGTACCTGGAAAGCTCTCGGACTCTCAAAAAACTCGGTATACACTTGAGTGTTTTTTCTAGTGCTATTTGCATTTCCTCAATTACATAGGTTCATTCTGTTTACGAAGACTACGGTTACCCCTCTATCATAAATGCGATTGGTACGACTAAAGGTGGCGAAAAAGGCCAGGCTATCTTCACCGACAATCGAATTCTTTTTCTCATTTTTTCTTTCATTATCTTTCACTCACACTCACACTTTTTCTCGTCTATCACTTGTTCATTTTGCACTTCTACCGTATGTATAAGCTACATGCAACATTTTCTTCGTCCCATCAAAAAAATACGTATTATTATTATTTTGGTGCGATGCTCCTTCAAAATGTATACCTACGTACAACAGGTGAATTTGGTTAAAACGTCTCCACCCATTCGTACTAATTTGCCATCTTTCCCCCCGTTTTACTTCCATCCCATTTTTTCGAATCCTCCCCTTTCATTCATCGCCTTTAACTGTACAGTAGATTAATAGCTTACGTTTAATACTCGACATATTTCTCGTCAATTCGCACCGCTGGAAACTCGTCAGACTACAGTAAAAAATTGACCGGGCCATTCGTTCAACGACTCGAATGGGGTTGGATGAATTTCAGGTATACATTATTTACAAGAATGCGTTAGATAATTGAAATGGAAGAGAAGAAGATAAAACGCGAATGGGCGGCGAAGTAAAGTATACGTAAATACCATAAGTGTTGAGCACAGGATGAATGCTACGTATCTATGATATCTGTTCTCGCTGAGGGTGCAATAAGAGGGAAACAGAGGCCAGGAACGAAATATTTTCGTAACAGAAGTGGAAATTTTGGAGCAGTTATTATAAATTGTATATATTATATTCGTCACTATGTTTTCACAGTTCGCGGTAAACGGATATTATTGCGATATATCGTTCGAGTTACAGCGGGCGATTACTCCGACATTCGAAGTTGTAGAAATTGCTCGAAAAAGATGATAAGAATGATGTAAAATGATCTATACGCCCACGAGGTAGAGAGTTTTACTGATCGTCGATAGAATGGAAAAACGCAAAAGATATCTATCTTAAAACGATACGTTCAGAATGAAGCAACTAAAGAAATGTACAACCCGATTGCATCAAGAAATACTCGTATAATAAATTTAATACGCACTTTTCATCCTTCGTTTCTCCCTTTTACCATATCTCTTCTCTTTCGCATATTTTTCGCTCTCAAACGGTGCGTGACTTTGGTTCGTATCACGAAAGGAGACTATTATTCACAGGAACATTACTTTTCAACATCTTATCTCTTAGGTTTTTTTTTTTGCGACAGAGATGATACAATAAACACCTCGACTAACGATTCTAACTTTTACGTGGAAAATGTCCAGCCGATAACCCCATGACAAAGGCGCGAAAGAAACGTACGTACGCAAAACTTATCCGACATTTTCGCAGCTTAATTACACAACCTTTACAAGTGCCCCTTTCGTTTATAGTTTATATAATAAGTTTCGGTTTCAGGCATTCACTCGTCACGACAGCACACCGAATGATGATATAAACTTGTCATTCTGAAACAAGGTGAAGCGACTTTGTACTAAAGTGCAGCGATATATAATATTATACTTTTAATGAGTTATCTACGTAATGTACAGTTTTTTTGGGTATATTTTTTTACATGCACCGTGGCAAGGTATGGTCTGCCTGCACGACACACAACGTTGCTTTTAGTTACACATATATGCTCTCGTTTCATTCTACCTCTCCTCCTTCTCGATGTTCTCTTCAAGTTCGTTTATCGCCTTTATTTGGTTTTCTTGTTACTCGTCCGTCTGATCGTTCGACTACGATTTCTTTGAGTCATAGCAGGACGTTAATAATTTACACGGATCACCTCGATTTGTAAAGTTAATCATTGCGAATTATCGAAAAGCGTTTACGCGGAAAGGCAAAACTCCAATGCGTGTCATTATACGTTAATTCGCTAAACGAGATCTATAGGCTATTCGTCTACTCAGTCTGACCACACCGTGCAAGAACGTGGAATAGCATCATCATGATAGATACAGTAGACAGAATCAGAAAATCAGGCTTTTAATTATGAATTGTTTAGTCTGCGAGGGGTCTATCGACAATAGGATACTACATTCCATTATAATTTGACACCTCTCACTCCCCCTTTTGTATCTGTCTTGCACTGCTTTTCCTCATTCATTCAACATTTTTCGCACTTTCTCTCGATCCCTTTCTTATTTCTTCTCTCTCGCACGCGCGCATTCTCTCTTTCTCTCCTCACGTCCTTATCTTTCTCGCTGTCTCAAACGCGCCTACGCTTCGCCACAAACCTTATCCGTTGACTAGATTGCGTCTCTAATATTCTTAACGATTTAATCTAAGTCTGCCATTCATTATAATTTTCACCTTACATCTAGTATCGTAGTAACATCTAGTGGTAAAAGGATGATCTATGGTTGTCGAGGACCGCTAATAATAAACTGTTCGTCCTCTCGGATCGACGAAACGAGCTCGGTGTTGGTTTAATGTTCCACGGGGAATTTGCCACGCGTTTAACATTTCCGCCTATACGGGGATAGGCACACACAGACTTGCAGGGTGTAGTAAAAGTTCGTCCCAAACAGTTCCCGTATTTGCTAAGATATATACAAGCTTGTTAATTTCTACGGATGATCGTTCGATTAGTGCGAATCACTCGCGGTTTCGAATATCTCCTCGATTGCGCTCTCGTTCCTGGACCGACAGTTCCAGGTTTGTACGATTTCGCATAAGCCACGAAAGTACGTTCCGACATGTTGAAACTCTCTCGCCAGTGGAGACGAGTCGCAGGAATGAGCATATATTATTATTAGGATAGAACACGCGATGCTCTGTCGAGCGTTCGAACGCTAGGACTACCTTTTCTTTCCAGTCTGTTTCGAAGACAATCGTTTCTTTAATCTCGAATGATCCGGTTTGACTGATTTCTTTTTCGGCCTCTCCGGCGAACCGTTACAGCAGGCGCATCCTTTCTTAACGTGGCCACGCAAACTGGACCGTCTTGCACGACAGTCCGGCTCGGCCAACGCGATACTTCCTGCTTCATCGTCCGACGGTTCGGAGGCCTTGTCACTGGAAACCATAACCGAGTCTTGGATCGACTCGTTCGCCTTGATGCGTTTCGACAAGCTACTTTTGTGATCGGCGCGATTCAATACTACTCTCGTATTCACCTTCAACTTCTCCCTCTTTTTCAAGTAGCTGCAACGCCGCTCGCTCGACACCGACTTCAGACTTTGCACGCTATCGTCGAGTCCGTTGCTCAGAGCGTTCTCTTCCGGTTGGCTACCGATGGACTCGCTTATACTAGAATCCTCCTCGTCGCTGCTCGATCTCGTTCTCTCGGACATGGGGCTCTCCCAAGAAAGGTAGTCCATCCTGGTCACCTTGGAAGCGATTCTCTTCTTATTCGTGTAGGTATACTTGTGCGTCGATAGCATCGGACCAGCGATCGGCGAGAGTGGGGAGGGTATGGTAACGTCGGCGGTGTTACCGCTAAGCAGAGTTAAACTCTCGTCTCCAGAGCTAGCTGCTGATGTGTTATTTACATTGATGCTCGGTGGTAGCGATTCCGAGTCCAAGTCTATGTCCAGTTTCATGTTAGATGGAATGCTAGATACGCTGCTCGGCGAGCCCTCCTTCGAACCGTTTCTCGATGTGATCTTCGTTCTACTGGCATCCTTCAACGAAACGTTCTCCAGCGAACCTAAATTCGTCGGGGATAACCTGGAAATATCGGAATTGCTATTCGACGCGTCGTCCTGACTCAAATTGTCCAAGGTTAGCCTCATGTGTTTGGCTGGGTTTTCTAAATGCAGCTCGTCCACTTTGTCCCTTTTCGACCTCTTCGAGGAATCTTTCGTGGATCTCGTTCGTTGGCTACCACTTTTCCTACGTTCGTTTACCACCACCTTAAAGTCAGCAACAGGACTGGCGTCTCTGCTGCCGCTCGACGAATCCAACGATCGAAAGTAGGAACCACTGTACGATTTCATCCCGAGCGGCTGACTGCAAGACGCGTCCTGGGAAGAATGATCGAAAGAAGGCGAGTGATTGGTATCGAAGAGCAGGTCAGCTTCGGGAAATAAATCGCTGGTACTTGGCTCGTCCACGCCTAAATCTTCGCACTCCTCGGACAAACTTTTCTGCAGCTTCATCTCGCGTTCTATCGCGGCGGCCTTTCTCTCGACTTTTTGATGCAACAATTCTCGATCTAACCTAGGGTTCAGCGGAGTTTTCATCACGTTGCTTTTATTCGAATACTGCTGGAAGGGTTCCAAAGTGTGATTCATGAAATACTTCTTCGCATTCGTTTGATATATCTGACCGCTGGCCATCTCGATACCTTGGCCCTTGTTAATAATTTGCAGAACGCTCTGAACATTTTCCGAATTGTCCGAGTACCTCGAATTCAAAGGTTCGATGTTCAAAGAATTCGCTGACGTGGGAACGTATCGCCAAGGTGTGTCCGGCGATGCTTTGCCCTCTGGCTCCCAAGCTTCTTGCAGTCTCGCGTTTCCATAGAGCATGCCGTTTCCAACCTTGCAAGTTACGTCGATACCCTCTGCAGACTGTTGAACTGGTGATTCCTGGCTATCGGAACTGCTCGGCCCTCCAGTAACCAAAAACTGTGTCGCGCTTTCGATTACACCAGGCTGTTTGCTCGCCACCGTTATCGTCGACATAGAATCTGTGAACAAAATGTTAGCATCAACGTAACAGTACAGTGACTAGAAAGAGCTGTAGAGCTATGAAAAAGTTTCAAAACGTCCTTCAACATACCCATGGCATCTTCGATTTTTCTTTTAACCGTCTTCGGTGAGATAATTTTGGCACCAGGAATTATTTCCGTGGACACCTCCTTAGTATCCTTTTGCTGGTGCTGATGCTGCTGTTGAGCATCGTTCAGCATGGAAACGTCCGGCTGAGTGGCAAACGCGAGTGCGATCGTAGCACCGGTTTGGATAGAAACCGGCTTCTCGCCGTGAACCTGACACTCTTGTGCTGACTTCTTCTCGGATGTGTGTGCAATTGTCGCCGTCGGTGTTAGGCAGACCACGTTGTCTGGCTTGAGTCCTGGTGTCGACAGTTTGTGCATGGAGGAGTTAAACAGTCTAGCACCTTGAAGAGTTAAATTCGGATTGCTGGTAATCACGCCGCATATCTGCTGATTCTCCGTGGATTCGGTTATGTTACGTTGAATCAGACCTATCGTTGAGTTGCTCTTATTAACGACGATAGTGTTTGCCGCTGATTCAACGGAAACTCCTCCTGTAACAGTGTCTGATTTCGTCATAGTTAAATCACCGATCATGTTGCTCTTCTCCACGGTGCCGTCGCCCGTAAACTGACCACCGTTTCCCGTCTGAGGAATTACCACGGAAGCGCTCTGAATACTTTGCGTGGTAGCCAGAGACTGAGTACCCGACAAGGTTTGCAGCGTCGGTATCTTGACTTGTTTGACCTGTGCCGGTTGCGAAATTATTTTTCCTGCTTGATTCAGGAAAGATTGAAGCACAAGGGTGTTGGAAACACCAGTGTTTCCTGTAGTACGAACTGTTGCGGGCACGGTAGCTAGAAGCTTCGACCCGCTGGATACTATTGTAAACTGCTGACCACCTTTCATCAGGTTCATCGGCAGAATGTAATTAGTGCCTGGAACTAAGACCGCTGTGCTACCCATCTTTCCTGTTACTGAAGCTAGGGCCTCGCTAACGCTCACAGAACTCGTCTGTACAGCCTCTTGAACGATCACAGCTCTCGGTTGACCGGAGCCAGGTTCCGCGAAAATCAGATTTCGTCTCTTGACGTTCAACTCCAATCCGTCGTTAGAATCGTTGGTGAGATTTCGAACCTCTGCGGTCGCATCTGCTACATTGCCAATGTTACCAGTTGGTTCTTCTGGGGCAGAGAAACCAGCTGGACTGTCCTGCACGTGTACAATGCCGCTGGAGGAGTCTTCGCTGCCCATGGTTCTACCAAGATCGTCGGTGCTGGGACTCAATTCAGAGTTTTGCTGTCCAATTGGCTTTGCCTTGTTCGCGTTCGACTTTTTCCTCTTCGAAGATTGACTAGGATTCGTCGGTGGATTCGATCTTCTCCTTGGAGCGGGTTTATTGTTCAGATCAGGAGAATTTCGCAGCTGCTCGGCATACTCGTCCAAAATGGCATAAATCCTTTGCGCTGTTTGTTCGTCCTCTTGTGGCTTTTGCTGCGGCTTTGGAATCGGTGAGGCCTTTGAGGTGTTGGTAGCGCTGGTTTTCACGGTTTTGGGCGCCGACTTTTTCACCGTTTTCGAGGAAGGTGGAGTGGGTGGTGTTTTTCCAGCGGATGACAGAGGCGTCGGTGCTGGCGTTACACACGGACTGGAAGAACTCTGCGAAGTTACGCTCAAAGCTGGCGAAGCTGCCGGTTGGCAATAGCTCGTCACGACGACGACTGGCGTCGAGTTTGGAGTTTTCGCGGCAACGGAAGCTGCGTTTTGATTCACGTAAGCCAGAGATACCTTCTGAGAGAAAACGTCCTGCTGAAAGTTTACTGTATTGCCGTTGCTTGCGAAGTCGCTGTTCGTAGTTTGCTGCGTCGGCATTAAAAGCTGTTGAGCAAGAGCGCTGGTGGAAACCTGCTGCTGTTTCGTAGCTTGGGTTTGTTGCGTAGTGGTCTGCGTTTGTACAGTGGTAGTGGCCGCAGTAGATATTGTTTGATGAGACTGCGCTTGAATGGTGCTTCTCTCTTTTACTTGTTCCAAAACACTTTCAAACTCCCTCAGCTGTTCCAAGGTAGTCGAACTGACTTGATTCGGTACCTCGATAGGAGAGCCAAGCAAGTTGTCGGTTCTAACAGCTGTTTGCTGCTGCTGCTGTTGTTGTTGTTGTTGCTGCTGCTGCTGCTGCTGTTGTTGCTGTTGCTGTTGCTGTTGCTGTTGCAATCTAGGCGTGGTTAAAACTGCTTGGATAGCACCGGCAATGTTTTGTTGTCTCAACGGTGCGCGAATAATGTTCAATTTGACAACTGGTGTCCTGCCAGACGGAATAGAATTCGCGTGCGATATAGTGGGTATTATGTTCAGCTGACTCGGATTCGTGGTGGATATCGTAACGGGAATTTTGTGCGTGTATATCACACCGGGTGAAGCACTCTGTACTAACTGCGTTAGCGTTTGATTCGCGCTCGGACTAGTCGCTACGCTCGCATTGTTCCCAGAGCTCTGCACGATATTCAATATTTGCCTACTAGTGGATAATTGTAACGTGTTCGGAATGTTTGTAATAGACTGTACGTTGATCCCTGTAGATGATGGATTCGTTTGTTGCGCATTAGGTACGGATGTTTGCACTGCTTTCGAGAGGTTTGTTGTCTTTTGAAGGGATGCCGACTGAACAAGCGTTTCCGATGTGCTCCCAGTAACACCACTCGTTGACGTATCTGTGGAAAGTGTGTATATAGTTTTGCCAAACGCCTGCTGAAACTTGGGCAAGCCAGCGTTTTGCCCGGACTGAGCGGTCGATTTAGCAGACGTCAACCTTTCATACGTATTCCTATTTGGATTCGGAACCTCGGGTCTCTGGTTTTGTCGTGAAAAATTTCCGACGCTTCCGTCGTCGATATTTTGCAGACTAAGAATACCCCTCTGATTCGAGACCGCGTTTGGATTTACAGACGCCAACTGGTATGTGCCGTCTGGCTTGCAAACGATTTGTAGCTGCTCGGACGTGATAGTTGTCGCGGCAACTCCTGCACTCGTTGTTGTCGTGGTGCTCGTCACCACGGAGCAAGGGGATGGTGATTTTTTAGGCGACTGATTCTGCTGATTTCGACGAATCGCCATGGTCCTGGGACTGGAGTCCGATTCGAGTTGACTGGAAACGTTTGTGGTTGTAGAGGAGGTTGGAGAGTTATCCGGTGGTTGATTCGTTTCCTCGCCGACATCGGGAAGCGTGGATGATCTAGGTGGAGGTGTTTGTCCTGCTGGACTCATGCCAACGCCGCTGTCGTGGCCCCCGGAAGAGGGTGTACCAGGTAACTGAATATTTCCAGCCACGCTAGGAGTTCTATTTGGTCTTGGTGGTGTATTGCCGCTGTTAACAGAACCCGAGTTTGGGCTCTGTGGAATGTTTCTGGAAAGCTGTACAACGTTCACGGTGGGCCGCATTCTCGGTGGCACCATCATGTCCAATGAATTTAGGCCCGGCACATTTTTCGCTAATATATCCGAATCTCTAACAGCCTTTGCCAAGATATCGAACTTTCGTTTACCCAAACTCGATTTCGAATTAAGATCTCGTCTGTCGGCTGATGTTAAGTCTGTTTTACCCGTGATTGCTCCTTTTTGTTTCTGATACGCCGTCAGCGCGTTTTTGTTCGGAGAGAATGGCATGTTCTTCTGGATGTTCATCAACTCGTTGGTGATGTCTCCGCTACTTAATCGTTGCTGTTTCTTGGATCGAATCAGTTTCCTGTCGACTTCGTCGGCTCTAGTTAACACAATCTTCGGATTCAAATTCAGCGTGCTGAGCATTGGAGCAAATTTCGTCACGTTGTTCGTGTTATTTTCTAAATTATTATTGTCCTTACTCTTGTTCAGAAGGTTCTTTTGTAGTATTTGAGAAATTCTCGTGGGCTTCTTCGTGTTTTGCGGCCTGAACATCCTCAAAGACTTTAGTACCGCTGGGTCGCTCCTTCTTTCTGTGATTATTAAAGGAGCTGCCGCTGTGTACGCCGAGCCCTTTATCGTTTCGCGTTTATTTTCGTCCAGGTCGGCGGAGAACAGCGTTATAATATCGTTGCTGCTTACGTCGGAACTACTCGCGTCCTCGTTCGTGTTCACGTGCCGTACATTTTCATTGACGAGCATGTGAAAATGCGAAACCGAATCAACGGTCAATTTCGAGGACTTGGAGCGTTTTTTGTGCGTCTCCTTATTGGAGGTCTTGTTCGTCTTCTTTTTCATGTCCAATCGGCAACTATCGCTCCCTAGGCTGTCCGTTTGACTGTCTTGCGTGTTACTGTCGCTATCGGAAACCGAACTGACTCTATTCCTAAAGTGTTTTGGTTTACGTTCTGTACTATCGTATTCACTCTCCGAAGATTCCAACCTGTGCACTTTCCTCTGGCGTCCTGTTCTTCTCATGCGTAGCATGCTACCACTGTCAGAATCGGTGGTAGTAATGTCATCGAGGCTTCTTCGTGTCGAGGACCTTTTGTAGCTGCCGGCAGGTTGAAAGCTGCCGAATTGTTCCGAGTTATCGGAAGGCAAATCGACCCACTGCTCGTACCCCTTTTCAATACCAAAGAAGATATCCTTGGTATCATCCTCCGATGGCCTGTCCTTGAACTGCGAGTAATCGATATTCAAGTATTTCAGTTCTTTGTTCGTGTTTCTCATCTCCTCGGCATTTCCCAGGTATCTCTCGCACAGGCTGTTCAGTTCTTTCCAATCGAGCACCCAACTAAGCATATGATAACGAGGACTGCTCAGGACCACAGCCAAGTCGTCGCAAAGCTGTGGCGACAGACCGAGTTTCTCTCCGTCTAAAACTTGGTTTGGCACGGACTTTTCATCGTAATTCGCAGATCCCGTGACCGCGTCACCTTTGATTAAAATCAAAGCATCGAGCGTACGCTCCACGTTTTTAGACGTCGTGTCGTTGCATTCCGGTGACTTGCTCCTAGATATATCGTTTCCTGTAAATTCGCCACAATTGAAGCAAAGCTCCCCGAGTGGCCCATTAGAGAGAGGATCTCTCTTTTGGTGCAGAGGGCATTTCTCGTTGGGCGAAATTGTCGCCTCCCCCTTCTTCGGAGTTAAAAGACTCTTGAGGAGTTGATCCGTCCGCTCGAAGGTTTTGCTCACTTGTCCGTTTTGGAAATCGATTCCCTTTTTCGTCACCGTTGTTGGCGTTTCTACCGTCGTGGTCGAGCTGGTCAGCGAAGATATCGAAATCAACGACGAAGGTAAATCCGTATCTGATACTTTTGCCTCGTTACTTCTTGCTCCAGCGTTACCATCGGTCTTTGCCAGTCCACCGTTACAATGATTACTCTCCAGGGGATGATTAACTTGGTCATTGACGACTACGTTATCACTGGACATTCTATCGTCTTTCATTTTGCCACACGCAACAGCAATTTCCCTGATCCTATCGAAACAAACCCTGGTAGGATGTAGAGAAAACGCCGTCAGCACGCATTCACGGGCAATGCCGATATTGCTTCCAACAACGTCGGCTAATTTAAGGAATTGCGTGCTCAGACGTTTAGCTGTCTCGCGAACCTTTTCAGTGTCCGATTTTATTTTTTGGCTCTCCAACTCGTTCATGTCCGTGGTCAACGCTCTGATATATAGCTCGATTACCAAAGGTTTCATGCTGTCGCCAAACTGTAATAAACCGAGAGAAGAAAAGACGTAAATTGTTTTGAGAATTCTTTGGAAGGTAACGATGACGGGTATAGAGGGAAGAGGGGGTAATATAATACTCACATGTTTTACAAGCACCGCGCAAAAGATATAAATATGCTGGGCACTCTCAGCGGGTTCAATTAATTTCCTTATCATCCCCGGCAACGTGGGCGCGACGTGTTTCAATTTCGAATGCAACAATAGTGCCCAAGAGCTTAGAATTTGTTCCAAAATGTTTGCGCCCGTTTCCGGCACTGGGCGTACCATACCAGCTGTAACGAGATATTGTGCGACCAATTCGGCAGCTTTTATCGAATTTCTCCACACGCGTGCAGTTCCATACTTGGTCGGTCTTTCACCGCTGAGCCTTTGGACCAACTCCAATCCGTCGCAGAGGTCCATCAATTTCAGCTGAAAAGAAACGCTCTTCTCACTAAGTCTTCCATATAGCAGTATCGAAAAATTTATCCGTGAATACGATCGCGCAATACAACGCAACGCAACGTTTTGCAATGTAATATAATGCAACGGGGCGCAGCGTGATGCCGAAGAGACAAACAAATAGCCGCTCAGTTAGATCAAAGGAATACGGTGACCAGAGAAATCATTGCGTCGCTAAAGGGAGGGCCGAGCCCCTATTAAACTGCAAGGTACTCACTTGAGCGAATATATCCTGCGTGCGTTTCAATTTATACAAGAGGACAATATAAACGTCGATCATGTAATGAACGTGATGAGTATCCGAAAGCGAGCGCAGTCGATCGCTCCGACGGAGAGAACGTACGCAGGCAGCGGCGAGGTTTACCGCTATGTCCTCGCAGCGGTCCTCGCAAAGTATTTTCAGCCTCATTGTAAGCAATTCGCCTTTCTCCGAACAACAGAATTCTGTAGATAGAGAACGGCGTGAACGTTATCCCGTCGTTAGGAACAGCTCCCTCGAATCTTGAAACTCTTACCCTCTTCATGTTCGGACTCCGGTTGGCCGTTAAGTATGCTGTCGAGGGCGGGATGAGTCCATGGATTGTGCACCAGAGCTATCAGGGCAGTGCACCTGGGTGCAGCGGGGTGTTGCACCAGGTGGGACGCACACCTCTGTAACGTTACACTGAGGTGCGTCTTTGTCGCGGGTGACAACTTTGGCCACTCCCCGCGCAGTACCAATTTCAAAGTGTGCCTGCAACAAGAACCACCACGGTTTTTATGCAACTCTATCCTACTTTACGAAGACAAATAATACATTATTCCATCCTCTGAGTGCAAGGGAGAAATTCGGGAGTTTTGTTGCGAGTGACTGCAAGGTCTATGCACGACGACGCACAACTTGCCTGTCACGCGCGTAACCAAGAGACAGCGGATCGAAAGAAAAGCGAAGTCGTTAGTCTTCGCGGAGAATTATAACAAGAGGAAACAGCCGAGAGGAAGGAAGTTTCGATGGAAGATAATTGCGATTGTTCGATGATACGACGGAGGTATACGATCGACGGGAATACTCACTTGTGAGCCCATTCTATGAGAGACTGCGTGGCCTCTGGCGTTGCCCCAGGAATGAAATTGGTGACATGCTCCCAGGCGGACAGAAGTGCATTCACCTTGTCGCCGTACTTCTTTTTGCTGTCACTCAATGTCGCTTCAAGCCCCTGCAACCAGGAAAATCAGTCGTCGTTTAAGTACAAGTGAAATCTCCTCTTGCTGAAAGACTTTCCGTAAAAGGAGGGGAAAATGGATCGACTAATCAACCCCTTTGATGCTTTTAACCGCTCGTTTCATCGTTCACTTTTGCCGTTTACCTCGGGTTCATCGGTTACGACAACCGATTATCAATGACAGGAAATTAAAGGATCGGTAAAATATCACAGAAAAATTGTCGATCTGCGAACTGCTGAGAAAGTTTCCCCTTTGATGATCAATGAGAAATCGATGCACAAAATTTAGCGATCCTTTCATTTTCCGGACCACTGTACGCGCACACGTATACATCAAACGAAACATATCAGCCGAGTCAGTGGATATTTCTAACAAGGAATTGGAGATGAGAAAAAAAAAGGTATGAGAAATCGTTTCCAGGAACAGCCAACGCAAGATCTTCGTCGTAAAAAGTTTAGAAGAGCGGGTGCCACGTAATACCGTGTAGAAGCAAGAAACATTTTCCTATAGCTAATTCTACTTCCGACTCTACGGCAAAATACTTGACGGCCAAGTTTCGCACAACTTGGACGATTAATTAGCGCTGATTAAGCTTGTCGTTTTCATGGGTAGAACGAAAATGTTTCTTCGACCAAACCTGTGGCCACAATTTTCTAAGCTCCCGATGGGACCTCCTGGTCGATTAAACGGCGCTTTCTTCGGCAAACCCGAAGTTTAGTTACATTTTCAGGATGAAGATTCGAAGACTGGACCAGGAAGAGTGTCTCGCCTATAATCCAGCGTGTAATTATTAATTGCGAAGAGGAGCGCGTATACCCTCGAAACGTGGCAGGATAACGATAGAGACTTGTACCAGAGGAAAGCGATATCCTTCTATTAAATAGCAAATATTGGGCAAACAGAATGAATGTTCTACATGAAAGCTGTCCGACGAAATCCTGTTTTGAATTGATCTAGACGATAACGATAGCGTAATCGCGAATCAACTTTCTTACCTATGAAACTAGCGGCAAATCTGATACTCCTAAGTAGCACACGATTGTTAAAAGACGTTAAAAGACGATTGAAAATTTGGCGGGCGTAACGATTGTTGATTTATTTCGAATTTGGAGAAAAAGAAGGAAAAATTCAATCTGCACACTATCGAATAGGAAAAGACGTACTGATTTCTGCACGCAATAAATGTCGAGGCGTGGACATGGAAGAAAAAGGGCCGACGTTTCGAAAGATAGTATCGCCGTTTAAATCGAAACGTATTATTCTGCAAAATGAATTATACGCGATGCTTATCGAAATCTATGGTTTCCATCTCGCCAGTTTAATCGTTATCTGAGAACACGGTCGGAGCTATTTATGTGATATTAAAAGAGAAATGCGTAGAACATTAGAGCGTTTGATACATTCCTTTCAACGCGATGTTAAACTAAAACGATCTAATTTACCGTGTCGTTAAAAGATTTAATAATTTCTTGTTCGCGGTGGAACAACGAATAGCCGTGACCCTGTAACGTAACAGAACCGCGAGAGAGATTCGATACGCCGCGTGTGAAGGATTTCCGATACTAACTTGCACAATGAAACGTGTCGATAATGCGATTTTATAGGACGCGTCAGTCCTCTGCAAAATTCTGTCAATTTCCTTTCGATATTAAGAGGAATTCCGGTATCCACACTGCAGCCTCGTTACTACGTCATTCAATGCAAATGTTTACGCAAGTTTCCATCGTTGTTCCTCTGTTCCCTGCGTTACCAATTTTTGACACGGTCGCCGCAATTACTCCCATCTGGCTGTTACTCCGCGGCCAGGGTAGCAGAAAAATCCCGCAGGCGAAGGGCCACCAACATCGAAGGCAACAATTATAAATCGGAGAAGCCGGTGAAGAAAAATTTCGCAAGATCGTGAACAGCGATTGAAAGGTAGGAATCCTAAAGTCACAGCGGAACAAGGACGTGTGTTCGTCGCGAAACAGATTGGAGCGAGTAAAAGTGTAGTTGAAAAAGAAATGAAAATATGCAGGAGAATGAACCTGTGTCCTCACCACGCACGACTTTTGGATGTGCGAAGACATTCAGAGTGGTGGTCGAGCTGATCGGCGATACAGCAGCAGTGGTCCTGAATTTCCAAATGTGTGGACGCGTGGTGGTCGGTGAGACTCGTAAAAAATGTTGTCCCTTCTTCTTCGATCAATTTTTCTCGGCGCCGATATCTGCGAGGATGTTCGTCCTCTGCTCTGTTCAGGTGACGGTGAGCTGGCAGGGGTAGGGGCAGGGCTCGTAGCGGACATCAGCGACCTTCAGAACCTCTAGTTTCGATCCTGAATTACCGGAAGATCCGTAGACGATGCCCTCCTACGAGACCAGCCTTCTCGAACCCTTGATCTCCTCTCCGTTTCGCCTTCTTCTTCTCTTCTTCTCTTCTTTCCTTTCCTGTCCTTCCCTTCCCCTTCCCCTTCCCCTTCCACGTCCACGTCCACGTCCACGTCCACGTCCCCTTCCCCTTCCCGCTGCCTACTTTCTTCTTCTCTTTCTTCCGCTTCAACTCCGCCAGTCCCTTCCGTTCTTCCTCCACCTTCTCCTCTTCCTGTTGCACTCGTCGCCAGGCTGTCCCTGGATTTTCTCGTACTATTCTCACCGGGTGGTCTCCACGCGGCCGGGACACGCCACTACCAACTGCAATCCAGCGCCTGATGCACCACTACCATCTGCAATTCAGAACAACACGAATCGAATCATTTTCATTCATACGGGGGGACAAATGTCTGTCTCTGGCCTCGAATGTTCCTCGAAATTATGAAAGCTAATCATTACTGTAACTATGGTCAAAATGAATGTCTTTTTCTTTTACTTGCACTGTCGTGCAATCGGCGATCTATAATTTTCGTGCGTATTGTTGTTGCCAGTTTTCCAAACGTTCGGAAGGATTTCCACTGACATGGATAGTAATTTTCTAACGCCCAAGGATCCACGCAATCCTTGCCTATCGTGGCATCGATTAATCCCTGCCTGGCCGTGCAATTTTTCCTCCGCCGGTGAAATTCGCCTATCGATTTCCAAATTGTACCAGAAACGACCAGTGACCAACACGACTACGAACTATTTCGACGCACCTCTAAACCATAAGCTGAACCCTTTGAGCTTTAAAATTCGTTCCCAGTAGACTCGAATCGATAGATGAATAAGCAGGATAAAGCGGACGACGATAGCGTTTCGCGTCGCCAGTGAAGAAGATGGAGCGCGAAGGGTTCCTTCCTGATTGTTCGGGCATCCGATACGCGACCTCGACTCTTTCGTTTGCTCGAAACCCGTGCTTCTCTTTCTTCCCTTTTTCATTTATTCGCGGCAGAGTCGCAAACGTGGCTAGGCTGCGCTGCAAAAGGCCCGATTTATTCGAGGACTTTTCTAATTGCTACCCACCGATAAAAACTGTTTCTTTTTCTCTCTCTCTCTCTCTCTCTCTCTCTCTCTCTCTCTCTCTTTTTTGTGTCTTCTCCTGTTCTCCTGGGATGCAGATTGACCCGCGTCCCCTGTTCCCGTCTCCATATCGCCGCTTTGTCATCGCGATTCCCTTTCCCAACGCTTCACCCCGTTCCATACGAACCGCGCGGGATGCGTGCGGTCCTTGACCACTCGGACAAAGTTTCCTCATTCTCTGTTACGGGCCTCTTCGACGTATTCAAAAGGATACCGTGATTCGCTGTAAAAGTTTGATGGGTTTCCAGTAGCGCAGCTCGGCCAGCCGATGTATCGAATGTTGGACTTGATGAATTCCGCCACGATTACCTGTCCGGTGAATTTTCGAACGCGATCGCAATTGCCTGAGAAAATGTTACCGCCGCACCCTCGTAATAACTATGTTCGAGAATGGTAATTTAAACCGCAACGAAACCCTCAGCACGAAGCAACGAGTATCGGCGAACATTGCTGCTAAACCAGCTCCCGTACGCTGTGCGCTACTTGCTCCGACCGAGTTGCGAGAGCAGAATCTGACTTTGCTCGTGGCTGCTTAGACTTGCTGCCGTGTACGCAGTACCGGTTGAAGAATATTGAGGAGCAACGATTGCCACGTCTAGGGCCATCAAGGCTTGTGCGTCTCGTCCCGGCAGAGAAAAGGGGACGCATTATTTCTGGGGCGTAAAATTATCCGGAGCACGGGTTATTCCAATTTCCGTTCTGCTTTTCTCGTGCGTGCGATGGAAACACGGGGAAACAGCTATAATACCGCGGAGCAGCGTTCTATCTGAAACGTGCAGGATAGAATTTGTATCATTCGCCGAAGGAGGACGACGCGTCGTCTACTGAACCCGAATCACGATACCATTTGAACGAGATCGATCCTCCAGCTTGGAAAGTTGGACCAGTATTTGCGAAGAATAACAAGTTCTCCGTCCATCCCTTTCTTTTCTCGGTAACCCCTTTCTACGACCGCCGTAAAGCATATCGTATTTTAGAAGAAAAACATTTACCCCGGTCGTGGCATCGGCTCGGGATAATTGAACGGAGGGAAAATCCAGCGCGGAGAAGCAGAGTGAAAGATTCTCTTTAAAAAATACAACTTTCGCAAATAAACGATGCTTGCTGCAATACTGGTGTTCGAGCTGGCAGCCAGATAAATTGCAACAAAGACGAAGAAGAACAATAGACATTGCCGGAATTTGGTCGACTCCCTCTCGGTCTCTCTCTTCGATGTTTTGCATAAGATTAATCTGAGCTCCCGTTCCTCTTTTGGAGGCTTGCACCGGTTCGTGACGAATAGCTATTATTCTCCCTTCAACGTCTCCCGACAAAACTGGAGCCCAGCCCAGACTAGAAGTTATCTATCGATTACACGATTCTGCTGCGTCTACCTTGCACACGGGACTTTATTTCGCGGTACGCGTTATATACTACACACGTGACCGAGCACGCAAATCATCGCTCTTTCTCCTCGTATGAATCACACGCCCGTGTCTATGGGTTCGCCACTTTGCTCTGTACACGCAGCTTGCCCGAATATTCGCCTGAAATTTGTTTCTGGGATTGAAGTAGCAGGAAGAGGGGAAAAAATTGTCCGATAATAACGTGTACCACGACGGTAAAGTACCATTGAAATCTTCTCGGACTATTGACGGAGGATCCAAGTACATAGGTACTTTGTTCTAGTTGAAGCTGTCGAAAGTATACAGAGACGACACGGATTTGCCCGACGGTATTCCAAACGCATCAGCACAGTTCTGCGCGATTTTGTATCGCGCAAGAAATTTTCACGTGACCGAGCAGGCAAATAGACGTATTCTTGTTGCACGGCTGACCACCGTCCAGCACGTTGCTCGCATAAAACGTGCCCGTTGTACAACGGCAGCGATCGTCGCAAGTCCAACCAACGATTGTATCGTTCGTCAAAGAACGAAAGGTCGATCGAAAATCGCCGCCAGTTTCCAAGCTACCGATGGGAAAAAGGTAACACGTTTCGAGTCACTGACGCGATTATAAGCCACCGGGGGTACGCACTACTTTTACCCTTTACGCCGGCGTGCCTAATTGACTCGAAAGGGGAAAAGGGAAGCGTACAAAAACAGGCGCATCCTTTACGCTTCTTGCATTATCGAATGCTGCCAGGCATTCGACTGCGCGAGTGGAAAATCTTGATGCGTTCGCAAGGACGACTCGAAACCTTCGATTAAGATCGCGTTACACAACGAAAACGTGCACATTCCGCTTCTCGCGGGAAAACCGTAGGCGAAGAATCATAGACGACGCTTGGATGCAAAAGTTTTCGCATGCGTTTTCATTTGGGATTCATTCTCGTCACCACTCGTTCGAAAGTGGAGTTTTTCATTAAATAATTCGAATATTCTACTTGTAGAACGAAAATGACGAATCGAAATAACGGGAGGACAATTGCGAGTATTGTACGGATAAAACGTATAATAAATTACAGGAGCGAGAGGAGAGTCGTTAAATAAAACTGTGCCCTGCTTTTTTATTTCCACAAAGGACCACCTGTTGCCACGTAACATCTGATGCATCGACGCAGGATCAGCCACGCGATTACCTTAATTTTCGTTAAGCCAGTTTTTCCACGTAGTTTTCAACGAGAACCAGCATTTACCAGGAACGGTACTTCCTCGTCACATTCTCGAGTCGGGATTAAATAAAAGATTTCGATCCGCAGATTGCCGCGGAACCGTGAAAATGCTCGTTCCCCGCGTTCGCCAGATAGACTGGAAATGTGAAAATGGCAACGAGTATCGCGGTTAATGCTTGAAACGGTTTCACCGTTCTTTATTTTTCGCGAAGGAAAGAACAAACTTAATAAATTCTCTACCCCATTATAGAGTTGAATTGGACAAGAGAAGCAAAAATAAGAGGCAACATCCGGGACGGAGAACGAGACTATAACCTCGAAAGGAAACAGGGACAGAACGAATGAAAAAAGGAAGACGGGGTCGGAAGAAACTGCGAATTACAAGAAGATCCAGAATTCGAAATATTAGTAGTCAGTCAAGCGAAGCTAAGTTTCGCGTGCAGCACGCGACACAAAAAAAGGATGCAGCGTCGAAGATAGCGCGGTAACACTATTTTTTCACCGCCGGACTAATGCACGATACTGTACAAAGGGAAGAAGATTTTCCCTACGGTCCAAACGTTTTACGCTTTTCCTCGCGTCAAGACGCGTCTTCTTTCGCGCGAACCTCTGTACGCCTGCGACCGTGCTGACCCATTTTCCATGGAACTCAAAAATGCTCGGTCGAGTTACGCGAAGCACTGACGCTGCACTTAGAGCTTTTAATCTTTTCGTAACACCGGCGCGATACACGCTTCTTGTTTACCTTGCAAAATCTCGTTTTCCATGTTGCAAAATGGAAAACACGTTGCATTATCGCTCTCTCCTATCAATGGACTCGTGCGCGCCACGCAAGGAATTTCTAATGTGTTTCGAGCAAATTGCTCCTAGAATTATTTTAACCCCGTTGAACCCGAGAAACGAATCTCAATAGTCACTTGGTTCAACGCGAGAACTCGAATGCCAACAGATATCTGTCCTTTTTACATTTCAGACGTTTAATCTGTGCGCGATTCGCGGTGCTACGTGCTCTTCGATATTATATTTTAAACTTAATCTGTCCCGAGTCACCGTTCTTCTGTAATAGAAAAAAAACCTCGGTGAGCAAGGCTTTAAATTGGACAACGAAGAATTCACAGTCGGGTGTTTCAAGTTGAAAGTTCCATTAAAGCCGCTTCACGACAAGCTCACGCCTTCGTTCCTTAAATCTACCTCTGGCAGAATTCTCGGAGAATTTTCTGCTAGTCGATAGAACGAGTATAACTGAGCCTACATTTAACCCCAGGAGTACTACCGGTACGTTCTTCTACTCGTTTATCCAAGATTAGACGATCGCGGACGGTAATGAGCTTTCGAGGCTCCAAGACTAAACGCATTATTCGAGAACTCGAACTTTCGCAATCTACTTTTCTTCGACCATTTCGAACCGTACGGCCTACTTGTGTACATACCGTCCTGCTTCTTTTTTAAAATTGTGTGTGTGTGTGTGTGTACACGTACACGCTTACGTAGGGTGTCTCGTTTGCGTAGATCAACGAAATAATTTGGAGCACGGGAATTGTATAGCGCAGGACAGCCGAGAACCTGCTTCAAGTTGCGTTAAAGAACACGCGTCTTTGTGTCACTGGCGAGAGTGTAATTAAGCATAGCCTAATTGGAATGCAACTTGATAACGGGGACTCGTATATTCCCAGTAAAACCGACCTACCGAATTTTCAGCCACGAGCTTTCGATATATTCCACCGAAGTCTCTTCATCTTCGTGATATCCCTTCGAAACGAGTAACGCTTCCAAGTAGATATGTTCATATAGATGCGAAAGCCGTGCATTTGGTGGCAAGATATGGAACGGAAGGAGAACAAACTGAAGAGACAAGGCAAAGGGAAAGACAAGAGAGTGGAAAAAAGAAGATAGAAAGAAGGGTAAAGTGGAAGGTGTACGAGGTTAAAAGTGACATTGTGTCGTTAAATATCATGTCGAAGAACGTTTCCATTGGGCATTGTCGCAGAGAAAATGAAGCCCGCGGCGAGATATATGTCTAGATATCGTAATGGCACAGAGGCCGATGAACAGCAGGCCTCGGACACCATGGGGAGCATAGCTATTGTTATCCCTTCAAGAGGAAAAGGACAACCACGTGAATCCAATGGCAGCAATTTCTTTTGAATTATGTATTCGTTGCATCGCGAGGGGTGCACACCTTCACATAAAGTTCACCAATCTTTCCCCGACGGATTCGCTAATTGGACACGTCCAACACATATGCGTGACTAAAATTATACACCCATCGAGATGCAACATTTTTTTCGCTGCCTCAATCAACAATTTCGCGCAGATATCTTGTACAGCAAAATCGATAAAACATATCGTTCAAAAGGCTAATCAGCATAGAGAGGGGGCGGCGAGGGGAGGAGAGAGAACCGACAACAAAATACATTTATCCGCGTTACATTTGTGCAGCAGAAATGTCCAAATTACGTTTTCATTGGCCTAAAACGCGCCCCGAGGTCATTTAAAGGGAGTTTAATTAAATTCCACGGTAAAAATATAATGCGAGAAAATTTCAATTACGTTCACGCGTCTAGCGAAGGAGACGCGTACTCGTGAGAGCCTTATGTTCTCTCCGCACCGCGTTGAAACGTATTTCGAAAAAGCGTCTCAACCGCTCTGCTGAGTCCACTGTGTTGGCTTGCGAACCGACAGGGACAAGGCCGATCGTCCTTCTCCTACCGATCCATCCGTTCTGATCTTAATTCCTCGAAGGAAGCCACGTGGACGTGCTTTCGCTGTCTCGTCCTTCAGCGAAAAGCTGCGACGCGGATTTAAATTTCTATTCCGTCGGGAAACCCGAATCCCGCCCGGGAACCAGCATCGCGTTACGTTCAAAAGAACCGGCCAGAGTTCTGTCTAACGCAGAGAGATCCGACGATCCCGTTCAGTTCAATTCACTTCGTTACGGGCCATAATTAACAATCACCTCGAGGAAATACAAATGGCCATTGACCGGTTCAAATATAGTATTTCGAGAATTCGGGCCGATCTTTGAGGAGTCGAGCCGGCTTTTCGGAACGGAATCGAAGGGACCGCTCGAATGGAAAGAAATATTTATTATTGCGAGCGTGCGCAAATACATAATCGCCGTGGAACTAAACCAAAGTCACGATTATCCCACCCGGGGGGGGGGGGAATATCGCGACGCTTCGAGCGTTACGCTAACCCGTAAAAGTCATAGAATGTGCGCCAACGTTACACCGTTCCCCGTTTTATCATGAAAATGAACCATCAGCTGAGGAGGACAAAGATAAATCCCAAAAACGACCGACATTATGCACACCTAAATCTGAAATGTTATTTGGCCGTTCTAAACACGCTTCCGTTTGGTTATCGTCGTGGCTCCTTACTCGCAGGCCCTACGCGATCTTATCGCGTTAATTCTTCGAGCCGACGTTGGCATTTACTACCACGAACAGAGTATGGCACATTTATTCCTTTCTGCAGTGCCTTATATATTATATATTCAATGCCGGAATAAATTTCCTTCCCGCATCAATCCTCGATCTTTAAGCTTGGAAATGTACTGAAGGTAATATTGCGAAGTGCGTCCTCGAATGGTTAATAATCTCTTTTATTGAGAACGAGGATCGATTCGACAATTTCGTTGCTACTCTTTTATTCTTATTATTCCTACCACCCTTAAGCAACCACTTCAATTAGACCCATGTCACAATTTCCTAGGCTTACACTAGACTTGAACCACATTGCGACGAGTTCCTACTGGTATGGAACTGGTGGACGAAGCCAACGACTAAGAGGTTGACGGTCAAAAGGCACGGTGCATCCCCTTTAAGCTTATGGCGACTACGATCGAGAAACCAAAGGGGTGACCCGAGTAGCCGCGTGTGTCAGGAACAGGAGTTATAATAAAAGCGTCAACACCGGAAGTGCATTCGAAGTTTCACCCCCTGACCGTTAACATCGTTCTTCGGCAAGAAGCGAACGCGTATCTAGCATCTCTACTCGAAAGAAACTAATAACTAAAGCATGCCTCTGTAAAGGCCTCTGGTTCTGTAAAGGCGTATTGCAAATCTGTTGGAAGTGAACTTTCACACAAAATGAAAAAGCCGCGAGATTTCGGAAGGAACCCACTTACTTGTCGATGTGCATCCATCTTCGACGTAATGAAACCATTTGAGATCGTATACTTCCCCGTTCCATTGTCTTACTAATCGCAATTAAAGCAAGCGTTGAAAGTGAAGAGCGTCGTCCCCCCCCCCCCCAAATAATATACTTAAGTTTTGCACTTCGCAGGTTTAACAGGTATCGCGCAGTTTACTTCGGAAGACCTTTAACTTCTTTAACGGATCAGACATTACGTGAGTCGCGACCGCTGCTTTACGTAATTCGTACAGTTTGTTCACATCCCGCGGTGATATTTGCCGCAAAATTGGATCCTGTCCGCGGATGAATAGCAAACTGTCCTCCCTGTGAAAGAAGAGGCGAAGCCAGACATACCAATGATGCTCCAAGACGTTTTATCTCGCAGATGGTTTGCGTATCAACGGACACGCAATTAAGACCGAAGATTTCATTCGTGCATAGCTGAAACGGATACCAATGCCCCTTTTATTCGCCCTCGACACCCCAAGCATTGCTACTCTTTGAGTTCACATTCGTTTCGGAGCGGCTAACGTATACATATATACGCAGCTTTTCATCAACGTTACAGAATGGATCTCGCCTATCTCGAGAGCGCCATTATCGCTTGCGAACAAGAAGCCAACGTTGACGATGCAGAGAGGCGCATCGCGTTAATAACTTTCGCAAATAAACGCAAAGTTATTGCCCGGAACGCGGATATACAGTTTCTCGTTCAGGTAACTATCATTCGAGACTTCGAAGTGCAATGAATTTTCCTTGAAATATCACAGCAATCGAAACCAAATAATTTTCAGTTAATTCTCTTTAATTGCAGCTTTGCATGATATGAACCGTTACTCGAATTGATGCACCAACACACACGCACCCTCCGTGCCTTCGTTGTATCGAAACAAAGACGGCCTCTGTTAAAACCATCGACAATAGAATTAAAAGGGAGACCGGCTGAGAAGAGAGCACACGCGTGCCCGATTCTATGGACGATCGGGCGCCATTTTTGCGGGGGTCCTTTAACGAAACGGGTTGAAACATAGGAAATGTTAGATCCCACGCAAACCAGGAGAAATAAACATTCGGACGAATGAAATATTAAATCGGGGATGGATGGAACAAGTTCGTACGAACAAATAACACCCGCGACATCGATCCACCATAGCGCACGATTAAGCTTCGTTCTGTTTTCATCCTAGATCCGATTCTTATCGCACATCTGCTTACTCGATGCGCCACATCCACGATACCTTCTCGTAATTTCCTCGGTACCTTTTCGCTGTCCAGCGATCCGGCGATACTCGATCGAACCACGTAATATCCAATATGCTGTATGAAACACTGTTACAAAGTACTCTTACTTCGTCCGCGGATCTGCGTTGATTTTCATTCGCGAGACGCAGAAGAAACCGATAAATAACGAGCAATCGAAACGTTTGACCTCTTTAACACCGCTTTTTTTGTTTTTATTCGATAGAAATTCAAAGTTAAAGCTATTCGCTTTAAATGTTCCAGTTGCGCGAGAACGTTCGAATAATACAATGAGTCCCAGACCGCATTGGAAATCAGAAAGCACTACCCAAAGCACCCTCCCATAAAAAAAAAACATAGCTAACAGTAAAGCATTACGATCTACGTACATAAGTTTTTAAACAGGAAAGGAACCGCCTTCTCGAATGTTATTCGACGGTGAAAAGTTTGGTACAACGGAAACGTGGTTATCTGATAATGAAGTGAATCCATCTGAGTAATTTTCCATGGGTCGTTCCATGGGTTTCGTAGATACATATTCGAAAGTACTGAAAAAAGTCGGTTGCACGAGGGATCCGAAGCGTGACGGGGGTTTGTGCTAGCCGTAAGTTGATTCTTACGGGACGAACGCGGAAGGCAACCGGATGGCTGTCGGCCACCCTCGACCAGCTCGACGCACGAAAGCCCACAGACCCAAAACATTTCGTGCACCCTACATTGCACCCCATAGAACTCGCTCCGTCCATCGAACCCTCCCCATAATCCAGCTGGAAACACATGGCGTCATCGTGTTCGACTGTCGAGCATATGCACCGCGTTGCTCTATATCTCGCCAGGCCAAAAATCATTCAATCGATCCGATCGAAACTATTCCCAACCACTCGCGCCACTTCCAATTACTAGACTAGCACATGGGACTGATATTTCGTGTGCACAAACACCCACGAGGGAAAGAAGTATTGTAGTACGGCTGTTTGCATTGACAAAGAATAACGTGAATAACGTTCTTTTTATTTTCAATACCAGCAATCAAGAGGTAATCAGGAGGTTACCTGTATAGAGGTAATTTATATTCATACAAATTCCTTGTCTTATAATTGTATCGGAGCAATATGTTACTTTGCCGGACTCTTAGATTCTTACTCTGACTGCATATACAGTAGAGTCTTACACTACTTCTTGCAACCATTACAGCAGTGCCGATCGATGTTGCAATAAAGATTCCATTAAAAAACGAACTTTGTTAGCATTCACTGTAGACAATTATACACCTTGCAGTGTACATATGTGCATATATTTTGCGCAACATGAATTGCACGTCAAATGACATTGCAGCAGTAGTACTCTTGTATGTAATATATAATTTTGGGTATAATTCCTATACATAGTTATAAACTGGGTAAGTACGTGCATGCTTCATTATTCGAACAATTCGATCATCCCAACCATCTTGGTACCAATTAGTTCGGATAATTTGACGCTCCACTGTAGTCGTTGAAATGTTCCACGTTCGTATCCTGCTGCCTTGGCCCGACTGTTTCGAAGTTGGTCCGAAATCGTTCGACCCAAGCGGCTCGCAGTCCACCAGACTTGGCTTGTGCTCGTGACATTGTTGAATCGTGTGCATGACGCCCCGTTTATATTTTCTACGTGCCGTCACCACCCTTCCTTGTTGCCTGCAGTTTAGGGATTAGATCGCTATCGGGATTACGAGCTTACGCGTCCCTTCCCTATACGTGAGTTCCTTTCACGCGTCCTTATGGTCTTATGGTTGAAATTACAGCCACGGTTCCACGGTGCGACACCAGTTATGATTAGTTGTTACGGTCCGTTTTAGAGGTTTGCACGTGCGTGGAACAGAATCCGATAGAATAGAAATTTTCTTTGGTTCTTTAACTAAATAGTTAAAGAATCACTCCCCATGGCAGTTCCATTAAATGCCATAAATTGGGGTATGTGTGCCGCCGTACGATGAATTCCGTGCAACCATTGATCGTGTACTTGATTATTTCAGGCATTTAATACTGTGCAAGGCGTCCGTGCAGCTTGTTATCGGTCCACGAAGTTTCGATGGATTTCACCAGTTTGAACGCCGTCAAGTATTCCAGGGAAGTATTTGCACGCGGGCAGGAGAAAATATTGCTGGCGTTTCGATTTTCCAATCTGACAAGATTGCCTCTGCATTTCCATTGAATCGCAGAGACACGATCGATCGGTTGAAACTTCATTATACCGATGAATCTCTTTAGCTATCGTCCAGTCACGTATCAGACACACGTTTATCTCATTCGTGTTTCATTGAACTCGCTTTACTTTCTCAAAATCCTGCTCCTTTCAATCCTTTCAATCCGTTCTCTACGTCTCTCCGTCTACCCGAAGGATCGTCGAGCATAGGACGTAATTAATCCTGACGGAAAATGGAAATAACTTCGAGGAGGTCTTTGAACTTTGTTATCCCAGAAATGGGAATCTGCCTTTGGTCGAGGGTATCTCCAACTGGACACTTTCTCGCGTATTACCCTCGATGCTAATTTAATTGGCTGAAGAGGAAACGCCATTTCGCCGAATCTTCCGCCGAATCTCTCGCCGAACCTCCCGTCGACGAAGAACGAACAAACAACTCCGATCGAGAACGATAACCCTCCCATATAGGACTTGAGTCTATCGCCCGTTCAGACTTGATCTCCAGGCAAATGGTTCGCGACTACAGATTTTTTTTTTAACTTTCTCCTCGATTTACCATTTGCTTTTTCCATAAAAAAACGAAGAAAATTGTGTTGCTAATCGGGGTAAAGGAAATGCAACATTTCTTGCACCTTTCAAGCTCCAGCTTCGTATGCTGTTGAATATATATTAGGAAAATTATCTTCGTATACAGAATTCTGAAGATAGTTATCGAACTCACGAGTGTCGCAGCGAAGAGTTCTCCGCGGGGAAACACTATGGATTACACGAAATTCGCTTTAGAGTAATTGCAACACTCGCTCCGGGAAATCGAATTACCGAGAACAAGGAACGACCGATTCAGTAGGCAGACCGGCCCGACCATTCGCTTCTATTTTGCATCGAAAGCTTTATAATTCCCATAGAAAAATTCCAATGGCCGCGAAAACGGGTCGAGTGATTCTTACATTTGCAGTTGCATTTTTATGCTGACCCCTATATTCAGGGAAATCTCTTAACAGCGGTCTTTAATCCGCGACTAACTACGCGATTCTCTGGAGGCCGCTTCATCTTTACCTTCCCTCGGCTGGAAGCCGCATCGATTATTTAACTTCGATATCGTAAGTCGCCCATCGATTACTATCGCTTCAACTGTCCTCTTCTTCGGTGTATAATAATTACTCAAGAGGCGCATCCCTTTACCCTGTCTCCCGTTGCCGTGCATATTTCACCTGCACTTTCCAAATTCATGAAAATCTTCCTTCGATCAGCTTCACTTTCTCGCTTCCCTCGAAACCCATTACGTCAATGTAGATAACATTCGCGCTACATTTTTTCTATGTTTCATCACTAAAAGCATCTCTTCCGCTTAGATTCTTGGAAAATCTAGATCACCTTTGGCAACGCCTTTCGTTTTAATTAACTCGACCCGATCACAGCCGCGGACACAACCCGTATAGGGTTATTCAAATTTCCTCGCAACGTTTCGATCCGTCGTCGAATTTTGTAAGGTCAGATCTTTGAGTCTCGTCCGTGTTACGTGGAACGTGACCTGTGCGATAAGTTTCAAGCCAGACACTATTTAAACAACTTTTCTGTCAACTTTGCTATCGCCGATCTGTCTGTCTGTTTTCGGTTAATAATTTTCACAGACTGCGTCCGCGTAAAATCCCGTTTCCAGCGTTACAGAAATAGCGAAGAGTTGAGTGAAGCAGCTTTTTCAAAAACACCGCAGTAACGCAACAACCGTGCAATAAATACCATCATAAATTCGAACGTTTTCGTATCGGTCAACGAAATTCCAGCTCTAGCTGGTGTTGGAGCGATAGAGAAATTTTAATCGCATTACTGCTGTCAATTACTTCTTGTTTACCAGCCTCGATAGACCAGATATGTACTCCGAAAATAGGCAGAATTACTTGAAAGTTAGAACGACAGAGTTTTGCCTAACCACTGCGTGGACGTAGAGGCGAAACCCGTCGAATTGCAATTGTTTAAACAGATAACAAGAAACCTTTACTGGTTCCCATTTGCCATTTCTTAGTCGATTTCCGCTCGTTTCGATTGTTACGATTACTCCCCCGAATTAACTGTTTCGAATGCGATCGAATGGAACTAAATGCATATCTCTGTCTGCATCAAACCACGCGAATCGTTGCTTCCAACTACATACATACATGCATGCATACATACATACATACATACATACATACATACATACTAACTACTGGCTCCCTATAACGCGTCATTTCACCATTGAACCCAGTTTCAATGAAAAGAGATTTTCGTAAATTTCGAGGGACGCAAGGCTTTCGTGCTATCTTTCCGGGACAGAGGGAATCGAAACGTAATCCACAAAGTAGCGTTTCGTTTCAAACGATAAAAGTACGTGTATCTGGTTCGCGACACCCGGCTACCCAACGACGAACACTCTTTTCATCGATACTTTCATTCTTGTGTCCTCCTTTTCTACCTCGTTTCTCGTCGTTCTCCCGATTCTTCTTCCCTTGCCGTCGTTAAAAGCTCCAATTGGCACGTACCCAGTTCGACGCATACCCTCGAACAACGTGCACGACGGGGCAACGAGCAAAAGGATAGAAGGAAGACCGAAAGGGGGTAACTGGACAGTACAAAGTGTCTTGTCGATGAAACGAAAATGCAATTTCATCGGCACATCGAACTAAACTTGCCCGCGGGCGTTCGTTAAATCATTGAAATACACGAGCCGGAGGAAAAATGTGAACTATGGGTCAAAGACGACAAACAATTTAACTACCGCGGAATGGGAAGTTCGCGCGATAAACCTCGGTGTATAGAGTATTTAAAGATTCGATGGAACGTAAAAAGCACATGTGTCGGCGAATGGGAAGAAAAGGAGCAGCATCAGTGGGACGCAGACTCGATAGAAAAGCATTCGCAAGGCTGAGAGGCGAAGATGCGTCACGTGCAGTACACAGCTTAGCAGTAATTTACGCGAACGACAGCACGCGACGAATTTTCGTTTCGCCTTTGGCGTGTATAAGCGGAATACTTGTCGTGTTTGGAGCGACACGTTTTTTTACAAAGTTGATAAGCGTCCGTTCGACTATCCACGTAATCTGAAACGAGCAAAGTAATCGAGATCGAACGGGAATTGTATCGAGGAAGTCGACTGATCTGATTTAGAGTCCCCCGCTTACCGAATACGTGCATACGTACATACTCTGAAGGCTCTATTTAAACGCGATGGAAACATGTTACGTTTCTGCCACTCGAAAGAAGCAGTGTGCTCTGCTCTATTGCGCGATTATTTTTATTTTATTTATTTTAAGCGCTCGAAGCCCGAGGGAATTTCAAACTGCCCGCGTGTACGTCGAATACGCGCAATATTATATTTACGAGTTAGCTGATTCACTAAGGAGGCATTTCCAGCTTCTGCTTTTCAAGTATTTTTCTCGAGTTACGTTCGGATGTATACGTCGATAATCTGGCGCATATTTTTTCCCCCTTTCAGCAACTACGTCTCGAATTGTTCAAGTTTTATTAGAGATATAAAATCGGTCAACGAAGAAGGGAGCAGAAAGCGCCGTAAAATAAATGCTTGGAGCAGGTCTCCTTGTTTCGTATAAAATTCTTGAGTCGAGCAAGATACTGTTTTCAGCAGTATCTATCAACTGTTCGATAATATCGCGAGATCATGGGCTGCTTTTAGCTCGGAAAAGTCATCTCGCCTGTAAGATAAACGGATTTGCGATTAGACGTACGAGTATCGTCGGTTCGGATGCGATAACGAGTTTACTTCAATGCTGATACGTTCAATAGGAGTCCAATAATAATTTAAAGGAAACGGTACAGTGAATGAAATAGTACATAAATCAAACTCTTTGAAACTCTTTTAGCAGTAGGTACCTATAGATATTCGACTGTATTTAAAATATCATTTATAGGTATTGGAACCACGTCGTCTTCAACTTCTCCAGTCTTTGTCAACTCTGCCAGTCCAGTGTCTCCGATACCGTTTCGCTTATTCCATAAATAATACTGTACACTGCAACGAAATTAGCTTTGCTAACACGCATGATCTGCCTCGTTTATCAGTCACGTCCAACGCAACAGCTCTGATATATTCAATCATCGTATGTACTTGGAAATTTCAAAAGGGATGGCCACATTAGACCAATGGGACTTTGGGACTCGGTGCTCCTGACGGGCTCCTGAACGAATCACGTTAACACTAATCCTCGTACGCCAGCATATTGGAATTGTGAAGCGACTCCGTGAAATTTATGAGCACGCCCAGCTGGCATCGAAAGAATCGAAGGGTTCTTGAACTGAGTCGATACTTTCCATACGAAACTTCGAAATACGGCAAATACGAGAGATCCTGTGCTATTCGACATCCTTGATATGCATCGAGCGTAAGTGCAGGCGCTTGCAGGGTGAATCTTACGCACAGCTCGCATTGTTGCGGAGCTCCACTCGAGATCTCTCCAAGGGACCCAAGTCGAGGAAAGTGCCAACGAGAACAGGGAACAGTCAAGTTCTCCCGTGCAGGGAAGAGAAACAACCAGTGCATCGAAGATAACCTAGCGAGTCGTTCGTGTTTTCATAGATACACTTCCCAGTTTTATTGCTACATGTACGTATGTGGAGTAGTAAATTAGCGCCTCTGAGTTGAAGTCGATTTTATCCAACTCTTTAACAACTCTGCTTTTACGGTGCCTGTATGATACAACGAATGGTTTCAATTTGTTCTTGGTGAATAATGTATACGGCCAGTCGAGAGAATAGTCGGGAATCATAAAATCACGGTGGTGTAGGATTGGCTCGGAAGGAATTAACGGGAGTACATACTAAACGCGTTAATCGGGCCCATTTCGACAATCCGTTCTCCAAAGGACAACCTCGTGTCATAGATTATAACTGCACACAGCAGACAGTATCGTGCGGCGAATATTAAAACATTAAGATAAGATAAAATAGAAAGCAACCGAGTGCGTAAACTGTCAACGAGTTCGCTGAATATTATATCACTGCCATAGTTTCGACCACCGTGTAATGCAAAAAGAGAGCGAGGTTAATTACCAATGCACCTGTGTAGCTATTTGCCGGTAATTATTACTACCGTACGCGTTTATGTTGCGACCAGTGTCGCGCTTGAATTTTGACGGGAATTTCGTTCGCAGCCCCGTACTCCAATTAAATCCCCTACGAAATTTATACCTCGTCAATCGAATAATAGAAGTTGAAAGAACTCTGACGATATAACGAGGCATTAATTGCGCCGATAAATGTGGTTCTGTTCGGCGAGCTACGTATAAGGTGCTTCAAAGTGTAGTGAATTAGAGAAATGAACGGGAACGGGAACGGGAACGGGAACGGGAACGTAAAATAAGAATAAATGCTGACGTAAGTAAATCGATGAAAGTTCGGAGGAACAAATAAGAGGCTGGATAGACTAAGAGCGTGTAAATTACAGCATAGTAACTTCGAGCTAACGGCTCCATTCAGCTGGAACAGCACGCTTTAAAATATTAAATGCTTGATCCGCCTGTTTAGCCGGGTTTGAAATGAGTAAAACTGACCATCGGTTCAGATCGGGAACTGAATCGTTCGATTTCAATGAAAATATAAAAGTCGACTCGCGTAAGAACCTTTCAGCTATTCGTAAAATAAATTCGAAATATTTTCGCTGTTACTTGTATTTTCTTATCACGGTCTGGCCGTAATGAACGATACACTTCCAAAAAAGGTACATCAAAGGAAACTATCAGACGGCCTTAAATGTATTTTAGGATGAAGAAACGCAGGAAAAGTTCAGTAACGCTGACAATATTGGCAAAAATCTCGCATGGTAGCATCGTAACGACACACTGCTACGAAATACCAAGTACACTCGACCACCCTTTGAAACCGGAATAAAAAAACCGAGCGACAGGCCACTGGAACACGCTATTAAATAGGCCGAGCTGTTATAAGAGCAATGATTAATCGTCGCAAGAGCATCTTTTTCATCCAAAAAATTACTCGCACTACGCACCCGACGAATTGATAATCACCCTTTATGTCACAATTTCCTATTCTACCGATGTATAATTTAACTATTGAGATAACAAAAGTACAGTAGCATGTGCTTTTTATCCAATTTCGTCCTGTGTATTTTTAACCTCTCTTTTTCGTGCACATGAATGTACAATATTTCATGTAGTTTATATTCTGTAAATAAATAATAGAGTGCTGGAACAAAATGTGTAACTACCAATTTTTATGTTTGTATAACATGTCCAAAGAACCTGCAATTAGTACTACTGGTTGTCAACAAAAAAAAGTGAGGTTATGATCGCTCGTAACTTGTGAAGTTGTAAAGTTGCAACATCTGATCAAATTATACCCACTGACATGATGTCACTTCTACATGGGGTTATAATATTGGATCCTCCGATTGTTCTACTACTCATTTGAATAGCCATGCTTTGCACATTATCAACAGTTGATAAGGCGGTCACTTGTAAGATGAATTAATGGAATGATACATTCAACTAACTTTAGCGTAGAGTACTATGTACAAATACTAAAACACATCTTATGAAATGAATGAATTTTAAAGGTACATTATATAGATCGCTTAACATGGTTCTATTGAACTCCAAGTAAATAAGGAAGTAAGTACCATTAAAGCGTAGTTTCTGTGTGTCGAATCCAAAGCAGCGTACTTCATGGAACGTTATCATCATATGTTTTTATATTTGAAACATTAACCGCAGTAAATTGTTACGTTACAAGTGTCTACGTGTCCACTATTGTTGAGTAGCTTTGGTTAAATCGTTGCTCTTGGATAGAAACCCAGCGAGCATTATAAAAATATAGCAGTGTATGTGGCAAACGTCAAGGTAAAGGCAAAATGAGTTGTACAAGATATACAGAATATGCGTATACTTACTCTGCGGGTATTACAGAATCTAGGAAGGGTGGTACTGTTGGCAAAGTGGGTAGACACGGTGGCGGAGAACCGGTAAGTTGTTTCGGTGTGATACACGAACATCAGGAGGCACAAAACTCACGTAGTGACCGTCGTTTGTATTATCCGTGCACAGAAATACCGCCCTCCACGGACCACTTACACGCACCGTCATCCGGCGAAATCTGAAGAATACGTTACGCGTATATCCAAGTGGTCGAGGATCACGTCACGATACCGTACAGCACGGCACGGTACAGCAAGGCACGACACAATACGACGAGACACGAGACGATACCGCAAGAAGACAGGACACGCCGTAACACACAGGATATGCACTAAAAAAAGTAACGGAGACGTAAAACTACAAGCACCACCTCGAAGAGGTAAAATTCTTCGAATATGTGTGACGGCGGGGGCTACGGATTAATATGGCCGTCCCTCGTTGACACAAAGTTTCGAATCACGCGTAAAACGCAACCCCAAGGAAATACGAGAAACAGGTTGATTGGGATATTGTTAACAAGAGAGAGGCTTGTTCGCGTACGACGCGCACGCATTTGTTTCACTCACAGCACCACACACCACTCGCTATTCTACGTGTCACACTTACTTCCGTATCACCCTGTTGTATTCTCCACGCGTTCCCTAGTTTTTCTTCTTTCCTTCCTTCTTATCTCCGCTCTTCGACAGGCTATTCGTCCACCTCTTTCTCTGTCACATACGATTCCCTTCAACCCCTTGCTGGGCACGTTCTTCGCTCGTTCTCCCTCTCTTCTTTCTCCTCTCTCCCGTTCGTCGTTTTCGTCGAGCACTGCGAGACGGATCCTACGAATACCGCACTCGCGTTTCAAATTATCAGTCACTTTCTTGCTGTATCGTGTTCTCGTAAGAGCGCACCACGAGAGTCGTGGAAGCATTCGAATGATCACGTTCTTTTCACTCTTTCCGAGGACGTGACGCGGCCTTGTTACGAACGACGTCAACATCACCACCGTACGCTTTCATGGCGGCCATCTTTTCGGGATACGCGAACGCCAATCGCGAAACGAGAAACGCACACGCGTGTGTATCTCGTGAACATGTATGCAACTGTGACTGCCGTGTATATACACGCAAATGGCCGTCTACTACGAACACTAATGCAACCAAAAGCGGGAGCGAGAGAGATACTTGCGCGCACGCACACAGATGTAACTTGACCGTACCAGCCTGGATATTTGGAAAGCGAACAGCAAACCAGACACCGAAACGGAGGACAGGGAATGGTTGACGTTTCTTGTTTAACAGGGAATTGTGGCGCTACTGTCTCTCCTCGCTTTATATCTTTCTCTTTATTCGTCTTTGATGAAATGTCCCGACCAATCACAACTCGCTCTCACTAGTAACTAGTTTGATTTACTAGGGATTTCGCCACTCTTTCATTTTCACTATTTCTGCTTGCGAAGACACCAACTTCCTTCCAATATCCCTTGCGCGCAATTATTTAAATGGCTCTTTTTTCGGCCCACCGCTTTTGAATACGTATTACGTACAGTAATACAAAGCACTTCAACTATTAATAACATGAAGGATGTAAGCATGTTTCTGTAAAGTATTTATTCGTATTAAATGTAATATTTAACACTGGAAGATTGTTGCGTTTCAGGGAGGCATCGGAAAAATGATGCCAAAATCGTTTTCAAAACATACCTATTTATTTGAATGATAGTTTTGCGAGACACTTTTTCTTATCTAATAAACAGTATCTGTATCAAATTTTCATATAAAATTACATTTCCATGTACAAAAGTTTAATATAGTTTTACAGCTTCCGCCTTTCTTGTGTGAAATACACACGTATGTATTTATAGGATACATATGTATATCATGTATACAAAGGACAAGTTCTTTTATAAGTACCCGATTTTCTTTGTACATTAAGGTAAATTAAATTTTCCATTTTTATGCGCACAACGAAATGCGGAAGAAAGACGTAGAATGCGCTGAATTTTGATACGGTAGTACAGTCTACGCATGATCTGGGATCTGCTAATATTTTTATCGTCGAAACGATATCAGTAACTTTACATAATCTGAACGATTACAACTTCAGCAACTCTTGAACAGTGGCAACGATTTTGCTCGCGTTAATCCCGTACTTCTCTAACAACGCAGTTGGTGGGCCTGAACGTGGAACTTCGGGTACAGCCAACTTTTTCACTATAACATTTTTTTCTAAAGCCAATGCTGAAGCAACAGCTTCTCCTAAGCCACCTTCTGGGTAATGATCTTCAACAGTAACGACCAGTCCCCCAACTGCTTTGGCATTCTTTATGAGCAGTTCAGTATCGATAGGTTTAATCGTAAATGGATCGATGACTCGAACATTTACACCTACTTTTGACAATTCGTCGGCTGCCTTGAGAGCCTCGTATAAAGTTACACCGGCTCCAACAATAAGAACTTTATCTTTCGCCGAAGATTTAACTACTTTGCCTTTGCCAACAGCGAAAGGTTCTTCGTTTTCGTAAATAACTGCTGTGGCAGGGCGAGAAGTACGCACGAAGCAGATACCCTTCGTATTAGCTGCCAATTCAATGGCACGTTCCGTTGAAACCGCGTCGCATGGGTAAAAAACGGTGGAACCAGGAATTGTACGGAACATAGCGATATCTTCCAGTCCCATTTGTGATGGACCATCTTCTCCGATGGAAACACCGCAATGAGAGCCAACAAAATTGACATTCGCTTGCGAAATAGCGCCCATACGAATCTGTAAAATTTAAAACGTAAATTTAAAAAGAAGTTCAAATTGAATAATTTATTTGTTGCTCAGAAGAACCATTCTATTTACCTGATCAAAAGCACGTGTGAAGAAAGTGGCAAATGCAGACACAAATGCAACAGTTCTATCTCTGCATGCTGCACCAATTGCAACTCCTACAATGTTCTGCTCGGCAATGAAACCTTCAACGAACCTGTGCGGATCCACAGTCTTAATCTTTTCTGCGTATGTAGAATTCTTCGTGTCTCCGTCTAAAGCGATGATGCGGGGATTGTTCTTCGCCAGCTAAAATTAATAACAATATCTTGGCAAACCATTGACGATCCACGATCGTTTAATTGAGGAGCCGCGGTATATACAAACCTTAATTAAAGAAGTGCCATAGGCCACTCTTGTAGCTACTTGTTCTCCAAGTTTGTAGCTTGGCGGTGATGCTAACTTAACGTTAGTAATGTCAACTACTGGGGCATCGTCGACCAATGGTTTTTGTGGATGCAATCCTAGTGGACCAGGATTTTTCAACATTCCAGTTAAATGCTGCAATTAAATAACTCCTTAATTTTTCTCACGGCTAATTATATTGCGGTCTGAAAATTGTTATTCTTACTTGAATAACTTCGTTTGCTTCGCTCCCAAGGGGTTTCCCGTGCCAATTTTCCAAATCTTCAATGTTGGGGAAATATTTACCCTTGAATGTTTTTGCTAAAATGGCAGTGGGGCGTCCTTTTGTGTTTTGTGCTTCGTGGAAAGCCTGGTAAATAAAAAGGTATTGTAAATTATTTACTTCTTACAAATCGTTTTATTTCTATTTTCAACATCGCAGACAGACCTTTGCCAGCTCTTCGACATCGTGGCCATCGACAACTAAGGCATTGAAGCCGAAAGCTTCGAGCCTCTTGCGGTAAACCTCCATATTGTGCTGAAGGGATGTTGGTTCACTCTGACCAAGACGATTTATATCAAAGATTGCACAGAGATTGTCCAACTTATAGTAAGACGAAAAATGGAGTGCTTCCCATATGGAACCTTCTGCTGCTTCTCCATCGCCAATTAAACAGTACACACTGGAAAGTGTATTTTTGTTATCATTATCATGGGATTACCATTTTATTGTAGAAACGTAAATGTACTATTTCTTCGAACGAATTCATCGAAATAAAGCAAAGAGGCTGCCTAACATACGCCTAACATACCGGTAATTAGCTTTATCAAAATTCTTTCCTACGTAAGCCATACCAGCGGCTACCGAAAGACCTTGTCCCAAGGAACCAGTTCCCACATCAACAAAGTTAAGTCTCGGAGTAGGATGTCCTTCCAAGTCGCTATCAATTTTTCGCAAATTTAACAATTCACTTGCTGGGAAAAGGCCTGCTTCTGCCCATGCTGTAATTACAAATAAATACACTCGTACCTCGGAATTTCGAAATATTGTTTATTTAATATTATTATTTATAAACACAACCCCGCTGTAAATTAAAGGATTTTACCTGCGTAAAGAATAGGCGCCGCATGACCTTTGCTCAGGATGAATCTATCGCTGCTTGCATCACGCGGTGCTGATACCTTGTACCGCATTGTGTGGAAGAATAAAACGGACATAATTTCTGCCATGGATGAGCATGATGTTGGATGTCTGAATACAGAATAAATATCAAAATTAAAAAGCATCGCAAACACGTTAATTTTAAAATAATTGGATCGTTTCAATTTCGCGGACGATTGTAGAAATTCTATGTTATTGCCTGACTCATAATCACGACGAACTATTATCTTCAAGGCCACAAGGTCATTAATCTGGATCGTACGACCGTTAATATTCTAATTATGTAACGCGATTTTGACACAGCAGATAGAATACAAGATAAATCATTAAATAATAAATTGTCGCTCGTTATAATTTTACAACGAAATTAAAATAGGAATAATTCAAATGATGTATCTGCTGATCGCATACATTATCACAAATAAGCATAGATTACATATCAAATTAATGTACTGTTCACCAACACCAGCAAATATTCATTTAAGATCGAGGGTAAACCAATTTTTGTGCATATTCTAAATATTGATTACCAGAAGTGAATTTTACAATCCAAACGAAATTTAAAAACAAGACAAAATAATATATTTTAGTCATATCAATTTCATATAGAAAAAATCGATTGTACTCATAACAGAATTATTACATTTAACAAAATAGTAGTTTCGACCGACCCTAATGTGGCCCCAATCGTAACGACGCGTTTCGAGTACAATGTTCCATCGAATAATATGAATCTCATCGAAGTACGAATTTATATTAGCCGATTATGTTCTACAATAAAACTTAATAAGGAAAACTAAGTAATTAATATCCTTGGCAGAACAACATAAAAATTAAAAAGGAAATAGTTTCATGCCTGCACCATACCCGCTTTTCGAAGCCTCGGTCGCTTGAATGCACTGAATTCGAAGCTTATTTGCAACATCTTGGAGCTTCTCCATGTTCGTATCGCACACCATTCTAAATTGTAAGCAAATCCTTTCCGCAATCGTCCCTCACCGAACGTTCGATAACAACTGAGAGACGCAACCTTTTGCGAGTAACTGCGCGGATGGGTCTCCCTACTTTCTTCCAGACCGGCTATCGTTCATTTCAAAATCAACGTGTTCCCGTCACACGAGTGTGGATGGAAACCTTTTGAAACACGAGTACACGAGCTACCACTACCGTTTCATAACATTGGTATCAAAGGGGACGCATACGCACGCATTTTTACGAGCACGTTTCGGTAAAAGGTTCATTAGTAGCGCACATACTTTTTTAGCACGCTTGAAAAGTGCTAGTCACCAGTAAGGAACTTTTCCATGAATATTTAATATTTTACCGTTATTCGAAGTAGATCGATAACACTTTTAACCGGAACAGTTAATAAACTTCCTTATGATTAACAACATGGTTGACCAAATTTTTTGAACACCGGCTCGAGTTTGAAACGTCTCGTTCGAATAATATCTTCTTTATAAATATTCTTTGCGATATTTGACAATTCGAATTGCTAGATTACGTAATAGATCGAGGTCTTTATCGCAGATAATGATAAAACAAACTGGCAAAAAATTTCAACATATAGTGATTATTGGACATCATCGTAAGATCCTTATGTAACAATGTTATAGCGTGCATCTCGCTATCGTGCACGTGTTGGGGATGCCGTTGCTGTGTGAAAAAGTATGCAAAAAAACAATGCAGGGACTTTCAATGTATTTTTACGACTTCATTCCAAAAGCATTCAATTTTTTCATCCATTATTCATTATACAAATACAGCCGATGATGACCATGAGCCTTAAAATCTTATCAGAGAAATGTTGTTCGTTCTTGACGAAAAGTCTAGATATTACTATACTTAATACATTTCTGAAATTAGAATTAGATTTTCCAAATTCAATGATACCCATTACATTAGAATTAGTAGTTGCACTAAAATTGCTTTACTCTACAAATTTTGTCAAGTCATACTTAATCTCGCACGTTTGTTTATGATAATTTGACGACAATTACGAATTTGTAAAGTTTTAAACAAATTCTTTCAAAGGAAAGTAGGTTACACCTGTACATATTACATTATTCCAAATACTAGTAAATGAACAAATATAAACTTCATCCATTGAAGTTACCAACAATCGCCTGTTGAGATGTAATAAAATATTGAAGGTTGATAAGGCATTAAATATGTCGGCGAGACCATGCTATATGGAATTAAATCAATGCCATGCGGCATTAAAATTGTCCAAGATTACAACGTCATCAATGGAATAGTTTTAACGGATAAGGTGATTTTTTTAACGTGTCTCAAGGAAAATAAAGCAAATATTCTTTTCTATGCAGCTTTGATCGTGAGGGTCTTTGCGCGCGGTTTTGCTAATCGCAATTACAACTTTACTTTATTACAATGCGAATGTGCATGCTCGAAAACTGACACTCCTCATAGAGAAAGATGCATATGTAACGAAGGTGTACAGTGAACTGTTAATCAATTGAAATGCTACTGAAATGAATAGTGCAATATTATTCGACATACCCAGATTTACTGGCCTGTGTAGCGTTGATTGTATGGACTCTCAACTTTGTCGCGATATCTTTCAATTCTTGAATGGTTTTTGATTCTGGTTTGTGATAGCTTGCCATTTTCGTCTTATAGAATGGAGCGGCTTCTTTGGACTTTGATAAATCTTTTAGGAAAATGCTGACCACGAGACGAGTTTGCGTGCAACAAGTAGAATTCCCGCAAGCACGGGTGTAAAACGCATATAGAGAAGAATACTACAAAGTCGAGCGGTTTGTTTGAATATTCTTTGATTTCCTCTAGATGGCACTACACATTAATTTCAAAAGTTCAAAATGTTTTTTTAATGAAAAAAAGATGAATAAATGAAAACTTTTTGAATGTTAACTATAAATACTTATAAGGATTTTTAAAAAAATATTACAATGTAAATATCTTTAATCTTTAGTTCGTAAATAAAGTAATATAAAGGTGATAAATTACGTAATTTACATATAATACAAACATGGAGGGGACACTTCGATCAAATTTTTCGCAATAATACAATTGGAATAACAAATTTATTCGACGTTTAGGAACAGGATTCATGATGTTAGATTTGATAGAATCAATTCAATGATCATCGAAATATTTTAGTCCGATTTTAAGAATAAACTATAATAAATTATTAGACTGAAATTAAGGGGGTACATACAAATTCTAAAATTAGATTACAAAAATTCACTATACCTAATGAAAATTTATGTAATAACAATCGCACAAATGTCTTATGTAACGTTGCGTGCCCTTATAAAGTGAACGCTATTCAATTTTCATCACATTATTCTCAAACATTTTTTCTTTTACATACATATATTAATAAAAAAAATACTAATTTTCTTACGACAATTATTATTGCCTAGTATGCGATTTCTGTGTATTTAATAGTTTAATTAATCTAACATTACAAAATGTAAAAAATGTATGCAGTATGAAATGGAATTAAATATTTTTACTATCTGTGCTGGGAAAAACATTTATATACCGTTATTGTTTCTCTATAAGAATAAATTACTATTGTGAACAATTACGAAATTACATTACGATTAACGTTTTTTTTTATCGATATATTACCCCTGTAACAAAATTCGCATTTCAGTATACGAAATGACCATTACTGATCAAAATTCAATAAGAATCTATTCAGTTACTTGTTCATACTGCTTCTCAATAACATTTTGGCCGATCACTTTCACTCTATTTCTATAATTAAGCTTTTTAGTATAGTAACTCTCAAACAAACAGTTTGCTATTATTCCTAAATGTGTAAAACTTGTGATATCATTGATGCATTGCGAATACAAGAGGGAAAAGTGCTTTTATTACACTGCTTAATGGTATAACAATTAACATGAATATTAGATTCAAGTTCTTTTTAATAACCGCCAAAAATGATTAAATTTTTAATCTCTTGAAATGAAATATTTTGTCTGATACATTACGATGTAAATGTAACTATATAATCGTACAGGCTTTATACGCATATATATAAATATATATAAATATACATCTACTATTTATATAGTATGTATGTATACCTAGATATTTATATATACTTATGCATATGCATTACATGCAATTGGTTCCCATATGCCTTTGAACTTCGGATATATGCATGTTGACATGATAATTTACATTACCAATTAATAGATTTATCACATACAAAGTTTATGCTATTTACAGTAACATTCCATCTATAGGTGGAATATTTAAATTGTTTGTAAGCAATTCGTGATGACATAATTGCCATACTTTCACCCTTTAGATCATAAATGATAGACATTCCAAGTCCCAAATTTGATTAGGATCAAGCTCGCGTACAATTTCATTTTCCTTGATCACTTCGATATATGTATAGTTAACTTATATGACCTACGTGATCAATATGTCAAATTCAATGTCACTTTACACATTTGTGATTTTCTTCGGTATTTTTACGAAATAATGTCCATTAGCAAAAATTATATTGAATTTCAATAAACAAAGCACAAAAATTTATACCAATGATAATATGAATATTATGTGTAATGGCACTTAATACTTTTTAAGTTACCGGGTAATAATTGAATGAATGTCCATGTTCCTGATAATTAGAATTTTCCATTACAGTTAAATTCGTTTATTTGTGTGAATAGATAAAAGCTGCAATTGAAAAATCTGTTTCTAATGTACTAACTACTTTCGTGTTCCCGTATATATTGCTCATAAAATACTTGAACAACATTTCCAGTTATCATTATTGTTTGCAATGGATAACAAAAATGTGTCTTGTTACACCTGATAGTAAAGCAAACGTCATTTCTAAAAAAGTATTTTCAATTAAATCGTAATGGCTATAAACCTACATCGTCACAGTTTCCAACTTATTACTACATTTTGATTTGATATGCCTGTTAAAATGTTTCAAGAACTAGGTTCTACGCAAATGTGTTAAAAAAGTTGTGTAAATTCTATGAACGTAATATATAAAAAGCATAAAATACAAAGCACCAAGTATGACGAACTATGTTACAACGACAGTGTAAAATAACTGTAATACGTTTTCAAATTAAAGAAAGGAAAATTTATTAAGAACGTAGATTAGTTAAGACGAAGTTTGGAATCTTATGAACTCTCCGAATGAAAATAAATAATGACGAATGTACGTTCCTCACACTGAAATCAATGATAGTGCAGTAAAACCTTACAGATGAAGAATTTGTTCAGGTGTGTGCTTTGAATAGTTGTGTGTAACGCAATCTTGCATATTAACTGATCTCGTAATAGCCCTTTTGACGAAACTGTATTTCCTTTTATAAAATATAACGTTATTTCTATAAAGAATATAGCTTACACTACAAGCATCGAAATGAGAAAAATAGGTGTTATAAAAAGTTGTTCAGTAAGAAATGACTAAAAGAACATGATAACAGTGTGCAATATGTGCCAGGTACATTTTGGAATCGATGTTATTTTCCTCATTGTTAAAGCTTTAAAGTCAACGTAAGTATACTGAAAAGTTGTTTATTGTTTTCATGTGTAGTGTTAATATCACATACAAGTACACTTTAAAGCTTCTAAAGAGAGGTCTTGTAACTGAGCGTTTGATTACTGTGCCCCATCGACACATTCCAAACCATTTCCTAACATCCATATTGCTAATATTTATCTGTGGTAACGTAAAAAAGAAGATGCTATATGTACATAACGGGCAACCTTCAGGACAAAGACTGAATTAAGATCCAAAGACTGCCCGATACGTTTGACAGATTTCACACTGCTTTTTCCAGCTTTCCTCATGCCATAGAAATTGTAACATTAATTCCTAGATTTCCGTTATCGGCAAATAATTGCGCGATAGAAGTGTCAAATACAAGGCAGTCTGAATTTAAAATAGCAGATGAAACACCTTCGTGAATAGAACGTGGCATAGCTTCCCATGTTAAACGTCTTTTATGCCCATTCAATTCTAGTCTGTAGACATATACATAATTTTAATGGGAAATCAGTAGTTTGTCCGAATAATAACTCCTGCATTTACCACTATCCATAATATAGTACATAATATAGTACCTATAAGCAAAGTTTTCTGCTTGCTTTCTCGAACCAATCAGTTGAACAATCGCAAAAAATTGTTGATGTCCATCATATTTCTCTTGTTTCTCTAGTACTAGCATAAAATGATGACCAAAACAAGACTGCATCATTACCCAGTCAACTGCACCAGGAAGATTAATATCGGTCGCTAAAAAAACAATGTCTTCCCCTGTAAGAAAAGCAATGCTGCAGTTAGAAGAGAAAGATGTATAATACCATACGTCTTATTTGGCAGAAAGTACCTTGAAGGGTTGTAATACTTTTATGACTCATAACAAGATGTGGCATTACTTGTTCAAGGGATCCTTGCCATTTACAGGAAGCACCTGGGCATGGGCAACTGTACGGACGGAATTCACATGCATCTTCGTGATCTGCTTTTTCAGTGTGCACTAACGACACTGTGCATCCACTAGTTGAATATTTGCAAGGAAACATTACGTTCCCCGCTACTTTCTCCATTGCCAGATTACGGATATTACCTGCATTCATTCATGAATTCATTGATATATTTAACTATTTTTTACCAAAGCCATAAACCATACTTGGCAATTCACTGCTTGCAAAAATTCGATCATAGCAGATTAGTCGCATACCTAATGGACCTCTACAGGTAGGACAGCAATTAAGTTTTGGTCTGCAATTGCTACAGACAAGATGTCCACTCTGGCATTGTAAGATCGGTGGTAGAACATAATCAAAGCAAACCGGGCATTCAAAGAGGCTTGCCAGGTCGGTCGAACTGCTCAGAGATGATACAGTTGATGCAGAGGAGCTTGCAACACTCCTCCCTCTCTTTCCTGTACTAATATTTAACTGGGACATCTTTTCCTTTGTTTTATGTGTCGAACGAGAACACTTCGCCGTTTAGTTGACAAGGATAGCCATTTATTTTAAAGATGTCTAATAAATCCAGCACATTCTGGAATAAATCATTCGCCTCATATCTGCAAAATAATTGAATTTTAGTAATGTCACACGATGTTCAATATCTATATATGGGGATTCAATCTTGAGAATGTAAATATTTAAAGAATTCATTCAATAATTGCAACTATACCTTCATATAATATATATATATATATATATACATTATTTTATTACGATGAAAAACATATCTATGACACACACATTTATTTATCTTGCGACGTGGAAACTCTGAACGAAGACAATGTCATATTTTACCCATATCGATTTATAAATTTTTGCATTAGCTATATATTATTTTAAAAAGACAGTAAGTTATCAATCGCAATATAGATTTTGTAAAGCCTCCAATTAACTTAATTACCAAATGATTATCAATTACGTAAGGCAGATCAACCTAACATAATATATTTCGTTGCTTTCACATCTGTGTGTCATTTCTTAAGATATATTGCATTATCTCTTTGTAGCAGAAGAACTTTGATATTAATGCTATACAATATAAATTTTGTTAACACGTTTTCTTGCTTAACTTTTTCTCAACCCATGCTATAATGTACAATTTAAGGAGTAAAAGAAACACAACTGAAAGCATTTAGTACTTTATAATATTTTAGCAAATTATACGCCTATTTTAAACGTATCCATAAATTGTACAGTACCATCTCATTTACCCAAATAACTTTGTGTAAACATTCAAGTGCTAATTCATACAATTTAAGAAATATTTCATACACGTACTATATATGTAATCAACCAATTAAATAAAATGGAACAAAATGTACTGCTTGCTGTTGCTTATTGTTGAATTCTCCCAGTTTCACTTGGGCCACTTCATTGACAGTCCCAACTAAGTTATCATTAATCTCTACACACTCTCGTGGCAGAAAGTGTCATTTGTAGTTTTGTGTTAATAAATTAGTTTCGAGTAACGAAGATTATGTTGCATCGATTGTACGACCATTTATCGCGTGCGCGTTAATTATCATGTTCTTTTCGAATGAATCCTCGCAGGAATGCAGAAACAGATTTCTCTCAAGAAACTTAGCAAATTTTCAAACGGTTATCCTGTTCGCGGTTTGTTTATCCTGAAATGTAACAAACAGAGGAGGAAAATAATAAAATTAAAGGATATCGTGAAGCTTGTCACAAATGACGACGAATTAGGGATCAACAAATAAACAATGCGCGCAGAAATGGTAAATGATTCTGCCGTGGAAAATTCCATGCAATGAAACACCGGGTAGGGTAAAGATTTGCAATTTTCGATAAAAAAGTATGCGTTTGAACTTACCGGATTGACAAAGGATATTAGTGTGTCACTTGATGCGTACACTGATTTTTCGCGCGATTGAAATCGGAAAACAGTGTGTGAAAAATATGAGAAGGAGAGAGAGAGAGAGAGAGAGAAGGCACTTGGCAGCGATGACAACAGAGATACAAACGAGAATGAAAACGTCGAGAATGATGACGACGAAGGGTGACACGACAATAGACGAATGTTGTTACGAAAACAACAATAGGAGATTTCATGCGAATTGGCATCAAAAATATTGCACGAAATGCTCCCGATAATTCTCGGTACATCGATGAGGAATAAACGCGAACGCGACGAAAATCGACTATGAAAGAGGCTACATCGCGAATTCTCTTAGCCAAAGAGACAACATTAATCGCAATGTAACTTTCGTTAATTTTCGCTGATACATAGTGTAGTAACTTGCTCCTTTTCGAACTTCCGACACTTCGAGCTCCGTTCGTACACAATACGACGCACAGCTAAGATGATGACACTGCAGCTGTCCGTGCGACTGTACGTCCGTCCGTTTGCACCCATGCATGCATACACAACAACTGCCATGAACGAGTATTAAGCCGCGTTCGTAATGCACACCGCATACGCTTACGCTTACGTTAATGTCGTACAAATTTAATTTCTATTAAATAATACGAGAGTATATATTATTACTAACGAATGGAAGTATCATATACAGATGATTCTACGCGTTGAATACTTTTTAATGGCCCCGGTATAAATTAGTCACAAATAAACATACGAGAAGCCAAAACTTTTTTGCAACATTCGATTTTTGCAACACGCTAAACTGCTAACTAATCGAATGATCAAGAAAGATGCCCGAAACAATTTATCATTTGCAGGTTGAATATCATTGCTAATTTTATTTCTGTGTTTTTATGTACACATGTTTTTGTGTAATGCATGTATAAATACATCAGCATCAGACTTATGCAATTCTTTAATGCTACTTAAATAAAATGGGTCGTTGACATCAGAAGAGCTCTGTTTCTGATAGAAGGCGAAAAATACTATACATATATCGGTAACGCCCAAAATAGGAACTCAATTGCGCTCGAAATTGGTTTAGTTTAGGATAAGAAAGGATTTGTATCTTGAATTACTGCTTTTGTGATACCTATACAAAAATATTCCATACAAGAGAACACATTCTCGTTTATATGTAAACGAGAGAAGAATATCACAAATTATTTTTCAAGTAATGAATATTTTATTTTTTGTTATAATTAAAATATACACTGTGTCATGGGTGAAACAGGCGAATAGTAATCAATAGTAACAAAATATTTGTGTTATTTCCTTTAATTTCACATTCTGATCTCTTTTTTTTTTTAATATATATGTATATATATATATATATATATATATATTTCTGCCCACACGCTGCAAATACGGTATACACAGTATACAGATTTAATTTCAAAAGCACAATGTAGCTTGGCTTAAAATCCTTTTTGACGGGGAACGGTTTGTTTTCCGTTGCACATATGTTTATGAAATTTGTTTAAGCCAAACTGTCGTTACTTTTGTAACATCTGAGAAAAACTTGAATGTTTAAAGCCTTATCAGCCTTGCTTGTAATATAATTTCGATGTATCTAAATGTAGTCCCACAATGCCGTATCTACATTTGCTATAATTATGTTGTTATCTTTAAAGATTTTTAAGTTCAGGAAATCACAAGATGTATCGGCTGTTAAAACTCTCTAGTACATGTATCACGTTGAATGATACCCTACGTATTAACAGTCTTCTTGTGATATGAAGAGCAGTCTTTGTACATCAGACAGGAACAACTGTTTGATGCAAATGCGAGAAAATGTCATAGTAGCCTAAATTATAGTAATTTATGTTTTCATGAATTTCAATGCCTTAAACATTCTGTTAATTCAGTGTATGAAAAATTTTGGTTTTGTTATTAAGCCGGAACAATTTTTGTCAGATTTATGCTTGTGTTCATTCACGTGAAACACGAGTGCACGAGCGTGTAGCAATTTTTGCAAACCACTAATCACACCTGTTAGACTATTCGGTCTATGCACACTATAATGATTAAAATATTAGAAACAATTTAGATAAAACTGTTAGAAAAAAAATTCTAGAATAGTTATGAAATTTTGTGCAAGTTAGAGATATACTTGTTATTGTGAAGGAGTTCCAAGTATTATACAATACTTTACCACTCGTGCACTCTTCGCATATCTACCCAGGACGTTCATATTTTAATTATATTCATTTTGAAACATTTTTATCTTTCTCTTAATTACTACTTTATTATATACTAGTTTGCACACGTGTACATCATTATGTATGTGTACACGTATATACATGTAACATACGAAGATACGTATGCTTCTTATGATATCTTATGATTCGTATAAGTTACAGGACTTATTTTAGTGTATAAACAAATAGATGATAATAGGTAATATGTATAGATTATAAATTTATGAGGAGGAAGTACGTTCAATTAGGAGTACGAACCATTGGTCCATGAATGGTAATTTGTTTTATATATCTATCGATTCGATCTCTAACTGACAAGCGCTTTTTGAACTGAAACTGTTTATCGACGTAGAGTCCTATTATAAACAACACAGCATTGCGTTTCTAAGAATAAGATTAACACCAAGCATATAATAAACAATACTTTAGTAATGCAACTTAAGATGCTAAAGAATAATTAGAGTATTAAATTATAAGATATACATGTTAGTATTATGAATCATGAATAACAAGAAAATAGGAGTAAATCAAACATTTTAATTTTTACTTTGTATATGATTTCTATGTAAGACAGAAAGAGCATTGCGTATAAAATATTCGATTCCGATAAAAAATATTTGAACATGTATCTTAGTAGTTCCATTAATAAATTTTTTTTGTGTGTAATAAATGACAAAACTTGCATAGATAGATAAAGACATGATCCTTTCGACTCATTGAATTACACCAATTCCATATCGATCAAGAAAAATCCATTTCTTTTCAATTAATGTACATAGAGAACTATCTAGTATTTTACAGACTCGATGTACAAAGATTAGGGAGTTTGGGGCTTTTATTAGAGTCCTTTAGCAACTCTGTAAGCTCCTTTATCCCAAATTTCCCTATCTCAGTTTCGGACTGTATCTAGACAAAGTTGGTCTACTCCGTAACTATGTTTTTTTTCTTTATCACCAAGTTTCGAGTGTATAGGTTTCATAAACCTATTTTTAATACGGCTGATGTCTCTGAAATTGACGCGGTCCCTGACCGTTTCCTCGTGGCTTACCTTGAGCCCCATATCCCATGTTGTCATACCCGTCGTACGCAGCGTAATCATAATTTGCGTACATATCGTCGTATCCTCCTTGATAGCCGTTACAATACTCAGGAATGTATCCATAGCCTCCACCGTACCCATAACCATAGCCTGGGCCCCAAAATCCTTGATTTCTTGGATCTGGATTAACTTTTACTTTCTTAACGTCCACTTCCTTTCCATTTATCGTTTGTTTTGGTGTCTTAAGCAATTTGTACACAACTTCTTTCGAGTCAAATGTTATGAAGCAAAAACCTTTTCTCTGGTTTTTAACTTTATCAAACGGTGCTTGCAACTCAACGATCGTACCGTACTGCCCGAAGTATGTTTTGATATCTTCATCGGTAATTTCAGGGGTAAGACCGCCCACGAAAATTTTACCGTGCTGAGGCTTTTTACTCACCCGTTTGGGATCCACCTATGCATATAAAACAAAGCACACTTCATTCTCAAAAAAAAGATGTAAAAATAGAAAGTGTACAACATCACAAAACGCAATCTTAATGATTGAATATCAAGATTTCATTTTTCAAAATGTTACCAACCTTTCGCTTGTTAATGTAATGCTCGCCAGAGGCCAAGAGTTTGTCGATCGTCTTGGGATTGGTAAAAACCATAAACGCAAAGCCTCGTGAAATACCGGTATAAGGATCCATTTTGACTGAGATGCTCTCTATTTCTCCGAATTTGCCGAAATGATCTCGTAATTCTTTATCGGTAGTATTACGCGATAGACCACCGACGAAGAGTTTCCGTTCGTCATCTTTGCCTGGAATTCCGGCGGTGGCTTGTTGCTGTTGCGGTTGTTGCTGCTGTGATTGTTGTTGCTGCTGCTGAGTTTGTTGTTGCTGGGTTTGCGTCTGTTGGCCGGTACCCTCGGTTTGGGCTTGATTCTGGTAACAGTCAACCGCCGCCATCGCGTACCCTTTACGGCTTACAGCGTTAAAACCACGTCAGAAAGTACAAAGTGGGCTGGTCAAACCGATGAGATCAGTAAAAGCAACGGCGTACTGCGCACCAGAATAATTTCGGAGCAGTTGGCACGCGTCACAGTCGGTTCTTATGGTGAACCGGTGCCGGCTTACGACCGAAAGAAAGAGAGTCAGCAACAGTTTCCGATTCCCTCTAAGCCTGCATTAACATCACGCTATTCGTTCTTTCTACTGAGACGCAATTCATCTCTCCAATCACAACGATAGGTCTAACAGACAATGCCGGAAATTCCAATGTATTTCCGGTGATCATTTCATTACTAACATTAATCAATTTTCCAACAAGACGGAAAATTGATGCATTCATTTCTTCATTTTCTCTTTAAATTGGTAATTGATTTTTATAACATTTTCATATTCTTGTACAGAGCGATTTTTAAAAGTCCTTGAACACTGCTGAACCTGAACAATGCCTGAATACCTTTGTTTCTAAGTGTGAGATCGGAGTCTTTATTTTTTGAGATCGCACATCTCTAATTCCTATTCTGAAAAATACAGAGCTAAATTTTCCGTGTAGTAGCAATCGCAATCCTTTTTTTATATAACGGACGAGGTAGGTTAGGTTATCATTTATCTTGTCAAAATGAAAAGCTTTGTTCCATATTTGTACAGGATTGCCCGGTGATTGCCCTATCCCGGCGAGTCATTAAAATATACATAATTGATTAGTACTGGTACAATCATTGAATGGACTCCCGAAGCTGAAAGATCGATATCACTGCGAGCGTAATGCACAAAATTTTCATCAGATTCAACATGTATTTGATGTAATTTTTACATGTACGTATAAAAGTGATTAAATAATTTGCAAATATTCTACGAGAAACCGATATGTCAATAGCTACGATAAAAAATGGAAATGAAAGTAGGTACGTATTGGTTTCGACTTCGATTATCTAATCGAACATGCTGAAACACAAGTGCTGGGAAATTACCCTCGATAATTGTTTTTTATTAAAATATTTGGACGCACGTGGCATTCTTTTGCTTATTTGTGCACTGCTTAAAGTCGTTGCTTTCTCGGTACATATATAAATATAGTCAGACAGAGAAGGTTGTATAAATAAAACACAAGCCCTCGACAACCCCGGCTTATCTTTTCTTCGGTCGAACGGTTTAAGAATAGACTAAGGTTCTAGGGGTAGACTAACGCGTTGCTATTTATAGGGCACACTTCTTTGTCCGCGTATAAAAAAGATGCGAATGTTGTTATACAACAGATTTTGAAAATCGACAAATATCAGATTTATACAGATTCAAAAATAATGCATCGATTAACACTCTATGGTTCTCATTAAAAGTTTTCTCTTCCCTTCACTGTTTTACCGACGTCCGGTGGCAAACGTAAATGGCAATAAACTCACTCGATGGCGCCACTATATTCAGTAGCTGTGCGAACGGTTTTGAATTATTGTAAAATTTACAACCGTCAGTTCTGAAATTAATTTGCTATCCAGAAAGAAATATTGGCGTGCTGCTTAAACAAATCAGGATCATCTCGTGAAAGTTGTTGTTCTTCCTTTATTGAACGAAGAAGAAAATTACTAGCGATAAAGTTGGTAAATATTCCAATCAAGTATCTTCAGGAGAGCTCCGTTCACAGAGGTTTACTTTAACTATAAACATATGTTATTCAAATTACATTCATATATTTTCTACGATACATTTCCACTTTGCTCGATGCTGCTGAACCAGCAACAATCCGTTTTCCAATCGATTCTACAAATAAACGAACAAAATGCTAGATATCCTAGTTCAAGGAACATAATTCATTCGATGCAGAAGTATTTAGACTCTGTGTGTACAGTTCGGAGGAAAATCAGCAAATACATTTAAAATCGTGGTACTTATGTTTGATACTTTACTACTGATATGCTTTTCCAACTAAGGAAACAATTGGATTTACCAAAATTATGCTTTTTAGAAAACTCTATTCTGGCAACCAGAGAAAAAAATCTACTATTGGTAAGTGCCTTCGGAATAACATAAAACATGACCAACAATTTTGCCAAAAAATACATTTCCCGCCGATATTCAGTTCTCCCTGTTTATTGCTTAATAGTTCTCGATCCTGATGAGCGAAAAGCGTCGCCGATGGGATACGAGCGCGCTGCGGCCGACGCCGTTCTCGAAAAAATCTTCATGGTGGGGGTGTGGGGCGTCGCGACGCCAGGCGTCGCTGGCGTCGAACCGGCAGCATATCGTCGAGACGAACGTGTCGTGTTCTGTCGCTATCGCTGCTGTCTTCGTCGTTGTCAGCGATTTTTCTCCGAGTGGATCTCGAGAGGATCTCCACTGTTTTCTTTCGTCGTTCGAAAAGGGTGTTCCTTTGTCCAATATTCTCCTTGATCTTCCCATGAATTTTCGAGGGTGGAAAGGACGCCCGACACCCGGATAGTCGAAGAACCCTGGCTACGCGTATGAGCAGACAGGAGCGACGGTTCGCTTAAAGTTTACGTACGGTCGCTATTGCTACGAAAAATCGAGTGGAAGCAGAAGCGTAGCGATAAAAGGGAAAGGGAAGGTACAGTGGGGTGATTGTGGGCTGGTCACAGGGTGAACGAGCGAAACAGGGTGAAAGGGAAAGGAAAGGAAAGGAAAAGGCGGTGATCCGGAAGAGAAGAGAGATTCCAGACTGGATTATCACTTACACCACGACAACGACTATTGAAAATCGTTCGTCCCTTCGGAAGAAAGAGCGCCGGGAAGATTCGCGAGGGTGCGAGCTGTACGATAACCGTAGTATGAGAGAAGAGCGGTACGCAACGAGAAGGTAAGGTAGTCAGTTGATTTGCCATCAATGCAGACGACGCCTTTTTCGCGTGTAGTTTTAATTCGCCGTATCTAGATCCGTGATAATGAAGAGAAATCGGTCGAATCGAGGAAACGGTACTCTGCTGTTTTTCCTCGAGGTCTTTCCTTTTCTTTGAGGACGTTTTTCTTGGACCACCTTTGGAAAACGGGGACCGCGTGTCTTCTTTGCGTTACCATCCGATCGGAGTGCTTTGTGAACGCGATCGACAAGGGCTAGAGACAGCTAGCCGGGAAACGGGGCACGAAAGGGAGGGTGAAGAAGTCAGAGGAGGTAGTCGGGTAGAAGGTGGTGGAGGCGGCGAGAGAGAGAGAGGGTGAGTGAGAACTAGAAGGGCGAGAGGAGAGGCTGAAAGGAAGAGAGGGAGAAAGAGAGAGAGAGAGAGGGGGGGGGAGTGAGTTGAACGAGCAAGCGAACGCGTAACTAGGTGCATCATGAATAATACGCGCAGCTCGCGAGTATACGCTCGCACGATTTTGCGTTCGTGGAAGTACGAGGGTGTAAAAACGTATACGCACGTATATTACATTTGAGGATATACATATATACTTGCGTATGCATGGATGTACACACACACACACATATTTACGTACATATAAATATAATCGAACGCACCCAGATATCTATTTATAAGTTTAAACACAAGGCGAGAAGAAGGAGTGGTGGGAATCCGTAGCGCTGGTAGCGATCTTCGGTCACTGGTGGATACGTGTGCGTGTCACGGCTGTTCCTGGTAGTGGTTTTCTCTGCCAGTGGTCTCACGGTGGTGCTGCTTAACTCGCGCGGTGATGATCCCAGCGATGCTACTGGTAGCGGTAGAGTGCTAGGTAGCGAATCGCGGTAGAGGCGGCAGAGGATTTGTGAGCGGGCTTTCGAATCAGATGATCGTTCGAACACGAGAGCAAAGGGGTAGAAAATTTCGACAGTGAGGAGAGTGTGTTTTTGTCCGCCCTGGTGTAGCGAAGCGCGGTAAGGGTTGCCAAAGGGGAGGGGGACGGTGGTGTTTATAAGACGGTCTTCGAAAGGGGTGAACCAAGCGCAGAAGAGACGAGGGAAGAACAGTACTGTAACTCCAGAAAGCGTGAGAGAAAGGAAAGGGGGTTTATTTAGTGGAACAAGTGAATAGACCTGGTAGTACACAGGATCGCGTTAGCCGCGAGGGGGTCAACACGGATATGACGAGTGGATACGCCCGGCTCACGTGATATTGACGGAATCGCTCGACTGATACCGTTTTCTTCGAAGATATGTGGTAAGTCCGTTTGATCTCCATGCGATCTGCGAACACGAGTTCCGTTCTTTCTCTTAAACTCTCTCTAAATGGTCGGGTAACCCAGAGTGACTCAACTATGTTTTGTCTGTCATCCTCTGGACACTGAATCAATTTTTCCGCGAATAAGCATATGTGCTTTTCTGCTGCACAGTTTGCGGCAACCGATTGTTGCTGGGTGTCTACGAAGGGATGAATGGATTAGCGTAGACTCTAAAGACACGTGACTTCTTCGAATGAGGAAAACACAAGTTCTCATAATATTTCGGATGGCTAACTATTCTCGATGGCTAACTATTTTCACAAACCACACATATTCTATGATGGATCAATTTGCAGATAGGAAGCAATTGGAATGTGTGAATGTAGCCTTAATTGATCTTCGGAGGCTCTGCTTCGATTATTTACTTCAATTTTCGTGCGTATCGATGCAGACGAGCGTTTATTGCGTCCCTCGACTAATAGAAAATCAATGAAAAATGTTCGACGAAACCTACGGAATTTATTGTTCATTAAAATTGGCTGCCGACGTTCCAACTTTAGCGAACGTTCGATCGTTAATTCAAGAACAATACCTAAATGCCATTAAAAGGTCAGAGTGCTCGTCCTTTATTTATTACCGTCACCCCAAAGTATCATTGCTGAAGATCCTTTGCCTTTTCTCTTCCTTATTGTGGAACGGTCGTTAGTGGAAAACTAACTAAAATGGTCGATTTCATCATTCGCAATCTATATAAAAAATATGAGTTGCGTCCCATCAGTTGTCGAATGTCTTCGAATTTCCTCGATGAAAGCTCTCGTTATCAGAACTTTAGCCGACGATTTGCAGTTTACGATTAACATTGTAAACTATGGGGTAGCAGAGGGAATTTGGGTAAAATACGGTTGGAAACATTCAAAGCGTATTACTTGCTATCCGGTTTTCAAGCTCCCCTAATTTTGCTTGGCGATTCCATTGGAGGAGATAAGGTCAATCTACGAGACGATTCTTTGCGGTCCAAAATCGCGTGGCCGAAAATTCCAAGGAAATTCGGGTCGATGCATAATGAGGCTTCACTTCGGATTCTCCGTCGGCATTCCAAGGCATTCCGCCAGGAACGTTGCCTTCCTTTCCGAAGTGTAAATTACCTAGACGGACGTCACCGTGTTAAGAAATTAATTCCGCCCTCGGTTCGCTGTGGCCGATTGTTTTAAATGAATCCCAGCTATCGTTCTCGCTTGCGACGCCACCCCTGTACATCATAAAACTCGACGATTCTAGGGAGAAAGATAATAATCATAATCGATGGATCGGACGAAGCTGTCACTCTCGATTCTCAGGCTTTTCCTGTTAACGATCGAGCGCGTCTCGGCGATCCGTCAGAAGTTATTGTCGTAGCAGCTTCGAGAAGATAGTCGTTCCTCGTTGCTGATTACCAAACGATACTGTGTTGGACGCCGCGCCGTGGCGTACGGTAACGAGCCCAACATGTTGCGTGACAATTTTGTCCCGAGAGGGAGCCGAGCGCATATTTATATTTCCTGGAATTAATAGTTTGGAATATTAGAAGCCGGTTATTATGCGCATCGTGTAGAATGCAGAGCAATGCATTAGAAAGGAACTCTAATTAACGAACAACGTTTGGTCACGTTGGACTTTTCAATGTGGCGCGTACATTAGCTCGAAATTTGCTTTAACGGGCATAAAATTGTACGCTCAGTACAGCAGATGCGGCTCGAGCAAACGTTACGTCTAACAAGATGCGTGATTTATGTGTCAACGCACAGTATCGTATTACTCCAGCCGGTATTCGTAAATCTCCCTAGGGAATTAAAAACGGCGCTATCGTAAATTTAAAACAGATTCAATGTTTGCCCAGCCGGGCGCGTGGATTTGTACAAAACAGATACGTCGAACCGCAACGTTTTCAATTTTAACGCGTAAACTTCGCTGCCGAAATATTTATCCCGCCAGCGAAATCCTGGCTAAACTTCGGCACTGAAGGTGCGCGGAGAGTATCGACGACATCGCTTTCGACCTAAAATTTTCCGAGGTAAGAATAATTCCCTCCTGCAAGCTTTCGGTGAAAATAAAGTTTCCCCGTTCGATTAGTCCGACTAGCGATTCAACTTCTCGCGGACGGGCAGAGTTTCTGAATTTTCGGCGCCTCGTTGGAATTTTCGTCAAAATTTTCCCGGAAAGTTCAATTCACGATTCATGCAGATTCAAAGAACCTGTTGAAACACGAGCGCGCGTACCTTTCAACCAGAGAGACGCGTCTGCCTTCTTTCTAGCAGCGAAATCTAGGTGAACAAAGTTTCTTCATAGCCAATGAATGATGCACCGGGACATTCAGAAACGAGAAGACTGTACATTTTTCGATAATATTCCCATCGTACTTTCGACGTTTCAAACGTTTATCAGTTTCACTTGGAGATCTATGGCATCGGGAAGCATAGAGTTTATAGGTGGACTTTCGAAGCATCTAAGTGAATCGTGTCAACTCGTTTCGTTTCGTTTCGTTTCGTTGCAATGCATCCTCTGCTTATCTTCTTTCCGTTATTGTCTTAAAGGTATTGAGAAACAGCTCGCGCTAAGTCACTTCAATGTATCGACGTCTCTGTAATAATAGACCAAAAGAATCTATCGTAGCAGCTTGTGGAAGCGTTATAGCGTAGACGTAAATAGGCGGGGGAAAATTGTTCGAGCAATGATTGTGAACTTTGCGGGCTGAATACGACGGTGAACAATGGACTCGACAGCAACGCTCGCCATTCAGGAGTCTTCCGTGCAAGTCGGGAAACGCGGAAGAAAGCTTGAAACCTCGACGGTATTCGTCCCCTTGTTGTAACCTCGGTTGTGACGACGGCAGTACTCGATCCATTATTAGGAGGCTGGCGCCAGCGAACCGGAGGGAACAGAGCTGCCCTACAGTTTACGAGGACGCTGCAGTTCAGTAGAACAACGTCTCTGATCTCGACGACGAAAAACAAAAGCTCGCTACTCGGGTTCGGGTGGCGTTCCCTCGATATTTAGGCTAATGGTATTCAGTATCGCCTGAGCTAGACACGCGAGCGTAACACTACGAGGGACAAAGAGATCGACGTTGATCTTCTTCGGGATGCCATCGCCACCCTTGCGTTGTTATTCTCCTAATGAAATTTGTCGCGACATCTCGGCCAACTGCTAAGAAATATTATTAACGCGCCACAAATACCAGAGATCCGTCGCCGTTTAATGCCGCCGACTACTTTCTCGCCTTCCCCTTTCGTCGGTCTACCATCGAAATACGTATTTCGCGTATACCTTTGGTGGAATGATTTCGAGTGGTTTTGCGTTGCCTTCTCGAACTATCGTTTGTCTTCTGAGAAGTTTCAAATTCACTCCCCTGTACGCCGTTGAACTTGTTGATACGTCGATGAAAGGGAGTTAGGCAGACGGATAAACTTTAGAAACGATTGAATCTTTTATACGCGAGGAATTATGCGGCGTGTCGTTGATAGAAATCATTGATGCTGTGCGACACCTTTTTTTGTAGACGAGATGATCCGTTAATACGGCCATGATACCTAAACGGGCGAAATCTTTGCCATTGCCGTTCGAATTGCTCTCCCATTGGGTTTCCGTTTCACGACACTTCCCTCGACCGATTGCCTTAGCGGCAAGGAAATATCGTTACCTTTTCTATCGAGACGGCCCAAGTTTCACCTGAACGATATCGATCCGTTTTAATAGGGGAAAAGCTTTCCTCTCTCCGCGACATTTCGGTGATCGTGTACATTTTTCTTTTCGCACCCTTCGATCGTATGAATAAAAACTAACAGACGATTGGGTCGATTAGAGATTTTCTTTGCAGATTCCTTTCCATCGTACGGTTTTGCTCGTGGGAAATGTATCCCAACGGAGATTCTCGTTAAATATAATTGTACAGTGTTTCGTTGCCGGTTCATGCATTCACGGAGATGAATGAACCGGCAAAGTGATACAAGAGTAAAAGGCAGCGATTAAATATCGAGAATGGCAACGGAATACGCGAGCACGAGCGGTGGGAGGGAATAATCGATTGCAGTATCCGTAATACGAGTATCAGCGGATCAGACGCTTCTCTAAATTGTCAATCGGACTCTCGTTTCTACATAGTACATCAGCCTGCGTCCATCCAAAACGAACGAGCCATCGCGCTTGAAGCTGCCTCCTCCATTCTTCTACACTTCGACATGCACTGACACAGTTAACTAGGCAAGACGGCGGATCAATTGTACATCCACGTATCGGTATCGAGCGTCCGTTCTGGCTGAGCCGCAAGGGCATCATCCACTTAGAACGGGGGAACGAAAGGGAGAGGGTAAGCCATCGATGTGTTACAAGTGTCTCTTCCAGGAGAGAAACGTCAACTCTGCAGATTAGTTGTTGGGATATCATCCCAGATGCTCTCGGCTTCGTGACCTAGAGTGTCCACTATTTTTTAAGTCCTCTTCTTTCCTCCATCTAACCGTTCGACACACTTCTTCTCCCCCGTTCTTTGCATAATATGTTTCCCGCACGATCGTCGACATTCCTCGTCTGCAAACAGCGAAACGAGGTAACCGATAATTCCAATTTATGCCCCCCTAAACGATAGATAACACGAGTTCGACGATCTTCACGGATACCCAGTCATGTGCCCCTAAGAGTATAAATTTTCTCGGGTACAGTTTCAGGAGGGAGTTCTGATTATGTGCGCGTACGCGATCCTCGGCCTTTTGAGCGATGCTTTAATTTATCTCCTAGAAATAAATGTGCCGGGCAAGGTTGGCGTACAATTTCGATGGAATATTTATGATCGGAAGCGGGGTAAACCGAGCGAATAGCCGGAACGCAAATATTCGGAAGGGTTCGAATGGGGGAGGGGGTAAAGGCGAGAAAGTATTGAAAAATTCGCGCGGGATATGATTCGCTGTAAACAGCAATATTCTGATTGAAGTGAAGTCAATGTTGTTAGGAAATAGACTGTCCATTTAACAGAGTCTGTAATTTGGCAAACTCCAATCTGTCTTTTGGGGAGAATTATATCGACAAGCTTCGGGCAACCGAATCCAGAAGAATCTGAACCCGTTCGTAGATTGTAGTCTCGTTCGAATGGACTCCAGAGCAATCGAGGGTGGAAGGAGACAAATGGATAGGGAGCAAGCGAGGGTTACATATTTCACGAACGATCTGCTTTCTTTCGCAAAGTCGAAAGACGACTTTGTGACGCTGAAATATTGATATCACCTTGGAAAACTCGGCTCGAGTTAACGGACAATAGGATTACGTAGGACTCGTGGCACCGGAAACGATGCCCCACGATATCCTCCCCTTTTCCTTCTTTTCATCTCGTATAAATTCCGCCTTTATATATTTCTCTCTTTCTTTCGGTCCTCCATCTACTTCCACGAAGTGGCGCAATCTTTCCGAGTGTCCCGTTGCTTTCTACGGTGTACAGTTCGTTTCAGCGATTGCTGCCAAAATCTGCTTCAATGAGTTACTAAAACATTTGCCACGATACCGCGATCGCTCATACGATGTATTGTACATACGTCGATGAAATTAGAGATGTGACTATCAACCTCTGTGACGGATTATCCTACGTCATTTGTCCATGCTAGCCGGGAATCATCGATATTTTTAAGGATTTTTTCACGGTTTTCAACATTGATCGTCAGCTAGATCGTAATCCTTAAACGCTGTAATTAGGGGAAGGTAAGTAGCCTTGGTTACGCGGATCCTTGTTAGTACCACTTCGCAATTAGTTTCTCCGGTAATCTAAATACCAGTTTTAGCATGCTGCGTAATCGATGACGTCGATTCACGATTGCTAGCTCAGCTATTACCGGTCAGCTATTACGTCGATCAAGGATGATTAACCTTAGAACTCCAGAGCCTCGAACTCGCGTCATCGTTGCGACAGTAATTCGTTTTGTACTTTTATATACATATTTTCTCCGTTCACTAATATCAATCTTTTGTTCCTTTACTTCTTTAGAAAAAAGAAATAGTTGTAACATAGAACTGTCTTTATTTTAATCGAGACTCTCATACGTGAATGCCAGTGAAAAGTCCCTTCTGTTCCGTCTATATTCTGTTTCTGCTCGAGGATCATAGACTTTGAAAAGTTTCTCAAAGCGGATCCTATGATACAGCCCTGTGAAAGCAAAAAGGGCTGGGATCTATCGAAGGGAAAGGGATCACGAGGTTTGAATGTAACACATGCCAAGAGGTAAACGGGTAACCGGCCCAGCTTGCCCGATGCTTCCGTGGGAGCGAAGTGGTGAACTAAATTTAACTCGTTAGCACCAGTCGGTGACTATCTTACGAGCGAGCGTGTCTTTATTCCCGTTTGACACGGGGAAACTTTGTTAACGGCGATCGATGCTCGATCGAAGGGCTGCAAAAACGGAAAAAGGAAAATAAGCGGACGCCGCTCCGCTTTTATCGTGTTTACCGATTTTTCCGATACACGGCGACATCGTACATGCGAGCATCGTGTTCGATTTAATATGTTTCTCCCTTTAGAATATTTTATGCCGACTGGACAATTAATAGGAATGCTCGTTTCATCAGGCGCCTCGTATCTCGGATCGTGCGCCCTTGTTTGTCCTCTTGGACAATCAATGCTTTCATATTTATGATACTTGGCTGGGTGCTCGTTATTCGATGCTACCTCGGCAAGTTTCTAAAAAATGCAAATTGGTAGAGTCGAAAATATAAGAATAAACGGAAGCAAATAAACGGAAAGGAGCGGGGCTCGAATTTCGTATGCAAACTTTCCCTAATTGTTTGGCTCGTTCGTAAAGTAGAGCAAGCGCTTTTTCACCTCTTTTAATCTACTCGACGGCCTACAAGAACGCTTTATTCGAGTCCTTTCAATCACGAATATTCGCCTAGTGTGCGTCACACGCATGCTCGTTCGTCGCAGGAAACGTACGCAAACTGTTTTTGCGTGAATTGAAAACGGGTGGAATTGCGTGACGTAGTTTGTCGAAATTAGTTTCTTAAAGCGTTTCAGACGCGAAGGCGTAAATGCTGACTGCTCGAACAGTCCATCGTTCTTTGATTCGCAAATTTTCTTCTTCTTCCTTTTTTAACAAGTTCGATAACGCACGAGCGATTGGAACTAGAAATGGTTGATATCAAGGGGATACGAGCGAAGTGCAAGTTACGAGATACGTAATATAAACGTAGATACGTTTAAAGAGAGCAGTAGATCAGTTCTGACCTAACGATTTCAGACAAGTTCACGCGACGAGACGGAAACAAGCACACGCGCGAGAAACTCGTGCGCGGAGCTTTCTAGTATTTAGGCTCACTAAATATAGCGCGAGTCCACTATAAATCCCAGACCCCCGGACTTACCGAAACTCAACCGTTGCCCGTCCCATGGCACTTTTCGTAGAGCGCGTCGATTCTTCTACGATCGATACTAGTGCAAACACGAGGGACGACAAGTATTTGTAGAACGCCGAAAGAACCGACTGCCTCGTGAACTTGGCGTGCTAGAGGAATAGAGTGGGAATCGCGTTTGTAGCATAGTTTGTTGGAATTTCGCGAAGGTGAGAGACGAAAGGTAATTCAGCGAGGCTATTGCGCCGGTGATTTCGAGTATATCGTTTAACACTCGAGCACGCTAACCGTCAAGGGTTTAATTACGTCGCTTGAACAGGGGGTTGTTTGCCACCGAGAGAAGCATTTTCTCTCCGTTATTACGATTTAACAGTCGTTTTAGTCTCGCTGGTTACATCGCTTTCTCCCTTACGAGCTTTCCATGCAACGGGGCAAAGCGAGGGCAAAGCGAGGACAAACGACTGCTCGTATGTCAGGGCAAAGAAAACTTCAACGCATCATTCAGGGACGAGTTCTCGTTAATATTCGACGGTTTCTTTTCAAAGAAAAGAACGGACGCCTGTTATCCGCTTCGCGAATTCTTCTGATCCACTACCGCGACGAAGATTTACATCGGATCGTCGGAAACTCTGCCCGACGAATAAAGGCTTAAATGTTAACGAGGCGCGAGTCGGGCAACAGAATTTCTTCGCCTTATGTTGATAAATATTCATCCGGAAACGGATCCGCTCTCCGGAAACAGTCGTCGAAGTTTATTCAAATGCCTCTTCACGTCGTTCGGAGGCTTGCGTGAACACATCGTGCACATAAATGAAAGAAAGAAAAAAAAAAGACAAGAGCACTAATCATGTATATTTATTTATGACATATTCAGGACACGGAGGGAGGTTCGTAAGAGCCCAGTGCCGTAGCATGCCGGCGAGCTGCAGCGGGTGGTGTGGCGTCTCTGAGAGAGCGCGTCGATCGGCGTCGTCGGGCGTCTACTCGGGCGTCTACTCGGGCGTCTACTCGGGCGTCTGCGTGGTCAGACAGGGTCCAGGGAAGACTGCTTACAGTATAGCAGGAAGAAGAGACGCAGAAGTTGGAATAGCAGCGGGTGTCGGCGGCGGAGGAGGCAGTAAGCGGAAGCGAAGGAGAAGGAGAAGAAGAAGAAGAAGAATAAGAATAAGAATAAGAGGAAGCACAGTGGTGATCGGGGCGAGGAGAAGGAATCGATGAACGCGGGGGGGGATGGGGGCTCGGGGTTGGGCCCCCCAGAGCTGCCGGGGGCCCAGCCGACTGCCGCGACCCCCCCCATCCTCGGGCAGCACCAGAACCCTCAAACTGCCCAGGACGGACAGCCGGCTACAGCACAGTCGCAGACGGGCCAGACTCTTGGGACCAGCGGCGGTGGTGCGAAATCCGCTACCAAAAGGCCGGCACGCAGGGGCGGAAAAGCGCCGCCAGATAGGCCAGTCAGGGCCCTCCTTTGTCTACCCCTGAAGAATCCGGTGCGCAAGATGTGCATCGATGTTGTCGAATGGAAGTATCCTTTTCGTTTTAACCCACCAACAAAAATGCCCACTAAAGTAACGAACAGCGCTAGAATATTATGATTATGATTGTTATTTTACTTTCCGATTATTTTTTGCGCTTACACTTTTGTCTGCGATGGAAATGTACGAGAGGGACACGAAAGAAAGGAGGATGCAAATGTACATAGTGTAAATTTCATTTAAATTCATTTAAACCATTAAATTTTCTGCATCACACTCGTCTGCGAATTTGTAAGAAGAATTATAAAGTAGAGGAGGGTACGGGGTGATCAATAGGAGTTTCTCGTGCTCAGTATTTAGAAAGCTCTTAATATCTTTGGGAGTGCATATCAATTCTGCGGCTGGTACTGACTTGGGAAAAAGTAATGCAAAAGTTCTTTCATTGGGCGCATTCCTCGGGTTACTTCCATTTTCCTTAGCCAGACCTTTTATCGACGCAACTTTTCAGACCTTTCGAGTGGCTTATTCTCATGACGATATTCGCGAACTGCGTCGCCCTGGCAGTCTATACGCCGTATCCGTACGGTGATTCTAATCTGACCAACCAGTATTTGGTAAGTAACGAGTTTTGCTGTTCACGCTTATTCCCATACCACTGGTATTTCACGCCCTCCCAAGGGCGTGCGACAATTTCATTCCTCTTCAATTTTCACACTTCAGTTTTCAATTTTCTGACGCGCGGGGAACATTTTAACGATACCGAAAGTTTCGCGCAACGGGCAGCAACCAATTTTTCACCCATTTCTATTTTCTAATTATAGCATGCATTTTCGAAAGCCGACGGATCGTTGGCAGGTTTCTCAATCGCCGATTGATACCCGTATACATATAAACGTCGCTTAAGATTCGAACCATCGTACCGCGCGACGAATTTCAGCCGAGGAATTAAGCTAATAATAGAGAATATAATAGGAATGACAGGTTCGTTCGTCGAACTTACGCGACCGGCCGGATTGCAAGTAAATAAACACCATGCCCAGGAGATATGGTTGATGGGACGAAACTTCAATAATTGTTCACTCTTGCTGATATTGACACCCACCGATCTCCACCATTATTGGGAAACGTGATTCATATATAGGTCAGACTATATCGGTCGAACGCAAAGTCAACGCTTTTATCAAGTGCCGCCGAATTGCTGTATCAGGCGAAACCCTTTCATAGCAATTGCATTTACAATTTTCATTACGTTCGTAATTCCCTCTGTCCGATACTAGCGTGTCACCCGCGAGTATCGTTCTCGCGAGTCATACAAGTCCCCGAAATTGTCCCTTCGTACGGCTGTCACCGTTTCGAGTATCCGCAAAGTGAATCGCGGAACGTCAACGTATAAAAATCGCGAAACACTAAAAGAAACTTACGGATGGCAGAAGAAAACGCTCGAAAAGTAGTTGGTGGAGGTCGGGGCGAACTCGAGCTTGGATAGAATCGAAACTAGCCATCCTGCGCTCTGAAAAGTGGTTAAAAGGTTTTCCGAGGTAATACGTTAAGGTGTAGCCTTCGAAACGGAGTATAAAACCTTTTATTAGAGGTCGGGATTTTCAACGGGCTTATTACCGTAGGCAGAGTAAACGCTTCTGTATCTCGTCGGGCCGGAAACTTTGGTGAAAAGAAACCAACGGCTAAATGGCTGACATCGACGCATACGTATCGTTTCAAGGCTGGATTCTGGCCACGCGAAGAAGAGAAAACATTTACGCGCTAGAGCGATGGTGAATTTTGGACCTATCATAAATCCGGTCTGAAGTTTCAGTTAATGTGACAGGCGAGTCGCCTCAAAGCTTGAAACGTGTTTCCCTTCGTTGGAACATTTACTTTACAGATCAGCCATGGATTCTCCTCGCGCGTGGCATAAGTAGTATAAGCGTCCGGAAACGGTCCAGTAGATACGTATGACCGCCATCATCCACGGCTGTCCACGTCGTGGAAGTTTCTACTCGATCCGTCCCCACGCGTAACCATTGAATTTAGCTGCGGCTAGAATGCTTGCGCTTTTCGATTGAAATGTTCGTTGGCGTGGACGTGTTTTGCAAATTTTGCGGATAATAGCGAACCTTGGTCTGCAGTGCCACGAATATTCGCTGTGGTCCTTTTGAATTTAGAACGGATCGACTTTGTCCGTAAACTAACAGCTCCGCTGACGCAGTTTGACGATTTTCCGCGCAATTAAAGCGCAACAGTTTGCTCTCTGCCTGTCAACGATTCCACGCAGAAAGGGAATATGACGCACGGGTCGAACAATTTCAAGAGAATGCCTCTCGAATTCTATCGACACCCGACGACCGACGCGAAACACAGGAAGCCTTCACGTTTCATCTTACTCTACGCGCCTTTCCCTTATGTTTCAGGAAAAAATAGAGTATATATTTCTTGTCATTTTTACGGTCGAGTGCGTTATGAAGATCATCGCTTACGGCTTCGTGGCTCACCCTGGCGCTTATCTTCGGAACGGCTGGAACATATTAGATTTCACGATAGTAGTGATAGGGTGAGTACAATCGTTTTACATTTGTACACCTTCAGCGCGGCCGCATTTCAAACCGTACGAAACACATACGTCCGTTCGTCGCTCGGCAAGATATAATTTACAGAGAAATTTGTCAAAGTCCGATCCGAACGAGCTCGTGGCCCCGACGGATAATCGAATGCAATTTGTCGCGAACGATTAATCCGTTTGTACGATTAAAATGGAATCGCAGCGATGCGTGGCTCGTCCGCTTTCTCCCCGCACAGGTTTATCGGTCCATCGGAGGAACACGTAGCCGTCGTAAATCGACGTTTACGGGGATCGCCGTTGTCAATAGCGAACGCTATGCTGTGCACAGATCTCCCGATTGCTACCCTCGCCACCAATTGTACCGAGACATTTTATTGGCGTCGATAGGTGCACGATGCTGCGATACCATTCAATCGGCAACGTTCCACCCGTTCAATTCAATAAGTCAATAAGTTTTAGTTTACTCGCGAAACAAGAGGGCTCTATTCGTTGCTTCGAAGCTCGTCCCAAAGGGCTGAACCACTGATCGCGGTCGTGTCGCGTTAAATATCGCGACGTCGGCACGCTACGAAGAAAGTGGAGGAAAAGTCGAGCAGAAGTAAACGGAACGCTCGCGGCATGGAATGAAAACGGCCGAGCAGAGAGAGGAGCGTCTCGACGTCGTCGCGGATCATTTAATTTCCATATCGTTTCTTTACAGAATGGTGAGCATAGTGTTGACGATGCTCATGAAAGAAGGCTTCGACGTGAAAGCGTTGAGGGCCTTCCGAGTGCTACGACCTCTCAGGCTGGTTTCCGGAGTACCAAGTAAGATTTCCATATCAAAGCGATAAGTCTGTCGCGCGCGTCTTTTGTCCTCTGTTTTTCTCCATTCGTTCTTCCGAACGGTTTAATCGGGGGGGGGGGGGGGGAGATGCGACGCTTGACGAATTTCTCTGTCGATCTGTGCAGGTCTTCAAGTGGTCCTAAACTCTATTTTGAGAGCGATGATACCCCTTCTACATATCGCTCTGTTGGTTTTGTTCGTCATCATTATTTACGCTATCATCGGCCTCGAGCTGTTCTCTGGGAAAATGCATAAAACATGCAGGCACAATGTCACCGGTAAGTGTGGTCCCGGCGATTCGGCGCCAGCCGTGACTCGAGGCATCCGCGATGCTCACCACCCTTCCGATAGAACCGCGAACCGATACAATTTGCGGGGCTGACCGCCTGCCGATCGCGTTCAGATTGGGAAAAATCGAGCGAAAAATTTCTTAGGCATCGAGGAGAAGTTGGCAGGAACGCCGAGAGAATTCCCGGCTTAACCCCGAAACACAATTTGTACCGGCGCTATTTTAGATATGATTCAGCCGCGGCGAAACTAAAGTCTAATTATTCTTAGCGCGCGATACGCGACCAACGCGGCCGTGCGCGTTTCACGGTAAACAGCTGATTCACGGGAATTCGCAAACTCGTGTACACCTGGGGTGTCAGCCCGGATATGCTGGTACGAGCGAGAACAAGACTTCTTCAGCTGCCAAGTATCTTTCACAACGGCGTTCCCCGCGTTGCGTTATCGAGCCACGAGCACCCCGAGATTTCGTCGAGATTTCGTCGAGATTTCGTCGAGATTTCGTCGAGATTCCGAGTCACGGCTAATGGTCGTTCGAAGAATGAAAACGTTGCATCTGGAATATATATATGCGCAGACGCAATTATGGACGGGCCAGTGCCCTGCGGGCCTGGCGGCTTCCAGTGCGACAACGTGGGGCCCGAATACTATTGCAGCAAACAATTCTGGGACGGCCCGAATTGGGGCATCACGAATTTCGACAACTTCGGTTTGGCCATGTTGACGGTCTTCCAATGCGTCACACTCGAGGGCTGGACAGACGTGCTTTACAGCGTAAGACGAATTATCAGGTGCACCGACGATGAGTTCTGTCGGCGATCACCTTTCCTTTTACCTCTATGCTTTCGCAGATCGAAGACGCGATGGGGAGTTCCTGGCAGTGGATTTATTTTATTTCTATGGTCATACTCGGAGCGTTCTTCGTGATGAATCTGATTCTCGGTGTGTTGTCCGGGTGAGTATCGTAGAAGATTTCACGTTTTCTAGTAGCGCCGGCTCGCTTCTTTTTCTCTTTATTGCTGGAGCCCGTCTCCGATAATACCGACTCCCATGGCGTCTCGCACTCCCTCGAGGAGCTAAATATAAATATCTTCTCTTTTATCTACCGATGTACGCAATAGCGATTACGTGGCAGCTCCGGCGACGATCGAACCGTGAAATTCTGTCTTATTAAATGACGTGGAAAATTTTCTGCCGTGTCGTATTAAAAGCACAGAGCAGGAGAGATTCTCTGGAACGGAATACGGGGCAAAGTAATTCGAGAAAAGACCGAATTTCCCCGTCGCTCTGGTACCGAGTGCCCTGCCCTGCTGCTGTCTCTTTGAGAAACACGGAAGCAGCTCGCTATCTCGATTTCCGTTTCAATCGCCCATGAACTTTAATTACGCACGACATCGGTGTCTCTAATCGCGTCGCAACCGCGTGTCTTTTCTTCCAACCGACGCAGCGAGTTCTCGAAGGAGAGAGAGAAGGCAAAGGCGAGGGGCGACTTCCATAAACTCAGGGAGAAGCAGCAGATCGAGGACGATCTAAGAGGCTATTTGGACTGGATCACGCAAGCCGAGGATATCGAGCCGGAAACCGACGAGCCGAAGATGCAAGACGGAAAGTGTACGTGCTGTATCGGCGTTGCGATTTCCTTTTATTTTTCTGAAAACGTTGACACGAACGGAACACGCAAAGCTTAACGATTCTTATAGACGGACAAAATGGTTCTTTTCGCAGCGAAACAGCAGAGCGAAATGGAGAGCACGGATCAATTGGAAGGCGACGAGGAAGGGGTTCAACAGGAATCGGTGTGGAAGAGGAAAAAGCGAGACTTCGACAGGTATGTAAGTGGGTCAACGAGTCTTTTCTACGAAATTGTCATTAGGTATTGACTATCGATATGACGAGTATATTCGATGCATATCAATCGACTGTTGGTGAGATCGTCGCAATTGTATCGGGAAGCGAGCTTCGCCGATGTGAACTACTTGTCTTTGTTGGAATGATTTTGCGATGAAAATTCGCAGAGTGAACAGGCGGATGAGAAGGGCCTGCAGAAAGGCCGTCAAGTCGCAGGTTTTTTACTGGTTGATCATAGTATTGGTCTTCTTGAACACTGGAGTTCTGGCGACCGAACACTATAATCAGCCGCACTGGTTGGACGATTTTCAAGGTACGTATCGATGCTCGATTGGTGTTCGATGCTTTCGGGGCTCAAGATCTCTTCCCTTAAAATGCAACTCTTCTTCCGTCGCACAGAGATTACAAATATGTTTTTCATCGCGCTGTTCTCCATGGAGATGATGCTGAAGATGTACAGTTTAGGATTTCAAGTAAGTCTCGCCTTTTCTTATTAACAATCCTGCTTTTCTCATTTGCCCGTACTTTCGACTAAACCCATTGATCGTCGTTCAGGGTTACTTTGTCTCGCTGTTCAATCGTTTCGATTGTTTCGTCGTGATCGGTTCGATAACCGAGATGATCCTGACGAACACTCACGTGATGCCACCGCTCGGCGTTTCCGTTCTCCGTTGCGTCCGGTTGCTCAGGGTATTTAAGGTCACAAAGTAAGTTCGAATTTCATTGCCTTAATGATACCTATGAAACGCCACGCATTCAATTATCGATGGATTTTCTAGGTATTGGAGGTCGTTGTCGAATTTGGTGGCTTCTTTGTTGAACTCGATACAATCGATCGCGTCCTTGCTGCTGTTGCTCTTCCTTTTTATCGTGATCTTTGCCCTCCTGGGCATGCAGGTATATATAATTTCACCGTGTAATTCCGATAATACATTTCCTCGAGGCAGTCTGTACTTTGACGATTTACATTCTCTCGCAGGTGTTTGGTGGGAAATTCAATTTTAGCGAGCTACAGGACAAGCCGCGTCACAATTTCGACAGCTTTTGGCAGAGCTTGCTAACGGTTTTTCAGGTAGGTCCCCAGTTTGGGAACGTGTTTAACGAGCCTTGCGAGCTCGTCGCTCTTATTCAATCTGCCCGTAGATACTGACCGGCGAAGATTGGAACGCCGTTATGTACGATGGAATTAGAGCCTATGGCGGTGTTTCAAGCTTTGGCATGCTGGCCTGTTTCTATTTCATCATACTTTTTATATGCGGTAACTGTATCCTTTTCTGCGCAAAAATTCAAGGGCAGCTACACTTTAGTAATTTCATCCCACGATTGTATCCCAACGACATTGATCCTTAACTAGATTCTACTGAAACAGATATTCTACTGAACGTCTTCTTGGCCATCGCTGTCGATAATCTAGCGGATGCCGAATCGTTGACTGCCATTGAAAAGGAGGCCGAGGAGGAGGTGAGTGTCCCTCGATATTTCCGCGCCACGTCCGACGTGTTTTGATTTATTAAGCGAATCGAGTGTCGTCGCGTCACGCGAATAAACGTTTCCTCGTATTACGTTTACGTAGCCGCGAGGGTGAAGCAAATTAGAATGCCGGTCGCTTTATCGGTTTCGGAGACTAACGGATAGGTAGGCTTGTTTGCTTGGCTCGTAATCACTGACGCCAAGCCCGAAGACGCCGCGCCGGCGTCTCGGACGCCGGCGCCAACGTCGACGCCGACTTTCACGTTTGACGATTGTCTATATCATTATCCGTCACTCTTTATCGCGAACCTTCAGCTTGCAGCTCGTTCTCCTCTCGACACTCAATTTTCTTCTTTTCGATTCCACCGCGGCGACGATCGTTGTTGATTATTACGTCAGAGACGCTAGGGGTTTGCAGCGTTGTAAATACAGAGCATGCATTTCGCCGCGATTTAATCGTTTATCGACGCAACAGGATATAAATATTCTGCCTTCGAGTATGATTACATTTCATTTTCCGTCGCACCAATTCTAGTCGCTGATCTAGTCGCCAGGCACCTGATCACGGCTGTTAACAGTTAATGGACAAGTCGTTTTGCAAGTGATTTTTAGTACAACGGTTATTGCTCGTAAGTAGCGGTTGGACCGTTGGAAACTGTGTCATCTCTTTTAATTGCTGCTCTTCGCTGTTCCGAGTGATGTTGAACGTTGCGAACTAGTAAAGCACGCACGCAATATCGAGGTCGTCGCAATCGAATACCGATATATTGCGGAATTAAAACCGCTATCGGGAGGCATTCACCGCAACGTTGTTAGTTTTCTATTTATCCTTCCTCCAGCCTGTTCCTCCGCCGACGCTGAACGTACCTCCTCCTTTTTCAACGATATTTCGTAGTATTGGCCTATATAAATATAGGGGACAACTCGGGCATGAAAACCGCGGTAAGGACAGAGCAACGAGAAAGAGAGAGGAGCGAGAAGCGTCGTTGAATAAACGGCGTCGGCGTCGGTACCATCGCGTCGCTGCTCTAGAGCCGCGCGTTAAAAGCTTAATCGTTCGTGATTTTTCGATAAGCTAATGAAAAGTCGATACCGCTCGAGTATTAACCCGAGAAGGGTAAACTTTGCCTCTGATGCGCCATGAAATTTCACGGGGTCCGTAGGACAAGTTTCTTCCCACTTTAAATAGGACACCGGGTCAACGTCTTTGCAGTTATTAATAAACTGTTTTACGTTAAATAAACTTTAGCGTGTTCCTGCCAATAATGTCAACTCCTGCTCGTCGTACGAAAATTTTCGTACCTCGAATGGTAAATTGCAAACGGTCGATAGATCTGTCGGTTTCCAGGCGGAGAAAAATAAGTCTCATAGCGCGTCGCCAGCCAGAGACGAAGTTAGCGGGGACCAGGGTGACGGTGGCGATGGAACCGGCGGAGAAGACGATGGTGGTGGAACCGATCTCGAGCAGGATCCTAACGAAACGATGGAGGACTACGAGGCGGCTGTGGATACGGAAACGTGAGCTGTCTCTCCTTTCTTGGAGTGTCTGTAGGAAAACGCGAGCTTTCAAATCGATCTCGAAATTGCAGGTCGGAGAAGAGCGAGGACATGAGCACCCATGCCAAAGTACGATTGAACGTGGAGTCCGACGAGGAAGTCGATGACGAGGAGGAAGAAGAGGAGGGAATCGAACGGAACGAGATGCACGGTACATAGTTTTTGTTTGTCAAAAATATCCCCGAGAAAATGTCCCTCTTGTTAGTACGAAATTAACGAAAATTAACGAAAATGTTGTGCTACTAGACGACGGCACGGACCAAGGGGTGTCGGCCAGACCACGAAGAATGTCGGAATTCAACATGGCTACGAAGAAACAACCGATTCCAGCCGGCTCGGCGTTTTTCATTTTTTCACAAACGAATAGGTAATCCTAGCTGATTCTCCTGGTCCTTTCCGATAGGACAAAGTTGCTTCTGAAGTCTCATCGCGGGATGTCCGTTTCGTTTTTTAGGATTCGAGTGTTTTGCCATTGGCTGTGCAATCACAGCTACTTCGGCAACGTGATACTTGTATGCATTATGATATCTTCGGCCATGCTGGCGGCTGAAGATCCACTGAGCGCGTCGTCTTATAGGAATCTGGTAAGGCGAACGGTCGATGTTCGCTGAAATTCAAATAATATCGAGTCACCCTTTGCTTTCCCGCAGATTTTGCAGAATTTCGACTATTTTTTCACAACGGTCTTTACAATCGAGATCTGTCTAAAGATGATCTCTTACGGTTTTATTATACACGACGGTGCATTCTGTCGATCGGCGTTCAATTTGCTCGATCTTGTGGTGGTCTGCTCTTCGCTCATCTCTATGTCTTTCAGGTGAGTGGTCGCGTGTATTGAAACCATTAAGCGTCCCTTTCCACCGTCAGAATCGGAAGGGAGGCATCTAATTCAACGTTACTCTTACAGTTCTGGCGCGTTTTCCGTCGTGAAGGTCCTCCGTGTGTTACGTGTGTTGCGACCGCTACGCGCCATCAATCGTGCCAAGGGATTAAAGGTATCTTTCCTCGCTTATTATCGGCCTCCTCGTACAGCATACGCCCCGAAGTAGACGCGCAAGTAACTTTCGAGGCTAAAGTAATTTTAGTTTTGATTTAGGTCGAGTCGCGTACAATTTGTGTAAACGTTCATTAAAGGCTAGAGAACCCGTAATCTGTTCAATTGCCGAACATTCACTGTCCCCGATTTTCATTGATAAATCACCGCGTATCTCGTATAGAAACCTTGGCGGAATAAAAGTATTTTTATTTTCGCGTCGCACACGAACGCTGTCGTCAGAGAGAACTTCTTTTTTCCTTTGCCAGAAAGCCGGACAAACTTTTTCGCGTAAACGTACTTCGCTGATCTCTACGCAGTCTCGTGTGCGACACGGAAAATAGTCCAGAACGAAAGTAAACTTAATCAAACGAAGTAAGAACTAGGAGAACGATAAGAAAGAAAAGAGAAAAGGTAAACGACGTAACAAATTAGTGGGCACAAGTAATCCCGTTTGTAAAAGAGCGGATCTACATTATAATTAATGTTGAACCCAGCACGTAGTACAGTGCGTCATCGTAGCGGTAAAGACTATCGGAAACATAGTCCTCGTCACCAGTCTCCTGCAGTTCGTGTTCGCCGTCATTGGCGTACAGCTGTTCAAGGTAGGATTGCCAGGCCCCGCACACTAAACGGTCCTGGGATATTCCTTCGAACCTCTCGTAGTACATTAGAGTGGCATAATATACATACAAGCAAACCTCGAAAACACCCCTTTGACCCTCGGTCTGTCGACCCTTCAGCCCTCTCTTACGGTCCGATATATACATATATTACCGTCACACTCGTCCATCCATCCATTCATTCATATACGTTTGACGTAACGCAAAAATAATTCACCACATTCACTACTACTACTACCACCAAATCGTTTACCACCCCGGTACGCCTTTGCTCGACAACCCGGCAACCTTCTTCGACGATTATTCACGGTTCCTTTGTAGCGCTCCTCGAGCACTTTTGTGCAAACCGACCAGCGCGAACAGCGGCCTTCCACGGCAAATCATAGACGCTGATGTTAATTACAGCTTTCATTTTACGCGAATCGAATCGAATCGAAATAAGAGAAATAATCGTCGAGGGGTGCGGGCACGAAGCAGACGTTCTTTTTTTCCGACAGATGCACCTCTGGGTACCTTCCCTGTGAAACAAATTGTCTGCGTGTAATTCAATGATTGGTTTTCTTGTCTCGACACTCTCTCCCCGAAACCCCTCACCGAGACTGCCTTGGTTTGTGTTTTCTTCCTTGAACGTTTTTGTTTCTCGATTAACGATCGATCGATTGTCCCCATCCGACACACTTTTACGCTAACTCCTTTGCGCAATACGAATTTCGGTTCACCAGACGACAGATTTTGTAAACGAACGATCAACGCGTCGACCACGTATCGATCGAGCTTTTCCCTGTCACCCTGAGTCGCGGCAATTTTATATTTGTTACGAGCAAACCTGCTATCATCGGCCTGAAAGGCCGTTACGTAGGGGTTCGTCGCCGCGGCCACCCTCGCAATCGTTTTCATCGAACAACACCATCGCCATCGTTGTTCCCTATCGTTCATCGACGAAACAATGTCGCTGGTTGAACGAAAGAAACAGTTGCGCGGCGAGCTTTTATTTTCCTTTGCGTACACGCTCGGGGACGTATGCGATCGTATTGTCTCGCGTTCGTTTGTACATGGTCATCGACAGTTGTGTAACGATTAATGGGATTCTCTCTCTCTCTCTCTCTCTCTCTCTCTCTCTCTCTCTCTCTCTCTCTCCCTCCACCCTCTCTCTCTCTCTCTCTCTCTCGAATAGTAACTATTGTTAGAGCATCCCTTGCTAGGACAGTATCGTGGTAGTATCGTATAGAAGGTCTCCTTTCACTTTCGGTCTTTTTGTTCAGCAACGAGCAACAGATATCTCTACATATACATATACATAACTTACGCTATGCCACGGCATGCCAATACAAAGTAGTGTACCGAGCATTTACATACATGCATAGTAGAAGAGTGACCGGGGGGAGATGAGACGGTGGCTCAAAGTAGATAGAGACAGAATGAAATAACTCGTTGTCGCATACATACATTTACACAGTATTATTTATATGTGTATGCGTGTACGCGTGTACGTCATTTTTGGAGGAAACGTTTCTACGAAAGCAGCTTTCCGCGAGATCCACAAAAGCCATTGGCTTTTTCGACTATATATAGTATGACTTTCGTATCTTCGTTTATTTCTCCTTTGTCTGGATACCTATATGACCACCTTTGTCTTTCTTTTCCTACTTCTCTCTCTCTCTCCCCCCCCCCCCTCTCTCTGTCTCTCTGCTTCTTTTTCTCTCATCTCTCTTCTATCTTTCTAGCTCACACGTTCTCTATGTCTCTGTTTCATACAGACACACACACACATATCCACGCACACCCTCGTTACTATTAAACGCTCTGCCTTTCTCCCCCTCTGTTTCTTCTTGGCCTCACCTCGCCGTCCGAGACTCTATAACTGAAGCACCAAATGAAACGTGCAAACTCTCGATGATGAGACAATAGTCTGCCAAATGAACGATGACTGTCGTCGAACGCAACGCTCCCAACCGGAGATCGAAACTTGAGGGAGCGTCTGACAAATGTCGGTGTTCTACTCCTTCATGGGAACGCATTGCGATCGATAACGGTGAAATCGAATTGACGCGTGTGCTGTGAACACTGACACGTATTCTACATTATCGCAACACAACACGACACTAACACCCGATAACCGCAGAGATTCTTGCGCAGGCTGCGTGGTTAAAACAGATGGTAGAGGATTGTTTGAAAATTGCATGCTTGTGCCGGCTGAGCGTTGCAGTGGTGTGCCGCTATTATTAACACGAGAGAAAGGAAAGGAAAGGGAAAAGAAAGAAAGAGCGAAAGAAAGAACGGACAGTTCCGCGACTGTTCCAACTTTGACAAGATTTCAGACAGCATCCGTAGAGAAAGAGGAATGTCGAACGCAACTCGTTGAACGCTGAACGAATCCTCCGTTTCGTCCACATTCGATAAACGGCCACGTCACGAAGCATTTACACGGCCACTTTTCTGTCCGTATCTAGGCTATGCCATTTTTCAAACAACGCGCGCGATTTTCCACGCGTTCGTTCGTTCAGTTGCACCGTCGAATTCCGGCACGTCGATTGTGACACTCGTTCAACCCTACAACGTACACGCCGGAAGTAAAGCCAGTCGCTGGAAGATGGTTAGAGAGCAACTCGGATCGCTGGTAGTATAGTGTACCTTTGGACGCTTCGTTTAATTAGCATTAGTCAGACGCGTAGTATCGCGTACCGATCGCTCATGGTTACACGCTCCTTGGCAATCGCACGCACGAACAACGATGCACCTTTTCCACGCCGACCCATCGTCACAACGTTTCGATCGTTGGCGCAAAGGGCTTTCATTTCTATGTTTCTCTTTTGTTTGGTCTCGTGGCGAATCTTTCAGCTCTATCTCTGCTTTCGTTGGCGAAATATGATTGGCTCTTTTTTCGTGAACAAAAGTGACGAACCTTCAGGCGTGTTCTTGGTTGCATTAGAAGCTCGAGGAATTTTGCACGGCAAACGAGTAGCTCGAGTAGCCAGTTCGAGAAACTGCGAAAGGGTGGATTTGCGCATCGATTTTCGATAAGACATCGGAAGGTCCCTTCTCTTCTGTTACATCGCAGATTATTTTGCAATTCTGGTGGCTATGGAATTATCCCGGAGGGTGTTGGTTACACGCAACACGTTTGCGATACTAACGATCTTCTTTAACGATCGATTAACTTCTCCTTCGGACGTTTTCTTCGTACTTTGGTTTGCCCGTGCAATTCGAACACAACGCTTCAACTGGCCAGCAGTAAGAATAACTCCGATCAAACGCTAGAAGGAACATGAAATTTTCGATACTTTTAATTCTCATACATTTGGGACGCTGCGACGATGATAAGAGCTCACAATTTCCAAGTGCAACGACGAACCGCCACAATTGTGATTGAGCATTTACATTCGACGAGAAAGTATATAGTATATGTTATCTCGTAGTAGTAGTAGATGGCCCATAGGTGCATTGCCGAGAAAAAAAAAAACATCGAGCACTGGTGGGTTGGATGGGTGGCGAGGGCTTAGTTCACGATGAAAAGAAAAGGAAAAGATAACGAATGAAGAATAAAGAGGCACGCTGATAGAAGTGTCCCTCAGAGTTAAACGGGACGGGTACGAGGAAGAAGAAATCTGTCGAAATAGTTCCGCGGTGCGCGCAGACACGACGATAAAGGGAAAAAATATAAAAAACAAACGCAACGATCTGGTAGAAACGAAAGAAATCATCGAAAGACAACGGTCGCAAATAACAACTCCCAAAGGACCCAGCCCCTGATGCCCAAAGTCAATTAAGTTGCCCACTATCCACGAGAGAAACTAGCCGACCCCTGATTAATGCTACTTTGTATTTTCTTTTTTTTGTTATCTCTCTCTGTCTGTTTGTCTCACGATCCCGTGTTCCCCGCTGTGCTCGCTCTGCCCTGCTCACCTGCCTTCAACCAACTACGTAAAAAAAGTACGTAGTGAAGTGTGTGATTGTCGCCATTAAAACGATCGGCAACATTATGTTGGTCACCTATCTCCTACAGTTCATGTTCGCTGTTATCGGGGTTCAGCTGTTTAAGGTAAAACCAACCACACCACTTAGAAAATTTCAACTTAAGCCAACGAGAACTGGCTTCTACTACTATCAATTTCTTTCTCATTTCTGTTTCTTCTTCAAACCTCTTACACTTCTTCTTCCTATTCATCTTCTCGGCTCTGTTCACTTTTCGGTTCTCTTCTATTCCTTTGTCAATTTGTTTTTCTCTTCTTCTCTTTTTTTTTCTCTCTCTTTTTGATGTTGTTCTTCAGGGACAGCCACCTCGGCGACCGGACGGCCTCGCGTTACAATCGGAAGCTTTGAATGCCGTCGTTCCGAGCGACCCGGAAATTCAGAATTTCCTTCGCGAAATACGGGGTATACGTCGCGTTCACTGATTCGAGGAAATTACCGTTTCCCCGATCGTTCGCAGTTTCACCGCGGCAGAGCTGCGCGAAATTTCACCTTTCCCAACTTTTTCCAATTTCACTTTTTACTACCCCGAATTTCGCGACACGCTGCACGCAGTCCACGCAGAGATCGCAAAGTCCACCGAAATTCGTACTACTCGATCCTACTTCGGCTCTGCAAAGGGGAATGTCGGCAACTAACAAACGATGAACCGTTGCAACTTTTTAGATTCTTATCGTAATGGTACTTCGAAGGATCGAAGTTGATGCGATTGACGGTACGCGTGGGCGTAGCTGTCCATATTCGAAATATGAGAGACGGCGAAAGGGTCGTGTCGGTGCATTAATCGATCTGACGTTTCGCGACCTGACATCGCGTTATCGGGACATCAGTCAGGATCGAAACGTCGAGCACGAATCTAGGACGTCGATTGATCAACCTAACTGAGGATGCAACGTTTGCTGCCAATATTACCCTTTGCGGAGAGCCTCTGTGCGTTCACGATAACACGCTGTTAACGATTTAACGCTTCGCCAAGGGAATCCGCCGGGAGGATAATGTTCATCGAGAATGATACCTAGTCGTTGCACGATTTAACGAATGCATCGTAGCCGTCGTCACACGAGTCGGGGCGCATTTAACAAACAGAAGCATGCCAGTTTCGCTGTGAATGCAAAAAAGAAACAGAACAGAAAAGAAAAGATGGAGCTCTAAACGTAGTGCATGCCCGTCGAACGCGTATATCCGGAAGCACGAGTAAATCTGCCTAGCGCCCTATCCTCGAATCGCCATTTGCTCCTGTGCTTCCCATTCCGAGCCAAATGTCTACCCCTTTCCGCGAGTCGCTGTCTGAAAATGCCTCTCTTGCTCTCAGCTTTCTCGGGACGACACCTCCGTAGCTACATTCGAGAGCGAAACGAGGTTCACGGTAGAGCAAATAGTCGTAGACGTTTAGAATGGCCTGCAAGTGTACTGTCGACCAACTGTCAAGCCCCGTGCTTGGGGTTAAATAGAAGCGGAAACAAGAAAGAGGTGCATGAAACTTTCGTCTTCGTGTCCACCGTCCAAAGTCGAAGATAAAAATCATAGTAATAAAAGAAAAGGAAAAAGTTCACGCCGCCCTCTGTGCTTTTCTTCTTAATACGTATTCGAAAAATGGGAGGAATTATATCGGTGTTGCGTGAATTATCGTTCCAGGCAATTTCTTTGCGGGCACGCGCCATTTCGTCGGTCAATGTTCCAGATAGGTTTCCGTTGTAAGCAAAAGAAATCAGTCCGAATTCTGTTACGAGCAGTGTGCCTCGTTCTGCGAATGAACTTTCTGTACTTTCTGTAGCAACGTGAACGTACGTTCGCGGTTTTCCGCGAGAATTGCTTTCGTTTTATTCGGTGGATCGGCCACGGGAAGATCGAGCGATGAGTCGCGATGCTTCAACGAGACGCAAGACGGACCATGAGTTGATTTTTTTTTCTTTATCCGCAACGTTTCGACGCGATACACCGTTGATACGTACATACATACGTAAACCCGACGAGACAGCCAGCACTACGGCCCACTTTCTATATGTATATATATTTTTACAGACATATATGTATATACTACATGTGCACGCTAAACGGAATGTTTTTCTCTATCCTATCGCTTCTCAATTTTTCTTTCATCTTTCCTTTACTTTGCTCGACCACTCGCTGCTACTGACTTTGCTCCTGTGAAAGGCCAATTAACGATACTCTGGTGGTACCATATCGTCGCTCTTGATATACCGCGGCAAGAATTTTCTGTTCTGTTTGAATCGCGAACGTGCTCGTGGAATATTTTCAAGAGCGAGTGGATATCGAGAGCGTCGATACGTACGGCAGCTTTCGAAAGATGACCCCACGCGAATCCACGCGAATTCGCGCCGCTATCAGCCCCGCATTAATGACATTTTTATGTTGCATAGGGTAAATTTTTCTCTTGCACCGATGCATCGAAAATGACGAAGGACGAGTGCCAGTAAGTTATTCTGCGAGCAGGCCCCTCGACTTGTAGGCTGTCGTTCGTTCTCGGTCGCCATTCTCTGGGTAAAATCGAACGAAATCGAGCAATCGAATTGAACACCCTTTCGTTGAATTCTATAATTCAACCGGAATATCGGATGCGAACGACTCCTACAAGTAGTCGTCCTACAAGGCAGCGTAAAAGAACCGACGAGGTGCAGTATCACACGCGTAACGTTACTTCTTTCAGGGGTACATACCTAGAATTTGATAACGGTAATATAAACAAGCCGCTGATGAAGGAGAGAAATTGGTGCCAGAATCGTTTCCACTTCGACGACGTCGCGAAGGCGATGCTCACGCTTTTCACCGTGTCCACGTTCGAAGGATGGCCGTCGTAAGTACCATCGTGATCGCGTCGACTCGCCCTTCCCTTTCTTTCTTCGAAAAACGAGATCACAGCTAGCTACGCATACGTCTGTCGCACACCTTATTGAAGTTGCACGCACGAAACACGAGCGGGAAGGATAAGTTTGAAGAGAGAGAAGAAAATAAACGAACAGTTCAGAGATTTCTCTCCCAACAGATTGCTAGACGTGTCGATCGACTCTAACAAGGAGGATCATGGACCAATTCATAATTTTCGGCCCATAGTGGCTGCGTACTACATTATTTACATCATCATCATAGCATTCTTCATGGTGAACATCTTCGTTGGTTTCGTTATTGTCACTTTCCAGAACGAGGGTGAGCAAGAGTACAAAAACTGTGAACTCGACAAGAATCAGGTACGCGCAACGAATCGATCAATCGCACAATGGTATTTCTCTGCTTCTCTATTGGTCTCGTACTGATAGAAATTTTCATCTGGCTTCGCAGCGGAATTGCATCGAGTTCGCGTTAAAAGCAAAACCAGTGCGGCGCTACATACCGAAGCATCGAATACAGTACAAAGTCTGGTGGTTCGTCACTTCCCAGCCGTTCGAGTATACTATTTTCACTCTGATCATGATCAACACCGTCACATTGGCGATGAAGTTTTATCGACAACCGGAAATCTACACGGAAGCGCTGGACGTTCTTAACATGATTTTCACCGCGGTCTTCGCCCTGGAGTTCATCTTCAAGCTGGCGGCATTTCGATTTAAGGTACGCCGGCCTGCGCAAACAAAATATTTTCCTCTACCAAAACGCCCGATTCTATGGGACGATTGTTTGCAGAATTATTTTGGCGACGCCTGGAACGTCTTCGACTTCATAATCGTTCTTGGAAGTTTTATCGACATCGTGTATTCAGAAGTCAACGTGAGTATATACCTGTACACAAGGTTCAGCGTCTGAAAATAAGTTCGATCACTTTTTCACACACTCCTTCGATATTTCCAGCCCGGCTCGACTATCATCTCCATTAACTTCTTTCGGTTATTCCGAGTGATGCGACTGGTGAAATTATTGAGCAGAGGAGAGGGCATTCGAACGCTCCTTTGGACTTTTATCAAATCCTTCCAAGCCTTGCCATACGTAGCCCTACTTATTATAATGCTATTTTTTATCTACGCCGTGATTGGCATGCAGGTAAGCAGGCGTGAAACATTCTGTCAGCGATAATCCTTCGGGGAATACAAAGTGTACAAGTGCATATCATAGAGAAAGAGTACGTTTTTGTTTGGCAGGTGTTTGGAAAAATCGCGATCGACGACGAGACGTCGATCGACCGGAACAACAATTTCCAATCGTTTCCTCAAGCGGTGCTGGTTCTGTTCCGTTCGGCAACAGGTGGGTTTATTTTTGGACAAATCATTCATACGTATCTCCCATGCGAATTATCGAAAACCCCTTAAATCGACGGTGATATCCTACAGGCGAAGCTTGGCAGGAAATAATGATGGACTGTTCAGCGCAACCTGGCAAAGTAAAATGCGATCCGAATAGCGACGAGGTCAATAATCCAAATGGCTGTGGATCTGATATTGCATTTCCCTACTTTATATCTTTCTACGTTTTATGCTCGTTCCTCGTAAGTGGCCTGAAACCTTTTATCTCTATGCTAGCAGCGAGTGCCTCGACCCCCGTGAACTTTCTTACTTCCACAGATCATCAATCTCTTCGTCGCCGTGATCATGGACAATTTCGATTACTTGACGAGGGATTGGTCGATCCTGGGTCCCCATCATTTGGACGAGTTCATTCGTCTGTGGTCCGAATACGACCCTGACGCAAAAGGTCGTATCAAACATCTGGACGTGGTAACTCTCCTCAGGAAGATTTCGCCGCCCCTAGGTTTCGGTAAACTCTGTCCGCATCGAGTCGCGTGCAAGGTTAGCATCCTCGAGTTCTTCTTCGTCGCGTACCCGTATTACACTTCGTTCGAATCGTTCCATCTTCGTCTCCAGAGGCTGGTCTCGATGAACATGCCGTTGAACAGCGACGGCACTGTTCTATTCAACGCGACGCTCTTCGCCGTTGTGAGAACTTCTTTGCGGATCAAAACCGAGGGAAACATCGACGACGCGAATGCGGAGCTCAGAGCGGTGATTAAGAAAATCTGGAAGAGAACCAGCCCGAAGCTGCTCGATCAAGTAGTCCCGCCTCCTGGAGGTATTTCTTCTTCGCACATTATTTGTTTCCATCGCAGGTGCGATCGGTAAAAAGGACGACAGTAACGGCTAGACGCTTTAATCCTCAGGCGACGACGAAGTTACCGTGGGCAAGTTCTACGCGACCTTCTTGATCCAGGATTACTTCAGGAAGTTCAAGAAGCGCAAGGAGCAAGTGTCGAAGGATGGCGACAAGGACTGTCACAACACTGTTACGCTTCAGGTAACGATTGGTGAAAAAAGAAGAAGAAAATTCCGCTGATGGATTTGACTTATCCCGAATCTCTCGTTGAAGGCTGGTCTAAGAACTCTGCACGAAGCTGGCCCAGAACTGAAGAGAGCTATCTCTGGAAACCTGGAGGAACTTCTCGACGACAATCCGGAACCTATGCACAGGGTATCGCGCGTGCTATTTGTTAATCTCGATCGTCTTGGTGAAACTGGAACGATAATTCTGTCTTTCTATTGATTCGCAGAGGAACCATTCGCTCTTCGGCAGCGTCTGGTCGAGTATGAGGAAAGGGCATCACGGCTTCAACCGAGCCAGGTCGCTCAAAGTGAACTCCGCGACCAAGGTAAGCGGCGACGAAGCAAAGATTTGGAAAGAGTTGGTCACGAATCGAAGCGATAGCTTAGCAATTTCGTTCGCGTTTGAATTCGCAGGCATCCCCGACAAATTCGATAGACTTCCTGCCGTACTCGTCGCTGCAAAGGGGAGCCGGGCTCGACACGGCGAATCAAATCACCGCGAGGTCCCATCAAGTTGTTCCAAACGTGGCAGGGTTAGTCTGCATAAACTGATAAAATGTCTAGGCCAATGTAAAGGTGGAAACGTAACGCGAATCGTGGAAATGTGTTTAGCGGGCTGAGCGACAGCGCGATGAATCAAATGGGGGTCGATCCGAAGGTGACAGGCATCGAGGAGAGCATACCTTTGCGACCGTTGGCCGCGTTCGGAAATCCCGTCCAGCAGCAGCCCTATCACCAACCCCGTTACAAAGTGGTCGAGTAAGTAGAAAGTGTCGTCGCTAATAGATCAATTAATTTAGCCAGTGCTTCGAGCGCGTTTCTTTGACGCGTTTAAGCAAAGGGTTTCTGATCGCGACTCGCGACTCGCGGCTAGATTTATCGTGCACGGACCCGCATGTACGATCTACTCGAGACAAGTAGAAGATGGGAAAATTGAAACGATATGCGCTGTTCAGTGATCGGTAAATTGTACGTTTCAGCGGCCCAGGTAGCGGTAATTACCTTCATCCGAATAGCGAATATGGTAAGAGAAGTTAGGGCTATGGGAGAGTGAATAAATAGTTTGCTTTTACTTGATCGAATAGCATTTTCTCGCTTGCGCGCTTGCATGCTATGTACCACTAACCACAGGACCTCGAACGTCGCGACGTTCTCGTCGAGTTATCTCGACCACGGGAGACGGTCGTGAACGCGACGAAAGCGTCTGGCAAGAGGTTGACAGCCGACGAGGAATCGACGTGGCCTCGTATCGACTTGGCTATCGAGGAGACTCGTATCGTAGTTCTATCGTAGTTCCGTAGCACTTTTATTCCTATAGCCTGACGATTAGCCTCGCGAATCCGTAGCCATGCCCGTGTTTTCCTCGTCGCGCAACCAATTGCATGCCGTTCTCGTTCTTGGCTCGCTAGTCCAGCGTGATATTGGGCTGATTCCGCGATATCGTCGAGCAGGCGATAGAACAGAGTTCTCGAGGACGTGGCGGCGGCGGCGGCGGCGAACGGGTTCGCCGGCACGCCACCCGCTAACAAAACTAAGAGTGTGGTTTTTGCCCGTTGTTTTGTGTTGCCCGTGTCGCGCGGTTGCGTCTGACACGCGTCGACGTCGCCGCGGCTGCTCGAAGCAGTCTTCAGGACGGAATCGAGCGGCAGCTGACCCCACCGACGCCACCACCCCGAAGGAATCCACCCCCGTCCATTGATCCGAGCACCGGCACTCTGCACTCCGTGCAAGCCTCGTCCAGCAAGTCCACCAGCGCAACGACGTCGATCGCCACGTACACTAGCACGTCGACCTCCACGGCCAGCCCGAGTCTCGGCTCATCCTCCAACGGGACGCGCAGTTACGCGACTCGGAGCTGCTGCGTCGATTGTGCCGTCTGGAGTAATCACGGTACGATCTACACACACACATTATCTCTCTCTCTCTCTCTCTCTCAATCTGTGTATCTATCAATCTACCCATTTCTACTTCCACGAGGGAAAAGTTATCTCGCCTCCTATCGATCGAGTCGAGCGAAATGGCCAAAGCAATGCAAGTTGTCCAAGGTGGACAAATCCGTTGAAAATTTCCGAGCAGCACGAGGTATCGCGCGAGGCGAGATAAGGTTCTCGATAGGACGATAGATAATTTAAAAGAATACGGTGTCGCCCGAATGCGCGCTGCAGCCGTAGATCGCGAGGACGCAGATTCGTCGGCGACGAGCGATTACACCGAGTCCGTCGAGTCAGGTGGGTCCAGAGAGTCCGGTGAGTCCGGTGGGTCCAGCGAGTGGAGCAACTCGGACAATGTCGTTGGAGGACGTCGCGAGGGGTCGGCGAGGCAAGAGCTGCCCGTGTCGTCTTGGTGCCGCGTTCGAGGTCGACGCGATTCCCTGGTCGGCAAGTCGGCGCCCTCGAGTTTCCGAAAGCGCGAGGCCAGCGGTGGCAGCGGGGGCGGTGGTCAGTCGAGCAGCTCGACAACGTCTGCGAGTACGGAGCAGACGCATAGCGTCGCTAACGGCCTGAAACTCGCGCAGAACCAGACGATCGCTGTCACCGGCTTCCTCGGCGATGTCGACGACTCGCGGCACGACCGTGTCTGCGCCTCCTGTCTGTCGCATTGGGCCTCTTACCACGGCAGAGGTGACTAATCCTCCGACTAATATACACCATCCACGCGTTACGCAGTCGCACACCCTCAACCGTGTCCTCGTCTTCCATGGCGATTCCATTGATCGGACCAAATTCTCGTTCTCGTTCGAGACACGTGCTTGGCGAGCAAAATCTTATTCTCCAACGATTATTTCCTCGCACGACCGCTCGACCGCTCGACCGCTCGACCCAGTATACGCGTTTACGTATACTCGCACCTATCCTACCTATCACCGTCTGCACCTTCTTTTCTCCACACGATCATCGCGCACGACCAACAGACATAGACACGGAGAGCAAACGTGGACGGGGTAAACAGCGTGTGTATCGCATCAACCGCATGGTCATAAAGTGTTGCTCGTAGCATGCGTTCTGCCGAATGGCTGCAAATAATCGTAACGTTGTGACACGCTTCACGCAACCAACCATGCTACCGCTCTCTGTGTGGCACGATTCCCTGTGAGATCGTACCGCGACGAGCTTAATCCCTTCACGGCTCTCCTCGTTCGTCAGTTTCCTGGGCCGGAGAGAGTAACGGAAGCATCGGCGCAGAGCGCCTGTCCCACAGTTTGCCGGGCAGCCCTGCCGATCGGAAGCCGAACTTCGAGGTCATCGGAAGCGCGGAGAGTTTGGTTGGCCGGGTAAGCTCGATTCCTTTCCACGTTCGCCGCTTTCTTCTATTCTAGTGCCGCGTGGCTCTCTCTGACGGATACGTTTTCCCTAGGTACTGGTGGAGCAGGGCCTCGGCAAGTACTGCGACCCGGACTTTGTCAGGTACACGTCGCGAGAGATGCAGGAAGCGCTGGACATGACCCGCGAGGAGATGGATCAGGCGGCCCATCAGCTCCTTCTGCAAGAACGACGAGGTCAGCCGTTGACGTACCAGTTGCAGCAGGCGACCGACCAGCCGTGGACGCCGGCCTATCAGCAGAGCCAGCAGCCGACAGGTATCGGCTATCAGCCGCTGCAGGAACAGCAATCTGCCGGTCCGCGACAATATCGATCGTACTATCGCGGCGGAGGGCAAATGGCGGGCACGTCGTACTCCATGGAGCAGCAGCAGCAGCAGCAGCAACAGCACCAACAGCCACCGCCGTCTTAGCGACGTGGATCGTGTTCCTGGCTCGCTCGACTAGTGAAACTGACGAGAACGAGCTTTCTCCCGGGCGTAGCGAACGGCTACAATTTCTAGCGCGAGGCGTAACGAAGACGAAGAAGCTGCGGGCCAGGCTCGGCGAGTGGGCTTCCGGCGCGATCGCAAGCAATAAAGCAACGAGAGCAAAATGACCCGCGGGGAGGAAGTGCGACGAGAACGCTCGGGATCGGGGGTCCAAGGCAACGAACGTTTTCCGGGTCACTGCATGGAGGCAGAATTTTTACGGAATTGAAAGCACTTGAATATAATTAGCATCGCAATGACGTTTCGGATCGTGACCACGCGAGTATAGGGGAATTCGCTCGAAACGGAACGAGGCGCGGACGGTTAATCCTTACTGCTCTCGTTCTTAACGTAAGCCCTTATTCCTTCGATTACCGTTGTTTAGGATGTAATTGAACTCATTATTGCTCTACGTACGATAAATTATGGATGAGATAACAAGTGCCTAAGTATCTGTAACTTCTTTCGGACCAGAGAAGACTTTTATCAACTTAGACAAAGTACCATTATCGCGAATTACGAGGCAAGTTGCGTCTCGAGTGCGCGCGCTATGCTATTTGCTATTGTAACGACGTATACATATACATATACATATACATATTATTATTATTATTATTATTATTATTATTATGATTATTATTATTATGATTATGATTATGATTATGATTATGATTATTATTCGCATACACTTGTGTATATACGTTGCGGGTAAAATAATTGTTGCGCGATGACGATTGGCCGTCGTTAAACGCTACGAGATCCGTTTGTATATAGGTTCGGGCGTGAGGCGAATGATCGACAGATCGATTCGATGCGCTCGATCACCGGACGATCGAACGACGCTTCTATATTATGTACCCCGATGTCGGTATTCCTGCGAAACCGCGCAGCTCGATCGAGTTCCTCCCCGACACGACGCCACGTTTTAGGTCCGCGTATTCTTGCATTCTTGACACCGAATCGTTTGCTTCGGATTCAGTCACCTAAAACCGCTCTATCGTGTCTATCTTGCACTTCTCCCCTCGTTTAGACTCGGAATTTTTGCAAACCACCTCGACCATACCGACGTCTTACAATTAGCACCATACAGACGACAGCTGGTATACGAATGCGCGCGAACGAGAAAGAGGTCGTGAAAGGAAACGAGCCGCGTTCAACGAGCTGCTGCTCGCGTCAAACAGCGGTCAAACAGCGTGTCATCTCGAATCGCACGGAACAGACAGCAGTTCTTTTTTGCGCGCGTCATTCGCGCAGAGGATTCCGAATAGAACGGGAAGCAATAGACACGTGGTTCCGCGGATGTTCCGTGACGATAGCGGACGGTAACGATCAGTTTCGAGCCTGCCTTTTCTGGGAGAAATTGCGCGCGGCTTCCACCGTTCTCTTCGTCGCGTCGTAAGCTTTTCTCCGGGCTTAGGTAGAAGAATTTTTTACTTGGAGATTTGACTATCTTTTACGATTTCGTGACAGCGGAAGAGATAAAGATTTTCAAAGAAAACGTCCAGTCGAAGAGTCAACGATTGTCGCGAATTTGATCTCCATGGCAAAGCGCCGCTAACTTCCAAAGTTCCTTCGTTCTTTCTCTGCTTCTTTCGTTCGCAGCGTTCTCGGGGAGCAGAGCGAAACTGTCGCGGATATCATTGTCGAGTGCGCGGAATCTTCGTGAAGGCCAACAAACAATCGACACCGTTCAATTTCCCTTGTACCTTTGAACGACTTTGACAATAATTTTCATCGACGACATTTTCAGAACCACGTTCCCTGGAAGACAACCCTTCGGCTCTAAGCGTTCCACCTTTCTTTTCGCAGACTGCATTCTTCTTCGTTGCGTTTCATCCGCACCCTCGTCGGCCGGGCTATAGATTTCCTTCCGTTTCGTTTGTCGATTCCTTTCTCCGTTTACGCGCGAACGCTGGTTCAATTCGTTTTCCAAGATCGACGATAGATCTTGCTAGATGTATGTAGCGACATGTTACGTGACATGTTACGTGACATGCATGCATTCTTGTAAGCGGTAGGGATACGTTCGGAGTGCCGCGGTCACCGCGAGTCCTTCGCCAACAAGGGAACCAAAAGAGAAAACTAAACGCTATTTAAAGAGAAACGAATAAATCGACGGGCGCGTCTTCGAATAGTTTTTCCTAGAGATACGATAAATATAGGCACGTGGTGTGTGTGAGGGGCCGCACTGTCACCGCACCAGTAATGCCCGCGGCATCGCCAAGTCGGCAGCAAAAGAGCACACATAAAAAATCCCCCCTAAAAAAAAAAAACAAAAAATAAAGAAAAAACAAAAAGACAAGCATTGACCATCCGAGACAAAAAAACAATCTTCGCGCAAGTCGCGCAAGTCGCGCGCGATATTAACAGTCGTCCTGAAATTAGGCTAACAAGCGTTACATGTACATAGTCGATTTTTCGTATTCGTTTTTTCTGGCGTCTTTTTAACGATTACGTATTTGTCTATAGCGATCTTTTTATACTTGTAAAGTGGCGTTTACACCGATACCGTAGGATATTCGCGTAGAAAACAAATTCTTACCTATAAATCGTGATGTCGGATTAATAGCGACACGGGAAACCCTCTTCTCGCTTAAGTGTTTAATAGAGGTGTTTAGAGAGACCAACGTTTTCTACGTTACGATGCGTACGATTATCGAGACGTGTATGCATACGGAGGGTACAGAAGCCAATCAGTGTTGTCCAAGTCCATTAGCATTCGAACCGAGATAAACGAGGTTTTCACAAATTACTTGGAAAAAAATGACAATGTTCGTACCGTCATCTATTGCTTACGTATGGAAATAGTGACTTAATTGATTGATCAACTGAAAGTTTCAACAATAAAGAGGTTTTTCAACTACGACACTCACGTTCAGAGAAGTTGTCAACTCTGGTTGGCCTCTGAGCCCTCCATATAAGCGTCTGATCGATTGGTATACACGTAAATCAAATCAGAGGGAAACGAAGCGAATCTCGCAGGAAGTCGATCCTTTGAATGCCTTCCTCTTCGATCTCGCTGGCCCTCGCGAACCCGTCGACATACGCCTCGGCGTATGTACTCGTTCGCCGCGCCCATTCCTTTTGCACGCTGTACACGCCACGCGCAATTAGTATCCACGCGATTAGCAATCGGATGAAATGCACGGCGGGCAAGGTTCACCTTGATGAATAATAAAAGAGAACACGTGGCGCGTACCAGGCGAAAGGTCTTATCGTAGGCTGTGCGTGGGTGCTGTTTCTTTTGAACATCGTGTAACGAAATCGTGACAGACATCGAGAAGAGAGAACTCTGGAAGAATTTCTTGAATCTTGCACGACGATGCGTTTGTCCGTGCTCTGGCACTCACACACGCTGCTCGCGCCGTTTATTTTTATTAAAACGTTCTTATATCGACGCGGTAAAGAACGATGCTCGCGCAAACGTTGGGATCGTCCGCTTTTATTTAGGAAACAGACTCGACGCACTTCGATAGAGATGCCCCGACTATGGATGTTACTTAAACGTAAACTATGGGAGCCACGCGTATCCTCTGTCGTTTCTTTTTGTTCGTTTTCTTGCTTCCTTATTCAACCCTGGTTAAGAGTACCGCCACGTTTCGTGCGTCCTTTTAGATTACAATTTATCCTCCGAACCTGATTAAACGCCGAGGCTTCGAACCGGCAATCGATTGTACGAATAATATACTGTTACGTTACGGCGTCCGAATAATACGCACAACATGATTACTCGATTGAGCATGGTTCGATGGCCAATGCACCGACGCGTTTCGCATACTAAAAGTAACACTCCTTATGTTGCCCAAATAAACGACAAATCAATACAATTATCTTGCGATTTAATCCAGCAGCTTTTCAGTTTTTTACGCTCTGTTCGATCACCGTACGATTGTTACCGCAAGCGTGTCACTCGTGACGTTACTATTTCTATAATTCTATTTTTTCTATCTCTTGTTCTTTTTTGTTTTTGTCTCGTTGTTAAGGCGAAACGGGTACTATTCGGGTAATTGCGACTCTCGTTAGTCCATTAGGAATTTTTACAGACCTAAGATCAACAACCCTAATATGCACAACCAACAGACACGCACACATAATACTGCCGTTTTTTCTTCTTGATCTCTGCTATTCTTCCTACCCGAGTTTCTTAGAAGGAAATCGCGATGATCCGTATGCCAAACGTGCGAACAAACACGTGGTTACTGGTTACGAATAAATTTCTGGGCAATTCTAGAATTCGTAACGTTCACCGTGTTCAAGCGCCGTTCGAAAATCTTCTAAATACTTGTGGTCGAGCTGAAAGTACGAAAATCGTATGCATGTTTGGGGGCACCCATTGAGATGCCGTTGAATGCCATTGCAAATCACGAAACACTTGGTCTTGGATAGATAGAAAAACGAAAAGAAAAATATGTGCAGCAATTGAAATCGCCAAGTTCAATGTCCCGTTGCACCAAAGTATGGTATACATCCAAGTCCTATACTTAGTAAGAAAAGAAATGCGACATTGAAGAAACAAACAAATAAATAAAAGCAAACAGCAAAACTGTCGGCTCGAATGAATGACTGTACGAATTGAAATGAACACGCGTTTCTGTTGTATGATCAATTTTACCGAGGCCACTTTGTATTCCTTTCTTTCTTTCGAAGGGGGTGACAAACCCAAGGTTAACGAGAAATGCAAAATTGACTCGACCACTAGACTTACGCTTTACGGTAATCACATTCATTTCTGTTTTCCGAACGCGCGAACCGATTTACCGATCACCCTACGCCCGATTATTCGCTTGGTTCACGCGAGAACAAATCGACCGTTTCGTCCAACATTTCCCAAATTTGTTAACGAAATTCTCTAAACTACTTTTGGTTTCGAGCGAAGCGTTGTGCGTAGAGGCATACGCGTGTATACGTGCATCTAGTTCTGAGATTGTGCGAACGAGACTTGGCGGGAACGACGAAGGAACTGCATGGGCAGTATTCGCTGATAGAAAGAAACCAGCACGAAAAGATTGTTGTTGTTGTTGTTGTTGTTAATGTTGTCAAAAATGTGTCAAATTAAAACTACAAGGATTTCAAAGATCTCGTGCTTTTTTCCCATTTGTTGATTCGGTGCATTCAGTGAATAAACGAGTAACACACGTGTTCGAAATATCGTTCGTCTTTATTTATAAAGTATGTACGCTTGGATCTAAACGACGTTTGCCTTCTAACATCGTACTTTACATTACTTACAAGACATCTGGATCAGCCGATCGCAAAAAGTGGTCGTTACTCGAAAAGAAGGGTTTATTTTTCAGGAACGTTAACTCCGAACCACGGTTCAACCATGAATTTCCATGCTTGTTAACGATTTGCAATAAATGTACAGTCACTAGGTGCAGCAATTGCTTTCTTGTTTGCGTGTAAGTAGCGGAGAATTCCTAAGACCGTTGCAAACCTGTGCAGGCACGAACTAAAGCAAGGCACAGACAGATATATACAATAGCTGGCGTTCGATTGAGAGCTAAATTTCATCTGTCTTCCAAACACAATGGACATCTTCCTACCCAGATTTGATTCGCAAAGTTGTTCGTATCCGAAGTTAATAAGTTAAAAAGAATTGTCGTGTTAAGGACAGACTAATATTATTTCATCACCTGTGCTGCTTTTTTCGCTTTCACCAGTTCAACCAGTTCCTGCAATCGATAGTACAAATGAAACAGCACAACCCTTAAAGCAGACACGACATTTTCTTTTAGATATTATTCCCAATTACGTACCTTGTACCTCCTCATGCATTCTTTTTTCGTTCTGGTCGGTATACATGCAGCGATCTGATCCCATCTTTCGGCCACGCTCGTAGGATACGTTTTCAGGGCTTGTTCCAACAACTTCTGCTCCGCTGGGGTCCACGGTTGCGATTCCTTCTTGGCATCCTTTTGTTCAGATGTAACACCGTTCGATATAGGATGGTCCAACCGTTCTGTAACAGCTGGCATTCGTTCCTCTACGGATTCCTTGGCCTTCTTGTCCGCGATAAAATTATCGAATGCCTTCTTGTTCGCTTGTTCCTTCAAACTGGATTTACTGAAATCGGTCGACTGCAAATCTTTGGCTTTCGCGAGCACTTCCCTGGCATCTCGCGTTACACCGCTAGACGAGCTGCTGTGTTGATTAATAAAATTGGCGACTACTTCCCAGCGTTGATTCGTTCCCGCTGGGAACAGATTTACCGCTTTTATCAGCAATTGCAAGTCGTTCTCCGACCACGGAGCTGTATACGACTTCACTTGCTTCTCTGGGGTATTCCGCATATCGGTGGTGATAATTCCAGCTCTGCGTTCCGCTTCAATCTTTCTTTCGGTTTCATCCACGAGACTGAGGAACGCTGTTCTACCCTCGGCTTGCAATTTCTTCATAGCCTCCTCTAACTGAACAAGCTTGAAAAGCTCGCAAATCTTCTCCACGCTTTCCATATGGCTAATACTTTCCGCCGAATTCTCGGCGAAGTAATTGTTGGCCTTGCAAAAATCTCGCAATGCTTTTCTTTCTTTACGGAGCGCCTTTTTCTGCGCTTCCCTTTCTTGCTTGAGCGCATCCAACTTTGCTTTCTCTTCTGTCTCCCGTTTTTCCCTCTCCATCCTCTCTTTATCTGCCGCGTCTCTCGCTATTCTCTCTTCCTCTTGTTGCCTCGCTTTCGCAGCTTCCTGCTTGGCCCTTTTCGCTGCTGTTTTCTTGTCTTTCTCCTGCTGCTGAAACATTTTTATCCTGGGATCCATATTGTAAGCCATATCGACCAAGGTTCGTATGCGGGTCATTTCCTCCTTCTTTCGCTTGGCACGCGCCGCTTTGTTCTTTTTCTCGATCCATTTACGCATATCGCGGCTAGAGAGATAATAGCAATCGATCATAAGTAAGTTTACGAAAACGGCAAACTGTTCGAGATAGACTAGCCGACGATAATATACTTACTCCTGTCCGCTTTCTTTGTCCTCCTCGTCCAAATACGAATACTCGCGCCACGAATCGAAGTCGTACCAAAAGGAATAAAATTTTTCAACCTTCTTTCTAGGCGTGTCTAGTCCACCTAATCGCGGCACCGGCTTTTTCATTGACCATCTAGCGTTCTCTTTGAACGCCTTGCCCATTACTACATAAAAGTTATTTTTGCAGTCTTTCTCCTCGGGTAAATCGTCACTGAAATACGGGTCCACGCTGTCGTAGCTCCTCCTCTTCGCAGGGTTGCCCAAAGTTTCCCAGGCACGTGTTATACAGGTGAAATAATCGTCGTCGGGCCGAATTTCCTCGCCCAAAGCTTTACGTTTGTCGGGATGGTGCTTCAGAATTTTCTGCTTATCTGTAATTCAAATATCACATACTCCTCAACCGCGTTAATCATTGCGATTGACAAGGCAGCTAACGATATAACACCTACATTCCTTTACAGAGTATACTTTGAACTTTCTCTACGTACAAGCCCTTTTTATAATATCTTCTGTTGCTTTGTGCCTGAGTTTTTTCAATCCTAAGACAGCATAATGGTCTTGATCTTTCCACTCCTTCGGGTCCAACGACCTAAGGTACTCCAAGTCATCTTCGAATTGATAGCCGGAAAAATCTTCTTCGTCGGAAGATTCTGAGATCATGGCAGGCATAAGGCTACGATGAAAGTATGCTGCCCATGCTTGTGCAGTCGAATACAGAACTAAGGGGCCTGATGTACAAGTTTCCATTGTGCATGTGTCTGCAAGTTAAGTTTTATATCAGTCCAAACAGCTATCCTCTGTATTAAGTATAAAACTTCAAATAATTCAGTCGTATGTAAGAATAAATTATATCCGTTGACCGCGTGGTAAGCAAGGATTGCACGTAATTCTAAGGTCACCTTTGTAATTTTTGATTGGCACAATTGCAAATCGAATAGTTCCAATAACTTATAATCCACATAATTCTATAGCTCTTGGAAAATGCAAGTATGGATACGAATTGCCAGAAAATTTTAAGCAACGCTTGCGCCCAATTAAGCCGTTGGGTTTTACGAAATCTAACCTCACATGGCCGGTGTCAAACAGAGATACGAATAAGAACACAAAGACTTACCAGATACTGCATTTAAATCGCTTGCATTCATATTGTTTCCGCCTTCCGTCCTTGTTAACTGTTACTAGGATATTATTTTAATAAAGAAGTTACTAGAAAAAGTGCAGAGAAAACATAAGCGAACGGTACTATTGTATTACAAGCATCTCAATAGGAGACGACGAGGTTACTTCGAGCTTCATGTGGCTACATTAGAATAAATAATGACTACACACCCATACACAATTGGCCACACACAGTTGTTCCTTCCGCTATATATACATGCATTCAATAGCGATTCATTTTATTTGTCATTTGCTTTATGCACGACTATACCTTTAAGTACATTTAGCAAGGAATTTTTTTAATAATGTATCTTTTTTAAATACTATAAGCTTTCGGAGCTATCTTACTTATTTTCATTATGAGGCACTACGTTTTCGTCAAGCTTAAAAAATTGGTATCTTTGCATTTTTATTTATATAATCAAGTTAATACAGTTTGTAAATCAAATAGCTACAATTTTTATATTCTTCTTAGTATGATATATTATCTACGAATCCATATTACGAATTAAGTAGTTCCTCTGTATTCACTTTTACTTCCATGCATCGCTTTTTGCTCGCCAGCACCACCTTTTATACACAGCTATACAGTTGCCCGTAATTATTATTTAAATTCTTTTCTTTCCTATTACATTCCCTTTCATTTGAAACCTCATAGATTAAAAAATGAACACCAGAAGCCGATATATGAAATTTATAATTAATAGATTTTTTACAAACTGTCGGTAACGATGTCATTGACATGGAAATTACAAAGGTGATCCAGAAACACTGCTACAACCAAACGTACGTGGCTCCATCTCGCGTTTGCGGCCTTTTTCGGAGTTTGCCGCGGCTTCAAAAGCGAATTCCTGGATTACATCGTTAATTTAAACAATTGCTTATTTCTCGGCTTCTACTGCGCATTTCTTAACCGGACTTGTCTTAGATAAAAGCTACGAACCATAGCTGTCTACTCCATACGATGCAACAATATGGCATTTGTGGTTCAATAGTTATTAACAATTGAAAAATCGGCAAAAATGTACTTCGGGTCACTGCCATTATCTCGGCTTTTGGATGCGCTACATTAATGATCGAGTGCTCAAAACGGAGGTAAAGGATGCTGCCACACGACAATTAACGATTTACCCTTGCTGCATGCGCTGTATATTTTTTATAAATGATTTAATAATTCGTTTGGAAATTCCATCGAAAATATGCTCGAGGGCCTTCCTAATCGTGAATTAGATTGTTCCTTGACTCGTGAGCTTCAATTTGAGACGTCGTTGATCAAAGTCGGCCCAGTAGAAGCCGAGATAATTGAATTTGTTTAAAGAAATTACAAACAAATGCGATTACTGCCACTTCCTGGAGAAATACATCATTGACCGGAGGACAAAAATGAAAGCTAAGAGGATCAGCTACTATCTCCAGCAGGTGTCAACATTGTTGCATTCGCGGCTTGCTTATCTCGGCTTCTACTGGGCCGATTTTGTTCAACGACGTCTCAAATTGAAGCTCTCGAGTCAAGGAACAATCTAATTCACGATTAGGAAGGCCCTCGAGCATATTTTCGATGCAATTTTCAAACGAATTGTTAAATTGTTTATAAAAAAATACACAGCGCATGCAGCAAGGGTAAATCGTTAATTGTCGTGTAGCAGCATCCTTTACCTCCGTTTTGAGTACTCGATCATTAATGTAGCGCATCCAGAAGCAGAGATAATGACAGTGACCCGAAGTGCATTTTTGCCGATTTTTCAATTGTTAATAACTATTGAACCACAAATGCCATATTGTTGCATCCTTTCGAGGAGATAGATATAGTTCGTAGCTTTTATTTAAGACAAATCCGGTTAAGAAACGGGCAGCAGAAGCCGAGAAATAAGCAATTGTTTAAATTAACGATGTAATCCAGGAATTCGGTTTTGAAGCCGCGGCAAACTGCGAAAAAGGCCGCAAACGCTAGATGGCGCCACATACACGATTACCGGCATAACGTTATCGACAAAATTGAAAAATTATTATCTCGGCTTCAACTGCCTCGATTTTCATCAACGACGTCTCAAAAGAAAGGGAAACGAATTAACTACACGATAAAAAATTCCGCGTTACGGTGACTATATGCAGTTGGCCGTAATAACAATTTCAATTGTTTAATTGTTTATACCAAATGAACCGCGAATGCAACAATGTTGACACCTGCTGGAGATAGTAGCTGATCCTCTTAGCTTTCATTTTTGTCCTCTGGTCATTGATGTATCTCTCCAGGAAGTGGCAGTAATCGCATTTGTTTATAATTTCTTTAAACAAATTCAATAATCTAGCGGTCTACCGGAACGCTTGTTCGAAATGGTTAAGGAATGGGATTTGGACACTGTAGTATCAAAGGAGTTGACAACGACGAAAGACAGTTAATTTTGTTGAGTGAATATTTACACAGTATAATTCACACAGTACAAAGTACAAAATTATTTAAATAGTTATTACGTAGAAATTTACAAATTTTTAATTATAGCAAGCGTGCATACTTATGCATATGTAAGTTATTTATTATAATCTAAACTATAATAATTATAATCTAAATAATAATATAAGCACGCATGTAATAGAACTAAAAATTAATATTACTTAATGAAAGAAATATTAACATTTGTATAATATCAACTAAATAAAATAAATATGAAATAAATTGGCCGATATGTGTATTCCTATGTCTCGTCGGTGGATATTTTTATTGACTGTCGCAGACGAGATACTCGCGGCTCTGTAAACGGGGGGTAAATGAAAAACAGTGGATGATAGGTATATACCATATCTCGTCTGTGATAAGACAATAAGCAGAAACTTTTTAGATCCCATAATAAGTTATTATATTTCTTTGAATATATTTGTAAAAATATAGTACATACATACGATGAACTTTTGGATTGTAAATATTCAAAAATACAAATATTTTATTGTATTTGATGGAATCGTACTTTGGACGGAGATACCATTCTCGCTTCTTTTTCATTTTCTTGTTCTTTTTCTTCCTTGGACAAACAGTAGCTTCTGTCCGGAAGACTAGGAGAGTATTTGCATTTTTTTTTATCTCGTGGTGCAACAATTGGCACAAACACCATACCTTTCTCTTACCCTTTGAAATATAAATACAAACCCTAAATAAAATTATTTGTTGAAACGATAACAAAACGCTAAAATCCAAGGCGTCTCTCAGAAATACAACAGGTTCCTTAAAACTTCTAACCGTTAACTGAAAATAAATTAAAGCGCGTGAATTATAAGCTAGTTGCAGTCGAAGATACAATATGTATATAAAAGGATTGGGGCAGGCTGAACGAGCGCTACGAAATTATCACTAATTATGCCGAGCAACGCGATTTACTTCAACGTTCCAATAGATTAAGAAAGAGAAACGCTTGATCATCTACTGATGACCGGGCGATGACAAACGTCTCTGTGATTGGTATGGGTTTTGCAGTAAACGTGGGGAGCATTCAATTACTCTCAGCAATAGCGCATCTATATAATCTTCCAAGTCATTTAGGCGTTTCTTCTTGTCTGTTACTTCCGCTTGCAGTTGCAACGTCAGCTCTATGAGATCCTATATGTATAAAATTGAAACATCGTGTAATCCTTTACAACGAAAACATTAGTATAGTTATAAATAGCGATTATGACTGTGGCCTAGTGTATTTTACCTCTCTTGACTTTCCCTCAAATTGTGCGAGAAGTTCATGCGGTAAATTGCTTTTGACTGACCCTGTACTCTTAATCGCATCCTCGCCCCCGATAATAATTCTTTCAGAAGACAAATAATTATCGTCGATCAGTTCTTTGAATTTATTTTCCTTTTCCTTTTTTCTATCCTTTCGTAGCTGCCTGTCATCCTTCGGGCTCCAGCAGCCGTACTTGTCTTCTTTTACGTTCTTCTCTTTACTCGATGCAAGCTTCTCTTCCTTGTTCTTCGGTTGCATGATTTCTCGTGGTGCCGGACTCGGAGGTTCCGGAGTGTCTTGGTGTTTTAAAACCGACGAAGGTGAATTTGCAGGTGAGATTTCGCGATGCTTCTCCTTTGCTTCGTCTATCACAATTTTCGGATTCGGTTTACTTTCCCACCTAAATGAATCATTTCCAATGGTACGTTTAAGCTCTTGTTTCCATCGTACAGAGGCTCGTGCCGCAACAGCCAATAACATTTACCTTTTCACATTGTTACTAAGCTGTTTGCCATAAAGCTTCAAACCCCATTCGTCTTCTTTGACATTATCCACCTTCGATAGGGACGTAGTGGAGGAACTCATGGAAAATCGTGGTGGCTTACTTGGTGCTGCGTTTATTGGCGCCAGAGGTAGGTGATGCGTGTCGTTAAAATTATTACCAGATGAGTTGCTCGATGCTACGGAACCGACGCTATTACTAGTACCACCGATTGCCGGAGCATTTAGAGATGATGCCGAGCTCTTGTGAGACAAGTCGTCAAACTAAAATAAACAGGTGATTTACGTTATACCGTATAGTATATACGGGACAAAAGCGCAATCCAAATTTACCGTAAACTCGTCCTCGTCTTCGCTGATAACACCAGGGTCAGCTTCACCTGGTTCCTGCCGCGTAGTCCTGAACTTGTACTCTTCTCTTTCATCCAGATCATCTCTTTTATCCAGGTTCTGTTTGCTCTTTCCTTTCACGCGATTTCCAATCGACTTTGCCAGTTTCTTCAGTCCCTTGCGTTTCTCGAAGCTCCCTATGCTGAGTAAACTTCCGCCGATTGAATGGGCGGCCATAGATAACTGGCCGAGAGAGCTTTTGTGCCGCTCTTTGTGACTCAAATCGGTCAGACTGCCTGCCTTCACGATGAAACCAATCTTCACTTCGAGCTCGCCCCTTTCTTTCGTATTCTCCTTGCCTGGCTTGCTTCCGAGCGTGTACCTAGTTCAGACGAAGAATTTTACATATGCGGCTTCCGTGCATATACTGCTGTCGTCGATTCAGGAAGCAATCGAACACTTGCGAGTTACAGTGGAAAACAAGAATGAAGCAACGCACCATCTGTTCCTCGGTCTCTCGTATACGTCGAAGCTGGATAGCGGTACGCTGACAGTGCCGAGGAACTCGTCGACACCCAAGAAGTTGCGGTGAAGTGCCGTGAGCACTATTTCCGCGGTGTTTCCCTGTTCTGGAATTGTTAATTCGCATTCCTCGTGCCATTCCACGTCCCTCGCAGCCTTCTCCTTCACCGACGTTTGGTACTTCTCCTTTCCGAGCGCGATCGTCACGAAACAATCGTTGGTCTCTGCGTTATTAGATTGAAGCGTTTAACGTGGGCGGATACGTTTGACCCCGAGGTTGACATTAACAAGCCGCGTACGAGAGTATTAAAATCTCGCAGGGGACAGCTTTCATTATCTACTTGTTGCCTGCATAAATTATCTTTGTACATATCATCGTCTCGTCTCGCGTACAAACGGTGCTAAATGTTCGTTCGTCGACTGCAAATCGGATTCATTCCAACTATTAATTACAACATAATCGACATAGTCAACATAACCGTTCGCTGTATTTCCCGTTCTACATTCGTAAGTTCACCGTCCGACTAAAATTAGTAGAGAAGCAACAACAACTTCAAACACGCCTGTCTTGACCGTCAGCAAGTTTGGCACACTGTGCGGTTCTGTCATTCCCCGGTAATTATACGACGACCTAGACGGGTTACAGGTATACATGCACGCGTTTGCATGCCTCGCGAAATTCGATTCGAATACTGCAGGCGTGACGCAACATAGACGAAAATTCATTGTCCACTGTTTTGAAATTGGACTCGCCATGATGAAGAAAACTATACACTGACATATTGTTACGTCGACCTGGGTGATGCGTTTCATATCTAAATTGGGACAAAGTAGTTGCAATTTCCAGAACAATTGTTGCATTATGATGTCAGGGCACTGGAATCGCTATTACTAGTAGTCTATCAAGAAACTTACTGTGCTTTCCTTTGGTTAGCAAGCTCTTCGCCCTTTGAACTGCGAACAACAAAGAAAAGGTTTTATTAGACGGTATGGAAGAAAGTGAATTGTCGGTGGTTTTTTCGACGATACTGATGCTGTCATGTCTGCTTACGGTTGCCAAATGCCAGATATGTCATGATATATCCGCCCATCGAATGGTTTGCGAGTTCAAAAACAAGATAAATACAAATAGGCGTAGCTGTAGGTACATAAGCAGATATATCTTTCGTCCGTTTCTGCGTGCGATGAAACGTTGTTCGATCGGAGCAGAGTGTAATACGCGTAAGAACTTTAGATATAAAGGATCAACTTTTTCTATTTCGTAGTGAACGGTTCCCCATTCTTTGCTGAACATCTTCAATCAAACGTACTGTGAAGAATCGTCATGGCTAGCGAGCATAACAACACACCGTTCTATTATGGTAAAAGCGTGAATATGCAGGCTCTTTCCTACTAATCTCTCACATTCCCACCACGAAACCCCACCTTTAGAGCATTGTTATTTTCCGATCAACTCCCGCAATTCACGTTTTTACGCTGCGTATAACACCCTACAGGAATTTTGTGCCCGATTCTTTATCTTAACTTTGCCACACACCGTTCTGTTTGGCTTTATTTTCAACGTTTTTCTTAATGTTACCAATGAATTTCGAAGACTCGATCGATAATTGCCATACTCAGTGAAATCGTGTAAAATGGACTACTTTTCTCGATTTCTCATAGACAAATCTACTCTCTCGCTGTATTCTTTTACGACTCGATTAGACGAGTCGAAGCGTTCGGCATAGCTACAGGCAGATACATATACATACATACATACACCGTTTACCCTGAAAGGAGCATTCTTAACGGTGCGCGATCACAGTTAATTAAGATGGAATATTTTTGTTTACCTTCAAAATACCAGACACGCCTGTACAACAAATTAAACGGCGGTATATTCTTCGCAAACATTTTATCATTTCAAACAGTAAAGGCACCAAATTTGCGTTTAAAACGTTTGTTGACCAATAGTAAATGAGAGTCAGGGCGAATATTGAATCTAAAGGCCCTCATGTTTCTGACTACGATCCTGGGCAGAGGACTCGAATATATGAAAGAAAAGGGGGACATCAGCTGCTTCTACATATGCTTTCACACTCTACCTGTTTTGCATCGAAACGAAAGCGTTAAAGGACTGTCGAGTCGCATGTAGGTGCTTCGTCGGCTAACGCAACATGCACAGGAGTGACCCGCTTAGATATAATTAGCGGCATATCGATGAGGGCGGGCCGAAAATATTTCTCGTCGTTTGCTGTAATATGTTCTCGTTTTTTTGCGTAGCTGCACGTATTTATCGTACCAATTTTGTCACCCAAAACGCCCGTGAGCTAATTGTCGGAAGTTGACTCAACGAATAATTGGGCCACCGATGATCGCGCGCGTTTCAAATACAATCGTTCTTCTTTTGGCGTGATTCAATGTCGCCATGAAGTGCAACCGGTGTCTTGCGTTTTTTTGCAATGAGAACACGCCAAATTCCAGTGTTTGTGTAACGCGTGTATACGTTCAACGAAACATGCGCGTGCACCAGCAAGATAATTATCTCGGCGTCTCGAACACATTCGTGTTTTTGAGGTGTATATACGAGTTTTTACCATCTATCCACCGATCTATCTCTCGCGTTACGCGAGGTTGCACTTGAATGCAACGTAAAATTTTCTTTGCCTCTACTTTTGTCAATCTTTGCAGGGGTAAATGATTGCTGAGGTAGAATTAACGCGTTGCTCTACATTAACCGTTTAAAAATACTGTGACAAACGAGGTCGCTCAAGTGAGATACTCGTTCGTAGTGCAAACTCACACGATTACGAAACAATGCGAAACATCTATTTTCCCGTTAAATAAACTTCAGTGACCGTATGTGTAAAGAACTTGCGTGGTTTCGATCACCTTCGCCTAACGAAAAATATATACGTAACCTAGCTTACGGGTTAGAAATAATTGGTTTATGGTGCGTCTGTTTCGTTTCAAACCACTTGCCACATAAACCACGTTCTTAGCCACTGCGTTTGCCAGCCAGCTCCCACGTTCCTTTAGGCTTACCTGTCACTTGAACGTGCGTCGGGCTCCACATTTTATTCGATTCAGTTACAGTCTTCGGACGGATATATTCATCTGTTGTTTTACATCCGGCGAACCGATCTACGCAATGATGATTATCGTAATCCCAGCTACTGGCATCACGCGACTTGATTTTCACAATTCACAGAAACGCGGAAACGAACCACGCAGCCAACAACAGACTACTCCCGTGCAATGTATCAACGACAACTATACTTGACTAGCGTTCGAACAACCGCTACGTTCGCTTGCGCACCGCACACCATTATGGTAACTAGTGCGCAACCAGTTTCGCGCACCCACCACGCTCGCCGCTCAGGACCGTACGATTTATTTGATTAACCCTGCCGTACATATATGAATACGTATATATATTGTATATATCTTATCATTAGTTGAACGCAGAACCAGAAACGTATTTGATTTAAATTCATGAATATACCAAATGTCATTACTTAATTTATAGTTCTTGGTTATTTTAAATGAAAATTAATTCGCTCGAGTAAGATTAGATACGCATATTTAGTCCAAGTTACAGACTTTGCAGAGATGTACGCGCACATCGTTTAATCATCGCGATTCGTCATCGATAAAATACGAGGATGCATAAGCAGAAATTAGACGACCGTATATTGGAATACTGTTCTGTATCACAGAGCATATCAACATCGCGCAATTGTAGTTAACTTTTTGCACGTTTTATATCATATCTATCTACTGACAAAGGACACATGCATTCGCACATTATAAACTTTGCAATTTATATACGTATAGAAATATAAATATACTAGTGTTATGGAAGCATATATACACAAGTCGATTCAATAACAGAAAGGGCGTCAAAGTTTTACGTCAGCAAACATTTTATAAAGATAGCGAATGCACGATAAACGAATTAGGTGCATAATTCGGATCATAAGGCGAAACATTTCATACTTATCATAAATTTGTCATCGCTCCGTTATCGCACAATTCCCCTTTTTTAACACGACGCACGTATCCGTTTTTCAGTATGACATTATAACTATTGTATGGTTACATCAAGTTCCCACATAATACAACATCCAGGTTTTGGTTCAACTTATCAACGATTTACGTGGCTTCATAATTTTTTACTATCGTGAATGCGTTTCTGCATTTAATAATAGGAATTATATGTAAAAGTTCTAATCCAAAAGATATTTTTAAAGACTGTATTGAATTTCAACCTTTAATCTCATCGGCATTTAATTAAAATGCTAAAATGTAAAAAGTTATCATTATTCTGATAAGGTATCTTGTAAAATTATTGCAGAGCTACATTTTGCATGCAGTAAAACATGGGCGTGCAAATGTCACACTGTACGAGTTGGTCAGAAAGCAAACGCACTTATTCTAATTATTGCTATTTTTAGTTAGCATTAGCAGTATAATGATTTTCAAGCATTAGAAACTTAATTTTATAAATGAAAACATAAATGACCACATTTTTTTAGACCCATTGTACCGCTATCTATAAAGAAGTCTTTCAAACTACATACCTGTATATCCTTCTTACCTACACTCAAAAGTAGTTGCGGTATCGCCATCTATAAAGGAGTGCGTGAAACAGCTCGAATAGGTAAGGCAGCGGCACGAGTAATTTCAACCACTTCTTTGTAGATGACAGCACGAATGCGCAAGCCAGTAGGAGCAACCAGTAAGAGCTATCTTATAAGAAATATTACTCAATGTTTAAAATTGCAATGGAAATGAAGCTGAACTGTAGAATAGCAGACAACATATGGCACGTGGTTTATTGAATGAAAACATACCGATTCCGTTATGAATTGTTACTGTGCATTCATTTATTTCAAATACTCAGAAATGTTTATTTTTACACTAATCAGCAATGGAATACAACCATAGCAAATGGTATCTTACTCTGGTAAATGAGTTATTTCATAGGGTGAATTTTAACATTTACAATTATTTATTACAAACATGTAGTTGAGTGTTGTCTTTTTTAATTTAAACATTTCGCCTTTTAGGTATATTGTTAATAATACTGGGAAATCTCAAGAATGAAATTTAATCTGCATTAAGGAACTGTATTGAACAAATTTGGTGCATGTGCCAAAAATCTAAAGGTAATATCAATAAATCATTGTTTGGCTCTCTGCTATATATTCATTGCAAAATACAAATTGTTCGTGACTTAGGCATAGGATATATTTTTTAGGATTCTAAAGGTATATTTTCCCTGATTTATTTCCTTTTCATACTTTTCAGCAAAAGAGTTACACGCACGGAATCATTGCGTGTCAATGAGGAGAGGAGACATTGTAATCGAACAACAACATGATAGAATATGTAACGTTAGAATTAAGGCCAAGGCTTCAAACGTGCAATGCTTTTGTTCGTTTAAGTAGAGAAGTTAATTCAACCAAGGTTAAGATAAAACTTTTAGAGGAAAGTATAGAAGTAACAATAGGAAATAGTATGACAACGATTTTCACAAAATTTGTCAAATTAATACCAACTTCGTTATCATCATTAAGCATCACAAATAATTGGATTTGTTTCCGTGCACAAACAAAATCCAATTCTGTTTTTGGTTCATTTAAAACTGAGGTAATTGCAAATTCAGCATTAAATTTTAATATTTTAAATCCGTCTGTAAAGAGTAGCGAGCTACAAAATGAAGATGAATGTAGCATAATGTGTTCGTGCTGTAAAAATATTCTCACTAAAAAAATAAGCATTAAGAGAATATTACCTATACCTGATATGTATTATGATCAAAGTGATTGGTTTTGCTGTAACCATAGTCAGACCAGTAGTATGACAAGCTTATCTCCACTAGAATCTGATATTTTTTATGGCCAATTTTTCTTTATCATTCATACAAATTCCTTTAATCAGAATTTAAAGAGAAACGAAGATTCTATAGTTTGTAGTAGATGTTTACAATATTTGGGAAAAGTTTTCACAAATAGGTCTATGAAATTATGGAGTTGTGCTATAGACTATAACTTATTAAACAGGGCAAAAGTACAGAGTGCAACAAACCCACTCAGTGATTTTTTAATAGCTGTTAAAACCTCCATGACTGGTATGATGGGGGAAGAAATTGTTTTACAATCTTTCATTGGAAAAGAAATTCACTGTCTCATTCTGAAACCAATGGACTTGCATTTAAATTTAATGATCGAGTCCAAACCATTTCCACGGAATAATGTGGAAACATTGCAAAAGGTGTCAGTTATTAAAGTATTATATAAGTATGAGACAACTAAGGATATTACCGATTCTGGAAATAAAACATATTGCGAAGTAAGCTTTTTAGTAATAAGGACAGGTCTAGAACATTTATCTATGTCCACAAAACGATTTCCACACGTTCATCGAATTGCATCCGATTTTTATATTGGCTACATATGCCTAGAAAATCCGGAATGCAAAACCTAATTATCCCCTTTTTATTTTTAATACATTGGAAACCCTTTATTACAAGTTTTAATTATATTTCGTGTTAATCTATAAATACATACAAAGATATATAATCTGTAATTTATATTGAAGCTATATATGTAATGATGTATAAATAAATTTTTATTTTATGAAAAATTTACATTTTTATTCATATATTACATGTTATATTGAAAGGGGAATATTTTACAATGATGATTCTGATACTGTTATATTAATAAAATATAAGTAAAGTATGATAAAGCTCAGTATTACCGATCTAATATATGTATGTAAGTACGTTCAAATTATTGTGTGTAACTAATTTGGTTCAGGTATTATAATACTTTGGTTCAATTTGAAAAGTAGTAGAAACATGAAAAACCGTATACATAAAAGACATTTTTCATTATTTACATTTTGAAAATTCTATATGCTTTACACCCAATGAAAGTTAAGAAACACAATTATGTACACACATGTAATGTACATAATATATATATTATTTTACAATTATGTACGCTATCATCCGATGCTGAGGTTTACCAATTATTTTTGGAACAATAATTTAACTAATGTAGATTTGTATGATCATTATAGACTGTATTTGTAATTTTGACACATATCTTTAAACAAAATGTGTTTATTTAAATAAAGAAATTGAATTGTATAACAGTATCATGTTTTGTATATTGATATTTTGTAACTATGTAGCGCACCATGATTAAACATATCAGAACAATGTATCTTATATTTGAACTAAGTATTATTATTATTAGGTAAGTGAATTTTTATTTCTTTCCTATTACGCTAAATTGCATTGCAATCCTTGTTCAGAAACGTTGTAAAAGGTTTTCATGTCAGAAATATTACTTTTATATCTGTATACTTTTTAACAATATATAAGTTTGCAAACTCATGTCCATATTTGATACATGGCACAATACTGTGGAAGTTTTTCTTTACTTTAATAGAACAGTAATTGTTGGTAGTATAATATAAAAAAATAATTTCATTGCTATCAAAATACAACGACCTTTGAAAGAAATTATAATATATGTTGTATATCATTTTAATATTTGCTATTGTACTTAATCAGGTCATGTAAAACGAAAAATTTGTTTAAAGAGAATAGTGTATAATACCCTCAAGTTTTGTCCTTCCTTCATAACAAAAAGTCGTTAGACTTAAAAATTGTGAATATATTATTAATCTTGTGTGGTAGGCCTTAAATTTCTAGTACTGTGCACTATTAAACTTTACAAAATCATATTTTAAACAAGTGTTGTAACCACTGGATTAGAATTTGAGTGCAATCTGTCTGCAAGGGGTTTTATATACATCCAACCACCATCTTTTGTATCCTTGAACAGCTATTAAACGACAAAACTATATGTATCGGCGCTTGTGATAAAAAAATATGGAAGTATAAGATATTAAAGTGGGAACATACCTTTGTTTGCCAATTAATATTAGTTTCTTTTCTGATACGCGCTTCTTCTCGTTGCTTTTGTTCAATTGCACACTTTGCTGCTGTTGCTTTTTCCATATCGTTAATTCTCAATCCAACAGTTACTTCTCGCCAAACTTTTCGCGATTCGTGTTCCTCTTGTTCACAAATTGGCTTTACTAATTTTCTTTGAGTGTACAGATCTTTAACATCCGCAAATATTTCAGTTCTCTACAGAAGTTGAATGATTAAGATGGGTTGATATGAATATTTGATACTTTTTCTTAGATATTCCTTGCGCACTTACGCCATCCGCCCACTTTGCTTCCATAGCACCACTCCATTCTCCGTTTATAACAACAAATGGTTTTTTATCTCCCGGTTGTGTAATTTGACACGTAATTCGATTACGTTTACCACCATAAAATGGTTTAGTTATGAATTCTACAGTAGCATGATATCCGGTTTGTATACAATGTATAGTTGCGGTTCCACCTAGTTCTATCCATGGTACAGTAAGGATAGATCGTCCGTAACCATTTGGAAAAGTTAAGATATATTCTTCGCCATATTGCAACACATTTACCCAACCCTTTCCAACATTGTGCACTCCTATACTTAATCCAAGAAATTTGCTCTTTGTCCATACATGTGCGCCAAAACTAATTTTTTTTGCACAATGTTCAGCATAGAATGCACTTACTGAAATATAATAAATAATACTGCTTTACCTAAGAGGGTATTTTTAAAAACTTTAAAAAATCAAAACAACTTACTGGGTGGATGGTGAGATACTTGTTCAGCGACAAATGAAAGTTGATGTTCTTTGCACCACGGTACAGGGCCTTCGACAACTAATTTTGTGTCATTTGAGTTATCTATAGTATCATTAGGAATATCCCAATGGCAACGAAAAATTTCACCTAATATTGGATTATATGGTTTTTTAGCTACTCCTGACTTACGACCTGCATGAAAACTACACATATACCAACGAACAACTTGAACCATTCTATCTTTAGGAGAAGGCATATCTGCAATGCTAGAGCATAAAATATTGTAACATATTATCAATAAATTATGACAACTTAAATAATAATCTCTTATGATTAATTATTTAATAAAATGTACCTCACAAATTGGTCTGGATGAGTAAAGTAGTCTGCGTACATTTCAAGAAGCGACCTGCGCTCCAAAATAAATGTAGGTAACGCCACTTTCGTTAAGTCCATGCCAATTTTTACTTGAGATAAGAGATGGGTTACTACAGATCCATGAGATTCCATGGAATCCACTAAAAAGTAATATGTAATTAAGTGTTTAATCCTCTTTTAATAATATACAAAGTTTATCGGTATAACGATTACTAACTTTCTGTCTCGCTTTCCTCTTCGTAGAGTGCTGCAAAACGTAAGACAAATTTGATGACAATAGTATACAAGATATATAATAGAAAAAAAGAAATTTGTATTATAATTTTAATATTTTGTTTTATTTACCAATGATTGTAATGCGTTTCTTTGAATAAAACTAAGAGATTGTACGACTTATTTTATTATATACCACAATAATTTAAAGACTTACTACTTGAACCTGCACCCAACATATTGTGTATTTTTTAAATATCAGCTACTATATCCATTCTTAATTACTTTCATTATGTGAAATTGATTGTACGCGACACAAACGTCTTTTTCTGACAATAAGAAATGATGTTCTTAGAAAGGGGAAAATTATTGAAGGTTGATTAAAAGTTTGTTTCTGTGATTGTGCCATACTATAAAACATTTATACCAGATTCGAACTAAAAATTTGATGAAATTTTACGACGACGTTACGATGACACAATAATTCACGTGCCGTATACGATGCTCTTTAAAATCAATAATTGTAGTTACGGGTAACGTCGAATGGTGCAAACCTGTATTATCGATAATAACGATATTATTTTGGTACAAGCGTTTTAATATTTATGTAATGTGCTCATTCTTTGAAGTTATTCATTTATCTCGTGTTATATTTTTGTTTAATTCTTTGTTAATTTTTAAATGTAGATATATTTGCTAAACGATCGGCACAAATAGTAATAGTTCAGTGTAGCATATTTTGATAGTTGTTTCATTTAGTTAAAACATTTAATAGTAGTTTGTTATTGTGACCTTTACATTCTTTGTTTATTTTATTTAAATTTAATCCCAAAATAAAAAACACAAAATTTTACGTGCAAATATGTTATACATATATATAAAAATACAGATAGTATCATGCTGTAAGAACAAACAATTCTATATCGAAGTTTTCTGTATGGTAAATAATACATGTACACTTAATATACTATATATTACTTACCATCGTAATCAACTGATCCATCTCCTTTTGTAGGTGGTAACGGAGATTGTTTTCGATTTTCACTTAAAGCGTCAGCCTGTGATTGCGAGCGTTCACTGTCTCGCCTTCTACTGAATCATATAATTATTACAAAGTCAATCACATTACTAGCAACTATGGCGTACAAAAATTAATGAATCCTTGTAGAGACTTACACACTGATATGATTTTGCATTGCAGAAGGCAGTGATATTTCGTCTGCTGCATCATAATAAGCTTCATCTTCATCCGAGGAGGAATAAGAAAATTGCGGTACAGGAAGATCTCTATCCACAACTGCTTTGCATATAAAAAACGATAAAAATATTTGTTCCTCAATGTATTTTTCTACCAATTCTCGAGTTTGGATTAATAAATATTATATCTTGATAATGAAATATTCATGTTTAATACTATAATATAAAAACAACAAAAAAATTACCATTTGCTAATATAGGCACTCTTGGCTCTATACATTCAGAGCCTAATTCAATTCCAGTTTGTACAGTTGCTTCTGGTTCCCTAGCAGTAACTAAAATTGATTGCATTACAAGTATTTCAGAATAGCTGTATTTTGTACCTCCACTTGAATACATACTGTGCGACAAGGGAGATGAAACATGTATCTGATCTGTGGGTCCTCTGTATATTCCGTTTACAGGTATTGCTGTATTCTACAAATATTGTTTATTATGGGCACTAAAATTAAATACAATAAATTTCTATTTACCTTTGCAATTTGTAGCTGGACAATTGTATGTTTAACAGAATTAAGCATTGCATTAGCTTGTGCCAAAACTGCTGCATATTTTTCATGTTTTTCTTCTTCTTCCGTTGCAATTGCTCTTTGTTTTGTTTCAATTAATTTTATTTGATCGATCAACAATTGAAGATAAGCATCCGCTTCTGCTACTTTGCGATCAAAGTCATGCTTAGGTGGTGATTTTTTAGGATCCCATCTCTAAAATGATAATACAAATTTTACTATACTAATTACTGCACATAAATTAAAAGAATTTTGCTTGTTGTTGGTCATAGTAGTTATATGATCATACAGCATGCGAATGGCGTAATATTGTGTCTTCTAATGCACGAATCCAACGTTCTCGTTCTTCTGCATTCCGCGTTTGAAAATGAAATGTTTTTGGATCATCTTTGTAGGACGAAGTAGTAATTGTAAAGGTGCTATCATCTTCATCATCGATACCTATAATTGCACCTCTTAAGCGTACGCATCCTCTACGTGCACCCCTCATCATCTTTTCTTTACTCTGGAATTCAAATAAAATTATATTATTATGTATAAAATTGTATATGATAATGGATTAGTACTATTAATAATTATGTTCTTGCATATTTCAAGTTATAAATAATAAATTGCAATTCGAAAAACAAAAATCATTGCATCAATAATGAACTTCCTTCAAACTTAGTTTATCTATATCACATGAAACGGATATATAGTCCTTTCAAATTTTATTTTGGTAGCTCGAATTGTCGAGATCAGCTGACTATGACCGATGTATACAGTTTTTTAAAAATATATACATAATGTGCTATAAGTAATAATTCGCCAAGTAAGTCATTGATTTATATGAAGATATATATTGCATTGCAATTTTGAATGTGCATGAAATCAAATTGGAAAGAACGGTTGGGTGTAACCTATTAATGAATACAATGAATGAACTGAATGGAGTGGAGCAGGTGCGATATTTAAACATTCTTACTGTATAATATGACAAAAGACCAGCATTGTCGTCTAAAACGAACCAACGGTATTGCCATCCATTAACAACATTAGTCCATTTGCTAAGTGAACCTTCCATCGTCGACATTGTTATTTGTTGCTCACTGCAATCTAGGTTCTGTATTCGTGTATACATATACAGTATACAGTAGGTGTAGGTATATACAAATGTGTATACGAAAAAGGCAAATGTACATATATATATATATATATGTATATGCCAACATAAATGTATATATGTGTTTCCACACAACGTCTAGAAAGGTAACTCGATAAGAAGATTTAGATAATATACATATTCAAATACTTGGCACATATAAAATCCTTCTAATATTAAGAATCATTTCAATTTTCATGGTTTGTATGAATTATATTTTTTAGGTAATGTATGTTCCGATTTATTTTCATTCGATGGGTGTTACGAACAGCGCAGATCTTTCTTTTGCCCGTGACAAAATTCTAGTTGAAAATCTATTCTTTTGGGTCTGCTTATCTTTCTAATTATTTCGTTTAGTCTACGATTATGGCAGATTATATTACGATAATAATAAAATAATGAATAATGCGCGTAATACCGAAAATTGTACAAATAATTAATAGTAACGTTGATACAATGACGAATTCGATATGCAAATGAATGGTCGAACATATCAATGGACAATTTATTCTCAATTTAAGTAAATATTAGAAAGAAGATAATATATCGTATATTCGATTTAGCCGCTTAAGAGAAAGTAGGTAAGTACTATCTGTGTTCAGTCAGCTGATTAATTACTTTTTCCACTAAAGGGTTGTCTGGAATAGTACGTAACATTACTTGTAGTTGTTCGGTAGAAGTTGGGTTAGTGGTAACTGATTTTAGAGTTTGTGAATATGTAACTTTGTAATTTAATGTATATTTTTTTTACGATTTATAGTTTATGAACATTCTTTATCAAACGTAAAAAAGAGCGTTGAGTCTTCATCGGTGTAAATATAGTGATCAACTGTGTGTTTTTAAAAGGGTGCATGTATTGTTATGATGATGGACTGATTAAAATTGTGAATATCTGTTAGATAAACTATAGTATAATATCTCTTGAGTTTCAATAATAAATTAGTAAGTATTAGTTACGAAATGCTCAAGCAATTATAAAAAAGAATATATCGTTTCGCAGTATTAAATTAACATACAAGATCGTTTGCAATAATACACTAAAGTTTCATTCCTACCCAAGAACATATATAAAAATAATGTTTCAAAATGATTTAAACGATGATGCGTGTAAATCATAATATAAATATTGTTACACACAGTAAGAGGTAAATATGGAGAAAAAGTATGGCACAAATCTGGTTGAAGATGAACTAGATGAATCGGAGAATATAATAATAAATGAAGTTGACGGATTACCAAATTTGCATCCAAATTATGAGCAATTGGGCTTAGAGTTTGACGTAGAAAACGATCCTTCGGATACACATGCAAAATCTATGGAGGACTTGGTACACGATGAAGACTTGCCAATGTCGGTTATCGTCACTAATGTAGATCCAAGGGTTTTCAAAAACGACGAGTTGAAGGTACCTAAAAGGATATAATAGATTTCAATATAATGAGTATAATACTTCTGTATACATATCGTTTGCTTTTACAGCATCAAATAGAGGATCTTTTTAGAAAATTTGGAAAAGATACTACGTTTCAGTACTTCAGATCATTTAGAAGAATGAGAGTAAACTATAGTTCTCCAAACGCGGCAGCTAATGCTAGGATACAACTACACAAAACTCACTTTGGTGAAACCGATATCAATTGTTACTTTGCACAACCTGTTACACCAATAGGTTTGTGATGCTACATTCTACATTTTAAAAATTGGCACTTAATTTTTACAAGGCGTAAAAATCAATGCTTTGGATAGATATTGAAGATCAACATCTTCGGCCACCAGCACTTACTAAACAGTTCCTAATTTCACCACCTGCTTCACCGCCTGTTGGATGGGAACCCAGAGAAGAGAATGAACCTTTAGTCAATCATGATTTACTGGCAGCTATAGCAAATTTGTCCGCAGGTTCTGTCATTTAAACAATTTGTATCATTCATATTATACATTTTATATTATATGTATAATATAATGCATAGAAATTATTTTGTGCAATTATATAAAGTGATTTTTACAGGGGGTAGCCATGAATTACATCCAGGAGGTTCAGGACAACCCGGCATAATTGTGCATGTTTGCGAAACAGCAAATCCTATGAAAACTGTTCCACGTATACAGCACACACGTTGTCCGGAACACTCATAAACAGCTTTAATAGAAACAATTGTCCATCCTTTGACAATGAATTATTCATCCATCCAAGAAGCAATTAGAGGCATTACAGTCAATGATATTCAACACTGAAGAATTTGTATTGCAATATTGCAAAACTGGTACTTGAATTAGTTTGTGACAGCACTGTCACAGCAAATAATTTGTAAATGTATTTTGCTCAGACAAATGTATGTGAGTATGTACAGTTGAAAATGCTGGTAGGTCTATAATATAAATGCAGCTTAATATTTTTTAATGCAATAGACATATACTTGTTTTCAGATAAATGAAATTTTATGCTGGCATTGCAAACAAATTAAAAATACGAGACATAACGACATAATTTAAAAGTCATCGAATACTTAATAACGTACAAATAAAACATTAGAGAAATGTGCACATTGTTTCAGAATAACTTACTTTACACTAATTGTTATCTTCATCTAAATTAAAAACACCGTTAAAATTAGATGCTTGCAACTGTAAAAATTAATAACAATTAATGTTAAAGTGTCAAAAGAAAAGATAGAAGTATCAATGTTACAAGTACTTTTAAAGAAAGTATATAAAATTTATGATCTTAGACAAAGAAATTAGCATTGAATTCTTGATTTAATACTTATCACATAATTCTAAAAAAAAAAGATTAACTTGAGAAATACAGATTTGTTATAAAATGTGTATGAGCGTGTGTGACATGTTTAAGGAAGTTATAATATTGATGTATATTTAATGTAAATACATGTGATTATGAGAATTCCCCATGAAGAACACATAAGACTTAGTATCACTGATACTATTCTCAATTATAATTTAGTTAGTACATATTAAAATTCTATGGAAATGGATGTTAAGAACTTTTCACATCTACAAAATTGACAAAATTGAAATGGCGAATGAAATTGTTATTTGGAAAAAAATTATTGCCACAAGAAACTTATATATTATTAGTTATTATTAATTTGATTATTATTTTATTGTATCAGTGATATTTACTTATATGTGTATATAAATGTATATAATGTTCTCACTCTTACGAAATATACTTCCTATTGGTGTAAGATACAATCTACTATAGGATTGTTAAATATTTATTAACATGTTATAGCAAATTACTATATTATATACATATATATCTCCGAAATGTTTGTTTAATGAATGAATCTTATGAGAAACATAGAATATAAAATTTGTTTTGTAGTTTGCTTGTTTTATTATTTATTGTACGTTACATTTTATTATTAGTCTTACTTAATTTTAAATAATGATGTCTCTTTTATTCATCTGGATTTGTTCAGTTAAAGGCGGTGTTATTAGGCAAAGTGTAACAAAAGATATCAAAAGATACAAAAAATCCTGTTTTTTTTTATTTAAACTGTTCACTTTTACACTTGTCAATCGCTTACTGAAATAATATAAAAGCTTTATACACATAGATGTTATTAGTAATGTCGAGTCAAGATTGCAAGGCTCGCGGTAGTGGTGTAAAATTTGTTCAGTACGTTGATTATAGATTACTACATTATTGTAATAAAACAATTCTGAATTTTTGAATGTTACATTTACATGTTATGGTACAGGCCATTTCGTACATTTTCTCCTTGCATGAATTTTTATTTCAGTTTTTTGCAGTCTGTTTGAAAGAAAACTTCATTTGGATAAACAGAATTGTAATATACTTAATGAAAAACGGAATGCGAAAAATGTTATATAACAAACTTCTGCAAAAAGATAAACAAAAACACTATTCTTGGAAAATATGTACACTTGCGGTAAATGAAGATATTTATGCTTTTATGCCATTTATGCATATATATATGTATATGCATATATATACACATAAAATCGCGCGTGTGTTGTAGAATGTATAATGTACATACAAGGTACATACATATGCGTACGTAATCGTCACTATTGAGAAGTAAAAACAACTGTGACATTTTTTTCTAAAAATATATGATATCTTTGTTAGGGTTGATAAATATTTTCAACCTATTTCACTTTTAAAGTAGAGTACTATTATCTATGTAATGAACACAGATAAAGCAGAAGATGTAAAAAGTCATCAACCTATTTTCGACTATCAGAATTTAGATTGCACCGAAAGTAACAATGTATTTTGATAACGACAAATTATTGATATTAAGTTCTTAAGTTAACTCTATTGTATTTGTTAAAAAAATCAGAACAAATTGCAGTCACCTTGGATAGTATTTTCGACTCTTGGAAATATTGCAATAGTTTGTTTACTTAACAATGTATAGTTTTTTTTATGGTCGAGGACAATATCATATTTATCCATAATTTATGAACGATATGATTCTGTATGTTAATGCTAACTTTTTCTTCTGTAATACGCAGCCTTTTTGCGAAGATGGTTGGAAAAAACATTATTACCCTTCAATTATATTGGTATTTTTGAGCATACATTTTGATGAACAAGAAATGAATTCTTAGAAAAATATTATATTAACCATAAGAATCTGAACAGTATTATTATACGCGTGTAAAATTCGGATTCCTACGCCATGTACACAAAGGTGTTAATGTCATCGTCATGCCTACGTATATATTTATGCTCAATGAGCCATTCGATTTGTTCTTTTATCATTTTTTTACTTGGCAAAAACATGTTTTTCAGTATATCAACTAATTCAGTTTGCAACTGAGCATTGCTGATTTTTTTGCGCATCTTTAATATCTTGATAATTGCTTCCTGTTAAAAAGAATATCCCAATTACAATTCTTGCCTTTTAAAATGTAAAGAATTATCGGAATGAAAGATCTACCTGAACCCTTAGTATTCTAAGTTGTACAATAGATTGGTTGTCTTCTTCTTTACTTCGTTCGGTAGACAATTGTAGCCTTCCTATTAAATTAATTTTTCCCCGTTTTTGTAACTTACCATTCTTTCTAAGAATTGGAAATAAAAATCAATAATGCTTTTCCAATACATGAAGTTGGCGTAGAACTCATATATAATAAGATACTAACACAACGGCGAATTCTTGATTCACCCAAAATCTTGAATCGTTTGCAAAGTCTTTGGGACTATGCGCATGTGGTTCTACTAGGACCAGCTGTCGTTTGAGTTTCGGAAAGGCACACAATGACCATAAGGTACGTCTCAGTTCGGGATCAGGCAGTTCCGTAGCCAATCGTAAATTCTCGTATGTTACTTTTTCAAATGGCCGTTGATTCCAGGCGAATAAAACTGCCATTTGAAATGTTGTTACATCCACGTCGAAGCGCCCCACTTGGTTGGAAAATGTTATCTGGAACACCATCCAAATTGGTAGCAAGGTGAAGCTGAAAATTAGAATCGAGATATTGAATTCTTTTGAAACGTTCTATTCTATACCCACGTTTACTGCATCAGAAAAATATACATCGTTTCGTTTTGAAAAATCTATACAGTTCGCAATTAATATTTGCGTAACTATAGGTAAAACATTTCTCTTAATTGATAACAATTATTAAATAAATGCAAGGACATCAATATCAAATACTTTCCGACAAGACATTTTCATTCTTACCGTGCCATTCGACATATGATGATACCACTGTAATTTCCTTCCGCTGTGTTTTTTTTTATAAAATTCTTCCACTTCGGGAATATAATCTTCTAATTGCAGTGGCAAACTTACAGTGACGCGCTCACTACCTCTGGCCCAAGCTCCAGCATTTAATATCTATAACATATTAATATTCATTTCATTATTCATTTAAACAACAGATGAACGAGAGTACAATAACAACAATTTGACCACTACCTTAATATTTATACTATCAGCAATCGCAGCTCTACATTGTTCTTTAAACTGTTGATTGAGATCTTGGGATACTTTAATATCTTGGAACATTCGGGCCAGTTTATTTACGTAATCGGCCGGCATTCCAACTTCGCGAAGCCATTCGACCATATTCTCCTCTTTTTCAGAATCCGCGGATGTGTCTAATATTAAGCGTCTTGTTAGATGAGCTTTATGATAGCGCATAAATACATCCTTATTTTGAACATACTTTAACACGAGTAACTGAAATACAATCAACATAAAATGAATATGAAAAATACAATAATGTTAATAAAGATATATAAAACATACTACATCTTTTAATTTGTTTTCAATTTCATCGGAAGTTAACTTTTTACTGAGTGGTGTTTTCCTAAGTAACATATCACAGTAGTTAGCAAGAAGTTCTGGACACTTAGATTCTGGCTGCCCATTATTGTTGTTATTCGGTTTATTATTCAAAATCGTTGTACCGATACCAGAGCTCTGCCGCGCAGGCAATTCTAGCCTGAATACCGTCGCATCATTTACGACAAGTTTGTAAGCTTTATCTCGAGCGGTCAGAAATCGGGGATCATTGTCGAATGCCTCTTTAACAAGAATTGAAAAACGGCGAAAGAGATCCAATAGCCTTTCGACGTATTTTTCCGAATCTTGAGTAATAACGTCCACAGCTGCCATCATATCAGCTAAGCCTGCACTCGCTATATGTTCCTCTAAGTTCCTTAACATTGGACCAACTCCTTCCGGAACTCTGTCCATTAGTTTCAGCATTAACCTAAGTTCTATAATTTACAGTTATTTAACATAATTACAATCTAAACGTATTGTAATTTAGTTTATATTATACTCACTATCTGTTTGACGATGTTGAATCATTCTTGGACATTCCGCTAATATCGCTGGCTTAAATGTTGCTACTAATACACGTACACAGCAATCAGTTAAAAGCTGTACACTAGCACTGTTTGGTTCTAAATATTTTTGGGCACGTAGTTCCTCTTCTCGCAACTTTGCATCTGCATAGCGCATATAGTTTTCCACACCGTGCAGTGATAATTGTTCAGGTGCTTTAACCCAATAGAAAGCCTCCGTGGCTTCTATGTATGCTGCTTCAAAGTTTTCTCTATAGATTTGAAGCTTATCCGTTGCGTTTGAACATAAATTTACTAAAATTTTGTAACAGCATTTCAAATATATAATTCGGACATCTACAAATACGTCTATATATATACGTGCCATTGAAAGAATGTTTATTACCATAAGATTCTCTAACGCCAATTACAAGTTGTGAATCGAATGCTTCTCCATTTCTCTCAGCACGAACAAGCCGCATAGCCGAATCCTGTAGTCTTTGTTTTATTTCTACAAATATGCTTTGATTCCAACTATCTAACATTAACTATAATAAAAATAAAGTATTACGGTTTTACGTTATACATTGTATTTGAGTACCGTCCTTACTTTTCTGACAATATCGTTGGGAGGACTTTTTCTTTGACTACAAGACGATGATCTTCCAGCAAGCGATGCTTCTAATTGTCTAAAAGGAGTTGGTAAATAATTACATTGTGCAAAAAACTTTCTCCACTCAGCTATATATGTTTTTAATAATGCTTGTTCCTCTTGATGCGCTAAGATTCTCTGCAAAAGGAACAAAAGTGACAATTCTTTCTCTTTTATTCAAATTATATTTCTTCACTATACAATTTTATTTTATACCTGCTGAGCTTGTTTTATAAAATCCATTATATCCTCTTTGAGTGCATCTAATAATTTAAGGGCATCCTTCTCATCCCACACGCATACCGAATGTACAGTATAAAATAAATCTTGCCATTCTGCATGAGTAACAGGTTCTTGTTTGATTAATTTCAAAACAGTTGGTCGCATCGATAGCCATTTGTCTTCAAATGTTAATTGACTTTTGTCCTACACACACATATATTTTTTCATATGTATATATAAAATGTTATATGTGCTTAATGTATTATGCACAGCTATGATTTGTGTTATTTCAAATGAACTTTAATGTTCAGCTTTGTATAATTTGTGTAATATTTGTGTTATTAACGAACAATATAATATGGAAAACTATTAATTATACTATTTAAGAGTGGTACAATTATTACTACATAACGTATTAAGGGTCTATTTCGACCGAAAGTTAGTTAATATAACAAGGAAAAATTAGTATCTGATTGTTAGAGATGATAACAATGTCTGTGCCAATTATTGACAGATTCTAGTTGTAATAATATTATACAGATATTTTCTAGCAATTTTAATGTAGAATTACATAGATATTTACGTGTGATAAATTTGAAAACGTTCTTTGACAATTTAAATATCATATAGGTTAGCAAAATTGATATATTACAACCAAGCAGAAAACAATAGTAGTAAATTTGCGTATATATTTAAGACACTTCTTTGAAACGTTATCGTTCAATATAAATCGATTTTGAATATAGATTTTGTTATTTTAATGACAACTAACCTTTAACATCGCCGCCATCACAAATTTTTGACATATCCTATACCACAATGCCTCTACGCCAATGAGTAGATACAAAACAGTGCTGTGAACTGACTAATTGGACGAATGATTTCAAATATCAATTTATCGCTTCTCTCGAGTTATTCTAGCATTAAAATATAATTTATCTACTGTCTAACATATGGATATATTAAATGAATTACAAATGCAAACGGGTGTGTGCATTTCATACTTACTTATTTAACTTATTCTTTTAACTGCGTTGTATAAGAAAACCGTCATATATTTACTTTGCTAATTATCCACAATTTGTTATTAAACAATATGATATGCAAGATATTAACAATAAAAATTAAACACTTTTGTTTATCACTGGTACAATAATAGTTTTAATGAATATATAACAATTTAATGCAATTAATGCGACTCTTATTTAACGCCATAGCGCATATTCATAAAAATAGATTTTTAGCTATATTTGTTGGAATATTGATTGGGTTTTTTCAAATTATTGTAGTAAAAACAAAACAGTTATATTTCGATAGATACGTGTTCGTGTAGTTAAATATTGAGCTTAATTAGCCAAATAGAGTTATGCGCTTAAAGTTATAAACGTTCATGTATGCATACGTGAGTATGATCGGTACGAAGATTCGTAGAATGTTTGGAAAGCCTAAGTTTTTTTTATTAAAAATATGATAAAAATGTTTTTATCTCTACCACCAGTAATGAGTAACAAATACTATAAGTACACGTGGAATAGAATTTGGATCTGGCAGAGAGAAAAGGGGGGAGTATACGAGACTATATTACACACACAGTTTTCAGGAACAATTAAGTTATTTTGATAATTTTCTGGGCATCGAAGTAAGTTTAACATTGCGGTATTCTGCATACGAAATCGTTCTTTAAACACAGATTAAGTAAATTAAAACCTTTAAAGTTGGGATTAATTTGAAATCTGTGAACAATTCAATTATAATAGTTATAACCGTATGTCACTATAAAATTGATTCATTATCAATTGATAATCATTTAACTGTTGATCCAAGCTAACAATTTTCTTATTTTAATTATTGTGCAGTGCAGCATAGCAAATATAATAAGTTGAACATGTTGTATACTCATAATTAAATTAACAATTTAATGACGAACATACGTTGGTGTCTTCGTGATTGTAGTCACGTCCTTTAGACCGCAGATCGCTGCTACCAACGAGATAAAACATTTCAGCTGCTTGCATAGAACCGTTATATTTTAGCGTTACTTACAAATGCAGTAAATTATAGCGCTTTATACTTTCACAAATATAGATGAAATTGTTTCTACATATATATATAATAGGAGAACATTAGTGAATATATGATACAATGAAAATATCAAGGAAGATTACGTTTGTTAGGAAGATATTCGTTTCAGGAGGCACGTAAGATTGGTGGATGTCATCAAAAGTGAAAATCACGTTATATCGAGGTTTTGCGTGGTAAAAAATCATTAGCGCTTCCATACGTGGTCAAGAACTAAACCAGTGATTTTAATTATAAGAAGTGGAACCAGTGACAATATGTTTGGCGTTTTAATAATACTGACTGTGCTATCCTCTTCTATTGTACATTGCAATTACTTTGGGACAAACAATGAAAAGAACGATCAGTGCTTCTGCAAGGTAGTATTATTTTTCGTTGTTTTACCGTCATTCACATTTTTTTCTTCTAAAAAATAAACATAACCTACGTGGTTTATGTCAAATACATATGTGTGCATGTTTGGTACTGATATAACATATAGTATGTGTCACTTAACGTCTTTTGTTGATTCGTACAAAAACTCCTTATTGGAATCGTTATAATAATAAAGTTTACGTTTTTTGGAAATTTAACGTAATGCATACAAAATGAAAGAAAAACACATTATTTCATGTATGTACAAATGTTAATAATCCGTTTTTGTAATTCTTAGCAATTATGTTAAAATGAGAAATGTTTTAGTTGAAAGGATCAATCGACGACTGCAGTTGCAATGTGGATACAGTGGATTATTTTAATAATATGAAAATCTATCCAAGAGTTCAAAGTCTTTTAATCAGAGATTATTTTCGCTTTTACAAAGTAAATTTAAAACAAGAATGTCCTTTCTGGATTGATGACAGTAAATGTGCAATGAGATATTGTCATGTGCAGCCATGTCAAGATGTAAGTCTTTGTTATATTTGATTTATCAATACATAGAATCTTATTGCAATGTTATATTAAATAGTCACAATCGAATAAATATAAATGCTTTTCTATTCAAAGGAGGATATTCCAGAAGGTTTAAAAGGGGATAATCTAAGGAACATTCATTTTAACGAAAGTCCTGTCGACAAATATAGTTCAATGCCACAGTTTGACAATTGCTTCCAAAGTGCTAAAGATCATAATAAAGAACTTGGTTATTTGAACACAACAATTAGGTAAAACAAGCATATTTATAGCGAGTTTAGAAGTGATGCAATGTTTTAAATTTAATGCACTGATTTGGAACTAATTCAAAAATTTGTTACTTAGCTCAGAAAATTACAAGGACTTTCAGCTGTGGCAACAATATGATGATGCTCAAGATAACTTTTGTGTGAAGGAAACTAGTCCTGGGGAATATGTAGATCTTTTGTTAAATCCAGAAAGATATACAGGCTATAAAGGGCATAGTGCTCATAGAATATGGAGCAACATTTATATGGAAAATTGCTTTAGGTACATTTATTTGCATATGTTTGTACAATATCTGTTCCATAAGAACAATAATAATAATAATAACAACATGTATCTATTTAATTTTCAGACCTGAAAATTCACCACACACTTTTCTACAGTCTTCAAAAATCAATGGTCAGTCATTTTAAATATAATAATGTTATGTCAGGAATATATTTAAATTAATAAATTGATTATGCTGTAATATTCTGCTGTTATTACAGGGATGTGTTTGGAAAAGAGAGCTTTCTATCGTGTTATATCGGGGCTTCATGCCAGTATTAATATTCATCTGTGTTCAAAATATTTATTGTTCCCTGAAAATAATTTGAGTTTACTACCCGGAGGCAAGTGGGGACCTAATTTACGAGAATTTCAAAACAGATTTTCACCAGAAGCAACTGGCGGTGAAGGTCCAAATTGGTTAAAAAATTTATACTTTATTTACCTGCTGGAATTGAGAGCATTGGCTAAAGCTGCACCATACTTAGAAAGGGAAGAATATTATACTGGCAATAAAGCACAGGATAAAGATACCCGCTCAGCAATTAACGATATTTTAAATGTTGTTAAGTAAGTTTAAGTTATATGAGTATCTCGTATAGTACTTGTAGATATAATAGTTTATTGAAACCAATTTGCTTTAGATCGTTTCCTGAACATTTCAACGAGAGCGTCATGTTTACTGGCGGAGCCGAAGCACAATTGTTAAAAGAACAATTTAGGCAACACTTTAGAAATATATCTCGCATTATGGATTGCGTGGGTTGCGACAAATGTAAACTTTGGGGGAAACTTCAAATACATGGTTTAGGTACCGCGTTGAAAATTTTATTCTCGGGAAAATTCGACCGTTGGGAACCAACATTAAACGACTTTAGTAAGATGACATTTTTCTTGGAAAGGAGTGAAATTGTTGCCCTTATAAATGGTTTCGGAAGGTAATTATTACTGTTTGAGATTGTACATTCAATTGATTTGCGGTGCAATTAATGAAATCTGCGATAAATAAAATTTACTATCATGAAATAACTGTAATCTTTAATTTTTGCAGATTGTCAGAAAGTGTCTATGAGCTGGATAAGTTTAGGCAAATGATGAGATAACGAAGCATGGTGTACTACAATTAACTGATTAAGCCACTACAGTAAAATACATCACAGAAATTAACTTATATAATCTTCGATTATGTAGTATATTTATAACGTAACTGATTTATATCAGTTAGATATTCTTATTCAATTTGATATTATCCGTCAAACTATAGCATAAAGTCGCAATAAGAGTTGATACATTTTTTCTACTTTCTACTTTGTAGCCAGGATCAGTTGAATATAATTAAAAAAGATCTATAGTTCAGTAATATTTTACATTTAAATGAATTATGAATGAAAGTTCATATTACGCCAGATTGGACTAAGATCAAATTTGTTACGATTTCAACGACATCTTCGACTCGATCTGTGATAAATATTTTATCTATGAAACAGATTCATGTACCAGTCTTGAAAGCAGCTTGCAACGATTGCATTTTTTTTTATTTACTACAACCATACAGTATAATTTCCTTAGTGCTGCTTTCATATATATATATCAAACTCGCGAAGTCATGGTTTGTCCCTTTATTTCATCGGTTACTTTAATAAGGAGTACTTAGTAATTGATAGTCTATAGCTTTATCTATAATAAATATCGTGAATTAGTAAACTTTTGTGGAGATTGTTGGGTTCAATGAGACGTGTATTATGAGAATCGTCCATTATGTACCAATTTTGTATAGCGATTGTATACATTTATTTGAAAAATTTATATTCCTAGTTTTTATATCGTTACTATAATAAAAGCGAAGTATGGTTTCACATTATTTTCGTATAAATTTATATGTCAAAAGATATATCACTGTAAAATATATTTCTATATACTAGTTTGTAATAATTTATAAAATATTGAATGTTAGTGTACATACTCGAAACTTAGTTTATTGCCTTCAAATTGTATTATTTGTAAATGCTAGAAAATTATGTTTATTATACTTTTTCAAGTAAATGTGTAAAAAGTTAGCAATGTATAATTTTTAAGCCCGTTAGCGTTAGGAGACAGCAATGCAATTTTTTAAAAGCTAAGTACTTTATCTCTGTTCAGATTGAATCGAATATTTTAATTTAGTCATATAATTTCCATGTACTTGAGTAAGTTAGTACAATTTTTCTTCCAAACTTATACGTACATATTGTTATTTTCAAATTGTCTTTTAATAAAACATGTTTTAAACACTTGGCTTTTTTTAGTTTGTCACACAATATTCCTCTTCGTTTAATTTACAAACTATTTACTTCTTTATACAGTTTATTGCTACCTGATGAACCGATTAAAAATTATATCATCGTCGATTCGTTCACGTCCGCTAAACACGCATTCTTGTTTTTAAACGAAGCATTGATAAGAATTAAAGTAAAAAGTTTGATTAAATTGACGTGTATATTAATTTTGAATCGTTAGCGACTGTTTTAATGAAAAAATTATCGAAGACCGAACGAACATTGGCATGCTAAGTATGATGTAATATTAATGCCCAGCGCCGATAATCTTCTCCGATAACAGACACCGAAGTATTTGTCATCCGTAACCCACCGAGGCCGCATTTCATCCTGACAATGATCTCGAGACACGAGTCAGGTGCAGTACGATAGTATATTATAATACAATCGTGGTTTCTGTTTAATTTCATGAATCATAATTTATAATCCTCATAGAATATTACGACGGCTGTTCAAATCCATTTTTCAAGAGCAAATTTATAGAATAAACAATAAGATGCACTTGCAAGAGTTTTCGAACTCCCAGCGCTCCATCCGGTCATCTGGCCCATGTCGCCGCAGGGGCCGATATCGCACGTACCTAGCGGACATCGGAGTAGATCGTAAATAAGGCGCTTGAAGGCATTGCGTCGTGGGAAGCAGGAAGAGCTCGCTTTTTTGGCGACCACGATGCAGCGGGGGATCTTCGTTTCTTTGAGCAACAAGCGAAAATCCAAGGGAAACGAATTTACCCGAGACAATAATATAAGCGTGAGCCAAGTAACAAGGAACGTCGAGCTCTCCAGTCTATCCTGTCATCTATATACCCTTTATCGCATTTCCGGCCTGTATTATGTCTAGGGCATTCGTATGAGATGTAAACAAATACCGCATATCGTGAACTGTCATCAGGCACTTTGGCGAGCCGTCTTGTGGGAGTGAAATACGCGTGCAGGGCTCAGTCGACGAATCGCGCTTCAAAACGATCGCTCCACGTTTCCCTTCACGTCGACCGGTTGCTGCACGATCCTTCATTAGGTCGTCGTGGTGTCTCTTTGTCAAGTATAAACTGTCGAGGTACATATATTGACGAATGCAACGAGCCGATGGAACGCGATCGAATCTTCCGGGTCTGCTTCTTCATCGGAACAAAATCGCGGGTCGCGCTATCGGTAAGCAGAGTATAAGACTTTTGAGACGCGTCATTTATTAAAGTATTATGCTCCGTTTATCGTTGACGCGCCGCGATATAAAGCATCGCTGGGACTTTGACGCGGTAATTTCTGGCACAATCTCTGAGTTCACGCGATTCCCATATTCTAGCATAATTTTGCCGAATTGTGAGGGGCATTATGCTAGTTATATGCGGTATCGCAAGTTTCCTGTGATCTTCGACTTATATTCGGAGGCTGGCCCAGTCCTTTGGTACCGATTCTTCAAGCAACGCCTACACCTCGGCAGGACATTAGTTTAATTTTGAAAATTATCAACAGTTGGACTATTGTCGATAGAAAGTTTCCCGCCGGCAGGGAAAACGCGAGCAGCTTTGAGCAGTATATGCATTATTATTGCGATTTCCGATTACAAGGTGTCATACCAGGGTTATCGTTCGAGCGATTTTAATTTCTCTCATTCTCGATAAACACAGTGGCAAATATAAGCATCTGCGTGCAGTTGCGTTTTGTAATTTGTCCCGAGAAAGATGCGCGTGGCGGTTGTGGGAGCGGGTGTGATAGGCATGACAAGCGCGTTTGCGGTGCAAAACGCTTTTCCGCATTTCGAGGTGCATATACTAGCCGATAAATTTTCGCCTAATACCACTAGCGACGGAAGCGCCGGTCTATGGGGCCCTTACCTTCTCGGGAATACTTCTCCCGATAAAATACTGTGAGTACATATTATGCTTATACGAAGTAGCTGTCACGTTGCAACCATTCAGTACACGTTTTCTTATTATCTCGGTATGTTGGATATATCTCTCAGCGCGTAAGTATATAAGTATGCATGCACGATACTTGAAATATTGTGCACGCAATATCGATGTCGACAGAGGGAAGGGAAAGCATCTATTCTTCTTTTATAATCGCAAACATAATTTTAACGCGGACAGAAAATGGGGCGGGACCACTCATGGATGGTTGGAGTATCTATGGAAAACAGGTATGGCATCGGAAATAGGGCTGTCCTTGGTACCAATCTGCCGCATTACTAGCGACCCTAAAGGGCTTGCCGATTCTAGTTGGACCGAACTGGTGTACGGAGCGCACCGGTTTACTGCGAACGAGCTGGACGAATTGAACGCAGAGTACAGGGGCAACTACAAGTACAGGGTTAATTAAATTGGTCGACCGGTGTTCACTGCGCCGCAAATATTTATGTCGCGTGGCGAATTTTAGGGACGGTTGGACGTTTGTAACGTATGCGGTCGAACCCGCTCGACTCTTGCCTTGGTTAACGATACAGTTGCAGAAAGCAGGTGGAAAAATTCAAAACCGGACAGTCCACTGCCTTGGCGAATTGGCGGACAGTGGATACGATTTGATTATAAATTGCAGCGGGCTCGGTGCACGCGAACTCATCGGTGACAAGACGGTTGCGCCTATCAGGGGCCAAGTCGCCAGGGTTGGTAATTATAGACACCGGTATGTTGCGACGCAAAGTTCCTTTATTTCCTGCTTTTTCCTTCAAGGTAACGGCGTCTTGGATGATGCACGGGATTTTGGAAGAGGACGATCGTGGAAACTACATAATACCCAAGTAATACATTTTATTCAATCCAATCCAATCCAATCCAATCCATGCGTTTTAAGCATTGCTTTTAGAACGATGTTGTGTGTCAATTTGTTCGTATTCGTTTTTAAGCTTCGACACTGTGGTACTTGGTGGTACACATCAGGAGAATGATTTCGACTGCGCTCCACGGAGAAAGGACTTAAAACTTATTCACGATGGTTGTTGCCGATTGTCGCCTTCTCTCGCGGTAGGCGCCGTTTTATTTACTTGTTTGTATTTCTGTCATTTGTATAACAGCAGTTGTTCATTTATTCACTGTTCCCGTAGAGAGCCAAGGTGACGGAACAGTGGGTTGGTCTTAGACCTGGAAGATCAGAGATCCGTCTCGAAGCCGAGGCTTTGCGATCTTCCAATGGCAAGGAAATTATGGTATCGGGAATGTTGTTGTATACCAGTCAACCCTTTGACTGCTATGGGCGCATATATGCGTCCGGCAAAGGCTATCAGCGTGGCCTATGGACGCATATATGCGCCAGGCGAGGGCCATCAGTGTAGATTATGGGCGCAAATCCGCGGTCGGCGAACAAACAAACGCATTATTCAACCGAAACGAAAATTATTCAGTCCCCAGCGATCGCTACCGCGGGCCTCATGCCGTCCACGCGAAGCGCTTCAACTTGAAACAGTTAGCAGTCAAAGGGTTAATGATAGTACAAAAAACGTACACGAATTAACCCCTTTCAGGTGATACACAACTACGGCCACGGGGGTAGCGGAGTGACGTTGAGTTGGGGTTGTGCCCTGGACGTTGTCAAGGTTATACAAGACTCGAACACATTGAAATCAAATTTGTAAAACTCGAATGGAAAATAATAAACTGCAGCTTTTCAGCGAATCTGTTGCGTCTGTTTAAGCAACCCTGTTTACTCGAATAATCGTACCGCGCACTTTGAAGCTCGTAGAAGCTTCCGTGATTGCTTTTACGACTGCACGAATATTGTGCAGTACCGTTGCGCTCTAATTAAAGTAAGGGGGCAATTTACGGGCAGCGTTTAGCGCGAATTATACCGCAGTTATATCGATAAAGCAGCAATGTCGCGTACGCTCTAGCTGAGAATTGTTCGACCATTCTCGCGTAGACGTTTAGGTAGGCCGGTGAACATGATACCGTTGAAATTAACTTCCCGTCGAGTCTGCGTTTCTTCTTCGTGAAATGGAAAAACAATTGAGGCGAGGAGCGATGCGTGAAACGCAACGAAATATTTTGGGAGAGACAGAAAGTAAATAGCACCGGTTTTCGATTTCTCATACGTCAATAAATTGATCACAGTCCACTCACCTTTTCCCACCGAAAACCGCTAATTATTCCTTTACCTAAGTGGCCGTATCGGCATTTCACGTTCACAGTAAAATTGATGGATCGTAGTATAATGTATGCCCGGCTTGTACGTTCAAATTGATGCCGTGCGACGACAGATTGTTTAAAATAATGAGATACGCCGGTCATGCACGTCGTCGAACGGTACAGCAAACGTTCTTTGATGGTGGTGCACGAGCTTGAAGTTAGTGAAACGAAGAAGAGTTACCTGAGGAACAGTGAAATCACCAGCGAGTCCGATTCCAGTATCGAGGCGCGGTCAAGTAAAACCGTGCATAGAAACCGGTGCAAGAAACTCGTGTCTGGCATCTCTTCGAATGTTGTTCCGTTTACCGATCCTGCTAAGAATGATCGAGAACCGGTATCGTCTAAATGCAATCTGGACAAAAAGAACGACAAAGGTACTGTTTCTAACCTAGCGCATCGTTCAACTATGGAAAATTATCTGCGGGGGTTTCATTTCACTGCAGACTTGTCGATCGTGGATACGGATGTTGACTCACGGAAAGATGGAATTTCGTCGAAGGCGAAGAAGAAGAAAAAACGGAGGTAGATTTAATTTGCCGGCGAGGAATATGGAAAATGAAATATGAAACGAAATGAAATGTTTTCGTTCTTCTACCCTTCGCTACCTAATATTTGCTCGTTGGTGATTCTTAAAGATACTTGACGATATGCACGAGCAATTGTAAGTATGAAGCGGTGCGACGAGTGGCGGGCCGTTTTGGAATGAAGGAAGTCACGGAGGACAGCAGCTGGAATCTTTACTGGACAGATTTAAGCGTGAGCGTGGAAAGAGCGAAAGATATGAAGAGATATCAGAAAGTTAATCATTTTCCTGGAATGACAGAAATCTGCCGAAAGGACTTACTTGCCCGAAACTTGAATCGTATGCTGAAGCTTTTCCCGAAGGATTACAACTTTTTCCCAAAGACTTGGTGTTTCCCGGCAGAGTAAGAGGCTCGAGTGTCTTACGTTTCCATTGCACGAATAAACAATCGAGTTTCGTGTACGAAATGTTGGCAATTTCTAGCCACGGCGAGGCAACGGGCTACGCTAAATTGAGACGATCGAAAACTTACATCATTAAACCCGACACCGGCTGCCAAGGGCGAGGCATTTACCTGACGAAAAACTTGAAGGATGTAAAACCGAGCGAGCGTATGATTTGCCAGGTTTACGTGGCCAGGGTACGCGAGATTTTTTAACATTAAACATTCGTTTGCACTATTCTTTTGGTGAAGATCATTCGTGTCTGTAGCCCTTTCTGGTGGACGGCTACAAATTCGATCTTCGCATCTACGCGCTGATTACATCGTGCGATCCCCTTAGGATTTACGTGTTCAATGACGGCCTCGCGAGGTAATGGCATGGTTTGCTTTTATTATCGTTTCGTAACCGAGTAGTTTTATAACCGTGTAACTTGTGTTCGTCATGTATCGCAAGTCAGGTTCGCCACAAGCAGGTACAAGGAGCCGACAGGCCATAACACGTCCAACGTGTTTATGCATTTAACGAATTACGCTGTTAATAAGCACAGTCGAATGTATGTAATCGACGACGAAACCGGTAGCAAAAGGTCGGTGATCATGTTTTATTCCTGTCTCTGTCTCGATCACGTTGGAACTAATGAAGCGTATTTTCGACGCAGAAAAATATCGACCCTGAACAAGTGGTTCAAAATGAAGGAAATCGACGTGGACGAATTGTGGCGCAAGATTGACGAGATTATAATAAAGACGATCCTAGCGGCGTACCCCATTCTAAAACATAGTTATCACACATGTTTCCCCACGCATGACAAGACCTACGCGTGTTTCGAGCTACTAGGCTTCGACGTGCTACTCGATTGGAAACTAAAACCGTATCTTTTGGAGGTAAAAAAACTACGGAACTATAATTATATATTAAATGGTATAAACGTGCAGAAGACTATTGTGCAAACAACAGGTTAACCATTCTCCGAGCTTTCACACCGACGCGCAGATCGACAAGGACATAAAGGAGGGGTTGCTGATGAACACATTCGAAATGTTAAATTTGCAACAATGCGATAAGAAAAAAATTATCGAGGAGGACAGAAAACGCGTCAGGGACAGACTGCTTCAAGGAATAAACTCCAAGGATGGCGGGTAAATTTGGGAAAATATTCTTCCTCGATAAATCAACTCGCGGAAACGTGGCTAACGTGGAATGTCTGCCCGATGCAGTATGAACGAGACACCGCTTGGCACGACGAAATCTGAAAAGCCGGAAGAAGATTACTTGTACAGACAGTTTAAATGGGAAGACGAGCACATGGGCAATTTCCGTAGAATCTTCCCATGCTCGGACAGTGAAAAGTACGATCCATTCTTCAGACAATCCAGTAACTCGGTCTATCAAGATACAGCAGCCTCCAGAGCAAGGGAAGAAGCCTTAAGGATCCAAAAGGGGGAAAACGAGGTGTCTTTCACGCTTATATTATACGTCTACATGTAACGTTCACTTTTACGAACAGTTTAATCCTTTAAGAAAGGCGACTCCTATTGAATTTACAGACGAAAATGAAAGAACAGGAGAGTAAAAAGATCGCCAGTAAATGGAGCGATTCAAAGGTGCACCCGGAGAGTCCAAGCGCAACACAAAATCGTTCGTCCGGCACGACGAACGATCACGAGAAAAACAAATCTGTGACCGTGGCGAAGAAAATTTCACCCCCCTCGAACGTCAGTTTCTTTCCACCTCTAGATAACGAATTGTCGATGAATCTTACAGTTAAGCGAAATAATTTTCTCTTCGTTTAGACGAAGAAGCAATCGATTCCTATCGCAAACAACTTACATTCGTTCGAGCCAGAGATTATTTGCGAATCGGAGGAGAGGGAACGGGTCACAGCGTTAGCTCAACGAGATTTTCTGATAAAGAGCTACGGCATGTTAGAACAGATATATATGGCGATGAAGATTAATGGTACTTTGCGGGCGGTCGACGAGAAGAAGTACGGATTGTATGGAAAACACGGATACACGGACAGTGTGAGCAAAAGCGCGTCAAGTTGCCGGCACAAGTGTCATCTACATCAGCATACAGGATTGGAAACAAGATACGAACCGTGGACGAATCATTCATCGCAGTTTTGCCTGAAAGCAAGTAAAGTGATGCGTTACTCTCTTAGTTATTGATTGTTGGTTACATTCAACCCTAATTAAATGCGCTGTTTCTTTTGGTTTCGTTGCAGGGTAACAATGTGCCCGATGTTGATTTTCTATCTATCAATTAAAAAATGTCAAATTATTTTTAAATACGAGGTGAGATGTACATCCGAGCAACCGAAGAGCCAAGTACAAAAGTGGGTACCTTCGATTTACAGATTTCAAAGTGACGTGTAACGAGGCGCCTGTATACATTCGGCCGAGGATACCGCTGAAATTTTGGTCGAATGATACAAATACGCAAGATCGAACCAGCCGATTAACGAAAGCACACGTGGCCCGTACTTTGTCGAACATTGTGCGTCTTCATACCTTGGAGAAAAGGGGAGAATTCAATTTCACTAAATTTGAACAAGTACGCGACACGACAAATCAATGTTCTCGTGAGAAACGCATCGCGGTGAAGAAGATCGACTGATTAAGTTAACTGCACAATCCGATTATATCCTATGAAACTTTTCGCTGGAATAATTTTAAATACAAACAAGTGTCTCGGTTTTTCCAACTCAAGTACCAAAGACTTTTTATATTCAGTAGAAACGTGAAAATAAACTAGCATTTACGTAAATAGTTTGATGAATTAAATTAAGCGGAAAGAATGGACGACGTTTCACAAGATATACACATTGGCAAGGTAAAAATCAACATGGTATGAATTTGTTATTTAAAGTGTCATATAAATACGTACAATGAATCGGTATCAGAAAATGGGAATATCCTCCGCGCGCATTTACAGTACAGTTTATTAACGTTACGCGATGTCCTTACAATTAAGCTTTGTATCGTTTCGTTATTATCGCGCTGATGTTTAAATGATTGCAAATGTCTTATGTACGCAAACAAATTGACAGATTTTTCATCTAATTCTATAATTACTTAGAAAGCAACAGCAGAATCAAGTATTCGGATGCTTATATATTATTTCATAGTGCAGGAGTGAATCTGTCTTTGCGAAAGCATTCAATTATAGACAGTCTCACATTGTGGATGTCAGGTGAACGTTTCCAGGAGAAGCATGACATTAAAACGAACATCTGAAAGATGATGAGGTAACTAAATTTAAGGGTAGTACAATTAGACAAAGATTCAGACACATGAAATTGCATTTCCTTCGAACAAATTGTACAGGGATCAAGCTACTGTTAAACATTAGTGGAAAAAAAATCTGTTTTTCATTTGCCGTATGCACAAGAACGAGATGTAATGTTTTCCCCTTTTTTAGCCGCGCGTCGTGCTCAGTGAACGCATAACAGTTTCGTTTATAAACAATACAACGTACGTAAGTTATTTCTGGAAAATAGATGCTACTAATAATTACTTAAATTACGATTCGTTCGTTTGTACTAGAAAACGATTACCCTTGGTTCTCCAAGTCTCGTGCATCGTTATCGGTCGCACATCATTTTCCAATCGTTTTATTATTCGTTTAATCCCCTGCATTCCCGTATACAATATATCGTAATAGAGAAAAAAAAAAAAAAAAAAACAATGCTAACGATCTCCAATGCGACCCCTTCGCCCTCCATGACAAAAAATAGAAAATGAAGAGATGTGAAGATGATATTCCATTCGTTGAAATACTAATATGAGCATTATGTAGCTATAGGATCCTGCGTAAATTGCTCGTGTGCAATATTTGTTAAAGAAGGGATTACAGTAAAACGAGCTTAAAGCGTGGATTGCACGAAGAGAAACCCCAAGCAAAAGTTCAAGGAGAACAATTAGCTATGCTTGTTATATAGAGGATGAACCAATTATACTGACGCACTTTGAAAGTTCTGAAATATCAATCATTCGTTTAATTTAGACGTTAAGTAAGACAGTAAGTAAAACGGTAAAATTATGCAATCTGCGGGTTCGCTAATTTTCGCCATTTGCTGCCGACGTTTAGTCCCCCTTTTCATTTTGTCAATCGTTTGTGTTAGTGACTTTTTTTTAGTGAATTTACTCCTACATTATTAATACCAAAAGTTTGTGGCAGAAACAAGTAACGCGTATTTGTGTGTGTGTATGTATTTGAAAAAAATTTTGCGGCTGTAATTAAGTAGAAGATTTCACCCAGGATATGTGCCAAGTGTCTTGAGTTTAATTTATATTTCTGAGTATTTAGTATTTGTTTACGACTATTACTACCCAAAGGGAGACGGATTTTTAGCAGTTCATTTGCTCTCGTAATAACTCAATTGCTTTACTTTTTCAACATTTTATTCCGCCCGCTAATTTGTATCATAATCAATCCCGCTTAAGCAAATCGTAATCGGTTTCGGTTTATCACGAAATTTTACATATAATACAAAACATCTCACTCCACCCACCCCCCTAGCAAATCGTCAGTCAAACAAATTCCTGCTGTTTTCTTTAGAGTACGCGAAGAATTATGTGTAACGCGACTCAATACTCATTCGTGCTGAATTAATCACCAGCATAAACCATGGCAAGAAGCAATATGAGCTCCGACGAGAAAAGAAAACCGACGTTTTTCGCATCCTTCCCTATCACGTAAACCCTCGTGATCTGCGTGAACAGATAAAAATATTTTTATACATATGGTATTAGAACTTCTATTTACATTTTGAATATAGTCTAAATTGTAACACTAACATATCTCGAAAGTATATAACTGACTGACCATGATTTATACCAAAATACGTGAAATATAAAAATACAAGAATCGCTGCACTTTCCTTTGTAACATTTGGGAGCAAAAAACAGCGTTTGAGAATATAGTATACTCATAATCAGTAGGGATATTCGGTACGTACATGGTTGCTTCACTCAAACGCTTTTTTTGAAAACCCAAAATGCTTCAGTGATAATTGAATTACACGAAGAAGATGGTTTAGAAATTTCCCAATGCTCCGATATTCGATGATAGATATAATCATTTACAAGAAAATATTGTGTTGTGGGAACAATATACATTGTTGCAAATTCATAATAATCTGTCCTTAAATAGTTAAATGTGCATTCGCATTACCTTTCCTTTTTAACCAAAAGTATCATTTTAATTCTTTTCGATTTTCTTAATCAATGTAACGAGCTCGATCACAAATGGCGATGATGTAACTAGAAATGAATTGTGAAATAATACACGTTATTCATTATTTTTGAATATCAATTATAGTTTATCAGGAACGTTCACCCAAAATCTAAACAAAGCAAACAGAATACATCCGTTCCATTTCCTATCAATATGCCAGTCCTAGCAGCCTTTACCATCTATCGCGGATGTGTGTGTGGGTGTGTGTGTGTTTATTTTACATATATGATTATCTTTCAATTTGAAATTAAATGCAGTTAGATGTAAAATCTCAAATGAGGTTCACAGACAATTCCATACTTCTTAATATATATTTCGTCAACTTCTTTAAATAATTTAGAAAATGTGCATGCCTGCTGGATTTATTTTGGATGAATTAGAAATTACAAACAGCTATTGAAAAAAAGATCAAGATTTCCGGAGTTTATCAAACTATAAATATCTTTTGATAGACAAACGATCACCGGTCGCAAGCCGGCTTACACGATAATGTAATCTTCGAGCATATGTTGTTCCACCCATCTCATTCACTGATACGACACAGCGATACCCTAATATTTCAACAAGTTAAAGCTAAGATATTAACAAACAGCGCATGTTTATATTATATGCACGGTTTCGGTCGTGCATTAGTGTATGCCGTATGTGTTTATGTGTGCGCAATCGCACACGCATATGTGCGTGTACATGGTGTAAACGCTAACAAAGAGTCACTGGTGCGTCGTATATACGACGAGTCAAGAAGTGTTATGGTTTAAACTTCACCAGAGGTATATTTTTCGATTGTAAGCACTTATCACACACCCATTCCGCATAAACTTCTGCCGTTAATAATTGATAGGCAGTTTCCGATAATCCGGTGCATCCTCTGAAACAAATTTTTATCTACCATAAACAGCATATACTTTGTTAAATGAAAACGCGCAAGGAGGCAATGGTGGCATCATTTTTTACAATACCTGTGAAACCAAAAATTACAACCAGACTCACAAAGAATTGCTTGATCATTATCGTGCACTTCTTTGTGACATACCCCACAAGGATATATAGGTGGAGCATTAGGATTTTGTGGATTAAAGACCATTGGTTGATCTGGAGGATATATCTGCAACAATAAAACATACGAACTTGTTTGGTAAGCTTCGATATCTAAGCAACGAGAATTCGTGATTCATCCAGATCCGTAAATGAACTTTTACCTTTCCTGCAGAAACTGGCATTGGTTTTGGTCCCATGCCTGGTGGACCTTGAAAACCATGGGGCGGCATAGAACTTCCCATATTAATCGGATGACCCATTGGTGGACCGCCACCCATATTACTAGACATTGTACCCATTGGGCCACCCATATGGCTCATTTGATTGTGATGACTGATACTCATATTAGACATGTTATTCATTGGTGGCCCAGTCATGTTCATGTTATTTATTTGGTTCGGGCCACTCATGTTCATATTATTGGACACCATGGAACTCATGGTAGTCATAGGTCCATTGATGGGCCTTCCTAAATTATTCAGATTATTTCCCATATGACTTGGATGTGGTTGAGATCCATTGTGACCCAAAGGACTGTTTACACTATTCATAGATGGCCCATTTAAAGGACTGTTAGGTGGCATATGGCTGTTAATATTATTCATATTCATTGGCCCATTAGGCATATGATTTGATCCACCCATTGTGTTCATAGGTGATCCTAATGGACCACCCATAGGACTTCCCATACTGTGTCCCATATTATTCATTGGACTACCCATTGGACCGCTATTCATATTATTCATTGGACTGCCCATAGGTGGACCGCTAAGTTGGGAATTACCCATGTGGCTCATGTTCATATGATTGTTCATAGTATTCATTGGGCCGGGTGGCATGCTTTGGCCCATATTATTCATTGGACTCATACCACCTATCGGCGCATGGTTCATAGGAGACATTGCCCCAATGTGATTCATGTGATTTGTCATCGGTGAGTTTCCCATTGGGCTCATACTTCCCATGCTGTGAGGCATCATTGGACTCATACCGCCTATGGAAGTTAAAGGGCTCATGCCTCTCATAGGCGGTCCACTCATGTGATGCGGATGATGAGGATGCATATGGGGTGGTCCACCATGCATCATTGGAGGTTGTGTAGTTTGTGGCGGTGTATCGTCAAAAGGGTTACTTGCAACTATTGTATCTCCATAGCCAGTTAAAGGCGGGGGTAATAAATCCTGAAAATACACATTTCCCAAATGTTACAAACAATTGCATTTATAGGTAGTATATAGATACTAGTCGAAAGGAAAAAGTCACCTGCACTGTTGGGGTTTGCTGCGGTGGCGGCTGGGCAACATTTGCATTTGTACGTCTTTTCTTCTTCGGATTGGCACCGGTAGGTGGTGGTGGTGGTGGATGAGGGTGAGCAGAAGATTCTGGATGCGGAGCGCTAGGACCCATATTCACACCCATACCCATACCCCCCAAAGGCATCCTTGCAAAGGGTGGCATGCCTGCAATATTGTGGCTCATCTCCCTCGTTCAGTTCCCTTATTTTAACATGCCGTATCAGCACCACAATATATTTTGGTAATAACCTGCTCCACTGATGTTTGCATACGAAAAAGGATTATATTTTTAAACACTGCTTCGTAGCGCTATAGAAAGGTTAAAAGTTAAAAATGTTTTTTAAAGATTTAGTTCGAGAATCTTTGACTAGCGCAAAAATAAAATAATTGAACTTACATGGCCAAGATATTAGGAAATAAAGGATATAGAATAGTCAAATTGTTTACATTATTACAGATTGTTGTGCAAAGTTTCTATGCTTATGGACTTGCCTATAGTACGCTAGAATTCAATTATTTCTGGGTACACTATTTGAACATATTGTCTGTTACTACTTTTCTGGCTGTACGAATATTCTCCCATTTATAAGTGCATGTACATTTAGCAACTATGTATATGGTTGCAAGTTACTATACTATGTACACCAACATAAATAAAGAATATTTCAATGCTAACGCGATTAATAATCACTCGTGTAGAAATAATATCGATCTTGAACGACATTAAGCCGCGATCAAAGTAATGCAGAAAAATACAGAGCCCTTTAAAATGAGAGCAAATCAAATCCGGCGATGCCAGTTTCTCAGACCAACCTAACCTACACATTTTTCTAAACCATTCACTACGTTCAATGGTATATATGGGACGAATGATTAAAAATAGCCATCGGGCAAAAAAAAAAAAATAACAAATGCAATTACTGCACTTACCAGCGCATTATAGTCGACAAAATATCGATGCATACATATCTTTCCCGTTTTTTCGGCTGGCACCAACACCATTGAATTGTGTCCTACGCCTAACTAGCTTTAACGGCTGGATGGACGCAATTTTTCGTTCCTTGCCTTTCCACTTCACCATTCACATATTTTATAGTAGCCCGAACGTATTTCACATTCACGAATATGCAACAAAGAGCACGGTAAACACTGACGAGATGTCAAAAGTATATGTAGCAACGAAGCGCACGCTAGCCATTCAGGTCGCCATTGTCGCGTTACGCGTGTCCCTGTAGTTGTATTGTTCTCGTGAGCATACTACGCCGTGTATTCTGTAGATGGCATTACCAGCTGCATTCCTGCAATATCAGATAGAGCATCGCGAGAAGACAGCTTCTGCCACAGACGAGGTATAGAATAGACTTATCACCTTATGGAATTTTGCCTCTACGTTCGGCTACCATTCCGCCAAGAAAATTAAGGCTGATTCGAGAGTCCTCTGTTCATGAATAGTGTTCAACTGATAAACTATTATTTACTGAAGTAGTACTGGGGATTGGAGCCATGCATAGCTTTGGCAGCTTTCTAACTAATTTTAATCATGTGGCACTACTTTTCGTCAAGCTTAAAAAATTGGTTCCTCTCCATTTTTCTTTATAATATTACGTTAATATAGCTTGAAAATCATGTGGCTATATTGCTGTTACTCTTCTTTGTATAATAAATTATCTTAGACTGTTGCTCCTGTGCATTCGCTTGCACTCCCTTGCATCCCCCTTCGCTCCACAGCAACCCCTTTATGTACGCGACTATTCAGTTGCTCGTAATGAATCGAGAGCACAGACGAAATATGGGAATAGACAAGACATCCAATGTATTTTTTCGGCCAGCATGTCTCGGACCCCGGGTCCCATTACCATTTCCGTGTCACCCGTAACGTTACCAACAGATTATAGAAAACGATCCGAAGAATAAAGAATTTTAAAGAATTCTTTTGTTATTTGCCGCAATGGAAGGCGACAAAGGATATCAAACAATTAATGTTAATTAAAAATCTGTTAGCCCTTTCGCTCCGTGCTCTATTCGACTAATATCCATTCTGTAATACTTGCAACAGAAAATACGCAGTTAGACACGATATTCAAAAAACACCCGCCTTAAAGAAATAACAATGCCCCCCCCCCCCCCCACACTCCGTCCGCCGTTAGCAGCCAATTAGCGCAATCTATTTAAAAAATCTGCCTCTTTCGCCCAACGGATGTCGTAGTGAATTGACGTGCTCAGAGTGTCCGTCGAATTAAGGTATGTCACATAGTCTAATATATTCTCGAAAACAGGGACTGATATACGCATTGTTTTCATTTACCTGTCTTCCAAGTTTTCTGTAATTTCTTTGTTAATATTAATGAATGTTTTGCAAGAAATGAAGAAAATATTATGTAGTGAATGGAAGCACACCATGCGGCGTGCATTTTCAAATCGACTCGAGTATGCATATACGTATTATCTTTTACGTATGCGTATATGTATCGCAGCTCGGAATTCTATTATCTTGCAGCATATTCTGCAGTTTTTAGCAATATTATTATAAAATTGATGATTCTTAATACATTTATCCCTAATTTCTGTTGCATGGCGTCCCTTTTGATTGCTTCGAATCAGGATTGGCGGAACACGTTCGAACGTGACGCTGACAGGCGGGAATGCGCAGAACAGAACTGACGCCGCGTCATATTGTTAAATCAACTTCTCGCTGACAGGCATGCGTTCTTGAAATTTCTTATTGAAATGAGTAGAATTCTATCAATATTGAATATTCAATATCTCTATTGAGTTATAATTCATACCATGTATAATACTTATATGATATACAGTCGCGTTGCAGGCAAGTAGTAACATAATACAAGCCCTCGTCTGCGACTATGTTTTTGTTGTTTCTGCCTGTGGCCGGGAAGTTTATTTTTCCTGGAAAAAATCGGCAATATCGCGAAACAAAAAAAGACACTTATCAAGTATGCGTTGAAATATTTCTAGGAAACACAGGCGATGGTAAAGAGAAATGCTCTTTGGCTTTATTCAAGTATCGAACATAACCGAACGACGACGGACGCTGGCGAAGTTTGTCATTCTACTACTTGACGCCGTTCTGACAAAACATATGCAAGACATCTCAGTGAGGTACGTTCATAATAGCTATACCAAAATTGTTTGCACTCTATTACCGCTGCTGTTTATTTAATAGGATTGTAATTACCACTTCACATAATATTGCTTCCATACTAACTGTTTTTTTATCATCGTGTGCCTATACACTTGCAAATCGAATATTCGCATTCTCTACAGAATTCGAGTTGTATTATTGCTTTAGTATGTATATCACAATTATCATTACTTTCGGGCACTTGCTTAATTTCCTTGTTATTCTTTGGTGCAGGAGTATACAGAGAGTTCATTATATGGAATAGTGGAATGAGTAAGCCAATAGCAACAATGATGCTTAATAATTCAATGCAGCTGATGCCTGTGTATGTGAGCACTTTAATTATATTATATTATATATTGAATTAATTATATTTTCATATTGCTTTTATATATGTGACTGATACTAAGATGATACAACCACAGTTAAAATACTGATAAAAACAATTAGACTGTCTATACCAATTACAATGAAGTAATTGCAATTGGAATAGGATTTTTTATTTTGCACTTTTTGCATAATGCATATGTTTTTACGTATAAAACATAAAAACATATGCAATAACTTATTGTATTTGTTATTGCATTGCTAATCTTGTATATTTTCCTTGCATATTTGCATATTTACATATTTCTAATGCATGCTTACGTATGTTTCGTGCATATTTTTTCTTCATAGATATCATTGATAACATACACTCGATAGGATAAACATTTTTTCTTTCAGAAAATTTGGTGACCGCGCGCAATGCGGTCGATAGAGTCAGTATTTGATTCGAAGTTTTCTAGCTTTTTCAGAGCAAGTGGCTCTGCTTAAATTTTCGTTCACACTTTAGCTACACGGCATTGTAGAGTCAGTGTTTTTCACGTACTAGATATTAATACAATTATCAGAGCACCGGTGCTCCTTTTCAGTTAACTCAATCGCGAAAGTAGCATCGCAATTTGTTCGCCGATACAATTTGCGGTCGTGTATATAGTCTTTAATTTTTATTTTTTTCTTATATTCGCTATCGGAAGTAGAGTCAGTGCATCACTGAAGGGGATGTTTTATGCGACACTGATGAAATGAGAAATGTAAGTATATTTTAAACAATTCTCAGTTTTCTGCGAAGAATTAAATTCTGTTGATTTAACGGTAGATTTTAATGTTCTTCGCTTTCCTATTTAGTTACAGTTTGCATGCTTGCTGACGATTGAGTTCAATGCCTCGGTGCCGTTCTTGATGTCTTCCACCAGTACTTCCACTATTTCTGCAATCAACGAGTTGGTCAGTCGCATGCGTTTTGGTTCCTCCGGTCCCCAATCATGCCGTAGGACGATTGGTCCGAACCGGCACGGGTGACTGGTTGTATTTTTTAGTAGTTTTGAGAGCATAGTGACCGCCATTATTTTCTTGTGTATTATTTCTTATACGAGGTTAGATCTGCCTTCTTGTACCTCCGCGTTTTTTAATATGAAACAATTAATTTTATTTAACTGTTGAGCAGTGTAGAAGTCGGATACCCTTCGACTTCGTTACTGCAAGTGTTTCGTGATTATAGTAATCATGTACTGAAATAAATAAATATAACGATACGTATGTATACTAAAATCAGCATTGAATATGCATAAGCCAATGATAGTATTTAATATTAATTTTTATGCTAAATATGCTATAGTCGAGTCCTTTTCGTATGAAATTTATTACACATTATGTACAAGAAGGCGCTTTGTATACGGGCAGATTTTCAAATCGAAGTAATTAACTTGAACAATTTACTTCGACTAAGGAATCAACTGAGGCTTATTTAATAGTTTGTGTAATTTTCAAGTAAATATTTAATTGCATTACTTATTATAGTAAATTCAGTTGCAATAACAGTCATGTCTCTTAATAAATAAGTTATTTCTCAGACATTTTCAAGTTTCTATTGATATTTGATAAATTACAAAGTCGAGTCATTTTTTAAAAAATTGAAGATAAACTATACTCTTAGATTTTGCTATTTTACGTGTACTAATCATCTTTTTACATCAGGATTTTCAGGTTTAACCCCTTCCACGTTCATTGTCAGGAACTCACTCACGTGCCCAGGTGCTACTTGGGTGAGTGAAAGGCAATGGGCACGATGATCGCATGGTTTTTAAATTTATTACAATGTGTGGCGGCCGACATGTGCTAGTGTGCCGTGCACGAGGTATTTTCCACATTGCGCGTGTGTGTGGTTAGGCCGTGGAATTGCGTCGGCTCGGGAATTTGATAGCAAATTATAAACAATTGCAAACATACATTGAATACCAGCACGAAAGATGAAAAAATAGAGTCCTCTACAAGCCAAATATATTTAGTTAAAGGAAAATGTACAATATATTTGAACAATCAATATTTGATACGAAAGTAAAATGCACAGGCACATACGTTTACGCGCATTTACGCAATGGTCGCTAGCCTTTGTCAGCCGATTTCAGGAATTGGTACGTATCGTCGGAGTGCGAATGATTGTATGCCAAGCTCGGGTGTCGGAGGCGTCCCGGGACGTCTCTCTAGTGTAGGCTCTTGCACCCGAGTGTTTGATTGAGAATCGTGGAATGATGTGTGTTTGTGTGAATGCTTTGCAATTTTTTCAATATAGGTCTAGGTAGGATAGGTAGTATACCTTCTGGTGTGCCTGATAGATGTACGTAGGTAGGGCCGGGCAGGTTGACACAGTCTCTGTTCGGGTAGGCACCGTTTCGCGTGTTCAACCTGTTTCAGGAAATCTGATTTGAAAAGTCGACGGTGAAGCAGTGGCGCGAACGAAAATGCGTTCGCCACCGGCTTTGCCTATCGATTTTTCGAATCCTTCGCGGTCGTGGTCGCGATTTAGGCCTCGAAACGAAACTTGTTACATTATGCTCGAGGCTGCACGTGTGAACGAAGAACGATTACATTTTCTGTAATCCCAATTTTTACAATTGTATTTAGTCGTGATTGGTCCACGTGTGTTCCATTTAGCTACGCGATTCAGATTTTTGTTTTATTTTTGTTCTTTCGCGAATAGAGTCTCGAGCCTAGACTAAGTTTCAGCGGGCATTGCGCCCGAAGAAAAGAAGAGGCTAAAAGCCGAAGAGGCCCGACAAACTGTCGCTCAAGAGGGCAACTACCAATGCCTCTGTATCCTTTGGATGGAGAGCCATTCTTTGTTACTATTTTGTCACTATGCTCGCTTTTCTGTACTGTAGTTGTAGTTTATTGTTTCCAGCACTCATCATCGTATTGGGCAAATCGCAATTTTTATTAGCGTCGCGTGCAATTGAAAACGGTTTGCATTAGAGTTGCGATTAAGTATATCGTGGTTTGAATTAGAGTAGCTTTTATATTAAATTATACACGCAATGTGTACTTGCTTTTAGCGTTGCGATAATATTTTTCGTGTTCCTTTTCTCCACAGGTTTTAATTAGGATTTTCAATATCGCGATATTTTTCCATCGCAAACATTTTTATTAGATTTTTATTTAGTGTTGCGATGACAAATGACCGCGATTTTGAAGTAGCGTTGCGACCACAATGGAATGCCCAAATGGGTTGCTGGATCAACAAAGGCACCCATTAACGCTGCAGAAGGTGATTTCTTCGATGGTAGTCTTGGTAGTCATGCGATTACCATGACTTCTCCATTATTAGTGTTGCGAGTTAAAAATGATGGGTGCAGTGAATTACTATTCTCTTTTAAAATATGCGAAATACTATATTGGCGATAACGAAGCACTATACGCGTTTGACTTTGCAAGTAATGCAGTAAATTAGTGTTGCGAAAAAGAGAGATAATCCACTTACGGTTTTCAATCGGGCGTATAACAAGTAGACGATAATTAATAGTAGAATGCTCCTCTGGCTATTGAATTTGTTTAATGTTCTAATTTATTATTCTTCCTCGCCTCCCCCTTTTTTATTAACATTAAAACGAGTTGTTTCATCTTAGTATCCAAGTAAATGTTTGTATTTGAAATTCATAATTATTATTCTGCGCATTTGCATTTTGAAAGAACATGCTCCCTTTGTGCTACTGTACTATTTTTCACAATTACTAGTCTGATAAATAAGATTGTTACAGAATGATTCAGTTCAAGAAGATGTCAATATAATAGTATACTGCCTCAAGTGCGTTAAATAACATACATTGCAATATGTATGTAAGTATTCAGAGGCTGAAAAGTGATGTTGCATGGATCAAATAAATCGAAGGAAATCATATAATACCTAAGAAATATCACTAAATTCTTATAAAGTGTGATGTGTTTCAGGTTGCAGGATCACGATTTTAGTGAAAGAAGGTTCATTATAAAATATACCTTTCCCTCTTTTTTATATCCCCTTAGGGGATTTTCAGGCAGGGAGGCAACTCTTTAATTAAATTAGCTTTTCAATTAGGCAGGCAATGTTCAAGTTAAGATAAATTTTTGGTCAGGCTGGTGTTTTCGTGTTTTAGGTGCATGATCAGAACTTACTCGAAAGAACTTCAAGATTCATCATATATCTAAATTATATGAATTTCCAAATCAAATTAGCTTTCTAGTCAGGTAGGATGTTTTAAGTTAAGATTTAATTTACGTTAAGTAAATGTGGATTTATTCGAAGTACGTGCATGCTAATTGATATTATAATCTTTATTCTTTAGTTTCAGTCAGCTCTAACAGAATTTTTATTTCCAGCTTTCGCCAAAACTAATCGTTTTAATATATCTTACTCCGTTAAACTAACTACGAGCTAATGTGCATTATAATCTTTATCTTGTACTTCAAAAGGTGCAACAGAATTTTTATTTTTTAGGTTTCTTTCCAATTATTTATTTTAATACATTTAACTTACTTGAACATTGTATATTCTAATTTATATTATAATCTTGATTTTTTCATTGACTCAGGTTTAATAGCATTTTTATGTTCAGCTTTCGTTAAATTCATTTATCTTAATAGTTCCTTCGTAAAGTTGTAAATAACAATATTTGTAAATAGATGGCGGATGGGGCGCGGCTAGAGCCGCGCGGGTCTCCATTCGCAGCAACCTCCTCGTGGTGAGACCTGGGCAATCGATGTTATTCGTCATGCATTTACCAATTCTATCGCTTATTCTTCTGCGATGCAATTGTTAAGTACATGATAAACCCGTCGGGCGAATAGGCTGCAATTTTTGGAATAGACAAATCGGCTAATTTCTCGATGGCCCGGGAATTCGGGTTGAAAAAAGACATAGGCTGATTCGTCTATTGCTATATCTCAGCTATGTCTATGTCTATGCTATGTCTGACACAGACAGAGACGAGATACAAGAATTCATATATCTCGTTTGATGAAATTGCTTCCCCGATTGCTTCCATAGCATTCATATATATTCACACAATTGCATGAATAAATGTAGTGCTTCAACCTATTACTGTTCATGAGCAGAGGACGCTCGGATCAGTGTCAGATTTCTTAGTCGGTATGGCAGTTACGTTGGGCCACGAAAGTTCATAAGGTGATTTGTCTATTCATATATCTCGTCTGTGGTATAGCGTTCTCGGATCCCCGGGAATTCGGGCCGAAAAAATATATTTGCTGATTTGTCCATTCCCATATCTCTTCGGCTTTGTATAGGTATTTGATTTATTCTCAATTCTCATGAAATTGCAGTGCAGTTGTTAGATCTCCTAATTCGAAGTTCAATGATCCATTATAATTCAATATGATATTAAATTACACGCTAGACATGTCACGAATAACATGTAATAAATAAATTAATAATGATGATTCGTAATGATTACTTGAATGTTACTCGTACATGTATTCCTAGCTAAAATCCCCAAATGAAATAATTGTAAACCTGGTAGATGACAGATGCGCATGCGAACTAAGTGCATGTAGGCATGACGTCATTGGCGAGTGTTGTGAGTAATAGTGGGGAAATTCGATGCGCACGTGTGAGCTAGTATGTATGTGGCTTGGGTAGCTGTGCAGTGTAGCGACTATTCAGTGATTCGAGTGTGTGGCAGTCGGTTGGAAGTCAGCGCTGTTGTATGCGTGTGACTGCGGGTTGAGAGATAACACGAGTGAATTTGCTGAAGCAAGGGTGGTTCTGTGTGGTCGCCCTGATATTACTGCAGCCCATGTGCTCTGCTTGTTAAAATGCTTATCAAAGAATTGTAAGTTTTTATTGGATATTTTTACTATTAATTTAATACATCCTGATGGACGATTGCTAGTCATACATCTAACTGTAAAACGAATTCTCGGTATGTCGTTATTAATTTTTAACGGCGGGTTGGATCGGTGGGGCAAAGAGGGATGTACTTTCATCCCTTGTCTTCTACACGACCCAAATTTCGTGCATCGTGATTTGATATATATACATATATATGTATATATATGCATATACATATATATATATACATATATATATACATATATATATATATACATATATATATACATATATATATATCGCTCTTATAGATAAATAGCTTCCTTTTTCTGAAATTTCTACATGGTACACTATTATCTGTTGTTTGACCCTTGATACCTGATGTACAACACTTCATTTCACACTGGAGTGTATTCAAGGCCATTGCTCATAGATATATACTAATTTTTGTACTTATTACCTGATCGGGTAAAAACATAATGGATTCATCTTTCTGTTACAGTCGTGTCACTTTACCTCTTACAGTAGAAGAGGTATGTATAGGGTCGACAGCAAGAGTTGATTGTGACAACCCATTTTCAAATATATTCTTTCATTTGAATTACCTTTTCCATCTGTACTATGCCATTAGCAAGAACTGCAATTCATTTAATTAAGGTTCATTTCAAAGTGTGTGGTTATCTTGAATGTCATGTTTTGAATTTCCAATACAATGTATGGGATAAATGCAATGTTTATACGCGTTACCAATTAAATAACATGACACGTCAAATTTTTTTTCTTCCTCAAATTGTTCTGATCCAAAGTAGTCTTCTACTATATTAAAAAGTTGGTTGTATTAGCGTTCTTGCTTTTGTGCTTTAATAGAGAACAATATTAATCATCTATTATACATATATAATAATTTAATTAAAAAGTAGATTACATACATTCCAATTCTTCTTATAAATGAAAAAAGTACTTTTTAATCCAAATGTGTATCCATAATTTATACTTATTCATTTTACAAATCTATCCTCTCATATTTTATGAATCTTTGATTTTTGAAATAGATTGTATATTTGGATACATATTTTAAACAGTTTCCATTGTACATGTTATTCATTATTAAATATGATTTATTTCATGGCAGTATCAAGTGGCTCAGCTGTACTCTGTAGCGGAGGCTAGTAAAAATAATACTGGAGGAGGAGAAGGTATACAGGTGCTAAAAAATGAACCATTTACGGATTATCCTTTGCTTGGTGGAAAATATTCGTCAGGCCAATACACGTACAAGATCTATCATTTAGCTAGTAAAGTGCCTGGTTTTATTCGCATCATGCTGCCAAAGAATTCTTTGGAAATCCACGAAGAAGCTTGGAATGCTTATCCTTATTGCAAAACAGTTATTACTGTAAGTATTCTGTCTATTTATAACAATAGAAATGTAATTATTTCTACCCTTTTTTTTTGCCTTTGCGTTTGAGCGAATGAATTCTACATTCTATCTTTCTTTATTCCTAGAATCCTGGTTACATGAAAGAAAATTTTGTAATTATGATTGAGTCATTTCACATTGACGACATAGGAAATCAGCATAATGTATGTAGAAAATTATAAAAGTCATTCTTAGGTTCGTGTATTGGATGTATTGTAGTACTATCTTTGAATTATTCAATTAATTCATCAGGTTCACGAATTGCCACCTGATAAGTTAAAGATGAGAGAAGTGATACATATAGATATTGCGAATGACTCAATCGCAAGTGCTGATTTCAAAGAGGACGAAGACCCAACCAAGTTCAAATCAGTTAAAACTGGCCGTGGTCCACTTGTTGGTAAAGATTGGAAGAATAATGTACAACCTGTGATGACATGTTATAAATTAGTCACTTGCGAATTTAAGTGGTTTGGGTTGCAAAACCGTGTTGAAAGTTTTATTCAAAAGGCAGAAAGGCGTCTTTTTACAAATTTCCATAGGCAAGTGTTTTGTTGGATAGATCGTTGGTATGGTTTAACCATGGAAGATATTAGAGCAATTGAAGAAAACACAAAAGAGGAATTAGATAGGGTAAATAATAACTTTGAAAATTTTATGCTACAAGCATGGATCACATATCTACATTTATCAATTGAATATCTTAAAATTTTACAGCAAAGATGTCTAGGAGAAGTACGTGGTATGCGAGCTGATGAATGAACCTTCGACAGCTTGTATTATGAATGATTAAATCAATTCCCTTACATGTCTCAGATACATACCCATACTTATGAAGATACACACACATGTTTTGTCATAGGCGATCCTTTCGGATCGGGACAATTTCCAGAATTTAAGTGTCTAGATTCAGTGTCTACTACAATTACTTATAATTTTTATTTATTTACATTTACAAGCGTTTTAGATAAATGTATCTACAATCTACAATCTACAGTCAAAGATTATAATATAGTCGAGTATAAGAGTGGGCTGAAAGAAATCAGTTCGACTTATACAATGTATAAACTATTCAAGAAAAGAGGGCAGTTCGATAAAAACCAATATAGGTGAAAATATGTAATTGTTATTTAACACCATAGTAGTTCGACATGAAAATTGATGAATAAGGCGATTAACGTGCTTGCTGCATAACAAGGATAAGAACCATAACAATTAATGCGACTGGTTACTGTATTATTTGAAGTATGAAACATCTGAATGAGAAAGTATTTTAACATTCTGCGAGTGAGATCTATTTTTGTGGTAGTTTACTAATATTCAAGATTACTGTCAAGCATAGACAAACTGGCATATAATTAAACAAATAGAATAATTTGACTTTTTTTATTTTTGGCGCTTCTGTTCGCAGAAACGAATTTCCATCAGATTTAGGACCAAATTGAAAACTTCAACTTCGGCTTCCGAGCATTGCATACTGGTATTTATTTATTAGGAAACGTATGAAAATAATGTAATTAATATACATATATGCACACAATGAAGGGGACAGAAAGTACTTCAATGTAAAAGTTTGCGAACACTAAAATGATGCATTATTGTTTGTACATAAAGAAAATGCATACAGTGAATTTCTGATTAAAATGTTATATACAATTATATATTTATTCGCATTCCAATAGATCTCTGTACAACAAATGGAACCTAACGGAATATATTCAGAATGTTCACTTATTTGCAGAAGAACGTATGCCATTAAAGTATAGTTGAAAAAGAACTGTAATTGTCGTTTGCACAAATTATATGTACACTGTTACCTGTTATGCTGGGATCTATAGTGTAGTGTTTAAGATAGCATTAGAAACGCAATTTAGGCAAAATAATCATTAACTTTGAGCAATCTTAATACAGGGAGTATGAGAATTTTTGATGCTCATTGCCAATTGTGAATTTTAGCATTTAAGTTCGATGTGGCGATCTCGTCAGGTTACTATATTAATAGAGATTTTAGAATAAAATCTCGTTGTGAGCAGTGTCTACCATCTCTATCTGTTACTGTTACATTAACAGATAGTGCATCAATAGCAATAGCCTTTTAGCCATGTATTATTGTCAAGTGCTGGTGCACTTTATTCATTTGCAATGATATTTGTTTGCAGGAATATGAAAAGCTTTGTATGAGAAAAATTAATTTGATCAATCCGACAGATGTTAAACCGCAGAATTTCCTTTTTCCTACTCTTACTATAAATTACGGCTATACATATACTATCGTATATGCATAATTTTTACATATACCTATCTGTATGTATGTACATACCATATATAAATATTTTCTGACATAGATTTATTTGGGGAAATTATCCAACTATAAATAGGTATCGATTCATAACTCACAACTCATAACGTATAATATTTATTCCCTTTATTCTCACCTCACATTATTAAATTACATATAAAAGTAACAAATGCTACAAAAGTGTATTGTTTGCTCATTTTTGTGGAAAATTTCAAACGAAATTGTATTCCTTGATAATATTTGCTGCTATAACCAGTCTTTGAATCTCTGATGTACCTTCGTAAATTTCAGTAATGCGTGCATCTCTATAATAACGTTCTGCTGGCATATCAGTAACGTAACCCATACCGCCTAAAATTTGTATGCATTGGTGAGCACAGAATGTACATGTTTCAGATGCAGACAATTTTGCCATAGCAGCTTCCTAACAAACGGAAACAATGTTCAGATTATTTCATGCCCATCTACTCTACTGACACTAATATAAACACACGAGCCACTTAGATGACAAACGAAAAATCATAGATTATTTCATGAAACAAACAATAAAAAAAATTGATAAATCTCTGAACAATGTTCTTGAATTTGAAAGAATCAAGTATTACAGAGTATTGTTAAACTTGTCAAAATATGAACTTTATTCGAAATAAAGAAATTATTTTTAAATGGAATTAATCGTAATGACTGTCAAAATAGTTTTATTAGTATACGTGCAGAAAAGTTATTTTTTGTATCAAGATTGTAAAAATGGTAAAAAGTGGAGTCAAACCGTTTGCATTCTGAGTGGCCCAAATACGTAGGTTATTCCACTAATCGTAGTATAACTTCATAGGAAAGAAATGTTATTTTTTGAAAAAAAATTGAATAATAATAATTACAAACGATGGTATTGCTTACAAATTTTGCAAACACGAGCATGCACAGATGTAGTAGTACATAGTTTGTGATTTGGAATTAGTAAATACATTCTCAGTGTAATTTCAAACTTGATACTACTTCTCACGTACCAAACTCTGTATGCAAATACGATATTCTACTAATTAAATTACATTTTCCATTAAGAATTGTTAATATCTTTTGGGTTCTATCACAATTATTCCTATATCTTTCGATATATTTTTCAATTACCTTTGTATAAGGCTTGCCATTATCTTTAAGCGTTGCTGCACGCCATGTTAATAACCTGGAGCTTTCCAATTTTAGTGCCATATCAGCTATTTTTTGTTGAATTGCTTGTAGCTTCATGATGGGACTACCAAAAGCTTGTCGTTTTGTTGCATATTCAATTGCACAGTCAAGAGATGCTTGAGCTATGCCTAAAGCCTGGGCAGCAATGCCTATTCTGCCAGCATCTACAAATTATGTAATGTAAGCATAACATATCGAATGTTGCATTTGTATAAATGTTGATACATATTATACCCAATGTCATCATTGCAATTTTGAAGCCCATTCCTGGTTCTCCCAACAAATTTTCTGCTGGTAATTTGCAGTCTTCAAAAATTAACGAGCAGGTACTGCTACCCCGTATACCCAACTTATCTTCTTTTTTACCAAGGGACAGACCTTCTATAGGCTTGTCGGCTACAAAAGCGCTGATGCCTTTGTGACGTTTAGATTTTTCGGTTGTAGCGAATAAAACAATTGCATTAGATTCGTATGCATTTGTAATCCATGATTTCGTGCCGTTAATTATGTAACTGGTGCCATTTAATTTGGCAATAGTAGAAGCAGCACCAGCATCGCTACCATTTCCAGGTTCGCTGAGGGCAAAACATCCAATCTTTGCACCACTTGCGAAAGGGCAAATATATTTTTCTTTCTGATTCTCATTGCCAAATTTTTCTATCGGCCCTAAATAAAGAGTATTATGCACGCTCATTATAACACCTGCAGAAGCACAACCCCTAGAAATTTCTTCGACTGCAATAGCATAAGCCAAATAATCTAATCCAGCTCCGCCAAATTTCTCTGGGACTGCTACGCTCATTAAACCCAATTCTCCCATTTTTTTAATTTCCTCTTCTGGATAAAGATGCTTTTTATCTGTCTCTGCTGCCACAGGTTTCAGTTCGCCTTCTGCAAAATCTCTACAATGATCTTTCACAATATGTATATGTTTTAGCACAGAAACAAGAACTATAGTAGAAAACATTGCTTGTTAAAAGAAACAAAAATGGAAACAGTGAAAAAATACGTACTTGCAAGTTTTATGTAGCATCTGATGTGTTTCTGATAGCATTGAAAGGGCAGCAATATTTCGAGTAACAACGCTATATAACATGCTCTTAGTTTGCACACCTTATTGAGAAATCAACATTTTAACGAAATTGATATCCCCTACATAAACTCGTAATGACATTTTCATAATAACTTACCAAATAACATTGTTTTATACGTTTTATACATTTTTATTATGGGTACTGCGCACGAGCTTTATATTACAACTGATTAATTCCAAATCGAGCGGAAAACACACATATTCATTAAAGCTTACGGCGGGAGTGCTTGATACCCCCTCTTCGTTTCAAGTGTTATTTCCTTACCAATATAGTACCGTAGTAGTTCATACATTTAAACATTTTGAAAGATCAATTTTCTAACAAGCTGCCGACTTCCCAATCCCTCCAATTTTCCCATTTTATCTTCTACTGTTAATAGTTTAGTTTGCAGTATTTTTGTTTGCATTTGTACAAGCGCCGGACTTGTTATGCTCTGCATTTTCGTAAGGCGTACAACTTATTTCAAGATGATTCGAAGCGAAAACCTTTGAAACTGGATGAAAATTTTCCCACCCCATTTCCAACATAAGAAGTAGTAACAATCAATACCCTCATTCACGAGGCTCGCGAGTCAAAAGTCACGGGCGTGATCCGAAACTGTGCGCATGGTCGGACGGTATATTTGTTCGATAACTGGTTTGTTTCAACGAGCTGTAGACTCTGCAAATTGAACAACAGTGATTTCACAGAATCTGCATCAGTTGAAAAACGCGAAATGTCGAATAGTAAATGTGTCAAACAGTTACGTAAAAATTACGCGAAAGAACAACAAGAAATGACTCACTCGGAAAGGCTTCGTTTGATCGACGACGAATTAAATGCATTTTACAAGTAAATTTCGTTTTCATTTCCACTATTCTAATTCTTGCCACTAATTGTTTTTTTTTTGTAAAACTACAGTATCTTTGATAGATGTAGGTTTTTTATATCTTTTCAATTTTTATTCATTTTACTTTAACACTTTCATTAAAAATTATACATAATTCTACTTACTGTACAGAATACGAAAGTTTGAATGATACTGTACACAATTCAGTCTCTATAATATCGTCCACATAGACATGTATTCTGTATTGTTATTATAGATATTGTCAGCAGGCTGGTTTCACGGAAGAAGAAATGGATATTATATGCCAACCCCTAGTGGCTGCAATGCGCCGTTCGTGGTTGCAACTTGTCTTCCGTGGCACCCTGGTTCTCATTGTTCTTGGCACTTTAGCTTGTTTAGCAGCTCAGCTCGATTTCGTTGGAACACATTTCACTGCAATCGGTCGTCTCTTGCTTATCAAAGTTTTACCAATATGGAATTGGCAATCGCTGTATTGCGACAACTGTATGATCAACAATCCCTTTTATAATGATTATATGATAACGGAGGAAGATTGCGTGGTATATATTATGACACGGATAAAGATTCGTCAGTAACAGATGGTGAAATTGATTGAAAAACCCACTTTTTAGACTTGCGAAGCCTTGGAAACTATTGATCGTTTAACGGATGTGCGATATCGTAATCTTGTTGAAAACTATCTAAAGAGGGATGCACCTGCGATTATTACCGATGCAATGGATTCTTGGTCAGTTATGAACACAGATTATTTCTGGTTCGATAATATTACTCATGTAAGTACCAGAGTATGAGCAGTATACTATTTGCCTGGTAGAAGTACAATGTTTAACTCCTTTCGTACTTCTCCCGAGAGATTACAAACTATTTCATGTACACTAAACAATGTAACGGATACATATTCTGTCTGCATAAATAGCTTTATCTGGAAAACGAACGCTTGATGGAAACAGTACCTTGTGTTTTGACTTCAAATTTAAGAACTGGTTCCTCCGATTTGGCAGCTTTTTTACGTCGTGTACATTCACCTGAAGTAGCCAAGTGGTTTGTACATTGGCAAAATTGTGATATCAATGCAGTGAAGGTGCTTAGAAAATATTATCAGCGACCCTACTTTCTTTCGAGTACCGTTTCCCCAGCGCATTTCAATTGGGTCCTTATGTCTTCGGATTACAATAGTCCAAGTTACAAGAAGGTCGAATTAGATTCGGGCCTTATTGCTCTTGCACAGTTGCGGGGGGCTACGCAACTTCGTTTAACTCCTATAAATCCTTGTAACAGTTCATGTCCTGAGCTAATTGCAGATTTACATCAAGGGGAAATGCGTAAGTTGAACAACTAGATGCGCATATTTTTTATTGAACAAAAATGAAAGTTCAAACAACAGAAACCGGAGTAGATTGACAATTGATAATATTCATTTCAGTGGTTTTCACTAATTTGATGTGGACCTTGGAGTATGCGCCGATGAGAGGACTGGATAATATCGCTATTTTGACCGAAACCGTTTGGGAGGAGGATACATAAGTTATTATACTTCTTCCTTTACATTACGTTAGTCCATGCCTTGCTACTTGGAGTCTAACAATAAGTATATATCGCTCAAATATGTATACTCATTCTGCTACAATATCATAGTTGATGTGAAATAAAATACTTTCGCTCGTCAAATAGATAGATGTATAAACTTACTTCAATGCTCGCTGTTTCTTCTTTTACTACGTAATTTATGTAATTTTCAGCGATACGAGCAGGTTAATTCATTGCTTTATCTGCACGGAGTTTGCGAGAAGCAAGAAAAACTAGACGAGGATACAAAAAAGTAACAACAAACAAGATTTCTTTTTTATTAATTAATCGTTTATAATAACATTGTTTTTCCTTCATTTTTTTTTCCTTCGTAGCAGTTTTTCCAATATTTCAGTTGGGCTAACAAGGATTGTAAATAGATTGTTATGCACCGATTCATAGAAAAAACAAACCGCAAGAATACTGAATGATGAACGTAGCCGGCGATCGGACATGCTTAATCGCTGCGATCATTTCTCATATTAAAACATGTATGGGTGTATGTAACTGAGTTTTTTTTTGCTCTACGTTTTGTTTATACAATCTTAGGGTATCGATGCAAGAGAAAGAATGGCTATAATTGGCACCTACCAAATAATACCATCCGAGTATGTTCCTCTGATCTTCTACTCTGCACCCTGGGAGATTACTTGTTTCTAATTTTCCTTCTCAGCCAACCAATTTCCTTTCTTCGATCCTAGGTTTTTCGATATGAACCGCCATACTGCACACTCATATAATGCATGCACACCCATGACACAATATTCCTTTTCCCTCTTACAAATTTTGTTCCTTCATCCCTCTCCCCTCTCTCTGTAAAGTGTTTTCATGGAACGAAACTCTACGGGTCCGAATGAAGTTTTAATCTCACGCAGAAGATTAATACTCGTCACTAACAATAAGTGTTGTTGGAATATCGTGTATTAATCAGCTAATCGTTATCTAGATCGAAGTAACGCATGTACATCTATTTTCTTCGAGATGTGTAAAACACTTTTCTGTAGGAGAGTTTTCAGTATAAGACTTAACACCGATTCGTTACTCTTGTACGTCGAATCAAGGGATTTCGTGTTTACACACTTCAGACGGTCTTTTTGAGGAATGAGGATACTGTTCCCCGATCATCATTTAGGACAGGATATACATATACATACGTGTTATTATCGGCACAGTTTACACTTGCGATTCACGTTGTATTAGCTGTCGCGGTATCAAAAGGTTTTATACGAATCAACGACTAAATATGTATAGCAATGACAATGTACATGTGCGACAATACGCAAAAGTGAGCATCGACGACAAACAGAATCGCTTCCAGTCTCCACATAACTTTTTATTCGTTTTGCATTAATTCATATATTTTCTACTTTCAATTTGATAAATTTTCATTCAATAAACAAATCGACTAATTGTAAATATGTATTATCCATTTGTTGTTACTCGTGTTCGACCGTTGCATTGCGTCAATTTATTGTTCCAGTCATTGTTGTATTATAACTTTAATATTTGGTCTGATCACAAAGGGAGACTTGAGACATATATGAAATGATATTTTCCTTGCATTTTCATCAAGTTTACTTGCACCTTTTTCTTTGCCTTATGATGTCTAACAGCTAACGATAATAGATGAAGACTCGTGTCGTAACTCTTTCAATATTTCCTCCCGTTCATATATATGTACTTAACACTGTTAGATTTCATTATGATTCAGAACTTTTCCCCAATCACGCTTCGGTTTTAACCGTTTCTTAACTTGTTTCATAACGTGATTTATGTTCTAGTTGTATCCCTGTGACAGTCAACAATAAAACGCAAAGAAATGAAAACGTTAAACAGATGGAAGATGAATGTTACAGAATTTGCTAACAGGTAGTAGACAACAGTAGTCAAAACACATTCACTGCCATTCGATAGAAATCTTAATATGTGTGCCGTTCGCCATTTTGTTATATCTTCAACAAACGCGTATCTGTTCTTATTTATAGCGATTCCTTCATTTTTTCGCCAACGCGGCAAACGAACTATGTACTACTTTTCAATACATATTTGAATTGCAGGGCGATCGATCTTTCGAAATGATAACATTTGTCTGATCGACTCGGATATTAGTAGCGAATCGTTCGAGTCCCTGTGCTAGATTTTAAACGTCACGTCAGTCTTTCTTCTTTCTTTTTCTTTTTTCCATTTTTCCATTTTCCTTCAATCACCTGAATCAACAATACATAGTAGATATGTTTACAACAAAGTTTCGTAGGAATTTTTACATCAATCGCGAGTTTCCTTCGAAAGTCGTGCAAGGGATTCTATCGCATGAAGATCAAGAAAAACGAGTTCGTCTTCGGCCAAATCCATTGGATTGTTTATAGTCAACCAAATCGAACAATTAATTCTCACTTGCCCGTTGAATTTTCCTGAACGATAACCAAATCCATAACGAAGGATTCTAATGATAATGTTATGCTATGCTAATCGCAACTCATTGTACGAATCTCCTGAACGATATTATGTGTATGGACCTCCACATATTCTTATTTCCAACGAAACAATACAGGTTGACGCTGACAAACGCGGTTCGAAATATGTAACTGTATCGAAAGAATAGTTATCCGTTCGTGAAGTTTTTGATTCAGGCAAACTTTGGCTTCACGACGCACAGTGGTCCGAAACCGTATAAACACGAGCTAAATTCAATTTTTCGACCTCCTCCGATATGTATGAATTTTTAAGCATGGTTTTTTTTATATGTATAGACTAAATTTTGGCACACAAATGGATTGCCGCAGGGCACTGATAAATGCCCGGGACAATCACCAGAGACAATTGCCTGAGACGGAAATTTTTTATTTAACTTAATTTTTTAATATAATTTTGTGTATATTTTTTATTTTAAATCTTTTGCTAACGTGTTCGTTCAATTAAATATCATCATAAACGCGCATTTGGATGTGTAGATTCTACATCCCATTTTCGAACTATTTCCATATTAACTATATAATTTCAATAAATCTTTTTATAAATTATGAATCTCTATTCTGAAATCAGTATTATTAGAGTCGTTATATCGGCTGTAACAAATTTTATTTACTGCTACCTGAGAGATAACTACATACCACAGAAAATATCGGAACCATTTTCGACCAGACAACATTTTGTCAAATATTATTGTTAAAATAATTATAATAAGGGAATCTTCAACCGCAATTACATTCTATAACTCAAGAACTACCTAAAATCTTTCTGTTCATAATGAATAATGTGTAAATAACAGTGCTATGAATTTAGTTCGTGTTTTTACGGTTTCGGACCACTGGGCAACGTTCGCGCGAGTATCGATCGAGTTGATTTTGCAATTTCGGACACTAAATCGAGCACGACAAGCTACCATTATAATATACTACATATCTTTCTTTCGAACTCTGCCTGTTGAAACATATAATACGATGGCAAATGGCAACAGTTGCATAATATTTATTTTACGTATTAAGAAAAATAATTCATTTGATTGTTCTTTTTCTTTGTTATAATTTATTAAGTAAGTTAAACACTTACGTGTCGTATGTTTAATAGCCGAATTGGTCTGTTCAGAACGCGCAGTTTGGTCCATAGTTACTTTCTACAGCTATTGCTACGCGATTCATCGTGATCGGTACACCGTAATTGCAAAAACAATACTCACGAACCGACTAGCTACAATTTGAATGGTGAATGCTGCCACGGATAGTTGAAACTCGTGGTCCATTAAGGAATTCTTGATAAAAAGCAAAAAAGATGAAATTAGTATTGCTTGAAATTGCGGTCATTTTTCGCGAACGTAAACTAAATGGATACTGAAAGAGTATATGTTAACTAAATACACGTTGCGAAAAATTGCTCGATAAAAGGGACCATTAGTGGACCGCGCGTTTGCTAATTTTCTAATTAATTTATTTAGTTATGGATTGTACATATTTTTCTGCTTGTAAGGTATCTGTCGACACTTGAATAACACGAACGGATGAGAGGCAACTGTCGGTTCCAAATAGATATACTCGCGATTATTTTAATAACAATTATGTCAAGTTTGGTTTACGAATGTCAAAGTATGATATTGGCAAAATGACTGTGAAATTTGTCACGATTCCTTCGCCTTGCTAAGGTTTTTATATTTATATTTATATTTATATTTATATTTATATTTATATTTGTATTTATATTTGCATTTATATTTATATTTATATTTATATTTATATTTATATTTATATTTATATCACGGCGAAAGAAAAAGAATTGAAGATAAGGATACTTTGTACAAAATACGATACAAGTAGCGACGTAACAACACTTTGCAATAGTTAAATATAATATGTATATGTATGTGTATATATATTCGCATGCATATATACCTATACGTAGATATATAGTTACACATGTACGTATATGTATGTACGCGAATCTGTATATGCATATGTATATATTTATATCGCATTAGTCATTACCGTAAGATACGTATGCTATGATTTTTCCTGTATTCCCATCATCCCCGGCCCATTTCTCTTACGATCAAATTCATATACCGCCCTTTTACAGTACCACCCAAATTAGTTCATTTCTTTAGTTATCCTATTTATATATTTATATGTATTTATATGTTTATGATGTAGTTCAACTTGATCCATCAGCCGCTCTATTATAAATATTCCGATCGATTACAATAGTAGCGCGTATGTTTTGGTATCGATTAGCTTTTATCTTGTATCTTGTAAAATATTTGATGTATTTCGTAGTCGTGCTCGAGCATGACAAAAAGCTACTTTCCCGTTTAGTCTTTTGCGAATCGCCCGCTCGTAGTCCCGTAATCCACGTGTCTCTATTTGGTAATAACATATTAACTTTGAACTTTTTATTTAGCTGCATCGCTAATAACGCTTAAACGCAAGAGTACACATCTATACATTGGAGTCGTCCAACTAAATACCAGGTGAAGAAAGATAAATATGCAGTGGTGGAAGAAACGTAGGCGATGGGGTATAAGAAGCAGAATATATTCTATGAATGTGTCACGTTTCGATGTTTCATTTTCTGGAATAATTTGCCGTAAAAGTCAGTCTGTTGTCTAGTTAAAAGCTTGAGGTAACGCGAGATCTCAACAACTTATACAATGTTTCTAAACTAAGAAACCATATACTATGCATAATAACTTGATTTTCCTTTTAGATTTCGAGCTTGGACTCTATTAAGAACCGTAGAACTGTACTTATCTATCTCACATTTCACGAACTTGGCCAGATTCACCCAATTTTATAAAATCCACGTTTCTATACTTATTGTTAGCTTGGGCATTATAACTGCTATCCTTATTGCTTTTTAACACGTCTAGAGGAAATATGAGTAAACTGTTATATTACGCAATCTAGGTAACAAGGAGGATTATTTGACTGTGTAAAACTACCGATGATTTCTCTGGAATCGTTTATATACGTTGAAATAATCGTATTGAGACTTATATGTAATATATATAATATTCGAATCGCCTACGTGACACCTAGAAAGTGGGGTACCAAGGGAAATAGGAAATGAAGAGAAGAAGAAACGGGCGAAGCGGATAAAAACCTAAAGAAATAATATAGTACAAGTTCCGGCGGCACGCTTTTTATCTGAGAGGGCAGCGCGTTTTATTCGTTAATCGCGCGGTCCCACATCGAGTTCGACTACTTTTAAAGAATGCCTTGCGCCTTTGGCGGTATAGGAAGTTGCAACGGCGAAGAAGGTACAAATATGTAGATCGTTTCTCACGTGCGCGAGCAATGCTTCACGTCCGAACGAGCGATCTACGTAGCAATGGCTGCGAGACATAAAGAGAGTCGTTGGCGATAGCAGTAGCAGCAGCAGCAGCAATGGCAGCTCATATTTACATACGGACATTCGTTCAGGGATATTCGCGTGGACCTGATCGGACGAGATGCATCTGTACGTTCCTGCCAGCGTGCCTCGCTAGCTCACCGTCATCGATTCTCCGTAATAGTTATTCACAAACATCGTTCCTGCTCGGAAATTTTCCAAAGATACACGACAACGTGTTAGGGCTGCGTGGCAGCTCACTTGCCAAGTCCAAACTTCATAAAAATCAGCTCTTTCCCTTTCGACAGGATATCGCCGCCAGCGCTCGCACCGGCCATCTCCGTGAATTTTTGCATTAGATTCGGCCCTGTACTCTGTTGTTGCGGTTGCTGCTGTTGCTGTTGCTGTTGCTGTTGCTGCTGCTGCTGCTGGCCCTGTACGTTCGGTTGCGTTTTCGCCTGAGGTGTCGGCAATACCGTTGGTATTCCCCTCATAGGCTTACTCGTACTTTGCGCGCTCTGCATAGAGGAACCCTGATTCTGTTGAGAGTACGGTTGATTTGGTTGTTGTTGCTGTTGCTGCTGCGGTTGCTGCGGTTGAAATTGTTGGCCCTGGGGGCCGAATCCAGTGGCCTGCTGCTGATAGCCTGTATTCTGTTGTTGATAACTTTGATTTTGTTGGTTTGGCTGTTGCTGTTGATACGGTTGATTCTGTTGCTGATAATCTTGCTGCTGCGTGTGCTGCCCCGGCCCTTGCATACCTCCTGGCGCATTACTACCACGATTGATCGCGCCTCCCCTCCCCTTCCCCTAGAAAGTAAACCGATGTAAATTAATGAAACAAAATACACACATATTCACTTCCTCCTTCGTGAACCACGACTAATTGTAAGTCTAGCGTTTCGTTTAAGTGATGTGTTGTTTGGAGTGAATGGTGTGCTGAAAACTGAAAAGTTTAAATAAATTTTTACACTATAAAATTGTAAGGAAACAAATATCTCCCTGATATGCGGTTTCCGCTGAACTTCCATCTAATGCTAGCTGGTCAATCTAACGCTTTATACACCGTTTAACGTTTCCTATCGTGTCACACACCTACGATGCTGTATGAGTAGTAATGCGTTTCCAACAACATATTGATACTTTGTTACTTAAATGAGAATGTGAGAACGGGTACTAAATTATACTTCTAAAACGTAATGTCCATAAGGAAACGTAGTTACACAACGATTTGTTTCACCTGACGGAAAGATTGCAGTGCGCGCATTTTCAATCAATGCAACGACGTACACCACTTTTCCTCCCCAAGTCCCTAATATTTCACGGAATACATACGACTATACGAATAGCCCGAAATGGAAATACATATCAACGTAAACAGAGTTATATGAAACGGAATCGAAGGCGAAAAATAGGGAAAAGAGAGAGGAAGGGAGGCGGAGGCAACTGAGCATCAGAAGTTTGATCATGTATCCGAAAAAGGTTGACTAATTGCGCAATTCGTGCAACATAATTCATCGATCTATGCACATGCTTAGATGACATATTACGTAGAAGTAGTTGATAAGAAATTTTGCTTGTTATGCCTCGTTTCCGAATTTGCATTTATCGAAATGGGTTTGCAGGCTTTAGAATGAAAGCTGAAATTTAAACCCTCGTTCTTATAGATATTAAAAGCAAGGAGCTGTTACACAGATTGAAGCACAATCTACTGAATAGAAATTCATGCAAAACAAATATTTGCCCTTCGATATACATATAGATTATCCTTTCAAAATTGAATATACCTAAGCGGAACAAGTTTTACATCGTTGCAGAAAAAAATGTGTTTCTCTATTTTTCTATGCGTGTCTTTCATGTATATACATGTATGTATGCATTTTGTATACTTGCAAAGTCTTCCAATGTACCACTACCATTTTCAGAAAGACTTACAAATTCGTAGGAAATGTTTGGTGCAAGGTAACCGCAATAGTTGCAGTACTGTAAGTAACTGTAACCGATACAGTTTTACAAAAGCATTGCACCGATTTTTTAACCATATACAATATTACGTACATTCATCATATTTGACGAGAAATGCATAAAAAAAAATCCCATATAATTACGTCGTGAAACATGTAAAACCGTGAAAAACATGCCCGAAACTATCAGAATTATTTATTTTGATTATCATTTTTGGGGATTAATCACATAAACATTGTACCCACGTAATATAGAATATAGAGAATATATTCTTAGGTAAAAGAGAAATCAAACACGGGCGATGGATCTAGAAATAAAAGAAATGGGGTGTTGCTGAAAAATTGTGAAAGTTTCGCAGCGATACGGTATAAAGCACGCTGGAAAGCAGAAGTGAATACTTCTGGATAGAGCAGTGAACTCACCTGCTGTTGAATGTGGGGTGGTACAGAACCTTGTTGTTGGGCACCCATAGGAGTGGGTCCATGTTGATTGGACGTTGTTACAGTCGTGTAGCTGTGGTGATTCGCTTGTTGGTACGCTAGATGCGATGGATTGTTTTGTTGATGTTGTTGGTTGTTCATTAGTGATGGTTGTTGTTGTTGTTGTTGTTGTTGTTGTTGTTGTTGTTGTTGTTGTTGTTGTCTAGAGTCTAAGTGACAGACAGGGACAGACACAGGCACAATGCAGGCATCTAGCAACAGAGAAGAGAACAAGACCGTGTTGTCATTGATGGCGCATTTATCTCTTTTAAATGGACAACTGGACGTGCAAGTTGATGTGCCGAGTAATGTAGGGATTTCTAATATCCGCGAACTATTCTCTGTCCTCCCTATTATTTTTTATCATTACATTTTCTATCCTTATTTATTACATTATGTTGAAATGTTTTTATCTCTTCTTTACTTTCGATGTATTGAAAGGCAAATTCTAGATTACTTGGCAAAACCTGGACTTGCGCATAGTATTAAATTTTTCTCACGCGAGATTATGCATCGAGATGCTGAATCTGATAAAGCAAAGTATTAATGACCCAAAGCGAATCGACAGGATAAATAAATTCGTGTACTATCTAAATGGCCAGCATGACAACACGACACGAACGACAATCATGTGACACGACGACCATCGATCAGTTCAGGCACACAGAAACAGATTATGTTGTATAGAATACACGCAATATAAGTTTTATGCACACACACACACACACACACATTTATGCATATATATATATACACACACACATATATATATATATATACATACATACACGCGCGCGCGAGAGCGCACCCACACATATACATATATGTATATCTGTCACATACCATGCATAAGTGTATGTATATGTATACAGCGTTAATTTAACACGATATATATATATAACGCACAGGTTGCCTCAGAACTCAGGGATCTTTAGGAAATGGGGGGTTGCTGGGGTTATTCTAAACAACTGTTTCCTTGACTGAAATTCTGTTTGTAGCTTCGTTTTTGAATTATTAACGAAAAACCCTGGCCAGTCAGAGTGCCGGTACGGCGCGCTCTCCAACTCGCGACTCTGAATCGCGCTCGGTCGTGGTCGTGAACCAACGCATTGACACAGCGACCGAGTGCCGGGCTCTTCGGGCGCTACGACTGGCCCGGGTTTTTCGTCAATAATTCAAAACGAAGCTATAAACAACGTTTTCGTCAAGTAAACAGTTGTTCAGAGTCACCCCAGCAACCCCCCATTTCCTGATGTTCCCTGACTTTTGAGACACTCTGTATATATGTATATGTATGTGATAATTATAAGAGGAAATAGATAGATACGTAAAAAATGAATAGAGCTGAAAAGTGCTCAGAACGAAAAAGATACGAATATGATACATACGTAGATACATACATGTACATACATATGCTTGACATGTATATACAGGTATATATATATATATATACTTAATAAAAAACACTGAAAGCAGCTTAGTGTTTTATTGTGTGTGTATGTATATATATATAGGTATATACTGATATACATACATATATGGATATATAGATTGGTAGATAGATAGATTGGATAGTTCGATAGATATGGGGTGTCCCAAAAGTCACACAAGATTTTAAGGGTGTCCGAAAATTCACGCAAAAAGTAATTTTGATAGAAAACACAGGTTCATAATTACAAATTGTACTACATATATTTGTTATGTAAATACATACATAACCCTATACTGTATACTTTATGACACAATACAAAATTTACAATTTTTAATTATAAACCTGTGTTTTCTATCAAAATTACTTCTTGTGTGAATTTTGGGATACCCTTAAAATCTTGTGTGAATTTGGGGACACCATATAGATAGATAGATAGACAGACAGATAGATAGATAGATAGATAGATAGATAGATAGATAGATAGATAGATAGATAGATAGATAGATAGATAGATATCGTTTTGCATATGGCAATATACGTGTTCCTACAAAAATTTGCAAGTACATAATAGCCTTAACACATTGCGTGGATACACTACTCTAGGCACCGGACTTTGTATATGTATATCGCGAGAATTTCGAGTGTGTACCTAGAGACTTGCTATTAAAATAATACTTAGAAATAATTCCCTAAAGACAAATGTCCTGGGTGACTTACTGAAATGCCTTATTTACAAGGAGACACGTTGTACTATTCTGCAGTATAATGTTACAGTAATTTTCGAAGTTAGGTATACTCCTAAAAGTATGAGCTCTGCGTCGATTTATGACCATTAACCCTTCTTATATCACTCAATTATAAACTTGTGTGACCCTTCTGTATGTCGTCTGGCACATCTAGTTTCGTGTCTTGTGTTGCTTGCCTTTTGTATGTTTTTTTTTATTCACACTGACGTTCAGTTAGTTTCCAGCGTTTTTGTTTTTTCTTCTTTCCTTCCATTTTGAAAGTAACCGTCGTACTTATTTTCGTTCAGGATATTCAAGCAGATTAAAAAATCATGTGCGTCGGGTACATGGCGCCAGTGTGAATTGATTTCAACCCCTCGAGCCAGTAATTGTTTTATCTTCGTAGGAATTTTTCTCTGTCTCGATCCTGCTTATCACTGCATTCAGTATGATACTGTTCTTTTTAGCTAGTCATTTGAAATTTAGCTCCTTTCGCTTGACAAGGTTGAAGCATATTTGTAATCGGTTCCGCTATATTAAATATTTGGCTTGAGGAGCTATACGCGGCATTATAAAGAGTAAGAAATCAAACAACGATCACTTTGATGATTTTACCTTTGCCTCGTCGATGACCAGGAGGCGGAGGTTCTCGCGGCGGCGGAGGCGGTCCTCTTACTCCAGGTCCTTGACTTTGACCCGGGGGCCTTCTACTTCCCGGAGGTAATTGGCCTTGCGTTGGCTGATCAGGTGCTTCGGTTAGGAAGTTGCTTGGAACCAAGCCACGTACTCCATTCAATTCACCCATATAAAACCCATCATCATCCAGATCACCGTACACATAAATCTCGTTTCCAGTTTGGAATGCCAGCTCCACTTGCTACGAAATTCAAATATCTTATGCGTACAAATTGTGCGCAGTCTCTCGTTAAATGAGAAAATGGTGCTTGCTAAGAGTCTTACAGAATCAACATTAGGAGATAATTCGTGTGGATCATAATCGTAGAGGGCAATCATCTTTTTCACGGGCATACTGGCATAAATATCACCCCATCTTCCTCTTCTTCCTGGCTGGGCCTGGACAGCTTGATTCTGATCTTTAATTTCTTCAACCATGTTGTATGGGACGTATCCTCGCCTACCGTGACATTCTCCCCAGTAAAAACCGTCCGCGTCTTTTTCACCGTACACCTAACGGACAAACTTGCGAGTAAAAATCTCGAGTTTAAAGAGATCAAGAGATCTAAAAGAAAAAGAAAAAGAAGAGATAGAAGACAAAAATAATGATTGAAAAGGACCTTGATAGTGTCGCCTTCAGAGAAAGGTAATTCTTCTTCACAGGCATCCGGATTAGGAGACATTGTTTTGGGATCATAATCGAACAGTGCAACAAACCAACGTGTCCTTTTATTCACTTGTTGAGCACTGCTCGACGGATGACCCGCGCCACCCTGTGCTTGCATTCCTCGCCCACCACGGTATACAGTTGCTCTACCTCTTTGGCCTCCTATTCCAATACAAAGTTAACAATCAAATAGAGGATCAATATATTGTACACGCATGCTAGACTAAACACTGAACGTTAAAGACGTTAGTGTGCAACTTGGACTACACTTATTCTAACACGAACCTGATTGATCGTAATAAGGATCCTGCGGTCTACCAGAATGAGGTCCAACCATTCTCGAAGATCGGTGTGTTCCTGGAAGTCCCTGTTGTCCCATTTGCGGACCGTATCGATGTTGCCCGCCGTGATGCAACGGCATACCTCTCGCTCTACGTGTGGGATCGTCTTCCTCGCTATAATTTGCTTCACTTGCAGAATCTTTGGTGATCTCTGGAACTCCTAAGCGTCAACACCGATAGATACATTTCAGAAGGTATCAAAATGACCGGTTCGAATAATCAAGTATAGCAGTGTATGATAATAAAAGCGGTTGGAATCGAAGATAGAAATGTTACAAAGGATAGGGAAATATAAGGGAAACCACCTTACCCATTTGGGACATGCTTTGCCCAGGATAAATCTCTTTATCCGACAAATTCTCGTCTGTCTCAATGATGACTTGTCCGTGAGCGTCTACTCTGGTAACTCCGTGTCTCCTCATATGAGAGGGTACAGGAGCCGATGGATATCTCTGAGTCCCAACACCCATTCGATGTCTAGTCGGGTCGTCGAGTTGTCCGGCACCAGAAGATTGTGCTTGCACCTGGTCTTGCATGTGCGTAGGGCCGTGTTGCAAATGAGCAGTAGCTCCACCGCGAAGAACGCTGCAGGGGATCGCAGTAGCGCAGCTATCGCCGGACTGACTTTCTCTGCTTTTAGTTCTGACGGTTATATGCTTTGGATTCAAGCCCATTAATTTATGTATGTCAACTAGAGCATGGTCACCAGTGGGGCTGTCTACGTCGGTGACCTTTTTTCCATCGGCGTATACCGCGTAACCGGTGACGGCCGAACCGTTTAGGGCAACAGGCTGCCAGGTCACTAGCAAAGTGCCGTCCTGCGGTCCAGCCTCCACCTACCACAAATACCGTAGTGCAATTATTTTCTTAGTACTATGAAAATTCGGATACACAAAGTCTACTAGAAAATATACTGAAAGGTTTGTTAACCTGGATATCGACCGGAGGGTCGGGTAGCCCTTTTGGCAACGTTTTGAAATGGACGTGGCATGCTAAATTGTTTGCCGCTTGAGTGTTTTGGTCCTCGAAGTGCGTCGCTCTTAGGTTTTTCGCTTTAACAGTCACCCTGTAAATTGTAGACGGCGCCAAGCCGGTAATTGTGTGCCTATAAACACCAGGCTTCACCGTCCTAACTTCGACGTTGTTCACACAAACCACGTGTTGGTGATTGCTATTGCTCGGCATCCAAGATATGACAGCACTGGTGGCGGTTACGTTCGATGCCTTCACAGCAGTTGGACCCAAAGCGACGTCTTTACCGATCACCATCGTGCAAGCGGCATCGCGAGACGTTCTCCTCGAATGAGTCACCGATCGTACGCTTATTCTGTGTGGCTACATTGTCGACCAAATGAATTCAAATGATCCGATAGATTCATTCGTTTATATACTTTTTACATTTTCTATCTTTCATTTTCTTTCTTTTGCGTCTTTTTTCTTTGTGCAAAAAATCTTACGCGTCTTAGGAAATGAAATCGTGTCATTTAATGTGAGACATTTTGTAGTCTGTTAGAAGAAATGACCTTTGGAGCAGTTCTTACTTGCATGCTAAAGCTTTTCAAAGGACATTAGTCTATATGATGTACATATTTAAGCTTACGAACCCTTGTAGAATCAACACCTTCAACCAGCGCTCTGGTCCTCTCGGTTGCTTTCACGGTAACCTTCAATACGCCGTCGACGTAAACGTGATACGATTCTAGCTGGTGCGTGTTCTCTGGTGCTGTCCAACCGATCAGGACGCTCTTGTTCAGCTGCCGTTCGAGAGTGAGGTGCTGCGGCGCCGGAACTAGGTCCGAAAACAGGTAGACTTCTTCAGGAAAAAAAGACAAGACAAGCCTAGCTGTAGCTAAAAATTTTTCACTATCTAAGTCTCTAAGCCAGCCTAAGTCCATCCAATACTCAATATAATGCAAGATTTCATTTACGCTCCCCGCCAATCGATTACCTCTGCTATCGAACAGAAGAATAGATTACGCTCTTTAACTGCCATGAATGTGAATAACACCGTACATTTATTCCGAACGGCATTATTCTCAAGCTGTATAGATATTTTGTACAGGCAGACAGCAACGCATTACTAATGCCGAGGCCCGAGGCCCGAGGCCCGAGGGGCATGTGTAACTATCAAGAAATAAGAAATAATGCTGCGTGTATGGTACACACATATGTATAGTATTTATGTATGCTGTTGGATCATACTGGGTGTCATTGGGACGAATCGTTTGACATGTTTTAAATAGCTGTGTGAAAAAGTACATTCGATCCCAAAAAGAATCCCATCCATCATTTCAATAAATTAACATCCATAGCAAAAACCACGGATTATTAGGGATAATTAACGTTCTACCGGCGTGACAATTTTTTCCTAACTCACTACTATTTTAGACACTCGATACGCAATACCTGTTAAATAACATTAATCTAACACTGTAGCATCTAAATTTCGTTGCAAGACAACTATGTACATGTACAGCGGCATCATTGTTTAACGATACGGAATGACGTATTTACAATTCCCACATGATTTGTACTTTCGATTATACAAGTACATACGTCTATGTTATTACGTTCTACATGCCTTTTATCGGAACTTGATACAGACAATATAGAATATAGAAATGTACCAACCTGGTGGTTCCTGTTCGTCTTCTTCTGCGATGTTATCAAGTTCCGCGTAAGCAGACAGTTCGGCCTGTCGATTACGGTTTCCTTCTTCCAGGGCAGCCAATTCGAGGTCAATATCCTGCAGATAACACTAGAAGGATAAATCGGGGTCGGAAAATTAATGGCGCCCTATAAGCAGGACTATAATGAAATTTCCGATACAGAACCTACATTGCTCACTTGAGGAATATTAGTTGAAGCGGCGTCATCGACATCTCTCAGGCCAAGAACGGCTTGATGGAATTCTAATAGGTCGTCGCCAATTAATTTCTGAACGAAATTAGCAGGGACGAGACCGCGTCTACCATCGAGAGTTTCCGCGTCGAGAAAGCCATCTTCGTCCGGTTGTCCCCAAACGAGAAGATAGTCGCCACCCTGAACGGGCAACTCCGCTTCTGGATTTTCGTTCGGTGAATGTTGAAACGGTTCGTACGTGAAACGGGCAATATACACGTAACATCGTCCTTTGCCGGGTATATCCAACATATCCACTTGCCCCTCGGGTACGATATTCTCGTTGGTCAGTCGATCCAAGGGATTCGAAAGTATACTGCTGGGTATTTTTGGCATCTGCCTTGGACCAAGAAAATGGTGACCCGTGGTGGTCGTTGCCGTTGGCGAGCTGGCACGTAAACTTTGTTGAATCTGTTGAATGATTGCTTGCTGTTGAAGCTGATTAGCTTGGGATTGGGCAGAGAGTTGTTGCATCGCTTGAAGGGGATCGCTTATTGCTTGTAACAAGCCCGTTGATGTGGTACCTGAACGACGTGGTTGGGTATTATTGTCCGGGATAAACACGGCACGAATCGAGAATAAATTTGAAGGGGAACGATTCGCACCTGAGCTGACGCCAGACGTGCCAAAAGCTTTGGTCCCGACCGTAGAATAAGTCGATCCGCTGGTAGCGAAAGTGTTCTGTCCGCTTGAGAAGGGAAGAACGGTTTGAGGTACAGTGGAAAGGGGGCCCAAGGTAGAATGAAAAGAACTCGTCGAATACGGTGGCAACGAGGACAACGTAGTTTGTGGAATGCTCGTCTGTGGAACGGAGAAGTTGTGGTGCGATAGTTGAGTATTAAAGCTACTCGCTCCAGTGCTGTAGGTTCCGTTTGGATGCGACGTAATGGACAAACTTGGATATGTCGTTGCCTGCACACATACACATGTAAATGTCCATTCAGATCGACTCGATTACTACAGCTACGAACTACGAACTACGAGCTACGAGCTACGAGCTACGAGCTACGAGCTACGAGCTGCGAACTACAAATCGATATAAATCAAAGAAAACATCTCGTACCTGCTGACTTCCATTCAATTGAAAACTTTGGGCGGTTTGCGTGGGCTGCGTATAATGAGGTATTACGCTTTGACTCGATGATGTCAGGTACGTTGTAGAGGCCGGATGTTGTTGCGGCTGTTGCTGTTGTTGCTGCTGGAGCGGCTGCTGATAAGTTTGCGTATGCGGATAGCTCTCTTGATATTGATTGCTCGTATAGTGCGTGTGCGTTTGTTGTTGCTTCTGCTGCGGCGGCAGAGCACTTTGGGAATGCGAGCTCGATAGCTCGGCATGAGTTGGCTGCGGTTGCTGATATTGTTGCAACTTTTGTTGGAAAACCGGCTGCGATTGACTAGTGGATAGCGAGGGTGCTGGTGGTATCGGTTCGCTGTAGTGATAAGGCGGCCCGTTCGGAGTCAATGGTGGGCATCCGGGCATCATTGGCGTTAGGGGCATGGGGGAACCCGCGTACTGTATTCAAAATAGACGATTGAAAAGAGGGAAAAATACATAGTTTCGAAAGATCAGTTAGCAACCTGGGATAATCAATTTTCACATACGTGACTCATCTGTGTTGGCATTCCTAAGCTCAATGCATGTGGATGGGGCGGATGTTGATGCTGATGCTGATGTTGATGCTGATGTTGATGTTGACTGAGATTGGGAAGATTTTCCGAGCTAGAGCGCAAAATTCCCTGCGTAGCTGACGGCTGATGCGTTGTAATGCCTCCACGAGTATGGTCCATGTCATGTATTATCCTACTAGCGCTGTACATGTAACAATCGAATAAGATTCAGTCAGGTAAGTAATGATATTGGGAAAGCGATCCGGTCGTTCGTAGGTAAGTTATTGTAGCTTTGAACGTTTAAAACGTTTACGTAATGGAACGCGCACCTATTGTCGTGTTCAATTTTCGCTATTATTCTGTCGATTTCGGAACCAGCTGGTGGCCATGTTGTCGGAACCGTCGAATGCCCCACCATTGGTCCTCTGCTTCGCGCACGTCTCAGACTCGTTAATTCCAAAGACAATTCCTCGTGTCTAACCATCTGCAATTCTGTCTTCTTTTCAAGTTCCCTTATCTTCGATTGTAACGCTTCCAGCGATTCCGGGCCTTGGTATCGTCCTGCTAGCTTTTCGCGTAGTTGATGCTGCGCCTCTGCATGTTGGCGTTCCAGCTCAGCCTTTCGCGCTTCCGTTTCACGCATTTTCTGAAAAAGCGAAACATCCAACTTTACCAAGTAACCCTAAACAGTCCGGAATGTCACACTGTAAATGAAATCCACTAAATACAGAAATATGTACATATTCTCTATTCACGATTGTCCAACCGTTCGTCATACTATTTCTATTTCGCCAGATAGCTAACCGCTTTTAATGACCCGCCGGGGGAAGGTGGGAGGGAGACAGCGGCGAATATCATCCTTGACGAGAATCATTTACCGACGTTAATACTGAAAGGAGCCTTTGTATTCCGAATGCCTTCCAGCTAGATACGAACGGGGATAAAACTTATATACATACTTGCCCGTGCTACCGAGGACACCTCAATTTGAAAAACGACCGAATCAAAAACCGGGCTCGCGAAACCACCGAACCACTGTTTCGTGGACCTTGTCCTGTTTGCGCGCTCGATATTTGCTTGCGTCGACAATATCTATCCGCAGATGAACATCTCGCTGGTACACTTTCGACCCTTAAGAACGATACCAGTCACGTGAGCCATGTTCGGACGTACCTTTCTTACGTGCACATTACTTTATTCTACTTATCACTTATTTAATATACTATACATATTACGTTTCATTACGTTTCATTACGTTTCATTACGTTTCATTACGTTTCATTACGTTTCATTACGTTTCAACTCAACCTACCACCGACATTCAAATCGACGATCAATTCGACGCTCAAATCGACGCTCAAATCAGATTCAATCGAATTTAAGTTGCGATCGTATCGAGACTATCGTTTTAATTAACCGTCAGGAATAAAACGTGAGACGACCGCGACCGTCGGAAAGAAAGGAAGCGCAATTATAAAGAATTGCAAAAGCAGTAGATCGTTTCGAGCGCAACGTAATGGACAAGGTACTCGGCATTTGGGATATAGAGAAGGGGGACGTAGAGGGACGAAGAGGAGATAGGTGATGAATAAAATGAATCTAATAGTTCATGAAACTTACCTCGAGAATGGATTCAAGGACCGCGTCCTGCATGATGGCGGTTTTCCTGGAGGTGGTAGTCCCGACAGCGGATCCGGTATCCTGGAGCTGCGGAGCCTGAGGTGCCGTGGAAGCGCCACCTCCAACGCCACAGCACTGCAACATCCCTGAAGTCTGAAATCCTCGCCCGTCTTTATCACGGCCAGTTCCTATCGATCTACCGTGTATCTAGGAGCTATCTTAATTAATTGGCGGCTCTTTACTGGGCCTACCAGGCTGCACACAACGATCCCACCATTAGGTGTACGATTCTCTGGGTGCGAAAGGGAACTCCCTTTCCATAGTGCCTTTGAACTATAATCCCAGTACCCGGTGGTAATTCAATCGAAAATAGTTGGTACACGCACGTACATCCGTGGAAAAACATACTTTTCGCAATCAACCGACTACGTGCCGGAACAATAACCGTCACTACGTAATTTACCGCTCCAAGATAATGTTCTAAGATAATTTTCTAAGATAATTTTCTAAGATAATTTTCGTGGTACTCATTACACCGGTGGTCGCGGAAATAATTTCTCCTGACATACGCATATGTGGATGATGACACGGAAAACAGAATCGGCATGGCACATACGTCGCGATCTGGGCAAGTCACGGTAACGTCGCAATGGATCCCGCGATAATCACACGTGAAAGGTGCGCGTGAATTCAATGATCGCAATCAAGTATGGATGCGCATAGGTATTGCTTTAAAAATGATGAAATTAGCGGAAACGGTGTAATATTAAGACACTAGAGAAGCACAATCAACGAAATTGCTGGCAACGGGTTCTTGGGCGATGCTTCTCGGCACGATTCAAATTATACTCGAGCCAACGCACAGAACGTTGCCTACGACAATATTTATATTTATACACGGCATATTTCGCGGCACGTTTCTCACTATATTCGCACAACAATTTCTCGCCCAACTCTCTTGCCCGGTTACTATATTCGATACGAATGTATTCGAAATTGGTCGAAATTATTATTGGAACTATCATTAGACAGCCCCTTATACACTAATGTTAAGCAATTTTATCCCGGTTAGGTGTTATTTCGTTTCGGAAAACAAGTAGAATAATTGATCCCGACGCCGAAGCAACAAATAAAACGATGTAGGGAACACGCGACACATGTATTCATTTTTCCTTCGAAATTCTAAATTATCGGAATATCGAACGATCAACAATTTGCGGTATTCCGAACTGGTGCGTTTAAGCATTATAGCAGGTTTCTCTCTTATATCATTGTCCAGAAATATGTTGCTGGTCAGAGCTTAAATTTTGCTGGCAGTATGGCACAATATTAATCGTTAACTGCCACGGAAATAATCGCCCATACTGGGCACAACGTAACAGCAAAAAGGCAATGAGCAATAGGGAATTTTTATTTAAAAAATTTTCAATGCATTTATATATTGCACGAACAAAGTTTGGGGATAGAAAATGTAAACCCTTGTGCACATCGGTATATGAATACATACATACATACATACATACATACATACATACATACTATACTATACTATACTATACTAAATGTAGTCTAATTCCGTATGCGCGTTGCTTGATTTGAAGTAGTGAAATGGATCCCTCTCTTACTTAAATAATATATTCATAGCTGATATATAAAGTTGCGTTCGTTATTGCTACGCATCCATATAAAACTGTGCAATCCAATTACAATATACACATTATAATTTGCCTTGAAGCTTAAATGTTCATCTGCACCATATCGCGATCCGACAGAACAGGTTAATCTATTGAACGGTGCGCGGGAGCATGTGGAAAACGAAAAGTATCGACAGATCGAATCTATCGGATGAGTGAGAGAAAGCGAATTAAATAGTACGTTAAAAAATAAAGGTGAACACCTACCGCTTGGTCTGATCGGGAGTACAGCTGGAAGAAGAAATCAAATACAGGCGAGTATGCGAGAAACAAAAGCGACGGAGTTGGCAGAAACGAAGAGAAACCGGCACGACGCACTCATAGGAAGATGAAGATTCCCAATACGCGACCCAATGCAATAGCTTGGTCGTCCAAGGGAAAGACACTTGTTTTCAATCGCTCGGGACTTCGGGACACAATAAAAAATTCAGAAGTAAAACAAATGAAAGTGACCTCACGACATTCGCTTGGCGGAGGAAGGAGGGTTGGTGGTGGTGGATAGATAGAAGGGAGAAGGACGCAGAGATTCAGAATGAGTTTCCGTTCGTGGGCACAGGTCGAGTGGCACGGCACTGCTTATTGATCTCACTACCAATGGCACGTAGTATACATATACACCCGGTGCGCACAGGATACCACTGCACAACGATACATAATATTGTAAAGAGCGCGTTCACTGTCTCACTACAAACTGTCTATTACTATCATCACCAGTGGCAGCCCAGTTAACAGACAGTGGCACAAGTTGCCGAATCCACCGATCGCACCCTTCGTGAAACTCATCATACCCCTAACATCCGCGCTGCAACCACCATCCCCGTTTCCTCACTGGCACTATCTTTATCGTGATCGTTTCACCGATCATCGCACTAGGTCATGCCTTCAGCTTTTCACCATTTCCTTAAACACGTTTCGTTACTACTGAAAATCGTTTACTTTCCTTACTATTGCGACGGTACCGTGATATGTTCTACCTTTGTTTTCCGATTGTTGGAACAAATCTCGAGTTTCATATCGTTTCAATGACATTCATAAGACCCCGAAGAAACCTTCCGCCTCGACACTTTCGACCACTTTCGACAAACTTCGATCAATTTCTTTCACGCAAAGCCACGCACGCTTCCTTCCTTTCTCTCCTTATCCATTTTCAACCAGAAACAAACGATCTTCCCTTCCCCATTATTCTCTCTATCATACAATCTTACACAATCGCCCGTTTTGATTTCTTCACCATCTCGCTTTCGTTCCTTTCACGGGATACACGACACTTACGATAACCGAATCGAAGGGATTGTGGCAGGCCAGGGCTGCTGCTGCTGATGAGCGGACTTCACGGGATTCACGAGCTTTTTCACTCGGCTATCATCCCGTACAAGCCCCAAGATCTGCTCGGCCGTGGAAGGCAGGCGGCAGGGCTGCTGGAAATCGGGGGAGGAGGTAAATTCGCTCGTCCACCGGAGAAAGGGATAACGAGTGGGGGTAGACGCAGCTCTGGCGGGGGTGCAGTTGTTCGGTGGGGATAGAGAACTGGGAAAAAGGGAGAAAGAGAGAACGAGAGAATGTGAGAAAGGGAGAAAGGGAGAAAGGGAGAAAGGGAGAAAGGGAGAAAGAGACAGGTCGACGATTGCGAGGGGTGTTGCCGCTGGAAGAGCAGCTAGGGGTAGGGACTCCCGTCACCACCAGATATGGGTCACTCTGCGATCGATACCGATATAAAACCCCTTCGCTGCTAGGGATCGCGCGCGATATCTTACGTCATATGTAACAACCTACGCATCCCTTTCGATCATTTTTTTCATCTTCATCTTTTTTTCCCGCCCATTTATACCTTTGGCATAACATCTCACATCCACCGTGTTACCCCGACGAAGCATTAATAGCCACCTTCAAACCATCGGACGAAGTCATTTACGAAAATACGCTCTTGATACATGAAAATACACCCAGGAAGCCTAGTGACTTTATAGAATGGTTCGTCTCGTGGCTACATGGGGGTGTAACTTTCACAAAAGACCAATCAATACGCGCGAGACGGTCCACCGATCCTTCCCTCTCCTTTTACTCCTTCCATTGTCTTTCTTTCGCCCTCCCTCTTACAACCCCTTTAACCCTCCTGCCCCTTCCCTATCTGGCACCCCCTTACCCAGCGAGCCCACGATCATATACAATCCACCCCCTCGAATTCTTTTTTTCTCTCTTCGCTCGCCACACTTCGTCCATTTCCCTTTGAACGGACCGAATGCCGTGTAGAATCGACGTAAGGAAAAAGGTCGTACGAGTCGTGTGGTGTCAAAAGAATGCGCGGTACAGCTAAAATATATGAAACTCTTATGATCCAGCAATTACTAATTACCGAAAATCTCCCCCCTGTCCATCCTACCATTCTTTACATGCTTTCAAACGAAAATCGCACTCGTCGTAGATCTAGGATCGGAACGGAATCCAAGCCTTTAAATTCTACAATGGAGTTGTAACAGTGCATACATTTACCTGTGCGCGTACATATACGTATATCGTGAAAAAATATTTCATATTATCATTACCAAACGATAGCAAGAATGCAAGGAACGATAAAATAGATAGGCTCCTATGTAATGCTCATTGTTGTTTCATAGACTCGAGAAATCGTAAATTACTTACGTACGACTTACGTGGTTGAATTCAAGAAGAAATACTATATGAGGGCAAGAACCGTGTGATGAGTACGGCCCTGATAGAAGCGCAGGCGTCCGCGGCGTGCGATTGAGTGACGTCACGAGTCTAAGGCACGGGGCGTTATACGCTTATCAATGAACGTACGACGCCTACGGCGTATACCTGTCCTCTAGTGGCTAACACCCTCCATTCTACACCCCATACGGTATATCCTCGACTCGACCCTGTTCTACGTTTTTTTGGTCGACGAAATATCGACACATTCTGCCTTTTCCCACAAGTATATTATACCACGTTTATACGTGTTCCTCGATTCCGGAAAACGCGTACCGGAACACGTCTCTCTCTCCCTCATTGAGTAATTTCACCTAAAATCGATCGCAACGCTGCGATTTTCTTCCAATCGGACGAGAACGACCTCGAATTTGTCAAGAATCTACCTGAAATGTGTAGAGAATTCAATAATCTCCTTTTGAATCACCCTGAGTCGCGATGCGTACAACATTATACATATATATTATTTTATTACAGACCAAGTCGTCCTTGTTCCCCTGGAATTGTTTTATTTCTAATAATATTTATCCAATTGCATTCCTCGGGTTACTTTTTCTACGAATTATGTGCGTTCTTTTAAGAAACAATTGGTCCAACGCGCAACAAAATTTGCAAAGAAAGTTGAGTATCGTGTCAGTCCTTTTCGTGTCCAAACGAAGAATGTAGAATCGTCCGTACATTTCACAATTACATTTAACAAATGTAGAACAACGATTCCCTGGCTCTTTGGTAGCTAGAAATTTAAATTGGAACATACCTATGTACATACTTTCATCTTATTCTCATTTCCCGACCTGATTTATTCAACGTAAAGCTACACCGAGGAAGCTCGTATATCGAGCTTCAATATAGTATATTATATTCGAGTAAATTTTCTATACGCATATTGCGTCAATACTTTCCTTTGGCATGACTTTGTTTAAAAGACAATTATAACAAGTTTCTACGATTATTCATTTTTGTACAAATACAAATACTGCGTACGGTTATATGTAAACCACCGCGTAACATGGTAACTGGGTTCTTAACAAATTTTTCTTATACGGATTCGTATTGCACGAAGTAAAAAAACTAACAGCCGCGGTTCCAGCAATTAACAAAACATCACTATGCAGGGTATTTTCATTTTATATCCAGCAGAATTATGTTTATTAGAAGGATCAATACGTACTACACAATGTTGAACGGATAAACGAAAAAGTGACCCATTAGTTAATCAACAATAATAATGCATACGGAATTACACAATGTCGGTAATAGTGATTAACACAACGGTATAGGCCTCAAATAATTAATTAAACTGCTACTTTCAACGAATAAAACGACTTTATAATCATAGATACTCGTATCTAAAACTCGTACGATTTAAACTCGGTCTTGATTTATATTTTTATAATGTTTGAAGATATTACATTTATTAGCGCAACCGAACAAATTGAGGAACAATTTTTCCAACATTATCCAAGCAATGATATCTACAAACAAGTGCACCGTCTACAATCGAGCAATTTTGACTACTTTAATACATTCAAGTTGCAATCTTATCTTACTAATTCAAAATTCTTCGTAACAAGTTGCGAAAATTGCTAAGCTCATTTATTTGTTTATCAAATATAAAGAGGCCCGTCTATATATCTGGTGGACCACTTCCCCTATAAATAAATACAGCATATTGAGAAGTTTTAGTTCTCAACGTTCATTGAATTTATTTTTTATTATTTTTTCGCGCCAGTACGTTCGCTTGACTGCGATGCGTTACTGAAACGCGCATGATCACCCTATACTATGTATCGCAGGACGGTGACCTAGAGCGACCGCTCAGTCGATTCGCGGCTGCCGTCCCGAATATACGACTTGGTTGTAGAGGGTATGGAGTAGGCCAATCGTCCAATGTACATATTTTCTTATTCCTGTTTCATGGTCCTCCAAGTGCCCATCTTCATGTTACTCAATGTCCAATTATGGCAGGAATTGAAATTTACATAAAGTTAAGAGTACGATGCGCACAAGGATATTAAATATTAAATTAGATGTTAGTTTGGAGTTATGATTTAATTTACCTCAAGTATACAGTTGGAATTTATTTCAACTAATAAGTATATTTATGGTAATCTATATTATAATCATTATTTTTTATATCTTAAGTTAGGTTTAACAGAACTTTTATTTTTACCTTTCGTTAAAATTATTTATTTTAATACATCCTTCTGTTATGTTCCATAGCGCTTGCTTATCAAGCGTAACTTGAAATATGTGTACATCAGAACGCAGGAGCATTTAAGCTGTAAATTGTAAATGATTATTTCCGTAAATGGAGGATGGATAGGACGCAGATATGGTCGGCCGAGTCTGTATTCGCAGCAACCTCCTTGTGGTAAGACCTGATCAATCAAAATTATCTGTCATACAACTGCCAATTTTATCACTTATTTTTTTCTGATACAATTATTAATTATATGAAAATCTGTCGAGCAAATTGGCTGTGATGTTTGTAATTTCTGCTAGTCGTAACCAGTGGCGACCCTTAGCTAAAGTTAGTGGCGGTGCCGCCCCTGAAAGTTTTAAGCCATTATTTTAAAATTGTGTAAAAGGCCCCTGGGGAGCGACCGTGCTCTTTCTCCCTCGCGTGCAGCTTCCTATGTGCATATGCGCACAACAGTCAAACACCACGCCGCTGGAACTGTGGAGCGCACAGTTCCATACAAAGATATTTGTATCTTTTTCATAAACTGGAGGTTAGCTGCTGACATTAAGCTTGGGGATTATGCAGGGTGGTCCACGTAACTTGCCAACCTCGATAACTTGCAAAGTATGCTTTCTACGAAACAGTTTTGTATACAAAAGTTGCATGGTTTGAGGGTCTACATTATCTAGTCTATGCATTTTTTATATAGGTAGAAGCGTTTCGGAGATTTGAAGGTCAACATAGTTTTTTTAAATCGAATACTATACTTTTTATACCAACATATGGAACAGTCTCGAAAAATTGGTAAAATTGACCTTCATTTGTCCCAAACCTAATAATTAACGAGTAATTTCACTTTATTTCTTGAAAATGTTTACATGATGTCCATTGACCTTAATACAGTGATGCAATCTATTAGCTAATGAAGAAACGGATCTCTGAATCATATCCGCGCCAAGTGCAATGCCTGCATCACGAATACGATGTTTCATATTTTCTGATGTTGCCGGTGGTTCACGATACACTGTATCTTTTAATGTGCCCCACAAAAAATAGTCTAAAGGAGTAAGGTCCGGTGAGCGTGGAAGCCACAGAAATTGCCCACCACGATCATCGAATGGGAAATTTTCTATTGGGTAGTTGCGTTACATTACGTGCGTAATGTGCAGGGCAACCATCGTGTTGGTACCAGATTTGTGTACGAATATGTAATGGTACATTTTCCAATAAAGGGGGTCAGATTTCACTCAAAAGGTTAGCATATTTTTGTCGCGGTATGCGATCATCTTAAAAATATGGTCCAATCAATTGGTTGCCCAATATTCCATATCACACATTAACGCTCCATTGACGTTGGTGGTCAACGTCTCTCATCCAGTAAGGATTTTTCAAATTAATCTGCCTACGATTAGTAAATGTTGCTTCATCGGTGAATAACACTTTTTGTAGAAAAAAATGATCACTGCTCATTTGATGCTGGAGCCACTGGCAGAACCAAACGTGGTTTTCATAATCCGCCCTGTGGAGCTCCTGGTCAAGTGCTACGCGTTAACAATGATGTTTTTCTTTACGAAGAATTCGTAGTGCACTTGTTTAGCTAATGCCAGAACCTCATGAAATCTGCATGAAATCGGTAGCGATGGAAGTGTCGCGTGTTTCCGGGAGTCAGTGCGAGGCAACCCAAAACGGCTCGCGGGCCAACACTGATCTACGCATCATATAGACACATACCCGATGCTGCATATGTAGGGCTCAAATCTCTAGGTAACACTTATCGACGTATTTCGTTTGTTTCCATCGCGGAATAAACAATGTGTGTCAAAGGTACACCTTCGAAGCAGCCAAGAAAGGCATATACAGGACACACCCGCATACTCATGGGGATATCCATCCATACGAAACAATCGGGATTTGTCACCTTTCACTGGTAATGCAACGTGACAACCATTCGAGGCAGGTATTTTGAATTGTTAATCATTAACCGCTTTCAATTAATTGCCAATTGCTTAAACAAGGTAAATTAATATTTATTGCAAACATCCGACCACATTTGTGTGCGAAACGTATAAATACTCCTCAGTATTGGTCAACAATTTTTCTCGCAACTTATCCACGTTGATGATACCTACCCATTTTTACTTCACGTTGCGGTTTTCCCTCCGGACAAACACTGAAGGCACGCCGCGCCGCGCCACCACGATAAGTGCTCGAAATAATTCCAAACGTTCGAACGCGTTAATTTTCTTCTACTACTACTAATCCGAATGCAGCGTACTTACATGACGAACATTAGAATGCCCGACGAGGGATTTGCGATACCAGCGGGAAGCAATTAAACAAACGAACCACTTGTGCGAAGTGTTCTCGCATATGTACATACGCACATACGCACATATAAATATATCTAATGTTGCCTCTCGGCGTCAAGACGCGTCGTTATGAAGGTTACAGTTGACTGTACACGTACATTTTCCATGTTCTGTGTGGTATATGCGTATACGCACAAACACGCACACACTTCTATATTTCAAATATACTATAACAAAATGATAGAAAATACAACAAGCGTTTTGGGTAATGTGGACATTAAATCGACCACACTGTCCCAACAACAATGTGTTCATGCATATCTTCATATATAACTATATAACATAAGTTAACGTCATTTGCATATAATAATTACCTACTAACAATTATCTTACCGCGCTGCAATCTTATGGGACAACGGCAGTAACTCATTGAGATTACGACGACTTGGACTTCAATCGTTCATCGCGCGTCGACGATCAATTGACTATGTTGTGCATCGTTGCGCTCCGCTATTTCGTGCGAAGGTAACTCTGCTTTCGTTGCTAATTGTAAGGCATGAAACCACCTGAAAATTTGCATGTAAACGTATGTCATCCTACCGTTATATGCATACGTATCATAATACGCTACTACGAGGAAATAATTAAAGATACCTTTGCTTATCTTCATCCGATGCCGTTTGCAAATAGTAGCTTTTCCTAGAATGATGCATCTTGAGAGCCTTCGGTCTATCCTTGAAGCCTAAAGGATCTTCGTCGGGTAACTGGCTGCAGTCGGTAACGATAAATCCGGGCATAGGAGTTGCCGTAAGTGCCACGTTTTCAGACTCAGATTTAAAAGTGTACAGAACAAAATCAACGTGTAACGCGAACCATCGCCGCGTCCATGATTTACTAGGTTGTGTTTTTAACATGAGATACCCAGATATAACGGAAGACGCGTCTGCTGAAACTTGTAATAGGCTTGCTACCGGTCCGGACGGAGATGTCGCCGAGGGTGATTTAATTAGGGGTTGGGTTAAAGCAGCGTGACACAAACGACATACCCTAACGTTTTTATTATCCTCGAACAGTAATTTCTGATTCGAACATTTGCCGCAGACCACCTGCAAGACAAGCGAAACATGAAAAAGCAACGGTATCTCAGTATAAGTTCCTGGCCAAATTCTATAGCATTCAATTCTTCAAAATTTTGAATCGTTATGGCGACGACAAAAGTTACTTACCATTCCACAGGCTCTGCAATTGTGTTTCCTTTTCATTACCGAGAAAAATACCTCGCATATCATACACCTGGACGCATCATCGGTCTTTACAACAAGCGTCTTCACACTTCCGGTTTTTAAACTCGCCTTCCTTCTCATCATTTCCTGCATAGTGTCGAATAACGCAGCAAGCCACGCAGTTTTCTCCTCAGCCGCGTGCGTGTACAGTTCAACGCTTTTATCTTCGTCCCTTATGTAAAAGGTATTTGCCGTTTCTAAATTGTCGCCTTCGATCACTTGCAATTTCTCGATCAGGAATTTAGCTCTCAATCGATATAACGGCCCAGGTATCAATCTTACCGAACAGAGTAATAATAAATCGCTAAACTGAAAGCCAAAAAGAGACAATGGACGTTCCGATCGGCAAAAACTTTTAATGGACGACGCTGACTGAATAGGGCAGCAGGATGTCCGGGGGGGGGGGGGGGTTGTCGGTAAGCGATTGCGTTGAAAAGGCAATAGTAAAACATTTGAATAAAACGGCGTTGCTATGTCTAGCTTTTCACATACCAAAAATAAATGCCTCTCCTGGTGATCACCACTCCTTGCTGAAATTTTCACGATTCGACCATCTTTTACTAGTTCCCGTGTTGCACTTACTAGATCCGTCGTGTCGTATATGCTCTCTTGTATCTCGAGGAGCTTTTTAAACTTGTCGATCTTCTTCATTGCGTCGTTCGTGTGATTAGCAGCAGTAGATACTAATTCCAATGCCTCTACGAGAAATAAAGCGATGTCTGTTCGTTTGATTTTTTATGTGATTATAATCATCATCACCTACGGACGTCTATTTAAACGCGACCCCTTTCTGTAGACGTTTAAATAGAATCCGGCCCTTGCTAGATGCATCCATAGCTTATTCATGGAATGGTACAGGAAATATCCTTACTTTTAGCATCCTCGTAATCAGCATTTTCCCCAGCGAGGTTTCTCAAGTAATCTTTCAAAAGAAGCTCGTATCTTGGTAATCTTTGTATGGGGCTCAACATGTGATGTGCCACCGACAACTTAGCACATTCGTCTAACTTTTGAATCTCGTTGATGATCGCAGCAAATCTGGCGACCTTGGTTTGCAAAGTTTGTATCAGGTTCATCGCATAGTCAAAGTTTTTCACGTATTCCGTGTACATCTTGAGGAAGGGTGCGAAATTTTTCATTATATCTCCGATTCTAGGATCCGACTCCCAATTTTCTATCCTCTCTTCCAACTGGGGTAACAGGAAGTCATTGTGAAACTTATAAATCGATTTAATATTAGAGAACATGTGCTGTACAGTCTCCGGTGGGAACATTGGATGCGCTCTATTTTCCTGATCGACTTTGAATTGAAACACTTGATCGATCAAACGCAATACAGTAACGTAATTTTTTTCCGTAGCCAATAATTCTTCGGCAACTCGGCGTGCCCTTTTCCTTTTTGAATCCGACTGGCCTATGCTATCAGCTGGTTTGAACTCAGGAACTCTGCCGTCGGAATGATCGTGGACAATCGGGGAATGCGTAACCAAGGACTTGGTCCCTTCTGACTCATCCTCGCTCTCTGACTCGCTAATCGGATACGTTTCTTTGGCATAACAAAGAGAATTTCTGTCGGCCACAATATACCTACGTATCGTGGGATTAGTGAGTACACGTAGAAAATAGATCATAGAGTGGATTTAATTATGTATACTCACCTGCTACTCCTATATTCTAACACACTGTGGGAGACTCGCACGAACGGTACTTCCAATGCATCTTCCTCGTTCCCTTCTATATCTGTGTGCTCCGTTGAATTACCAGCTGACATAACAAATGATCGAAATCGTGAGAAACCTCCAAATGATGGAATTTTGGGAAACAAATGTCCATCGTAGCGTTCATGCTCCCTCCTTTCAACTACTCTGTATCCTTCCAACTCTTGCAGATCAGACCTTTTGTCTGGTCCCGTGTCCGTTTCCAATTCAGTATAAAAAGTGCTATTAGAAGTCTGCGCCTTGGAAGCAAACATTTTGAACGGTTTGCCAACGTCACCTTTATCTTTCACCATTAAAAACAGCCTCATTGTCCAAACGGAGATATCTGCCACGTATTCCTGTTGCATCCTAATCCTGAATATAATCAACAATTGAATATCCTAGAGTTAGTAGTTCTTCTATGGAAGAACAAGTAGGGAACATCCGTATTGCAGCCATGGTTCGATGCAAGAAAAAAAACAAATGAAACGGTATTTCCTGTTACTTACCTCTCTGTGGCCCATTTGTTTCATTCAACAGATGCATTATACGTTGAATTAATCGAAACCAGTATCGATTAACAATCGAGCCCGTACAAATAGCATAGATAAACGTATATATGTGCATGGGTACCGTTCCGCGTTGACACAAATATCGTCGACTATCTCCAATATTCTACAATGCAGTATGCACAATCCAAATGATAGATTACAGGGTGCTGGTTCAGAAAGAAGCCGAATAGTTTGCACGCCACTGTTATTTTACCGCTTCCTTTAGATATTTTCGAATGAAACTCTTTCCCATTTTCGCACCCGACAATGAGCTTCAAACATATCTCCGTAATATCTCCGACCGACGGACTTATTGACCAACCTACCAACAGGCTAACTGCCTGACGGTCTGTGACTGACTGGCAGAGACACCATTAACAATAACGGCGAAGAAGGGCCACCTCAAATTTATTTATTATCTGGAGTTTCAACCAATTTCGACGTGTTTATAATTAACTATAGTGACGGCTTACAAAGTATACATATGTATGCATCTCATCCCTAAATCAACAAACAACATCCCCCTACACTCCTACATATATTTATAATTTATACAGTTGTTCATATATGAACAATTTAATCAATTAAACAAATTCCATCCGCATTGCTTTGACTTCACAATATTTAATTTTCAATTCCGCGCCTGTTGGTTCACACAACGCTCAATAAAGGGAAAATACAACAAATTGAGGGTAGTGTTGTGTCTACCCTTAAATGTCATTAATCGTATTGCTTTGACGTTAAATATTCGTTACTTATGGATTAACTGTCGATTATAAAATGATAGCCAATAGGATTAGTTTAAACCAATTTGTAAAACTAACATTAATTTTAATTAGCGACAAACAAAGTGGTCAAACGTTTTAATGTTAAGAGATGAAGCAGATCTTTTTGACACTCGCTTCTATCGTTAGCTATTAAGGAGATATCACGCACATTAAATTTAAAGTTTTCGTATAGCTTCTTAAGTTTTGTTAAACAGTTATTAAAAGTTCATTCATATTTAAATAGTTATTTGTTTATTTTCGTTTTACAGTTAATATCCTAGTCCGAGCAAAGCGCTTTAGCGCTCCACGGGCGCACGAACCCAGAATTAAGGAATTCCCTAAGGACAAATTCGCAACAGTAGATCCAACACTAATCACCCAAGATGTGGAAATTATCCATATTCCTATATTTATTAAATATTTTGTCACGATGGAAAGAATACGTAACGTTCATCCACTTATAATACACGTTACACGAATGCATGGTAACCAGAAAAATTACCAATAGAGTTGTAGAACCAACGTATAGTTCGTAAACGAATCGTCGCTTGTTCCAAGCATAGAATTATTCTCTGTTGCGTAGCTATTGGTGGGATATGGAGACGTTGTGTAGGTTCGATTGCTGCTCAATGCCTGGTATGCTTGGTTTGTTATTACCAATCTCGATATGCTGAGATTGAGCGGGATCGTTCTGCTTGCGGAGAAGCGCGGAATATTCAAAGACAACTTATACTTTTATAAAGATTTATGTTTATTCACTGCTCGAGTTAAAAGATACTGTTTATTCCAAGAAATGGTGTTGATTTGTATGGTCAGAGTTTATATTTGTATGTCTGGTACTTAAATAATGTACAGCTTTATTTATCGCGTATGCACATCCGGCTTCGAAATTCGCTCCTAAGTTATTATCGCTATCGATTGTTACAGTTATATTGTCGATCATTGATTCGATATCACTAGATATTAAGGCCTGCTACCGCGATAGCGTAAGATCCCAATGCTGGATTATTTTTCGGAACCATGTGCAATATACACTCGAACTGATCGATACATATCGAGCATATCGAGATTGGGAATAACAAATCCAGTATACCAGGCATTGAGCAGCAAGCTGGAATTATGCTACTGTATCAAGCACGTACGAACGTGTAGCGATGCTGTGGTAAAGGTTATCGATTACGTTCCATCGTTTCATAATGTAACATCGACGAAAAAAATGTATAATCATCCATACAAATTGTCCGAATGGTGCGTAAAATTATCAACTATTTTCACCCTGACCGTCACCATAATTTTGTCACACATCGTTTATAGCATTACTTCACACGTATTTCTCGCGAAAAAGTTTCGCGGGTGTCCGAGTTTATGGGTAATATTGCCCAAGATTCTTTGGTATTGAATTGGGTGGCTGCGCGAAACATTGAAAATTGAATGCCTTCATACGAGGAAGGAAGATACAGAAAACCGGCGAGTGAAACAAAAGACGTCCGTATTTCAATCGGGCACGATATACTCAAATATGTATATGCATACGCGTACACATACACATTGGCTGACGGCGATTGGTATTTGTTATCATAATCATTTATACGCGGTATTAGTGCAGCAGCGTTGTACTATTGCTGCCCATTCGTATCAGTTAGTTGATTGTGATCGTTGTTGAAATGTTTATTTCGCGCATTTTATGGCGCGAACGTTACGAATAAGTAAATCCGTTCAATCGGAACAAATAAATACTCTGACCGACTGTTTCTTATATGTCTCTCAAAATATTCGTTTCGTAAAGGAGCAGCTTAAAAGTTGATGGTCTGACGGTAAAGCTGCCTTGCCGCTATTAACGTGAATCTTCGATGCATCATGAACAAATTGGTGATAATGAATATTTTGAGACAGATATTTACCTACGGTCACAGAAACTAAAACACATAACAATGATGTGGATGATGGGCGATCATCGCGAAACATTGTCTGTTCGCAGCTCTGGCTTACTAGCGAAACATGTCGACACAAGGCACCGAACTTTCGAATCGTTTCGTGACACCAGATGCCGAATTAACGTCAGGCGAGACACAGGTAACAATATTGGTCGAAACTCATCCAGAGGTCTACTAAGTTTCTCCATGTTGCGGTATCTGTATCCTTCGTTTTGTCATTTCAGACCAATCGTTCAGATATATTAGAATGTCTGTCTGTTCTAATAAACGAGAATAATTCTGGGAACGATAGAAGAGTGGAGGAATTGACATTGGACGAACAATTGTTGGGTAGCGGTGCAACTCTGACAGCAGTAACATTGCCCGATGGAACACAGGCATTTGTTGCCAATAATTTCAACAATGATGGTTAGAAACTAATCGATGCAAGGGGAGCACGCATGAATCGTTACTCTTATCGATAGGGAATTAGATGTTGTCGTTGTATGTTTCCAAGTATCCGCCAGATTTAGAGATGGTTTTACACACGTGCGGAAAACAATATTCACATGTCGATAAGATTAATCAAGCATTGTAAATACAATTATGCGGCTTTTTCTGATTCATTGTTGACATTATTACCATTATTATCATGCTGTGTTTTTGCCGTAGAAGTGGTTTCGAAAGAGCAAACAACATTAGAATTGGAAAGTGGAGACACTATATTATTGCGCGAATTGTCGGAATTTAACGAAAGCAAATCGCTTCAACTGGAATTGGATCCAGCGACATTGGTCCAAGCTCGAGGCGCTCCGGTAGAGAATGTCGAAAACGCATATCCACTGGTGGAATTCATAGATGGGGATGCTTATATGGTGACCGGTCATCTTGACGTTAGCAAAGATGTATGGGAAATCGAGGGTGGTAAACTGAAGAAGAAGAAGAAAAAGAAGAAGAAGAAGAAGAAGGACTCGAAGATTTTGTTGAACAAGCTGCCTGCAGCAAGGATAAGGCACCCTTGTCCCAGGGAGGGTTGCTCCAAGGTTTACAGCACGCCACATCATCTCAAGGTAAAGATTGTGTTCGATGTTGCACGTGTCTCATTTCCCATTCCAATACGTTTCGTTCATCAATGGACGCGAGCGTAGAGCAAGTTTCTATGATTAACGAAACGGTGACGAAATCGAATTTCTTGACAAACTTTTTTCGGACTTTATATCGTTACATTCTTCTATAATATTATCCATTCTTCGCCTTTATCATCGAAACAGGTCCACGAGAGATCTCATACTGGTCAACGGCCGTACAGATGCTCGCATGCCAAGTGTAAGAAGAGCTTCTCCACCGGATACAGTTTGAAGGCGCATTTGCGTACTCATACGGGAGAGAAACCTTACAAATGTCCAAACGAAACCTGTGATAAAAGTTTCAAAACTTCCGGCGACTTGTTGAAACACGTACGAACTCATACCGGCGAACGACCCTTCTTATGCCCGTTCGACGGTTGCGGTCGTTCCTTCACTACAAGCAACATCAGGAAGGTAAACATGAATGTTACAGAATCCTTACAATAAAGTACTATCAATAATTCCAATGTTTGTAGCATATACTCATTTAGAATGCATTGTTCCCACACAGGTTCACGTTAGAACGCATACCGGTGAACGGCCATACAAGTGTACGCAAGCAAAATGTGGCAAAGCATTCGCCAGTGCGACAAATTACAAGAATCATATACGAATTCATTCAGGCGAGAAACCTTATGTCTGTTCGATTGAAAATTGTGGAAGGAGATTCACAGAATATTCTAGTCTTTACAAACATCATCTTGTCAGTAGATTTATCAGACATCCCGGTTAACGGTAACGGTAACGGTAATGGATGATATCGATACACAGTATCTTGCATTCAACACGTTTCATTATTTCTTAGGTTCACACCCAACAACGTCCATTCGAATGTACAGTTTGCTTCAGAAGATACAGACAAAGCAGTACGCTTGTGATGCATAAAAGAACCGCACATGCGTTAGTCGACAGCGATGACAACGTTCAAGTTCTTTGTCCAGAATCCGTTCAGGAATGTTCTAACCGTGGCAAAGATAGGCGAAAGGCAAAAGTTATTCGAGAAAATTTGAAGGTAACACAGAAAGCATTTGGCGATTCGACTGTACGTATACTTGAAAGGCCTTTCCTCAAAACTTTCCTTTTCGTACGAACCAAGTTCGCAGAAAAGGATGGACAAATCCAGATTTCTAAAGCGATCGATGATTTAAACGATAACGAAACGCAGATTTTACTTGTCGGCGATCCATCCCAGATTGCGGCGTTACAGGTTCGTTACCCATACATCGTTGCGTTTCCTTTTCAACGGTCCAAGCCAATGATATACATATGCCTATGTAATAGCAGGCATGTAAGTACTATTTCACGTATTCGCAGAAGATCGAGCTGAACGGGACCCTCGACGAGCCCGTGATTGATACGTCGTTCGAAGAACTAAACATAAAGATCGAAGATATAGAGCTTGGATGGAATTGATTGGATTCGTTTGAATGGTGACACTAATACCAAACGGGAAGGCCGAGTCGTCGTTTGATTTCTGTTATTGGTCAACGTATCGTCTGCGGAATGAACGACCCGACGATGCGTGTCCTGAAACTTGCCGTGACTTGGGTCCATCCAAACATCGAGAACATTGTTTAGTGACTTTGAAAGAATTTCATTCTCTCGTTCACTTAGTACGCAAATGTATACGAAGAATCATCTCGCCATTACCAGCAAAAATAAACTAGGTGGCAATTCATCACCGAAATCTTCGGACATGAAATAGTTAACATAATACCTCGCTAATAAATCTTCTACTTCGTTGCTCCAACTTTCCTATCACAAACTCGTCAGATGTATGTCAGTTCAATGCAGTAGGAGTACTCCCGGGTGTCGTTCGATTACGTATACGTATACATATACATATACATATACATATGCATATGCATACGTATATGAAGTCCTTGGACGACACAAATATTTCATATGCTTGTTGCATTACGATGATTATCTATTGCAGTCCATCGCGAATCGTGCGTTTATTGAAATTTTACAAGCAATTGATAGTTGTGAAGTATATAATAATATAGAAGATCGAACAAAAGTTGAATTGCGAACATGTTTCAAGAGACGACCACCGAATGTGTAAATTACATGCAAACGGTTTCACTCGATAACCGCGAGCGGTAAAGAACAAATCGATTGTTATTAGCACGGGTTTACTAAGCAAATGATTTTATTAACATGTTCAGATACGAGGTTTTAATATCTCGAGGAGAACACACTACATAGTTACTCTTCGACTGTGTTCTCTGCATCGTTCCCTATTCGCTATTCTCTATTCTATAGGAATTCAAGAATATCTCTCTCCTCTGCACCCTTCGCGCGCCTTCTTGTGCGTATACATATACGTGCATATATTCCATGTCCATACATATGCACATAAGCACACACGTTTCTCTTATTTTCTTTTTGATCTGTTTCATTCGACTGCTATGCTCACCTGCCTATATTTTGCTTATGCATTTCCAGTGATCGTCTCGTTATTTTTTCGTTTCTTTCTTAACCAGCGAAGGCAGTTTCAGTTTTAAAGAATTGCGACAAAAGATGAAGATAAAGATCTTCTCGCATATTTTTGAGTTCGATATTCTTTTTACGTAAAGTTGTTGACCTTGGTGTTTAGCATTCGCAAGACGTATCGTTGAGCAAGGGTCATTCAAAGTTACTTCCGAAAGTAGTTCGGACATGTGGCTGGACATCGGCGAGTGGCGAACAATTCTTGTATCTCGGGTTCTCACGAGCAGAACGATTTTTCAACAGTATTGCTTGGAGCTGTTGTTCGAAGGCGTCGATACTGTACGATTTAAAGTGATTTCCACATTGCCAATCCGTAGGTGTTAGTCATAAGTTAGAAGAGGGAAAAGTACTCGTTTCGTTCCTCGTGATAAAGGCACCGCAACTAAATTCGTCTATTCTGGAGATAATTGTTTCCAATGATTATCGTTACGTAGGTAAACGGTAACGCGATTTACGGAATGTAGCAGGACAATTGTGCAGTCTGTAGCAGTCTCGAACTCGAAGAGGACGCATCGCGACGAATGCACGCTTGGTCTTTACGGGTACGTACGTATGTGTATGTACAAATAATCTTGAGATCGCGTTGGATTTCGCAGAAGGTTGTTGGCCATTGGCATAGCGATGCGATGGGATGGGAAGGGAAGCTTCAGGTAATTTTTCAAGTTTCGTTTGTACGAATATCATCGATTCTTAAGAGTAATATGAACGGTGGTGTACAATTTGAGGACAAAGATCGAGGGGGCGGTATGTGGAAGGTGAGCAGGATAAGGGATGATCGACGATATGCGTGAAACACATTTCCATCTTTTAATTGTCAGTATATATTGAGTATTAAAACATGTTCGTGCCCTCGAGATCGCAACTTTTGTAGGTACGTACATACATACATTTGTACGTACGTACGTTATATTCTGTTTCGCGTGAAACGGCAAGGTGGTCGCATACGTTTTATTCAAAAGCCAGCTGGCTTCTTCGTTCCTCAACGAGTAATGGAAACGTTATCGTAAGTAACAGTGGTATTTTACTTTCGATAGCAATACTAGTAGCGAACAGTTTACTTTCGTTGGTAACGCGGTCGGTTCGATCAACGTTTATTCGGTATCAGTATTACCGTCGTCTCGATGTGTAAAGAAGATAAGCTGTTGTACACCCGTTTAATCGTCGGGATTTATGCATAGATAGAAGCCAACAATGGGTATACTAATGCGAATCACGCCTACTCCTTTGCACAGAGTTTTACAAAAAATTCATTCTCAAATACGTGAACATTAACAATCATTTTTGGGCCGAATGATATATCATAAACATTACAATGAGCATACTCGACGGTTCGAATGAAAGCCTAACAGGCTGTGTCCACATTGTAGTTAGCGCAAGAATATTCTTAGACCGATAAATTATGCGTTCGATCGATCTTTTGTCCTTCGATGTTTCAATCGGCAGGATATATTACATGCGCTATGCAGACATGTCCACGCGGGTTACGTAAAGAGCACTATCAAAGGGAGTATTCTTCATGTATCACCAACTGTGCGGTAACTTGGCAAATCGCAGTCAGGCATCAAAGGAACCTCCCTCAAGTTTCACTGTTCTCGCCGCAAGCGTAAGTGCAACTGTAACGGGCTATGTTCTCCAGCGCGATACGATTCCAATTACCTATAACTATTGCTATTCAGCAAAATAAGCTCGTCTCAACGCCTGCCGCTTTGGAGAAAAGCTAAAGAGCTTGTTTCGAACCTTTTGTCGCATTGCAATCACCTCTGTCGTGGCTGGTAAGAATCCAAATTGGTCCACGGACAACTCTTATTGTCATTCGAATATCGTCGAAGCATAAAGGACCCCCCAGTGAAAGAGTTTTGTTCACGTCGTTCGCTGTTCGTTTGCATTTACATACGTCTTTAGGTCGCGGAATAGGGGAAGGTAAGTAACGTCCGTCGCGACGGTGTCAACTCAAATGTACAACAGTTACGATTTTTCGCACGAAGAGGCAGGTAAATATCTGTATATGTATAATATCATGTTTTACAGAACGCGTTCGGGAATCCGTCAATCATTGAGAAAATCCGGTACTATTATATTTATCATTGTACTTGCAGAATATACGGTTCGCAGGACTCGAATGGAAAAGAAGAGGAGGTGTATAGAGACGGAAATGGACAAAGAAATACAAACACAGTCGTATTATCGATAAAATGGTTAGTTGCGGCCACTTAAAATCCGTATCGGATATCTAGCCGTCTCGTCATCGAGGGAGAAGAAGGTGACATTTGAAGGTCGTGAAATCAGAGTCTATACAGTTATCACGCGATAACATCGAAGTCTACTTGACCGTTCATAATCTGTTTTTAGTGCCGTAGTAGTAAGAATCGCGACGACAATCCGCAAAACTGTCGATCCAGCGTAGCCTCACCCGATATACTAACGTTAAAAATCGGCTCCCGTAGAGATGGATAGATATCGTAGTTCTGCAGTTTGTTAAGGGATAAAAGTGAATTTTCAAAGCAAGAGGAGGACCGATGAAATTACGCAAGGACAATTTGCGTTCCTCCCGACGCTTGTGACCGTGTACTTAAATTTGCAAGCAAAGAATGTCCAAGAAGCAATGGATGGTCCTACTGATGCTGTTCTTGACATACTTGTTACTAGGTGCTTCCATCTTTTACCATATCGAGAGTCGCCTAGAGATTGAGCGCATGGAGAAAGCCAAACGTGAACGCATCGAGATTAACGGTGAGCACAGTTGCTCCTGGTACGCATAAAAATGCCAGCAAGTGCCAATAGTTTTCTCGTTCGAATGTCATATCGTGAATGCGAAACAAAGTCGTCTGTGCGTTTTACAATTCATTTGAAGCTTGCTTCGTCGAAACTATACGTCGCGACTGTGAGTTAGGAAATCATTAAGAATGGCCACAAGCCCATAGAATTTTCTATCGAAATATTATATTTATAGCATGTATTTGCATTTATTGAACATTCGATAAACGGGGAAATTTGAATTTGTAAGATGTACTCTCTGTTGGCGTTGGCGTTGCTGTTGCTGTTCCCGTTCTAGTTCTTGTTCTTGCCCTTGCCCTTGCCCTTGCCCTTGCCTTCCTTCTTCCGTTCACGGCGACCGCCACTCTTTTTTGTGGGATCGGTTTGAACAATGAAAAAATAGAATAGATTCACGGTACCGTAACTGAATCGATTGCCCACGAGATCGCGCGTACAGTTTCGACACTCCTCGGTGGTAATTATTCGACAAATTCATCTGTATCGTCGGGAATATCCATTTTCCTGTTTACGTATACGTATGTACTTACTTCAACGTTGGACCTTTGTAAAATCGAGTTTGCATGCGTTTGGATGTTGAGGTGATCAAGTTAGGGTTCGAATTGCGCACCGAGGCGAGCGATTGAAATTATTGTCATGGGAGGCGACGGTTTGCTTTTATTTGAAAGCGGTCAAGCAATTTATCTAAAAGCAATAGCAATCTAATTGAAAACACGCGTCAACTTCGACACGTTGTACATACATTTATTAGTCTCGATCGAATGAAACGTTGCGACGCTATCGAAGAGGCGTGTGTCGAATCGGACCACGTGCATACATACATACATACATACATCTCCGAGGGAAAACCGCCACCGAATACAACAAAGGTGCCAACTGTAATCTTATCCGTATACGTTCTTCTTGGGAACCACGTCGATGCCTCTTTTCTATTTTTCTCGCAGAACGTAGACGCGCGTACATAAAGTTCCGTGACTGACCCGACGCAAATGGGCAGCACAAACGATGAAACGAGCGACGAGGAACGATAATATAACATTCGTCCGCGGCTGGTAGTTTTGTAGAAAGCATCCTACATACAGGTATCTTACATAAAAGGCTTGTACGGGATCGATGCACGTTGATTATACATAACACTCGATTCGTCTTTTCAAGATTGTCAAGATTTGTAATCGAAGCATGAAAATCAGTGGAACGTATTTGATAAATAAGTACACGTACATGTCGCACGTGAAACAAATAAGTTCATCAAGTAAACAATATGGGATACACTCAGATTCTAACGCTCTTTGCTTTTACAGCTTTGCTTCACGCACATTACGCGCCTAGCCTTAACCACGATCACGATGATATTCTTGGGAAATTGACACGATACTGTGGGAAATCGGTTTACAATTATACCGATGGCGAAACAGACCCCCTTAAATGGGACTTTTACAACAGTTTCTATTTCGCTTACACCGTTGTCAGCACGATTGGTACGTATATCCCTGGTGAGCATAGCAATGTCCTTTTACGCGTGTCTGGACAACATATTTACGAGTGGCAAGACACCGAAGAATAACACGCGACCGCGAATGAAAGAGCGTCTCGTAAAGGTGATAGAGATAGCGTAATTGCGTATACAATTTGGCGCTGAATTTAGATGATATAGATTTTAGATGGTCGCAATTTGGACGAACCGGTGAACGCGAACCGCGTTTGTACATACGCGTAGGTGCATACACACACATGCACATATGTATGTAGATCCGAAATGTTGAAATGCTCACACTTTAAACGTTTGCCCCATATACGCAATACAGGTTACGGAAATTTGGCTCCAACGAACATGCTCGGTCGCATCCTGATGATATTCTACGGTCTGATAGGCATACCCATGAACGGAATTTTGTTGACGCAACTGGGAGAGTTTTTTGGCAGTGTATTTGTGAAAGCGCATCAAAAGTACAAGACGTACAAACACGGCCGTAACAGTTATTACTCCAGAAAATTGACGACATTCGAAACAGGAAAAGTTGGATTAGCCGCCCAGATATTTGCTCATTTGACGCCAGGTTTCGTAATGTTCATTTTCTTCCCGGCATTTCTCTTTTCCCACTACGAGGGCTGGAGTTACGACGAAGCCGTATATTACGCTTTCGTTACATTGACTACCATTGGTTTTGGAGATTACGTAGCAGGTCAGAAAACGTTTTGTCCCCCACTAACTCGCCGCGCCTCGCCTCGCCTCGCCTCGCCACGCCATGCCAGCCGGTCGCCTCTTTAAACGAAATCAAATACGCCGACATAATATTACATTTTACGTATTATAACATATATTATGCTGAAATGTTCATCTTTCAAGCGCAAGCAACAAAGATATCACGATGCTTCTCCTTACAAATCATATACGATTCATATCTTTTTCATGCTCTCCGTGCTCCCAAGGATTCCAGGATCCGAGGTAAACTAACAGATTCTCCCCGACATCCGTTCATTCTTTTCGCTTGCTTGCATCGCTGCGTTCCTTTCAGTAACGTATGCGATTCCTGATTGACATTGAAATGTTGCGTATTGACGAGCTTGCAACGTACTCGATAGGACAGGACAACAGCAAGGGTAGCGGGATTTTCTTCATGCTGTACAAAACCTTTCTGATCTGCTGGATATCCTTTGGATTGGGATACACAGTCATGATTATGACTTTTATCGCTCGGGGTATGCGTAGCAAAAAGATTACGAGAATCGAGCACAAACTGGCCGTCAATTTAAAGCACACACAGAGCAAAATCTGGAACGAATTCAGTAAGGAGATAAGTTATTTGCGTCGCGTTTTCAACGAACTTCAGCTCTCAAAGGTGAAGGTAAGAGAACACACTGCGTTCCATCTCGCGAACCGTACAACTCGGGAGGAAGTGTACAATATTATTCCATTTCTGCTATTGCAGAGGGTATACGTCGACGAATGCACCTGCGAGATTCCACCGTCCAAGTATCCACGAAGTAACAGCTTTCCCGACCTTCGGGATCTATCGTACGGCTCGAAGGAGAAAGACGGCGTTTGCTGCAGACCCCGGAGACGCGCTAATAGCGAGGTGGTGCCAACGGTAAGAGAATCTTTTCCTCCTTTCGGTGAGAGTAAAATGTCGCTGCAAAGTGTTAATCCCCCGTCGAACGGGATCCTCGTTGACGTTCGATAGGAGGAACAGGTAGCGCGTGTCGTTTCTGAGACAGATCTTCAGAGGATCGATAAAACGGCAACATTCGCAACCCACGCTATGGTGCAGCCAGCGGAACTATTGGCGAGATTGGTGAACATTCTTGGCTATATACCGCCAGTTACGGAGGATATCGCCGGCGATGCTTCGAATCAGACGACTTTCGTTGGGCAGGAAATCGGCGGCAACAGAGTCGGAGAAACGGGTAGCGGGGACAAATTTCCGGAAAAGACGTCAACGTCGTTCCCGTGCAATTCTTTGCCGGGAATCTGGGCAATCGGCAGCGAAAGAATACCGCGATTCCCGCGGCCACGGTCCAGGGCGGCCAGTGAGATTGGCCTGTACGAAACGAAAAACGAGGAACGAAACGTCGAACGCACTTGGTCCGGACCAACGGCGGTGAAGAAAATTCAGTCGCTGATGAAAGGGCGAACGGGCGAATCGCCGAGCGCGAGCAGAGATCGCGGGGGTAAGGAATCGAGATTCCCCAAACTCCGAAGCCTTTCGATAGCGAGGACCGTTCCGAAAGCATTGATGATATCTTCGAGCCCTTGGAAAGGTTGCGTATCAACGACGACCGGGAGTGAGGGCTCGAAACTCGAGCTGGAAGATAATAAGGATGTCGAGCAGTCGCAGGGATTCCCGTCGATCGACGAGAGACGAGGCTCGACCACGAATCTACGAAATCATTACTACACGCATACTGGCGCAGCTAACAATATCGGTACGGAGGGTGCTAATAATTTGCTGGAGGAGACCAGTTTGGCAGATTTTTTGAGAGCCATCACGGTTCTTCACGCGAGCGTTGCCACCAACGGTAGTTGGTCCCCCGCAACCGACGGCAGTGAAATTCGCCGCGGCCAGCCGCGAAGAAAAATGGGCACTGCATCTTTAACGCCGCCAAAACTTCCGAGCTTGTTCACGTTATTCTCGCATCCTCCGCCGCCTTCGTCGACCAGTCAAGGCAATCAGAACGCGGTCGCGCAGGAGTCGAATGTAAATTGGGACGACGTCAAACCGCCTCGGCCCGAGACAAGACGGGAATCGAGTCTGGCGTTCGTCACGCCCAAGGTCGCGCCCAAGGTCGCGAAGCCGAGGAGGTTCTCGTTGAGGCCCGTGGCGACGCCCGTCAGTCCTCCCACACCTCCGAAAAGCGGTTCGCCGCTTTTAACGGTGAGTTCGATGCTCCGTTCGTTTGCGAAACACCCTCGCCATTAAACTCGATTTCTCTACGTGATATATGTCCTGTAAAATCTATTTCTTTTCCTCTTTTCCTCATTACTTAGGATTCCCGGGGAGCGAGGTGCGAAAATAGATCGACATTTTTCTTCGAATCGCCCAGGGAGCCTCTTATCCGAACGGAAGGAGCACCCGGTCTTTCGTCGCCGGTCAAACCACCCGCAAACGGACGACGATTCTCGTTGCGATCCACTCAAAATCAGAACGGAATTTCGACAGGAAGTAACGGGGGTGTCGCTCCTGCGCTAAAATCGTTACCCCGTTGGAAGGCTGGTATGTTGCAGCGACAAATCGGTCAAATGAATCTTCGACGCCGGGTCAGAGCGTTCAGTCTGAGCGACGTATGCAACGAGGATCGCGACGAAAGAACCGATCCTTTCGGCTCGCCGTTCCACATTTACAAGAGCAATAATCGACACGGCGACGCGGCCCGCCGAAACATTTCCGTGCTGGGTGAATCGAACGACGATAAACTCGACCCGTCGACCCTCCCAGAAGAACAATCCTCGATCGGCCCGCCGGAAGCGGCTTCATTGAAATCAGTTCGTCTCGACGAAAGAAACGTTCGGATCATCGAGCAACGTGCACAAACGACCGCGACAGAGGACGCGAACTTGCGCACCATGCTGGATGGACGCGACCAGCTTGTTCCACCTTGCTTGCGGTCCGACGGAGATGGTGTCGCCGAAATGGCCGAATCGTTTTCGTCCAAAAACTCTCACAGAGGACCGACGAAACGGGCATCGTCCAGTGATCTTGACCGAACGGACTACAATCCCGAGTGCGGTAGTTTGTTCGCCGCCCCTAACGCGGATACGCAACTATCGCTGGTGGAAGTAAAAATAGAGTCTCCCGTTACGAACGCCGTTCGAAATCCTCCAACGAACAATGAAATCGACGACTCGCGGAACAATTTGCTCGACTTTACAGAATTACAGATTCGAGAACACGAATCAAACTCGGCCATCGACAAATCGTGATCGGGACCCACCGGTGAATTTCAACATCCGACATTACTGTACTTTATTTCAAACTTCTCTCTTGCAACCTGTTTGGCCAAACAACAAGAAATGTCAGAAACGACGTGTAAAAATGCATTCCGTTGCCGGTCGCTTCCTACCACTGTACGCACCGTTCCCTTTCTTCTTTTCTTCTTTTCTTCTTTGTTTCCACGGTGCATCCTTACCGCGTTCCGCGGCGGACCAAAAACGTGCTCGACAAACTTTCCCCCGCCCGCTTTCTAACGCTGCGTACCGGCGCCCCGTTGCCGTAGATATTTCGCGACACTGTTTGAACGTCTTCGGTCTCTAATCCAACCAAGCGGGCAGATCAGAGAATATTTACAATCGAGTCAATCATTTTACAATGAAACGGGCTTCCACCAGTTAACACGCTAATGCAAGAGTGGAAACGAAAGCATAGCAAGGAAGGAACTTTGTTGTTCCATTAACGAGGAAATTTTAGAAAGAGGCCTTTTAACGAATGACGCACATCCTGAAGTATCTGATGCTCTGTATTTGAATATACGATACAATAAATTATACATAATTTAGTTGACAGCGGAACAGAAAATATTCCTTCAGTTTCGTGCATGACAGATGGATCCGTGATGTCGCAAGAAACTCTCGCAACCAGCGTCTGGTATCGCGTTCACTAGTTGCTCGAGCAGACAATAAAATCCGTGTCCGAATCTAATTTATGCTGTTCGAAGTATTTTTCTTATCTCTTGGACTAAATGTTGTCGCGAGATCGATGTCTCGGCACGAGAGGCAACGTCCCTCAGTGTAACCTCGCCTCGAGCGAGCTCCCCTTCGCCGATTATTATCACCAACGGTATTCCGTTTTCTTCGCAGTGCTGGAATTGCGCGAGCAATTTCGCGTTTTTCTTGTAAGAATGTTCCGCCTTCACACCGGCATCCCAAAGAATATTCAAGATTTTCATTCTTTCTTCGTGCAAATTCTTTTGCGCAGTTGCCACGAACACCTCAACTTCCGTTGTACGCGTCTTTACGCTCTCTCGGCTCAATTTCGCCTCCAGAACGTTGAATATCCGTTCGATGCCCAACGAGAGACCGACGCAGGGGACCGATTTCTTCTTGCTGTCGAACATTCCTACCAGGTTGTCGTAACGGCCTCCGCCTGCAACGCTGCCAACCCCAACATCGTCCCCTGCAAATCAAATTGCTCCTTTAATAACCGCTACTACAATCAATGCAAATGGAATATTTGCAATCAACGAAGAAACAAGCTTTTACCTGTCAACACAGCTTCGAAGATTATGCCCGTATAATAATCGAGTCCTCTGGCAAGGCTAAGATCAAACGATATTTTGTCCGTCACATTTAATATGTCGCAATACTTGAATAACAGTTCCACGGCCTCGAGCCCTTTCACGGCAGCTTCGTATGTCATTAACTCGCTGTCCTTTCGCAATTCGGTTACAAGTTCTATTCCACCGGACTGCGACACGTAGGTGCCGATTTTATCGGCATCCGATTCGTCCATACCTTTCTCCTCTACTATCTCTTTTCTCACTTCCAACCACGGACTCTTATCCAGTTTATCGATAGATGAACACACCGCGCGAAATTTATCGGTCGGTACACCGCAAGCAGCAAATATACCGTCCAGCAACGATCTATGATTCAACTTGATCGTATACGACCCTACGTTCAACGACTCTAACGCGTCGGAAATAATTCGAATGCATTCAGCATCTGGAATCATGGGGTCATACTGGCCGGCTATATCGAAATCCTTTAACAAAAGTATCATATAGAAAAAGTGAACAATTCGATCGATCACGGCAGACAGCTAGAGAAGCAACGTCCGCTCAATTCATTGTATTCGACTTACGCATTGATAAAATTCCCTGTATCTGCCCTTGGTCGTGGATGGATTGTCTCTTCTATAAACCTTTGCTATATGATACCGCTTGATAGAGGAGATCTTCCCCATAGCCAGGTATCTAGCAAAAGGTACAGTCAAGTCGTATCTGAGGGCCAATATCTCTCCGCCTTGATCCTTCAAGTCGTATATCAACTTAGAGTCTTCTCCATATTTCCCGGTCAATACTTCCTACGTACAAAGGGTAGGAAACATTAGTATTACGCCGATAGAAAAGAGACGTATAAGTACACGAGAGACATAAACTGGTATACCTTTAACTCAAATACCGGAGTATCTATTGTCTCAGCACCATGCCTCTTGAACACTGCAACTATTTTCGCTATCACTCCGAGGCGTAGCGCCATTTGCTCAGGACCATAATCTCTCGTACCCTTTGGCGTTTTCAGGAGAAACTTAGCGGACGGCGTATTCTTTTCTCCCAATTGCGCTTTCAATTCCAGCAATTTCTTCACCTCGTCCGCAATCTTGACAAAGGTATAAAAGTTTACATTTTTACTGGACACGCTCCTCTTAACCACAGAATCCTGACTCAAACTTCAAATGGATCCAAGGGCCTATTACAAATGTCCACGCGATCGTCGTTCCGGAAAGATAACTGTCCACGTAACATGCATACCTTTAGCCTCGAAAGGGTCGTCGCATGGCAATAGGTTCGTGCGGGTAGAACGGCATTAATCCACGTCGAACGCAACATCAGGCAAGATCCAGTCATTTAAGAGAACCAGAATCAAAGAGAAAAGTCCGCCTCAATGTCGATTATTAAACTAGCCCAAAGAAGAAACATTACCATATAAGTGAGTCGACAAGCAAACGCTATAAATTATATCTATTGAAATGAAAGGGCATATATTGTCACCGCCAATGAGACGAGTTGTCACCCTAAGCGACAGAAACGACAAATTGTATAATTTACAGCGATTGTGCTTGTAGAGGAACAACTGCCTCACCTTTCGGTCAATAAGATCTTGCTCAGAGCGGCAAACGTTGATGACACGATTAACCTTCATCGTCAAGGCGGTAATCGGATTCGGCGACTCGGGAAACGTTTCACGTTCCGCTTGATCGAAGCTTTTTAGATTGGTATACCATCTATACAAGTGTCGCCATTTACCAAGTCGATCATCAGGAATCGTGACACAGAAGTCAAAGAGCGCTGCATCTTTCGCAGTAGGCACCCAACCATTCACGTAACTGACATCCGCGAAATCACAGTTAATGCTTTCTAATTGCGATTGTACATCGGACGAAATCGTCGAGTCCTAAACGATGGAAAGCGATGCGATGTAACCTTCTCGCAACGGTTCGAACGAAACACGCGTAGCGGGATCGAATATGTCACTCGCGACACGAATCAGACGAATCAGAGTAATCGCGAAAACGAGCCAGAACAGAATAATTAAGTAGGAAGATACCAGAGACGAACAGCTGATGGAATAGGAAACGTAAACAATTTCCAAGTATCAAGGGACACAGCATGGAGGGGACGGACAGTTGGCCTTTCCAGAAGGAAGAGGTTTTTCGCTTCTAGCCAAAAAATGAAGAAAAGAAAGGTTCAAACGCGCGAGACGCAAACTCGCGTTTTCGTACCTCAATATCGTCAGCTTTAGCAGCTTTTAGTCTTCGCACTAACTCTCCTTGTTCCTTCACTCGTTCCAACAATTTCCCCGCGATTTCGTCAGCCATAGCGCCGCGTGGTTCGGTGTTCCTCCGTCGTCGAAGCTATGTTACCGGACACACGTTTCAAGCCACACGGCATCACTACGCTTTCCAGTAGCTTGTATCCGACGATTGCGCTAAGATTCCAGTACGGTCTGCTCACTCCATCGACTTAAAAAACGCCCGCCGATTCGTCCATTCCCGCTTTGCGCGATCAACTCGAGCTAAAACGGGGAGATTTACATGGTCAGACGGCCGTTCGAATTTTAGGTTACAAGGAAGCAGAAAAAACGTTACAGGAAGCAAGGATGGCTCCTGTACAGCCCGAAACGAACCAGTATTACGTTTAGTCGTTGATTTTTCTTTTTCCTTTTTCATTCGTCATTACACAGAAAGCTCCTGCGCAACTATTCAAATAGCGAATACTCGAAGAGCAACCGAGCAGCAACATTTAAGATCGTCGTCCACTCAGCGAACATTTCACGTATAACGTAACACGTAAGATTCTTTAAAAAAAAAAAAAAGGGAGTAGGACTGAAGGTATCGAATACGTATTTCGAACAACTCGAACTGTAGAATATGGGTAACCGTCGAACCAATTCCATTAATTTCGTTTTCTTTTACCATTGCGGATGACGAGTTGGAAGCAACAAGTAATTCATTTACATTCGAACGAGAATGCCAATTCAACATCGATCTTTACGTCCACGATGTTCGCTTCGTTTCAAATAGACTCGCAAGCCCGCGACCGACTCGCAGATCATATCGTTACGCTACAGCGTTACGGGGCCTTAATGCTTAGTAACGTCGAGTCAACTGTCGACAATATAATTGTAACTATCGATAGCGACAACTAACTTGGGCGCGAAATTCGATACCGGATCAGCGTACGCGATGCATAAAGTTGTATGTACATGGTATGCACGTATACGTGTATCCTGCGTAGCTGAGATGCTACATTCCGACGCATGTAAGATCACTCTTTATTTCAGGACATAATATAATACGTATTCTTCTCTCTGCACCTCTTTCAATATTAATATTTGTTTTACAGGCTGCAACTAAAACCGAAGAGGACGAAGAGGCCTATAAAAAGTTGAACACAAAAAAAAGATAAGGGCATTTGCTACGTTCAAATTTATACTTGTGTAAACATAAATTAATATATCCATTTGTAGTTGCACGTGCAAGGTTCACTAAGCAGATGACATTGCATGCTTCAACTGCTTTAATCTCGAGGTATGAATCATAACATTCTGTATAAAAAACAGTAATGAACAGTTTACCCTGGAAAACCATTATTTCAGGAGACAATATTATTATGATATATATATATGTGTGTTATAAGTATTAATTTTTCCAGGGATCCATATCAGAAGATGAATAGTCTGGAGTCCAGCAAACTTGTTCAGAATCTGAATCTTGACGACACACTTTTATAGGTATCAAAACTGGTGAGGACTCCACTTTTTTAGATCATGCTCCATTGTCCATAGTAACTTGTTTCTTGCATTCATACTAATGAATCGTACTTTTTTTTTCATGTAAGGCAATGCAGAAGTTTCTAGAAGAATCAACTCGATACGTGGTGCATGTACGAACACGCTGGCCGCAGCCCAAATGCAGTGAAGAAGAGGCATGCAGTCATCAGACAACGAAAAAATGAATAAACTACTAGCAGTGACATAGTATATATATATGTATTATATCATATTATGTCATATAAATGAATAAAAACACATAATAATAATTTTGTATTGAGCTCATTCAAATGACCCAGTAGAAGCGCTTCCCCTTAAATTTAAATGCTTGGCCGACTGGCAGACTACTGCCTGGTCTGTCGCTTCGCCTGCTGGCAGGTCTGCCGGCAGATTCCTGCGATACCGCGGATACACTTTGCTATGAACTGTCGACAGTATCTGCCAGAAATTGCCTGGATTTGTCGGCAGTCTGCTGCTAGTCTGTTGCGAAACGGCTGATAGTGTACATTAAAAAGTAAAGCGGATCAGCTCTCCACGGGTAACCGAATCATTACCGCGTTCGTCCGACAGAAAGAAAATACAAAAGAACCGAAAGAACTGCGCAGCTTGAACGCAACAAAGTTTTCAACATACAATAAGATCTTGCCCAGATAGCCTTTTGACGGCAGACTGGATGTAGACCCGCGACAAAGCGAAACGCCGTCTGAAATGAAAGGGAATCGCATAAGCTACACTATAAAAAAAACTGCTTTGCTGTAACTGCAAACAATTGTTCGGAATAACAATTTCAATTGTTTAATTATTGATAACAAACGAACTGCAATTGGATTAATCTTCACACCTATTGGAGATGGTGGCTCATGCCTCTGACTTTAATTCATGTCCTTTGGTCATTGATGTATCTCGCCAGGAAGTGGCAGTGATCCCATTTGTTTATAATTTCATTAAACAAATTCATTTATCTCGCGTTCTACTGGGCCGATTTTAATCAACGACGACTCAAATTGAAGCTCTTGGCTCAACGGACAATCTGATCCACCAATAGATCGGCCCTCCTGTATAGCTTCGGGGCAATTCTCAAACGAATTGTTAAATAGCTTATAACATGTAAGCAGCAAATGCAGCAGTTGTAAATTCTTTATTGTCGGGTAGTGGCGTCCTTTACCTTCATTTTGAGCAATCGATCATTAATCCAACACATCCAGAAGCCGAGATAAATGCAGTGACCCGGAGTGCATTTTTCTCGATTCTTCAATTGTTAATAACTTTTAAACCGCGTATGCCATATTGTTCCAACTGTTGGAGAAGATAGATACGGCTTGTAGCTTTAATTTCAGACAAGCCCGGTTAATAAATACGGACTGGAAGCCGAGAAAAACGCAATTGTTTAAATTAACGAAGTAATCGGGGAATTCGGTTTTGGCGGTGGCCGAAATCGCAAAAAGGCCGCAAACGCGAGATGGCGCCACATGTCCGGTTATCGACATACCGTTACCGACAAAATTAAAAAAAAATGGTTATCTCGGCTGCTGGAGATTGTTTTTTAATAAATTTGGTGTCAAATGAAAGGGAAACGTATAAGCTACCTGAAAAAAAAAAAAAGAATTACCTCGGTACTGTACCTATGCTCAGTTGGCCGTAATAACAATTTCAACTGTTTAATTGTTTATAACAAATGAACGACACATGGGATAATGTTCACACCTATTGGAGATGGTAGCCAATGCCGCTGGCTTTATTTTATGTCCTTTGGTCATTGATGTATCTCGCCAGGAAGTGATTGAAATCGCATTTGTTGAAAATTTTTTTAAACAAATTTAATTATCTCGGCTTCTAGTGGGCCGATGTTATTCAAGGACGTCCCAAATTAAAGGAAATCGCATAAGCTACACTATAAAAAATACTGCTTTGCTGTAACTGCAAGCAGTTTTTTTTCGGAATAACAATTTCAATTGTTTCATTGTTTATAACGAGCGAACTGCACTTCGATTAATGTTCACACCGATTGGAGATGGTAGCCTATGCCTCTGGCTTGGATTCATGTTTGAAGTCATGGACTTATTAGCTCTCTTTCTTTCCGGCCTGTTTGCGTCATCTTTGCGACAGGTTTGCGTCAGGTTTGGTCTGACGCTCGCCCGTTGGGGCCGATCACTGCGGAGGGGGAGGCAAAATGGTTCCGGGGGACTATGAGGAGGATATGCGACGCTGCCATGCCTCGGGCGATACCTTCGCGAGGGGGGCAGGCCGTGTATTGGTGGTCCCGGGAGATAGCGGGCCTCAGGGCCGTGTGTGTCCGCGCTAGGCGCCGATATACGAGGTCGCGACGCCGGGGGCGACAGGCCGCTGGGGCGGGGGCCCTACTCTACGGGGAATACAGGGAGGCGCGCTTGGCACTGCGGCGTGCCATTGCGGTGGCGAAGAGCCATGCCTGGCGCGAGCTCATCGGGACACTCGACAGGAGCCCATGGGGGCGGCCGTACCTCATGGTCATGGGCAAGCTGCGGCCGAGGACGGCCCCACTGACGCGCACGATGGACCCCCGACTGCTGTACAACGTCCTGGACACCTTGTTCCCTGCAGTTGGGGGGGGAGAGGAAGCGGTCGGCCCGGACGGGGAGAGAAGAGCGGACTCGGCCGACTGGTCCGGGGAGCTGGGCGTCACGGAGGGAGAGCTGGCGTCGGTCATGCGGAAGCTGAAGGCCCGCAGTGTGGCGCCGGGCCCGGATGGGATCCCGGGGAAGATTTGGGCGTGGGCGATGCCGTACCTGGGGAGCAGACTCAGGCGGATGTTCGATGCCTGTCTACGGGCCGGGGAGTTCCCCTCATTATGGAGGAGGGGAACGGTCGTTTTATTAAAAAAGGAGGGCAGGCCGGCGGAGGAGCCGTCTGCCTACAGGCCGATATGCCTGCTGGACGAGATCGGGAAGATGCTCGAAAGGATCATCGCGGGACGCGTTGCGGAGCATCTTTCCGGGGTGGGGCCCGACTTGGATGAAAGCCAATTTGGCTTTCGCAGGGGCCGGTCAACGCTGGATGCGATTGCGCGTGTCCGGTCTCTGGCGGGAGCGGCCACGTCCCGGGGCGGAGTTGCGCTGGCGGTGTCGCTAGACATCGTAAACGCCTTTAACTCCGTACCCTGGGAGGCAATAAGGGGGGCGCTAATTCGTCACCGGGTGCCCCCCTATCTGAGGCGAATCCTGGGGTCCTACCTGTCCGGCAGGTACATAGAGTGCCCGGGGAGGGACGGAGTGGTGAGCAGGAGGGTGGATTGCGGGGTCCCGCAGGGGTCGGTCCTGGGCCCGTTGCTGTGGGACCTCGCGTATGACTCCGTCCTCCGAGCTGCGCTCCCCCCCGATGTCAGCGTCACCTGCTATGCGGATGACACTTTGGTGCTGGCGTCGGGGAGGGACTACGGAAGAACCGCGCGCCTCGCTGAGCTGGGCGTGGCCTGCGTGGTTGCGGCGGTGGAGAGACTCGGCCTGCGGGTTGCCCCCCAAAAGACCGAGGCGATGTGGATGGTGGACAGGCGCCTGCGGGGGGAACCGCCCGCGACCGGGCTGTGTATCGGCCGGTCCTGCGTTGGGGTGGGTCCGCGCCTCAAGTACTTGGGGCTCACCCTGGACGCCCGCTGGAGCTTCGAGGCCCACTTCGTGCGCCTGGCTCCTCGACTGGAGGGGGTGGCGGCCGGGCTGGGACGTATACTCCCGAATCTCGGGGGCCCGGCCGCGGGGGTGCGCCGCCTCTACGCGGGGGTCGTGCGTTCCATTGCACTGTATGGGGCGCCCGTGTGGAGTGGCGACCTGATGGCTAGTCGGCGCAGTCGCGAAATGCTGCGCCGCGTCGAGAGGAGGGTGGCCATCAGGGTCGCGAGGGCGTACCGCACGGTGTCGTATGGCGCTGCGATGATCCTGGCGGGGCTCCTGCCGCTCGAGATCCAGGCAGGAGTTGCCGCGGCCGATTATGCCTCGGCGAGGGCGTCCGAGGATGGCGACCCGCGGGATCACGAGGGGCGCGTGAGGGCCTCGAGGCTTCGGTCTCGGGGTCGTGCCGTGGCCGAATGGGGGGCCAGACTGTCCGCGTCGGCGGGCGCGAGTGGGCGCGTCGTCGGGGCGATACTGCCGAGCCTGGAGAAATGGCTGGGCGTCTCGTGGGGCAGGCTCACGTACAGGATGACGCAGGTGCTCTCCGGGCACGGGTGCTTCGGGGAGTACCTGCACCGGATCCGGAGGGAGGAGACGCCGCAGTGCTGGCACTGCGGCGAGGAAGTGGACTCGGCGCAGCACACGCTGGAGGAGTGCCCGGCGTGGGCTGCGGAGCGCCGAGTCTTGAGGCGAGCGGTGGGCTCGGACCTCGCGCTGCCGGTGGTCATCGCCGGCATTACGCGCGACCGGGCGGCCTGGAGTGCCCTGGCCTCCTTCTGCGAAGACGTGATGTTGCAGAAGGAGGCGGCGGAAAGGGGCAGGGAGCTGGCAGACCCCGCCCGTGGAAGAGGTGGTGTCGGGGGAAGGAGGCGGGGGCGTCCACAGCCCCCCCCCTAACCCCTGACTGGGATCCCCGGGGGGATGGGATGGTGGGAACCTTCTGTTCCCACAGGGGGACCACAGGACGTCTGATTGGGGGATCAGGCGGCCCTTGCACGTGGCAAGTGAGGGGCCGCATTGCGTAGTGGTTGCGCGATGCGGCAAAGGGTAAGTTATTTGCAGATTTTGAGGAGGGTCCTTCTGACCCTCCTCGGGACGGACCTCCTTAATAGTTTGAGGTATGGCGTGGGAGGGTGCGGCGTTGTGTCCGCAAGGGTTCCACGCGCCCTCCAATAGATGGAAGACGGTGTCAGCCCGGGAGGCGACAGGGGGCACTCCCTCCTCGTCTCTCGGGCGACCGTTGGAACCGCCCGGCGAAAGGTTGGCCCTGCTGTGGGAGGACGCTTGTCCTCCTGTTACCCCGCAGGGTCAACCGAAGGCCGAAATCAGCGGCGGGGAGCGTGTGGGGGGAATGACACCCTCCCCCCTACCGATGCGAAGCGGAAAAGTGGTGGCGTGGCCGAGGGTGCGGCGGTGCTCCCCCCCTGCACCCCTCGGAATGGCGCCACCACTGGCCAGCAGACCGGCGACCCGCCGGGAGAGGGAGCACGTATCCCTCCCTGTGCGCGGGTGCGTCGGAGTGCCGTGAGCGGCTCGGATGGGGACCCGAGCCGCTCTGATCAACGGCCTGGAGGAGGGCCGCGTCGGGTGTTGCCCCTGGCGCGGCTGAGAGACGGGTAAGGAGGGTCCATGCGACCCTCCCGAGGGCTGGGGCTGCGACAGCCACAGCGCGGGGAGGCACCGGATGTAATCTCCGGAGTTCCCGGGGCCTCCCCAACAAGCGCAGAGGAGAGGCAACCGAGGTGGTTTTAGTCGGTAAGAATCCGACACTACCTCCTGCTCGTCCCCAGGGCAGGAGGTGTCTTTTGAAGATTTCCACCTCGTATAAAAAAAAAAAAAAAAAAAAAAAATAAAAAAAAAAAAAAAAAAAAAAATGGGTTAGGTTTGGGTTAGGTTTGGGTTAGGTTTGGGTTAGGTTTGGGTTAGGTTTGGGTTAGGTTTGGGTTAGGTTTGGGTTAGGTTTGGGTTAGGTTTGGGTTAGGTTTGGGTTAGGTTTGGGTTGGTTGGAAGATGGCGCTGGACGAGGCATGTCGCACGAAGCAACAGTGTAGTTATTTGTTCGGAAATCAGTGTACCAAATGGTTTTTGTGATAATATAACTAGTCACATCGGTAGCGGACGTTCGACTCTCGGTCGTGGGCTAATTGGTGCCAGGAAAGTTTTCCTGCCCACCTACGAAAAGACGTGTGCGTGATGGCGTTGGTAAACTTAACCTCTAGTAACCTCAAAATGGCGGCGGGCCATCGGCCATCGTTTTTGGGCACGCCACGCTCCTAGCGCCCCCTTTTTCTCTTGGTGCGAAACGGGTTTCTTCGCGGTGCGCGGCGCCCCCTTTTTCGCTCTTGGTGCGAAACGCGATTCTTCGCTCCGCGCGGCGCCCCCTAGTGCTCTTAGTGCGGAACGCGATTATTCGCTCCGCGCGACGCCCCCTAGTGCGGGTAGTGCGAAACGCGATTTTTCGCTCCGCGCGACGCCCCCTAGTGCTCTTAGTGCGGAACGCGATTCTTCGCTCCGCGCGACGCCCCCTAGTGCTAGTAGTGCGAAATGCGATTTTTCGCTCCGCGCGGCGCCCCCTAGTGCTAGTAGTGCGAAACGCGATTCTTCGCTCCGCGCGACGCCCCCTAGTGCTAGTAGTGCGAAATGCGATTTTTCGCTCCGCGCGACGCCCCCTAGTGCTAGTAGTGCGAAACGCGATTTTTCGCTCCGCGCGGCGCCCCCTAGTGCTAGTAGTGTGAAACGCGATTTTTCGCTCCGCGCGACGCCCCCTAGTGCTGGTAGTGCGAAACGCGATTTTTCGCTCCGCGCGGCGCCCCCTAGTGCTGGTAGTGCGAAACGTGATTTTTCGCTCCGCGCGACGCCCCCTAGTGCTGGTAGTGCGAAACGCGATTTTTCGCTCCGCGCGACGCCCCCTAGTGCTAGTAGTGCGAAACGCGATTTTTCGCTCCGCGCGGCGCCCCCTAGTGCTCTTAGTGCGGAACGCGATTCTTCGCTCCGCGCGACGCCCCCTAGTGCTAGTAGTGCGAAACGCGATTTTTCGCTCCGCGCGACGCCCCCTAGTGCTAGTAGTGCGAAACGCGATTTTTCGCTCCGCGCGGCGCCCCCTAGTGCTCTTAGTGCGGAACGCGATTCTTCGCTCCGCGCGACGCCCCCCCCCCTAGTGCTAGTAGTGCGAAACGCGAATTTTTCGCGGCGCGCGACGCCCCCCCCCCCCTAGTGCTCTTTGTGCGAAACGGGATTCTTCGTGGCGCTTGGCACCATCGTCGGCGTCACGGCTAACCTCAATGAAAGTAAAATACGATTGGTATAAGTGGTGACACGAATAGCTATCGTCCAAAGTTCGAAGCGAAGGAGGAATTATGTATCCTAGTGCTGGAAGCAATGCATCTGCCGTGGCCTCCGCTGCTGCGAGGTATCCAAGAAAAACAAATAACAAAACACGGAAGGATGTGGGACCGCGCTCCAACAGCGCGAGTCCGGCGGGAAGGAGCGCACCAGCAGGGCAACCTGCGGAGCGAAGTGACGACAAGGAGGCTACCTCAAAAACAGCAAGGGGTAGCACACGGGGCAAAGTGACGACTCGGACCCGAGAGGCTCACGTAATAAGCACCGAAGAAGGGGACACGGAATCCAGTGAATCCACCGTGACCTGCAGGAAGAGGCCGCGATCATCCAGGGAGTCGGACGAGAAGCGGCCTGCGAACAAGGGGCGAAGAGCGATAAGCTCCGAGGAGGAGGGGTCACCACCGAGGCGGCCCAAGAAAATGCCCTCGGAGACGGAGATGGCGGAGGAGTTGAGGATTCAGCCGACGCCCAACATAGGAGCGGAAATTATATCGCAGATGGCGGTGGTAAAGAAAGTGGCTCTCACAAGCTCACACTTGAAAGGGACCTATATTAGGGACCTGAAGGTGGCAGCTTTAAAAGTGAGTATAGCTGCAACGGAATTGGCAAAGAGGTCTGCCTCCACAAATGCGCAGCACATCGAGGAGGAAAACCTCCGGCTGCGCGGAAGAGTGGCTGACCTCGAGTCGGCACTGGCTGCGACAAAGGCGGAGAAGGAAAAGACTGACGCAACGTCAGTAAAATCAACGGAGAAAGGACCGAAGGGGAAGCAGTCTCGTCTCTCCTCCACCGACAACGCCCCTCCTATCACCGAGGAGCGCTTGGGAGCCCTTTTCGACGCCCTCATGGGGCGAGTCGAAAAGAAGTTGGTTTCCCTCCGTAAAGAACTCTCGGCGAGCTGGGCGATGGGTCCCCCCCCCCGGAGGGACTCGTCCATGACAGCAAAAACAGCGAGTAGAACGGAGACACCGGGAGTCTCACGCATTCGAGCCGCGAGGGAGGAGATGAGGGCGAAGAACGGTGTAGCGGAGCACACAGCGCCTGTGGTGATCCAACACCGAGATCCGTCTCTCCCGCCGAAGCAGGGCCCCACCTCTACTTCTGCCCCGGACAGCGAAACCTGGGCAACGGTAGTAGGCAGGAAATCCAAAAGAGCCGAGGCGCGGGCACACGGACGCCCGGTCCCACCCCCGGCTCTCCCAGGGAAAGGAAAGGAGCAGCAAAGGCAAAAACAACAACCGGGAAAGAAGGACGCCGGAAAGGAAAGGAAGACAGCAGCAGACACAAAAGTACTGCAGCGTAGGCCCCCGCGCACAGCGGCGGTGGCCCTGACCATCAAGGACGGGGCCAAGATAACCTACGCCGAGGCAATGGGCTCCGCCAGCCGAATCAACCTGGCGGAGTTGAACATAACGGAACTGCGACCCAAAAGGGCAGTCACCGGCGGTCTCCTCTTGGAAATCCCCGGACCGGAAGGGGCAGCGAAGGCCGACGCACTGGCCCAAAAAATGCGGGAAGTCCTGGGCGCCGAGGAGGGCGTCACAGTGGCCCGTCCAGTGAAGATGGCCGAACTGAGGGTGAGAGATCTCACAGCGGCCACCACAACGGAGGATGTGACCGCGGCCATCGCGACAGCGGGGGGATGTAGCACGGCGGAGGTCAAGACCGGGGAGATTCGGTCGTCTCCGCTAGGCCTGGGCACCGCCTGGGTTAGGTGCCCGCTGGCTGCTGCAAGGAAGATTGCAGCGGCAAAGAAGATCCGTGTCGGCTGGACCACGGCTCGGATAGAAGCATTGGCGGACCGCCCGCTACAATGTTTCCGCTGCCTAGAGACAGGCCACGTGAGGCAGCGATGCACTAGTAGTGTGGACCGCAGCGGGCGCTGCCACAACTGTGGGAGCGCCGAACACAAGGCGGCAGAATGCAGGAGCGCCGCCAAGTGCCCCCTGTGCGCTGACACCGGGAGACCATCCGACCATCGGATGGGAACGAAGGGCTGCACACCTCCACCACGAAGAGGAAGAAAGCAAGGAGTCAAGGAGGCCCAGCAGACGCAACTGGCTCCTAAACTAGCCGCCCTAAGCCTGGAAGGACAGGAAGGAAAGGAGAAGGATGCAGCAGCACCGGCGCCACCGGCGACACCTGCAGCAAGCGAGAAGCAGCCCGCGGAAGGAGGGGCCATGGAGCTGGATCAGTGAAGGGGCCATGGCCCTGCTGATCCAAGCCAACCTAAACCACTCGGCCGGTGCGCAGGACATGCTTGTCCAGCACATGGTCGAGTGGGGTGCCGGTTTGGCGGTCGCTGCCGAGCCATATAGGATTCCGGACCACCCAAACTGGGTGAGCAACCCGGGTGGCTCGGTAGCGATAATCCTCGGGGGAACTACGGCGCCGCTGTCCTTTTCAAAACTGGAGAGTGGCGACGGCTACATCGCGGCACAGTGGGGTGACACGGTGGTGGTGGGTATATACGCACCGCCAAGCTGGGACCTCGGGTCCTTCGGCGAATTCCTGGATGGGGTAGCGAGATGCGTCTCGCGGTATCGACCCCGTCCGACTATTGTCCTGGGGGACTTCAACGCCAAATCTCAGGCCTGGGGCTCCCCCGGGACGGACCTGAGGGGCGAGGCGGTGCTGGATTGGGCGGCTGGCTCCGACCTCCGTCTGTTAAATCGGGGGTCTGACAGCACCTGCGTCCGCTACCAGGGAGAGTCCATCGTCGACTTAACGTGGGCCTCCTCCTCGGTGGTGAAACGCGTAGGAGGCTGGAGGGTGGCGCGAGAGGTGGAAACATTAAGCGACCACCTCTACATCGTGATGGAGGTGCGCGCCACCCGGGGCCGTGGGCCAACGGGAAGGGGTCGAAGGGGTGGGGCTTACGGATCTTCAACCTCTAATAATTCTTCTGTCCCAAACAGGAAGAGATGGGCCCTCAAGCGTATGGACGAGGACGCGCTGATGGCAGCGTCCCTCGCAGTGGCCTGGCCCGACATCCTGGATGAACCAGTCCTGGACATCGAGGAGGAAGCGACACGATTCCAAAGGAGTATGGTGGCGATATGTGAGGTCGCCATGCCCCGCTCCCACCCACCGAAACGACAGGCGACGTATTGGTGGTCGCGGGAGATAGCGCTGATGCGCTGTACCTGCGCGCGTGCCCGGCGTCTGTTCCAGAGGGCCCGTCGTAAACGATGCCGCGACCTGGCCAGGGAATATCAATTATACGAGGACTACCGGGAGCAGGTGGTGGCTCTTCAGCTGGTCATTAGGAAGGCGAAGGCCGGCGCATGGACGGAACTTCTACAAGACTTGGAACGGAACCCCTGGGGGCGTCCGTACAAGATGGTGATGGGAAAACTTCGCGCCTGGGTGCCCCCTGTGACGGAGACACTGGACCCCAGCTTCCTGGACAGGGTGGTTAGTACCCTGTTCCCCCCAGACGAGGGGAGGGAACCGGCTCCGGAGATAGAAGACACGGATCCATCCAACTGGTCGGATGACTTGGAGGTGACAGCGGAGGAGCTGGCTACTGCAGTCAAGAGGATGGGGATCCGAAACACCGCTCCGGGTCCAGACGGCGTACCGGGCCGAGCCATGGCCCTAGCCTTACGCGTCCTGGGGCCCCGACTCAGGCGTCTTTTCAACGCCTGCCTGAAGGCCGGACGTGTCCCGTCCGCGTGGAAGAGGAGCGGGATGGTCCTGCTTAAGAAGATAGGGAAGCCAGCCGATTCTCCCTCGGCATACCGGCCGATCTGTCTGCTCAGCGAGGTGGGGAAGCTGTTCGAGAGAGTGGTAGTTTCCCGCCTCGCTGGGCACCTGTCCCGGGTGGGCCCGGACCTGGCCGAGTCCCAGTTTGGATTCAGGGCGGGACGATCGACGGTCGACGCTGTCGGCCGCGTGAAGTCCCTCTCGGACTCGGCCACGTCTCAGGGGGGAGTGGCGTTGGCGGTGAGCCTAGACATCACTAACGCCTTTAATTCTCTCCCCTGGGGCCGAGTTGGGAGGGCGCTCGAGGAGCATGGAGTGCCCCTCTATGTGAGGAGGGTCCTAAGGGACTACCTGAGGGACAGGTGGGTGGAATACCCGGGCTGGAGAAGTCGGATGTGCGCGAGATCAGTGGATCGCGGCGTCCCGCAGGGTTCGGTTCTGGGCCCCATCCTGTGGGACATCGGATACGACAGTGTATTGCGGGCTGCCCTACCTGCAGGCGTCACGCTCACCTGCTATGCGGACGACACGCTACTGATGGCCGTTGGGAGGGATTGGAAAAGGACCACCCGCCTTGCAGAGACAGGTTTGGCAACACTAATTAATAACATACGAGGACTGGGGCTAGAGATCTCCCCGCAGAAAACCGAGGCCATGTGGTTTCACGACAGGTCTCGGAGCGGGGGACCACCCAGGACTTTTATTCTTGTAGGAGGAGAGTACGTCCAGGTTGGAGACCGAATGAACTATCTCGGTCTTCTCCTGGACGGAAAATGGCGCTTCGAGGCGCACTTCGATCGTCTGGTCCCGCGATTGGAGAGGGCGGCGACCGGGCTTGGTCGCCTGCTCCCCAACATCGGGGGTCCGGAGGAGAGAGTGCGTCGTCTCTACCTCGGAATCGTGCGGTCCATGGCCCTGTACGGCGCACCGATATGGGCGTCTGCCCTGATGGCCAGGAGACGCAGCAGGACGCTACTGCGCCGCGTTCAGAGGAGGATGGCCATCAGGGTGGCCAGGGGATACCGCACGATATCCCACGAGGCGGCTCTGGTACTGGCGGGCACGGTGCCCCTCGATCTTCTGGCGGAGGGAGACGCTTTCGTATACGAGCGTCTCCGTGAACTCCGTGCGGGGGGTACCCATGTAACCATCGAGGAGGAGGAAAGCGTGAGACGGCAAGCTCGTCTAGCTGCGCGCACGAAGTGGAAGGAAGAGCTCCTGGACCGGGGAGCTACGCAGCGGGCCGTCGGAGCCGTCCTGCCCAACATGGACGAGTGGCTGGACCGTGGAAGAGGGACCCTGACCTACCGGGTCACACAGGTTCTCACTGGACACGGATGTTTCGGTGAGTTCCTGTGCCGGATCCGGGCGGAAACAACGGCGGAGTGCCGCGAGTGCGGCGCGGCCATGGACACGGCGCAGCACACTCTGGAGGAGTGCCCGGAGTGGGCGGAAGAGCGGCGCGACTTAAGAGCGCATATTGGAGCGGACCTCTCGCTGACTAACATCGTCCTCAAGATGTTGAGAAGCGGGAGGGCCTGGACGGCGATGGCCTCCTTCTGCGAGGTAGTTCTTCGTAGAAAGGAGGCATCGGAGCGGGATCGGGAGTTATCCGACCCCACCCGACGCGAGAGGCGGAGAGGCAGGACCCGCCGGCCACGGGCACGCCCGTTGGTGGGTTCCCCTGCCCCCTCCGCAGTGTAAAGGCGATATCGGCCGGGAGAGGCTGGAGGCATCCCCTCCTCGTCTCTCGGACGATCATCATCATCGCCTGATGGATGGGTGGACCTGCCGTGGAAGGGCTTCGCCCCTCTGCAAGTCGCAGGACTGCCCGATAGACGGAGTTTTTTCTTTTCACCTGTGATCTGCGCAGAGGCATAAGCGGTGGCATGGCCGAGGGTGCGGGGGTATCTCTCCGCCGCACCACTTGGAATGGTGCCAAGCTTATATGTAGAATGGCGGCTCACCTGGAGGGAGCACTATTTCTTCGCTCCCTGCGCGCGAGGCCGTCAAAGAGCCGGGAGTGGCCTCAGGTGGGGACCCGAGCCGCTCCAATCAACGGCCAGGAGGAGGGCCGCGCCGGGTGTTGCCCCCGGCGTGGCGATATACAAGGAGGGAGGGTCCCTCTGACCCCGACTCAAGGATAGGGGCTGTCGACAGCCAGGATGCGGGGAGGCACCGGAAGTAATCTCCGGAGTTCCCGGAGCCTCCCCATAGCGTAGAGGAAAGGTAACCGAGGTGGTTTTTAGTCGGTAAAAATCCGACACTACCTCATGCCCGTCCCCAGGGCAGGAGGTGTCTTTTGAAGATTTCCACCTCGAAAAAAAAAAAAAAAAAAAAAAAAAAAAAAAAAAAAAAAAAAAAAAAAAAAATGGGTTAGGTTTGGGTTAGGTTTGGGTTAGGTTTGGGTTAGGTTTGGTTTGGGTTTGGGTTAGGTTTGGGTTAGGTTTGGGTTAGGTTTGGTTTGGGTTTGGGTTAGGTTTGGGTTAGGTTTGGGTTAGGTTTGGGTTAGGTTTGGGTTAGGTTTGGGTTAGGTTTGGGTTAGGTTTGGGTTAGGTTTGGGTTAGGTTTGGGTTAGGTTTGGGTTGGGTTGGAAGATGGCGCTGGACGACGCATGTCGCACGAAGCAACAGTGTAGTTATTTGTTCGGAAATCAGTGTACCAAATGGTTTTTGTGATAATATAACTAGTCACATCGGTAGCGGACGTTCGACTCTCGGTCGTGGGCTAATTGGTGCCAGGAAAGTTTTCCTGCCCACCTACGAAAAGACGTGTGCGTGATGGCGTTGGTAAACTTAACCTCTAGTAACCTCAAAATGGCGGCGGGCCATCGGCCATCGTTTTTGGGCACGCCACGCTCCTAGCGCCCCCTTTTTCTCTTGGTGCGAAACGGGTTTCTTCGCGGTGCGCGGCGCCCCCTTTTTGCTCTTGGTGCGAAACGCGATTCATCGCTCCGCGCGGCGCCCCCTAGTGCTCTTAGTGCGGAACGCGATTATTCGCTCCGCGCTACGCCCCCTAGTGCTGGTAGTGCGAAACGCGATTTTTCGCTCCGCGCGACGCCCCCTAGTGCTCTTAGTGCGGAACGCGATTTTTCGCTCCGCGCGACGCCCCCTAGTGCTCTTAGTGCGGAACGCGATTCTTCGCTCCGCGCGACGCCCCCTAGTGCTAGTAGTGCGAAATGCGATTTTTCGCTCCGCGCGACGCCCCCTAGTGCTAGTAGTGCGAAATGCGATTTTTCGCTCCGCGCGACGCCCCCTAGTGCTAGTAGTGCGAAACGCGATTTTTCGCTCCGCGCGGCGCCCCCTAGTGCTAGTAGTGTGAAACGCGATTTTTCGCTCCGCGCGACGCCCCCTAGTGCTGGTAGTGCGAAACGCGATTTTTCGCTCCGCGCGGCGCCCCCTAGTGCTGGTAGTGCGAAACGTGATTTTTCGCTCCGCGCGACGCCCCCTAGTGCTGGTAGTGCGAAACGCGATTTTTCGCTCCGCGCGACGCCCCCTAGTGCTAGTAGTGCGAAACGCGATTTTTCGCTCCGCGCGGCGCCCCCTAGTGCTCTTAGTGCGGAACGCGATTCTTCGCTCCGCGCGACGCCCCCTAGTGCTAGTAGTGCGAAACGCGATTTTTCGCTCCGCGCGACGCCCCCTAGTGCTAGTAGTGCGAAACGCGATTTTTCGCTCCGCGCGGCGCCCCCTAGTGCTCTTAGTGCGGAACGCGATTCTTCGCTCCGCGCGACGCCCCCCCCCCCTAGTGCTAGTAGTGCGAAACGCGAATTTTTCGCGGCGCGCGCCCCCCCCCCCTAGTGCTCTTTGTGCGAAACGGGATTCTTCGTGGCGCTTGGCACCATCGTCGGCGTCACGGCTAACCTCAATGAAAGTAAAATACGATTGGTATAAGTGGTGACACGAATAGCTATCGTCCAAAGTTCGAAGCGAAGGAGGAATTATGTATCCTAGTGCTGGAAGCAATGCATCTGCCGTGGCCTCCGCTGCTGCCAGGTATCCAAGAAAAACAATTAACAAAACACGGAAGGATGTGGGACCGCGCTCCAACAGCGCGAGTCCGGCGGGAAGGAGCGCACCAGCAGGGCAACCTGCGGAGCGAAGTGACGACAAGGAGGCTACCTCAAAAACAGCAAGGGGTAGCACACGGGGCAAGGTGACGACGCGGACCCGAGAGGTTCACGTAATAAGCACCGAAGAAGGGGACACGGAATCCAGCGAATCCACCGTGACCTGCAGGAAGAGGCCGCGATCATCCAGGGAGTCGGACGAGAAGCGGCCAGCGAACAAGGGGCGAAGAGCGATAAGCTCCGAGGAGGAGGGGTCACCACCGAGGCGGCCCAAGAAAATGCCCTCGGAGACGGAGATGGCGGAGGAGCTGAGGATTCAGCCGACGCCCAACATAGGAGCGGAAATTATATCGCAGATGGCGGTAGTGAAGAAAGTGGCTCTCACAAGCTCACACTTGAAAGGGACCTATATTAGGGACCTGAAGGTGGCAGCCCTAAAAGTGAGTATCGCTGCTACGGAACTGGCAAAGAGGTCTGCCTCCACAAATGCGCAGCACATCGAGGAGGAAAACCTCCGGCTGCGCGGAAGAGTGGCTGACCTCGAGTCGGCACTGGCTGCGACAAAGGCGGAAAAAGCAATGACTGACACAACGTCAGTAAAATCTACAGAGAAAGGACCGAAGGGGAAGCAGTCTCGTCTCTCCTCCACCGACTACGCCCCTCCTATCACCGAGGAGCGCTTGGGAGCCCTTTTCGACGCCCTCATGGGGCGAGTCGAAAAGAAGTTGGTTTCCCTCCGTAAAGAACTCTCGGCGAGCTGGGCGATGGGTCCCCCCCCCCGGAGGGACTCGTCCATGACAGCAAAAACAGCGAGTAGAACCGAGACACCGGGAGTCTCACGCATTCGAGCCGCGAGGGAGGAGATGAGGGCGAAGAACGGTGTAGCGGAGCACACAGCGCCTGTGGTGATCCAACACCGAGATCCGTCTCTCCCGCCGAAGCAGGGCCCCACCTCTACTTCTGCCCCGGACAGCGAAACCTGGGCAACGGTAGTAGGCAGGAAATCCAAAAGAGCCGAGGCCCGGGCACACGGACGCCCGGTCCCACCCCCGGCTCTCCCAGGGAAAGGAAAGGAGCAGCAAAGGCAAAAACAACAACCGGGAAAGAAGGACGCCGGAAAGGAAAGGAAGCCAGCAGCAGACACAAAAGTACTGCAGCGTAGGCCCCCGCGCACAGCGGCGGTGGCCCTGACCATCAAGGACGGGGCCAAGATAACCTACGCCGAGGCAATGGGCTCCGCCAGCCGAATCAACCTGGCGGAGTTGAACATAACGGAACTGCGACCCAAAAGGGCAGTCACCGGCGGTCTCCTCTTGGAAATCCCCGGACCGGAAGGGGCAGCGAAGGCCGACGCACTGGCCCAGAAAATGCGGGAAGTCCTGGGCGCCGAGGAGGGCGTCACAGTGGCCCGTCCAGTGAAGATGGCCGAACTGAGGGTGAGAGATCTCACAGCAGCCACCACAACGGAGGATGTGACCGCGGCCATCGCGACAGCGGGGGGATGTGGCACGGCGGAGGTCAAGACCGGGGAGATTCGGTCGTCTCCGCTAGGCCTGGGCACCGCCTGGGTTAGGTGCCCGCTGGCTGCTGCAAGGAAGATTGCAGCGGCAAAGAAGATCCGAGTCGGCTGGACCACGGCTCGGATAGAAGCATTGGCGGACCGCCCGCTACAATGTTTCCGCTGCCTAGAGACAGGCCACGTGAGGCAGCGATGCACTAGTAGTGTGGACCGCAGCGGGCGCTGCCACAACTGTGGGAGCGCCGAACACAAGGCGGCAGAATGCAGGAGCGCCGCCAAGTGCCCCCTGTGCGCTGACACCGGGAGACCATCCGACCATCGGATGGGAACGAAGGGCTGCACACCTCCACCACGAAGAGGAAGAAATCAAGGAGTCAAGGAGGCCCAGCAGACGCAACTGGCTCCTAAACTAGCCGCCCTAAGCCTGGAAGGACAGGAAGGAAAGGAGAAGGATGCAGCAGCACCGGCGCCACCGGCGACACCTGCAGCAAGCGAGAAGCAGCCCGCGGAAGGAGGGGCCATGGAGCTGGATCAGTGAAGGGGCCATGGCCCTGCTGATTCAAGCCAACCTAAACCACTCGGCCGGTGCGCAGGACATGCTTGTCCAGCACATGGTCGAGTGGGGTGCCGGTTTGGCGGTCGCTGCCGAGCCATATAGGATTCCGGACCACCCAAACTGGGTGAGCAACCCGGGTGGCTCGGTAGCGATAATCCTCGGGGGAACTACGGCGCCGCTGTCCTTTTCAAAACTGGAGAGTGGCGACGGCTACATCGCGGCACAGTGGGGTGACACGGTGGTGGTGGGTATATACGCACCGCCAAGCTGGGACCTCGGGTCCTTCGGCGAATTCCTGGATGGGGTAGCGAGATGCGTCTCGCGGTATCGACCCCGTCCGACTATTGTCCTGGGGGACTTCAACGCCAAATCTCAGGCCTGGGGCTCCCCCGGGACGGACCTGAGGGGCGAGGCGGTGCTGGATTGGGCGGCTGGCTCCGACCTCCGTCTGTTAAATCGGGGGTCTGACAGCACCTGCGTCCGCTACCAGGGAGAGTCCATCGTCGACTTAACGTGGGCCTCCTCCTCGGTGGTGAAACGCGTAGGAGGCTGGAGGGTGGCGCGAGAGGTGGAAACATTAAGCGACCACCTCTACATCGTGATGGAGGTGCGCGCCACCCGGGGCCGTGGGCCAACGGGAAGGGGTCGAAGGGGTGGGGCTTACGGATCTTCAACCTCTAATAATTCTTCTGTCCCAAACAGGAAGAGATGGGCCCTCAAGCGTATGGACGAGGACGCGCTGATGGCAGCGTCCCTCGCAGTGGCCTGGCCCGACATCCTGGATGAACCAGTCCTGGACATCGAGGAGGAAGCGACACGATTCCAAAGGAGTATGGTGGCGATATGTGAGGTCGCCATGCCCCGCTCCCACCCACCGAAACGACAGGCGACGTATTGGTGGTCGCGGGAGATAGCGCTGATGCGCTGTACCTGCGCGCGTGCCCGGCGTCTGTTCCAGAGGGCCCGTCGTAAACGATGCCGCGACCTGGCCAGGGAATATCAATTATACGAGGACTACCGGGAGCAGGTGGTGGCTCTTCAGCTGGTCATTAGGAAGGCGAAGGCCGGCGCATGGACGGAACTTCTACAAGACTTGGAACGGAACCCCTGGGGGCGTCCGTACAAGATGGTGATGGGAAAACTTCGCGCCTGGGTGCCCCCTGTGACGGAGACACTGGACCCCAGCTTCCTGGACAGGGTGGTTAGTACCCTGTTCCCCCCAGACGAGGGGAGGGAACCGGCTCCGGAGATAGAAGACACGGATCCATCCAACTGGTCGGATGACTTGGAGGTGACAGCGGAGGAGCTGGCTACTGCAGTCAAGAGGATGGGGATCCGAAACACCGCTCCGGGTCCAGACGGCGTACCGGGCCGAGCCATGGCCCTAGCCTTACGCGTCCTGGGGCCCCGACTCAGGCGCCTTTTCAACGCCTGCCTGAAGGCCGGACGTGTCCCGTCCGCTTGGAAGAGGAGCGGGATGGTCCTGCTTAAGAAGATAGGGAAGCCAGCCGATTCTCCCTCGGCATACCGGCCGATCTGTCTGCTCAGCGAGGTGGGGAAGCTGTTCGAGAGAGTGGTAGTTTCCCGCCTCGCTGGGCACCTGTCCCGGGTGGGCCCGGACCTGGCCGAGTCCCAGTTTGGATTCAGGGCGGGACGATCGACGGTCGACGCTGTCGGCCGCGTGAAGTCCCTCTCGGACTCGGCCACGTCTCAGGGGGGAGTGGCGTTGGCGGTGAGCCTAGACATCACTAACGCCTTTAATTCTCTCCCCTGGGGCCGAGTTGGGAGGGCGCTCGAGGAGCATGGAGTGCCCCTCTATGTGAGGAGGGTCCTAAGGGACTACCTGAGGGACAGGTGGGTGGAATACCCGGGCTGGAGAAGTCGGATGTGCGCGAGATCAGTGGATCGCGGCGTCCCGCAGGGTTCGGTTCTGGGCCCCATCCTGTGGGACATCGGATACGACAGTGTATTGCGGGCTGCCCTACCTGCAGGCGTCACGCTCACCTGCTATGCGGACGACACGCTACTGATGGCCGTTGGGAGGGATTGGAAAAGGACCACCCGCCTTGCAGAGACAGGTTTGGCAACAATAACTAATAACATACGAGGACTGGGGCTAGAGATCTCCCCGCAGAAAACCGAGGCCATGTGGTTTCACGACAGGTCTCGGAGCGGGGGACCACCCAGGACTTTTATTCTTGTAGGAGGAGAGTACGTCCAGGTTGGAGACCGAATGAACTATCTCGGTCTTCTCCTGGACGGAAAATGGCGCTTCGAGGCGCACTTCGATCGTCTGGTCCCGCGATTGGAGAGGGCGGCGACCGGGCTTGGTCGCCTGCTCCCCAACGTCGGGGGTCCGGAGGAGAGAGTGCGTCGTCTCTACCTCGGAATCGTGCGGTCCATGGCCCTGTACGGCGCACCGATATGGGCGTCTGCCCTGATGGCCAGGAGACGCAGCAGGACGCTACTGCGCCGCGTTCAGAGGAGGATGGCCATCAGGGTGGCCAGGGGATACCGCACGATATCCCACGAGGCGGCTCTGGTACTGGCGGGCACGGTGCCCCTCGATCTTCTGGCGGAGGGAGACGCTTTCGTATACGAGCGTCTCCGCGAACTCCGTGCGGGGGGTACCCATGTAACCATCGAGGAGGAGGAAAGCGTGAGACGGCAAGCTCGTCTAGCTGCGCGCACGAAGTGGAAGGAAGAGCTCCTGGACCGGGGAGCTACGCAGCGGGCCGTCGGAGCCGTCCTGCCCAACATGGACGAGTGGCTGGACCGTGGAAGAGGGACCCTGACCTACCGGGTCACACAGGTTCTCACTGGACACGGATGTTTCGGTGAGTTCCTGTGCCGGATCCGGGCGGAAACAACGGCGGAGTGCCGCGAGTGCGGCGCGGCCATGGACACGGCGCAGCACACATTGGAGGAGTGCCCGGAGTGGGCGGAAGAGCGGCGCGACTTAAGAGCGCATATTGGAGCGGACCTCTCGCTGACTAACATCGTCTTCAAGATGTTGAGAAGCGGGAGGGCCTGGACGGCGATGGCCTCCTTCTGCGAGGTAGTTCTTCGTAGAAAGGAGGCATCGGAGCGGGATCGGGAGTTATCCGACCCCACCCGACGCGAGAGGCGGAGAGGCAGGACCCGCCGGCCACGGGCACGCCCGTTGGTGGGTTCCCCTGCCCCCTCCGCAGTGTAAAGGCGATGACGGCCGGGAGAGGCTGGAGGCATCCCCTCCTCGTCTCTCGGACGATCATCATCATCGCCTGATGGATGGGTGGACCTGCCGTGGAAGGGCTTCGCCCCTCTGCAAGTCGCAGGACTGCCTGATAGACGGAGTTTTTTCTTTTCACCTGTGATCTGCGCAGAGGCATAAGCGGTGGCACGGCCGAGGGTGCGGGGGTATCTCTCCGCCGCACCACTTGGAATGGTGCCAAGCTTATATGCAGAATGGCGGCTCACCTGGAGGGAGCACTATTTCTTCGCTCCCTGCGCGCGAGGCCGTCAAAGAGCCGGGAGTGGCCTCAGGTGGGGACCCGAGCCGCTCCAATCAACGGCCAGGAGGAGGGCTGCGCCGGGTGTTGCCCCCGGCGTGGCGATATACAAGGAGGGAGGGTCCCTCTGACCCCGACTCAAGGATAGGGGCTGTCGACAGCCAGGATGCGGGGAGGCACCGGAAGTAATCTCCGGAGTTCCCGGAGCCTCCCCATAGCGTAGAGGAAAGGTAACCGAGGTGGTTTTTAGTCGGTAAAAATCCGACACTACCTCATGCCCGTCCCCAGGGCAGGAGGTGTCTTTTGAAGATTTCCACCTCGAAAAAAAAAAAAAAAAAAAAAAAAAAAAAAAAAAAAAAAAAATGGGTTAGGTTTGGGTTAGGTTTGGGTTAGGTTTGGGTTAGGTTTGGGTTAGGTTTGGGTTAGGTTTGGGTTAGGTTTGGGTTAGGTTTGGGTTAGGTTTGGGTTAGGTTTGGGTTAGGTTTGGGTTAGGTTTGGGTTAGGTTTGGGTTAGGTTTGGGTTAGGTTTGGGTTAGGTTTGGGTTAGGTTTGGGTTAGGTTTGGGTTAGGTTTGGGTTAGGTTTGGGTTAGGTTTGGGTTAGGTTTGGGTTAGGTTTGGGTTAGG